>OU612059.1:55025516-56336527 GCA_914767635.1 Melanostoma mellinum | reverse complement strand
GAGACTCTAAGTGCTTCAGTCAATATTTAAAAAAATTTTATTACAGACGTTTAACATCAAATATTCGTTGCTAATGATGAAGCCATTATAAACAAGGATCCAGATTTCCAGTTCCAGTACAGAGCCCTTAATGCGCTTCCAAATTCAAAATTCCTATTTAAGGCATTCCATTCATAGAAATTTGCTTCCCAAGCGTGAAAAGTTTAAGTATCTGGGATATGTGATCGATAGCGATAGTTTTTACATAAGGTGAGCCTTTGCTATGAAACAATCCAAAGTCGGGAAACTTGCGTATACGCTTTCTGAATCAGTCAAATGGAAGAATTTTGTCCCTTTTGAGACAAAAGTTTTTGTAGCGCCATAAATGACAAAGAAGAAGAAGACAACAGTTTAAAGACTATCACCATTTTGTATCAACACAATTAAACTTTATTGATTTGAATCTCCAAATTTTTCTCAAAAACCACTCCTCTGATCAGGCACTTTGGTCCATGTACCTCAACACAAAACGGTAAGTCGTCCTTTGTGGTATCTGTACCCAACGTTTTATGGGATTAAACCTTTTGTGGGTGAAAAGGTCATCGCTAAAGGCAATGAGCAACATAAACTTTTACTTCCGAGAACACGTAATTAAGCTGTCAAGCTCCGACCACTGCCACGACATTAGTATAAATTAATATTTCACTCTGTTCCTGAAAATTTTAATCCCTGTTCTCCCCTTTTTTCAGCTTAAGCTCACACACATTTCAATTTTATCATAACTTAGTAGCAAAAGCACAAAAGCCACCAGAACTCTGTAAAAAAGAAATTAACAAAATATGGCAAAATAAATTGTTTAAGCCTTTAAAAAATAAATAAATTTTGCTCACATTTCTCTCACAGGCACACGCTTCATACAAAAACACTACAACGCAGGCTTTTAAAAGCCAAAACGCATCCAAAGCCAAACGAAATTATTTTCATAACCCACAATAACACAAAATAAAAATGAAGACTTTTATAAAAAAAATTTACGATTTAACATTAATTTTTTATCTGTCCGCAACCGAAAAATGCTTTACGACTTTAATCCATCAAAGGTAGGCATTAATCTGCCTGTCGTTCGGACGGACCAAATTCAATTTCAAAGCGAACCAAAGTGAATTTATAATCCGTTCTTGTGTGCGCGTTGTGCTGTGTTATTGGCCGTAAATAGTGGGGTCCGATATACGTTATAAAAAAACATTGGCTCTGACTCTGGTCCTGGATCCCCATCAATACTTATTTGGGTTTCGGCTTTCAATCTACGTCCCCTCTCAAAGGAACTCCGTTCTTTGACAGCCTACGTAATTGATTAAGGCGTCTTATTGCTCACACACAGTGATGACGATGATGATGATGATGGTCCGTCCGATGTGGACCGTGGACGACGTGACATTCTATCGGCTTTCTCTTTCATTAACTTTGAGCTGAGGACAAAGCCACATGCTGCTCAGGTTGCTGCCTCGCTGGGCTTCATACTAATCCAGGCCAATACATCATTGTTATTATAGGTGTGTTGTTTGTTGTATTGTGTTCGGGGTTTGAGTTGAACAAAAAAGAGAACAAGGATATTTTTGTTTGATTGTATGTCTATTGTAAGTGTGACAAAGAAAATTAGTTCATGTTCCATGGGATTTTCTTGCCTTATTAAGGAAGATGGATTCGATCCTTTCAGTGTCCATGAATCAGTGGGTAATAGAAGTGAACCTTCCCACTCCAAAACTTTGTGATTTCTTTTGCGATGGAAGTTTTCTGGAAACTTTTTTCTAACAACCAACCACCTTTTTCTTTTACCTCTTTCATTTTATTTTCTTTAAATGAAACAACTTGGAAAGTCCATTGGTGTAAATGAAAGGAAGTGAAATTGTTTTTTGAACTTTTTCACAGTTCATTTGAGCAAAAGAGCGGAGGGATTCAAGAAGTTAAGAGTTCCTTTTTAATCAATTGACATCAAGAAGACCTGGGTCTGCCTTTTAGCGTCTTCCTGAAGAATTTTTCAATAAAAATGAACAGGCTGCACAAAATGCCATAAAAATTAAATGATTGCAGTGATTGTAACATGTAACTTGAAGGATTTTTGCGTTTGTGTTAACAGAAAACAGTTTTGGTTTACTAAGCGGAAAGACTCTGCATTTTTGTCGACCATTTTGTTTTGAAGAACGATTTGCAGGGAGGAATTGAGATTGCGAGCAATTTTGGTGGAGTTGTACAGCGTTTTTGGATATTTTGACAAACTTACGATAGCTTCAAACTCTTTTCTTTTCGAATTCAAAGAACTGGATACGAAATTATTTTAGCTAAAGCGAGTTTTGCGTATTGCCCATGGCGTATTGGTTATCATGCCTGACTGTTACGTTGGAGGTTCGTGGTTTGAATCCCGGAGAAATCAGAAAGAAAATATTTTTCAAGGGTATCGCCATTGACGAGGAATTGAAAAGCTCTCTGACAATAATTACACACTGCCATGAAAACAACTCTTAAACATACTCGGTCGGAACCGTGATAAAATTTAAGATCTCTTAAGTGTATTAGGATCGGCCTTTCTGCAGCTTTGTTGTTACATCCTCTTTATTCAAAGTCCAATATAAAACAAAAAGACTTTTTGAAAAGAAGAAAAAGAAAAAGAAAAAAAAGAAAAAAAGAGAAATCCCTGAATGAGCTTCTCCTAAATATCTGGCATAAAGGTCTTTCAGGGCCTTTATCTACTAAGATAGGGTATTGAAGTAGAGATGGTGGCGGATGAGCTCCAGGCAGGCCCCAGTTAGGTCCCATAACCCTGCAGCATGATACTGAATCCGAACTATCCGACACTTTATATCCAAGGGAATACCAAACGGAAATGGCCCTCCAAGTTAAGGGTTGTGCATGAGGTTAACTACCCAACCACGTAAAAACTAGACGTGGTTCCGAAACAACCAACAGCCTCGGATAACAATTATGACTTCAACGTTGACGACTCGAGCAAACGAAGAAAGGAAAAAGACATAAAATCTCTTAACGGATTACGTGCAGCTGGAGAATTACCGAGGACGCCCTGGACTGCAAAAATGCAGTCATAACCGACATCCAAGAAGTGCGATGGAATGGACCGGGCATAAACAATATGAAAAACGGCGTAATCTTCACTATGTCGACTGCTACAGACAACAGCCGAGTTCGCACTATACATATACAATTAGTTGGATAGACTTTGGCTTGAACGATGCGATGCTTTCTTTCTAAGGCTGAGGTAAACTCAGCGTGTCCAAGGTATTCTCGACGAAGCACCAGAAGTCGAGATAAAGATTTCACCAAGACTTAGCCAAAATAACCAAATACGACCAACTTTTATTTTTCCAATAAATTCCTTTTTATTTATCGTCTTAATAAGAACAGGTTTTCTTAAAATAGCATATACAACAATAATTCTGTCCTCAGCACAAATGCCGAAGAATAAACGGGTGGCTACAAGCCTGTCCTCGATACCCTCAGGAGGAGGGGAAGGAGGAATAAACACAAGTAATCTTGTCCTTGGCGCAAATGACAAAGAATAAACGGGTGGCTGTCCGCCTGTCCCCCCTACACTCAGGAGGAGTAGAGAGAGGAATAATCAAGCAGGGTCTCGCTTCTGCCTTATGTCCAAGGCACAATTTTTGTGCCGCACAAATGCAATGGAATTATCGTTGAAGACACTTTTGCGTCAGCAGCTTCCAATGTCCGTGAGGATTCCTGACGGGAATTCACACGGCATAAACGTTTGAGCCTTTCCGGACTCTGTCCTCAGCGTACAATGCTGAAGAATAATCAAGTGGCTTTCAGCCTGTCCTCCCTACACTCAGACGGAGTGGAAAGAGGAATAAACAAATTTGGATAGCTGGTGCCGTCCTCTCAAAAAGTAAGTGGGATTAGTACCAAGTACTGAAACCCAAGTTTCAATTAAATACTGTGTACACTCTACCTAAGCGGAGCAGAAACTTTACTTTACCTGTTCGAGTTACATCCCTATATCATATTTCCTACTACAAGTGAGTGTGAGCTCTATAAATGAGCAAAACCCATTGACCATTGTTAGTGGCGAATGCATATGCAATGTCGCATGCTGATGCCTGTGTTTGCATACAACGAATGGGGTGAATGAGAAACCTAGGAATGTGTATGTAAATCGTGTGTTGCTGCGGGTGCGGAGATATTCTGTGCGTTTGTTTGTTTGATTTTCTCGATATACATAGATCTTGTGTATATCGCCCGAATTTCGTTGAACAAAATATCCGCACTGTGACGGTTCGTTACAACGACCAATGCTTGATAGTGTGAACCCTCAGACGACCGCTTGACCAACTTTTTTCAAATACATATTTATGAAAATTCAGAAGTTGGACGAAGTGGAAGAGTATGTGTCATAAAGTTGGACGACAAGCTTGATGAGCGTGAACGCAAACTACATCCGACCATCCAAAATCAAACGAAGTCTGTCCAACTAATTGTACAGTGTGAACTCGGCTAATCTCATCCAATCTGACGCATAATTTTGCTATCCTTGCAACTCTGACGCGACCTGGTGTGGTCATGCCAGGATCAGTACCATGCGAAGCAGTGGTAGTGCCTTGCGGGATACTAAAATTCCAATTTGCTAGTATTTCCATGATACCTTGAATTTCACGAAATATTTTTTAAAATTTTTCGACACGCACATTCTCTGCTTCTAAGCTTGATCTGTCTTTAACTATATCTATGATCTCCAGTCGTGTGAGACCTAAGATCTGCATGCGCATACCTATGAGAAATTTTAGAGGTGTTAAGGGTATCGCTATTTTTTGTACCAGCACATAAGGAGGAATAGTTTCGTTTTGAATCGACTAAGTGCGCTGACCAAAAAACGAACTTTGAATTAGCATAGACACAAACTAATTAAAAGAAATGCGCTCTTCACTTGGGGCAAATTTATAGCTGAAGTAGTTTGAAGCATTGAAGAACTTCGACTTCGAGAACATGCACTTCTGCAACGGCAATTCCTATTTATAGTTTATTTTTAAAAGTTAATATTTACCTGAAAAGTGCTGTCTCCAAATGCAATATCAAAATCTGTAGTAAGGTCTGCCGATTTGCAAGTACGTCTGACAAGTAAAGATCTCGATAGTTGAATGTGCTACAAACTAGAGCTGACTTTCAACGCTGTGGTTTTTGAATGAACTTCTTGATAGAATTTAGCTGATTTCCCAACTTTCGACGTTTACATAGGTTAAGGTTACAGTGAAGAAAATGGTTCTTAACCGCATCTAGCATCTTGCGTGGCCTCAGTTTTGAATTGAAACAGCATCGCATCAAGGTCGAATGCTTGTGCAAGTAGCTCTCGTCCTTTCTTTTCATAGAAAAATCTACCTTTTTTCCTTTCAACAAGACAACTTAACATCCGAATTTCTAAATTCTGTAGTTTCCGTCCCTAAGGGTCATTTAAAATTCCAATACCTTAAACAACGGAAGCACTCTTCTGAGCCAAATGTATGAAAAGCTATCACACGGTTGCTTAGTGTATCTTCTCTTACCATCCCAAATCCCAAAGAACCTTGTCTGTTTCAGGGCGTTTCTACTCCCATCCTGTATAATTCTCAGTTAAGTAAAAAATCGAAGAACACCAACTCGTAGACATGAGCCATAGCTTGGATCACCAAAGGGACCGGTTGGTCAGCTTCAAAGGAAGCATTACTGCAGTCCAACAGTCAAAGTAGAAGTCCATTTGATGATATGGCTTTTCCCAGTTGGAGGATATTGCCAAAAATTCTAAAACTAATTAGTGTTGAATAAATTTCATTCTGAAACAAAAAAACAACGAAACTTTGCAGAATTAATTGACTTCCCAATAGACTTCCGGTCGAATGCTTTTAGTCTACATCGTAAAGTTTTCTCCGTTTTCTGCAGGTGCACCTTCCCTTCCGTTCGTCACTCAGTAATAGATTCACATTAATTTTCTTCAAGTCGTAAAAGAATTTGCATTTAACATCAAAACTTCATTAATGCCCTCTTAAGCATTTTGGGTATTGAGTGAAGGAATTCCACTGGACTGGACTGGGCCGAATCGGAGCTGGACCTTTGATGGGACGGGGGTATTTCCACATATCAAAACTTTAACCACGTCACCCTGCCACAGTTCGTCAAACAAACTCATTCAAATTCATAGTCGAAAGCTTTAAACCCAAAATGTGCCCACAGCCCTGATATTAAGTGTGTGACGAGGGTAAAAACTCATCGTACATTAAAAATAAAAAAAACTCTAAATGTGTTGAGTCAGCTATTAAAAAAAGTTACAAAAATAAAAGACAAACTTATTCAGTCAATCGTTCAAATTCCTCCCCATTTATAAACTTTCAAACCCTTCCAAGTGGAATCAGAAAAAACCTTTTTTTTTGTGTTGCAGCGAAGTAAAGTCGTTCTGCAAAGGTCGAGTGGAATTGATTTTTTTGTATTTCAGGGTTAATACTTGGCAAATAATGTCGACCTATTTTGCACGGCCCCCATGCGCCCCATTGCCATAGATAATTCTTTTTTCTACCTACACTCCTATACCCCGTTTTGCTCCTCTTATGGAGGATGGAGCTCTCATGCAAGTCATTGTGCTGGCTGTGTGTGTGCTTTGTGCTATGCCATTTCGAAGGGTATACCGTATACGAGTTATGCATGTTGTCGTAGATAGAGTAAGACGTATAGCACATAGTGTATAGGCACAAGGCTCTAGCTCACTCCGAAATGAATGGCAGGCTGCCTTGTTTATCTTTTCCTTACTCATCCTTTCATCCGGCCTCAGTGTGCAGCTGTTTCACTCTAGCTGCAGAGCGAAGAGGATAATGGAGCATTGTTATGATGTACAAAAAGATTTTAATTACCAAGCTTTTAACTCGATTTATTGTTGCGTTAAATAAGTGCAAATCACTACATGCTACTCAACAGACTATGGTGTACTCGTATTCTTTCCATTTCTGTAAAATTGTATTAGGTCCATTGTAAATGGCTTCGCATAATCTCCTGTTGTGTGAGGAGAACGCATTTACGTGTGTTAAATTAAGTCCTTTTATGAACAGGCGATGGTTGGTTCTTCTGTTCTTCATGCGGTGGGATTGATTGAGAGGAATTGCTATTTCCTGTTCGGTGGGCTTATGAATTAATGTGGTTTCTTCTTCGGCAGGGATTTGTCTATGGGAGTGTGAAATTCCATTGACAATTGTTTTTCCCTACAATTCGAATTGTTGACTGTGATAACTGTCGAGAGGATTATTTCTACACTAGGTTTTAGGTGTTTCTATGTACTTTATCGTCATGAGCGTTGAATGTAGTCTCAAGAAAAATTATACAGAATAGGTACCGAGTAAAGTACCTTACACAGTGCTGATGCAAATACATAATCCTTTTGCGTTTCAGGTGCCTATAAAAGCAAAAAACAATCACGCCATGCAAATGTGCAGGGCGGCCTGAGCTTGTGTCCACTAAAGGGCCTCTGATTGAAAAAAAGGGCATAATGGTATCTGCAGTACTTTTTGTTCTAATACAAAATTACGACAAGAGAAAGCTGGAAGGAAAACATGGTTATAAAAGGAAATCACATTTCCGTTTTCACAGATGGTTCCAAAACGGACGAAAGGGTAGGGTCAGGTATTTTCTCAGACTACCCCACCATGAATAGATCAATAAAGCTTCCCGACTTCTGCAGTGTCTTTCAGGCAGAAGTACTCGCAGTGTGCGAAGCCGCGAAGCACCTAGCTACGCAAAACCTGATCAACAAAAATATTGACTTCTTCATAGACAGTCAGGTGGCCATTAAAGCTATCTTATCCATTATAACAAAATCCAGACTAGTAGACAACTGTCGCAGTAACCTAAGACTGCTCAGCGAAACAAACACAGTTAGTTTAACCTGGGTTCCAGGACATCGTGGCATAATCGTTAATGAAATGGCGGATAAGCTGGCTAAAATCGGGTCAGCACTCGAATCCAGCGAAACGAACACCTCAGTTCTAAGGCCACTTGAGCAAGAAAAAAACAGAATCAAACACAATTTTCTAAAAACCGCCAATGACAGGTGGTCGTCTTTAGAAACATGCTGGTCTCTAGAAACCTTTGGCCAGACATTTCCAAGAAAAAAACAGAATTTCTACTCCAGCTAAGTAGACCTCGGCTCTCTCTGTTGATTGACATTCTCACGGGACACAATTCGTTGGGTACCCATATGATGAGAATGGGCATTAGCACATCCAACTTATGTAGAGGATGCCAAGATGAGGAGGCAGAGGAGGGATCATTCCACTTCCTCTGTGAGTGTAATAGCTTGGCCCACACTCGGAAAAAACCCTCGGAGAATACTTTTTCGACGAACTGGGCGACATCTCTAATCTCCCACTAAGCGACGCGACGTCCTGAATGAATTTACTCAGGGCTCCAAGTGGTTTAGTGGGAGTTCCCTACCACAATAACCAACCACCTCTCCAATCCTCCCATTTCCTCATCCTCTGATTTCCTGGGGAGCACAATGGATCCTTGAGATCCGAGTGAGGTGTTGCCACTTGTGGCTGCACCCCCCCTTCAACCTAACCTAACCTAATACAAAATTAATCGTCGAATTGGTTTTCGTGAAGATATGGTGCTTGTATTTCCCAAACTGCTCTTGGGAGGCTTATAAAGATGTTTTGGGAACCTTGAGGACTTGTCAAGCCCCACTATACCTCTTTTGGGGGACCTGCTGTTCTATGTCGTTCTTTTCGCTGAAAAAGCCTATTTTTTTTTTTATGATATATTCCAGCTTCAATGCTTTTAGTTTTTCCCCGCTTTAAATTTTCTTAAAAAATAGAACGCGAAGATTTATGTAAAGTAATTGAAAGCCTTTTTTGCGGCAAAAGTCTCTCAGTGAGTTCGACTCCCAAACCCCGTGGCATCTACTTTTAACTTAAACTTTTAGCGCCGCTTTCGACGTTATATGTGGACTTGCAACCACCTTATTTCCATCTATTGCACCACATGAAATAAAAGGCTGCTTCTCTAATGAAACAATGGAACCGCAATTAAGTCTGAGTGCTCTAGATTAGCATAAGTCCTTTATTAAAAAAAAAGTTTCGATTTTCCAAATTCATCCTGAATTCAGTACAGGAGGGCAGGGATGTACAAACTATAGACATTGCGCTGTACAGCTCATCTGTAAATACTGCTGTACGCGTCCTTCAAGTCGATAAAAAGATGGCGTAGAATGATATTATACTCCTGAGTTTTAAAAATTTGATCGATTGTGGACTATTCTGATCTAAAATCACGTCAATAGGACTTTGCAAGTTGTTGACGTCAGGCTTTAGACGTTATAAAATTTCAGTTGATAAGATTGTATAAGTGACGTTAAGCAGGCTCTCGAATGGAGCAAATATGAGTGTCTTCTTTTGAGGTTCCATTCACTGAGTATAATTTCTTGCAACCATATCCTGCAGGTGGTGCATGCTCCTTTCCAACTGATCTCCATTTGCTTCGCAAAAGCTCGTCTGCGATTTCAAACTTTGATTTGAGTTTTCAAATCACAAGCTTAACTTCTTCTAGGTCGGAAGGACGGCATTCTTGAACATGGTCTAAGTTGAATGGGGCGTTCAGCCTGAAAGCGAAGTGTGTGTGTTCATGGGCATTAAGCAGTCTGTAGAAGTGGTCTTTCTAGATCCTCTGTAGCGACTGCAATTCTTTCACTATTTTTCCTTACTGGTCTCTACTGGCTTGATTTCGGGGTTTGCCACCCTAAGAAAGTCTTTTTACCTTCTGGTAAAACTTCAGAGCTACATGGCACATCTCAATTTCCTCAAAGGAGCGGTTTTCATGTTCCTTTTTTTTGAGAATTCGCTGTTCTTCCCTTCCTTTCTCTTCTGTCGAAAGTGGACCTCCTTCTCTCTTGCATCAACATTTGTCGTGTTTTTTGTTTCGTTGAATTTGCCTATTTGCATTTACTTGCCTGCATTTTTAATCAGACTATGATGGGTTTCGTTTTGGAAGACGAAAGAAACTCAGATGATAAGATTCAAGCAGGATAGTAGGAAGAACACTCGATTGAAAAAGGCACTGGTAATCTCTTGCGACTTTAGCAAGCGTGTCCTGTTAACAAGATTTACCTAAGCAGCGAAATCACTAAGTCTGGAGTTCGTTTTCGGAGGTGTTTTCATGCAGACTTTGTCTACCGATTGTATTTCCAAAAATGTCCTGCTACCTTAGTTTTGGGTTGAAATTTCGAAGAACGATTTTCACATCATGTCTAAGGCACAAGAGGCACAATCTTTCAAAGATCCGTCCAATTGCTTGGATATGCCGACGAAATTGACATAATTGGAAGAACGCAGCGTGATTTCATTGGCGCGGTTATGAGCTTTGAGACGGAAGCAAAGAAGATGGGTTTAGTGGTCAATGAGGGCAAGACCAAGTGTATGCTGTCATCAAAAAAGGACACCAAACATCGACGTCTTGGACAGAACGTCACGATAGACAGCTATAACTTTGAGGTAGTTAAGGACTTTGTCTACCTAGGCGCCGCTATTAATTCAGGCAACGACACCAGCGCTGAAATCAAACGAAAAATAACTTTTGCCAATCGCTGTTTCTTCGGACTAAGAAGGCAATTGAGTTGTAAAGTCCTCTCTCGAGCAACTGAAGTGTCCCTGTATAAGAAACTTATCATCTCGGTTCTTATCCCGCAGAGGCATGGACCTTGTCAAAGGCAGACGAGAACGCTTAAGGATGCTTCGAGAGAAAAATTCTTCGGGTGATTTTTGGTCCCGTCTGCATAGATGGAGAGTGGAGAAGAAGATTCAACGACGAACTGTACGGGCTGTACAGCGACGCTGGTCAAACGAGTCTAGGTCCAGCGGCTAAGATGGTTGGGTCATGCAGAGCGAATGGACAACAATGGATGCAAGGATGCAAAGTTTCTTACGGACTTCCTCACTAGCCACTGCTCTCTCAGATACCAGATATAAGATATCATCAGAAACATGGGCATCAGCTAGGATGACACCTGCCGTCTTTGTCTCGAAGACACAGAAACAATAACTGAACACATTTTATGTGAATGCCCTGCCATAGCCAGATCCAGACTCAAACGTTTCCAAAAAGGGTTCACTAGTCCCCTTGACAGAAACACCTGTTCTTCGAATATTCTTAGGTTCTTACACTTAACTTCAAATGAACAACTTTACACTTAACGTGTTTAAACATAGCGGAACAGCACAAAGAGCAAATGATCTTTCAGGTCGACGTTCTAGTAAAGGTTATCTATCTTCGCTCTATCTAGTTAAAAAATAAAAGGTATGTTGCTCCGGTAAGACAAAGCTCCATTTATAACGCAACGCGTCAAATATTTGATTTGTGAGAGTTGATCAAATTCGCAGTTTCTCAAATCTCAACTCTTTACTATAAAATGTCTTTGCCTCTGAGCTTCCACACCATTCCACTATGGTTCAATGCAATCCCTAGTAAAGAGCCTTCTGGCTTTTTTTTTCGTATAGGATTCAGTTTGGCTCTTCTCACAGAACTCAACAATTCATCCATTGGCTTCATTCTTGTCTCACATCGAAGAGACAGCTCTTAGTCCCTATATGCCACCTTATTGTGGAATTGTCTTCCAAGTTACCTAAGAAGAGTGAAGGTTGAAGTATAGTTTCGTCACGATAGCTAATATTTCTCTTTCAGAACTTAATTTCAAGTTTCCCACAAATTGATTAGATCAAGCGGTTAATGAAAATCCTTACCAAAGTTAAAGTCAGACCATCGAATGGCATAAGCCTTCCGAAACACGTCCTTTGTGGTACAAATTCATTAGTGGTTTTGAATCCTTGACTCAAAAGATTCAATTTTCCAACCAGTTTGTGAATATTCTTTACAAATTTTAAAGTAGTTTGGTGTTAAGAAGAGCCTCTAGCACAGCTCGGCTATCACTATACGGACACGGATATCTCCTCCCCCACCATTTCCATCAGATGCTCTATCCAACCTCCGTTTACATACCTCTAAGCAGGTGAAACAAATCGAGATACCATATTTCAAATTTTAAAGACCAAACAACACACATTACATGAAATCTATTGATCTACCACTTGTCGTTAACGAAACCCTTTACAATCGCCCAGGGGACGTGTGAAGGTACTTATCAGTTCAATGTTCCATATTATCATCCTTTTAGAGGCTCTTTATAAGGTATAAAGGTAGAACGGGTTAACGGTGTGTGTGTGAGTATAAAACGAAAGCTGCTATTAACCAAGCCATTGTGTTTCAATGATACTTAAGCCTCAACAATTGTCATGGATATGCGTTTCCATGTGAGCGTCCTTCTTCCAAAGATACTCTCAAAACACAACGCTTCAATGAAAATCCATTTTCACAAGTATTGTATTTCTGTCACGTAACTAAAGATACAAGAGCGTTAAGTACCAACATCTATGACCTGAGTGAGAGGGAAATAAAGACGTCGTTTTGCTTCACACAGCGTGCGAAATGCCAAGTGTTTACTCTTCAAGTAAGTACCAATAACAATCCGAATTAGAAAAAGAACTTTTAACTTAATATCCTCTCATCTACCTCCTTGCCACTGCCACCGGCAGGATTTCAATGAAAAATAAAATAATAAGCTAAAAATCGGTTCTACCACCGATGATTTCGAAGGGTCAAATGCTCATTTTCACACGAAAGCGGAACTGGCAGTATATTTCCTGCACCCCCACGCTGCTGCTGACAGAAAAAGCCTCTAAAAAAATTCTCAATCCAATTCGGACTGATGTAATTCTCTGGAAAACTCCCAAATTCCATTATTTTTCATTTCCCCGCCCATCCTGGGTGGGGGGGTGGTGTAGTGATGGCATTTTCCAGCTTTAAGTGTGAGGATTGCAAAACAGGCATGAGTATTGTTTACCCTTTGTTCGAGTTTGGAGTATGTGTGTGGATACTAAGGGCAGTGTGGGCAGCGTTCAGTCAGTTGAGAGCATGTTATTGTCGAAGGCTTTTGACAGCGAGCTCTCGAAAATCAATTTGCGTTCAGTCAAATAAAATGTAAATAAATGAAAAAATGAAAAGGGAAACAAATGAAAAGCACACGAGCCCAACGGACGAAGACGTGGAGGCTGGTTCCGGTTTGTTGTTGGCAAAAGGTAGCAAAAACGAAGTGTAAAATGGTTTTGTGTGTCCCCAAGTGACACTTGGCTCTTACTCAGATGGGAATGTCAGTGTATATGTGTGTGGATCCTACTCGTTGGCCTCTTTTTTTTACGATACCATTTTAACAACATGAATTTCAATTAGTTGTGCCTGCTTTCACACGTAGAACTCCAATTAATTATAAATAAATCTTTGTTGGGATTTGGGTTGGCAACGGACCTTGGGGAACTGACATGAATTTGCTTTTTTGCGTAGTTTTCAAAGCGCAATATAGTAGTGCGAGATAATTGGTAGGTTGTTAACTATTTTTTGTGGAAAATGATTTTATATTGGAAAAGTCTGGATATAGTGGATCTTTCCAATCTGAGGAATTCATAGACTTTCAAATATCGTATCCTTTAATATTTCTTTAACACCTTTCAAAGCATTATCTTCCCGGGTTTTTCTTTATTTTTGACTACGGCTGTCCCCTACTGACGGCTGGAATATTGCGCTCCCCACTTGTAATAAGAGCGTCTAAGGGATCAATAACAATTTCTTCATCTTTTTCCCACATTACGAGAATCTTAATCTCGAAATGATCACAGCTCTCCCACACAAATGTTTCCAATTAGTGATCCGCTAGTGAGGTCTGACCCTTTTTGACGGGGCTGTAGATATGGATCCCTCCTTTGAACATGAGAACATCATCTGAGTAGGTCGGGCTCTATTTTTCCCGAGACGTAAAGGTTGCCACGGATCTTCATATTTCTAATATGATCATACGTTCTCTTACATTGTCCAGCATTGTGACCCATATGTGAGTGATGGCCGCACAACCGCGGTGTATAGAGTCTTCCCTTTAGCTCAGGGGCATTCCAGGGGCGTCTCCACTCTACGCTTACTCGATGACTGATGTCGCCATCGCAAGTTGCTTCACTATTGATCCCACATATTTCAAATTTTTTACTTACAAAAAAGTGTCTGGAAAAAGGTTGGATCAGACAACGGGCGAGTACTCAGCCTTTTTTTGGACTGATATGGTACGTACTACCTTGTTAGACCTTGTTAACCATAAGTTAGATGCTTCTTTCAGGGATGAAGAATCGTAACATTTAATAATTACATATTACATTGTCACCAAAGAATTGTTGATGTAGTTTGGTGTTCTGCACTTTATCATAGAGACGATAATCATGGACGGTAATAAAGTGCAAAAGATACAGGACGCTTCGTTGATGTACGCACTCCTACTGTGACTTTGAATGCTCTAGTGACTTCAGCTGAACTTATTACCTTTGTCATTATCTCTTGATTCATATCCTTGATCATCCGCATATATAGGCCTCTGGAACTCCTCGCCTTTTGGGGGCACAAACTAGATTTTGCGGTTGTGAATACTTTTATCTCGGATCTGGCTATGGCATTCACGTAAAATTTGTTCAGTTGTTTCTGCGACTTTGAGACAGAGACGACAGGGGTCATCCTGGCTGATGCCCATGTTTTTGATGGTATCTGATCTCTGATAGAGCAGTGTCCAGTGAGGAAGCCCGTAAGAAACTGGGCGTCACGTTTGCTCATATCAAGAATTTCTTTCACACGTCTTTGAGATTAGTCGATTAATAGTTTGGACTTGCGGTGGCCAGTAGAGTTGTTCCAGGTGTTGATCATGTTCTGTCGTTCCCAGGTAACCAGTTCATGTTTAATGCTATGATTAGGAGACCGTAAGTAGGATTCCTTGGCTTGAATTTGTTTTGAGACCCAAGTCTAGCTAGGCAGTCCGCCTCTTCGTTGCCCTTTACATTCTAATGTCCAAGCACCCAGGAAAGAGTGATTCTATTGTGGGTGTCTAATTGAGATATACATGTCAGGCAATTCCAAACTAGTTTGGATTTTATTTTGATTGAGCACAGAGCCATTAGGCCTGCCTGACTGTCAGAGCAAAGTGTAATCTTCGGAGGGTTCTTCTAATGCACTCCTTAACACATAATTCTATAGCTATTACCCCAGCTTGAAAGAAAGTTTTTGTGCTATCAAAGGATATGGATGATTTGAAGTTGGGACCGAAAATCGCTGCACCTTTACCGTTGTTAGTTTTTGACCCGTACAGTGTACCAAATGTATTGGAAGTCACTTGTTAGAATTTCAGTGGTTTTCCATGCTGAGCGGTTAGGAAAGATTAATTCAAAGGGGTGGTGTATCATTATGTGTCTAGGCATAAAGTTAGAAGGGTGAGATTGAGGTGATTCCAATATTCGGAGCACCTGTAGAATGCTCACATGCCACTGTAAGTTTTCTTCACTTAAGTTGTTTGTGAGATGGAGCTTTAGTTCACTTAGTCCGGCGGTCTTCATTATTCTTTGGTGTAGCAAAGGAAAATTCAATAAAATGTCATTCAGAAATGTCAAGTAAAGACATGACATGTTATTGAAAGACATGCCGCAAGGCTAGGAGTCGTCTCGAACGATTTTTGCAGAAGCTGTATAGATGAGGAGGAGGAGATAGAGATTATTCCCCACCTTCTCTGTTCATGCCCCGCTTCAGATCACAAACGTAGGATGCACAAGTGATATTACTCACATTGACGACCTGGGTCTCTCCCGCTTCATTCTAAGCTCGAAATGGTTCCATTAAGATGAGAAAACATTATATCCATTGTGGTATCAAAATGGGCCCGGCTGGCCTAAGTGTGTTAACCGAGCTAACGGCCAGTTTAACCTAAACCCAACCTACGTAGCTTTATAATTGATATTATTGTCTTTTAAAAGTTGCTAGTTCGGACTTACAGTTTTACTAGTACTGTATATTGCCGTTGTTGATTACGCTTTTCCTTCTTTTTTTTACTCCATTTTTCCATTTGCAAGAAATAGTCCACTGCCACCGTCTCAGAACACATTTGAACTTTGTCAAAAATACAACATCATGAAATTCGGACATGATCCCAACCAGGAAGAAAAAAAGGCAGACAAAGAAATTGCTGGCGCCTTCAGATAATAAATCTAAGACCGGGAGGATTTTCAACGCTCTCAAAAATCTAAGCGTGCGTACACCAAAGGCGGATCTCTAGTGTGAAGCAGAAGAGAAGGAGAACTGTGATACGGCAAAAAATTATAAGAGGTACCCTTCATTCTTAACAAAGGTATGGTTGAGAGAAATGCGAAAGTCCCGGAATCTCCGTTTTGTTGCGTTACCCTATTTATAAATTTAGAAAACTTTAATTTTCCTCTTTGTTTAAGTATTCGACAAAAACCTTGGGCTTGTAACACAAACCTACATGTACTTGCAATACAAGTGAATTTTGTCAAGTGTAAAAAATTTCTATGACACAAAGCTACAAGTAGGCTGAAAAGCTCAAAATCCTTAAAAATATCGATGTATGCAACTTTTTTGAAGGAATTTGAATTTTCTACAAGTTTGTAGAATTTCTACAAGTTTGTAGAATACATTTTTTTGTAGCTATTGTCATTCACGAGATAGGGACAAAAAAAAAATTAGGGAAACAATTGGGTTTGGTGACCCGTGCTACCTCGCCGCAGCCGATGTGAGTAACGACTTCACCGCAATGAGCTTTTTTGTAAAATATTCAATTTTAAAGAAAACCTACTAATGTCCTAGACTATACCGGCTCTCTTGAGTGAGTGTTTAGTGAGTGGTCGTGTTAAAATTTGCTCCTAAGAAAATTCAAAATTCTAAGTTATAAAGATTTAAAAAAAATATAATAGTAGTGGCAGTTAACATTTAATTAAAGGTGGCAACCATCTGACATAGTCAAATTCAACCAATGTAAGCTTAAGCAAGCAAAATTAAAAGAAAACAACAAATTGATAAACTCAAAGAAAAATTTAAAAGTCCAGTGCTGAGTGCTTTCTCTCCCACCTGAACTGCAACGTACGTAACTGTGTGAGTACAACATATTATTTAAGTGTAGAACAAGAACTTATACAACACATAGGATAATACACCGCAAGAGCATAAAGATCTGCAATTTGCTCAGCAATATTTCCTCCCCTTACACCTTTTCTACGTCTGCTCTATGTTATTTCAACGATTACATCAAAAGTTGAGTAAATTTGAACTCTTTTGGAAAATAACAACCAGTGTTACCGCGGGCTCAAATTTTGACGAGTCCCAGTGGCTGAAAAAATGAGTCCTTTTGAAAAAAAATGAGTCCCTTCTGTTTTTTTTTTAAGTTCATTTCAATAATACAAAAAACCTATATATTTACATATATAGTAAGTAGACATAAATAATAAAAATAAAATAAATTAAATTCATAAAAAAAACAAAAAATACAATTCACATTGTGCTTACAAAAATATCACAATAAACATCTTAAAAAATTTTTTTTTATTTGAGTCTCTTGTTTTAGTTTTTAAGTTCATTTTAATAATAGATACAAATAATTAATATACTGAATGTGTGCGGGTCAAAAATCAAAATTAAATACAGCACACGGATGTAAGCAAGAATATAAGAAAAATATAAAAAAGATGACAAAGACAATTGACAAAGAAAATATTGTTTTTGCTTTCACTCAAACAAAGCGCCCCTATGAGTGAATCAAAGAAAATGTTTGAATGCTGACACAGCGTTCAGGTGTTCAGGAGTGAAATAAAAGCTACGTTTACACTATGCATTCTTCTCAAAATTAGTTTTGTCTACAAAATTTAACAAAGCTTTTGAAAATATTAATTAACGTTGACTTCAGAGTAAAGATGAATGATTTGTATAGAGGTAACTTGGATTCGTAAAAAAATGAGCCAAATCTAAATTTTGTGAGTCCCCGAGCCAAGTTAAAAAAAATGAGTCCCTTTTGGCACTATAGTGTCCCCGCGGTAACACTGATAACAACTAACTGCAAGAACTCACCACACTTGAGAGAAAACTGATAGACCACACACCACAACAACTGAAAGCTTTCACACCGAAAATTACAAAGTTATTATCGTAGCTTATGTCAAAACCTTTTCAACATCCAGCAAATCTCACAACCAATCTAATTCACCTCATGAATGAAAATTCAAATTCAAAAAGATCGTTACGAGAGACTTCGCCAGAATTTGAAATTGTATCGTCAAAGAAAAATTGCTCGAGCACTGCAATGGCTAATGAACAATTAATGGATGCAATTATGTCAAAAATGGATGCCCTCTTAGACGTAAAATTGAAAGATATTGCCACGAAGAGTGATGTAAGTGGTGTTATAATGCGTGTTGCAGAACTTGAGGAGGAAAACAAAGTATTGAAAGAGGAAATCGAAAAGCTGAAAACTAGTGAAATAAAGCTAGAAAAAAGAATCGAAGATGTGGAGAAGTACTCCAAAAGGCTCAACATTATAGTCAGAGGGTTGAATGCTAAAAGTGCTGAAGATGCGAAACAGGAATTTCAGCAAGTGTGTAACTCAACACTTAATGTCCCTGCTGTTATGAATAGTGTTAGAAAAATCGGATCTTCTAACCAAAAGTCTTCATCTTATGTTTTTGAGCTCTCTAGTGCAAATGATGTAAAAACTGTTCTATCTTCATCGATTCGTCTGAAAAATACTCCGATATCAATCAACAAAGACTTAACCTTGAATGAACGTTCCGAGAGTTTTCATCTGCGCCAGTTGAAAAGATGTCTTTTGAAACTAGATACTCGCCTCAAGACGGAAATAAAGAATTGGACCCTTTCAGTTGATGGACGGCGGTATAAATGCAGCAAGGATGGTATCATCACATCATTCAACAAAGCTGATAAAGAATACATTGCAAGCCTTTTGAGCAAGTCCAACTTGGTCTACTCTGTCATTGTGGCAACACACAAAACTCATCAAAATAATATTATTAATTAGCAACCCATTGCCTGTCAGGTCTTGTTTTACAATATAGCTGGTCTTGCAAATAAATCTTTATTATGTAATTTTTTTAAATATATTTGTAAATTTGAAATTTTCTTTTTATTTGAAACATTTGTGCTTTCTGAGAATTTTAAAAACTATGAAAAATACTTCGTCGGTTTTAAACTAAAGTGGATTTCAGCAACAAAAACATTCAACTTTGGCAGAGCCAGTGGAGGATGCTTGTTTGGGTACAAGAAAATCATCGAACCTGTCTATAAGCTTAAGTTTGTAACCACAGATGAAATGATCACACTTCAAGGTTGTTTCTCAGGAGTCAATTTAAATTTAGTACCCTTTTATTTGAATTGCAGCCATTGGAACAGAGATTTCGCAATTCTCAAAAACTTTTTTAGCAGTTTTACATCCACCAATTTTATTCTCGGAGGCTGTATAATACGGCTAATTAAAATAAATGAAAAAAAAGAAGGAACCGACAAATTGCTTTTAGAAATAAAACACAAAAGAATTTTTCTTTTGGGAAAAAGCCATCATGGCAAAAAACCCAATTTATTATGACACGTCCGCTGGCCAAGCGCTCTCGTTTACAACTAACTACTTCTACCCAAGTAGTTCTCTCTTCTTATTACATTTACTCTTATATTAAGGAATATTACAATGTATTAGTTAGATCGATTTCATAGTATTAAATAATCGTACTTTGTACGATACAGTCCCAACAAAAAACATCTGTTTTTTCTCTTCAGGATGTGCTGATGTTGCTGGCAGCTATTCTCTTTCGACATCCCTCATCGCATCGCTATCATCTATCATCGCATGGTTCACTTCTATCGTCACCTAGCCTTGGTTCACTGTCCGCTCTTTCGTTACTCTGTAAAGAAATAAGATTGCCGTTGCCAGCAGCTTTCGATTAAGATTAGCACTTTCGTTCGCTCGCCAACTATTCATCTCCTTGCCCTTTCGATAACTTGCCAAGACTCTACCTATCCCTACCCTGCCTAAGTAACCCCTACCTACCCTAGATCTGTTGCTCAACAGGTAAGATACATATCTTTTGGACTGGTCTCTTGAGCTGGCCGGTTTCAGTTTGCAGGACCACTGATCGCACTATTCCATCCTTGCTCTTGATTAACTCCTTAATTCGACCCATCAACCATTGTGCTGGTGGGAAATTTTCACTTTTAATTATAACCAGCTGGCCAACTTGCACAGGCTCCCTTTCCCTCCGCCACTTCTTTCGTTCTTGTAATGTTACAAGATATTCTTCTCTCCACCTTTGCCAAAAATGCTCCACTATCGCTTTCCTTTCATTAAAGAGCTTTACACCTTTCGAATTGCCCTCTTCTACTAATGATAAAGGCAACGGCCCGTTTATAGCTTCTCCTATCAGGAAGTGCCCTGGCGTCAGTGCTTGCATGTCCGTGGGATCATCGCTCAATGGATGAATCGGCCGTGAATTTAAGATACCCTCTATCTCGATTAATAATGTCACAAATTGCTCATACTCTAGCGTCCGCTGTCCCACTATGCGCTTCAGATGATATTTCATTGACTTCACCGCTGCTTCGTAAATACCGCCCTGGTGCGGTGCTGCTGGCACCATAAATGTCCATTCAGTACCCTTGACACTCAGCTGGCTAAAAAGATCATCCTCTTGCCATCGCTTCAACGCTTGCCTTAAGATTCTTGCTGCACCAACAAATGATGTGCCATTATCGCTATAGATTCGCTGGCAGTACCCTCTTCGACTGATGAATCTTTCGTATCCCGCAAGAAATGAGACTGTCGATAAATCCCGTATGACTTCAATGTGTATTGCCCTCGTCTTTAAGCATATGAATACTGCTACCCATGCTTTGCTGAAGCTGAGACGTCGTCCATCCTTATCTAGGATCTTGACGGTAAAAGGCCCCGCATAATCAACCCCTGTGTGAAGAAATGGTTTTCCTGCACGCACCCTGTCAGCTGGCAATTCTGCCATCAACTGTTGCTCTAAACGAAAGTTGTAGCGCGCACAAATGATGCATTTGTGTATGTAATTCCGCAACTCACTTCTCAATCTCGGAATCCAGTACTGTTTCCTTAAGTACTGCATCATCACCTGGCTTGCACCATGCTTCGTAATGCGATGTGCATGATCTATGAGCAACCATGCTAGCCTGGATCCTTGCGGTATGATGGCTGGATGTCTAGCTTCATAGCCTCCCTCGGCGTGATGAAGCCTTCCTCCTACTCGTAGCGTGTTCTCGTTATCAAACACTGGCTTAAGCGATTCTATCTTACTTTGTTCTGTTAGCTGGCCATCCTTGCGCAAGTGCGCCATGTCCTTGCCATATGCCGCTTGCTGTGCCCTATGTATTAAGTATTTCATGGCCCTAGCTCTCTCACTGGCTGTTGGTGTTCTTGTAAAAATGTTCATTTCCCTCCTCATGTTGCTTCTCCCTTTACGTGTTCTACCTTCCTTTACCTTGTACCTTGCCTGCTCTATAAATCTCACAACATATGCCAGTATATTTATTGCCCTCTCCAATTTCCACGCATATTCCTCTATGGGAACCGTCACTTGCTCCTTTGCTGACCAAATCCCTAATCCATGAGTAACGACTAGCACTATGCGCACGTTCATCTCGCCTTCTACTGCTGGCGGCGCTTCATTCTCGATGTGATTGACTGGCCACTCATTCTCACCTGAAGTTAACCACGATGGCCCTTGCTGCCATAGCTTACTACTCACTAGCTCTTCAGGATATAGCCCCCTGCTCAGTAGATCTGCTGGGTTCTCCTTAGTCCCAACATGACGCCACGCTTTGATATCCGTGTTAGTTTGTATAGAAGACACTCGATTTCCAACATACGTCTTCATATCCCGAGGGATTTTACGCAACCAATGCAGAACCACCATCGAGTCTGTCCAGAGAATATAGTTCGTCCTTTCCCAATCCATCGCCTTGCAAAGTTCTATCAATAACCTCCCCAGTAGCTCAGCTGCTGCCAGCTCTAACCTCGGAATGGTTATCGTTTTTAAAGGTGCCACTCTAGTCTTTGCTACGATTAGCTTGCTCGTTACCCTTCCGCCATGATGTTCCACTCGCAAATAAATAACTGCGCCATACGCTGTCGTCGATGCATCCGAAAAGCCATGCACTTGCATCCGTGACCCTCGTGATGTCCCTATCCATCTGTCGATTCTGAACATCTCCAGTGCTTTAATGCCCTTCCATAATATACGCCACTTATCTTCAATCTCCCTTGCTACCTCAGCATCCCAAGCAATCCCTGTCCGCCATATATCTTGTATCAAGATTTTCCCCAATATCACCACAGGTGCGATATAACCATTGGGATCATACAGTTGTGCCATACAACTTAGTAAACTCCGCTTTGTCAACTGCCCTATCACCTCTGGCGTCTTGACTACAAAGGTGAATTGATCTTCTTCTACTAACCATTGCAGTCCTAAAACCTTTGCTTGCTCGCTTTTGTCAAAGACCATCAACTGGTCCCTTTCACTATTCAACTGACTTGTCAACCACTTGCTGTTTGACTTCCATTTCCTCAATTCAAAACCAGCTGTCTTTAATACCTTATCCAGGTCCCTTGCTAATGCTATCGCTTCCTTCTCACTATCGCATCCGGATACACAGTCATCCATGTAGAAGTCGTTCAAGACCACTCTTTCTACTTCAGGGAACGTTTCACTTGCATCCCTTGCACATTGTATTAGCGACCGAACCGCATTATATGCCGATGATGTCATGCCATATGTAACTACCGTCAGCCAATACTCTTGTAGCTTCTCTCGTGGCGATTCCCTCCAGAAGATTCTTTGCAAATCCCATTGATGGGGCGCTATTCGCACTTGCCTGAACATCATTTTGATGTCAGCACTAAACGCTATCTTGTGCCGTCTAAATCGCATAACTATCTCAAACAGGTCTCGCTGCAACTTTTCTCCTAACTGCTGCACTTCATTCAGTGATATCCCACTATCAGTCCGACAACTACAGTCAAACACTACCCTGAACTTCTTTGTTACGCAATGATGCGGTATGTAATATACCATGCTGTTTTCTCTTATAGAACTGTCGACCCTTTTCATATGCCCTAGCTCTTCATACTCTCGCATAAACTCCACGTATGGACTCTTTATCGCTGGCTCCCTAGCCAATCTTCTTTCAAGATAAAGAAATCTTCTTAGCGCTATTGCCTTAGAGCATCCTATACTCTTCACACTATCCTTGATGGGAATATTGACCACAAAACGTCCATCGTTATCCCTCCTGGCTGTCTTCACGAAAAATTCTTCGACCGCCTCTTCTTCTGCAGTTCGCACCCTAATCGATTCTATTTGGTCCATCTGCCACATCTGTCGTACTAGACCATCCAACTTATCCAGCTCTGCACATTTTAATGCTGGCACTTCATCTACCTGATCATGCTCTAGCCTGGAAGAAGTTCCAAATATTACTGTACCAAAAGCTGTCTCTATCATAGCAACAGTGCTCATGCATCGTGATGTTGCATTCACCATCATCCTTGCAAACACGCTTATCCCTAATATTATCTCCACTTGCTCGCTTTTCCAATAGGCAGGATCCGCTAGAGGTTGCCTAACAATTTCTTTAATTGACACGCTAGCCTGTGGTGTCACTAATGACCACTCTATATCTTTTGGCAAAACCCAGAAATCCTCTTCAATAAAGTAATTGGATTCAAACCAGGGAGTTATTCTAATTCTCACCTGCTTTCGTAGCTGCATACCTCTACCCTCAATACCAACAATTTTACGTGATACTTGCTTGACAGGAATCTTATGTGCCTGTACAATTTTCTCGGGTATCAGATTCGGCTGAGCCCCTGAATCTAATAATGCCCTAATCGGCCCTATCAACCTACCACAATTCTCAAACCTAATAGCAACCGTGGGCAATAACGCACTTGCCCTACCCTCTCCTTCATTTACCCCTAGAGAAAAGACGCTTGAATACATTTTATTTATAGATTTTAATGATTCATTTTTAAGTTTTACAGATATACCTTGCTTGCCAAGTTTTTGCCGCTTTGCCTGATTTGCCACTAGCCGTCATGGATTCCTCCTTTTGAATGCAGTGGCATTCACCCTTGCCATCTCAATTCGCTTGGGCCTCCAATTTGGGCACAATGTGCTATTATGCATGGTCCTTGGTGGGCACCTAGGACAGGATTGCTGGTAACATGCCGCTGGCTCGTGCCCCTGTTTTAGGCAATTTTCGCATAATTTCTTCTCTCGTACTAGTTTTAGCCGAGCAGCTTGCCCTAGCAGCAGGAACCTCTCGCACCGGAATAGCTGATGCCCCTCGCCACACATCTCACACCAATGTCCACTTCTTCTTTGCATATTATGCTCGCTGGCTTGCCCTCTCGTAGCCGCTATCCCAGTCACCTTGCCATCATCACGCTTGTTTTCGCTTTCGAATCGACTATATCGACTGGTGGATGCCTCTTGACGGTCACCTCTGCTGTTGTCAGCTCCCCTTGCCCGTTGATTGGTCGCCACTATCACACTCGCTGCCGCTTGCCGGTCTAGGAACTCCAGCATGTCCTTTGCCGCTGGCGTCTCTGACTGCCGATGTAACTCCCATTGCCTGGCCGTATCTATGTCTAATCTTTCGTGGAGC
Organism: Melanostoma mellinum; assembly: GCA_914767635.1. NCBI lineage: Eukaryota > Metazoa > Arthropoda > Insecta > Diptera > Syrphidae > Melanostoma > Melanostoma mellinum. The sequence continues at coordinate 56,311,903 of OU612059.1, read as the reverse complement.
ATCAACACGATAAACATATCCCACTGTTCCACTGGCAGTCCCTGTGCTCGTAGCTGTCGCAGCGTCTCATGGGTCACATTTGACATCCTTTGCAAATCCTCTGCTCGCGGCGCCCCTTGCAGCTTTGGCAGCTTTACGAACTGATTCAACAGCTCGCGGCACGTTTGGTATTTTTTATTATATAGTTGCTGCATCCGCTCCCACGCCTCCGCGTAGTTATTGTCAGTGAGCTGCCATTCGCCCATAGTCTGTGCCGCCTTGCCAATGAGAGATTTATTCAAATGTTGAAATTTAAATGCTGGCGTAATCTCCGGATTGTTGTGTACTGCTGCCACAAACCGATCGTGAAACCCTTGCCACTTTCGCAATGAGCCGTCGAACTCGCCCCATGTGTTCTTCACCTCCTGTACCGCTGGCATCCTGACCTGTACCTCAATGTTCTGACTTGCCATAGTCACTGCTCCTGTTTCGCTTGCCGCCTCTTGGTTTAATTTCTCCAGCTGGCCCCTGATTTTCGCTTTCGTAGTGAGGTACAGTCTCTCGGCAGTCGCTTGCTGATCTTCAATGTCTTCCGCTTTCGTTCCCTTTGCGCATATCCACTTGAGATTATTTTTCGACATCTGCTCCCAGATCTCGTTGAGATGCTCCAGCATTACTCTGAGCATCTCCCTGTCGTCACTATCCAATGCTTCCTCTCGTATGAATATCGCAACCCTTTCGATGCCCTTCAATTGGGTCTTGAATATGGCCTCATGGGTCATCCTTTTCCTATAAACAAAGGTAAATTAGATTAAATAATCAACGCCTGTGCCCTTGCGAGCAATCAATCTATATTCTAATTGTTTGCTAATAACTTTCGTGCTTGTGAATAGTGAATTTGAATGTGATCTGTCCCTACTGTAGGTCCCCTGGCCGTCCCTTTATCATCAGCACTTGCCTTGTTTCTTTCTTTGACCTACACGCTATCAGCCCTTTCGTTGCATGCAGCTTTTCGACACCTTTTCATTTCTTCAGGTCTCGCGATAACCTGGAATATAATCTACGTAACCCACTTGCCATGCTGTCTCCTTGCCTTGTACCTATCGCTCATACTATCACGGTTACGGACCTTTCGCACTTTCGTTCAAATGTGCACATTCTATTACCCCTACCTATCCTATCTATTCCTGCCTATCACTTGTGTCCGCATCGTGTTTCTGACCAAAAATAAATAAAAATATAAAAACGAAAACCCATGCCATCACAATATTTTACTGTGCAATTATCCACACAAACTCTCAGTCAACACACTGTACGCAACTTTCTCACTATCAAAACACTTTCCCGGTCCGGTTGGTTCGCTGAAACGCACAAAATATTTTCAAGCAAATGCACAGAATATTCTAATGGCAATATGAATTCTAATCCCAAGGCCAATTCCACGATGCATCACACAACCACGACAAAATATAAAAAAACAAAACAAATTCATCTATGTATTATTGATACTCCTAAGATCACTTCACTATTCGCTTTTCACTTGCCTGTCTTTCGCTATTCGTTTTTCACTTGCCACTTTAATCGATATTGATTTATTTTTCTCTTACCTTCTCGCACTTTAACGCCTATCAAAATCAAATGTTTGTTCTTTAATTTTTATTCAACCACACAAAAATATCAATCACTACTATGCTTGCTTGCAACTCAACGTTCACTTTTGTTATAACCCTACAACAACTGTAGCTATCGTTCCTTGCCTGTTGCTGTACATTTGTTATGTACTCACCACTACCAACACTATCTCATACCCATGCAAGGGTTACTATCGCTTGCACGTCTATGACTCTCTGGTCACGTAGGCCATCGGTCGTTTGCTTTCTCATACATGCTATGTGCAGTGTCTTGGTTGCTTGTGCGGTTTCGTATGTTGTTCAGGCAATCGTTGCGACTACCTGGTAATTTTCATTCGGGTTTTTTATTATCGTTGTGTATATGGTTTGCGGCTGGCTATTTTTAGCACACTTTGTGTGCTCTTGCATTTGTTTCGATGCGTCATCGTTTGCATTTCGTATTTATTTGCTGTAGAGAGAATTTTTATTTTGTAAATTTCTTACCCTGGTACCTTTCGTATGCTAGCTGTCGTTCTATATGTGTGTGTATGTATGTTTTTGCCACTGTCTCCCTTTGCACTGGAATTTCCGTTTATGGTTTTGTGTAGCTATTATGCCCTTGCACAGCACTTTCGGTTTATTATTTTGTTATCTTGCATATGTATGTATTTGTGTTCACTGTACGTACTTTCGGCTTATGCTTATATTTTCAATATATATTTGCATATTTCGTTTCCTCGCGCTTTACACTCTCGCACTTTCCGTTTATAGTTTATATATATATGCAAGTAACTACGCACTCATGCCACTGGCTCACTATCCGGCTCGATTCGGACCAAAATGTATAATACGGCTAATTAAAATAAATGAAAAAAAAGAAGGAACCGACAAATTGCTTTTAGAAATAAAACACAAAAGAATTTTTCTTTTGGGAAAAAGCCATCATGGCAAAAAACCCAATTTATTATGACACGTCCGCTGGCCAAGCGCTCTCGTTTACAACTAACTACTTCTACCCAAGTAGTTCTCTCTTCTTATTACATTTACTCTTATATTAAGGAATATTACAATGTATTAGTTAGATCGATTTCATAGTATTAAATAATCGTACTTTGTACGATACAGAGGCGATTTCAACGTGAGAACCGGCACAAAAGGAACAGTGGACTGCAACTCGGTTTCTCCCACGTCTGTTTTAGAAATGAGATGCTCCAAAGATTCAATCTGCGACAGCAACTGCAATAGTTTTTTAGAATTCCTTGAGGACATTGGTGCTTACGTTCTTAATGGCAGAGGATTTAGTGACAAAGACGGTGAATACACTTTTGTAAGCAGCAGAGGCTCATCTGTGATTGACTACTGTTGCCTTTCATACTCAGCTTCAAATATTGTAGAAGACTTTAGTGTTGGTTGCGAAACCTTCTCAGACCATATGCCATTAATCTGCTCCATAAAATCCACAGAAATAACAACGAGTTCTAGTAGCAGAAGTCTTCCTCGACTCAAATGGCATGATAACCGATGTATCGCCTACAATACTAAACTCGAGTCTATTGTACCTTCCATGATGACACCAATATATTCTATTGATGATCGTTGCAATGCCATCAAAAAATGTATCTATGAAGCAAATGGAGCTCCTACACGACAAACTATCAAGTTTGAGCCCAAGAAGCCTTGGTTTGATTTAACTTGTTTTTTGGCCCGAAAAACTGCTTTCAAACACCTCAAAACCTTTCGGAAATTAAACCTTGACGTCTGCAGGAAAAAGTATAATGATGCCAACAAAAAGTACAGATGCTTATGTAAGACTAAAAAGGAAGCTTATTTTCAAGACATCGCCAAAAGCCTACAGTTTGTTTCTTCAGCCAAAGATTGGTGGAAAATTGCCAAGGAGATACGTGGTAACAATTTTAGTACACCAATAGGAGTTAAAGTCTGTGAACTCAAGAATCATTATGAGAAGTTATTAACGCAGTCAATTGATATAGCTACTATCTCGTATGCTCTTCCTCATAAACAAGTACCTGAGCTGGATTGCCATATAGAGCTTCGCGAGATATATTCTGCCATAACTGTCTCAAAAGATCACAAAACTCCTGGGTTGGACGGAATACCTTATGAGTTTTATAAAAATGCGAACCGGTCTCTGGTTATGGAAATACATAAGTTATTTGATGAAATCTTTGAAACTGCAACTATACCATTGTCGTTTAAAAAATCAATAATATACCCGCTATTTAAGAAAGGAGATGCTAATGTGGTGTCTAACTATAGAGGACTGTCTTTCTTGGACACGCTTTATAAGTTATTTACTACTGTTCTCTTAAACAGATTGACGTCTTGGCTGGAAGCAAACAACATTATAAACGAGTTTCAAGCTGCTTACAGGAAGAACTACTCTACTGTGGACCAAGTTTACAATCTTTCTTGTATTATACAGCTTCAGCTATGTCAAAAGAAAAAACTATACGCTTTTTTTATAGATCTAAAGGCTGCTTTTGACAATGTTGATAGAAATGCTTTATTCTACAAATTATCTACTCAGGGAATCTCTTCGAAGATGATTGCTATTATTAAATCTCTTTATGTGGACACTGCTGCTGCTGTTTGGGATGGCTCTAGCTTGTCAGATTTCTTTTTCACCAACAAAGGTGTCCGACAAGGTTGTGTACTGAGTTCGCTTCTCTTTGTCCTCTTTTTAAATGATCTACATGATGAACTACCTATTGGTCTGTTTTTAGATGATCTTCAGATTAACGCCCTCTTATATGCTGACGACATTGTCCTCTTATCGGATAATCCTGCTTACCTACAACAACTTATTGATAGCTTCAGTACTTACTGCAAAAAATGGAGCCTTGAAGTTAATCCTGGCAAATCAGAAATAGTAATTTTTCGAAATGGGGGGCGAAGAGCGGCTTGTGAAAAATGGTTCCTCAACAATGCCGAAATAAATGTGTCTAACCAATACAAATATCTAGGTGTAGTTTTCAACCACAACATGTCTTGGAACGAGCATCTAAATAATAGATTGGGATCATCTAAGAACTCCATCAATTCAACATGGTGCAAACTACTGAGAGATAAATCTGTTCAGCATTCTACAAAATTTTAAATATATGATGCTGCTTCTAGAGCTATAATGCTGTATTGTGCTCAGGTATGGGGATATCGTGAACACAACCAAGTTGAAAAACTGCAACGATTTTTTATAAAAAGATGTTTCCTGCTACCGGATAACACACCGAACTATGCTTTGCACATCGAGACTGGTTTACCTAAAGCTTTTCTTGCATCTCTCAAGCTTCACTTTTCATACATAAGAAGAACCTTATCTCTTCCAAGTAACAGACTACCCAAAATCTTATCAGAAGCCATTATTATGAAAAAGACCTTCTGGGCTAAGGAATGGTTGGATCTCTTTCATAATGCGTCGATTGACTTTTCTTTCGACATAAATTTGCTTGATTGGCATGGAATGCATAGTATTCTTCTATCAAAGCTCAAAGGAAAACACTGGATTGAATTTACCACCAGCGCCACACAGTCCCAATTTCATGATGAATATTGCAACCTGCTTTACTCCGAAGTACCAAACTATTTTGATGACTCGAACTCTCGCGATATGATTTCAATCATCTTTAAAGCTCGTTGTGGGCTTCTCAATCTCAATGGAAGAGCGTTCCAGAAAGATACTGATGGTATATGTACAGTTTGCAACATGGATGCATCGGAAAACACTTTCCATTTCGTCGGAACCTGTCCAATCTATAAAGGCTATAGAAGAGCATTTCTGGGCAGCGACGTGCTCTCCCGCTCTCAACTTCTAAACGTTTTGAATGGCAACTGCTACCTTAACCTATACAATTTTCTAAAAGCTGCAATCAAGTATCGCAACCTAATTTTAAACGAATTTTCGTAATTTAATGAAATTAAATCTACTCACTAAACTTAAATTTCAATTTACCTCTTAACCTGACAGGGAACTTAAAGTTATTGTCTCAATTAATTTTTATACCAGCATACACTGTTTTTTGTAAAATCTTTTTGAAATAAAATTATATATCTATCTATCTATCTATCTATCTATCTATCCTAGACTATACCATAAAATGCCCCTGAAGTGTAGAATTTTGGAAAAAAAAGTCAAAGTTGATGTGTATTTTATTCGAAAAATCTTTGCATGCCGGGGGCGAGTACTAAATGTTAATATTAAGGGCTCAAATTTTGAGGGAATTGTTTTTTAGGTATTTTCCACAAAATTTTGGGATAAAAAATAGTCAAAAAAAAGCACAGTAGTATTTATGTTCCCACCAAGTCACCAGCTTTTCATGTACTAAAGGTTTTTGATTCATAAGTCACTTACTAGCTAATGACTTATAGTTTCTTAATCCGTAAGCCACTTGTTAGGCTGTGATTAAAATTATTCTAAGTTCATAAGACACTTACCGGCTTAAGAATATTTTTTATTTAATTCACAAGTGACGTGCTAACTTATGACTTATGATTTATTTAATTCACAAGTCAACGACTAGCTCATGAATTAAGTAAAGACTTAAGTTAAAAGTGATTTAAGCCTTTGCAACTCTGGCTACAAGTTTGCTTGTTCTTCTGCAAGTGTAATGGACATTATCTTGCAATTGGCTCTTGACTTGTAAACTTGTAGCTTTGTGTCCCATGCCATTGACGGGCAGACATCTAAGTGAGCTTATAAGGGTACCTGTTCAGACGGAAACTTACAGTTTAGTACTAGATGAAAATTCATGAAAATAAGCATGACATGTATCACTAGTATTCACATGACTTATAGGAACACCCTGTAGACAGAATAAAATAACCTATCCAATATTACCAATCAGTTGTAACCCGAATATCTGAAACTCGTTTGCAGAAACCAATTTCGTTAACACTCACAATTTCAGTAGAAAACACTGAAAGATTAAGGATTTTTATGGCACGTTCAATGAAGTTTTGTTTTTAAGACAATCGCGCTATCAAAATCCCTATGTGCTTACTTTTCTTACTGAATTTTATTGTTTTCTGTTAAAGCCGACATAAAAAGTTCTCCCATTTAACGACCTTCAGGAGGCCGCCTTAGCTTTCAAATTAATTAAAAACAACGAAACTTCCTGCTCAAATAAAAAAATATAATTAAGAAACAAAAACTTACACTTCAATCGCCTTGTTCCAGTTTATAATATAGCCACTCAGTGCGAACGTCTCAATATGTACAACATGAATATTGCCCTTTTCTGTGCCAACGTACAGCCATTTGCTTCCCACTGGCAAATGAATACATGTTATCCTGCAAATACATACACACACGAGTATAGATAAATATTTTTCAATCAAGGTAATTCAATTTAAGCAAAAAAAAAGTGTTGCTAGCTACAACCCAAAAATGCATGAAATTAATTTTATTAAATGTCAACTTGACTAAAGTGCAATTTGTGTGTTAATCAACAGATGCAAAAGTGGATGGTAATTAAATGTACAGGAAAAGCAAGCAGGAGCCCAGGACACGAATACGTACCTTTCTCTTTGAAATTTTAAACTTTGTACTACTTGTGGACTCTTTTGGCGTATATTCCATAAATGTAGTGAATCGTCTGCTGTGGCAGTTATTATCGCACCCTCGTTAACAAGAAACTCTATGCCAATGACAGCACAGGCCGAATCACCTTCGTGTCGCACATGTGTATCCACCCCAGGACGTCCAAGTCTGTTTAGTAAATTAATGAGAAATATCTTAAGAGTTAAGGAAAAATTACAGTTATTTCTCAGTGGGTGGTTAAAATGGTTAGTTGGTTGGGTATTTTACTGCCCCTTCTTTCTTTTGATTGCAGGGACACCGTATGTGGTGTGGTTGTGGGAGATGTACCTTTCCATTGTGCTGAGGAGATTATTTAAACCTGTGACACGTTTTCTTATGTAATTGTATTCGTTCGTCCTTTGAGAACACATCCCTTGTCATAATTGGAGGCAAAGCTTTCTCATGAATATGACTCTGTGTGGGAGGTGTTTCGTTATTGCTCCGGGGAGGAAATGAAACCATTACATGGAACCGACGACTTTCTTTGTAACTGAATCTCTAGGAATGTTACTTCTTTGGCTTATTGCAGCCAAGCTGATGGCTATGTGCGGAATTGAAGTATCTATTTATCTGTCAATGCAGCAATTAAAAGAACAGGGGAGAGATTGTGCGATGAGAGGATCCTCCTCAGGCTCTTGGCGTTTGTAAATATTCTTCGCGGTGATGGGTAAAAACTTTTCGGTTAATCTTTTACAAGTCAATTGCAAATAAAGGCTTCAGAATGCTGCGTCTTTCTGTAAAATCACAGAAAAAGACTATTTATGAACGAGGAGCAGAGTTGGTGCGGATGCTTTTAGCTGGCATCCGTTTCATGTTCACCTTAATTGGAATCACACGAATGGAGGAGACGATAAAGTAAGAGTATAGAGGGAACCTAAAGCAAAGCAGGGAATACAAAGCAAATGCAATTATTTCCTTTGTTGACTTGAGGAAATGTTTAAAATTACTCGTGCCCTGGGTTCTGAGAGATGATGGTGGTGATGGTGACGCCGCCTGTGCCTTAAGGAAATTTGAACTAATTAAAAGAAAGAGAGCGAGAAAGGAAGAGATTATTAAGATTCTTGTTGACACAAAACCTGAGGGGCTGATGAATAAATCAAATGGAGAGATTTATTCGAACATAGACAAAAACATACTCAAGATACATGTAGGGGGAGGGAAAGGATTAAAGTTAAAACGCTGAAGATTATAGTTTGAATAAAGTTTTAATTCACTTTAAAGGTTTAAATTAGTTTTGATTTTAAGTTAAATATAAGAATATATAAAAAGAGTAATTTCAATTTGACTTGACATTCACTTGACTTTGCTTCTTTTCTTGTCTTTTACTTTACTGTTCATAACCGAATTTTTTTACCGACTAATCCTTAGTTACTTTACATTTATAGTTTTAGTTCTAACCTTAGGTCTTTACATAAAGGAATGATTTGGAATTAAATAGTGTAAATGCCCAAATGTTTGGCTTTAATTTAGGTTGTTTTCGTATTTGATAAATGTAGTCATCCTACATTCGGCCATCCTTCTTCTCGGCTGTCTCAGACGACCAGTCATCTTCAGATACGTACATCATCATCTTCATCATCATCCTCGCTTTCCAATTCATCGCATTCACTACCATCTTCGTTGCGCCATGGTTTCATAAAGTCGGCTGATGACGAGGTAGAATTCGGTCCCTCATGAGTTCCAACTTTATGCACGTCGTATCTATCGTTTCTTTTTAGTTTGACGACTTCATACGGGCCAAGATACATTGGGTACAACTTGGATCCTGGTGCGAATTGCGTTTTCTTGATCGCAACCAGATCACCTAGCTTGTATTGCACAGCAGCTTTTCTCTTCCGGTTGTACAATTTTCTGTTTTCTTCTTGAACCTTCGCAATTTGCTCCTTAGCCTGGCTTCGCATCTCCTTCCTTTCATCTTCAAATTCCTCGATAATAAGCTCTTCCATCATCTGTTTCAGATCAATATTTTCGATACATTTCATACGAACTCCGAACATTAGCTCAAACGGAGTCTTATTTATGCTTCGATTTGTTGTCGAGTTTATGATACATTGAAGTCTTGGAACATGCTTGAACCACTTATCCGGAGCATCGATTGACATTTTCGTTAACATTTCGACAATAGTGCGGTTGATTCTTTCAACCTGTCCGTTTCCGCGAGCAACACCTGTAGTCACCAGTGAATGAATAATTTTCCTTTCCTCACAATACTCTTTAAACAAATTCGATGTAAAAGCGGAGCCTCTGTCTGTTATCACCCTTACTGGATCGCCAAAAGTTTCGCTCTGAATTGACAGTTTCTTCAATACTTCTTCAGCTCCTGTAGACTTCACCGGAAAGATCCAAGTAAACTTCGAAAAAGCATCAACGATGACTAACAAATGTTTGTAGCTCTTAGCCGTAGAATTCATAGGTCCAAGGTGATCGAGATGAAACGTATTAAGAGGATTATCAAACTTTTCGATTGGGTTGAGTAAACACTCCTGTTTTCCACTTTTCCTCGCTCCAAGGATGCATGGTATACAGTTCGCAATCATTTGTTTAATTTTTGGCGATAAACTTGGAATATAAAAATCCTTCCTTGCTAACACTTCAACTTTTCTTGCATTTATGTGACCTTGCTCGTGTATGCTTCGTAGTACTTCTTGTTGCAGCTTTTTTGGGACAACTAAAGAATAGTCACCTTCAACAAATTTATAAAGAACACCATTGCGCATCACAAAATCCTCATGTTCTTCGTGCTTCAATATATTTGCTACTAGTGAACAAAATTCATCATTTTCTTGTGCTCTTCTAACCCGATGCAGAACACCATCTTCCACCTTCATTATTGCAGGATAACGACTAAGTGCGTCTACGTGTCTCATTGATGTACCCGCTCTATGAAGGACTTCGCAGTTGAAATCTTGCAAAAATATTGCCCACCTGGCAACTCTAGTACACAGTTCCTTCTTTCGCATAGTCGCTGTAAAAGCCTTGCAGTCCGTAAAAATTTTAAATGGTATTCCCAAAAGATACACCCTTAACTTCTGCAAACACTTAATGATTGCTAAAACCTCTTGCTCGTAGCTGGTATAATTCCTCTCAGATTTGCTTGATTTATAACTTATGTAAAAAACAGGATGCATTTCATTGTCGTTGTGTCTTTGAAGCAAGACACCTCCATATCCAACCTTACTTGCATCAGTATGCAATTCCGTCTCCAACCCTGGATTATAAAGTTTCAAAACTGGATCTTTGCATAAGGCAGCCTTCAAACTTTCAAATGCTTCTACTTGATCTGGACCGAAATTAAATGGCGTTTCTTTACGTAGCAAGTCCGATAAAGGCTTCGCAATAACTGCATATCCTGCTATGAAGCGTCGGAAAAAACCTGTGAGTCCGAGAAAGGACTGAATTTTCTTCACCTTGTCTGGTCTTGGGAAATTTTGGACGGCATTTAGTTTTTCTTGAGATGGTTTCAATGATCCATTTTCCACGACATGTCCTAAGAACTCAATTGATTCGGTGATAAATTTACATTTCTTCCAGTTTATAACCAGACCATTTCCAGCCGCCACTTCGAAAACCAACTTAAGTTTATCGAGGCATTCATCAGGACTTCTTGCTTGGATAACGAGATCATCAACAAAGATTCGCAGCCAATCCGAACGTAAAAGCCTTTCAAAAACTGCATTCACAAACCTTTGGAAGACTGATGGCGAATTACAAAGCCCAAAGGGTGCCTTAAGGAACTCATAATGCCCATCCGGTGTTACAAACGCTGTGTATTTTTGACTCTCTTTTTCAACTGGCACGTGAAAAAATCCATTCTTGAAATCAAGAACAAAGAAAAACATTCCCTCAGCTAGATCTTCTAAGATTTCCTCTATCAACGGCAGTGGATGTCGATCTTTGATAATTTTTGCATTAAGCATTCGATAATCAATACATATTCGATTGGTTCCGTCTTTCTTCTTCACTAACACTATTGGACTAGCGTAATCTGAATAGCTATGGCATATTATTCCTTCCGAAAGCCAAGTATCTATCTGCTTCTTTACGTCTTCCTTTTCTTTTGGGGCTAATCTTCTTGGTTTTTGATAGACTGGGCGGTCATCGGACAACACGATTCGCATTTCAACTAAACACTTCTCTGGTTTACGTGGCTCATATGTGTTTATCATATCTATTATCTGATTTTTGATTTTATAATCAGATAAATGACTCAGTTTTGTGTCAAGAATTGAATTTAAATCATTCTTTTCTATCAAGTCATCCACTTCAATTTTCGAAATATTGTTCTCTTCTAAATTAAAAGCTTCTGGAATTTTAGAAACAGAAATGAAACCATTTTCAATTTTAACTTTAGCAACGCTTAAGAAATTCTTTCCTAATATCATGCAATCTGACATCCATTCATCTGGAACGATATGGAATCGAATGGAATAACAATCTTCTCCGATGAAAACATCAAGTACGCACGACCCATGCGTACGCTTTGCATTACCATCACCAAATCCGAACAGACTTTCTCCTAGCCCATCGATTTCAACAGCACCATTCCTCCTCCAAACGCTTTTTTGTACCAACGACACATCCGCTCCCGTATCCACCAAAACATCGTACATTTCTCCAGCTAACTTTACCTTTACACAACAGTCTAGTCTGTTAATTCTTTTAACATTTTGGTTCGAGTTTTTGACTTCTTTCTTTGGACAAGATGTAGAAATATGCCCAAATTCGCTACATGCAAAACATCTGGCTCCTTTACTTTTGTTTGGACAAACATCTTGGCTATGTGAAAAAGAACCGCAGTTTGTACAACGTCTTTGACTCACGTTTTTTGAATTATTTGAAGAATTTGTCCTAGAATTTTGAAACTGGTTTTGATTTTGGGTTCTATAACCACTTGTTGTCGCTATCTGACTTTTAATAGTTTCATAAACTAAAAACTTTTTCTTAAGCTCATCCAAGCTCGTTGCTTCATACAACACGGTTTTATTTAAAGGGCTATCTGAAATGCCTTCAATAATATAGGCTATTAAAGATGTGTCATCGAAATTTCCCTTCATCGCTATATGTTTCATTGTATACATATACTCTAAAAAGGTTTCATTAGATTTCTTCTTCCTAGACTGGAGCTCTTTATGAATACTTATACAAGACGGTACATCATTAAACTCTTGCAACAAAAATTTCTTTAACTCTTCCCAACTGCAAATACCACTCTTCGCTTCAACTGCCAGTTTAGCAGCTCCTTTTAACAAACGCCTGGCATAGAGATATCTTTGTATAGGATTCCATTTACATACATTTGAAATGTCTTCAAAATCTTTCAACCAAAGCACAACGTTTTTTCCAGCTTCACCAGAAAATCTCTCCAACGATTCCTCGACATCTTTAAAGACAAAATTATTATTCTCCGACATCTTTGCAACTTCTTTTGAGTTTTCTTCAACTTCCTCTTTATTAATGTCACCAGTTAGTTTATTATTACTTGTATCGTCGATTTCTTTTTCCGTTTCTTTTTTGGCCAATTCTTCCATAAAATTGCTAACTTGCATACCTTCTCCTAATATAGCATTATATAACCTCTGGACTAACTCGATTTTCAAATTATATCGATATGATAAATTCTTTTCTTTTAAAATAAATTGTAGCTGTTTCGTAGTTAAGTTATTTAACTCTTCCATTCGGAATTCTAAAATTTCCTTTCCATCCTTTACACTTGCTTTATCATAGCAAAAAAAAAAAAATATATAAAAAGCTTTTGTCTTAATAATTTGTTTTGATATTTTTCAACAAACAAAATTATTCGCATGCGATAAATAGCTTTTTTTTCTTAAGCTTTCCAAATATTTATATAGCATGCAATAGTCTTAACTTGAGCACATGCAAAATAATTTTCGAACCAAATTTCACTCAATGTAAGTATGCCTCAAAGCTTTAAGTGCAATTAATCTCGATCTCGATAGAAAGAAAAAAAAATATGTTCTAAACATGCAAGAGAAAAGTAAAAGTATGAAACGATCTCACCAGTTTGACAACTATGCACGCATGAGACGACTGTGTGTGTGTATATTTCATTTGCAATTTCTGATGTAATTTCTCTTATGTCGCTCTCTTATTTTCTGTTCTTTTTTTCTGTTCTTAGCTTTGCACTTTTTTTTTCATCTATTCCTATGTACCACAATCTCACTTGATTGAATTTAATGCATGCACTTTTCAGATTTTTGTTTCAATATTATTTCTTAGCTTTTATATCTTTTAAACTTTTCACTTTGTCACTTTGCACAGGTTTATTTTCGTTTTATTTTTTCTTCTTCTTTACGCGGCACTCGTCCAGCAACACTTCTGACACCAATTGTAGGGGGAGGGAAAGGATTAAAGTTAAAACGCTGAAGATTATAGTTTGAATAAAGTTTTAATTCACTTTAAAGGTTTAAATTAGTTTTGATTTTAAGTTAAATATAAGAATATATAAAAAGAGTAATTTCAATTTGACTTGACATTCACTTGACTTTGCTTCTTTTCTTGTCTTTTACTTTACTGTTCATAACCGAATTTTTTTACCGACTAATCCTTAGTTACTTTACATTTATAGTTTTAGTTCTAACCTTAGGTCTTTACATAAAGGAATGATTTGGAATTAAATAGTGTAAATGCCCAAATGTTTGGCTTTAATTTAGGTTGTTTTCGTATTTGATAAATGTAGTCATCCTACATACATACCACCTGCCTTCTTCTTCTCTATACTCGTACATTAACAACACACTCCATTCCTTGAAAATGAATTCGTAAAATGTTTTCTTCTGCCATAGCAAAAGTAATTACAAATTCAATTTCAATTAACACAAAATATTTGGGGGTTGGAACTATGAAGAATGTGGCTTGCAATTAGTTTTCAATTTATGTGTTTTTCAAACCAAAACTAAGTTCGGTTGGTAGGAGAGTGTGTTCGAATTTTGAACAGGAGGAAACTCAAGGCACAGACATTAAGTTTTTGGTTATTATTTTGGTTAACCATCTCCAAAACACCTGTGGTTTTTTGATTTTATAAAATTTCATTCAATGATTAAGAGCGAGAATGATGAAGTTGTCATGGGGATTAGAATTTGATAAGAACTTCGTTTGGATTGTGCTGCTTAATAAATATAACCACAAAGATGTGATACCACCACAATGATATTAGCTGATGTGACACGACGTTACTTTGTTCGTCTTGCTTGTAAAAAAAGAATATGTAGGCTTCAAAGACAGTTTAGTTCATTGCAATTGTGTGGTCAGCTTAGGAGAATGGGAGATAATTTATTTGAAACTCATTAACTGTTTTATTTTTGCGAAGGGGGTACCCCACAGGTTTCCTTCATTCCGCACATTCCCCAGTTATTTCTTTAAAATGGTTGGATTTCCCATTTCTAAGTATTCACCAAAAATCTGACGAACAAACACCAAAGTTACTTAATAAACTCAAAACCTCATTTATTGGAATGAAGATTCTAAAAAACGACATAAGAAATCTATGTACTTTGTATTTGGTACTAAAAACAAAAATCCCACGAAAGAGAAAAGGGAAATTTCAAAACTTTTAGATTCCAAATTTTCCCAACATAATTTATTTTAGCTGCTAAAGCAGAAGTACATTATTGGCCTAGAACTATAGGCAGATGGCAGAGTACGGTCGACAGACGACAGACGACAAACGACAGAGTACAGGCGACAGACGACAGGCGACAAAAAACAGACGACAGAAGACAGACGACAGACGACAGACCACAGACGACAGAGAACAGAGGACAGAGGACAAAGGACAGAGGACAGAGGACAGAGGACAGAGGACAGAGGACAGAGAACATAGGACAGAGGACAGAGAACATAGGACGAAGGACAGAGGACAGAGGACAGAGGACAGAGGACAGATGACAGATGACAGATGACAGTCGACAGAGGACAGAGGACAGAGGACAGAGGGCAGAGGACAGAGGACAGAGGACAGAGGACAAAGGACAGAGGACAGAGGACAGAGGACAGAGGACAGAGGACAGAGGACAGAGGACAGAGGACAGAGGACAGAGGACAGAGGACATAGGACAGAGGACATAGGACAGAGGACAGAGGACAGAGGACAGAGGACAGATGACAGATGACAGATGACAGTCGACAGAGGACAGAGGACAGAGGACAGAGGGCAGAGGACAGAGGACAGAGGACAGAGGACAGAGGACAGAGGACAGAGAACATAGGACGAAGGACAGAGGACAGAGGACAGAGGACAGATGACAGATGACAGTCGACAGAGGACAGAGGACAGAGGGCAGAGGACAGAGGACAGAGGACAGAGGACAGAGGACAAAGGACAGAGGACAGAGGACAGAGGACATAGGACAGAGGACAGAGGACAGAGGACAGAGGACAGAGGACAGAGGACAGAGGACAGAGGACAGAGGACAGAGGACAGAGGACAGAGGACAGAGGACAGAGGACAGAGGACAGAGGACAGAGGATAGAGGACAGAGGACAGAGGACAGAGGACAGAGGACAGAGGACAGAGGACAGAGGACAGAGGACAGAGGACAGAGGACAGAGGACAGAGGACAGAGGACAGAGGACAGAGGACAGAGGACAGAGGACAGAGGACAGAGGACAGAGGACAGAGGACAGAGGACAGAGGACAGAGGACAGAGGACAGAGGACAGAGGACAGAGGACAGAGGACAGAGGACAGAGGACAGAGGACAGAGGACAGAGGACAGAGGACAGAGGATAGAGGACAGAGGACAGAGGACAGAGGACAGAGGACAGAGGACAGAGGACAGAGGACAGAGGACAGAGGACAGAGGACAGAGGACAGAGGACAGAGGACAGAGGACAGAGGACAGAGGACAGAGGACAGAGGACAGAGGACAGAGGACAGAGGACAGAGGACATAGGACAGAGGACAGAGGACAGAGGACAGAGGACAGAGGACAGAGGACAGAGGACAGAGGACAGAGGACAGAGGACAGAGGACAGAGGACAGAGGACAGAGGACAGAGGACAGAGGACAGAGGACAGAGGACAGATGACAGATGACAGATGACAGTCGACAGAGGACAGAGGACAGAGGACAGAGGGCAGAGGACAGAGGACAGAGGACAGAGGACAAAGGACAGAGGACAGAGGACAGAGGACAGAGGACAGAGGACAGAGGACAGAGGACAGAGGACAGAGGACAGAGGACAGAGGACAGAGGACAGAGGACATAGGACAGAGGACAGAGGACAGAGGACAGAGGACAGAGGACAGATGACAGATGACAGATGACAGTCGACAGAGGACAGAGGACAGAGGACAGAGGGCAGAGGACAGAGGACAGAGGACAGAGGACAGAGGACAGAGAACATAGGACGAAGGACAGAGGACAGAGGACAGAGGACAGATGACAGATGACAGATGACAGTCGACAGAGGACAGAGGACAGAGGGCAGAGGACAGAGGACAGAGGACAGAGGACAAAGGACAGAGGACAGAGGACAGAGGACAGAGGACAGAGGACAGAGGACAGAGGACAGAGGACAGAGGACAGAGGACAGAGGACATAGGACAGAGGACAGAGGACAGAGGACAGAGGACAGAGGACAGAGGACAGAGGACAGAGGACAGAGGACAGAGGACAGAGGACAGAGGACAGAGGACAGAGGACAGAGGACAGAGGACAGAGGACAGAGGATAGAGGACAGAGGACAGAGGACAGAGGACAGAGGACAGAGGACAGAGGACAGAGGACAGAGGACAGAGGACAGAGGACAGAGGACAGAGGACAGAGGACAGAGGACAGAGGACAGAGGACAGAGGACAGAGGACAGAGGACAGAGGACAGAGGACAGAGGACAGAGGACAGAGGACAGAGGACAGAGGACAGAGGACAGACAGTAGCCATAGGGCCTGTCGTATTTCTCACAAACATACTCAGTGGAGGGTACCTACAATTTTTTGCTGCTTTCAAACGGCTAAGCGCTTTTCGTGGTTATGAATTTAATAACGGAGGATTTGCCAACTCTTCGCAAAGGACAATAGCGGTGGAAAAACATTTTCGCCTCTGTTGGGATTAGAACCACGAACATCTGAGTAAAATGACAGACATGCTAACCATCTGCCACGCACGCGTGAAACGGGCTGTGCGGCCTGCCAAGATGAAAAGCCACCTCGTCAGAAAAGATTAATTTTTTCCCAAAATCATTGTCAAATTCAATCTGCAAACTACGAAGTGATGACAAAACGGGTGTCATTCGCCTGCAAATACTGAGTAAATTGGAACCTGTAATCGAATTCTCCTTAGGACTGAACGTCTAATTTTAAGCTGTTCCATCGATGGCTAGTTAAAATTCGTAGAATAAGTCTCCCATTCTTGGCTACAATAGGCACGTCTCTGTGCACCGGAAAAGGCGAGGACCATGAGCCTTGTCTACTGGCATGACAGTCTCACAAGCCTTTTGCATGAGCTTGGGCAAACCAGACGCGGTAGGTGCTTAATTTCATCCAAAATATCTCAAAAATCATAAATTTGGCTTCACAGCACTCACTTTGGAAATACATTTTCAGTGGTTCTCACCGTTGATTAAGCTTTTTACTGAATATCTTAAGGCATTACTGACAATCTGTCAACATTTCGATCGCAAAACAGGAGTGCCAAAAAAGGCTTATGTTTTGAAAAGACGCAACTGGTTGAGACACCTTTAATTTTAATCACAATCAAGAATGTCTACAGATCAAACAAACAATGGACCACTTGGGGCAGGGCACTACTAGTCTGTGTAGTAGACCAAAAAGTCAGGCACGTAGACGCACGGTCGCACTGAAAAACGATTAAGACGTGAGTCAGTGAACCTCCCCGACGGCGCGGTGTAGTTCGTAAGCAGATCAATGCACTATGCTCTAGTTTCTATCAATAAAATGAGTTTTATAGTGACTGGACTTGTCCCCGAGCATAAATTCCCGACGTTTTTCAACTACGTCAAATCCTACTTGGAATTTTAAGGTACGTACTCACTTTCACTTTGTAAAACGGCATTCGGATTCATTTCATTCGATTTCGCTTTCGGGAGATAGGAAGTCCGATTCGGTATAATGCCGATTGGTGCCGTTCACCATAGTCCGGGTGCACCTTTATAGACTTTTGTCGTATATGTATTTGAAAAATTAATAAGTTATGGACTTGCGGTGGCTGTCTCCTGTAGCTTATCCTCGCTCCATTTTGAATTTGGTAAATCAAACACTCCTAAGTGTCTCTCTATCTGTCGGTGGGTATGGCATAAGCGACTTTATTCAACGCAGTGCAATGAGACCTAGTCGTGTTCTTCATTTAGACTTGTTTGCCTTTGCCTTGTGGGTAAAATTGCAGGTACACGACTAGTGGAGTAAACACCGTTTTGTTAGAGTACCGAAAACAATAATCCATTCAGGCCCTCGTTCCGGTTCAATACCCACGACCTGAAATTTCAAATTTGCACATTCTCCTTTGCTAATTCAAAAAACCCTCGCTTCTAATTGCAGAAAAGTACACATGTACCCAGTTCATTTCAAAGCCATTCATGCCAAAAACAACTTTGCTTTTTACTTCGACAGTTGGAGCAACCAGCGCAGCGCGGTATGCTTGCCAAATGTCTGTGCATTTTGATCACCTGAACACGTTTTATAGAACATGATAAGGCCCTTGTCGATATACACTAGAACAGAAGACAAGTGCATTTACTCCAATTGGTCCCAGTTCTCATAGTTCCTACACAACAAACAGTGAGCCAATTTTCCATGTTGCCCTTTATGTTGGCATAGTGACAGCGTTGATTGCATCCTCCATAAAGGACGGACACACATGCTGAAAAACATGAATGTGTTATTCTGTCCAACGATGTGTAAACACTCTGATATGACCAGGACCACACATCCTCGGCATCTTTTATATTCTCATAAAGGTCCGGCAATCTCTAATGGGATTTGGATTCGGGTATGAATAACGTGTCACACAAATTTGGACTCCTTTTCCCATTCAAATCTATAAATTTGCCTTTTGGAATAATCCAACGAGATGGAACTCAATTAATCGAATGGACCACAAAACTACGGACATTTTTATGTTTTCCGAAGTCCGATGGATATGGGATCCATCTTTTGCTGATTTGTAATCTCACACAAGGAACTACTGACGTTGATTGCGGTGGCTACGGTGGAACAAAGAAAAGGATTTCTACTTTCGATGCTATGAATGCCATCAGTGCGATCAAAAACCAGCTGGTGATTTCATTGACAGTCGTTTCTAAGCATCATCAGAAGAAATCAGTCCTGATGAAGGAGAATTTTCCCCGGTGAAGCAGTTGGTTCTTTAAAAATTTTCAAGGATTGGTAGGATTAGATTCATAATATTGCCGTCATCCTGTGAGTGGACAAATGTGTCTAATGTGTCTGTTGGTGAACTTCACCTTAGAAAAAAAACAAAAAAAAAATGAAAAATTGAAAAGTAGAGCGACGTACTTTCGAAAGCATTAGGCGAAAGTTTTTGTCAAGTAGCCAAATTCCGGCAGGTAGTTAGGCAACTTTTTGTAGAGCAAATCTTTCACATAACACCAACTGACGACAACACCAACTCATCCCTCACTCATTCCCCACACAATGCACATTCCTGCTCACATTTCCCATGTGTGCTCCAACACATCAGAGGGCTTTGTATTTTTATACATTTTTTTTGGTTGTAAATTAAGCCTATTACGTCCTGTTGCTTTGACACAGTTGGCTTTTGTTGAAGCTGTTTGCTACTGATTCCGGAGCTTAATGAAATATTAAGTGGCTGAACGAACGCCTCAGTTGATACATTTCAACTGACTGTTTTGAGAGGGGGAAGGTACAGTTTAACAAATGAAAATCAGAGTGTCCTTGGGTACTTGTATAATAATCCTCTGTCTAATGTAAACATTATAGAAGGGGTTTGTGTCTCGTTTTCTAACAAAGTCCTACCTCCTTCTGGGATGCATTTTTTATGTTCTTTTGCATTTAATGCTTAAAAAACTTGAAACTTTGGTTGGATTTTTCCTTCTTTCCAGAACACAACTAGATATACCGTTGTGCATCTGCATTACGAGATTATCTGTTGCTAGTGAACATTTTTATTTTCCTACCAAGAAACCGAGAGAGAAAAAGGTTAATGCTAAAAGTTTCTGAAATAATTAATTCGAGAAGGTTGCTAAGGATTTGTTTTTCCATATTTTTTTTTTTTTAATTATTTTGTTGTTTTTTTAATTTTCTTATGAAGGAAGCACTTTGATGCCATGTCCAAACCTCAAGTGCTTAGCGACTCTTACATCAGAGTTTTCTTACTATCTACATGTGTATATTCCCCTCGTTGTCATGGTGGTTTTATTTGGAAGCAAAGCAGTAAATTGTTCAGTTGGTGGATTCCCACCATTGCTCTTGGTTATATTGGAAAGCATAACCTAATTATGATGCAAAGTACAAACCTTGGGCGTTTTAATTTCCGTTTAGCAATTTCTAGAAGAAAATGGGGAATTTGTGGTGATGCGAGAAAGAATATAGCAAAATTTAAATTTTTAAATCTAATGAACCTTGGGTGGGTTTTTGTCGCAACTCAGCAATCCAATAATAGTATTGATTTGTTGTTGTGTTCAGTGGTAAATTCCATAGCTGAGCTGATTATAGGAGTGCTGGGGTTGCTAATTGCGGTAAAAGCACATCTTTTGTCCTTTTTTTGTGCATTGCGGTATAGAGCAGTTTTGAAGTTGAATCCATCTCTGTAACGAAGTTACAAATGCACAACCTACCGCCAGCCAAAACACATACCATTGTTGTCACATATGTCACATGATATTTTTCACTCACGCCATAGAGCTCACACGCACTAGGTGTAGATAATCGAAAAATACGAGACAGCAGAAGTCAGCCCGTGTTGGAAAAGTACCAATCTAGAATACAGGCTACTTCCACTAGAAGGGTACGTAGGAGTAGGTCTCCTCGGAGTACCCAGCACAAATCCCCTACTAGCCTCTTAAAGACTTTTGGGTTTTATCTTGCCGGCTATTAGGCCGTTGATGCCAGGATTTGCCTGTTGATGCCAGGATTTGACTGTTGATGCCAGGACTTGCCTGTTGATGCCAGTATTAGACTGTTGATACCAGTATTTGACTGTCGATCTTCCAGCGATTAAAAGCCCGTACCTAATGACCGTTTTGCCAGCATAGGACCAAGGACCAAGGACCAACGATCAAAATAGAGATAAGAATAAATAAATACTATATTCGACTAGATTTAAGACCAATAAAATGATTGGACCTTCGTAACCGAAGTTTTACGTGTTTTCTTTGGTCGACCCTGGGCCCGACGAGCATATCCCAGCTCTAGAGAAAACGGCACATCACATCTCTTTCAACTGGTATCAGAAAGAAACAGCATCTGGAAGACATCAATTTCCACTCCACCCAGGCTAAACACATAAAAATTAACACTGCTTCAAATTTAATTAACAAAGTGTTTACATTGAGTGATACAAAGTTTCAACGAAGCAATAATTACAAAGATCCTCTCTAACAACAGCTTTCCAAAAACAAATATAAAAATTTTAATTTCCGAACGAAAGAACACACCACAAAACGAAAAAAATCTGATGGAAAACATTCCCATATTTAAGAGCATTGCAATATGTTCCAACATTCTCCGAAAATTTCAAAAAAGTACATAGTTGCACATAAGTATCAAACCACAAAAATCGCGTTCAAATAAAATTCTACCTTGAGTCGACATTACTCCGTCCTTAAACCAAAAACGAACACGCAAAAAAGACTGATTTGGTGTATAAAATAGACTGCAAAGGCAATGAGTCTGAAAATTGTAACCTTTGCTACATAGGCACCACAAAACAGCTCTTAGGTAACAGAAAAGCTAACCACAAATCTGACCTAAAACTATAAAACACGGCAAAAACAACATTGACAAATCATTGTGTCACCTCCAAACACCAACCCGATTTTAAAAAATGTCAAGGTACTACAAACAGAAAAACATATTTCAAAACGATACACTCTGGAAACACTTCACATTTTAAAAAACAAAAATAGTATGAATAGAAAACAGGACAGATAGAATATATCAGACATTACCGTCGCTGCAAAAAAATGTATAGTTTTGTTTTTGTTTTAATAATTTTCTTCTATGACTCATGTTTAGACTAAACTTCAACAAAGGAAGTGTTAAATTTCTCCTTTTTGTTTTTTTCATTTTAATAACAAAGTATAAAGTTTCTCTTTTATATTCTGTCTGTCATTTGCTATAATTAACGTTTTTAATTTCTTAAAAGTAAGTCTAGTTTACCTTATTCAATGTAAAATCACAAATTTGTTCACCTAAACTATTTTATGTTCTCAATAAATATCCTCTGAAGAAGACAGCAAGTTCTGTCGAAACGCCAGGAAAGTAAATGAAATAAGTAACATTTCATTGTGTTAACCAGTGACCAAAAAGAGTCGAAGAGGAATCAGATTCTTCAACAACACATACAGTTAAAAATAACATACCAAAGGATGGATGCCGGAAAAAATGCCTAAATGCCCAAACTTTCCATTCTGCGGCAGCGCCCCTCAGGTATGCCATATGATTTTATAGCACATAAAACTTTAAACTTGCCGAAGACATATGTAACTCGAGCAAAGCTTAACCGATCTATTCGAAATTTTGACAGTACATTTGGAATACCTTTCTCCGAAGACGTAGGTAGAATTTTTTTTTCTATATTGCATATTTTTTTTTGAAGTGAAAACTTCTTTAGGCGCGTTTGGCACTTTTGCGATAGGGGAAAAGCAATGAATTCGCGACCGACACCATTTTTTGGCTCATCGTATTTCGTATAAGTAAGTCGTCAAAGCCCAGCGTCTCAGGTTCGATTCCCAGCCATGACTTACATTTTTTTATTTATTTAAAGTGAAAACATAAATAAAAATTGTCGCTACGGCTGGGTTTCGAACCTGAGACCTTGCGTTTGATAGCCAACGACTCGACCATTGCACCAAGAAACATCTTAAATTTGACGCTGCTAAATGACTAAAAAGAATGTAATAGCAACATTACCTAGTCATATTACCGACTCGCAGAAATTCAGAGAAGAAAGAAAGGAATTGAAGGACAGAGACAAATTTATGCAACGCAGAAAAAATAAAAAGCACCAAATATTTTACCACCATTTCAATGAAGTGGATGAGTGAAGCTGGAATCATGGCAGAGTAGGAGACGCACTGGTCGATGATTCGAAGTTAACAACAAATTAAAAGAGATCAACAACTCGTCGCTATGATTTATCGATGGAGTTGAAATGGTTGCATGAAAAGAGTTTGAAAACCATTACTCAAATATTAATTAATTTCATTTTAATTAATTTAAATATAGACATGATAGGTATTTCAGATTTCAATTTAGTTGCAAGTTTCAGAAGGCACTATCGTCCAGCAGCAGGAGTAGCTATCTATAAAAGGTTGTCTTATACAACTGCCATATTTTGCTCAAATCATATGGATTTGCATACGAGGTACACTAGTTTTTGATATCGGCGATTTGTGTGTTTGTCGTTGCCACTCTGGAAATGGACAGCAAGTTATAACAATAGGCGTTTATAATTCACCGAATACGTGTTCAAGTGTAATACGACAGTTTTTATATAAAAATTTATTTATTTAGTCTGAAGACGCTTCTGCAATTAAAATATTTACTGAAAATTCAATTCTGTTTTCACTTCTGTCGGCACTCCCGGAGTGCTTCTTTTTTTAATCAAAAATTTTGTTCAAATATTCATCAACAATGAAGCTGTACCTTACTCCAATACGGCCAAATAGCTTGGGATGAATTTGGATGCAAAGCTAAAATGGAAAGAGCATATCAAAAAGAAAAGGGAAGAGCTCAACTTGAAATATAGAAAAATGTACTGGTTACTCGGTAGAAATTCGGACTTATCTGTCGAAAATAAAATAATGCTTTATAAACAAGTACTTAGACCTGTTTGGACCTATGGAATCCAATTATGGGGCTGTACAAAGAAAACAAATACTGAAATCATCCAAAAGTTCCAAAAAGTCCTTCGTGGAATAGTAAATGCACCATGGTATAAATAGCGATTTACATCGTGACCTACAAATAGAAACGGTTACAGAAGTTGTAAGAAAACATGGTGTTTCACACAATCAGCGACTGCATAGTCATATAAACTCTGAAATGGAGTCCGTATTAAATACGAGAGGCAATGTTCGGAGATTAAGAAGAACCAAGCCACACGAGCTAATGGCCTAAAAGTCATGGGAAGCATTAAAAGTTTAAGCTTCCCTTAAAGCGATTATATTATTGAGAATGAAAAATCTGTTGTCGATCGTTCATAGATTGGTTCTGATTACGACTTTTTAGTGAGGTAAGAATCCCACACTACTTGGTATCGAATACTGCCAAGTGTGTTTTGAAGATTTCCTCCTGACAAAAAAAAAAAAATTTGTGGTTTTTTAAAATGAAAATTTAATTGTTTTGATCGAACTTGCACCATTTCGCGAAAAAACAAAATATCGAAAAAAAGGTTACATCTTCGGCCATGGACCCGTCTAGAAAATGAGGCGCCTCCGAAGAAATGCTAGACAGCCGCCATTTTGAATTTAATTGACACGAAAAAGTTTGTATTTGTATATTGAAACCTAAATTATAAAACCTCTTTCACAGACTTTCGATTGATCTTTTTTGTTGAGTAACAAAAAACTCATATATTATGCCCTTTTTTCACGCTCTAGACCAGCTTTCCCCCCTTAATGATCCTAGTGATCTTACTCACATCGACGCCCGCGTCTCGCACGCTTCATTTCAGGCTCAAAACGGTTCCATTACGATGAGAAGACACTAGATTCATCGTGGCATCACAATAAGCCAACGAGCCTAAGTGTATCTGCCGAGTTGACAGCCACTTAAGCCTAGCCCAACCTTGTGTTTTGCCTAAACTAGAGCCCTTTGAAGCACACCTTGGCTTGGATTCTGTAACTTTTTAGACGATTATTGTCCCATTGCCTATCGTTTATTGTGTCGTCAAAAGACTGTTTCGCAATACTTAGCTACATCGATTTATAGATTGCTATTTTACTATCGTCTCCAGCATTTATAAGGTGAGTATCAGACTAGAAACCATCCAACACAACTTGTATTGAATGGTCCGAAAGGAGAATTCTGCACAGAGATTTCAAATTATTCGATTGCAGGGTCCAATTGACAGCACTTTTATTGCAGAACTATAGTTTAGTTTTAATGTAATTTTTATGACTGTGCACTGATGAGATGATGCTAGTTTTACCTTGAGCCCAACTTCGGCCGTACAGTCAAGTATAGAGATTCGTATTTCAAAGTCAAAATGCCGCTAGAGGAAGAAAATTTTAGCAACATTTGAAATAGAAAGTCTGGCAACCCTAAGCCCATATCAATCTAATTATGAGGTTCGTAAGTTGAAGCACCTGGGTTGTCCTGTAGACGACACAAAGCGTTTTCTGAAAAATCAAAGCTTGTTCTGAATTTCAAATTGGAAGTTTTATCAGCTTTGGGTTTGCCCTCAACCCACCCTAAAGTCAGGTAATGAACAGGGCTGCCAGATAGCATGTATTTCAAATGACAGGGAAGTGTGGTAATTTTTCGGCTCACAGTTCTTACTTGCGATTATAGGTACTATGAGGCGAGTTTTGCAATCGTGCAAAAACAAATTTTTGAGATAAGAGAAACAGTGACATTAAGATGATAGACAGTACGAAAATAGTGGGTCCTGTAATTCTGCCTGTCTGTCTGTCTGTATATGGATCTATAGCCTGAACCGATTCGCCGATTCTCTTCAAATTTTGCAGTTAGGATGTATGGAGCCGCCTTCAGAGGGATTACTGAAATTGTTTCTCTAAGTGTTGAAATAACGATACCTGCCTTACTTATATGACTATACTTATTTTTCCGGAAGACGGCTCAAACGATTTCGATAAAGTTTTCTGTGTTTGGTTGTCTTGCTGGTGATGTAAGAAAATTTTTTTAAAAAGGTCTTAAAACGCTACCTCGAATAGTACCTACGGTTTTTTTTCAAACCCGACTTTCTCGTTAATGGCTTGAAAGATTTTGACGAAATTTTATATTTAGGAAGCTATAGGTTGTTCAAGAAAGATTGCGCATCAATTTAAAATTTTTGAAATATTAACGAATTTTTTTAAAAATCTCAACTTTTTTGAATATGAATGATTTGTCAAAATATCTTTTAAAAAGATCGTAAAACTTGCATAGTTAGTTTTTAAGAAACAAGTTAAAAAAAAGTGAGAAATAAAAAACCGGTTTTTATGAAAGCTGCTCTAACAATTTTGATAAAATTTTCAGCGTTTATATGTATTGGCAATTAAAAAAAAATGGCGTCATTAGATTTTAGCTTAAAACATTCGAATATTTAATTAAATTTTTTGAATATTTTATGTGATTTTATTGAATTTTAATATTAATTGGTGTAGTTGGCAGCCCTGTACCACCAAATCTGTTATGAAGACCGAGTACTAAAACACTGTTCTCAGCCTTAAGATTTTGATAGCTTATTTAGCATACAACGCAAAGTTCGTGCGACCCAATCGTGCCCACTTTCTGAGAAATGAAAACCCAGTTGTTTTTGACAATTCATAGGGTTTCAAGAGCAACTGGGTCAACCCAAGGCAAAGTTAAACGAACAAACCTTCATTCAGTTTTAAGGATTAGTATTCCTTTTAAAAATTAAATTTAAAATGAAGTCTCTACCATCACAACTGAGTGAGGAATCGAAAGTAACCAGGGTACACCAAAGTTTGCCACTTTTTAAATCGTCAAAAAATTACGTTAAAGTTGAAAAAGTGGTCTTCTGTAGAGCAATTCTTATTCAATAAAAATCTTATCTAAAAAACAAGTAGTAGAAAATGCAGTGAACGTATATCGGTAGTTCCCAATAACCATTTACAATAATGGGTAATGAGAGTATAGCACTGATGTAACCATAGAACAAATACTGACCTTTTTTACTCCTTTGAATTCGTATATGTTCGATATACTTTGCGAAATTAAATTTTTACTGTCAAGAAGTAATAAAATCGAAAGCCTTTGATTTTATAGACTAAGTAAAAACTGAGTTATCTGTTTAGACACAATATGGTCCATTGTGTTTTAGATTCCTTTATATTCAGAACTATTGTCTGGCGAAGAAACATCTAATAAAAGTCATACATCAAAGTAAAGCTCGCCTTAAAAGGCAACTCTCGTCTCGTTATCATAACAGAGTGTGTTTTTACATACCCTCAAACGCTACTTCTCTTACTAAAGGCTAAAGAATTCTATGAGCGGAGCAAAATCATCCTACAGATGAAAACAGAACCTTCTCTCAATACCCAGGGTCTAAGGATCCTACACATAGGCAACGCAGTGAATGTAGAAATGAAATGGTTGTTCAAAAACTTCGATATCGTCGGACTCTTTAAAAGTTTATCCATAGCACCACCAATTCACACCATCTTTCATTTTATTAATGGCTGTTCGGTTGACAACCAGCCGCACATAAAATCGCTGCTTCCTTCCGTTCTGCCTTTAAAGTAAAGTCCTTGGAATGTGTTTTTTTTTTGGCAATATGAACATAATCCCTCTTCCCAACATACTTTCGGGTCTTAGCTATAAATCCCACAATGCTTATAAGACTCAAGAAAAAAAGAACGAACGCCAAAAAAATACTTCCTAATGTCATAATTCTAGTGAATATTTTATAAAGCTGCTGAAGCGGCAAGATATGCGCTATGTTCTGTGTAGCTATATGTACCATACCTATGCTCCTATCTTGCCGTCTGTCCGATATAAATCTTCCATCTGAACAAGCCCACCCTCTTCTTGCCTTTGCCCTGCCTATGCCTTATCGTTGTTTGCTCATGTGTGTACTAACTTGCCTCGCCGGATGCATCAGTTCATCAATGGCTTACTTGCGAAGCAACTTCAAGTCGTCCTTATTTGAAAAAGGAAGAGAAGAGACTATCTATATAAATGTACTTGTACATACTTATAGCTTGCCTTTTGGCTCATTGGAATTGAGTAAATTTGGGGATATCTGATGTGTGATGAGGTCTGCTCAGATAGGGTGTATAAATGAATTGGTATCCGGTAAATTTAATATGCTCGACATGCACGATTCTTGGAAGTTGAAATAATAAGCCAATATGCGAATGAATACACACAGTCAGTTTGGAGCTGTGAATGCCCAACATAGAAAGCTTTAATTTTAATCTCGATGTAATGGAAGAAAATGTGGATGTACATGTATAGTACTTACCTAGTCATATTTAGGTGAGGAACGAGGCTGGGACTGTGGTTGTAATTAAGTCAAGATATGAAAAGCAATTCAGAATTATTCAGGTCAGGTGCTTACGAATTTGAATTTGCTCGTTTCAATGAGGTGTATAACAACGAACATGGTCTGAGATTCTAATCTTCCATCGGATTTGTGATTTTTTATTTATTGGATATAAAATGATGCAGAAGTTGTGTGCTGCATGGCTTTAAAAAAAGTACTATTAGTAGTGTAGTAGACATTGCACTCAGTATGTTTTCGAAGAATGACTTGAGCTTATAAATATGAAGAACACTGACATTTAATTTCATGGCCAACAGCTTTGGGTATGCCACAACACAAGAAGATACGCAATTCCATACAACACGTCATTAAATCAGAATTAATACTTTCAAGTGACTTTACAAAAGTCACTTGAGGGGATAAAAAAGGGGGTGTAGTTCGTGATCGTTCGTTTCGTACGACACTTTTGAGTAATTTGAGGTGAAAATACACATCGTGTTACTCGTGTCGGTTCGTTTAAAACGAAATAACTCAGTCGTTTCTGATGGGAAAAGTAATTGAGATCTCTTTAAGTGAGGCGAACGAAATCAGTACGTGAATTCTCAAAAAGAAGTGATAGCAAATAGTATTTTTTGGGCTACTTTGAAAATTATAAAATTTTAGAAGATTTTTAATTAAAATTTTCTTGTAACTCTTGGTAGTTTGTTAACTCCTGTTTCATTTATTTAAATTAATAATAAAGGAAAGTGATGTGAAGTCTCGGATTAAGAATAATTTCGGAGCGCTACCATGTTGTAGCCAGGGTGCGAATGAGGACATCCTGTTAACGACTCGTTTTTTTTTTTTACTATTAACGCGCACGTCAAGGCGTTATGACGACCCTTATAATGTTATAAAACACAGCGCGAGTATTTTGGAAAATAGGAGAGGATTTGAAAGGAGACACCGATGCAGGGGAAACACAGAGCCAGGTAAAGCATTCCACCTTCGGGTGGTGCAACTGAAATACGAATCTCTATACTTGACTGTACGCCCGATGTTGGGCTCAAGGTAAAACTGGTGAGCATTCGGGTGTTGCGGCTAAATTGTTTGAGGGGAGGAATGCAGCTGGCTATTACACTAGAGCACTGTTTTTAGAAAAAGCAATAAAAAAGAGAGAGACAGGTAACGTTTCGACGATGTTCAAGAGAATCAATCGATTCTACGATTGAACTATCACCTATCAATTTAAACGCTCTATTTTGTACCAGATCAGAAGGGGTGAAGAACTTCCTGCATCGTCTCAAGAAGCCTAAGCATTTAGCAGTGTTCTTGGTGACTTCAAATATGTGGTCATTCCATCGAAAATCATCATTTGCACACATACCAAGTACTGCCAGCTTTTCGGTTTCTTGGATGCAGGTACCATTCATGAGCATTGAGTTTTCGAAGCATTGAATTCTACTCGGTTTTTATGACCCCATGTAACAATGCTGTCAAGGTCAGAATTCAATGAGCTTATCATACGCAACCGTTCCAGTTCCACATCCAAAGAGCAGGGACGTGAATTTGGAAATTTTGTAAGGTGGGTATCAGACTTGAAGCCACCCAATACAGCTTTTATCGTACGGAAAGGTAATTTCTAATCCAACGAAGAAGAGACTCATCGATACCAAAAGCACGCAATTTCGATAAAAGACCCTGATGCCAAACTCACTCAAATGCTTTACAAATATCAAGCGCAATAAACTTACTTTTTCCAAATCAATGTAAAGATTGGTTCCATACTTTTCGGTGACATAAGCCATCAAATCACCAGTGGACCGTTTGCTACGAAAGCCGTACTGAAGGTCATTAAGAAGCTTTCGTTCTTCAAGATATTTCACAAGTTGACGGTTTATCACCTTGACGGTTGATAAGTGGCAGCAATGATAATAAGCTATCAGAACCGATGCCTTTGAGGTTCTGGATTTCAGTCGGCGTTCAAAACGATGAAAAATTTAGGCAAGCAGCCAAACGAAAAGCACAACAAGTGTTGATACAAAATAAAACAATGGCTGCCTTCTACCAGGGGTCTTTGACATAAGGCTTTACAAGTAAAGAGCCACTATTAGAATTCTGATTATTAAACTTGTAGAAGAGCAAGCAAACATGTATCTTTCACAAGTCCTACAAGTAGGTACTTGAAGTTTTATGTTACAGGCCCAAGTACAACGAGATTTGCAAGGAAAAAAAGGTAAGAACACCGGAATCTCAAAAAACCACATTGAGAGATGCCAGGATAAGAGCGAGATTCGAAAGTTTTACCAAAGTGGCAGTCCCCGAACTCAAGATATTAAAGGGGAGAAATAAGGCCTGCCATATGCAAACTTAAATCAAATTAGACTGCAGATGCAGGTGACTTTGACGCTGAGCTTTTAAAGGCAGTCGGATGAATGGAGCCCCGCAGTATTCTATGCCCGATCCTAAAAGGAGACCCTCAGTTGCGCCAGCCTTAGAGGAATAAGGCAATAACGGCACCGAACATCGACGAATTGGGCAAAATTTCAACAAAGGCAGACATAACTTCGAGGTAGTACAGGACTTCGTCTACCTAAGATCCGCTACTGACACGGAAAACAACAGCAGTGCGTAGATCAAAGGGTTTGGGCTAAGAAGGCAATTGAGAAACAAAACCCTCTCTAGAAAAACTAAGGTATAACGTATAACCCTTTATGAGACCCTGATCATCCCTGTCCTACTTCACGTCGTTGAAGTGTAGACCTTATCGAAAGCGGATTGGGAAACACTCAGTCTTTTCGAAAAACAAATACTCCGAGTTATCTTTGGTTCCGTAAGTCAAAACAAACTGTGGAGAAGAAGATTCCACAACGAACAACGGTACCGACATGGAACAGCTAGAAAATTGCGCATCGCGAGACTACGATGGATCGATTGGATTTGAAAGCACATTACAGGTGACGCAATAAAGTAGAAGAAGACCTCAACCGACTTAGAGTCCAAAACTGTAGAGAGCTCGATCGCAATCAAAATTTTTTATCGAAAGATGTTGGTTGAGGCCCTACCTGCTTTGCAGTGCCCACCTAAATAAGTAACATAACATTGACAACCTTAGGAATGTTAGCGTCATCACTTCACTTAATTTTTAAGGACCTACACAGATGTTTGGTCTG
Source organism: Melanostoma mellinum (assembly GCA_914767635.1). Taxonomy (NCBI): domain Eukaryota; kingdom Metazoa; phylum Arthropoda; class Insecta; order Diptera; family Syrphidae; genus Melanostoma; species Melanostoma mellinum. The sequence goes on along the minus strand of OU612059.1, from coordinate 56,280,218 downwards.
TCATTTTACAAAGCAACTGCTTTTGCTAACTTTTGTTTAAATCTGTAAAGACGACGAGTATAGATGTAATCCCAACCTTAGAATGAAAGTGGCCTTAATCAAAATTTTCCTGTTGCTGAGTTCAATTTTGTTCTTACTTTGCTGCTCTGTCGCTTTGCCGCTCAGTACGTTGCCAAATCCTTAGCTTCATTCTGGCGGGGCTTAGTTAAAAATCACATTTGTGAGAAATGAGCAACAATGTCTTCAAAAAAGTATATTTGGTCATTTTATTGCAAAGTCAGAAATTACAGGAACTTTAGGTTAGGTCACTCGGTCTAATCGAGGTAACCGTCGGAGCGGAATTCTCTACGATTTCCTACAATTTGAAGAAAATTTGCTTCGTGGCAGTTCTCCGGTCGGCCATTCCGACGTCCTCCGATAAGTTTTTGCTGCGGAAATTTGTGATTTTTGGAATGCAATGCGTTGCCGCATTTGTGAAAATTTTCTTACGATGACAACAAATTCGAAGCAAAATTGAATCTTCAAAAGAGGATGAGTTGCGGAGAAAACTCCGCTCCTACGGTAACCTCGATAGGACCAACTATCATTTTAAGGGGGCGAAATGTTGTTTGATACAAAAACTTGAAAAAAGCGCACCTTTCTCAATGAATAATTTGCAACTTGTTGCTATCTCCCAGCAAAAACAACTGCGAAAGAAAATTGTGCCATCTACTGTAAGATTGATGTATACTATTTCAGAATTTTTCGCAGTCGTTTGCACTGTAATTTATAGGGGTCAAATTTCCGCATCAGTGATCGAGTGAGTGAATACTATTTTTGTTTTAAAATTCGCTCTATATTACACAACATCAGTCTGCTGTTCATTTATCGACTTCAATTCCTTCAAACACAAATGAATGAATGTCTGCAGGAAAATCGCGGTAAGGGAAGACCTCATCTTAGATGGCGCAATCAAGTGGAAGAAGACCTCAACCGACTTAGAGTTCAAAACCGAAGAGAACTCGCCGGAAATCGAAGTCCTTAAAGAAGGATGTTGGTTAAGGCCCAGGTTCAACCCCGAACTGTAATACCCACCTAAGTAAGTAAGTAACTAAGAATGTCAAATTGTTGTCCTAAAGTGTTCGATAACTCGAAATAAGAAAAGCACATAATTCATTCACGTAGATAGATATGTACATTGTACACGTATGTAAGATATATAATTACATATATGTACAAGGAAACAAGAAGTAATACACCTTCCATTCAAATGCTCTCGTAACCTCAAATACTAATGAGATAATTATACCATTGAGCTTATTGAATTCCGTTCGACTTGTTTTTTTGTGTGTTGGTTTGTCTACAAATCTTTCAGCCTTTTTTCTGTCAAATCGCTTGAAATTAGTATTCAGTGCGTTGTATTCGATTTGTGAACAAGAGTCCTGAACCTTGTTTGCTGTGCATTCAAGTTGACAACTCCTTTTTGTTTTTGCTATGCTCACATTTTGTATGTTAATTGTGTACTTGTAGGTGGAGTATTCAAAGCTCTCCACTCCTTCCAACGTTTTTTTTAACGAGCATTACACACATGGTGTTACAAGTGAACAACATCAAAAACAAGCTCAACTCAACCGGGGTTAAATATTTGTTCAGTCATAATTTATAACCAAAGCGTTGAAACTAATTACGCAATTAAATTATTTTGAGTAATTTTCTATTTAACACAATTCACTAATTAATCACTTGCTGTTTAAACATAATCATCCTTTGACACTTGCTCATACTCATGCTCAAAAAAACACAAAAACAGCATTTTGATTCTCCCTCTCGATGGATGATGATAAAACCAAAAACAAAAGCAAAATATATTTTAAATTCATTAACATAGGAGTGTTTGGTTCTATCTGAATTTTCGGGCCACACCCATCCATCATTCATTTTTATTTTGCTTTATTTTTTTTGTTCTTTGTTATCCAAAAACTATTCTCCGCATGCATCGACAGTTTGCCATGGCAATTAAATTAAATTGCATTTTACCAAATACGAAAAAGAAATTAAGAAAAAACCCCGGAAAACTGTTAAATTGCTTTTCGATTTTGCAGTTTTAATGGTACACATTTTCCTGCATGGAGGGAGAACCTTCAATTTGAGAGAATACATTCATCGGGATTGCATTTTACACATAACAGACGACGAGTGTGAGAAATCAATGTTTGGTTTTCGAAGGCGAGAAAAAAAAAATCATCTGGAATGTCATATCAGTGGGATATTTGGACCGAAGTTGTAGCCCAATGGAAACTAAACCCGAGACCAAAGCTGGGGTTTAAGTGTTTGGGAGTGTGGATAGTTAAAAGGATGTTGCCAAACAACCAACCACTGCTATTTATTCAACTCCGAAAATGGGGTGCTTACAGTTTCAGTTTTTACTGACTACGAATATTTACGTTGTAGAGTTCCCGGTTGGGTAAATACTCAGAAATAGAACGGAAATAGTAACTTTTGTTTAGTTTTCATTGTTTCTTTTTTTTTCATTTAAAGTGACAGGTATGGAAGATACAAGTGCATAACGGGGTTACACGTACGGCTGACACTAATTGGACAAGAAATATTTTATTTGCATGTCCTTATTTGAACTAAGAAAGAATAAATTACAGTTTAGCTGCTACATTCAAACCACACAAGCTAATCACATGGGCTCAACGTGTGCTTTAATACGGCGCTAATTTAGAAAAAACTTCCATGGTACTGCCTATTTTTTTTTAAATGGAAGTGCAGGGGAAATGTAGAGTCTGGCAAGGCATTCCACATTCAGATGGTGCGACTAAAATATGAATCTCTGTAGTTGACTGCACATCCGAAGATGAGCTCAAGGTAAAACTGATGGGCCTTCCTATAACGAAACGAGTGTTGCCTAAAATGTTTCAGAGTACTGTTTGTAGAAAAAGCGATAAAGGAGAGGGAAATACAGGTAACGCTTCAAAGATGTTCAAGAAAATCGATCGATTCTTCAATTGAAATGTCAACCACATATCAGTCTTTTAACCCTTTTAGACGGCCAGTTCACAGTTCAGTTTTTAGTTCAGTGAGAAAAAGGCTGTGTAAATAAACGTCAGTTCTTATATTTGTGAAAAATCAGAATTAGAAAGAAAACTGAGAACTGAACTGAAAACTTATGAGAATTATATCAGTTTCAGATTCAGTTAAGTTTCAGTTAAAAGCTTCAGTTATTGGAATTTCAGTTTAACTGAAAGCTTAACTGATACCTCAACTGAAACTGAAATGATTGTTTAAAGGAGCAGTAGTATTTGTGATTTTTATTTAATCAAAAAATGGAATTGATTTATAAACATGTTTACAATTTCACTAATATAGCATTGGCTTTTGCCGTCAGCCAGAAAAAAAGAGTATTTATAAGATTAATTGTATAAATCTAAAAGTTATTTTACATAATTCATAGTTTTTTTGTGTTTTTTTTTTGTTTTTTGTTTTAAAAAGCTTCGTTTAAAATTTGATTTCGATATTCAAATGCAGATTTAACATAACTGGCTAAAATCATCCAATCTTGACCATTTAGAACTTCTTTCGCTTCATCGATAGTTAAGTAATTTTTTCCCCAATGCGCATGTCGTATTGTCTGCAGGATGGGGCATGTTGTTAAGAAGTGAAAAACATTTTCTGTGGCACGATGATTACATAAAGTGCATTCCGTGTTTCCTTCAGGTCCATATGGCTGGTAATTTAAACGTAGTAACTCTCCTCTGGTTTTGAAAATTAGAGATATCGTATTAAGAGAGTATCGGTCGTTGAAATAGTTACTTGCACCAAGGTTGTGTTGAAGGACCCTATACATATTACGCGTCTCGCTCCGCTGCGCTGCTTCCGTGAAATTGGCGAATATACTGTCTTCAACTCTCCCCAAAAGTGCAGGTATAGCATCATTCCATACTTCGTTGTTTCTTTCCATCAACTCGATGCCATGTTGTCGTTCCAGTAGTGACCACTCCGCGAAGAACTGGGATTTTCGTTGCAGCAGGTAGTTTGCAATGATTTTGGGTAGCCTGTGGTTTGGTAGAGCCATCGTTTTCTTCACATAGCTTAAGTGTAATTTAAGTGTAAAAATGTAGAGTGGTGATATACCGGTCTCCAAGTGTAGCATATATGTGGGAGTATTTTCTGGTAACCAGAACATCCTTTTGATAAAATATCTCAGCAGTTTTTCCACTTCATCATACTGCAGATAACCCCATACCTGACCAGCATAGCACATCACAGACCTCATCACAGCTTCAAAGAGCTTATATTTAGCGCTTGGAGCTATATGTTTTTTTCCAAGGACTCCTGCCCAGTTACAGTTGATGGCTTTTTTTGCTTCCACTAGTTTCTCCTGGAGATGTTTTTTGAAAGAGAGCTGAGGTGTTATGATGACTCCAAGATATCTGTATTCTCTCACCAACTCGAGGTCTGCATTTCCCCATGTCCATTTCTCTTCTCTTGCATATCGTCCTGTGCCGTTTCGGAACACCATTACTTTAGATTTACTTGTGTTGACCGTAAGACTCCAGAGACGGCAGTATTGTTGCAATTTGTTTATCATAATCTGCATCATGTTTGGAGTCTCGGCGAATATGACGATGTCATCTGCATACATTAATGCTTTAATTGTTACACCAGCAAAAAGAATACCACCTGGTAGAGCTGCCGTAAGGTCATCTAAGAACAGTGAAAAGAGGAGTGGGCTCAGAAGACAGCCTTGCTTTACCCCACTTGTCGTCTGAAACCATTCTGAGGACTCGACTCCATCCCAAACCATAGTCAGATTATTTTCATACATCATTTGCAGTGTGTTGAGCATCTTGGACGATAAGCCTAAGCAACTTAGCTTGTAGAAGAGAGCACATCTGTCGATTGAATCGAAGGCGGCTTTGAAATCTATAAAAAAAGCGTATAATTTCTTTCCCTTGTCCAGGAACGATCTAGCAATGCAAGTGAGAGAAAAGATGTTGTCAACAGTTGAATATCCCTTCCGAAAACCAGCTTGGAATTCACTGAGGAGGTTGTTTTGTTGTACCCAGACTGTCAGCCTGTCCAATATAATTCCAGTGTAGATTTTCATCACAGAGTTCAGGAAAGAGATACCTCGGTAGTTCCTTGGGTCGTTTTCATCGCCTTTCTTAAAAAGGGGGAAGATTATATTTTTTCTAAAGCTTAATGGGACTTCTCCACTATTATAAATATAGTTATAGGCCTCTGTAAGCTTATTTAAAAAACTTTCCGATGCGTACTTATAAAATTCATACGGGATTCGATCGTCCCCTGGGGCTTTTTTGAGGTTACATCTGTGGAGCACCATCATTACTTCTTGTATTGAAATTGAACGGTCGAGCAAATCATTTTCCACAAGCGGGCTAGCATACAGAATTCTGGTTTGGCTTTCTGGGATACATAGCTGATGTTTGAAATGCTCGGCAAGCAAATTCGTGTTTATTTTGGTTTTCTTTCCAAAAGAGATACCATTTAGCAAACGCGCTAGTTTCCAAAATGAACGACTGTCTCTTACTTCCGAAAATGCCTCCATCAGGTGATAGGAGTATTCTTTTTGTTTCAGTTTACAGGTATTTTTGAACGCCTTATTTGCTTCTTGATACATCATTTTCGCAATGTTTGAGTTCGTTGTTCTAAGAAGACTCAGTAATCTGAAAGATTTTTTCCTTGCTTTCTCACAGTCAGCATCAAACCATGGTTCTTTCTTTAAAAGCGAGCGACCTGCTTGAAAGGGTTGTGACGCATGTGTTATACACGACACTAAGGTGTCTATCCCCTGAGGTGAATTGAACACGTCGTCATTTGCAGCTTCCAACTCATGATCAAGCCTTATTTGATAAGCGTTCATACACGATTTTTTCCACTGCAGTTGCGGAAGTAACTTCAAATGTTCTTGGGCGTTCGTTGCGTTTCCTCTTAGACTGCATTTTACTAGGAGTGGTAAATGGTCAGAGTAAATCAATTCTTCCACTCTAAAATCATTCACACATTCAAACCATTTACCTCGAATAAGGCAGTAATCTATAGTAGAACAAGACATTCCCCTTATAAATGTAAAGTGACCTTCTTTATCGCTTTCGGATCTGCCGTTCAACATTGTTAGGCCAACTGTTTCACACATTTCAATGAATCTTTTCCCGTTACTATCTAAATGCAAGTCCAAAGCTGACCTGAGTGTTCCAAATGAAGACGTGGTGAAGTTTGACTCAATCTGTAGTAGCTGTGAACTTCCTACCCTGGCGTTGCAGTCTCCGATGAGCATGATGTTTTCCTGTCCTACTTCCAAGAGAAAATCATATAAGCTTGTAAAATCATTTCTCCACTTATTACAATTGATGTAAACCGGAACTATATAAAATATTTCATTGAAAATGGTGATTTCAACCACAATCCTGTTCAATTCTGTTATGAAGCGACTTCTTGTATCTTTGTTAAACGATTTTTTGATTCCAAATAGGCAACCTTCACTTGCTCTTCCAAAACCATGAGATCTCGTAGCTGGAATCCATTTCAAAACATATTCTGGGAAGAAATTCTCGTAAAGCTCTGTGTTGTTTTCGACGAAGGTTTCAAATAATAAAAAAATATCGTTTTCTCTAATTTTATCAAAAAAACTTTTAAAAATAAACTTATTTCCTAACCCTGACACATTATATGCAATAATATTAAAATTTGTATTTTTGGAATTATTTGTTGAAATATTTTTACTGTGGAAAAGGCTGACGGCACTATCGTTAAACATGATTTGGCAGCACTCTTCCGTCAGTTGTTGAGACGGTTGACACATCGTTCATCAGCTGCTGTAGACGTGCCATTCCACCCTCGCTGTCACATGTCAAAACGTTGTTTGGTGAAAAATAAAACCATTTTCCTTCGATTTCAATTTTTTCTCCTCGAATAAAAGTGTTGATGTTTTTGTTTTTAGCTGCAACTTTTGTTTTTATTTCGAAAAGCTTTCGTCGCCTTTCTCTCGCCGCCGCAGGGTAGTCCTTGTGTAGTGATATACCGGTGCCTTTAAATTTTTTTGATGATTGAAGAATGCGTCCGACATCTTCTTTATTTTGCATCTCCACAACCACACTTTCTACATTTGCCCTTTTTGTTCGAATCGGACGTGCATCCACGATTGCTCTTTGGTTTTGCGTTTGAAGCAAATCCAGGCAAAGATTTTTCGCCTTGTCCACCGCTTGAACACCCTCTTGCGCCGGGAAATGTAGGATTACATTTTTTTCATTGATTCGCCTAGACAGATATTCCACTTGTCGCTCAAGTGCGCAGCACCTAGACTCCATTTTTTCTAACTGGGACTGGAGCAGAACATTATCTTGGGCTAGTGATTTTATTTCAGTTCCCAGCGCATCCATGTCAGCCTTTGTTGGGAGATCTTTTAGCTTTTCGTCCAGTAATGAGGCCATTGTATCTTTTACCAGCGTTACTAGATCCGATATTGGCATATTTCCAACAGACATGTTCGGTTTTTCGTTTTCGTTGGTTATCTTTTGTGGGGGGAAATTCTCTGGGGAGGTTTTAGACAAAACTCTCTTTGCGGGACGACTGGATGATGGATTGTTGTTGTTTGTTTCGGTGAATTTGGTAGGGGTCCGTTTAAGTGGCATTTGATACAAGAATCAAATAACGTATTTTATAATAAGTAAGTATGTATGTGTTTGACTTGGTAGACCTTTGTCACTATTCTTTCTTTTTATTTCTTGAGTTTAAATTTGAATTTCGATGCGAAGAATTTAATAAAAAACTCACCGCTAATTATCGATAGCATGCGAATAAAGCTTAGTAATTTTTTTCGATTTTAAACAGCACAAAACTAGTTAATTTTCGGGAGCCTCTAAAAAGGTTGACTTGTTTGCACTCACTCTCACTCTCTTTTAAAGGAGCATTTAACGCTTTGTTTTCTACTTTATCGAGTAGGCGTTCCTCTAATAAAAAGCACGTTGCCTGTTCTCACAAAAATTTTATTAAATTATACAAAGCTTTCGAGCAAAGGCAATCGTATGCAGTATTCCACACTCCATGCAACTCCCTTTTCTCTGTGGGAGAGGTTCCTTTACCACAAACTGAAACTTTAATACCAGTCCATTGATCTACGACTATATCGTATCTTCATCCATCTTAACCATCTTTTGTTATAGATTTCCATATGCTCGTAAGCTAAAGGTGCTGCCATGAGAAGGATGAGTCTAGGTTACAAGCTCTCGCCTTGTCTAGATCGAGTATCTGTAACTTGAACTGAAAAAATGCAAGACACTTATAAAAGAAGTGCTCTTCGGTGTCGTCAGAATCCACAGGATTCTCATAAGTGTAGTACCACTTAAGCCTAACACGTTTAAGTTCTTGGCAAAAGAGAAGTGCTCTGTGGCAACGACTAAAAGCTTTCTACTTTTTACGGACTTTTTTGCGACGGAATGGCACAACACTTAAAGAGTTTTTTTTTGTTAATGTAGGAACATAAGTTTTTCGGCCTACATCTTATGGTGGCATATCATCTACGGTTGCGATCTTGACATTTTCAAGTTTTGATCAAAGCTCTCATTAAAGATTTCAGCAGGCAGCTGCTTGAGATCCTTGTCTTGCTAGTCCATTGTCGATTTCGTTTTCAGATGCATATAAGGTAACGGCTTAAGACCCAAACCAGACTCAAAGAATTCAGTTTTCCAACAGCATTCAGAAAGGTTTTGCACTCCTGGGTCACTATCAAAGTAGTTACAGAGGGTAGAGTAGAGCCTTAAGCAGAACTTAGCTGTCGCTCCAAACACAAATACTCCTCCCCATCCAGATGTTTTCGTAAAGGCGTATATAGCCATTAGGAAAGTTTACGTCTCCATTTGGAAGAAAGAAGCATAATATGCTTAAGTGAAACGTGCAGTCATAAGTCATCGCTATCCACAAGGGCATTACTACCAGATCAATTTTATCGGTTCTGGAACCGTCTACGAAAATTCAATAACAATCCCTTCCTGGTTCAGATTCTATAGTAAACCAATTCTGAAAAATACATTTTTGACGTAGTTTGGGCCTTGGGAAAATCCTATGGGACGGTATTTAGACGTAAGACGGTACTTCCATTAGACGTAAATTGGAGTTGATAGAAAATCGAATGTCCCCTCCATTTCCTCACAAGGCATGGATGTGAGAAATGGACTAGGATCTGTTGCGGCCTTTTATTTATTTATACTTGTTTTTTGTTTGTTAAAAGATGAGTTGCTGTGCAATTTTGAAAGCTCCAAAGCAAGTTCTGGCAGAGACTAACTCTTTTCAAACGGAAAATAGTCTTCAGAATACATCTCATGATGAAGGTTTCAAGGAAAGGAATATTTAGCAGTTCGTCGAAAGCAGGACCAGAAGTGATGGAGGAGGCTTGTGCACATACAAGACACATTGTTCTTTGAAATTTAGCGAACGAGGCAATAACATATTAACGTGAAAGCTTCTTCCACGAAACAACTGAAGCATTGGAGGTGATTCGTCTTATCAAAGACGTATAGATCCGGTGTACCCTTTTCAGTGACAGACCCCATATTTTGCCATTGCCAGATGACTGACATTGCCATTCAACTAAAGGAGCTTGTGAGTTACTATTTAAGATTTTTTACTTCGAGGTATTGAAATTTCAATTAACATTTTGTATATACTTTTCTCGGACAACTGTTTTAAAGGCGTATGTAATGTTCCCTGCACAATTTTTCATAAACCAAACCTGCTAATAAATTTTGGAGTTGATTGCTTCATTCTTCAAAAGAAACCTAGCACCTCTTCAGAGTGCTTGTTTGGGGAAAGAAGAGAAGTAGGCCATAAATGTTGCCTCTTAAAACAGAAAGAGTTGTTACAAAAGAATAAGGTAAATGCACCGTATTCGCTGTTCTATAGTTCTATAACAGAATTGAGTTTAGAATTAACTCGTCGCTCTACAGCTTGATCCCAAAATCATAGTTCAGTCAAATCTGGAATTAAAAAAAAAGTGTCAATTAGTCTCAAAGGGAAGACAGGAGTCCCAAAGATCTAGATCGTTTTTTTGAATAGCTGCAGTTCTTCTATCACCTATAACAAGAAGGTTTTATTCACGAGGTTTTTAAAATTTTCTTCCGTAAAAATAACTAACGAGACTATCAAATCTGAACATAGAAATGAATGTAGCTTTTCGTCCAGCAAAGATTACATTTCCTATTGTACAGCGAATTTCACTAAAATGTATTAACTAAACCTAACTAATCCTTACTTATATTTTAATGTGAAAGTAACTCTGCCTGTACGTCTTTCTACGATACCATCTCCCACCCAAACTACTGAACCGATTTGAATGAAATCTGGTACAGAGATAGTCTAGAGCCTGAGGAAGGGCATTGGTTATATATTTTATCCCTATATTCACACGAGAACGGGAACGTAAACGGGAACTTTCTGCACCGATTTAAAAAATTCAAAAATTCCTCCACAATAAGAATGCTACACTTCAACTCATCCCACTATTCCTACGCGAGCGGTCACCATGGTGGATGATGATGGATGGAATTTTGTCAAATGTCTATCAGTAGACAACATTTTGGACACTGAGCAAGTCACATCATACCCTATAGAGTTTCAAATCCTTAACTGACCGACGCCGACGACATTCTGCGACGGACGAAAAATTATTTGACTACGGTTGAGTACGACAGTGACCACTGTGGACTTCCCGCCGTCATACTGCTTCCGAACGACCATGTGGAACTGGTGGAGTACGTGCCGACGCACTCTTACAAATACGGTAAGACACGTTGGCCGCGCTTTTCCGGTACCGCGCCGCCTCAAGGGAACTTCGTTTGAACGGTATTACGCCGCCATGCAACAGGAATCTCTCGAACGTTGAGATCGATGGATACCTGCAAAGTATGTAGGATGCAATCCGTAGAAAAATGGACAGGTCAATAAAAGAAAGTTACTAGGAGGCGAAACCTCCCTTCGGAAGCGGTGGACATATATACCACTTTTTTCAACAATGCGCTGAATAATGCATATCATCTAGTACGTTGGAAGACGGCAGTGGTCCATCCTCTCCTCAAAAAAGGTAAGGATGGTTCCAATCCAGCAAATCTCCGGTCAATTAGTCTTCTTCCGAGTATCAGTAAGGTATTCGAGAAAGTTCTCAATAGAGCACTGTCCACATGGGCTGAGGACAAACATATTATTCCCGAAAATCAGTTCGGTTTTAAGGCGGGCCATGATACCATACATGCTGCGTCTAAACTAGTATCTGACATTCAATGGAACAAAGCTAAAAAGCAGTGTACGGGTGCATGTTTGGTTGACTTGGAGGAGGCATTCGATACCGTTTGGTTAGACGGTCTTTTCTATAAGTTGATCAGATATGGCATGAGTAAACCACTGCTTTATACTCTGAATGACATGCTTCATGGTAGAACGTTTGTTATAAAAAGTTGCAGTATAACTTCTACCAGAACTTTTAAAATACAGAACGGTCTGCAGCAGGGAGCGGTGAATTCGCCTTTTTTATCTAGCATTTTCACTGGCGATCTAATTAGTTCTCTTCACCATGCTATAGCGTACGCTGACGACCTCATTGCATACGGAACAGGACCAAAGATCGAAGACATCAGAAGTCTCTTGCAAAGTGACTTTGATAAGAATCAGCAATATTGCGATGACTGAAAGTTGAAAATCAACTTCAAGAAAGTTGATACGAGAAAGAACTGGCGCAAGTTGGTGATCGTTGCTACATGGCCACCATAGTAGTAGTCAAGTATTTTGGCATCTGGCTAGTTCAATATCTATATTTTAACAAACATATGGATGCTGCTCTGGCCAAGGCTAGAAGAGCTTTTGCTCTGACAAGGCGACTGTTTCACAGCAGTCAACTGATAGCAGAGTGAAGGTGATTTGCTACATGGCCTTCATAAGGCCAATGATTGTCTATTGGTGCCCTGCGTGATTCAATGTTACAGCGTCTCAGATGGAAAAAATTCGGGTGTTTGAGAGATAGTGTCTGCGTACCTGTCTTGGATTGCACAGAACACGAGAGTCGGAGTATAGAAGATCTTAATGGGGTCCTTTACAACGGGGCTCAAATAAACAGAATCGACAACTTCATGATAAAACTGACTCGGGGTCACACAGCAAGGGCGATGACTTCGAACAATGGCCTGATTTTTGGGGCTTACATAAAAAAAATGTAAAAAAAGCTGCGTCGAAAATTCAAAAAAAAAAAAAAAAAAAAAAAAAAAAAAAAAAAAAAAAAAAAAAAAAAAAAAAAAAAAAAAAAAAAAAAAAAAATATAAAAGCAAAAAAAGCTACTGTGGCTACTCTAGTTTTAAGTAGTTTAAAGAAAAACACACAAAAATTATGATCAAAGAAACTAAGTTTTTTACAATTTTCCTAGTTTTCAAAATTAGTTATAGTTAGAAATAGATATGGTGTCATTAGGCCGAAAGGCATTATGTATTATGTATTATGGTATTATGTAAGCTAGTTTAAACATTTTTGTTAGCAAGTAAGTAGTTATAAGTGATAAAAAAATAAAAATGAATTTTAAAAAAAGAGTTTCAAATCCATTGAGTTATCAGGTATACCTTCCAATAATTTGAGGCTGCAAGTTGGTGTTTCAGTGCCAAATTCAAATCACACATCTGGAATTTAGCACTATAAATATTTTTATAATGACTGGAATGGCAAAACGAGAAGACGTTTTGACGTTTTGACGCGGACCAAGTCGCGGGCACAGCAAAGACGGACATATCCACGTCGAAGGACAGTGAAATTTGCATAGCCGGTATGGTAACAATTTTCAATTTAGCTTTGTTTCATGTTAACCTATGGAACAGAAGTTAGGATACAAAAACCAGGAGACCGAAGCCGATAACTCTGTTGGGAAATGAAACCAAAATCCAATAGGCAAAGAGATAAACGCCAATATTAAACTTTTTCCTCAAATAAATCGCAACCAACCCTTATTCCTTATCCCCTTATATACGAGATTGGAAAACAGAAAATATCATTTCCGATATAATAAACAAAATCATTCACCGAGTATGTATACAGCATCGCATAGGACAAATCGTGTAATTAAAACGACAAATCACACAGCAATGTTCATGACTAACTTATAACCTCGCACTTCCTGTCCATAAATATGGAATTAAATTGGCAAATACCAGCGACGTGTAAAATTTATTTGCTAAATGCGCATTTGTATTTTTCAAACACACATAGACGTATAAGGAGCTTAGGTATATACAATTTGCATTCGATTTTATTTATCCTCCCTAATCGGTTTTCGCACGGGACTAAAACATAAAAACTACTGATGCATATACTACGCAATTCATTACATTCTGGCTTCGCGCAAATGGACACAATAAAGAAGGATGTTTAAATTTGTACCGAAATGCTTGTGTAATCAATCCTGCAACCGGCACATTTAAACAAAACCCACACCTTTAAATAAATATCAAACTTTATGGTGTTGTGGAATTCATTTCCGCTTTTGCGAGCCCAATTGTCCATGAACACATCATCATCATCTAAATCGGGATATCGTGATTTGTGCATATGGATGATGCTGCGAATTAGCGGAACCCACACTCAAAAGAATCAAATAGGTCAGTTGGTGTTAATTCGAAATCATTCGATTGTTGTAAATTAGCTGCTTACAAATGATGGATAAACGAGTGTGATCATTCATCTGTGAAAATGAACAAAAAACACAATTCAAATGCAGGCAAGCAAAGATTTATTTGAAACGCTTGATACGATTGATTAAATTTAATGTTTAGAAAACTGCACTAAAAGTGAAATTTAAGGTGACACACAAAAAGGATTGGAATCATTGACTAAGTATCACATCAGGACCTTGTTTTCATGATCCCCTTCACCCTTCTGGTGTGATAGGATTTGTTTTTTTTTTTATTTCTGTTGGTGGTTTTTAACACTCAGAACACCGGTCCATTGTACTACCAGATAGCAACCTTCTTTTTGTGATACCATTCCAGATGCTCGTAGAAAAGCCAAAAGACATGGAGCCTCGATTACCAGCTCTAACCATGTCTGCGCCGAGTTTTATGTTACCTTATACGAGAAAATGCAGGACCTTCACAGAGGAATAGCTCCGCGTTGTCTTCGCATCTTCTCTACAAGGTTCACAGAGTGTGGTATCACTTAAGCCTAATACGTTTAAGTGTTTGGCAAAAGAAAATTGCCTTGGGGCAACTCCTATAAGCATTCTGCATTACTTTCTGCTACGAGGTAGCAAAATTGTTGCAGTCTTTTAGTTGGACAGACTTAGGCTTGAACGACCAACGCTTGATAGTGTGAAGCCTTCAGACGACCGCTTGTCCAAATTGTTGGATGGTTTTCAAATATTTTTGAAAACTTAGAAAGGGGTGCGTGATATAAAGTTGGACGACTTTATGTAGCTTGATAAGTGCGAACACAAAACACATCCTGAGCCATCCGCGACTGCGCTCTTGACAGATCCACTCGTTGATTGAAGCCCTCACTGAGGATCCTTGCAGACTTAGCGACGGTTCTCGTCCTGAAAAAGCTTTCTGAGATCCTTGCCTCGCAAGTTAATCGGCCGCTAAGGTCTGGGACCCAAACGAGACTCAAGGAATTTAGTTTTCCGACCGCATTCAGAGAGCTTTTGAAGTAGTTAGAGGGTTGAGAATGGCTCTAAACACAGCTGTCACTGCAAACACAGATACGTCTCCACATCTCGCCGTTGTTCGTAACGTAGCTTATAGCCATTTGGATAGCATACGCCTCCGCTTGGAAGACGTTATGATCCTAAAGAGGCGTGCAATCGTATGTCATTAGTCTCCACAAAGGCACCAGCGCCAGATCCCTCGTCGGTTTTGGAACCATCTTTGAAGACTCAATAACAATCCTTTTTTGGCTCAGATTCTAGAGTGGACCAGTCCTGAACCTAAGGAAAGTTGACAGTGTATATTTGATGCAGTTTGAACCTTGGGATCATCGTTTCAGCATGATGGCATAGCCATTAAACGTGAGTCAAAAGATGCTTTCGAGTTCCTCAAAACACCAGAGCGAATTGTGCCGGAGATCACATCTCTTTAAACGAGAAATGGTCTTGAGAGTGATGCAGGTATCAAGGGGAGGAAGATTCAACATTGTGTCGAAAGCAGCAACCAAAGTCCTGGGGTAGGCCAAGACAAATTGTTATTTGAAGTTTGGCAAACGAGGCAATAACGTTTTTTCGCGAGAGCTTATTTCACCAAACAACTGTTGCATAGCTGACGATTGGTCTTATCATAGCCGTAAAGATCCAAAGGACCCTTTTCGTTGAAAGACCCCAGGTATTGCCAAAGGTTCCTTTACATTGCCAGAAGACTGACAGCGCTTTAGTAGTTTTAGACTCGACATGTTTACACCAAAGAAGCTTTTTATCCAGGGTCACTCTAAGATGTTTGACTTCATTTGAAAAGGAAATGTTGACGCCTTTAAGCGTAAGTTGGGTCAGACCAGTCAATTTTGTACGTCGCGTGAAGAGGACAACCTCGGTTTTCGCAGACTGTGCTCTGGAACAGACAGCCTGGAGGCTGGAACAAGCATATGCTACGGAGTGAACGTTAGATCCATTGAGCACTACAAGTAGAGAGCCGATCAGCATGCACCACAGAAGAGGAGATAGAACGCCACCTTGTAGACAGCCCTTATTCACTCCTGTTGCAACATACTGTCCACACTCTGCTTCAACGATCACGCTTCTCTTCACTAGCATTACTTTAATCCACAACACTAATGATTCGTCCAAACCACGTTCTCTGGCAGCATTGCACATAACATCGAAGCTAGCATTGTCAAAAGCACCTTGAATGTCGATGAAAATGCCTACCAATCCTGCTAACAAGATTTTTAAGTGCGGTCTCGCAAGATTTTCCTCTTTGGTAAGCATGTTGCATCTGAGACAGAGGGTGTATTTGGAGTGAGGATATAGGAATGTAAATCTAAACCATTTTTTCCAGCGTTTTAAACAGGAAAGAGGTATGACTGATGGGTCTAAATCTCTTGGCGAGTGAGTAGTCTTGTTCACCAATTTTCGGTATGAAGGTGACTCTAACAATTTGCGACCGAGTTGGAATAAACGCTAGAGCCAAACTTCCAGTGAATATATGTTTCAAAGTAAGTAAAAAGAGGTTTATACTTTCCTGCAACATAGGTATAGATAAACACCGTCAGTGCCAGGTGACTTGAAGCTGTCAAAAGATGCCACGCCATATTTGATGGCTTCGTCGGTAACAACTAACGATTACGTGTTCCACCTGAATCGAGTGGATTTATCGGATTCACCTGATCTAAAAAAATTAGATTGTTGTGGCCCGATTGATACCTGGTTTCCTGGAAAATGAGTTTCCAGCATAAGACTGAGTGTCTCTGCTTTAGACTCGGTATAGGAACCGTCTGATTTCCTAAGCGTTTCTAGTTTGCTTACCTTGCTCCTTTTAAGGGCTTTGGGAAGTCGACTAGTCTCACTGAGTGTTTCTATACTTTCACAGAATTCTTTGTAAGAGGCATTATTTGATCTTTGAATTAACCTTTAACTTCTGCTAAGATTGGTACAGGGTACAGTAGACCTCTGATTTGAGGGACCAATTGTAACAAAGCATTTGAGAAGCTCTTTACATGCTTTGCCATTCATCTTCCCAACATCGCCGTCGCCATCTAGCGGATAAAAGGTAGGGAGATACACACTTACCCGATACACCAACCAAAAATTAATCGTGTACACAGGGCACCGTGTAGCTAGTGGTGAGGGAAAAAACATAGGCCACCTTTTTGCGCAGAGGCCGCATCCCACTATGTGTGTAGAAAGCCAACACCAACCTCATTGATGGTCACCGGCCAAAAGTTGCAGTTCCCTTGAAGGAATAGTAAGTTACAAACTAAAAGTAATTCCCGGATGTCGCTATCCGCTATAGCAGTGGTTTGAATAAGTTTTGTAAAACATAATAAATTTCTGAAATATTGTGCCACCAGGGGCAGAGACTAGTGCCTGTGATCCCCAAGAGCTATTGCTTGTTGAGCCTACCTACCAGGTTCTTCGGACGCCTGCCGTTCCTGCCTACCAGGGTCTTCGAACGCCTGCCGTTTCTGCCTACCAAGGTCTTCGGACACCTGCCGTTTCTGCCTACCGGGGTCTTCGGACGCCCGCCGTTTCTTCCTACCAGGGTCTTCGAACGCCTATTGTTTCTGCCTGCTAGGGTCTTCGGACGCCTACGCGCTTCGACTTACCTGCGGCTACCTATGGGTGCTGCAAGATATCGTGCCGCTAAAGGTATAACATATATCGATAACTATGAATTTCTTTTATTCCCTTAGCCATTACGAGCCCAGTAGTACCCAGACCGTAGCTGCTGTAACCGACCGGAAGGAGTAGACGCTAGTAAGATCCCTTAACGCAGTGCGAAAAGCGGACAAGCCAACAACCCAGCAGCGGCTGATATCTAACCGACTTTATATAATCCTTTGTTAATTATACTATTAAAAATAGAGAGTTCGCAAAAAAAGAGGTTTCTGACCTTGTGAATTTCTGAGTGTTTTGTTATCTAAAACCTGGCTAGCAGTGAGCATTACCTCGGCTGGGAAACTAAAAGCACGTCACACAATTCAGGAGACTCCTGGTTTCCCTGCGAAGTTTCTATAGTTCATTGTTTCACCACGGAACCATAGATCTACTAGGCATTGGACATGCCAGCTCAAAGCTTTTCGCAAGGGCACACTTGACTTCAAGAACTGCATCTTCCACTTTTCGTGATGTTGAGAGCTTAGGTAGAGTTTTGACGAAATTACCAAGCTCATCATTGAAAACTGTCCAGTTAGTTTTTTTTGGAATCCTTGTAACTAAGGGGGTAGAGACCACATTTGCTACATGGAATTGAATCTGTGGTCTGAGAGTGATACGTCCGGCAGAACTTTCCAGTTGGTAATGTCCTTGGCACGTCTGTTAGGTAGTGTCAAGTCAATTACGTCCTATTGCCAACATTTTGAATGTCTAAGTCAGAAGACAGAATGAAACTAAGAAGATGGTTGTCTTGAGCTTTTGAGCGCTAGCATCACAGAACATAATAATTGGCCAGTGTATACTCTTTGTGATAGATAGAACATTCCATGGATTTACAGCATTACGCAGATTGGTGGATATCAATCAGTCGTTCTAACGTCTTAATAAGGAATTATAAAAGACTGTTCGCTTTGAGATCTTTTGGGTTTACGTGGGAAAACTGGCGGGCCTTATTCATAGATGCAACTTTAACTTCTATCCATTGTCAGGAGACGTAGTTCACAGTTGTCCAGCCGTAAAAAAATACTTCAAGTACATGGATGAAAAGCCTCCCGATTTTAGGATTGTTTCGTCTCTGACAAGTAGTGCAAAATAAATTTAACAAAAGCAAGAAATGAAAAAATGCCTTATCTTCGAAAAAGCCACTATTGTGAAACAGCTTAGACAAAATTTGTGGTTCCATATGTAGCACTAGTATGGTGACTCTAATAAATAAATGTTATGTGATTGAAATGAAATGTGCGAGGCCCAAGACATGGACAGACAAGCACACTCCCGCAGTTCCGTCCGAAATAACAATATGTACTCGTAATTTTGATTAGAGAAGAAGAAGAAAATCGTGTGGTGTGACTCATGTGTTACATATGCAGTACCTGTATGGTGACATAAAAGAAAAGAAAAAGAGGGTAGGTTGACTTGAATTGGTGAAGATGCATTTAAAAGCTACTTTTTCTACATATGCACTATGCAGCACTTGTACCGTAAAAGAATTTGTAGTGTGGCCAATGAAGGCCGCTACCAAAAAACCTTAACAATTTTTTTTTCTATTTGAGTAATCAGTACAGTTTGTTTCTTGTTGCGTAGCTTGATATTTCAATGTAACAAAAATGGACAACTGGGACATTGAAACAAAAATTTGAAATGTCCGCCACTATCACACACTGGGAGTCCGTAAATTTGGCACAAAGGGAGTTAAGGCTCACGTTAGAAGGCGATCCTCGAAGTAGATGGGCAGTTATGAAGATTGCTAACAATGAGACAGTCACAATAAGACATCCATGGAACGTAGGAACCTATTGTGATGTACCTAAGTATATTAAATTGAAGGAGGTGGAGCCACAAGCAATAGCGCATCAATCTTATCTCAAAGACCCTTTGACCCTAGAATAACAATGGATAGGAAGGGAGGAGGGGTAGGAGATTATGAACAGGAAAGGTTTGAGTTGGTGACAATGTTGTTGGTGTTGAGAAGAATCACAGAACCATTTGGAACCCTGAGTTAATTATAGCTGCTGCCAAACAAAACAAGAGCTTTGAAAAGGACAAACTTATCTCAAAATAAAATAAATAGGGTGCTGCAACAGAGCGAAGAACCCCGGGCCTAGCGTATTTCTCACAACTATGCTTTGTAGGGGAATGGACAGGACCTTCAATGGCTGTCGGTTTTGAACGGCTAATCGAGATAGTGCTTTCATAGCAATAAGTTTACTAACGCAGGACTTTCCAATTTCTCACGAAACGCGATACCCGTCGAATAACAGGGAGCTTATCTGCTCAAATGAATATCAGCAGGCGGTTATTGCACAAAGATTTGAACTCATTTCCCTATAAAACCCAAACAAACAAAAAAGTTAACAAACTGAAGATGCAGACTTTCCCATCCGCTTGGAGTTTTGCCAGAAGATGCTTCAAATTGTGTAAGAGGACGAAAACATGTTGAGTTGTATTTTTATGTCTGATGAGGCACATTTCGACCTTAGTGGCAATTTTAAAGCAGAATTGTCAAATATGTTGTGCTGCATTGAGTTTGCGAAACAGCTAGATGCATTGTCAGGCCTCATTTTTTTAAAGGAAATTTTAGCATTGTTTCAGTTACTGGGAGCCGTTACATGCTCATTTGAGGGATTATTTCTATCCAGAACTATCCCGAAAGAATCCTTTTCAATTGTGTGGAGTCTGGAGTTTCAACAGGATGGTGCTACTGCTGACATAGTTCAGTCTGTTATGACAGATTGGCGAAAAAAAATTCTATTAAGCTCCACACCCGTTGGTCGCTTGACCTTATTGAGCCTGACATTTTCTTGTAGGGCTACTGCAAACAAGAAGTCTGCAAATAAAACCTCTTGAATTTGGATTAACTAACACACTCAATTCGAGCTACAATTACTGCTATCTTGGTTTCAACTCTCCAGGCAGGAATGAACACCCCTCTGATAAGATGACACATGCCGGCCATGTGGCAAAGAGCAGAGCTCCACTTAAATTTAATAGTTTTTGAAACTTATAATATAATAGACTTTTATGAGCTTCAACATGAGAAAAAATAAACTTGATTCCGTAGACTAAAAAAATGCTTTTTAAGATCCTAGGTGGAGCAGTACTCATTCGCTATCTTGGACTTGTATCAAGTCATGAGCAGATGGAAAACGGAAGTTAACTTGTGTGGTTAGAACCGAATACTTTTCCAAAAACCACACTTCACCTTTCTCTTCCTCGGATTGCAGTGATAACCACAGACTTCACATTTTTTTTATTCGCACTTGTGATCCGCATGTTGGGTACGCCTCGTTGTCTTTGGAACTTGTAGGCGAAGTAAAGCTTTTCTTTTTTAGATTTATTAAATTTCTGGAACAAGTATTTTTATTTCCCCTTTCGCATTTGCATATGCAAAGAGTTTCTTAGCCTGCCTTTCTTCACAACTGAGACGATATCGTTTGTTACATATGCAGCATTTTTTACATGTGCAGCATTTGCTACATACAGAGCATTATTTACATATACAGCATTTGCTACATATGCTATATTTGCTATATATGCAGCAAGTGAAGCATATATAGCAAATGCTGCATATGTAGCCAATGCTGCATATGTAGCAAATGCTGCATATGTAGCAAATGCTGCATGTGTAGCAAATGATGTACATGTAGAAAATGATGCATATGTAGAAAATGCTGCATATATGGCAAATATTGCATATGTAGCAAATGCTGAATATGTAGCATTTGCTACATATGCAGCCTTTGTATGTTGGGAAATCCAATAGAAGTGGAAGATAATTTACTTGGAAAGCATTGAATATTCACTTTTCCGAGACAATTATTGAGTTAAGATACTTATTCCATATTGAACACCTCAAAAGGAATCATTAAAAGGGTGGCTTGTAGTTTCCCTTGAAGTTTCACTACAAAATCCAGCTTATTTAGTGCAAAAACAAAAAGTGACAGAAAATTCCATTGATTAAGGCCAGACTATAAGCAAATGCAAGTAAAATAAGTCTGATTCAAAATGCTCAAGAGTTGTAATAGGGGCAATCAATAAATTCAGTTTTTGTGATTTGACAAATGCAGCACCTGCAGGGTGAAAAGGGAAATATAACTTGTTTGAAACGTAGACAAAAATCATACTTCTGGGACAGTGTGTTCTTTGGGCACCATGAAAATACAGCACTTATTTCTTAAAGTACTTAACGCAACTTTCTTTTGAAAGTGTAACGATTAAATTTGACATAGAAAAATTGAAAATCATCGAAAATGTTTTATAATTTTGGCTAAATTTTGGAACTACGCACGATGCGGTGGAAACGATGACTTATGAACTTTAGGCCATGAAGAAGATACAATAAGAGTAAAGTTGCACTAAGGCTCAACCGTAAGAAGCAAATTTGAACCACTTTTTGAAAAATAATGAACCCATTTGATACCCTGTAGGACTAGAAATGACTGAAAAGATGAAATTTACCGAGTCATTCTGGAAACTTGAATTGATTCTGAAATGAGAATCCCTCACCTTAACAAAAGTCTTCACAGACAGACAGATCTCTTTTCATTGAAAAAAGAATCAAGAAAGATTCCAATGTCTGCGCACAACATTTTATGAAAGCCTTCAACACTCATATTAATGTAGGGCCATTTCCGAACTAATGACTCTAAGAGCTCATCTTTTATCCAAACTTTTATCCAAAATTTTCCCACACTAATGCTCTTCATACCAACTAAAGACGAGGTGTTCCTTCCTTTCACGAAGGAAAGCGTTTCCATTTTTCTTACAAATTCCAGCCCTAGACCCAAAACATTCACATACTCGTACCAATCAATTCAAGTAGGTGTCATTAATCCTTATATTTAATCTGTCATAACACCGCACAAAATATAACAAATGAAATTCATCATGCATCGTATTGTTTGGGAAGAAAAAAAAGGTTCCATGGTGAATTTCTGGATAATAAAGCCGAAAGACTGATAGAAGGAGACAGAGATAGAGAGAAGCAAGACCAAAGCGAATAAATTGTTGCGATGTTATCAACTTGTCGAGGGTAGAATCGGATTTTGCTTGACAATAAAAAGGAGCTTAGATGTTTGACAAAAAAGCAATTTCCTTGTAGGAATTATGACAGAGAAAAATGTCTTTTTATCTGAAAAAATAATGTCCTTAGCGAGGTGTTATCATCTTTTTTCTTATTCTTGAGCTGTGTTCCTTCCAATAGCGATTTGCTGTTTGCATATAGACACAAGAATAATATATTACGACAGGGATGCTCTCATGAAACATGTAGACACACATGTGTTATATGGCAGAGCTTTGCTCATAGAAAACAAAATAAAGAAACAGTCGACAGCAAGAGGTATTTCGAAATGAAGTCGCATATTATCTGACAAGGGGTGAACAAGACAAATTACACGACTTGACCTGAAATCACCGATTGTTTTCTGTCCCATGTGTGTGATGCCTTCAATGGAATAGAACATTGTGACAGGGCCTATAAACAGACTAATGTGTGTGGTAATTAAAACATAACATGTATTATACACCGATGACAGGTGTGTGTTTGTGAGTTCTATCAAGGATATTGATCAGATAATTTTATTTGTGGGCCACTACTTTGAGAACATCAGTGACAGATTGGTGACTCCTTGATTCTTTGTTTATAAAGGGAACAGGAAGAAAGCACACAAATATTGCTGCCCAAAAGCTCTGCGATAAGAGTTAGGCCGTTCAAGGCTGCTGAAGAAGACATTTTTATTTTCTTTTTAAATCCACTTCGATGAGCATCAAAGACGCAGTTTTGCAATATCAAGACTCCAATGTGCCTCTTGTAACGTAGACTCAACGGGCTGACCACGAAAGTGAAGTGGAGAATATAGGAGTGATGCTCATTTATCGTTCTCAATTGTTATAGCGTTACCGTTGACGTTGTTCGGTCACATATTGAGTGACAGATCTAAAAAGTTAGAGCAAAACCAGCAAATGTATTAAAATTTTGTGGCTCAGTAAAAAATTGGGGATGAATTCCTTATTTTTAAAAAGTAGAAATCTTTCCATAAGTCACAAAGATACAAGAGAAAAATTGAAAGTCATAATTTTGAACTTGTATGCTGCCATTGTGTAGTAAAAAAGAGTCCTTTTTTTCAAGAGCTAGATTAAATAGAAGAAACCGATGCTCATTGATTGATGTAAAGCATTCCACATTCAGGTTGAGCGGCTAAAATATGAACCTCTGTTCGTCCGAAGGTTAGACCGTAAAGCATTCATATCGAGCCGATTGTTGTGGATAAATTGTGTCAAAGGGTACTGATTGCAGAAAAGGCGGTAAAAGAGTTTGAAGTAAGAAACGTTTTGACGACGCTCAAGAGAATCCATCGATTCTACGATTGATGCATCACCTATCAGCTCTTAAAGTTCTGTTTCGTAACCCTATCGGCTAGGTGCATACTTTCAGGCGGATGAAGACCTCTCAAATTGAAGCCAGATCAGAAGGGGTGAAAGATTTTCTTCATCGTCTTAAGAAACTAAAACACTGCAGCATTTTCGGCGGCTTCAAATATGTAGTTATTTCAATGAGAGTAATCGTTTACACACATACCAAGAATTTACAGCTTTCAGGTTCCATTTGGGCAGGTTCCGTTCATGGGCAATGGCAGTTGCAGCGTGATTAGCTTAGCGACAAGAAACAGTGTTTGAAATCTTAAATTCTACTCTATTTCAACTACTCCATGCTACAAAGCTGTCAAGGTCAGAACACAATGAGCTAATCAAACGTTGCCGTTTCTGTTCTGAATCCGCAGAACAGGGACCGGACGAAGGAAACGAATATGAAAAGCTGAAGCTAAAAAAAAAAAAAAAAAACAATTAGGAGAAGAAGTTTCAAACAAGAGATCATTTTTGAAAATAAAGAAGAATATCGGAGATACAATGGAACCCTGGGGTACATCATAGTTCAAAAAGTGAACACTGTAATTGAGATCATCCAACACAACTCGATGTGAATGGTCAGAAAGGATGTTTATAATCCAAAGAAGGAGAGACTAATTGATACCAAAAGTACGCATTTTTGATAAAAGTGCGTGTTTGGAAGGTTATCGGCTGAGTGAAAGAGTACAACAGCTTGTTGTTAGAAGATACGAATTTTTCCAAATGCTTAGTTCTACTTATTTCGAGGGAAAGAAGATGTCAAAGCTGCTGATTGCAGAATTTTTGAATCGAAAGGAGGGGAAGTATAAGCGCATTGTAAAAGTGATCGACGAATTGAAACAAATAGCTGCCCGGAGTAGTAAGTAGCAAGGACACACAAAGCACCAACGAATACACTTATGAATTACCTGCTTGGTATTCTATTGGGGGTTACGGGGCAGTTGACAGTTATGCAAGTTGAACAACAGCTACTGTCAAAGCTCTGAAAAGTAGTCCAGAACTTTGTCCAACTAAGCACCACCATATGACTACAGAAAACAATATCGGCGATATCAAGCTGACAAATACTTTAGCTTATTACTTTTGCTTTGAGTTAAAGAGGCAGTTGAGGGCGAAAACCTTCTCTGGAAAAAAAAAAACAGGGTACACTTTTTCAAGCCCATTATTTGATTTGGATGCATGTATTTTATCTGAATGAGGATGAATTCATTTTGAAAGAAAAATACCCTGATCGATCTTTGGTCCTAGGTAAAGACGAAAAACTAAAAAGGCCGTATACGGTGACACCGATAAACCAATACGAATCGCCAAAGGACACGAAGATAGCTGGTACTTCTCCCGCTTAGTTTTCCGGTCTTACCAGCATCGTGATCTCAAAGGAATCATATTTTTTCCACTCAATTGCTTCACACTAGCTCGTGCGGTTGTTACGTTGACGATAATTGGCAAATGTAAAACAAATAAATACCAGTGCTTCTTTTCGTCGTGTGATCGCAACTATGCTGAAGGGATATTGGAGAAAACAAGGAGACTTGTTCTTATGTGACATAAATAAGTGGACTTGATTGATCTGAACCAACTGAAACAGTTTTGCAACTTCAATGTTGAATCTCACGACACTGTCTTTAGCAAAATTTGAGTGCTGAAAGCATAGGTTACCTTTGCGGTCTGGAGCTTGATCGATCCGAAGCCCTCACCTGTGTCAAATTCAGGTCCAATACCGCAGAAGATATTCTTCGATCAATCAAAACAATTCAACAAGACGATACAAGTCCTTTAACTCGAAAGTGCTGCACCTAATCGACAGATGCCCAACAGAAGATTTAAGTTAAGGTTATGACTCCTGAGGTAGGTACAAGAGAGGTATTTTTTTGGTTATGAGTAGAACATTTATATATACAATGAACTATATTGAGTCTAATACCTTGTTTTAGCCAAGGTACGAATGAGGATATCTTGTTCAGGACTTTTACGAACTAACGCTGTGAAGAGATATATGACGCTGGAAAGCTACAATCGCAAGAAATTGCCAATGCCTTTTCCAATCGAGTGTCCCTTCAATTATCCTTGAATCGCCGTCAGCATTAAGGATTGAAGACCAGTGGCAGCAATGCCAAGAAGCCATCAGAACCGCTGCCTCTGAGGTTGGCTTGGGATTAATGTAATCTGAGTAGACTGTGTACAAATATACAGTGGTAAGAGTACTTAACCTTGAGGGCAGCCTTTAGTTGTTGTTGCTGAGATTACCACATCATCAACTTTGCTGTGGAAAATGCTGATGTCTAGCAGCTAATCTAACCAATAGATAAAGGATATTTTTAGAGGAATACAAACTCAAAATGAAATAACACACTCAAAAATAAGTTACATAGTCAGCGCATTTATGTTTTCAATAAATTACTGGCCACAAACATAACACCAGTTGACAAATTTTAAATCACTAAAAACAGTGATGCCAATTTTAAAACCGATCCTCTAAAAACCCCCCTTTTCATACCCACGAAAGGAATAAAAAATCGCAAGATTAGAGTTGGTTTCCCACATAAAAAAGAAATTTAATTTCGTTGTCTGTTCCACGGACCAGAAGTGTTCGTTGTCATTAAAAATCGCTATTCGAAAGTTGACCACTTCAACGTTTCTGAACTTCGACTTTCGCCTGGGATTTCAACTCTCAAATCAACAAACTTCCCAGATTCAATTTTCATGAATTTTAAGTTTGTAACGCAAGCAACGTCTTCTTCGTTCCATCACTCTCCTTTCATATGCCCAATGAAAGGGCTTCTCAAATGATCTCTGACTTCCCATGTCCCCATTACAAACAAAACAAAAATAATAAAAAATATATCTCAAGTCATTAATTTTATTACTTCTCAAGGCTATTGTGATTTACAACCAACGAATGAAAGTGAGTCTAGCTTATTGACTTAACTGCCTCCAGTTTTCCAGTTTGAATTATGGGATTGGAAGTGGAACAGAACACATCAGTTAAGCAAATACATAATTAGGATCCGAGGCGGTAGTATGGGCGTTGACAGCCTCCAACCAACATCATATTACCCCCCAGAATAACCCGGCTTCCGAAGAAGTTTTGCTAAATTATGTAGATACTTGTTTGTTTGTTTTGCTGTAATGCCTCACGGTAGTCTCAAGTCTCAAGGCAGGTGAAAGTTTCATTTCTTCCTTTTTTTTTACATTTTGTTTCGGAATATTCGTTTAGGAAGAACAGGGGATACATCGTCTCAACAAATACTAAAAAAACTGAAACGAATGCCCGCCCCTTGTGTAAGTTATTTCCATTTTAATTTATTTGTATTCTGATTTTGTATTCTTTGAATGTCCTTTCGAATGATGTCCATGGAAGGCAAACAAAACAAATATTCCAACAAGGTCAATAGAGCGGCACGAGTTGTTGAACGGATGTTCATAAAAGGACCATCGAAAGTATTTGTATATGATAAGTTATTCAACTTCTTTGATTGCAGAGTGGTGGGGAATGGGGGTTGATGTAACCTCTGAGTATGGGTATAGCCAACAAGTATTATACAGGTCCATCGACTCCCTTTGGAAACTTATATAGCCCTGAGGGGACAATATTTTCCCATAGAAACTGTCATTCATATTTGTTTTATTCCGGAGAAAAATTGGTACCCTTTTGATCTCTCTCCGTTTCAATGTTCGTTCATTTATTTGTTTTGAAGAGTTCTGTCCTGAATAAGGCTTCTTCTTTCTTTTTTTTCCAAGAAATGGAAATTCTGCTTATTCACATTTCGAGTAATATTTTATTGAATTTTCAATGTCCTTTCGTTTTAACTGAAATTATATCGTCCATGCGAGAAATGATTACTTTTATGATTTATCCTTAGACACTAAAAACAGGTACGTAGGAGGTACGTAACGTAAGAAAGATGTTTCAATTGAAATGCACATGTTCAGGAGTTTCCGGTTGACTTCCGAAAAAAGATGCTGCTTCAATCTGATTTCATACTTTGTAACTCTCGACGTTCATATAGCTGATAAGCATCTGTATAGTGTTCCCGGAAGCCCGGATATAAAGCAACAGCTTGCTGCACTTTTGAGAGTCACAAGTTGGAACGCTGGATCAGAGCTGAAGCAGATGAATGAGGCACGTGGAGACTAGATTAGAATACAATTTGCTGTAGAAGGGCGAAATAAGGCGCGTGATATTTTGAGGGCATTTGATAAAGTTTGGCACTAAACTCTTTTGTCTTAAATGCCTGATTTCGGTTTTGAATTTATTCTTCAATGGATTAATAACTTAGTTTCAAACCGTTCAATACAAATTGTTTTGAACGATTTCGAGTCTGAAACCAATTAAATAAATGGTGGTGTGCCTCAGGGCTCCGTTTTGTCAACGCCACTCATTTCTTATTTTCATTAACGATCTTCTTTCTCAACCTACTAATCCAGTAAATTGTTTTGCCGACGACAGCACATGAGGCCCTGTGAATTTTGAACTTTTGATGAATCTTTAATTGTTCCTATAATGCTTACAAAATTGGGGATGGGCAGGTATATAAAAATGACTGGAATAGGGTGGTGCAACAGAGCGGTGATTCCTCTAGAGCCCAGCGCATTTCTCTCAACCATACCTTGTGAGAGAATGAAAAGCACTGCTACAACTTTTGCCAAATTAAACCATTTGACTTACAAGTATTTGTGTAAAGCACTTTTTAAATTACATTCATTTTACTTAATTTTGATATGAAAAATAAAAATCTGAAAATCTAAGTTCGAAAAACTTAAAATCTAAATATTATCTGAGTTCTCATCTGAAAATCTTTTACTTTTAACCAATCAGAACCAGGAAAAGTGACTGAATCTTAAGATTAGTTTTTCGAATTAACGATATTACCGCTGTTTTCAACGCCCCATTGGTTGTTGATGTCAGAAAGTTTGTTGTTTTGTGGAAACGGAGTACCTATACAAAGCATTCAAGAAAATACAATCCAAAATGAAAGCCTCACTCATTTCTAGTTTTAGTAACTCATCGACTCATCTTTGGCTAGTTTGACGATTGTGTTTTCTACTTCAAGTAAATTTTAGCAAATACAACACCAACGCAAACCTCAACGGATACATTGAGTCACTCATATGAGTTGCGTTCGGAAGAACACACCACATCAGTTGCTGCTACGCATACAACACGTGCGACCGACGCTGCTATGGGCCGAGCGCTTTCAATATAAAGATAATAATTTAACAACCCATTGCCGAAACATTTGTGAAATTGGCTCAATAGCTTTCGAGTTTCCGTTTCTGCTCTCGTTCCTGGGGAAATACAGGAATGAAATATATTTATTGAAGTTATTGAAGGAGAGTGTAGTATCCTTACTTCGAAAGAATTCTTGAAAGTAATTTTCAAGTTTCCCTTCCCGTTGGAATACGAACATAAAGAATAGCTATAAAACTATTCTCAGACCTATCAAATAAACTTATAAATCTCATCAAAATCGGTTAAGCCGTTTCGGATGAGTTTAAACACCAACACGGTATGTAATTGTAAAATTATATGACTAAAGCTCAGGACGGAAATATTGGGCCAAGTTAAGAAAACCCGTTTAAACAAATTTATGGAAAATTTTCTTAATTTTTTAAAAAAATTATAAAAAATCAACTAAGCCACTAACTACCAGAAAGTTAAGACTTCCTTCTTTGATTAAAATTTTACTTCAAGTTAATTTATTGAATAGCTTTTGGGTAATCAAAACCAAAATCTTAAGGAGAAAAAAAATTATTATTAAAAGAATAAATGAATTATAATGAAATTATTCGTTGATTAAAATTTTAGTTCCAGTTAGTTTCATGAACAGTTTTTGGGCAACCAAAATCAGAATTTTGAAGAAAATTAATTTTTTTTCTTTAAATAAAATTTTTGATAGATTTTGCATTACTAACCCTGTATGGCTACGCATATTCAACGCACACTAAAGAATTGATTCGTCGAAACAACTAAACTTAGCTTTCCACCAATTTCATCAGAATTTAGTTGATTTTGGTTTCAAAAATTTAAGATAAAGTCTTAATATATGTTTTTAACTAATAATCCCGATTTATGAATATCCAAGTTTCCTGCACTTAAAATCAAAATTAAAATTATCAGTTTTATGAAAAATCATATAAAATAAAAGAGGTGTTCGTCAATTTTACGAAAAATAACCATTCAGTGTTAAGGGTCACTTTTTTAACAAATAACCAATAATAAGAATTGAATGAATGAATGAATAATTGGGGTTTTGTATTGCACCGCGACTATTTAGAGATATTGTACCCCCTAGTTCTTAAGTGGTATTCTATAATTTTAAAGTACTTCATTCAGATTAGTTCCTCTGATGAAACTAAGTATCTGGGTAAGGCTTATAGGAATTCTAGCTCCCTCTCGTCTACGTAGGTACTTCTTCCTTTGGTGTATTAGAGCTTCGCAGTCACCTAAGAGGTGGTCAAGAGACTCTTCCTGTTCGTTGCAATATCTGCATTGGTCGTTGCTCTCTATGCCTAGTACTTTTAGGTGTTTTCTTATTCTGCAGTGTCCGGTTAAGAACCCGGCTAGCATTCTTACATTGTTTCTACTTAGTTTTATTGCGTCTTTGTAACGTTTTGTGTTAAAAGTTCCAGGAATTAGTTTTGAGTCAGACACAGAGAATCGAACGTGAAAAAATTTCTAGGTTTGTGAGCAATAAAAAAAATAAAAAATAAAAAAAAATTAACGATACGTACTTTGTCCGAGAAACTTCTTTTTTGCTCGGACAATAAAGTCCAATGAACAAATTTAAATTTTCTGAGAAAAAAGTAACTTTTTTTTTTAATGTTTAAAAACTTAGAAAGATTTTCTCGTTCGATTTTCTGTGATCGACTTAAAATCAGAAAGAGCATCGGTTATTTTTAAAGAAAAGTGACCCAAAGTTTTTGAAAATTTTAATTAAATAAATAATTTTTAAAAATTTAACTTTTAGACTTGAATACTCAAAAACTGTTCATTAAATTAACTTGTATAAAAAAAGCATGAACTGACTCTAACTCGATCTGAAGTGCGATTCAATCCTGAGTGGAAACGGAGTATTGGAAGCATTCATGAAAATACAATCCAAGTTGAAAACCTCACTCTTTTTTGTAGTAGAATTTTAATTATAGAACAAAGCATGAGTCTTCAAAAACTAGAAGATAGGAGTGGCTTAGTTGATTTTTAATATTTTATTTAAAAATTAAGTCAACTTGTTATAAAAAACGTTGAGAACTTAGCCCCCTTCAATAACGTTTTTTTTTTTTTTTATGATGGCCAAACCTATACGCCGCGAGATTTTGTTGCATCTTACGTAAAATACCCTCAATATGTGTATGGGTGGTTTGATGCGTCTGTGACTTTTTGATTTTTCCGCTCCCGTCAACTGCCATCTATTTATAGACTACTGTCAAATTTTGGACAAGCTATGTCTAAATGTTGGCTTTTTACAGCCCTTCAAGCAGTAGCCTCGTGCAAATTTATGAAGAGGAAGAAAATTGAATTTCGTGTGCCGATTAAGCATTTTTTTTTTTGAGTTTAAAAACCATTATGGAAACCAAAAAAAGACTTGATATGTACTATGGGGGTTCTGCACCATCGATTTTCATGGTTAAAAAGTAGTTAACTTTGTGGTCGTATCAACCCAAGTTATGCCAAACGTCCAGGTCACCCAAAAGAGATGTTGAAAAATTAAATATTAATTTAAAAAAAAGCTTAAATAAGTAAACCTTTTAAAAAAAAATCTCTCTCGAACACAAATAGGCAAAAACTGGCAGCTGAATTTCATAGTGAATGTTTCAAAAATAGCTAAGGATTAAATTTCCATTTAGCATAGACCAAGAACACTTAAAAGACTTTTTATGATGATTTACCCATTTGTTGTATGTCATGATCGGCTTTTTGTATTTTATTGTATTCAATTCAGAGTGTTTACAATTTCATCTTGAAGAGATATACGATATTGTGAATAAATTATTCAGTTTCATTATCAAAATAATCGTTCTTAGTTTGCTTTCGCCATTTTATGGCGACTGTCTAAAAACACAACCTGACGAGTTTTGAGAAAGGATTTGGGATTGCATCCGTATAAAATTTTAAACGTCGTAAACGTCGTGAATTTGCTGATTTTAAGTTGGAACGACTTGAAATCGATAAGATTTAAAAAAAATTACTTTATTTTAAAATAAAACTGATAACACCGTTTTTGTCAATGGAGAGCAAAATAGATCGATGATAACTAACTTTTTATGGACAAAATTGGAAAGAGTTGATCTTGCCAACATGGTTCCAACAACAGGTTCCAATAAAACGGGGCTACGTGCCACAGAGCAAATAAAATTGAATTATAGCGAGAAAAG
Source organism: Melanostoma mellinum (assembly GCA_914767635.1). Taxonomy (NCBI): domain Eukaryota; kingdom Metazoa; phylum Arthropoda; class Insecta; order Diptera; family Syrphidae; genus Melanostoma; species Melanostoma mellinum. The sequence continues at coordinate 56,248,108 of OU612059.1, read as the reverse complement.
CTTGGAGACTCCATTATTTCGAGAAATTGTGATTTGGAATGGCCTCCAAGAAGTTGTGATTTAATACCATTCGACTGCTCCTTTAGGGATTATTTGAAGACATTGGCCTTTCGTGCTGGAAAATTTGGTTCAAAGAACTCGTTCCTGCGGAAGAAGTTGTGGCGGCTATTTGAATGAAGTTTAATTTAAAATATAATTTTGACGATTGTACTTCAAACGCTATAAAAAAGCATTTGAATTTCCTTACCAATAAGTGTGTGTTTTTTAAAGAAATCATATCATTCTCATTGGAAAACACTTTATCACAAATGATCCTTTTCGCAAACTAAATAAAAACAAAAACTACAATTTCTTAGCAAAATTTTTAAACTTTAACGAAGAAACTCTGAAACTTTTCATAAAACAAACATATTTTTAAATTAAAATTAACGAGAAAGCTTTGAATGCTTGTATCATCAGAATTTTTTTACCAGTTTTAATTTTTTTTCTGCTTTTGAAGCTTCCAATACTTCCTAATCCAGTAAACAAATTGGTTAGGAACACAAAAAATTGCGAAAAAAGGCGAAAGAATGCATCGAAGCATGAATCTCTCTACTTAAATATGGATACTCGTAGTTCTATAAACTCTCCTTCCAGATTCATTTCATATTAAAAAAGAATTGTGTGTAATTTATATAGGGATACATTTGCAGAATCGATTTCGAAAGCAAATGTGATTAATTAGTGTCATGTCATGGATCGACTGAAAATTAATTTTAAAATATAATAATAAATGATTTTTGTTTTATATTAAAAAAGGATACATCCTCAGTGAACCGGATTTGTCGCCAATCACCAATAATCTTTGTACTGGATCAAATGCTAGGGCCGTCGGTGAATGTGGAAACCCATGCCGAAATGTCTGAAATGAAAAAAAAAACACTCATTATTTTATGAAAATGATAATAATATTTATTTAATAGGAGAGGTAATTAACTACTGTGGAATAATTATGCAAACGGATCCATTTCATTTATTTAAATTCCGTCTGAACACGCGACTCATCAGTGTAATGCTCGTGATTAATCATAGAAAACAAAATCAAGCAGGAGGGGAGCCATGTCATATAAAGTTACCATGGCATCTTCCTTGTGTAACGAATTTTACTCCTCAAATGGTAGAGAAAATGCTAATTAATCAGATCTCACATCAGTACACCCACCACCCACTGGAGAACCATAGCGAAATTGTGATTATGTTTTTTAAGAACCAGATGCCTAGGTATGGGGCTTACTAAGCTTCACTTTGAACGCCTTTTAAGCTTTACGAGTGTAATATGTATACACACGTTAGAGCATTAAAGCGCTAAGGTATAAAACTCTGAGTGCATTATAAAACTGACTCCCTCTCGAATCATAAGCTTCGCCATGGAAATTAAATAGAACCAGAGTCACCGTGTGTGTGTGCTTATTTCTTTTTACGAAATCAGCACACCTTGTGGTGGAGTACTAAACGGATTTTATATTTACATCCGAATGAAGAGCATGCATATGAATGTCCTGAATAATCGGGATTGCTTTTTTTCACTTGGTTTTTTTTTTTGTTTTTGGAAAATCCTTGCGGAAATTTAATGCAAAAATGTGTTGCGGTGTAAGTCGAGTCAGGCGTTTTTTTCTTTGGCGTATACATAAAACTGAATTTTAATTATGCAAAGTAATTTATTGCTCTATGAACGTCTCATTAAGCGTTTAAGTTTTGAGATAATACTCTACAAACACTGTCGGGAAGAATTAATTGTCGGAGCCACATTTGGCTTTCGGTATACGAAGAAATAGTAAGTGCGTGAGGCAATAAATTTTAATCCAAGACGGAATTGGTATACCTGAGTCGTGTGATAAGGTGTTTTACACTCGGAAGGGATAGATTGCGATGAGACAAAACATTGTGCGAAGCTGTTGGACCGGGAGCCTGTAGACAAAATCACTTTTCAAAGAAAAATCTAATTTACTTAATTCCTTCTTACTAGGTGGTGAAAACCTACAAATATCTTGGTATGATAATAAAAAGCAACATAAATATGGAAACACACTTGAAAGAAAAACTAGTAAAAGCTAAGAGTGCAATATGTGCTTCTTGGAAGAAATGCTTTGCAAATAACCTGATTGCACACAGCGTAAAGTATAAAGTTTTTTTAGCAGTTGCAGAATCTATTATGATGTATGGTGCTCAAGCGTGGGGTTATGAGAAATATGAAACGGTAGAAAAGCTGCTAAGATTCTACCTTAAAAGATGTTTTCTATTACCGAGAAATACGCCTAACTACATGCTACATATCGAAACCGGACTGCCACCGCTTTTTATTAAAACACTTAAACTACACGTAGATTATCTTTTGAAAGTTTCAAAAATGCAAGACGAAATACTACCGAAAATAATAAGCCGGCATATAATTCGAAGGAAGAGTCTTTACTTTGGGAAATTGAAGGAGCTTGCAGATTATTGTGGGCTTGATTTTAACCTGAGTCTACAGGGAAATGACGGGAGAGAAGTCGAGGATGCGCTCTACGACCTTGTATCAAAAGCAGATGAGAAACTCAGATTGGATTGTATCAACCAGGCGACTACTTCTGTACATAGAGAAATCTATAGTGTACTGCAACACAATCTCTGTGAAAGAAATTACTTTCGGTCTGACAATAGCCAAAAGCTAATCTCAGCTATGTTTAGAATGAGAGGCGAGCTGCTTCAATTAAATTTTATTCCGCACCGGGAGGATCTACCATTAATTTGCAGTCTTTGCAATCTTTCCGTGAGAGAAGACGTCATGCATTTCATAGGAATATGTCCGATCCTAAAAGAAATAAGAAGATCTTACCTTGGGAGCAACCAGTTGTCTGAAGGAAAAGTGCTAGCAATTCTTAATTGCGAGGAGGATGTAAGCCAGCTTTACAACTATTATAGGAAAGCAATTTCATATAGAAATCAAATTTTGAATGAAGCCTTTTAAAAACAAAGCAAATTATCTTTTAGAAACACTTAACATAAACGTTCTTATTATGTGTTTTTTGTTTTTTGTTTTTTTTTTTCAATCTAATACTAGTAACTTAAAATTAACATATTACTGTCAATCGAGCAGACGGCAAAAGCCATGCTTAACGATTTTGTTTATATATTAAAATGTGAATCTTAATTTAAGAAACTGATAATAAAATCAATCTAATCTAATCTAATTACTAGAGTTGTTTGACAAAAATTTCAAAAGGGAAATCTCGAGATAGTTTTGTTGCCATTGCATATGGTAGTAACTCGGAGAGCCGACCGTCGGATCACTTAGCACATATTCAAAAATGGGTGCAATTGAACTTAATCAATAGAGATTTTCGAGAGAAGGACAACGTATCCGAGGTGCCCCTCCGAGTTCATGGACAAGGTGTCTAGAATGGCTCACTTTCGGTGCATTTTTTTTTCAACCCTGACTAAGCTTATGCAGTCAATGGTCAAAAGATGAAACCAAAAATACTGGGATGCCTAGTCAAAACTGAGGCAAAGGATAAAGAGTTTATGCTGGAAGCAGGTATCAAATTGAATGTCTGACGGTTTTCTTTTCGAAAATACTACCCCAATTGGTATATTAGAACATCATAACTGAATTGCATTTGACCATCGATTCTTAGGCTTTTTAGATCAGGAACATACAGTCGTATTTATAATTACATTCCAAGTTATGTTTAACTTTGGATAGCTCTTAGAACAGTGTCCAAGTCCAAATCGAGTTTATAAACACTTTCATCGCTGTCTAAGGAATGCCTTACTTTAGACACCGAAATTGGTTGTCTAAACTGTGGCTAAAGTGACATTAGATACAAAAAAAAAAAAACAATTTTGTTGAACATGTTATAAAACACTGTTGAGAGTGTTAAGATCGAAAAAATTAAGTAGTTTGAGATGCAATAATAGTACTTTCAACAATTTTCATTTATAAATTGCACACATTTCATTATTTAATGAGACTTGGAAAAGCTGTAAAAAAAAACGGACTGAGGCTGATCGATTTTGCTGCTGGGCTAAATCTTGTTGTAAGAAGTACACGCTTCCCGCATCTCAAAATTCATAAAGGTACATGGCGATTCCCAGATCAATTAACCGTCAACCAAATTGACCATGTTGCGATCGACGCAAGGCACTCTTCCAGTGTGATAGATGTCCGAACTTTCCGAGGGGCCAACATTGACTCGGACTACTACCTTGTTGAAGCCAAGGTACGAAGGAGGATATCGTGTTCACGACCTGCACGAACTAACGTTGTGAAGAGATATGACGTCGGAAAGCTACAATCGCAAGAGATTGCCAATGCCTTTTCCAATCGAGTGTCCCTTCAATTATTAAGACCAGTGGCAGCAATGCCAAGAAGCCATCAGAACCGTTGCCTCTGAGGTTCTGGGTTTCACTCGGCCACCAAAACGAAACCCATGGTTCGATGAAGAATGCAGGCAGGCAAATGCAGCCAAACAAAAAGCACGACAAATGCTGATGCAACAACGAACGAGGGCTGCTTACGATCAGTATAACGAGATCTACAAGGAGAAAAGAAGGGAAGAACACCGAATTCTCAAAAAGAAAAAGAAACAGCATGAGAAGCGATAGTTTGAGGAAACTGAGAGGTGCCATGACAGGAACGAGATTCGGAAGTTTTACCAAAAGGTAAAAAGATCCTCCCAGGGGGGCAAACCCCGAACTCAAGCCTGTAAAGACCAGCAGGGAAACATAGTTATAGAGTCACAGTCGCTACTGAGGATCTGGAAAGATCACTTCTGCAAACTGCTTAACGGCGATGAGGACACAAATTCCGCTGTCAGGCAGATTGTCCCATTCAGCTTGGACGACGATAAAGAATGCCGTCCTCTCGACATAGAAGAAGTAAAGCTTGCCATATGCAAACTTAAGTCAAATAAGACTGCAGGTGCAGATGGCCTTGATGCCGAACTTTTCAAGGCAGCTGGAGATCAGTTCAAAAGGAGCATGCACCATCAGCTGATCTGCATGATATGGTCGGAAGAAAGCATGCCCGCTGAATGGAACCTCAGTATCGTATGCCCGATCCTAAAGAAGGGAGACCCTCACAATTGCGCCAATTACAGAGAGATAAGCCTCCTTGACGTTTCTATAAGATTTTTTTTGCTGTAGTATGAGAACGTCTGAAACCCCTCATCAAAAACTTGATAGGTCCTTATCAATGTGGTTTTAGACCAGAGAAGTCAACAATAGACCAAATTTTCACATTACGGCAGATCTTGGAAAACACCCGAGAACATAATATCAATATTCACCATCTCTTTATCGATTTCATGGCCGTGTGTGACAGTATTTATAGAGACGAGCTGTACAGAGCTATGTCTAGTTTTGACATCCATGCAAAACTCGTACGACTATGCAGGCTGACTTTAGAGAATTCATGCTGCTCCCTCAAGTTCGGTAAAGAACTCACCGAGACTTTTGATGTCGAAAAAGGCTTTAGGCAAGGCGACAAACTGTCATGCGATTTCTTCAATATCATACTTGAAAAGATTGTACAAAATTCAAGCGTCAACACCAGAGGATCAATCTTTCAAAAGTCTGTACAATTACTCGCCTACGCAGACGATATTGGGAACAAAAAAACGTGATGTCATAAGTGCTTTTGCGAGTATTGAAACAGAAGAGGCAAAAATGGGTTTGATGGTTAATGAGGCCAAAACGAAGTATATGCTGTCATCAAACAAGGACACAAAAAATCGACGAATTGGACAAAACGTCACAATAGAAGGACATAACTTCCAGGTAGTACAGGACTTCGTCTATCTAGGATCCGCTGTAGACACGGAAAACAACATCAGTGCGGTGATCAAATGGAAAATAAGTCTTGCCAACCTTTGCTTTTTGGGTTAAGAAGGCAGTTGAGAAACAAAACCCTCTCCAGAAAAACCAGTGTAAACTTTTTTAAGATTTTTATCATTCCAGTTTTGCTTTACGTGGACGTGGAACCGTGGACTTTGTCGAAACCCAATGAAGAAATCCTTGGTTTCGAAAGATACATTCTCCGAATGATCTTTGGCCCCGTATGCGAAGACAATGTGTGGAGAAGAAGATACAACAACGAGCTGTATGAGCTGAACCGCGTCATTGGCATAGCTAGAAGGGTACACATCGCAAGACTACGGTGACTGGGTCATGTAGAGCGGATGGACGTTAACGCTCCCCCTCGAAGGGTTTACGAAAGTATATTACAGCTAATCACGGAAGGAGAAGACCTCATCTTAGGGGGCACAATTAAGTGCAAGATCTCAACGCTCAACCGACTGATATTGCAGAACTGACGGGTGCTCGCCCGAAATCAAAATTGCTAGCGAAAGATGATGGTTGAGGTTTACGGTCACGCCGAACTGTAATGGCCACCAAAGAAGAAGGTAAAGTTTTAACATCAGGTATGCGATAGCAAAGTCTTGCAGACTACTTGAAATTTTTTGAAAAATGGTGAAGTTTGCCTATTAAATACTTTTGAGTGATAAGCACGGCAAAAAGACTAATTTTTTTCATTGCAAATTTTCATGAACCTTTTTTTATTTTGAAATCTTTTAAGGAAACTCTTCCATATTCTCAATCACTGCTGTTTTGATATAAAAACAGCTCAAGAGACTGCTGCACCATAACTTCCCTATAGCCTCAGTGAGAGTCTGCAAGGCTACGCAACTCACACACACAATTCAAAGACCAATTTGAAAATTAATTTTTTGATCTTTCACTGACACCGAAAAACCACAGTTAGCTCGTAGTTGATTTCTTCCTTCTCTGTGTTTTTTTTTATTAAATTTGACGATGATGTTTTGCTTTAAGATTACACCTTCTTGCTCGACGCATTAAAGCAACCCTCTTGACGTGGGAGTTTTTAGGACCATCGCTTGTTTCGCCATTAAAACCAACACCCGGCAAATGCTTTTCCGTTTTCATTCTACTTTAACCTCCAAAGGACGACACTACGTAAAGAAACCAAGCAGCAAATTTTTTTTTCAGAAGTGTTTATGGTCTATACGTGTTCGCTGTCAATTTGTTCACTTTTGCGATGTCGTCGTCGTTGTCGTTACTGAAAGAAGGACAGATTTCATCTCCGTGACATAAATTGCACAAGAATGTTGCCTAGACAATGTTTCCCCGTTTATAACACAGGCGTTTCACTCGCACAGCATCCACGTATTTTAAAAATTTTAGTGTAAAAAGCGACGAATATACTGGCGACGACATTTGTCTTGAGTATTTTTTAACGACTCATATGGGAGTGATAAAATTATTCTTTCAACAGAACATTTTCAACCCAACTGAACCGAGATGAAAAAAGCACAGTGTGCTAGCAAACCGTCACGCATTCAAAAACATGAATATGAAATTCACGACTGCACAATTCTCAGCCCAGGGATGCGTGTTTTTTCCTTTGATTAAAGTTTTCTGGGTTATTCACTCGCCAGGGCTCATACCAACAAAGACAAAACATGACTTTGGTGAATTTTAACATAAAGTCAATGCCTTCATCCTTTTGAACTTTCGGAAAGTGAACTTTTTTCTAAAATGTCAAAAAACGAAGCAAATTAAATGACTGACCGTATTCCAGGACATCAATTGTCTGGTCTGGGAAGAAGTATAATTAGCCTCTCTACTGTACCCTCATGCAATTGAATTGTCCAACATTCAATTGATAAGTCTCATGGAGCAACCTTTTAACGATTATTGGGTTTGTTGGTTTTATTACATTTGTTTGGTCAGTCAGTCGGAGATAACCTTCAAGTCGAAACGACAAAAGTTTAATTAGAAAAACTTCTTAAACTTTCATAAGAGCATCTGGGTAAAGGGTCGTCTTCAAACGATGCAATAAAGTTTTAGTTTAATTGGGAAATTCCAAGAAAGTTCTAAGCAAATGAAATTTTTCCCTATTTTATTTAATTTAACGAAATCTCTTAAGACTATCGAGGAAGGAAAGGATGTCTGCAACATTAAGCAAAGAGAAAAGTATTTTCTCGGATTTCGTTGTATTTTATGAATTGGGAAATCCAACCACACTGTGCCCTTCACAAACCATCGGTGCAATTGGGAGCTTCTTTAGTTCTTCAGAGGTAAACTGGAGTTGTTCAGAAAAGAAGTTTCGTTTGCTTATGTTTATTCTGTTAAGGTAAATCCTGGGGCCTATTTCACGGATCATACAATGTATGATTTTAAAATCTATTTTGCAAAATAATGTTTCACCGAAATTGTTGTATGACTGCTGTCATTGATTGATTGATTCGACTGGAATCAGGGGGGAGGCGGAACGTCCCGGGTCGTCACCCATTTGGGGTGTAGAAAGCTGGTGAGTTGGCAACTGATGCAGCACTTTCTCTTAGCCCTTTCGATCGGTTCATCACTGAACTTCGAACAAGAACAGAGTCTATTAAGGAGGTGGTTTCATTGGTTGAAGTTGTACAGGCGAATACTTTAATTTTAGCAAACATTAATGATTTTTTTTTTTTATAATTAGCGCGCACATCAAGGGGTTATGACTACCCTTATAATGTTATAGAACACAGTGCGAGCATTTAGGAAAATAGGGAAGGATTTGAAAGGAGACATCGATGCACGTTGGTTTTGAACCTTTGTGAATCATTCCTTCCTACCTTTTTTCCTATTGAATACCTTTTCAATAGAAAAAAAGGTAGAAAATATTTATGTTGTTAAATTTTATTTTTATAATGTCGAAAAGAAAAAACGAAAATATTTGACAAAAATAAGAAAGTGGGTCCTGCAACAATGACTGACTGCACGAATTTCAGTGGTCAACGAGAGCTTTCGCGTATATGTCCCAGCGGATGAATTCGAATGACAGAATCAACGGTGGACTTCAGCAGTCAAAAAAGCAGAAACCCTTGAAGGAGCTACTCCAACATATTTGGTTCAAAGGTCTTTCAGGGTATTTCAAAACTAGGACAGGGTATTGAAGAAGAGATGGTGGCGGATGAGCTCCTGGTGAGCCAACGGCAGCACTCACACCCCTGCAGCAGGGTACTGACACTGTATATTGCTGCCCTTTGTGTACGAAGGGATCCAAAAGGACCTGGCTCTCCAGGTTGGGGGTTGCGCGTAGGGTTAACTACCCAACCACGTAAAAAAGACCTTGTTCCGAAACAACAAGCAGCCTCGGATAACGATAATGATTTCAAAGTTGACGACCCAAGCAAACGAAAAAAGGACAACGACCTCCGGATCTGCACTTGGAACGTTAGATCTCTTAACGGACTAGGTGCAGCTGGAGAATTAGCGGACGTCCTGGACAGCTGCAAAGCAGACATAACCGCCATCCAAGAAGTGCGATGGAGTGGACCGGGCATAAAGAAGATGAAAAACTGTGACATCTACTATGGCGACTGCTACAGACAACAGAAACAGCGTTTATTTGGGTGCGGATTTGTCGTTAGAGGAAGACTCAGGGATAAGGTGATTAAAAAGTCAATGAGCGTATAATGACCATCCGCATCAGAGCTAAATTCGCCAACATTAGCCTTATATGCGCCCACGACCTAACAGAAGAAAAAGACGACGATTCCAAAGACTGTTTCTACGAGCTCCATGAAGAAACATATGAGCAGTGCCCTAGACACGACGTGAAAATCATTCTTGGCGATTTTAACGCAAAGATAGGGAAGGAGGACATCTTTGGAAACACAATCGGTAAGCATAGCCTCCACGACAAAACCTCCGAAAACGGATTGAGGCTAATCGATTTTGCTGCGGGGCTAAATCTTGTTGTAAGTAGTACACGCTTCCCGCATCTCAAAATTCATAAAGGTACATGGCGATTCCCAGATCAATTAACCGTCAACCAAATTGACCATGTTGCGATCGACGCAAGGCACTCTTCCAGTGTGATAGATGTCCGAACTTTCCGAGGGGCCAACATTGACTCGGACTACTACCTTGTTGAAGCCAAGGTACGAAGGAGGATATCGTGTTCACGACCTGCACGAACTAACGTTGTGAAGAGATATGACGTCGGAAAGCTACAATCGCAAGAGATTGCCAATGCCTTTTCCAATCGAGTGTCCCTTCAATTATTAAGACCAGTGGCAGCAATGCCAAGAAGCCATCAGAACCGTTGCCTCTGAGGTTCTGGGTTTCACTCGGCCACCAAAACGAAACCCATGGTTCGATGAAGAATGCAGGCAGGCAAATGCAGCCAAACAAAAAGCACGACAAATGCTGATGCAACAACGAACGAGGGCTGCTTACGATCAGTATAACGAGATCTACAAGGAGAAAAGAAGGGAAGAACACCGAATTCTCAAAAAGAAAAAGAAACAGCATGAGAAGCGATAGTTTGAGGAAACTGAGAGGTGCCATGACAGGAACGAGATTCGGAAGTCTTACCAAAAAGTAAAAAGATCCTGCCAGGGTGGCAAACCCCGCACTCAAGCCTGTAAAGACCAGCAGGGAAACATAGTTATAGAGTCACAGTCGCTACTGAGGATCTGGAAAGATCACTTCTGCAAACTGCTTAACGGCGATGAGGACACAAATTCCGCTGTCAGGCAGATTGTCCCATTCAGCTTGGACGACGATAAAGAATGCCGTCCTCCCGACCTAGAGGAAGTTAAGCTTGCCATATGCAAACTTTAATCAAATAAGACTGCAGGTGCAGATGGCCTTGATGCTCCGGAAAGGAGCATGCACCAGCTGATCTGCATGATATGGTACCAAGACCTTTGATGTCGAAAAAGGCTTTAGGCAAGGCGACAAACCGTCATGCGATTTCTTCAACTTCATACTTGAAAGGATTGTAAAAAACTCCAACATCAACACCAGAGGAACAATCTTTCAACAGTCTGTACAATTACTCGCCTACGCAGACGATATTGACGTAATGGGAAGAAAAAAGCGTGATGTTGTAGGTGTTTTTGCGAGTATTGAAGCAGAAGCTGCAAAAATGAGTTTGATGGTTTAAGAGGGCAAAACGAAGTATATGTTGTCATCAAACAAGGAAACAGAACATCGACGAATTTGACAAAACGTCACAATAGACGGACATAAGTTCGAGGCAGTACAGGACTTCGTCTACCTAGGATCCGCTGTAGACACGGACAACAACATCAGTGCGGAGATCAAACGGAGAATAACTCTTGCCAACCGTTGCTTCTTTGGGTTAATAAGGCAATTGAGAAACAAACCCCTCTCCAGAAAAACCAAGGTAACCTTGTATAAGACCTTGATCATCCCAGTCCTGCTTTACGGCGTGGAAGCGTGGACCATATCGAATGCGGATGAGGAAACCCTTGGTCGTTTCGAAAGAAACATTCTCCGAATGATCTTTGGTCCCGTATGCGAAGACAATGTGTGGAGAAGAAGATACAACAACGAGCTGTATGAGCTGTACCGCGACATGGGTATAGCCAGAAGAGTACGCATCGCGAGGCTACGATGGTTGGGTCATGTAGAGCGGATAGACCCAAACGCTCCGGCTCGTCGGGTGTTCGAAAGCACATTGCAGGGAAATAGCGGAAGGGGAAGACCTCGTCTTAGGTGGCGCAATCAAGTGGATGAAGACCTCAACCGACTCGGAGTGCGAAACTGGAGAGAGCTCGCTCGAAATCGAAGTCGTTATAGAAGGATGTTGGTTGAGGCCCAGGTTCAACCCGAACTGTAATGCCCATCTAAGTAAGTAAGTATTATATTTTAATTGTCTTTCCTATGTTGCAAAAAATATTTTTTGGAAAAAGTCTAAAAACGGTACCCCCCATTATTTCGTTTTTTTCAAAATCGGAGCTCCTCGCTAATGGCTAACACGATTTTGACGAAATTTTATGTTCAAGAATTCGTGGATGGTTTAAGAAAGATTACATATTAGTATTTGTAAAATTAAAAATTTTGGAGTTTTCATTAATTAAAAAAAAAAAAAATTGATTTGTTTGAATATTTTCAAAGGGGTTTGGTTCATTTATTTCAAGTTTTTTTGTCAAAGCATCTTCTGGCAAGATCTTAAAACTAGCATACCTTTCTTTTAAAGGACTCTTTTTTTAAATAAATAAGAAATAAAAAACCGGTTTTTATAAAAAACTGCTCCAACGATTTGGAATAAATTTTCAATGCTTATAAGTATTTTCAACCTTTGGAATATATATTTTTATCTTTTCAATATTTAGCGGGATTTAATTTGAATTTCATAATTAATGTGTAGTTGGGAGCCCTGTACCAACAAATATATTGTGAAGAGCGAATACTAGAACCTTTTACTCAGCCTTAAGATTTTTATATCGTAGTTAGCACACAATCGCAAGTTCGTGCGACCGAGTCGTGTCCGCATTTTTTATTAACGGATCCAAACTTTTGGTCTTTGGACAACTTAACCAGGCGAAATTTTATGAGTCTCGAACAGTATGCGAAGAAGATTGAAAGAAGAAGATGGAAAGAAAATTGGAAATTTAGTTTTCATTTATTTATAACGGGTGATTTTTTAGCTGGTTTGGTTTTGGCAACACTGGTTTTGACAGCTGACGTGTGTTTAGTACCTTGTGTCACTGTCAAACAGCTTCAGTTTGGTTTGCAATTTAACCATGGATCGTCTTTCAAATGAACAACGCTTGCAAATTATTGAATTTTACTATCAAAATTCGTGCTCGGTTCGAAATGTTCATCGCGCGCATTATTGGGCCATATTTCTTCAAAGATGATGCGAATCGCAGCGTTACTGTCAATGGTGAACGCTACCGAGCGATGATAACAAACTTTTTTTTGCCCGAAATGGAAGTTCTTGACTTGCATGATATGTGGTTTCAACAAGACGGTGCCACATGGCGCAATTGCGAGGCGAGTTTGGTGAACAGTTAATTTCACGTTTCAATTGGCCGCCTAGATCGTGTGATTTGACACCATTAGACTATTTTTTGTGGGGGTATGTCAAGGCTAATGTCTATAGGGACAAGCCTGCTTCGATTGACGCACTGGAAGCCAACATCCATGCATTCATTCGTGAGATACCGGCCGATATGTGTGAAAGAGTATGCCAAAATTGGACTCAGCGGATGGGCTACCTGAGACGCAGCCGCGGTCAACATTTGCATGAAATTATCTTTAAACATTAAATTGCAACGTTCAAACTATCGATTCAAATAAATATTTCATTCATTTTTTCGAATTTTTGTGTTTTTTTTAAAAAAAAAAGTAAACCTCTTAAAAAATCACCCGTTATATGTACGTTATCTTCGAAGCCAGATAATACCATAGGAACGAAATTGAATGAAATTGAAAAAAAAAAAACTCAAGGCTTGTCCAAGGTACAAAGTGCATTTAATACTTTGATAGTCAAAATTTGGTTGTGAACTCTGTTTTAATGGAAATAGGTTTTTCCTTTTTTGTCTGCCACATAGATTTTGGTAATAGTAATCACCCTTGGACGTCTATGGAAAATGCCACCCCTTTTCATTCGCATTCCTTTTCTTGTCTGAATTCTAATTTGACAAACGGTCCTTTGTCTAAAGACAAAAATGAACCTATTATTATCAGAAAAGAGGTTCCAGGAGCGAAAAGCCCAATTTCTAGGCTAAAAGCTCTTGAAGACAAAATGAGATATACAAACAGTTGCATGTTTTTATACCACCTACTGATAACTCACGCTTGACCATGCATAGGCCATATATGACTATCAGCTGCGCACTCTTAGCTCTCTACCCCGAAAAATCACATTTATGTTTCTGGAATTCGAACTTCGAATTACGACGTAACAGGCAGACAGATGCTATCTACTGGCACCAAATTTGCAAATGCACTTCCAATTTAACACAGCAAACCCTTTTTTGATATTATTTTTATAGAGTAGAAAACTCTACACGCTCAATCTCACTCCGCACTTTGTTTAAATTAATGCGCCAGCACACACTTTATCCCTTAAATGTAGGTTTGAAAACGCTGTGGTAAAACTCTATGTATATTCAAATTGAATTTAATAAGGATGAAATAATATTTACCCAAAAAGTAGAACACACACACTTACGACAACGTAAATCATATGCATGTGTGGCGGAATATAACATAAAAGCGTGCAATTTCCACAAAATTACATCTGAGATTTCAACCGCTCAAAAGGTAGGTAGGTAAATATTTTAAAATTAGAAAAGTTTCCACTCAGTAGGTAGTTAGGTTTTATTCCTTTCCTTTCCTTTCCTTTTTTTTTGCTTTCTTTTTTCAAACCTAATTAAATAAGGCCACACTTGTGGGTTATGTGTGTGGAAAAATGAACGAACCGCCCATTTTGTGTGATGGTTGAACAGTGAACACACATAAAAGTTTATTTAAGCTCTTTTCTATGAATTTTCTGATTTTTAGGACTTAAAATTTTTACTAAGTCGTTGGGTTTTGTTTAAAGTGAACGCAGAGGATTTTATTTTGTTTTCTAGCTACAGCCAGGCTATTCTCAATTTTGCTGCAAGAAAAACTGCGGAATGTTGAAAATCTACAGAATTTGAATAAAATATAGATTTTCTTGAAGTACTACGATGCTTTTGGGTAAAATTGTAATTTTGATGAGTATAACCTTACAACACATTCATGTTCAGCTTTTTAGGTTTTATAGGTTGGATTAAAAATAGAAATAATTCATCTATGTAACGAAATACAATGTTGCCATGAGGAGAAAAAAATTGGAGTGTAGAATGTTTTCAACGCTAGTTTGTGTTTTTGTTTAAGTCTTCCAACAGGTATTCCGAACTTTGACGGTTGATAGGCGCTATCTTTTTGAAGCTACATCTGTCCTGCACTTCCTTGAAGTTATATCTGTTCATCGTGATGTTTTGCCCAATTCGTCAACATTCGGTGTCTTTGTTTGATGACAACATATACTTTGTTTTACCCCATTTACCATCACACCCATTTTTTCAACTTCTGTTTCAATGATCGCAGACATCGCCTGCGAGTGCTACAAGATCGTTATGCAAAAGTTTGTAGTTCAGAAGCACGTAGAAGATTTTAGCCCGAAAAAGGTGGATCAAATTATGGACTTACTGTTGCCAATCCCAACACATTCCCATCAGGCAACCCGACCCCCCAAAGCTGCAGCAACAAAAAATACTACCGTTCAGTGAAGAAGAACTCAAAATTGCAGCTACAAAAAACAGCCATGACTGATGGCATACCGGTGGAAGCATTGAAACAAATCGCGCAAAGCTGTCCCCTACTACTTTTGAAAATGTACAGATGTCTAGCTAAAAGAATATTTATTTATTTAGAAATTAAATATCTTAATCTTATCTTAACATAGTATAAAATAAAGTCGCTTTCTCTGTCCCTATGTCCCTATGTATGCTTAGAGTTTTCAATCAACGCAACGGATTTTGATGCGGTTTTTTTAATGAATAGAGTGATTCAAGAGGAAGGTTTATATGTATAATACATGCATATTATAGCAGAGAAAAGCCAAGAAATTTAAAGTTTTGTAATGCGATGTCATAACAAACATATTATTTTACTATAAAAAAAATTATTTACTTTTACTTTTACTTCAATTTTATAATTTTCGAAATCGGTTTGAAACTCGTACGAATAGCAAACTATTTCTTAAAGCATCGTAGTTTATGTTGAAAAGAATAGGTATCTTTTGTTTTTGTTTCTGAATGGTAAGTATTCAGATATTTTTTACTGCGGCACATACTAATAATATGCCAATTTGTGCATAGGTAATCATACATATAGAACTGAGAAAATTTTGTAAGTCTGGAAGACGTCGTCGTTCGAACATTGGTCGTAGTACAGTGGATGCCAACTGAATGGTTAATATTCAGATATTTTGAGGAAAAACATTTTTAATCAATCTGCTTTTAAAAAAAGTGAGATCTACCGGAAAATTTGGAAGGAGGCCGAACCGCACACTCTACATTCAAGCTCCCGCTGAAAATCGCCACCGATGATAATAACAGCGTCTGTAATGTCTCTAAACAGAGCAATACAGGAAAATTAATGCGTGACTGCTAATTAATAGTCTAGGACGAAGCTACAATGTCAAAGAAGACGTCTGTGGAAGCACTGGATAGGACAATGTGCGATTTGCGCAACAAAAATTCACCTATGGGTGGATGTATAATTCTGTTCTCAGGAGATTTCCGTCAAATCCTAACAGTTGTGACTCAAAGAACACGTGCTGACGAAATAAATGCTTCCCACAAATATTCTTTTCTTGGCTGTTTTGTGTGAACAACGCAATGCTTTGAATAAGTTAGACCCGAGCAAAGCCGGGCGGGTCAGCTAAATCTAATATGAAAGTTTCGTCATCTTCACATGAGAACAGGCTTTTTCCAGAGATGCTGCTAAAAGTTGGCAATGGAGAGTTAACACAAAGTGAGGGAAGGATTAACCTAGAAAACCTTTGTGTTTTGATAGACAACATCCAAGAGTTAGTCAACAATGTCTATCCTGACATTGATAACATAAGTTCAAAGACAATATCTTGGTTTAAAGAAAGAGCGATTCTGTCACCAGCTAACGAACAAGTAGATAAGGTAAATAACTTGATTTTTTCAAAGATTGATGCGCCGACGAAAATATACTACTCGGTCGATACTGTTCTTGATTTGGAAGAAGCTGTTCATTTTCCTACATAATTTCTAAACGCTTTGAACCCATCAGGACTCCCTCTACACAAAATGGTGTTGAAAGTAGGTTGTCCTGTTATTTTATTAAAAAACCAGAATTCACCTAAACTTTGCAATGGCACGCGTTTGCTGGTAAAAGCACTGAAAACTGTCATAATATCGTGCACAATACTCACAGGATGCGGTACCCGAGAAGATGTATTGATTCCCCGAATCCCTCTGATACCATCGGATTTACCCTTTCAATTTAAACGCTTACAATTTCCGGTGAAGACATCTTTTGGAATGACCATTAATAAATCGCAGGGTCAAACCTTTAACGTTGTAGGCTTAGATTTGAGCGTTGACTGTTTTTCACATGGCCAACTGTATGTCGCTCTATGAGTAACTTCCAGAGAAAATATGTTTTTATTGTCTAATGACAAGAAAGCAGTGAACGTTTTTTATAAAGACATTCTGTAATATGTTAATTATTGCAAAAATAAAATGAATAATTAAAAATAATTTAGAATGTTGTGTATTTAGTATCAGCATTGTACCCGTGTGAAGCCGGGCGGGTCGCTAGTTATTTATATATTATACTAGCAGACCCACCCGGCATAGCTCAGGCCCTTTTTTTATCAAATTGAAAGTTAAAAGAAAGTTAAAGAAAGTATAGCAGTCACCAAGCTTTCATTCTAGAGGCAGAGTAGGGATGAAATATAGTCTATGCTACTCAGGGGCAGGGTAGTTTTAAGCCTAAGGGATGAAATGAGCACTAATAGGGCCCCTACACTACGCAAACACGTTTGTACAAACGTGTGTTTGTGCTAACATAGTTTCGCCGCACACTATACACAAACATATTTGAGAGATATTAGTTGCTTGACGTTATTCATATCTGCTTTAATCATTGCAATAAATTTTGCTTTTAACACACCACAACACCGGTAAACTTTTATATAACTCGACAAATTCCGTCCAAAAAATTTGTCTTCTTTACTTCTTGAAAATTGACAACACATGACTCAGAAATGTTTGTGCAAGCACGGAAAATTCAAAATTTTTTGAATTTCTTCAAACCGTTTGCGCAAACACTCAACATCGCTACACACCACTCAAACAGTTTGCACAAAGATTTTTACAAAAACAAAATACGAATGTTGGCACAAACGGTTTGTGTAGTGTAGGGGCCGTATAAGTTATTGAGGGACTATGTGCATCCCAGTGCCGAAAGAATTTTTGAAATCTGTCCAGTAGTTTCTAAGTTTTCATTTCCAACACCTTTCCTGAGGGAATCTTCCGTTCACGTGCAAATATGTGAATGAAATATATATTTATGTCACTGAGGGATAAGTTCAATGAATTTGAATTGATACAGACGAAATTAATTCAGCAACAATCAGCAACTAAAATTTTTCTCATTGAACTCTTAAATATAAAATGTATTGAAAGCAGTTACAATTTATTGTCAAAATAAAACTTACAAAAATAAAAAAATAGTACGTATACGCCAGAGTCAGAAGTAAACACTCAAGAAAATGTATCAAAATTGTCTTTTTTGTGTTCCGATAAATAAAAGACCTATACTTTTGTATTAATTAATTTCAAAACCGTTTGTAACCGTTTAAAATCGAATGGTAAAACCGTTGGAATCATCGGCATTCGCGGGATCAAGATTTCCTCTCCTTTGTATTTTTCTTTTATGACTTTTATGTCATTCGCATTTTTGAAGCTGTTGAGAAAACATAACACCCCTTTTTTCAAAAGCATGTATTCAGCAGCCAATAAAGATTTTAAGCAACTATGTTTTGATAAAAGGAAAAAACTAGAACAACAAAACGTAAGGGTACTGAATTCGTCTAATACTTCAGCAGAGTTTTGGAAGGCCGCCAAATTAGTTAACGGGAGGGCTAATTTTATTTCTGAATCACTCAGTGCCTCAGAGCTCCGTGGCCATTTCAGTAACCTACTCAATGCACCGCTATTTGCATCATCTTTACTCTACGCAGCTCCATATTTCAAGGATGAGATGTTAGATGCACCATTTACGGTCTCTGAATTGGAAAATATTATAGCAAAAGCCAAAACTGGAAAAGCCCCGGGTGATGACAGAGTCCCAGTAGAGTTTTATAAAAACTGCACAAAAGAATTTTTGAGCGCAATGACGGAGGAATACAACAGAATCTTTGTAAGGGCAGACGTCCAAGAAAATTTTAAAAAAG
Source organism: Melanostoma mellinum (assembly GCA_914767635.1). Taxonomy (NCBI): domain Eukaryota; kingdom Metazoa; phylum Arthropoda; class Insecta; order Diptera; family Syrphidae; genus Melanostoma; species Melanostoma mellinum. Next base: position 56,229,297 of record OU612059.1, on the reverse strand, counting down.
CTATAATATTCCCCCTACACAAAAAGGGGTCTTATGATGCACCAGAAAATTATAGAGGAATTTCGTTTTTAGTACCCTCATTTTCAACAGACTTACCCAGTGGATCGAGGACAAGAATATTCTAAACGAATTCCAAGCAGGATTTAGAAGAAATTATTCGACTATAGATCAAATATTCTGCCTGATGAATATTGCGGAGAGCTTCAGAAGAAAAAAAGCAGAAACTTTACGCATTTTTTGTCGATTTCCGTTCTGCCTTCGACTAAATTGCCCGTGAAGCACTCTATTATAAGCTTTATAAGTTGGGAATATCCGGCAGAATTATGTCCATACTCAGAGCGATGCATGAAAATAATTCGGCCTACGTATGGGATGGTGAATTCATCTCTGAAGAATTTGCAACAGAAATGGGAGTAAAGCAAGGATGTGTCTTTAGTTCGTTACTATTAATTTTATTTGTCAACGATACAGTGGAGGAAATTGGAGGTGGGATTCGGTTTCGGAATATGCAAATACCTGGGCTAATTTTTGCTGACGATATCGTATTCTTTTCTGAATCTGTGGATGGAATGCAGCGCATGATGAATCGGTTGGTGAAATATTGTGAAAAATGGAATCTGTCTGTTAACTTACAAAAGTTATGATATTCGGGGATGGAGGTGGCAGATATGCAAAAAATTAAAAATGGGCTTATAATGGAGAAAATGTTGAAATAGTCGTATATAAATATTTAGGAGTACTCGTCACATCGAATCTCAACATGAGAATACATTTTGATTTGAAACTAGCAGAGGCGAAAAGAGCTGTTTCTTCGGTCTGGACTCGTTGTATTGAAAAAACAAAAACATCGAGCATAATACAAAGATTAAAATCTTTCATGCTACTTCAGCTTCAATATTACTTTATGGCGCCCAAGCTTTGGGGCACTGACAATTCGAAGAAGTTGAAAGGTTGCTTAGGAACTTCTTAAAACGTATTTTCCGGTTACCACTTAACACACCAAACTACATGTTACATTTGGAAACAACAGAACCGCCAATATTTCTAAGGACCCTGAAGCTGCATTTTGATTATGTAATGAAGGTGATGGAGATGGATGACAGAAGGCTGCCTAGGCAAATCCTTAAGATGGCTATATCATCCAGGGGAGGTATTGTATAAAAAATGGGAGGAGCTAGCGCTCCATGTTGGTGAAAACCTCTACTTTTTGCCAGACATGAACTCATCGGACTTGAGACAAAAGTTTGGTAGATTGCTTGAGAGTGTAAGTCACTTCCTTTATGAAAAATTTTAGCAAGAAGCGCAGTCCTCACAATACCGATTGATCTACAGCCAACTCAATATGGATCTTCGAGAGAACACATATTTGCTCAATCGCTACCACATAAATATGTTGAATGTCATATTTAAAGTAAGATGTGAACAAATTAATTTAAATTATATCCCGCACCGACTCGACTTGCCGATCCTATGCGAACTGTGCAACCTCAAGGAGAGGGAAGATATATTTCATTTTATCGCCAGATGTCCCATCTTGAAAGAATTTCGTGTAAGGTACTTTGGAGTAGCGTCCATGGAGTTTAAAGATACGCTGGACGTACTGAATGGAAAAGAAGGCTGGGATATTCTATATTACTATACCACATCTGCAATCAGTTATAGGAAACGTATACTTGAAGAAGACTTTTAAATCAAGTGAATTGTTAATATATTGAAGTTAATTTTATTTTCAATCTGGTAGACGGCCACTGGCCAAACCATATTAAACTTAAGGTAAACAAATTGTAAATTGTAAAAAAAGGCTAAAGTTTTGTAACTAACTTGTAACTAACTAACTAGTCGAGGTTGATTTATGTTACGTAGCATGATGAAAACTGATCCTACTTTTAACTGCAAATCGTGAGGTGGTAGTGCAGGCAATTGAATGAATTGAGTGAATTTAAAAATTCCGTGGGATAGTTGACCACGTCATCCTGGTTCATAACGGTGTCGACTGATTTGAAGGAAACCTACTGTCCTGGAAGAAAATTCTGAGATCCTCGACACCCTTTATTTTTTGCCGCCAATATTGCTCGATCACTCAGCCAATTATGGTTATTGAACTTTTACTCTATATCTGGGAAAACACGCTGAATAAGCTCCTCTTTTGATTGTGTGATGTGACAGAAATCTGTGGGTAATGTGATGAATCCGGTCGAGGTGTCCACTGCAACTTTATTATTTCCAATGTCTAACAACTGCTTCGCAAAAAACATTTGCAGTTTCATCATGTTGCAAAAATACTCGCATGTTAGTTGTTAATTGTAGTGTCTTTACGTTGCGCCACAAATTCGATGATTTTAGGCATGCATTTAGTTCATCAGAAACATTTGATCAGGGAATAACTGGAAGAGTCTGACGAAAATCACCTGACAACAGAATCATTGCTCCACCAAAAATATTTTGGTTGTCACGAAGATCTTTCAACGTTCTGTCCATTGTGCATTCATCCCAAACAATTAAATTGCTTACTTGTCGATTGTACTTCATGGGCAATTAAGTTCTTACCAGTCCATAAATTAAAATAATTCTTAAAAACAAACAATTAAATAATCTTTTTATTTGTTATTTATTATTTTAATTTTTCGTTGTCAAAAACGATTAAGAAAAAACAAAAATATTGTTTGAATTTAATTTTTTATTCATTACAGTTAAGAATAAAGAATTTGTTACTTTTACTGTATCCCAATTTTTTTTTGTCATATTTATTTACATTTTAAACCTTCCCTAGACCTCCACGAACATTTCAAGACCAAGATAAGATAAATCCGTTCAGCCGTTCTCGAGCAATTGGAGAAGTAGTGAGAGCTGTCGAAAATGATCAACAAGAGAATCGAAACACCAAGAAAATCATGCTGCTGGCAAAGCCTGATTTTCGAAACGTTTTTTATTCAGCCCAATGGTCAAATGCGGTTGATGCATTTCAAAGACTGCACAGCCTCTGAGCCAGAAACACAAAGAAGATACATATATGAAAAGAAACCAGAAATCGGCGTGGAAGCGGCGAAAACGGAAGCAAAAGCGGTCACACAGCAGAAATGGTAAGAACGCTGGGAGTCGGAAAGCAGACTGCGCTGTACTGCTAGGCTGACGGGAGAGCTAAGCGAATGAAGTAACCGGAAACACGGTGAAGTGAACAACTAGGTCCCACAGTTCCTCACCGGACTCTAGTTCTTAAACACTTTCCTGCACAAGATTAGAAAAAGAAGAAGCCCATTGTGCCAATGCCAGCGTTCGAGTGTAATAGATGGGAATCTCTCCGTCAGCAAATAAACTGAATTATCGAAGAGTTCAGCCCAAATAATATTATTCAGGAGAGGCTGAGAGAGGAGGACAGTTGGAGGCGAATGAGCAGGTAGGTAGGTAGGTAGTTGAGGAACTAGAACCCGACACATAGACACAGATTCGCCTCTGAAGAAATGCACAAGAGGTCCTGAGGGGGGATTAGCGAGAAACTTTTGAAGTTTAAGATGGTATGCCAAGCTTAGTACACCTTGGAGGGTCCGGCACACGGCGAAGTGTGGATACTTAAAAGTAAATTAGAAAAAAAAAACATCGTCTACAGGTAACTGTACGGATTTTTAAAATTCTATTCCTCTCGTTTTGGCGTTTGAGTTTTGTACAATCTTTTCAAATTTGACGTTACAAATATCACACGACAGGTTGGCGCCTTGCCTAAAGCCTAGAGCAGCGTGATTTCTCTAAAGCCGTTCTGTGTAGTCGCACGAGTCTTACAGGGATGCCAAAACATTAGACATGGCTCTGTACAGCTCGCAAATGTATCGGGTGCCCTTTTGTTTTTTTTTTAGGTTTTATTTGTATTTGTATTTATTTATTAAACGAAAAGCATTTTAAGACAGAGTGTCTTATTAGAAATACTTAGAAATTGAACATTTAAGTATAAGCAATTATTTAAAAAAAAAAGAATTAAAATTATTTAAAAAAAGAATTTAAGGAATAGAACAAAAATGTTGTTTTTTTAAAATAAAGCTTTGGAAATAATATATTTGTTAATGAGCTTAAGTTAATTTACATTATTTTATATTTATATAAAAGAAAAAGATGAAGTTTAAGAAAGAAGGTATAGAAATAGTTTCAGCATTTGAAAAAGTTTTTTATGGAATTTTCGAAACGTTTGTAGCTATTTATTCCTCTCAGGTTGGCAGGTAAGGAGTTTCAAAGGCCAACAGAGTGCACAAGGAACTGTTGCTTTGTTTTTCTGTATTTAAAAAAAGGGACGATGAGAATATTACTTCTTCGAAGTAGCGGAAAATTAAGCTTTTCGAAAAGATATCCAGGAGATTTGGAAAAGAAATATCAAAGTTTGATATTCCATTATACTTGTTAAAAAGCATATTAAAAACACTACCTGCCTGTACCGAAACATGATCAAAACGACGTAGACCATAAACAAAACGAACAATATTGTTAAATGCAACTTGTAGCTTGCGTTTGTTAGCACTATCAGAACAACAAAAAATGGGGCTACCGTTAAAAAGGGTTGGTAGGACAAGTGTTTTGGTTATAGTCAATTTTGTGGAGACCAGATATGTATAAAACCCGCAGAGCAGCATAAACCCAACCAACAGCGCTTGCCAAATGATTGTCGATAATGTTTGATTGCAAACAACACCAAGATTCTTTTCTGGTCTAACGTAGTTTAAAATTTTTCCCTCAAGTTCAATACTTGGCAGATATTACATGTCAATAGTAGTGTTGCTAATAACAACAGCCTGACATTTATTCAAATTAAGTTTCAAACGATTCTCTCTAGACCACTGTCCAATACCCATAAGGTCTTCGTTTAATCTGCCTGTTACATCTTCAACCATACCAATTTGATAGCTCAAGTAAATTTGGACATCATCTGCATACATATGCATTATGCAGTGCTTGAGTATAGAAGGAAGATCATTGTTGAATAGCGTAAACAAAAGCGGACCTAGTATCGATCCCTGGGGCACACCACTAGAAGTAGTGAGAAATTCGTACAGCCTTGAGTTCGCATAAACAACTTGAGTTCTGTGGCTTAGATATTGTTTAATGAGAGATAGGGCGGAGTTTTCAAAGAAGAAAAAAGTTTTCAGTTTGTTTAGAAGTATCTCATGCGAAACAGTATCGAACGCCTTAGAGAAGTCCAGTAAAGCCAGAGTTGTGACTGATTTTTATGAATTTGCTGTCGTATGTCGTCTATTATTTTAAAAAGCGCAGTTGTGCAACTGTGTTTTTGTCTGAAACCAGATTGCATGGGAGAAATTAATTGATGATTTTCCAAAAACTCTGTAATCTGTCGGCTAACAATCTTTTCGAATGCTTTTGAGATGAAAGTAAGGATGAAAATTGGTCGGTATTCCTGTTTCTGCGCTTGCGACTTCTTAAGAATTGGAATTATTTTTGAAGCTTTCAATGGTTTAGGATAGCACGACTTTGCAAAAATGGTATTAAAAGTATGTGTCAAGAAAGGAGATATAAAAGGAAGGATTAATTTTACAAACTTTGGATGCATATTGTCTAATCCAATAGCTTCTGATTTAATATCTTTTACGGCCTTAAACACCTCAACTTCAAAACTTGCTTACTTACTTAGGTGGGCATTACAGTTCGGGGTGAACCTGGGCCTCAACCAACATCCTTCTAAAACGACTTCGATTTCGGGCGAGCCCTCTCCAGTTTCGCACTCCAAGTCGGTTGAGGTCTTCATCCACTTGATTGCGCCACCTAAGACAAGGTATTCCCCTTCCACGATTTCCCTGTAATGTGCTTTTAAACACCCGACGAGCCGGAGCGTTTGGGTCCATCCGCTCTACATGGCCCAACCATCGTAGCCTCGCGATGCGTACTCTTCTGGCTATGCCCATGTCGCGTCAACTGCAAAAACTCTTTTAAAATTAAAGCCTGATAGAAACTGAACACTTCTGTCAACGTTTCTTTCAATCCCAGCATTAACATTGATGTTAGACTCGGAACCTACATTCCCAACAAGCTAGCAAAGAGTGTTGGTAAAATACTCTGATCCTCCAGGGACTCAAACAAGTTTCTCTGGTGTTGGTCAAACTACGTAAGTCATAGGCTTGTTTGTTTCCGACTCGCCTCTAAATGGGTTTCAAGAAAGCCCAAGTTGTCTCTATGGTCGAACGCCTTCTTTTCTAAGCTCTGGACTTGCTCAAAATTCCCTCTAATATATCTTTGAACTCTTGCTTGGATGAGTTCATGTAATCAATACTGAAAAACTTTAAAATTGCCACATTTTTATCATATAGTGTCATTGGATAAAGTAATAGGCTGCGGCGCTATTGTTTTTTATGGACTCACCTGATGGTACTGTTTCGACAAACTCTCGCCCCACGCCTTAAGCTCTCATTGCTCAAATGGTGTTGTAAGTTGTTATAGTCACATAAGCAAACAACCAGCCCCTAGCCATTTGAAGCTTAAAGGTCGGTTAAAATGAAAAAAAGTCTAAGAAACCTTAAAAAACAAAATGTTTAATGCCTTAGCATTAAGACTTTCAACTAAATTGTCTAATAGGAGACGAAGAAAACACTTCAAGTCATTTTTCAAAGTGAAGCCCGTATATAATTCTTTATGATTGAAGACCTAGAACAGATCCCTCAGTTATATTTTTTCTTTAAATGCAATCTCCACTCGATGTGCTCCAACCTTACATGCTCTGCCGATTCCAGCTGTCTTGGCAGAAGGAATTTATGAAATCGTATTTGTAAAGCATACCCGAGCTCATGTGGTAGATTCATGTTGCAAAATATCATAACCTCCGACATGCAAATGAAAGCGTGGCTGCAATCACTCAGGGACTATAGCATGACACTGGTGAATGATGGGCGAGCACAGGATTCTATGTCAGGCTGACAGGTACCTATCGCGAGTTCGTCCTCTTCCTGCTTCCATCATAGTCGTCATCGTCCTCTGACGGTTCTGGTATTCGCGTGTGTCATGGATAAAACCACACCTGGATTTGTATTTTCACATGCAAATGGCGACAGAATAGAAAAAGCAAAAAAAGGGGAAAAAACCCCTCGGTATGTCGTCATCATTACTAATGTCAGGAGACATGGATGGCCCAACGAGGAGCGAATTTTAGAAGGCAATCGCACTTGAGTTTCGATGGTACTCTCCTCTATACCTACATATATGGAAATTAATAAAAACATTCCTGAGCTGTGTTTCGAGAGCATACCTCACTACATGTGAGTTCCATTGGAAGTTGTCCCCATCGTCGCCGTGCGGCGGGCGGCGTAGGCAGACATTTTCTTTTATTTTGTTTGGTTTTTGGGAAATGATTTGTTTATAGTCGTGTAGCTCGGTCTGAATTGATACGCTCGTTGATTTATGAATTTTTGAATATCAATTCGTGAGAGCCGACCAGACTCGTGTCGCCATGTAATGAATGTGCGAGTTGGAATATGGAAAAGTTGTTGAAAGATTTGGCATTCATTTCATACCGATCGATTAATGAAGTCAGTGGGTCGCTATAAACAAAACGAAGAGTTTTTTTCTGCTGATATGAATAAAATGACGTTTTACATATTTTACATCCTTTTTCAGAAAGCAATAATTTTTAAAACGGATTTTTTAACGCCTCTTTTGATGTAACACAAGCTTAAGCTTCGTATAACGATAACCACATTACCATTCACAGGAACTAAGTTGAAGTGGTAATAATTTCACAAAAGACTGAACTTCTGCATTACTCAAAATTCATTGAAACAAAAGTTGTAAGGCACATGCTTGGTGATTTATTTCAAAAAATAATCAAATCGAATTAAATTCTTGCGTAAATTACAATTGGAAATTCTTCCTCTTCAGTGCGTCCATATTTTTATGGGATTTTAAGCAAATATTCGAATATTATAAAAATTCCAAATGCTTACTGTTATGGGGAACACTTATATGTCAAATCTACAGCAACAGCATTTATGTACATAATTACGATACGAATACAAACATACAAAAAGGACCCAAATAAACAGACCCAAAAACGAACAAATAATCCTTTCTTACATTCCCACCACAGTAATCCTTGGATTTATTACCATCAAACTGTCCTTGTTGTAGCCAAGGTAAGAATATATCATCATTCGTACCTTGGCTACAACAAGGTACCTCTTCACGACACATCACAAAAACTGTGAAACGATCTAATCGCAAGAGATAGCCAATGCCTTTTCCCATCGAGTATCTGTACAATTGTCTTTGCATGCTAAGTCACCAGCATTGACCATGAAGACGAAGATCACGGGCAGCAAGGCCAACAAATTGAAAGATGCCATCTAAAGGAATGAGATTCGGTGGAAACCCCCGAACTGAAGCCTGTTAGGCCCAGCAGGGAAAAATAGTAATAGAGACGCAGTCGCCACTGCTTAACGGCGATGAAGACACTAATTCTGCTCCTGGAAGATCGGGATCTGCGAAGGCTTAAGACATTCTACAACGACAACAGTATCATTTCGAATATGCAATTTGGATTGCGGAAGAAGCACTTCACTCTCCATCCACTCCTGAAGCTACAAAGGGACGTTCTAAGGAAGTTCAATAGCCACCAAACAACAGTTGGATGTTTTTGAAAGCATTCGATAGGGTCTAGATAAACGGACTTGTCAATAAGCTACGCTTTCCAGGTAAATTAATTAAAAAATTATTTAGTTTTTTCATTGCAGGTCCTTCTAAGTGCAAGTAAACAACAGTATGTCAGCACCAACTTCTCTTTGCGGATGATTCCTTGACCTATGGGTACTTAATGTCACCTGTTATCGCAGTTCATCGTAGAGATGAAGACCACATAAGGAAGCTCTTACAGTACACCGATGGTAAAAATTAACTCCGCAAAATACAAGTTGATTTGCATACGAAGACCTATACAAGGACAAAGACGTTCACGATAAGCCACAAACAACCACAACATCTGGATCAACCTTCCATGATGGAACACACATTAGGCCAAAGAAGCTGGCCAAGTATTAAGGCACTCCTAACTTCATAAATCTGATGCTTTCAACCCGCGCGTAACTCCAGTTAATAGGAAATCTAACTATGCTTTCCATCGCATCCATCCGCTGATGGGCAAAAGAAGTTGACTAAGCCCAAGTGGACTTTATGGCTATAGCCCATAAGCTAATAATTGAAGATGGCACTAGTAGTGAAAGGTATTTGACTGAGTGGGTGAAATAGGAGTACAAATAAAACAAATGTAGAAAAAAAGTGTTATTTTCCAGGCCCGATCAAACTTTTCAAAGTCGTTCATCATAGACGAAGTTCAAATTGGTCGATTTGTTGAAACTTCGTGCGAATCAAGCAGCCGAATTTTTGTTCTCTTTCTCTGTTACCCCAGTTGACTTTGACAATATCGACAAATTGGTGTAACAGAGAAGAAGAACAAGAAAACAGTCGCTTTATCCGAAGGAAGACCAATGTGAGCTTCGGCATAGTTGAAAAAGTCGTTTTCGGGTACTGGAGATACGTTATATCTTTAAACCTTGCAGTTCATTTCCGAAGAAATCTCTGTACGTCTATTTAGTGTAGTAAGTACGGTTACTAACAGTTCATTGCATTGAAATTCATTGCCAAATGAATTATTATATTAGGGCTTCAAAAGCATTAAAATATTCATTTTTTCAAAAGTAGCTGAACTAAAAGCTAACCTAATCAACAAAGTGGTGATGTGAACGTGCCTTAGTGCAAAAATGGTAAGGCAGTGAAAATATTTTATTTTGCAACACAGCCTTCATAATTTCTTTGAAAATTCTTAATATCTAGTCGTTTATTTAATAAAAGGAAAAGGGCAAATTTTTAGTTAACGCGCTTTCAAGAGAAAGTGCCGTTTCTTGTTTACATCACTCTAGCTTTAAAATGGAGTCATTAAATACAAACGATTTATAAACACGACACTAAGTAGTGACAACTTTAAAATGGACTTGGTCAAAATAAATGTGAACAGTAGGTACCAAAGTTTTGTCAGTTCGGGCAAATGAAGTGACGATGACGTAACAGACTCTAAAAGCAAAAAAAAAAAGAAATAACTACGGTGACAATTATCACAAATTTTGATTGGAAAATAAAATTTGGAATGAAAGTTTTGTGTTTGACTAGCAATACTTGATTCAAAACAAATATTGGCCCTTATCACAAGGTCCGTCGTAACAATTTTGGACAACGAATTCCAAAGAGGAAGCATAGACGCCTTCGTACTACTAGAAAATTTATCACTGTAGACAAAATTATTGACAACTTCCAAATATCTGTTGCAAAACTTTCATAACGAAGATGTTTTTAGTCCTTTCTATTTGACATTCTTAGTCCGATATTACTACGACGTGCCTTGTGATAGGGGTGATAAGTTCAGAAATAGATAACACAAAATGTCAAATAAATGAGAAAAGTCAGATGAGTTAGAGTAAGGTCTTAAGTATTTCAAATAGGGGTTGCCTGATTTTAAATTTAGAGTGTGTCTGATTAAAACTAAAATTAAATTGATTCAGGTGTTAATTTTTTTGATGTCAATTTGCGCTGTAATCTTTTGAAACTGAAAGAATGTTTTTTCTCTATTTTCATTATAATCACTACATAGTATAAAACAAAGTCGCTTTCTCTGTCCCTATGTCCCTATGTATGCTTAGATTTTTAAAACTAGGCAACGGATTTTGATGCGGTTTTTTTTTTCAATGAATAGAGCGATTCAAGAGTAAGGTTTATATTTATAATACATGCATAATTGCATATTGTGTTAGAGAAAAGCCGAGAAATTTGAAGATTTGTAATGTGATGTCGTAACAAACATATTTTTCTGCACTTACATGCAAACGCTAGCTAAACCTTACGAGATAGATCAAATTTATGTACTACGGAACTGTATATCTTAAAAAGATGAAAAAAAGTCCACAACAGCATATGTTTATCGCCTAAGGATAAACCACAATAACCATTTTTATTTTTAACATGTTATGAAAAAAAAAAAAAAAAAAAAAATGGGTCATTTACCAAGCTATTTTAAACAATACAGTATCATTCCTTATCCAATCAAATACATTAGGTACTTTGTGCATTTTATATAGATCAAAATTGCCCTTTACAGCATGTTGTTTAAATAAATATTTTCAAAGATATTACAGAATTAAAAATTGCGAGGTAAAAATGTAAAAAGTAAATAAGTAAAAATGTTGTAGATGAATATTCCAAAGATACCAGGAAATCTTTATGGCATAGGGAAAGGGAAATTGTTTTAATCCAAATTTAAATGTTCAAAGTTTTTCTGTAGTGAATTAAGTATCAGCATTGTACCCGTGCGAAGCCGGGGCAGGTCGCTAGTCCAATCATAAATTGATTCAAGTGTCAATTTTAAGCAATTGTGGCACTAAGGCTCATAAATGAAAGAGCGATAGACATACAAAATTTCCGCGCCTACTCTTCTCTTTTTATCCAGTGTCTTGTTTAGTTACTTATTCATGTGGATTATGGAATCCGCAGTACTTTTTTCCGCGGACTCCACAACTATCAACTATCCGGTGGATGAAATACAATACCGAAACCGATCATGCGATACCACAATACCATTTTTCCTAAACTATTTTTTTTACGGCTGGTTTCACTCTAAGCATTTATGATGGCTTACACGACTTTTAAATCTGATGGTAGAGATATCGGTTATTTTTCTTTTTTTCAATCAACGCGAACATCAATAGGTTATGACTACCCTTTTAATGTTATAACACACAGTTCGAGCATTTAGGAAAATAGGAGAGGATTTATTAGGAGCCACCGATGCACATTGCTTTTGAACCTTTGTGAATCGTAATGCAGGGGAAACACAGAGCCAGGTAAGGCATTCCACATACGGCTGGTGCGACTAAAGTAAGAATCTCTATACTTGACTGTACGCCCAAAGTTGGGCGCAAGGTAGAACTGATGAGCATTTCTAGCGAGGCGGGTGTTGCGGCTAAATTGTTTCAGGGGAGGAATGCAACTGGCTATTTCACTAGAACACTGCTTATGAAAAAATCGATAAAAGAGAGTGAGACAGGTAACATTTCGACGATGTTCAAGAGAACCAATCGATTCTACGATTGAACTATCACCTATCAACTGATCACCTATAACCTGACCAGATATGAGAGTTATACTCCATGAAGGCCTTATAAATTGTAGCCAGATCAGAAGGGGTGAAGAACTTCCTGCATCGTCTTAAGAAACCTAAGCATTTAGCAGCGTTTTTGGCGACTCCAAATATGTGGTCATTCCATCGAAGATCATCGTTTACACACATACCAAGTACTGACAGCTTTTCGGTTTCTTGGATGCAGGTACCATTCATGGATAATGGCAATGGGGGAATGTTAAGCTTCAACGACAAGAGACAGCATTGAGTTTTCGAAGCATTGAATTCTACTCGGTTTTTAAGACCCCACGTAATAATGCTGTCAAGGTCAGAATTCAATGAGCTTATCACACGCAACCGTTCCAGTTCCACATCCGAAGAGCAGGGACCTGAATTTGGAAACGAATATGAACAGCTAAGGGTCGAGTCGTCAGCGAAACAATTAAGCGGATTAGAAGTTTCAGACAAGAGATCATTTATAAAAATGAGGAAGAGAATCGGAGACAAAACGGAGCCCTGGGGCACACCAGCATTTATGAAATGGGTATCAGACTTGAAGCCATCCAACACAACTTGTATTGAACGGTCGGAAAGGAAGTTTCTAATCAAACGAAGAAGAGACTCATCGATACCAAAAGCACGTATTTTCGATAAAAGAGCCTGATTCCAAACTTTTTTAAATGCTTTAGAAATATCAAGCACCACTCCACTTCCACTTTTCGGTCAGATAAGTTATCAAATCACTAGTGGACCGTTTGCCACGAATGCCGTACTAACGGTCATTAAGAAGCTTTCGTTCTTCAAGAAACGTTTTCATGACATTGGAATGAAGGGACGTACTCATTACTGTTGCCAGATTGTATATTCATTTCACTGAAAAGAAAAATTGCAAAAAATATTTACCAAAGTTCTGGCAAGTCTTCAGTGGTATACCACACGGAAACTTATCGATGCAAGTGACATTTTTATACAACAAGAGCAATAAAGAAAGAATTGCAACAAACTTTAATAGAAAATTATATTTAATTTAGTTTTGATTTTGGATACCGGACTACCCTCCAGTGTCAAAAACCAAGGAATTGACTCATGACAACAGAGGCAAAAATGTTTTTCCACGGGTATCGCCTTTCGCGAAGAATTGGCAAAGTCCTCCGTTACTAAATCCATTGCCATGAAAAGCGTTTTCTCGATTAGAAGTTCGGAACCAGCTGAAAATTGTAGGTCTCCTCCATTCGACCCCAACAATCATTTTTAGTACGTTTATGTTAACTTCTTTTTTAACATTTTACATCTTTCCGAATTAATTTTAGTGCGGATGAGAAACTACAAAAATTGCGAATGCGAATGTTCAGCCGATTCGGTAATTCGACTTTATCAACCCGTATTATCGACAATCTTACATTTTTTTACCATTGGATTCGATGCGGATTCCGTAATGGAAAAAATGACAAAATTAGTGCAGCTTGCTTCCGCAGCTCAATTATTGGATTTTTTAATCGATGTAATTGTTGTTACGTATGCATTACTTTTATGTTAGTAATCAAAAGTAAATAAGAATATTTAAATTCTTATTTCCAAGAAGACCTACTTTTTAATAATTTTAGATCAATTAGTCAAGAAGTTGATGTCTTGTCTGATGTCTCAGGCACGAGTTGAAACAAAATGGCTACTCAGAAACCGGTTCGTTGTTATAGGCAATTGTGACAACATAATCCGTTAAATTAAAAAATTATTAACAGTTTTATTGTGTACACTCTTTAAAATGGAACAGATAAACAAAACGGATTTACATAGCTTTGTTGAATTAAACATTTGGTTTCTTAAATTTGGCAAAACAAACATCCCAACCCCCACCATTTTGGCTTCAAAATGTGTTTTTCTTGAAGAAAGAAGGGGGCACTTAAGATATCCCGATTCGGTCGTAAACAAACCCTGTTACATTACTAAGAAAACCGCCTGGTTTCGAATTTATTTTATTTGTACAAGACCCATTCCTTACGAGCACCCCCGGGGATAAAGACTACCACGCAATTCATCAGCAAATATAAAAAAAAAAATGACGGCAAATTGCGAGAAATAAATGGTAGTGTTCGTATTTAGGCAGATAACATTATACCCAAACAACACTTTCCATGAAACACAAAAAAAAAAAAAGGAAAGTTAATCTTTCCTCTGATATAAGCGGACACTGGACCATAAACATTTGACTATTCAATCAAATCGGCATCCATCCGATTAAATCTTTTTTTGGTGTTGTAAATAATTTTACGACTAAAGCTGTAAATCTCCGATTGCAATTCCGCACTCTGTTTTCTGTGATAGCAAAATTATTTAAACCTTTGCTTCGTTTGAAATGGGATAAGAGGAAATAATATTTCTGTGAAATTCAATTCACTACTTCAATCTGTGGACATAACTTTTTCGAAGGAATTTCAGAGGTTTTTGTTTTAATTCTGAAGTGGAATGTGTTTGTATTAAGGACTAATGAAAATATGTTAATGGTTTTACAGATTTATTAAGTTTCGAGAGCTGGTACATGGAGTAACAATAATTTCATTCGACCATTTGTAATGTGGTTTTATTTCAAAGGGTTTGCATTTACGAGCTGATTGTTGAGTAATGGGGCTTAACAACTCTTTTAATGACTGTGTTGAAAGTATTGTAACGTTCACCAGATTCTTTGTACTCTTATCTGTACTTTAAAAACAATACTTTTCATTTTCGTTATACAATCCAATGAATAATCCCAACCTTTACACTATCTTTTCAAAATATAGAAAAGCAAACCACACATCGAACTCTCTAGATAAATCGAGAACCATAAAGTTTCGAAAAGTTTCCCCAATTATTATATGTCTGTACTTTGTACCTATACTACACTCTTCAATCATATTTGTATACGCACACACACTAACTCACAGTTCACAGACAACCGTTTTTTGTGGAGTCCAATAAATTCAATCAAAAGACGTGTTTCTTAGAACAGCTTTCCGCAGTAAACTTGGACCTCCTAAAAACATATTTTGAAGTTGACATTCAGGTAAAAGTCTTACATCCTCAGTTTTTGTTCATTTTATTTTTCGTAAGAAGTTAACTTATCAAGGCAAATAAGATCCACGTGAATCTAGATACACCCGTAGCACCTTCAAACTTTTCTACAAGTGTGTAAGCAGATCTCAGGGCTTTCACGACTGGAAATCACCGGCGAAATGAAAGAGAGATCAAATTCAAAACATGAAGAATGTACGTGTCAAAAAATGAAAATAGTTTTCGCAAATTTGCCAAAATTTCTAACAGTATGGAAATATTACGAATATTTAAGGATCTACCCCGCCAGCCACTACCATACACTAAGCACGGTACTGGTTTGTGATCGAGCAGAAATGCTCTGGTTAGAGCTACACGAATTCTAGGGGCTAGCAAAAACTATGAGAAGGATTGGAAAAGGTTGATTGCCACGAGTTGGAACGTTGGAAGTAAAACTGTTAGAAGTTTCGAACTTTAAGAGATGATAAGAAGAAGGCGAGTAGACATCTAGTGTGTACAAAAAACAAAATGGCTTTATATGGAAAACAGAACTCGTTTTCGGGATGTAAAAACAAAAGCCAACAAAATGCTGTTCTATGAACGAGTCCGGGTAGGCACTAAGGCAGAGTGTTGCCTATTTCAAAGCCTATAGTGACAGTATGAAATCTTGGACATATGCTCTGATATTGTCACGAGAAAAATTTCTAACCGGGTCATAAGTTCGTGTTTCAGCATTCTAACGGATGAAAGATTGGATGTATCCAGCACAGAGCAACTTTCTATATGTGTCCGATATGTTGACTACTTTACAGAACCAAAAAGTAGTATGCTCCGGGAAGATTTTGAATGTTTAATTCCTGTTTATGAGCGAACATCTAAAACCCTGACAAAAACCATACTGCAGCAATGTGAGGAGCTAAATCTTGATATAAACAAGTGTTTAGAAAAGATTATGACGCAGCAGCAAATGTGTCAGGTCTTTTAAGTGGAGTACAGAGTAAGAGAAGACAACAGTATCCAAACGCGGGATATGTTCATTGTTCGCTGTGCAAGTCATCGCTTGAACCTGGAACTGTCTAATGCCATGTCAACACCCTCGATTCGCAATTGTCTTGGGCTAGTTCCTAAGCGAAATAGCAAATTTCGTCCGAAACTCTCCTAATACTATGTCCCCACTGGAAATTAAACTTGGTTTCATTCCAGGATGGTTTGAGTTTACCTAGCTGTGTTCCCACATGAACAAAAGTTTCGAGTTGATATTTTTGTATTAAGTTAAAAAGAGACAAACTTTAGATGTGAGTAAACGTCACCAACGTATGAGTGATTCCATTCTCTTTCCCCTCACTTCCACTATCTTAAACGTCAAATTCACTTGAATATTGGAAATAGTGCTTTCAGTTTGGTTTCAAGTAGATTGAGATAAGACCCAGTAACTGAAAAGTTTTCATTTTGTATTGTTAACCACTTGGTTCTTATGTTGGTTTGGGATAGTTTTGAGTAAAATATAATAAATAAATAGGGTGGCGCTGCAGAGCGAGGAACTCCAGACTTTTCGAAACACGGTACAAAAAAACGCAGCAGATAGAAAAAAAAACTACTTTCGCGCCTTTGTGAAAAGGTTTATTGAATGCATTGTATCGTTTGTAGAGCTCTTCAAATGTATTGCAATAAGCCTCAAGGAAATATCTAACAAAAGGTGGGCAATATCTTCAAAAGCATCAACTGTACCTAAGACTCATTGTATGCGAAAAACGTTTTAGTCTAACGAAATGAATCTTTGAGTTTTGTTTCAGCAATATCATACGAAACAAGTGTTAAAATCTCATCAAAACACAAGAGAAACAGTGGATATTTTTTTCTGAGACGCTTCTCAATCAAAAAAAAAAATAACTGCTCCGAGGATTACTTTGAAAGAAACAACACGCTCCAATCCAGAAATATCATGTGCTGAAGAATAATTTAGAGTTTCCATACTTTTCCCTGTCTGGATTCTTTACACAAAGTCTTAAGGCCAGATTTATGATCAATGAGGACGTTCTTCCATCCTTTTAACCTCTTCCTCTAGGTTTTGCTGCTGTTGATCGAGTGAATGAAATGGAAAAGCTTACCAACCTACTTCGATAACCCAATATCTTTGGCAGCGGTTTGAGCGGAGAACATACTCTGGTGTGAAAAATTTCATCGATTGATCCCTTAAACTTCTTGATATGTGTGACAAAACCTTTTTCAGGAGTATAAGCTACCTGCTCACAGTTTTGGTAACACTACTAAGAAGTGCTATAATAAAAAAAAGTGCTATAGAAATAGTCTAACGGCGTCAAATCGCACGACCGAGAAGGCCAAGCAACTGGACCATTTCGTGAGATAACACATTCTCCAATAAATTGATTGCTGTGTAGCTTGTAGCGCCGTCTTGTTGGAACCACATGAACCACCAAAAATATTCGGTTATCATTGAACGGTAGCAATCCTCATTCGTAGTAACGTGCCGGTCTTGATCATCACGGAAGAAGTACGGCTCAATGACGCCGCCGCGCTGGCCCATAAACCACACCAAACCGTAGTTTTTTTCGGGATGCAATGATGACTCAAGGAGTACGTGCGAATTGCTGCCTGACCAATATCGCATATTTTGTTTAATGACGAAGCCATTCAGCCAGAAATGAGTCTCATCGCTGAAGATGATTTTTTGATGAAAATCCGAATCATTTTCTAGTTGTTGCTCAGCCCAATTCACGAACAAACGACGCTTCTGGAGGTCAAGCGGATTCAGTTCTTGCGTCAGTTTAATCTTCTAAGGATAAAGGATGTAGGCCAAGATCTTTTCGCAAAATTCGCCACAACGACGTCACAGAGATGCCCAACGATTGAGAACGACGTGTGTGAGACACATTTGAGCTTTCTGCAACTGAAGCCTCAACGGCAGTAATATTCTCAACACTACGGGCACTTCTTTGTCTCACTGGCACGGGAACATTTTGTACTGAGCCTGTGGATTCAAATTTTTCCACTAGACATTCAATTGTTGATCTGCTACAACGATTAAGACGACTATAAATTGGACGAAGCGCTTTTAACGTTACGGCCACTGACTTTGAATTTCGGTAGTAAATTTTAATAATTGTGACTCGTTGTTGACTCGTACGCTCGGTGGTACCCATGGTGTGACGGATAGCATGTCCGCCTGATAATCCAGAGGTTCGAGTTCGAATCCCAACAGAGGCAGAAATGTTTTTTCATGGCAATAAATATGTTCTACTTTTCGAGCGTCCCTGTCCATCTAACGTTTTTTTGTCAACTAGTGCTTATTTCATGAATAATAGTAACAATTATCTCATTTTTTATTCGACAGATAATTAGTTTTGTCCTTCCGCTGAATGTGTCTGTTATGATCTTGGTGGGTATGTAAACAAGCAAAATTGTCACATTTGGGCACAGAAAACCCACATTCAGACATTGAAAAATCGATACACCCAAAACGAGTCACTGTTTGGTGCGGATTTTGGTAGAATGGCATTCTTCAAAAATGAGCAAGGAGTGGCCGGAGTGATCGTTATCGGGCTATGTTGAACGAACAATCGTTCAAAACTATTGCAGAGGAGGATATTGGCAACATTTGGTTTGAACATGATGGCACTACGTGCCACACAGCCGAAGCTACACACGATGTTTTGCGCCCTGTTTTTGAAGATCGCATTATCAGCCGCAGAGCTTATGTCGTTTGGCCACCTCGGAGCTGCGATTTGACATTGTTGGACATTATTTGTGGGGTACCGTAAAAAAGTGTTACGCCGACAAGCCAAAGACAATTGACGCTTTAAAAGACAATATTCGTGAAGCCATTGGTGGAATACAGCTGCACACAATCGATAATGTGCTTCAAAATTGGGCCGATTGTATAGGTTACTGCATGGCCAGCCGAGGCAGCCATTTGAATGAAATTACTTTCCATTATTAACCAGAAGGATTGTACTTTCAAATAAAAAAGAAATTTGAGAAAATATTCAGTAGTTCTTTATTTTAGCATTTTCAAAAAAAAAGTTATTTGGCGGACCCTTTATATAAAATTCTCGTGTCACAGTGCTACGAAACGACTTGACTGATTATTATTATGAAATCTTTTATGCATACTGAGTAGGTCTGAGAATCGGGTACTATCTATTTTTCATACCTCTAAGTTCTTTGGGAACAGATACACAACTGGGAACTCGAAAAATACTAGACTGATTCTAAAAATGTTTACCCCGTTGGAGTACTTCATTGCCCCTGAGCACAATATTCATCCACAAATTCTTACAGGAACGGGAATGGGACTGGGAACAAGAATGGGAACGGGAAGGGGAATGGGAACGGGAATGGGAACAGGAATTGAAAAATCACTGGAACGATTTCAGTTTTGTAGCTATTACAATACGATGTTATCCTCAAATAGCTTAAACTATATTTTATCCCCATACTCCCACGAGATCGGCATTTGAACAAAAACATAAGTGGGAACTGGGAAAATACAAGACCAATTCCAAAGTTTTTCTCAACGTTAGAGTGCTTTTTTTCTACTGAGTAACAAAGACTATATCTCCTTTTTATATTCTTTCGGAAAAGGAAACGGGAATGGTTACATAACCAGGAATCTGGAAAGTACTAAAACGATGCCAACATTTTTTTCATTGTTAGAGTGCTTCTTTGTTCTTGAGTAAAATCATTGAGTTTGTATACATAGAGGAACCACGCTAGCTTGCGTTAAGACGACGATAGATGGCACCAAGTAAATAAATCGACATTTGAAATTTCAAAGCAGCAGTTTTCTTGTGCATTTCTCCATACCCATGACGTTTTCCCTGTTTCCCTTTTCTGCTGCCTTTTTTAAAGTCAAATTTCTGTGGAGAGCATTCCCCCAAAAATTTCAAATGCCGATTTTATTCACTTGGTGACATCTATTGACGTCTTAACGCAAGCTAGCGGGGTTCCTCTATGTATACAAACTCAATGGTAACATAGACTATATTTCATCGCAACTCTTCCACTAGAATGGAAACTACTATACTTAACTTTTAATTTGATAAACGTAGGGACAGAGCTACGCCGCACCACGCCGGTGGGATCAGCTATTTTAATTTATAAAAAAAATACAAACAAAAACAAAATATTCATGTTTTTCTAATTTTTGTATGCAGAAATACTTCTTCGAAATTATACCAGCCAATTATACAATTTATATTGGCTAAACATATCACAAAATACCTCAAATCCTCTGTTTGAAGTGTTTAAAGTGACCCAACTTCCTGACCCAAATCTTTTAAGACCCCATTCATCAGCCAAATAAACACAAACTAAAGCAAAAGTCAAATCAATCGATAACCACAACAGAAACCAAATACCTCATCTCTCTACGTACATCCAAACAAAGAAAAACTTGGCCTGCACTCTACAAACTTTACTTGGATTTGTCTAATGTCCTCGATACATCAACTTGAATACAAGCATCAAAGATGCGCTTGGCTTTATGTTTGCATCAAAATAAGTTCACCTTTGAACTTTTGTAACCCACAAACTTCGAAAATAAATAGCTGACACTTTATTCTCGTTCTTGAGTAGCATAATTCGTTTGACTTTTACCCTCCACTTGTATAGTTGCGTCGTCCTTTTTGCAAATCATTGGCACCCTCAAAGACAGAGCTGAATGTATGCAGATGGCTTACGGGATGGCAGAAACTTTACGATGCCTTTTTTCCGAGCTGTAGTAAGCCCCACGTATGTAAAGGTGATACCAACTATCAATTTTGTTCATCAGTTCAAAGTTTTTCCATGATACTCATACATTCTCTATAGTGTGTGAGAATGACTACGTTGACAAATCGACAAAATTTAATTCTTAGATGTGTTGGTTTATTTTTTCCTTTTTGTAGGATGTGGTGTGAATGGATAAACTTTTTGCTTTGTGGAAATCGTTTAGTTGGAGAACTCTTATCAGGACTTTTGAAAGGTTTTCGGCAAAACTTTCTTGCGAATAGTGTTAACAGCAAGAGACCCACTACCACATTCGGGGTGGATGGTAAGTAGGTATCTACATTCGGCGTAAAACAGTCGAGAAGAATCGCGGCATCTGGCCAAGACCTTGAGGGAGCTGAAGTTCACTTCTAAAAACCCCACATACAACTGTAAACCGCCATATGCCTTTTAAGACAGCCCCACGAAGTACAGTTAAACTCTACCAACTTTCAAGTCATCGACTGTTAACCGTCTAGCTCGGTTGGCAGCAAACATCAAACCTCATTGAGGTAATTGAGGGTCTGGTGAGCAATTTAACAAATCTGCAAACAAAGCCGTCTGAAAGTCAAACTTGACGAGACGTCTCCGTTAAAAGCAACTTTTTTGCCTGAAACTGACTCAACTAGCGAACTGGCGAAATTTGTTTATCGTCGTGCTTTTTACTGCATCAGGTGATGCGTAGCGAACGAGCACCTTTTAAAGTCGGCATAATTCTATTTGGGTCGAAACTTCGTTGAGAGTGCCATGCCACACAGACACACAAAAAAGGAATACCACTCCGGAGGGGGTTTGGGGGGAGGAACGAGGATATGATGGTGGTTTAGAGCTGATGAGGCTTTACGTACAAAGAAAACCTTTTAGCGCAGCTTTTATTCCACGAATGACCTCGAGCTCGTGTGGGGAATGACTCAAAATAATTGCTTATTCGCTTAGTTTCTCGTTTTCCTTTGCTTGGGTCCCTGTCTCCCTGTCCATGGAAGGTGCTTTTTGCTAAAGAGGTTGGGGGTATTTTTTATTTCGAGTGTCCTTTCCCGGTGTTTATTTACTTTTTTTCTTACTTTGCATTTTGTAGTTCGCCTGCAGCGATAGCGGGGCTAAGAGAAGACTCTCTCTTCTAAATGATTGCATTATGTCTGTCGTTACTTCTAGCAATGTTCACTGAGGGTGTGTCTGTGTGTGTGAGTTTGGGGGGTACACCTACTTAAAATGGAAATTCACAACGAACGAAAAATATGTTTATCGCAATTTTATTGTTGTTAAGTATACGTAGTAGATGGAGCTGAGTAAAGAATATCCCTATCATTGGGACATTATACGGATCGTTGGCACCCCAGTTTGACGCCATATTTTTATGCACTAATTGTCAGGTTGTTAACGAGCCATTAAGTTTAATGTATTGTTAAGAAAAGTATATAGTCTGCATTTGTTTTTATTTTATTGTGTCCTCTCCTTACTTATCCTGGCACTGGTACCAACTCTGCAGGACTTTATTCAAAATGTTGCTTTGAATGGGACGAAATTATTTAAAACGATAAAAATCTTCAACGAGTTTATAGGTAATGTTATAGGAAAAGGTTAACGGGCACCGATAAGGAGAACAAGCAAGACCATTAGTTTACATACAAAAAATATGGAGACGCAAAAAAGGATGTCTGGGATAAGTTTATTATTTAGGGTAGTGGAAAAAAGGATAATGCTGCCATTGCAAGATTTGCTATAAAGATTTCTTATATTGATGGCTTTTACTGCTGGTAAAATAAAACCAAGAAACTTAGATTCAAAAGGCAAGAATGCCCATAAGAGGCCAGGGAGAGGCTTTAAGAATGTGAATGAGACAAGTGTTATCAAATAAACTTTCTGCATGTTTCCAAACGATTTAAATCACGAACATCTAAAAAATAGAATACAAACTAGACAAACTGTCTCCGTTCTCCGTTATCCAAATCGAATAAGGGAAATGGAACGGAAAGAGGTGCGGATTCAGATAGAGGGTAATGGGTGCAAATGCCCCCCTCTTTGGCAGTAAAATTGTTTAGCAAACTCTACGTATTTGCTACAAAAATTTGGTTGGTTCCTTATTTGCTGATTGCCTTACAACTTAAATCATTCATCCAATATTGTAATGAACATCCAAAGGAAGGCGTTGCGCACAAAAATAAAATTGAGGAGTATACCCGAAGGAGACAGTGTGTAGACCAATAGCTTCACAAATATAATAATCGGGAGGAGCTAGAATACAAACTGTCGAAACTACTGGAATGTTCTCGTATGCGCTATGCTTTCCTATATAAAACTACTGCTGGCGCAAGTAGAGGCAGCCGATAGTGTCTGGATAAAAGGACCTATGCATAAACTAACCATTGTACGCTTTCCAGGTGCATTAATAAAAATTTTGTTTAATTTCTTCATTCCAGATCCTTCTAAGTGCAATTAGATAACACCATGTGTTCAACCAGACCCATCCGAGCAGGAATTACTCAAGTTTCGAAGCTAGGTCCCTTCCTGCATAGCATCTTCACCACGGACCAACTTCGACCAGAAAATACCACCAAACTTCTCTTTGTGGATGCCCCCTCGGACCTATGCGCACTCACTGTCACCTGTGATTAGCTCATAGTGTTGAAGACCACATAAAGAAGCTCTTGGAGTACTACAAACGAAGGGGAATCAAAATTAATTCAGCAAAGTCCGAGCTACTTTGCATTAGATGAACACCACAAGGAAGGAGACGTTCGAGATTAGCCACAAAATGCCACAGCGTCTGCATCAATCTTTCCGACGGTATACAGCTCAGGCCAAAGAAGCTGGTCAAGTATCTGAGAGTCCACTTCAACGAACTGATGCATTTCAACCCGCACGCAACTGCAGTCGTTAAGTGGCCTCAACCAAAAAACTATATTATATATTACAATCAAGTAATACAACCTTTAATCACCAATATATAAAAGACTGAAATGCAAATACCCCTTCCCTTAGTAATAAGGATAGCAGAAGAAGACCAACACCCGGACCCGAGATACATCGACGACGCATTCAACAACGATGAAGCAATGACTTTCTACGCTGACACAGCGTCATCCCACCATCGTGGCTGGTTGCTCCATCCTCTACCCCCCTCCCCGTTCTACACCTCCAACCTTAAACACAACTAACTCCAAGGACAACAGGAACTGAACACTCCTTAAGTTATAAAATACAAATCAAATCAAATTATTATTATATAAATTAAATACATATAACCAAAAATTTTATCTAGGTAAACAATATTTGACAATGTATATTGTTAGGTCCTTAATAAGCCAGCACAGTAAAAATTACCAGTATGCATTTAAGTAACGTATGAATATGTATGAATTGTAAATATCCTTTTGTTCAATAAAAATGGTTAAATCGTTAAATCAGAGTTCAGTAGTTGGTTTGATTTGAAAAAGATATCACCTGTACACTGAACTGGTAACTCCCATGGGAAGAAAAACCAGGAGTACGTAGTGAACCCAGAGATTACGATTTTTGGGACGAGTCTCCGTGAAGTACGAGATGTAAACTGTGCCACTAGCCTCTTAAAAGCTTTGACTGTTAATCTGCCAGGCTGTTGATGCCATTACTTGACGGTCGACTTGATAGCGTTTGATTTTGGGTTTGTTAGATTCGGAGCCAAGCATAAGATTTATTGAGAACCAATAAAAAAATTCATATGATGCCATACTTGTACGAATATCAATAAAACAATTGGGCCGCCACAACCGAAGTCTCATGCTTTTTCTTCGGCCGAATCTGGATAACCATAACCTCTAGAGAAAAAACATATCACAGCATATTAAATCTTAGCTGCCACCAAAATCCCATTAACCTTTGACAACGTTGAACAAGTTACGATCGACAGAAGGCACTGTTTTAGAATAAGAACTATGCCAAGGTTTATTGAATATTAATAAATCGAAAGAAAAAAAAAACATATTGAAATTAAAACACTAACTTCACTTTTGCTTGCTCTAATTGAAATGTGATTTTTATTTTGTCAATTTTTTCATCCACGGTGTGCTTTTGAAATAAGCCTCTTTCTCTGCGGTCGCAACTTCTTAAGGCTTATCAGGACACCTAAGACTCCAGGACTTTCTTGAAAGGCTGTTGGCAAATCCAGCAAAGTTTTTCGAAATCAAAAGCTGATGGAAACACTCCACGTGACGCTAAATCAGCAGGATTGTGTTGAGTTAGTACATGTCTACAGCATACCGGTTCTATAAGGTGCCTCACTCCCGAGGCTCTGTTGGCCACAAAAGTCGGTCATTTTGGCGTACCTTGAATCCATGCCAAAGTGATCCTGGAATCTGTAAAGGCAAAAACATTAAACACCTTCTTTGTGTAGTGGAGCAATTCGGCTAGTAAGACTGCTCCGCAAAGCTTCAATCTCTGCCAATTGACATGCGTACATAAAGGTCATCTGGGATGCGTGTCAAAATCCGTAAACCTCGGTCTCCTTCATTGTCATGGTCGTATGAATCCACCAGGGTATCTTTACTTTTTCGATTTCAATGAGTTCTCGACGAGAAGCTTCCCCCTGTTGCCCAACTTCGTCCAGTATAGAGTCATCCACGTTGAAAAACTATCATTAATTTGGCCCTGACTACACAGAGTAAGATCCACCCCAGGATGAAACAGCTTGGTGATTGCAGATAAAAACGCTTTCCTGGTTATCACACGCCCCTCAACTTCTAAGATTCGGAATGAGAAGCAGTTTCCACTTGGAAATCATTCCAAGGGTTTTCACCGCGAGTCCGGTGAGTCGAAATTCACTTTTCGATCTTTTCCCGCACACAAACATTGCTGTAGTCGATCTCTGTTCACGAAAACAAAATGTTACAATAAAAAGAAAGATAGCCAAGGTTTTCTTGAAATTGACAGTCCAATTTTCTTTGAATCTTAATCCATATTATCATCAAATAATTAAGAGCACTGTAAAAATTTACGGAAGGTATCGGGACAGTTTTTGGTTTTTACATGTCTAATCATTGTCATACGACTTCCTTAGCATCACATATAAAATAGTTGTGCAAAGCTCACACGCCAATACCGTCAGAGGACTTTTTTCAAACCTTTACAACTGCTGACTTATGTAGGTTACATCGACTGTTTAGATAAATGAAACAGGTGTGCTTGACAGGATAGAAAAAAAGTGACAAAACTGGATTAGAGATGGATTAGCAGTCTATGGTGATGATGGCTTCTTTAACAGAACTGAGGTTGATGAGATGGAGCATAAGATGTCAGTCTTGATATTGATTTTTAAATGAACTTTCCGATTGATATAGAAAGTAGGTTGTCCGGTGAAAGATGACTTCTTCAACGAAGTAGATATGCAATGTGTGGTTAAAAATCTTTAATTTTTCTTCTTACCGTTCAATTAATTCCGAATATTGACTTTGTTGAATTTGGTGAGCGTATCGAAGTTGAAGTTGTCAATCAGAGGGTTTATTTTGAAGGGTCGATGAATGTGACATCGGTGACTTAGCTTTAACGCAACGATTGAATAAAGAAGTGTGTCTGTTGATAAGTTGGTTTTCGAAAGACTTTTGGAGCATCTTCAATTCAATTCTTGATGACTGTTACGATGGTTACAGGTGTCGATAATCTTAATCAGAAGGCTCATCGGACGTTTTTCTTTGAAAAGCGTAGATTGTTTTTTGTATTCTTAAATCAGGATGCAGGATTTATGGATGATTTCAATGGTTTCTAATTATCAATTTGGCTCGAGGGACCAAGCATACCGCTGCGCCTGTTTTTAACACTTGGAATGCAATCCAGGTGATAATGTAACAGAATTTTTGTGTTTTTTTTTAAATATAAGTGCTTAAGGCTTTAAGATTGGAACAATCAATTAAAAAAACTGTCAGATCCTAGAGATATATGAAATTTTCTGGTACACATTTGAAAAATCCGTCTAGAAAAAGTTAAATCAGATTTTAAGTGGTTTTAATTGTTTCGCATGATTATTCAGCTAGAGAGTATACCAAGCATACCGATTCGCTTATTTTAAAATCAGATTTTGGATGATTTCATTGGCTTTGGATGATTGTCCGGCTCGAGGGACCAAGTCTAATGCTGCATTGGTATACTTGGTTGAACACACAAAGGAAGGGACACACTCGTTGAACTTTTTAAAATGTCTTATGCGCCTAACCTCGATCATGGCTATTTCCGAAAGGAGGTAACATTTCACATAAAGTGGCTGAATGGCAATCCAATAGCGCAATAAAGCCTTAGTTACTCCTGAGCTCGTAAGCATAAGCATCAAACAAGTATAGAGAACATCGGTTACTTAAAAAGAAGATCCGGATCTTTAAATCTGCAAAGACTTATATTTAAGGCAAAAATCATATTTTACACAAAAACTTACATTCGTACTTCTGGTGAAATTCTCCATCTGATGATGATGACGACAACGCCAAACTCAAACAAAGACCTTAGCATACATGGCACGGTGGCGTCAACAACTTCGTTGGGTGAGTACCGAGTGAATAGAATCGATTAAAAGATTCTGCTTGCCTGCCTGCAACCAGCAAACATAAATATTTGTATACCAAAGGATATGCGATGTGGAGCACACAGGATTACGACGACAACGACAACGAACACTAACCATGAGGCGAACAAACGAACACAAGAAAGATATCATCGGGCGAGTGGGAACGGAGGAGCTAAATTAAAACCGCTTTTTCTCTGAACATTCTGCTTTCAGGCGAGAAGATCTACAAGGACCGCCGCCATCGTCGTTGGTCTTCATTCCATTGTTCTAAGAGATTCCGCGTATAAAGCGTCGTCGTGCTTGATGCTAGTCTATGAATTCTCATGAAATAATCCTGAGGTGGGTGTTGCCGTTTCGTTCAAACAAAACAGTAAAGCGGGCGATCCTTTTGTAAAATTCTACGATATCCTTGCGCATCGTTAGATTGAAATTTATTCTTCCATAAAGATGGTGACTCCTTTTATAGAACTCGCAGATGAAGTCGGTAGAGAAAGCGATAAATTAATCTACGTACACCCACCTGTACACAACCTAATTAGTGGGTATTCATGGTGTGCACTGCGTGCACGCTGCCAAGGGCATGTTACCACCACTGCTGCCACAGCCATACATACCTGAACATATACGTAGACCGACTCATACACTGTCAGCTGCCAGTGTGCGATGGCTGACGGATGAATGGAACGAGCCCCTTGTGCCGGGAGCAGGAAATTGTTTGCCAGAAAAAGAATCTTGAAATCTTAATTACTTTTACATTGAGAGCTGGCGGAGGGCATTCTTGTGGAATAAAATCACTAATAAAGGACACTTGGGTAATTATGTGAGGTTAACTGTGTCGTGCCGTGCTGTGCCGTGCTGTGCTGTGTGATGGCGTGGCGTGACGCTTAGTCCTTTCATCATCATTATATAAGTGGATGACAAAAAAAAAAGTTAAAAAAAAGTTAACGAAAAACACACAAAAGAAAGGACGACACTCCAGCGATGATTTTAAAAAAGTGCTATAGCCGCGTGTGTCTTATGATAGATTCAATGATTAACTACCAAATAAGACAGACGCTGGCTATGACACTTTTCTTATGTGGGCGCAGTGTGATTGATTGTTTTCATCCTGCAGAGTAGTGGTATTGTTGTGATCCTTGATGAATACTCCGCCCGCTCCAAATGGGGAATAGGGCCTCTCAGCGTTGACCTAGATTGGATTTAATTAGATTTTATTGCGATGAACTGATTGTGTGTTTGTTTGTGGACCACTTCGATAGACGATAGATGATTGGTCCACCGTAGGTATACAGTTTAAGAAAATGGTTCAATTGTGGTTTTCTACTCAGAATCCTTGTTGGTGATTACACCAACCACTGACATGATGAGGTTTGTGGCATGAAAAGGAAATGATTAATAGCTGCGGAATAGTTCTTTATGTGTTCGAGTGGTGGAGTTCGATTAAAGGTGATTTTTTTTTGATGATATCTTCAGGATAAATGAACGAACAGCAGTATATTCAATCAAGAAAAAACTGGTGGTATAATGATGGAAAGAAGACAAGGCTATGTGCTATGGAGCCTTTAATCGGATGTCAATCCAAGGAATTTTCCTTTCTTGTTAGAAGCTGAACTCGTTTTCATAGTCGATTCGTTTGCAAGATGTGGCAGGAGCCAGCCATCGCATCGTTTGTTTCCCTTTTGTAAGCCGCTGGATCACTTCCTTTAACAATTTTTGTGACCATAAATTTCATTCCATAAAGTAATTAATTGTTTTATGTCCTTCCAAGCATTCTAATGGATGTATTCTTTACACTTAACTCTCAGTGCTGGACGTAGAACGCTTAGTTTGGCTTTTGCAGGCGTAGGAAAAACTAGATATAAATAGGTACCGTTTTTGGGATATTAACAAGATTTTTCATTCTTTCACTTAGCGACAAAGTGTTTTACAATTCCTTCATTTGCATTCAACTGCGTTTGCTATCATTTTGTTTTGGAAAAAAGAAAAAAAAATTATTCATATCCAAAGCCTAAAAGAAGAAGCAGTTCTATATGTTGACGAGATTTCAATTATTTGATAATTGCAATGGATACAGAACATTTATTGTGTTCTATCGAAAACTTAAGGCACGATAAAACCCTACAAATGTTATACACCTTCTTATTTGTACAGGAGCACAATGGGGAAAAATCGTGATGACATAAGCATAACTCGCACCATGGTTAATATTTGAACCTCACGTAATCAAGGATTTCATATTTGTCACATCAATGCTCAAAGCCTTTAAAAAAAAATTTATGAGTTCAGGGATATTTTTGAAGGTTCGAAGTATGACGCAATTTGTATTAGTGAAACATGGTTTAGTAAAAATACTGCTGATAATGTAGTGCAAATACGTGGTTTTAAATTGGTTAGAAACGATAGGTCCATTCGCACTGGTGGTGGGGTAACTATCTATATAAGAGACTCTATCAAATTTAAAACTAAATTTATTTCACCCCCAGGTTCTCCTATTGAATATCTCTGTCTAGACATTATGAACACAAATGGTCACTTACTTTTGGGTATTATTTATAGGCCTAACAGATATGTAGATTGGTCCTCACTTATGGCATTTCTTGATGATAACTATTTTTGTTTTGAAGAAATTATTCTTTGTGGAGATTTCAACAGTGATATTTTGAGTGATGACAGCATTTTAAATAACTTTAGATCTTTCAATTTACATGAAGTGAATACCTCTCTCCCAACTCATTTTTCGCAAAATGCTAGTACGCTTTTGAACGTTTTAACCAACTTCAAGCTTCCGGATTCTCAAAACACGATCTTATACACCTTCCGTTTGACTTTATTCTCCAACGACCAATAAGAAAATTCCAGTTTCGTGATTTCAAAAGCATTGAAAGTCCAAGACTCGAATTTGACTTGAGACAAGTTGATTGGACAAGAGTTTACTTTTTGGAAACGGTAGACGAACAAGTTGATTTTATTCAAAGCAATTTAAGTAGAATTTTCGAAAATCATATTCTGTTGAAAACGTTGCGTGTAAAATATTGTGAGTGTCCATGATTCAATGGTTCAATCGTGAAATACGTGAAAAAATAGAACTTAGGAATTCCGTATACAAACGATGGAAATGTTTTTAGATTACCTGAGGACTTGGTCGAATATCGTAGTCTCCGTAATTTATCGGTCAGACTTATTCGTACAGCAAAAGTGACGTGGGACCAAAATCGTCTTTGAACGCCTCTAAGTGGACGTAAACCGTGGAAGAACCTATCGGAAATTGCTGGAAAACATGAAAACTTAAATGACTTGGAACATGTTGACTGTGACGATATGAACAACAATTTTATTTCTTGTATTCCGCGAGTCTCCTTACCATCGACTGTTTTTTCTGGTGAAACTCCAAATACAGGGTTTAATCGCTCTTTATTTAGGTTTAAAGGGGTAACAGCTGAAGAAGTACTTGAATGTGTTTTACTGTTGAAAAGCAATGCAACCGGTCTTGACAACCTTCACCCTGCATTCCTTAGAGCAACATTGCCTATGTGGCGGACAGTTCTAGCAGCATTGCATATAAACTATCGATTTCCATTGGAGAGTTGATAGATGCCGCCTGCAACTGACCAATCAACGAGAGGGCAACGACCGGAAATAAAAAAATCAAATGAGGAGAACTCAGTCAGTCGAACAGGGGAACCCGAGCGTTCAACAACCAAATCTTAGTGGTGTACTAAAACCATTTTCATTTTCACTAAAAATTATTCTATATCTTCTAAAAGCGTCTTTGTTTTTATATTCAGGAAAAAACCAGTTGTCTAGAGGCTAAAAAGGTGACCCTGACGTGATGCCTTCTACATCCAAAGAATCTAAAGCGAGTAGTAACCCGACCGACGACGCTGCGCAACACAATGATGGGGAGCAATTCGAAGATTACAGCAGTCAACCTTTTGTAGTAGCAGCCAATTATTACGCTCGACTCCAAATTCCGCCATTCGTTAGAGCAGATGTCGACAACTAGTTTTTTTTATTAGATTTCTACTTCCGTGCATCCGGCAGCGCCCCAGACAGCCGCAAATTTGATACGGTTTGTGCACAATTACCTCTTTCACGCCTTACCGAGCTCCGACCTTTAATTTAAGCGGCACCTAGTACTGAGAAATACAAGTACATCCGCACACAGCTCATCAGCCATTTTGCGGACAGCCAGCAAAAACGGCTACATCGAGTGCTTAACGAAATGCCACTCGGGGATAAGAAACCTAGTTAGCTCTTTTACGAGATGGTCCAAACCGCTAAAGGCTCGCTAAGCGAAGCTGTCTTACTCGACCAATGGGCTGCACGTCTTCCACACTCAGTGCATGTTGTCGTAGTCACACTGCTAGGGACAGCAAATGAAAAAACTCGGGTGGTCGACACGATTACGGAAAATGTCGAACTACGACAGCTTAATGCCATCGCACCTAACACCTCGCCACCAAAACCGCGCGAAACTCAAGATCTTGACACTGATGCGCCAGCGTCTTCGTCGGAGGTAGCCCATATGGTCCGAGAATTTTCCAAGCTACTATCACAAGGCCAACGATAGCCAAGGCGACGTGATCGCTCACCAAGTCAAGCGGGCAGCCTCAAGTTTCTAACCAGCGTAGGCGGGCACCATTCATCGAACAGTTTGACGACTGCAGTTTGACGACTGCTGTGTGTCACCCATTTTATTTTTATTTTCTAATTAACAATTTCAGTTCCAAGCATTCCAATCCACTGTTGTCTGGAATAAAGGTAGTTAAAATTTTCTATGTTGAAAGAGTGTCAAAGAAATTGTAGCTTCGGAGTAGATTTTCTCCGAAAGAGAAGCAAATTTGAGCAAGGTTTGAACTCTGGAGACGTCTGAGGAAAAGAAAAGCTAATGACAATGGCTTTCATTTCAAGCTAAAATTATTTAAGTCATAATTGCATTACTAAACGTTACGTGTAGGACCCGTGGCGTGATGGTTAGCATGTTTGCATTTTAACGCAGAGGTTTGTGTTTCGAATCCCTACAGGGGCAAAATTGTTTTTCCACGAGTATTGCCCTTCGCGAGCAATTGGCAAGTCCTCCGTTAGTAAATTGACTGCCATGAAAAGTGCTTTCTCGATTAGCCGTTTAGAATCGGCAGAAAATTGTAGGCCCCCTCCATTACCTCACAAGGTATGGCTGTAAGGAATGTGCTATGCCCTGGGGCTCCTCGCTCTGTTGCGCCACCTTATAATTTTTTTCTTATTTAAACCTTACAAGAACAAGAAAATCTTCATTTAGTTGCCAAAGTCCTGCATAGCAAATTCTGATTAAGTGACCTTGGATCTCATGTTTCAATGTATCCCTTGTGTGGGGCAGTTTCATACAAACTTCTTGCCTTATATAATTGACCCAAAAATGAATGCTGAATGCTTCACATATTTTACCTCGACAATACGTCAGTATTCTGCCCAAGTATAATCGTATCCCCCTCCCCTTCGTATTTTATCCTGTTCCATTTCTCATACAATGAAGGTGGCTAACCTCGAGAAAGAGAAATTATGACTATAAGTTCAAAGTTTAATCGAATTCAATCGATTGTAAAAGCCACAACGACTACGACTTATTCAAATTCAAACAATACAAACCCCCCAACCACACCCTACACACCCAAACCAGGACATCTGCAAACCTCTGGCCGGCTCGTCTATAAATCAAAGACAAAGTTTGTTTGGAAAACTTGTTTGACACTTCACGGGGGTTGAATTAGGTATATCTACATATCAACACTATGCTGTCCCAACAAACAGGCATCAGCACCATAAATACGCCACTAGACAGTAGAGATATGCCCAAACTTTTGGAATCTTGACACGAAAATCCAGCAAAAGCCCAGTTTAAAGTTCTCAGTCTCTTTGAAAACTTCCTCTTACATGACATGTGAGTAATTTGATGGTTCTTCTGTTCGTACAGATGTTCTTTTTTTTTCCTTTGTTTTCAAAACTTTTTGGTTCCTCATTTATTACCCACAGAAATATGTTAATTCCTTTCTTTTAATGGGACCATTATGAAGTCTAGGCACCGTGAACGGGAATTGTCTCTTCAAAAAGCTGCATAAACAAGAAAAATTCACAAAAAACAACACCGAAATAGATGCCATCAGTTAACAATCTTCCTGAAACAACACGTGTTTCTGACGGAACTGAGACTCCATCGCGTACACACGGGGCTATTACACGCTTCACGAGGAGAAATACGATTTCATTATGCATGCATCAGAGGCAAAAAAGCACAGCAGGATACATATCCAGGACACATCATGAAGTTATTTCGGAATGGGGAGGGAAAAAATGAGAAA
This sequence comes from Melanostoma mellinum, assembly GCA_914767635.1. NCBI lineage: Eukaryota > Metazoa > Arthropoda > Insecta > Diptera > Syrphidae > Melanostoma > Melanostoma mellinum. Next base: position 56,195,501 of record OU612059.1, on the reverse strand, counting down.
TGAGAAACAGGAGAGAAACCTCCTTTCCGTCCACTCGTCAACTTCCAGAACTTCCTTGTTCTGTAACCATTTTTGCTGTTTGCTCTTCTGCGGAATGGAAGTAGTTCGTGGTACGGATGCAAAGCGGTGTAGGTTTGAGCACACCATCAGGGCAAACTTTGTCCACAGAGGAAACGTTCCGATGCTTCCTAGATGTGATTAGTTTTCCCATTTTTTTTTTTAGCTGCAACTAAAACCACCACTACGCCCAGCGTAGAGTGCACCCCCAAAACGTCGTCATCGTCGTGTATTTCAAAAAAAACAACTGCTAAATTTTTTGTGTTTCCAGATTCGCTTCGACTTTACTTCCTCTTATTTGTGATTCATTCCTGTTGTAGCTGCTCGAATCTTTTCAATTCCGTTGACAATGCAAAAGCAAGCAAGTCGGGAAACGGCAGGCGAAATCATCCAAGGGGAAATAGTTTTTAACCTAAATGCGATCACAATGTTCTGCAGTTGAATGATGTGAAAACGACAGACGAGTATCTCTCTGTGAGTATCTTGCTGGCTGATGAAGCTGCATACGAATAATTTCGGTCCAGTGAACGTTCGCCTTTGTTTAAGATCGAACGGTATGTTGCATTTCTTTTTCTGTTGTACTTTTTTTTATCTTTCAGTTTCATAATTAAATGAAACTGTTTCAGTTCAGTCTGTTTCACTTGGATGGAACTGGTTGAAGGATTCTTTTTTTAAATTAATTTCAAATTGTGTTTTATTAACGCTGATGAAGTCCTGAGTGCACATTTTAAGTTCGGGCGGGATGTAAATGACATTTGAATTACAGGTCAGAGAAAGAAATTTAATTTTTTTTTAATGGAGAGTGATTGTGTTTTACAAACTGAGTTCGTATCTAGATTCAGGAGTTCCTGTGGCAGGACTAACGAACCATGAAAGGTGGTTTATTAATAATTATTTTATACATAAAAGGGTTTCAACGAAATCGTTCAATCGACTCAATGTGGGTGCAGCGGCAATTCTAAGGCGCTTAAAAAAAAATACTATTTAATTCTGAGATTCCCCGACCGTCCTAAGTGAAATTACTGGAAAAGTGTTCCTCCTGCCAGAGGCCGCCAGTCAACTCCACGACTATTATTGAATTCACTGGAATAGTATTCCTCCTATCAGAGGCCGCCAGTCAATTCACCGCATTTTTACAAAGCACAGGACCGCTTGTGCAAATTGCAAAACAAACATTCGAATTAACCGAAAAGGAGTTCCTCCTAACAGAGGCCGTCGGGTAGTTCCTCTGCCGTGGCCGTATTACAGCCACTCCTCCCCCGTTGTTCCGTCAAGCGTCGCCTCTTCTTACAGACGACGTTACTAATTGTAATTATATTTTATTATTACAGGAGCGCAGCTGTCATTAAACCCGCCCCGGTCAAATTAACCTCGTGAAGATTTCAAACTCCCGTGCCGTCCGAAAGCCAAGCGATTAACCCGCATAACTTCAACCGAAGGAGAAGCGTCACCCACCCGAAGCGCCCCACCAGTATCAGGCCGGCGAGCCTGAGCCGTGACCCATCTACTCATATTATGCTAAAACTAAAAAGAAAACCAATTAACTTCAAACATTAAGTTGGACTACTGCTCCCAAGTTTTAGAGCTTCCTTGGGAAGAGACCCTGGACCCGCTGAGTCTTACACCAGCTGGGATTAAAGAAGCCTCACAATATAAACGTGACAAGATCTATCAAGAAGAAGTATTCAAGTTGGAAAAACAACTCGTGCGACAACCGGACCTTGGCGATCACTTAGGTTTTCTTGCTATGTTTTTAAGGCCTCTTACTTGAGAGCTTTTTACGAAATGTACAAATCACATTTCACGCCCTGCATGTTTCATACACAATACCTCCTCCAGGAACCGTAAACCTATTCAAAGAGCAGAGTACAAGGAACATGTTGCTCGCCAATTTACCAATGTAAAGGCCCCGACTCATAGACGCTGAATAAAACGCTGTAATCAATAAATAATGCAACTTTATTCCATAAACTCCATTTACCAGCCATCCCTGTTGTTCACTTCTGCAATTGACTTATTTTTGTTCACTTATCGTTGTTCACTAATCGTTGTTGTTTTCCCATGTGCGATGTTTTGCGATGTTTTGCTAAAGTGTTCGGCTAATGTTGCTTTTAATACAAGGAGAAGAAGACACCATCTTAAGTGGTTGAGAGACGACAAAGGAAAAGGATGACTGAATATTAAGCTAAAGATACCCGTTGAATGAAGTCGATTTCACTACAGTTTTGAAAGGAAGAAAGACACAAATCCAATGAGGAAAGATTTTGGCATAATAAACCATATGCTGTTTAGGGGAAATAAGAGATTTAAAGGTTGAAATTATTCCATTTGGGAATTTGCGATTGGTGTTTGATTGGGCGCAAAGACGTTGCAACTGATAGTACACGTCAATTGGTGTACGATACATATACCTCCTCGCGGTAGCCACTGGGTACTGATTTCCTCCAACCGAAGGTGATAAGCTTCACTAGTTGAGTGTTGGAGTGTTGACAAAGGGACGAAGAAAAATAGGGTAACTCTATAATGCCCGCTCTTGGAGTATTGACTGACTGACTGAGTCTCAGTGAATTTGAAATGCATAAAAAACGCTAGACTTCAACAGTCAGAATGCAGAACCACTGAATGAGTATCTTCGAGATTTTTGGTTAAAAAGTCCTTCAGGGTCTTTCAATACTAAAGCAGGGTATTGAAGTAAAGAAGGCCAATGACAGCTCTCACACCCCTGCAGCAGGATACTGACACTGGATATTCCAGCCCTTTATGTCTGGAAGGATCCCAAAAGGACCCAACCCAACCACGGAAAAAAATATGGTTCCGAAATCCTCGGATAACGATAATGATTTCAAAGTTGACGACCCAAGCAAACGAGAAAAGGAGAAAGACCTGCGGATCTGCACGTGGAATGTACGATCTCTTAACGGAGTACGTGCAGCTGGAGAATTAGCGGACGCCCTGGACTGCTGCAAAGCAGACATAACCGCCATCCAAGAAGTGCGATGGAGTGGACCGGGCATAAAGAAGATGAAAAACTGTGACATCTACTACGGCGACTGCTACAGACAACAGAAACAGCGCTTATTTGGGTGCGGATTTGTCGTAAGAGGGAGACTCAGGAATAAGGTGATTAGCCAAAATCCTGTCAATGAGCGTATAATGACCATCCGCATCAGGGCTAAATCCGCCAACATTAGCCTTATATGCGCGCGCACCCCCGCAGAAGAGAAAGACGACGATTCCAAAGACTGTTTCTACGAGCTCCTCGAAGAAACATATGAGCAGTGCCCTAGACTCGAAGTGAAAATCGTTCTTGGCGATTTCAACGCAAAACTAGGGAAGGAGGACATCTTTGGAAACACAATCGGTAAGCATAGCCTTCACGACAAAACCTCCGAAAACGGACTAAGGCTAATCGATTTTGCTGCAGGGTTTAATCTTGTTGTAAGTAGTAAGTAAGTCGTACACGCTTCCCGCATCTAAAAATTCGTAAAGGTACATAGCGATCCCCAGATTAATCAACCGTCAACCAAACTGACCATGTTGCGATTGACGCAAGGCAGTCTTCCAGTGTGTTAGATCTTAGATGTCCGAACTTTCCGAGGGGCCAACTTTGACTCGGACCACTACCTTGTTGTAGTCAAGGCACGAATGAGGATATCTTGTTCACGACCAGCACGAACTAACGCTGTGAAGAGATATGACGTCGGAAAGCTACAATCGTAAGAGATTGTCAGTGCCTTTTCCAATCGTGTGTCCCTTCAATTATCCTTTAATCCCATGCCGCCAGCATTAAACATTGAAGACCAGTGGCAGCAATGCCAAGAAGCCAGCAGAACCGCTGCCTCTGAGGTTCTGGGTTTCACTCGGCCACCAAAACGAAACCCATGGTTTGATGAAGAATGCAGGCAGGCAAATGCAGCCAAGCAAAGAGCACGACAAATGATTATGCAAACACGAACGAGGGCTGCTTACGACCAGTATAACGAGATTTACAAGGAGAGAAGAGAAGGTCATCACCAACTTGATAGGTCCTTGAAAATGTGGTTTTAGACCAAATAAATCAAATAAAGAGTAGCCCAATTGTTGACATTACGGTACATCTAGGAAAAAACCCGAGAACACAATATCGATAAAACGATCTTTTTAACAATTTCAAGGCCGCGTTTAAAGAATTATCAGAGACAAGCTGTAAAGTGATATGTCTAGTTTCGGCATCCCTGCAAAACTCGTGCGACTATGCAGACTGACTTTGGGAATTCACGCTGCTCCATCAAGTTCGGTAGAGAACTCACCGAGGCCTTTGTTGTTGAAAAAGGCTTTCGGCAAGGCTACACACCGTCATGCAATTTCTTTAACATCATACTTGGAAAAAATACAATCTAAGATGAAGGGAATTGAGAAGTATATAAGACCCTTTCTAGAAGGAACTCTTTTAGAAAGCCTTGATCATCCCAGTCCTTAAAAACGACGCAGAAGCATGGACCTTGTTTTAAATTAATGAGCAAACCTTTGGACTTTTCAAAAGAAAATTTTACGAGTGATCCTTGGTCCCGTTTATCTGACGATGTGTGAAGAAGAGATTCAATAACGAACTGTATGAGCTGTACCGTGGCTTGAGTTTTGAGCACAGTTAAGGTATCGTGATACTATAACTGGGACACGTAGAGCGGATGGACGCACTAGCTTGACGGGCTTTCGAAGCCACATCACGGAAGGGGAATACTTCGTCTTAGGTGGCAAAATAAAGTGGAAGATACCTTAAACGACTAAGAGAGCAAAACTTGTCGAACAGGAAGTCAAGGACTGGACTGTTTATTATAGTCATTGTGTACCCTTCCAAGCAGACCTGCAGGGGTCTCAAGACTTTTCTTTGGGGCACACCTATTGTGACTTATGCATTTTTTTAGAGAATGCAGCTGAACATCTTTGTACAATAGTAGAAAGTAAGAAGATCGACGAGAAATTAGTTTTATTCCATGCTTAAGTACACACTTACAAATGTGTTACACTCATGATTTGGTTTTAGTCTCATTCCATTCCTAACTACTGCAGTGTAGAATCTTCACTATAGAATAGGTGACATTATTCGATCACAGAGGAGCCTTCTCGCCTTTTCAAACGACCATATCGCTTCAAGTCATTTATTTCAAACGTCCTTTTTCTCAAAATTGTTAATAGAATCCAATTAGGGGGTTAAAAACAAAGACAGTCTACAAAAAAAAAAATTTATCGTAATCAGTCAACTTCAACAACGACGCGTGCCTTTTCACCATGGATGATAGAGTCTCCAATGGGATCTTACCATTCCATCTTCCAGAACAATAAAAGCTGAAGCCTTACAATTCTTTTGATTTGCTCCCTCTAGATGATGGATACCCAACTTGCTCCACAGTGTCAGTGATTACACACCGATAGTTTGACTTCTATTAATTTTTTGGGTCGAGTCATGTCGTGTAATTCATCAATGCCATGAGCCAAGGTTTCTTTCACGAAACACGAGCCATCTTTTCTCTTTGAATGACTTTGATTATTCTCACTCAGACAATAGAAGCAAATAATCAGGAATCAACACACCCCAAAGCTTTGTAACAAATTTTAATTAATTAAAATAATTTGTTTCATTTGTTTAGGGATACAAAAGGACACAATGAAGAGATAGAAAACATCAGGTGCCTATTTCTCCAGTAAACTTCACAGATCACAGTTCAGAGGTAAGGAAATCCAATAAAGGAATTCCATGCCACGAATGCCAATAACAGCCTCCAAGTGGATCCTCAATTCCCTGAACGTCCGCCTGTGTACTTCTACTCATTCCCTGCGCAAAAAGAACAAAAAGACCAGAAAAGCAACACAAAACTTCATCGGTCAGTTACACAAGTCACTCCAACGAAGATCTAAAACTGAAAAAAAATTAAATTTATTTAATTTTCTTGAAAAACCTCAAACTAGTTAAAAACTTTCTTCATTCGAATTTCGAACAGAATTTTCGTTTTCCGGTTGCAGCAGCATTGCAGACGCAACATTTAATCTTTCAAACGGCCTGCTTTAGTTTCAGCAGCGTTTGGTGGTGTGAGTGAGAGAAAAAGAGAAGAAAACTTTCTTAAACAGACTTTCCTGACATCTATTTTTCTGCCAAGAATTTTACTCGAAAGGAAATCGTTACAATTCTTCGTTCCAGTTCAGTGAGCCAAGTGAGGCGTGAGATGCATACAAAGACACACAAGCGAAACCGTAGGGCATAAAGGAGTATAGTGCACGTGTTTTCCAAGCGATGGATTTGTACATTTAGGGTTAACCAACAATCTTGAGTTTTTTGTATTTTTATTTTTTTCGCCTTTTCTGGGACACAATGTTCCTTCACATTTTCCCCAAACGGGTTTTTGGCTTCCAAATCAAATCAGGGATTTTGTTTATTTTTCTTTACTTTGTTGTTTGTGTGACTTTTTTGTCAATTGGTGATTTATCGGAGGTGAGTTTTCTTATTTGGGGGAAATATGAGTTATTACCATGGTTATTGTTCGTTGTTGAACTTTTGCTTTGTGGAAAGGGATTTCAAGTGTTATTTACGATGGGGTATCCTTTTCATGCCCTTTAAGGATGAAAAGTTGTTCCTTTTCACTCCCCTTCTCCCCCTCAAACGACAAATGCTTCATAAATAATAATTATTGCCGATACACTCGCGATAAGTTCGAATCGATATCATGAGTAGGGGTAGAAGCTGGCTCTTATTTTCCCAGGGTTTGTAAAAGAAGAGCTTTGCTTTGAGAAATTCTTTAATGTGCAGAAAAAAAAAATGATATTAAGGATGTCAAGGCTCAAATCTTAATGAAGAAGACCTTTTATCTTTTAAAATGATATACCTAGCAACCAGGTTTTACTTAAAGACGAACTAGGCTTTGAGAAATTGATTATAGTTGAACACTTTGATAATTTTGATCAGTTTTAAATTGCTGTTGCTGAAGGTAATGAACTTGCATGTTAAACGATGGAGCCTATATTCAATTGGATAAGCTTCATTCTTGAGCAAAGAGTTCTTTTAATTGTAGACGTTTAACCAAGAGATTTCAAGACATAACAGTCCAATGTTTTCACTTTTGTAAAGGTTGTTTTTTTATACGTTTTGTTTTGAAAAAGAAATAAATTTTATTAAGCTTCTTTATAAAGGCCCGCCAGGCCTCCCGACTTCCCCCCGGCCAAAATGAATAGATAAACAGGGTGGCACAGCAGAGCGGGTTGTCCCGGGGTCTAGCCCATTTCTCACAACATAGCCTTGTGAAGGAATGGAATGGGACCTACAATTTTCTGACGCTTCCGAACAGCTTATCGAGAAAGCGCTTTTCATGGACTTGCCAATTCCTTGTCAAAGGCGATGCGCATGGAAAAACATTTTTCGCTTCTGCTGGGATTCAAACCACCTCCCGTGTAAGAAACAAGTGCTAGCCACCACGCTCGGGTGTTACGGTGATCGAATTGAGGAGGGAAAGTAAAGTAGTCTCCATTGCAGTGGGAAAATGGGGAGGATGAGATATAGTCTATGCAACTCAGTGGCTGTCAGCCAATGAGTAATGCCGTACATTGCCTGAAACACTCAGGCCGCAAGGGCAAATTGTGATACCACAGAGATCAGCAAGTTAATCACCTGCTGATCTCAGAAACCCAATGCAAGATTAACGGGTTGATCACCCATTTATCTTCCATTACGGGACTAGCCGGTTAATCACCCGCTAGTCGAACCACACAGAACTTTGAATATATATCGAATGACTTTTACGGTTTATGTAAGCTAATTCGCTAGTATCATCGAAGAAGAATTCACCGAGATGAGTTTTCTTCCTATGAAGTAGTGCAGGGCATGAGCAAAGAAGGTGTTGAACAGTTTCCTCCTCCTATTCGTCCATGCAGCTTCTGCAGAAATCATTGGAAAACACACCAAGTCTTTTGGTGTGTCTTCCTATTAGCCAGTGTCCCGTAACCTATGGTAGAACCCAGATACAGGCGGTTCAGGGCTAACAAACTCTTCGAGCGTTTTGACTTTACGCACGGCCAAACAAAAAGTCTGTAACAGTGAAAGAATTTCTGGAATCGGTCCAGTGTTTTCCAAGTTCCCGGCTATGTTTCCGTTCCCGTTTCATTCAAATGGTAAATCAATTTTGAAATCGGTTAAGCAGTTTCTTAGTTCCCGTTTCTGATCCGGTCCCAGTGTCAACATGCGCCATTATTTAATACTGTGTGAGGGATAAGGGTAAGGGTAAGGGTACGTTATTATGTTTTAAAATTATTTCGAATAAATGGCCGCTGCGGATGGCTTGAATAAATTCCAGCCGAGAGGCTCAATCTTCTAACACTTTTTGCAAAATTTGGGGCCGGTTGTCAGCAAAAACACACAAAATATTCTCTTCAAAATCGACAATTTACCAGCGACTTCACATAACACCACAAAAAGCTACCCAGCGGTGTTAATTCCCACGATCTTGGAGGTAACTCACAGGTTTAGAGCTCAAAATTATGTAGAAATTGTTATCAACAGCGAATTTGTTTTGCGATAATTTACCGAATGTGTGCAATTCTCAAAGGTCGTGTACCTTCAATTCTTTCAAGATGAAATTGCGAATTGAGTAATTTTATTTGGACCTTTCGTACATTATTAAGCATACTTTCGACAATATAGAGTAATTTTTTATGCAGAAATATTGAAGCATAAGCCGGTAACAGAGCTTCCCGCAGAACGTCTTGAGAAAAAAACAACTTCCGGTGTTCACCATAACTCGGGTGTAAGTTATTTGAAAATTAAAAACCAAGAAAAATTTGTCAAATTATGATCAATTCTTCCCCCCAACGTTCTCTGATAATTTCTTTTTTCATTTAAAAATGTTTTGGGTCATTTAAAGTGTAAACAGTTGTTTTCCACTAAAAAATCCGCCATTTTGGGGGGTAGAAAACACCCTTAATAAAAAATTTTTTTTTTTTGTTAAACGTTGGGGCCGGTATTTTTGGTGTATTGTTTTGTATCAAAGTTTGAAATGAATCTGTCAAGTAGTTTTCAAATGACAGTGAACACGGACTTTGAAAAAGTAGTTTTGAGAAAAACGCGTCTAGAGCTTATGAACTATAAAAAAGTGACAAAAAAAACTATTTTTTCTATATTACATAAAATCTAGCTTTCGATTTACATGCAACCGAGCAAGTGATTCAATACTACGAGAATGCAGATTACCTCCTCAAATCGATTTTAAGAAAACTGAATGAAAAACTTGAAGATTGATATTTCTGAATAAAATCATTAGATTCATAACTCCGAAAATACATTTTTACAAAAATAGTTTCAAGTAATTTAAGAAAAGTGGAACGAGTAAGTTTACTTGAACTTGCAGATTTTTAAAGTTGAAAACTTCGATGAAATATTTTCATTCTCTTGTGAATAATGTATGAGTAGGTTAAACCTTAAACGAGAGAATCTCAAAGTTTCTTATATCAACTTAAATTTGATTTTAATTCATGGGAAATTTGATTTTCATTTTGAAAACAGGGCGTGATGAAACGAATTATTTTCTTTTCTAAAGTTTAGAAGTTTTTTCCATATTTATATAGGCGTTTTTTTTTTTGGTAAGGCTGTAATAAATACAAAACTAGATTTTATATGCACAACAAAAACAGCGTCAACGTGAAACAATGTCGGTGATAAAAGGATAAACTATTCTTGGATCTGACAAAAAAAAAAAAAACAAATATCACAGAGAGGACATTGTCTTTTCCCAGTTGGAGAAATTTAATACTCGAACATTTAAGAAATTTCGTCCATTCATTTGGGCTATAGCTTGATGTTGTACAACAAGACGCACAGACCGACAGATAATATGACGATGAACTCTCTCATATTTACTATCGTCGACCGTGATATGATTTTGGCCATTTGTTTCTTAATTATTAAATTTTACTCACATATTTTATCGTAAGTGATCATCAATAGAGTTTTTAAAAGGAAAAAAGTTCACCAGCGTAAGACTCACCTGGAAAGAAAAAGAAAAAAAAAATTTTTAGAACAATTTAAAGAGATAATAGTTGTTGTTATAGGTGCAAACTGAGTAGGGTGGTTCACGATATAAAATGCAATGGCAATCGACGCACTATTTTATTTGAACATAAATGCCATTGCATAGTAAACATTTAGGAGTTTAAATTTATGAAAATAGGTCTTTTTAAAGGAAACCTCATATGCACCAAAACAAACCTGTTTTGGTTTAAGAAAACAAAGTGCCGCGAAACAACAACATCTGATTGCCATTTGTAAGAAAGTACACAGTAGGTCATTTAACCTAACAAATTCATTTGAAACGTAAACTCGCCCCCGCAAAAATCTAAAGATATTTCAAACCTTAGAAAGAGTTTATGAAAAATGAGGAACCCATACAACACAGAATCGAAAATATTCTATAAGTTGAAGTTTTTAAATATACGCTTTGTGGCGGCCTCATAACAAAACCAAGACTTTTATTGCCCTGTCGGGTGTGCCACAGAGCAGTCACCTTGGACATTTGCTTTTCACTGATGTCAATGCTGTCGTCTGAAGCATTTCTTATAATAAAATTTTGATCTCAAAAAGATATCGATAGCTTTGTAATATTGTGCAGTAAGAATGGTCTTAATATCAACCCTACCAAATGCCAAAACTATGACTTTCTCGAAAAAACGAAAGCCTTGTTAAGCTCTATATTCAAGTTTTTCAGACCTTGGTGTTTACTTCAATGCTAGCCTCGAATTTAATGAGCACTTAAACCGAATTGTAAATAAAGGATACTTCTCTAAGCTAGTTTTCATTAAAAATCGGGCAAAAGAATTTAATGATCTTTATGTAACACTATCTTAACATAAGTGTTATGTTCATCTTGAGTATACATCTCTAGTCTGGTCTCCAATGTATGAAATTCATAAATCTCCTATTCAGGCAGTTCAAAACAAATTTATACGCTTTGCTCTGAAGGGTCTACATTGGGAACTTAGCTTTTAGGCTTGCAAAACCTTTCTCAAAGACGTCTCAATAATAATCATTGCTGGTTATATTGGTGCAACTTACCTGCTTTCGCCCATTAGCTTTAATTACAGTGGAGGATCTCACCACTTGCATAATTTAGAGTTAATCTACTGCCCCCATCATAGAACCAATCATGGCATACATGAGTCGATATCGCGCATGAGTAGATTACTTGATTAAAATCATTTACTTATTGATTTGAACATGAATAAAAATAGTTTGAAGCAATAGCTTAAACCCAATTGCAAGTGCTTTACATAAATACTAAGCTCAGAGCGACTAAGTCTCTGAGATGCAACAAAAAGGCCCAATGATTAATACTAAGTCTAGCTTAACCAACATCAAAGCGAAAAGTCCTTGGGCATCGGGTTTCGGGTTCTACTTGAAATAATGAATTGATAATAATTAACATTGTTGCAAATATACTTCCTTCATATAAATTCGACATAAGATGACTTCAATCCTATTATTCTTCAGTTTATCTTGAGTTCATCGTAAATCAATTATTATCAATTTATCTTCAAATGATTGTATTGTCAACTGATTATCAATTGATTGTCAACTGTTTAGAAATTGATTGTCAACTGATTAGCAAATGATAGTCAACTGATTAGCAATTGATAATCAATTGATTGCCAACTGATCATCTATTGCAAGTCGATTTGTCGTCAACTGACTGTCAATATTGATTATTGTCAGTTGATCACCGGAAATTGATGATTCGTTGATAGTCTACTGACTGTCACTACATCTATACATGTTTTTTGTATTTTTGTTCTTGGTGCACAAATCGTAATTACTGAAATAAGAACTTCATTGTGTGTTCCGAAAATTTTTCATATGCTTTCGTGCATATTCTTCAGAAGCGATAACCACCATTCAAGTATACGTTTTCTATTAACCATAGCACAATTAAGTTATTCAAACTCGAATCGAGGGCATAGCCAAAGATATGATCAAAATCGGTCCTGAAAGGACGCAGTCAACAACCTCCTGTATAAAATTAGTCAGTTTTCTGTATTGAGGTCAGTGTTTCCCAGGAGCAGCCACTACATTTCTCTCAGTTTCTAACTCAATTTCTCGCATTCCTCTCATTAAACTCATACTTTTGTTTCAGTCTCAGACTTATTCCGACATAATTTTGCCAAATTTGGGAATAAAACCCCTGCAGGAGCAAAAAGTATGGGTAATCTGTTAATGCTTTTATACTGCGACGTTTTAACACTTTCTTTGCTTCTGTTCTGCACTACTTTATAAGAGAAAAACTCATTTCGGTGAATTCTACTTCGAAGATACTAGTGACTTAGCTTACATAGACCCTAGAAGTCTTTCGAAATACATTAAAAGTTCCTCGTGGTTTGACTAGCAGGTGATTAACCGGCTAGTCCCGTAATGGAAGATAAGTGGGTGATCAACTCGTTAATCTTACATTGGGCTTCTGAGATCAGTAGGGGATTAACTTGCTGGTCTCTGTGATATCACAATGGGCCCTCGCGGCCTAAGTTTGTCAGGCAATGTACCTACGTAAGCATTACTCATTGGCTGACAGCCACTTCCACCTAACCTTACTAAGCTACTTCGAAGTCCACTGATTTGAATATGTTCAGCGTTTTTTCACGTTCACAACTAATTGACACCATCAACCGCGTTTCAAAAATTAGACATCAGACATTCATGACAAAATGCAGCCCAAAGCCTTTTCGGCGACAAAAGAGTCCGTTTTCGTTCATTTCTTTTAGTTCCTTTAGTAGTAGTCTCCGGTGTACCCCAAGGTAGCCGTCTCAGGCCTCTCTTCTTCATCTTTGCCTTAAATGATGTCAAGAGGATCATCCAATTCTTTTCTTTCTCCCTTTATGCCAATAAGAAACAAAATTTTCATCTCCTCTAATTGCAATTTTCCTCTGGTTTAAAATGACCTCAGTTAATTTGCTAATTGGTGCCGTATCAAAGTTCTAGAACAAAATGTGAGCTAGTATGCTTATATCGAAAAAGTAATAAACATCTCCCAGATCGAAGCATTTGCAGAACCTTCCCATCAACCGCCTGCAGCTTATACGTGATTTAAGTGATCTCTGTGACTACAAATTGAATTTCCGCTCTCATATTGACGAAGTTATATGAGCTAGTTCCGTCCTAAGTTTTATCAAGAGAAGATCCAAAGAGGTCGGCAACCGCATTGTTACCAAATCTCTCCTTGAGTATATGCATCTCAAGAATTTTTGTATCCGTAGTGTGATAGTTAGCGAGCTTATTGGTAACGCTGGAGGTTTGTGTTCGAATCCCAGAAGCGGCAAAAAAACGCAGATCCCCTCGAGAAAGGCACAAGGCCTTAGGCACCTAGCTCTGTTCCGCGCCCTATTTATTTATTTTACAACTCAAGAACGTAGTTTTTTGCTTTTTGCCATTCGGGATTTCTTTAACAGCGACGCGACGTTAGAAACTTTCGCTCCAACCTTCTTCTTCTTACAGGTGACACTGACTACCTCCCCGTTTGATGTTTTATCTCCTTCAACATTAATCCCCGAAACATAAGATCCTTCAACTTTTTTTCTTCCTTCATTGTATATCCAAGGTATCAACGAACCATTAATGCTGCGTATGATTAATTCGGACCCTTCTCATTTCGAAATGATACTCTCTCTCAAGTCCCTGTCAAAAAGTTCCCCGATCAATCTTTCCTTCATCCTTAAACTCTAATGTAGTGTTCATTGGGTTTTTAGTGATGAAAATTAAATTTTGAGCACTATAATTATAGTCAAAAACTGAGGCTTGCTAAAAGCAACCATTTGAAAACTTGGGTGTTAAAAGCCTCAAACTTTTATATTCATTTCGTTGTTAGAAGTGATAAAGTCAACGATCCAAAGCCTATATTCCTTTCGAAAGGGCCGATCTTTCTTTGGATTTTAGGCCTTTACAAAAGCATGCGACACATTTACAAAAACTGCTGATCAAATGTGACATCAGTTATCCAATACACTTGATGAATTGTTGAGAGGTTCCAGACTCACACTGATGTTCAGGTATGAGGAGCTTCTTTTTTCAATTACTGGCTGAAGACGCCAATATAAATTCCAGACATTCCAATGAAAACGAATATTTAAACTTCAAACTGTCATGTGATTTATAAAGATCTACTGCTGCTGTCATTCTGTTTGATAAAATTAAGTCTTATAGAACACGACATCGAATAGGCACTTCGTAGAACTTTTCATTTTGTCTCATGTTCTTTTTTTTAATTCCGCAACATGCCAAAGCCACCAGCTTCCAAAACAGAAGCAAATTCCAATGGAAAGAGATGTTTGATTGCGGTTTTTCATCTCCTTACGCAGAGTAGTAACAAATCGACCGTAAAATATTGCCTACCTATCTGAATTTCAATATAAATTCCTCAGTCAATCGCTTTGCAAAGAAAATTCCAATATTATCGTATATATGCACCCGCACCTATAATTTGTGCTCCTTCCTACAAAGGAAACTCATTTAATTGCAACCAAAAAATCAAAACATTTGCCTTCAAAAGTAAACAACAAAGACGACTCCAACCGTACGCCAATTTCGATTGAAATTTCAAAAATATTTCCTGTTTATCTCGACATATTTCCGCTTCAAACAGAAACGTGCTCCAATTCACAAAAACCAAAAAGAGTTGCTTTTTAAGTTCGAGAGGATGCTGGTGGTTAGGTTCCACAGTATGCAGTACCTATCTGTACACTACCGGCATTTATTGGAATTATCCTTATTACTGATTCTGAAGAGCACCTCCTGCTGATGAATATTTTGCATAAAAGTTCTCTGTTAATAAAATTCTACGAATTCCACCCCAATGCTTCCAACAACATCAACAGACAGATATTTGTTAACAAATGCCAGCAAAACAATTCAACGGGGGTGGCTCTGATAGCCCCCCCCCCCCCCCCCCCCATTCGGTCTGAATTTCAATTAACCGAATATTTTCCTTAATTAATGAATGTAACAATGCATAATACCCTGACGTAGTGCCAACGCAGCATAACATCACTAAAGTGCAAAATGTTTGTAGGGAAAATATTTAACAACAGTTTTGACTGCATCCACCAGATTGTAATTTTAATAAATTTTCGATATGAAATACTTTGCTTTCCTCAAATGAAGGAGGAGCATAACATCCTCGCTCTGACTAAAGCTTGCACACGAACAACAACACCACCCACTAGCATATCCTTAATGTTATTGGAACGAAGAAAACAACATATCCTTTTCCCAAAACGGATCTTTCTGCTTTTTTGTTGTTTGTGCGAACAAATATAATAATGGGAAGGAAAAAGGACAAAAAAAAAAACAATGCACTGGAGAGGAACCTGATTGAAGTGCATGCATAAAAAAGACCTTGTGTCTTCCTTGTGAATGGATTACTTCTTCTTAACTTAAGTGCATCAACAGGAACTGGATGAGATTTAATGATGAAGTCATTTCATAGCGAACCTCTGTCTTCGTTTCAAATCCATGTGGACGTGTGTGTGTATGTGTGTCTTTCTTCTATTTCTCCTCCTATTCCAATCCATTTGATGGATAAAAGGAAATGAAATCATCTCCTTATCGGTGTTTTTTTCGCCATATCGTTTCCCATTATGGAAGGATATTACATTAATTTGTAACATAAACGTGAGATGCTTGCGTGGCATTACTTGCCTATCCGAATGCCATGGCGGCGTGCAGAGCGCAGCAAACCTTAACAGTAAGTCATTCGTGTGTCCTTTTGAACACTCTAGGCTGCTGTTGTGAGTCAGCATCGCAACGTGAAAAGATAATAAAGTATATTTTCACTGCTAGCCTAGATTCGCCGTGACGGCATTGATAAAAGGAGGAAATGATGCGCACAGATCTTCTTCCTATACTTACCGTTCGTTGGCGTTGCAAAAAGCGACAGTAAATTTTTTTTGCAGCTTAAGCATCTGAAATTACTTTCTATAAGCAACGAGACACCATCATTACCCAAAGGACTTAGTTTTATTGCAGCCAAGAATTTGTAAGAGGACATTTCTTCGTTTTGTTGGCATGAGCAACAGCAACAGTATGAAATCGAACCAAAGCTCAACCCCGGCCCCACTTAATGTTGCGTAGGTAATATAACCTTGGAAAAGTTTCCCGTTTGGAGACAATATTTTGGACTCCTTATGGCGTGTGTGGTTTGGGACCGAAGGGACCTCTGATTGATTATGAGATTAGAAGTTGTTCTTTGGTTGATACTAGGTACTTTTGGTCTGTTTATGGCTTTTATTTGTGGCTTTTGTCGTAAGATCGTCGAGGTTAAATTTGTATGAGAGACGAAAGAGCTAAAAAGAAGTAGAAGCCGTCTTCTTACAGGTACATTAGCATTTGAATTATGATTCGTTTAGCTTGGAAGGATAGAAGTTCATGGAGAAAGGATATTTCCATCTAAACTCTAAACTTCTTTGTGGTTTTGGTAATGCTTTTTCTGATGTTTGTTTTGTGAATGAGAAGGATTTGAAGTCACTATGAGTGCCAATTTACACCACAGACGGAACCAAAATGTATAGTGATGTTGACAAAAATGGTGTTCAAATGTTTTTTTCTATCAACCACAATGCGGATGATACGAAATCTCAAATCTCCGGTGTGTTGTGAACGAGTTTTTACGCCGTTTCGTAACCGCGGACGAAACATGGGACCACCAAAAAACACCGGAGACCAAACAGCAGTCAAAACAGTGGATTTCTTGGGGTGAATCACGTTTTTCTATTTTCTTCTCCGCCGTCAATGCGGTAGTCTGATATTAACGGCTGTCAAAAACAAACTAAAAGTCGAAGCTTGTTTAATTTTTGATAAGAGTCAACTGACAGATAACTGTTGACGGGAGCAGTGTTGCCATTTCAATTAAGAGGCGGGAAATTCAAAAAGTCACAGACTTATTGACCTGCCGAAAAATCTTACTTACTTAAGGTGGCGCTACAGTCCGGGTCGGACTAGGACCACAACCAACATGCTTCTCCAGCCAGCTCGTTCCCTAGTAGCTGGCTCCAGTTTTGCACGCCAAGTTGGTTGAGGTCCTCTCCTACTTGCGTGCGCCACCTGAGTTGCGGTTTTCCTCTACTGCGCCGTCCCTTGGAATTAGATTCGAAGACTTTCTGGGCCGGAGCGTTGGTGGCTATTCGCTCTAAATGTTCTACTATATCTCTCGAAATGCGTACTCTATTAGGTATAGTCGAGGTAGAGCTCTTTCAACTCGTTGTTGCATCTTCTCCATACATTGTATTCACACACGCGGGACAAATGATCATTCGGAGTACTCTTCATTTAAAACGACCAAAGGTTTCTTAATCGGCTTGCAATAAGATTGGGATGATTAAGGTCTTATAAAGGGTTACCTTGATTATTCTACAGAATGTTTTGTTTCTTAGTTGCCTTCTGAACCCAAAAAAGCAGCGATAATCTTAATTTTAATCTCCGCATACTGATTTTTTTTTTTCTGTGTCTACAGCCGATCCTTAATAGAAGAAGTTCTGAACAACCTCTAAGTTACTAAGTTAAAACTAGTTAGCTATGTCTAGCGTGACGTTTTGTCCAATTCGTCGATGTTCTGAGTCCTTGTTTGATGACAGCATATACTTCGTTTTGCCCTCATTAACCATCAAACCCATTTTTGCCGGTTCTGTTTCAATGCTCGCAATAGCACCTATGACATCACCCTTCCATCTTTCCATAACGTCAATATCGTTTACATAAGCGAATAATTGTACACACTTTTGAATGATTATTCCTCTGGTGTTCACATTAAACTTTCGTACAATCATTTCAAGTATGATGTTGAAATGATGCCTAAGCCTTTTTCGACTAAAACCTTTTTCGACATCAAAGGTCTCGCTGAGTTCTTTACCGACCTTGACGGAGCAGCGTGAGTTCTCCAAAGTCATCCTGCATAGTCGTACGAGTTTTGCAGGGATGCCGAAACTAGACATGGCTCTGCATAGCTCGTCTCTGTAAATATTGTCATATGCGGCCTTGATAAAGAGATGATGAATATCGATATTGCATTCTCGGGTTTTTTCCAAGATCTGCCGAATGAAAATTGATTTGTATCGTTTATTAGTATCGCTTAACTGTTATATACGTACATATAAACATATTCTTTTTTCGCTCTTTCTAGTGCTTTTTTCAACTCATGTATTTTTTTTTTTACTTAAATTTTTTTTGAATTCTTTTAAACTCAGTAAATTATGTACCTAACATGTACTTCTTAAAGACTATGTTCTTACTGCACAGTAGAAGATATATATTTGAATAAATGAAAAATGAAACAGATGAAAAGTTTCTGGCCTCGATCGAAATATGGTCATTGGTCAATTTGATTGACGGTTGATGGATCTGGGGATCGCCATGTACTTTAATGATTTTGAGTTTCGGAATGCATGTGTTACTGTCATGCAAATTTATCCCCGCAGCGAAGTTAATTAGATTGAGTCTGTTTTCGAAGGCTTTGTCATGCAGGCTATGTTTACCTATTGTGTTTCCAAAGATGACGTTCTCCATAGTGTTACGCAAAAGTCACTAAGGATGATTTTCGCATCATGTTTAGGGTATTATTTATTGCTTCGAGGAGCTCGTAGAAGCAGTCCATGGGATTATCGCCTTTATCTTCAATAGGACATGCATGTATAGCGTGCCGCAACAGATCGGCGAGGCCGTTAGCAAAGCATTTTTTGGTTGGAATTCGAACCGTGAATCTCCGATCTGCTAACCACGAATCCACGGGCACCACTTTCTCTGTGGGGCGCAGGCGCATATGGCCGAGCTCAGCCCTGAGTGGAGCTATTATACGCTCATTAATTGGGTTTTGGCTGATGACCTCATTACTGAGTCTTCCTCTACCGACACATCTGCACCCAAATAAGCTTTCCCTTGTGTGTGTGTGTGTGTGTGTGTGTGTGTGTGTGTGTGTGTGTGTGTGTGTGTGTGTGTGTGTGTGTGTGTGTGTGTGTGTGTGTGTGTGTGTGTGTGTGTGTATGTGTGTGTGTATGTGTGTGTGTGTGTGTGTGTGTGTGTGTGTGTGTGTGTGTGTGTGTGTGTGTGTGTGTGTGTGTGTGTGTGTGTGTGTGTGTGTGTGTGTGTGTAGCAATCTCCGTAGTAGAAACGTTCTGATTCACCAACAGTGACTTAGAATGGTTCGGCAACTCCAGCTAGACATCTTACAATCGTTACTACTCTTTAAAACTAACTCTGTCGTTTTTCGAAGCAGACCAGCACACATATCAAAAAATCCTTAGAAGTCTATAAGGATCAGTTGGTATGACTTACGCGTTACAAACTAGCACTGGTTTCCTTTGTACATTTGACAGATGGTATAATTTTTTCTCCTCCGTATGGTCCGACTTTAACCTTACATTTAAGCCACTGACTTGTTAATCATGCAAATAGATTGATTCCGGTCTTCAGTTAAACCAAACCCAAACAGCTATTTTCGATAAAGTAGGCCTGGCTTATAAACTTCAAATTGCTGCCTACAATTTTCAAGTTGCGAAAACCAGCGATTTGTGATTAATTCTGATGAACCATTAAAAAAAAAAAAAAACACATTGGCTAACTTAACTTTCAACCAAACGAAATTAATTTGAATTCAAAAACTGATTCAGTATTTTTCATGACAAGCTCACTACTGTCACATCGGTGTGCAGGAAATAACCTGCCAGTTGCTTCGTTTTCATTCCACGTCAGCTTACCCATCTGTCCTTTTCAAATTATGAGCATCCAACGGTATCGTTTCTAAGACTCTTAACTTTCACTATGCTTCTGAGTTCGCATTGTGTTCGAGAATAAATGTCACCATACGACGTTATGTTTTTAAGTCGACCAAAGGAGCTTGCTGCTGTTTTAATAGAAAATAATGAAGATAAAGTCTCAAGCATTTTTCACACAATATCCCAAGGAACCAGAGTCATCTGTCAAGTCTAAGGAAGCGTTACATAGTTGAAAGAAAAAAACTAAACGAAAACTATAAACGTCAAGCAGAGAAAACAAAGAAAACGAGAGATAAACTCCAAAAAAAACCCACAGCCACAAAAACGAAGACAGATACTGCACTTCACTGCTTCCAAACAACCATTAGAAACTATGTTCGAGTCCTGTAGTTTGTGTGGTGGCGGTTCCTTCCTCGACCATGTTGCAATCGATAAGAGAAACCTTCCCTGAACTGAACTTTGAAAAATAAACGAGGTAAAGTAAAAAACACAAGACAAACCCCGAGAGAAATAAATGACCGTTATCTTTACAAGACGAACACTTGAAAAGGGCGTTCTGGTGTGGGCTATGCGGCTCCCTGCTGAGGGAACTTTAAATGTTCACTATCCACCCACTTGGCCGAAGAAGAAATTCACTCACACGTTTGGCTTTAATGTCTAACGATGGACGACGACGATGATGGCATACGATGAGTATAGGGCTTTATTTAATTCGCATGTACCTTCAGTTAAGGGCTTATGTTCTACGAGAGCACTACATCAGCTTTTTGGGTTTTTCAAGGAAGAGGTTAGCTCGGTACACCATGGAGCGGTTATCATCAATTCAACCATTGGACGCCCAATTTGATGCAAATCCCGTATTCATAGGTGGGTTTTGGCGTATTCATGTTTTAATTTCAAAAGAAAAGAAAAAAAGAAGAGAAGAACACATCATCGTCTCCACTGACTTCCAAAGCTGAATGGGATAACGACGGATAAAGAGGAAGGTTCGAGGTCGAGTTACATGGCGTGCTATGCAAATTTGATGGAACCAATACAAGAAAATTTGTGGAAAGCACACGGAAGCTATTAGAATACAAAAACTCAATGGGCGAACGAACTAGAAAACTCAACTTTGGAAAACTGAGATTTTGAATAATTCACGAGGTGCTTATACCTCGTAGCTACCAAAACATTGATGGTTCCATGGGACTACAGTGGGTTGTGTTGTGGTCTACGCTCGTTTTGCTCTCGGGCTATGAAGTCGTATTTACTCCAAGACATAGAAATTAATGAAATTGAATTATGAACAGAGAAATTAAACAACCAGCGTTCAGTTTAATGATGCTCTTGTAACTTTAAACTATTTGGTAGTTACAACTCTTTCGAGATTTTTTTTTGATACTTGAAAAAGTATAAGAACGATTTCTATTCTGCAGACATGTTTGTAACAACGTTTACACGCCTTATGAAGTGTACCATGTGCAAGGCTGCTTTATTTGTTGTTCAACTTGCTGGTATGGTTGATGAGGACTAAGGCAATGAGATACTTTGATTGTTTTTTTTTTGGAGCTCAAGTAGGAACATTGGAATTTTTTGTATTTTGCGTTAGCAACTTGGGTTACAATTACAAAGCTGACTCTAGAATTGATGCTGATGGACCATTAGAAGTGACGTACATTATCTGATTGGGCTTTGTAAAAGGGTGGCGCAACAGAGAGGTAAGAGGTAAGGTAGTGAGGCAATGGAGGGAACCTTCAATTTTTTGCGCCTTTCATGGCAATAAATTTAATATCGGAGGACTTGCTAATTCCTCGCGAAAAGTGAAACACACTGGAAATCATTTTTGGTTTCTGTTGGAATTCGAACCACGAACCTGTACCTTTAACGGACACAACAGAAGATGAATCAAAATGATGAATCTCACCGAAAAAGGGGTGGTGGTGCACTTACTGCTATTCGTTCAACATATCCATGTGAACTAATTAATTTGAATTCATCCTGTGATTCATATTCAAACCTTGATATCGATCAACTTATTACAAAGGTCAATTTGGATTCCAACATTCAATTATTTATTATTAATAGTTATTTCCCTTCTGGATGTTCCTTTGAGCTTTACAAAATTCATTAAGATAATTATTGTAAATCAATATTTGAAAATCTCACTAACTCACAACATGTTATTTATGTAAATGATTTTAATTTAGGTAATATTAAGTGGAAGCTTGATTGCGATGACTTGTGTTTAATACCTTATAATGATATAACTGAAACTGAATCTTTAGTCGTTGATTTTTTTGCCAAATTTAATTGTATACAGGTTAATAGTTTTAATAATGGTTTAGCATTTGTTGATAATGAATTAATGTTGATGCTAACTTGGTGGAACTCCAACCAATAAATAATACATTGCATCATAATGCCTTATTTTTAAATTTTAAATTTTGTAGTTATATGAAAACTACTTCTATTAATAGTACTTATGCATTTAATTACAAAAATGCCGACTTTAATGCAATGAACAATTATCTCTCTTCGATACAGTGGAACGAAGTTTTAAATGCTTACAATGTTGAAGAAGCGTTTAATATATTTTCTAGTATTTTCCAGAATGCAGTTGATCGTTTCATCCCTAAAAAAAAAGTTCAATTTGCTAAACTTATTTTTGTACCGTCAATTTGTGCAGTCGATTGAATATGATCTTAAACGTAATAGTAAATGCTTTTGGAACTTCATTAACACAAAAAGTAAATCTAATGGTTTTCTTAAATCCATGCGTTACTTGAACTCGACCTCATGTAATGTTGAATCTATTTGTAACCTGTTTGCAAATTATTTTGTATCAGTTAACGCACTTCAGATGATGCTAATGAGTTTCTTGGCACTAAGCTCCTAGCTTGGTAAATATTGAAGGATTTCTTAGAACTGAATTAGATGTGGTAAATGCTTTGAAATCAATTGATTCAAGTAAAAGTTTTTTTTTTTTTTTGTTGGAGGTTTTTAAAATACCAGCTGGAGCACTCAGACCTAAATACCGGTCCTGTTAGCGATCTTCTATTTGTTATACCTTTCCAGATGTTCGGAGAAAAGCCAAAAGACGCTGCCATGATAAGGAGCCTAAGTTGCAAGCTCTCACCATGTCTGCGCCGAGTATCTGTAACCTCATGCGAGAAAAAGCAGGAAATTCACAGAGGAAGTGCTCTGCGGTGTCCTCATCTCCTCCACAAGATTCACAGAGTGTGGTATCACTTAAGCCTAACACGTTTTAGTGTTTGCCAAAAGAGAAATGCCCGCTGGCAACGTCAATAAGCTTTTTACAGTCTTTTCTACTACGAGATAGCAAAAATGTTGCAGTCTTCTTACTAACGTTGGGAAGCATACGCTTGGTTTGTCTGCATCCAATGGAGGCATGCCATCTACTGTTGTGCTCTTCACAGTTCCAATCGTTGATTGAAGCCCTCACTGAGGACGCTGGCAGAACTAGCGACGGTTCAGGTCCTGAGAAAGCTGTCTGAGATCCCTGCCTGGAGAGTTCATCGCCGATCTCATTTCCAGTTATGCCGTGATGGCCCGTAACCCAAATGAGACTCAATGAACTTAATCTTCCGATCGCATTCAGAGAGCTCACTTTCGAAGTGGTTAGAGGGTTGAGAAGGGCCTTAAGCACAGCTTGGCTGTCGTTGCAAACAAAGATACTTCTCCCCGTCCATCCATTGTTCGTAAAACGTGGCTCAAGGCCATTAGGATAGAATATGCCTCCGCTTGGAAAATGGATGCGTTTGATCCCAAAGATGTGTGCAGTCTTATGTCGTCGCTCTCCACAAAGACACCAGCACCAGAACCCTCGTCGGTTTTGGAACCATCTGTGAAGATGCGATAACAATTCTTTCTAGGCTCAGATTCTGGAGTGAACCAGTCCTGAACCAAAGGAAAGTTGACTGAGTAATTTTGACGCAGTTTGAGCCTTGGGATCATCGTGTCAGACGGCATATCCATTAGACGTGAGTCAAAAGGTATGCTGCTTGCGAGATCCTCAAAGCTCCAGTGCGAATTATGCCAGATACCACATCTCTTTAAACGAGAAATGGTCTTGAGAGTACACCCCCTGATGTAGATACATATCAAGGGGAGGAAGATTCAACAGTGCGCCGAGAGCAATAAGTAAAAGTATAGGCCCTGATGGTTTTTCAGTAATAGCTTTAAAAAATTGTTTGTAATCTATATCTGGTCCATTAGCGTCTATATTTAACTCCTCTTTGCTTTCGGGAACTTTTTTTAATTCACGGAAAGTTTCTTCTGTTACACCTATCCATAAAGCAGCTTCTAAAGAGTTGGTAACTAATTATAGAGCTATATGCAAAATCGCCGTTATACCAAAAATATTCGAAAAAATAGTTTATTACAATTTTTTTTTTTTAAGTTTAGGAAATTATATCAGTTGACCAGCACGGTTTATTTTCTGGTAGGTCCACTGCTACGAATTTAATTATGCTGTGCAACGGTATTGTAAAAATTTTTGAAGATGGTTGTCAAACGGATATAATTTATACTGACTTTGCTAAAGCATTTGACAGAGTAAATCACAAGTTTCTGTTGCGTAAATTATCCATCTTAGGTTTTCACTCTAACTTTTTGAAGTGGATTGAATCTTACTTGATAAATCGCAAGCAATTTGTGAAAATTGGTGACTGCTTATCAAACATGATTTCCGTCTCTTCCGGAGTGCCACAAGGAAGCCATTTAGGTCCTCTTCTATTTCTTCTCTTTGTCAATGACATACCCTCTTTATTTAAGTACTCTAATAGTCTTTTTTCAGACACCGAGGAGTTCCTGAAGCCTATGTGCGAATAATTATGGACATGTACGAAGGAGCAGTTACAAAAGTGAGATGCCCAGCTGGAGTCACCGAAGAATTCCAAATAACAGTAGGTGTACATCAGGGAAGTGTCTTGAGTCCACTGCTCTTTATTGCTGTTCTGGATTGTTTGCTCGAAGGAAAAGTAACGGACAATAAAGTACAACAATTATTCTTTGCTGACGATGGAGCCATCATAAGCGAGGATCCTACATCCCTGAAACGAGCACTTGACGTTTGGATTGATGTTCTGGAAGGAAATGGGTACCGTATTAGCGCTAAAAAGACTGAATACCTGTGCTGCCCTTTTTCTGATCCAGACAAGCCTATTCCAGACATTTATTTGAATGGAAATGTGCTTCCCAAGTGTGAAAAGTTTAAATATCTGGGATCTATGATCAATAGTGAAGCATCTTGTGATGACGACATCAATCATCGAGTAAGCGTAGGGTGGATGAAGTGGCGAGAAAACTCCGCTATCTTCTGTGATCGAAAAATGCCCCCTAAGCTGAAGGGAAGACTCTACACAGCAGTTGTCCGTCCAGCTCTGACATACGTTTCATAATGTTGGACAATGTACAAAAAGTATGAACGCAAATTGACGGCAGCCGAAATGAAGATGCTTCGGATGACAGCAGGAGTAACAAAGCTTGATCGAATTAGAAGTACTAAGATCCGTGGAAGCCTTCATGTCAAAAGTACCATCTTGGACAAAATTCAGCACGACCGGCTCAGTTGGTATTGTCATGTTCAAAGGAGAGATCCGCAGAACCCCGTCCAAAAGGCAATATCATACAACGTTTAAACAAATTCGCGACGAAAAAGAAAAGGCAGGCCAAAGCACTCCTGGTACAAGCAAATGCAAAAACAGCAGCATTTGGTTGGCCTCAGACATGGAACAATCCAAAACCGGGAGGCTTGCTGACGATTTCTGAGGTCAACGCGGCGTACCCCACAGGCGGATCACTAGTGTGAAGCAGAAAAGTGGGAGAGTTGTGATCGCTTCAAGATCACTACTCGTAACGCCGAAAATTAAAAAGAAGAAGAAGAAGAAGAAGAATAGTCTTTTGTATGCAGATGACTTGAAAATCTACAAAAAAATTAAAACTGAAAATGATTGCTTATGGATTGGTGTGATCGAAATTTTCTTTATTTAATTACCTCAGAATGCCAAATTTTAACGTGTTGCAGAATTTCTTCTCAAATTCTGTTCAACTATAAATTATCAAATGAAAAGTTGAATAGAGTTCTTAAAATAAAAGATTTAGGAGTCACTTTTGATCCACAGCTCAAATTTAACGATCATATTGATTAGGTATATCATTAATAAGGCTAACTCTATGCTTGGCTTCTTAAAACGAAACTCTAAAGATTTCCAAGATCCATATACATTGAAAGCGTTATTTGTCTCTTTAGTCAAATCTAATTTAGAATACTGTTCAACGGTATGGAATCCGTTTTATAATATTTATTTCATTAGAATTGAAAGAGTTCAAAAGCATTTTACTAGGTTTGTAATTTACAAGTTGAATTGGAATATTGATATGCCTTCTTATTCAACTAGATGTTCCTTAATAAGTTTGCATAGCCTTCAATCTCGTCGAAAGTACTACTCTGTTATGCTCATAAGAGACTTAATACATTTTCACATTGATTGTCCGCCTCTACTAAGCTTGTTGGGTTTGTATTTTCCATCTCTCCTACTTCGTGAACGACGTCCATTTTTTGAGCTATTTCATCGCTGTAATTATGGTCTTAATGAGCCAGTTGCATTAAGGAAGCAAATTCAATATCTGTATCTGTTGACTTTTATATCAACTGCACCAGAGATGCCTTCACAAATAATCTGTTACTTTTAATATGAAACATTTCTTAACTTATTTTATTAATTGATTATTATTTTAATTATTACATATCTTAGTATGATGTGAGTTCTTATTGTTCTCTGTAGATGAATAAATAAATAAATAAAAAATCATCTTCAGTTACGAAGCTCATTTTTGGCTCAATGGGCAACAATATGGGTTATTGGTCTTGCGAAAATCCACATGTGCTTCCAGAGTGACCACTTCATCCACAAAAACAATTCGCTGATTACTTATCGCCGTCGGCGTCGTTATTGGGCCATTACTATGGATGGCCAGTGTCGTCACGCCATGATTATCAATTATTTTCAGTCCGAATTGGAAGATATAGACTTGAGCAACATGTGGTTTTAACAAGACAATGCCAAAATCCACAATGCACACGATATAATCGATTGATTGAAGAGTAAGTTTGATGAGGGTGTTGTGTCAGGAAATGGGCAAGTCGATTGGTTACGTTAAGTCATTGTCTTATGCCAACAAGCCAAAGACGTTGGAAAAGCTCAAACCTAACACTGAAAGCGAAATAGTTGCCGTCTCGGCCGAAGCGTGCTTTTAAGTCATCGAAAATTGCGTTGTATCGCAGCACATGATGAGCCCCAGCTTCCGAAAGAAGGCAGAATGGAGTTCCAAAGGAAGTAAGCTGTCGCAACAACGAAATTTTGCTACTGAACTTTCGTTTCGTAGTTCAAAGACGTCACAACTAAAGGAGGTGGTGCATACTTCTATGGAGCCTGGGCCCAGGACGTACACCTATGAGACTAGTACCAAATGAAAGCTTACGTTCAGCCCAATCAGCCTGTCAAATATTTTTGAATTCGGTCTTGGTGATTTTGAGATAATTAGACTTGAAGTTGAGCGCCGGAAATGGGAAAAATCTGACATTTCTGCAAATAATTACGAATATCTCGAAAAGCATAGCACGTAGGACAATGATTTTGGTATCATATGAAAGATCATAAAAATATCTTTCATTTCATTCAAAATACAGTTTTCAAAATTCCTTATATTTCGAAAAAACAGACCTAAAAGTTGTTTAAAAAAAAAACATTTTCGTTGACGTTTGACAGCCAATATCTCGAAAAAATCAGTGATGACCTATAATTTTTTTTGCACCACTTTAATCCTTAATTGGTAAGCTTTAATTTGATATACAATTACGCTATCATACATAAAGCATATCACGTACATTATACACAATTCCTAAAAAAAATTAAACAAAAAATATGTTCCACAGGAAATGCAATTTTTCATTTAATTCTTGGCAGTTTCTACTTTGTTTTTTACTAAACATAAAACCAAAATACATTTTAATGCTGCAAATGATAAAAAAAATGACTAATCTTCGTTTAGATCTATCAAAATACCATCCAAAAACAAAGCTGGTGCTATATTCATTGCTTCCTGGTGTCTTGCGTAACCCAAATACCATAAAATACTCATGACATGAGCGCAACAACCAACAGTCCTCATTCCAACGAGACAGTTACAATAGTAAGCTTTTATTGCGTTCGAACTATGTGCTACGTTTGCATCGCTATTCACCAAGATGTAAGTGAGATACACTTTTCTACTTACATGCCTGGATTTGATTCGCCCTGGCAATAAAAAGTTATTGTTGCCTATAAGACTATTATTAGCAGTAGGGGTAATTCGCATCCGATCTTCGCAGACTTCGATTCTATCGGTTCTCTGGTCTTTTAAATGTTCACCACAGTAGGATCGAGCCTGGTTTATTTGGTAATTCCCCAATGATATCATACGAAGTTCTTGAATAGAGAGTTGTGGGAAATTACTTAAATTCGGGATATTACCATCGATGCGGCTGAACATAGCTCTGGTTCTGTTAAGATTATTTTCTCTTACAAAGGCACCTAAATAATTAGGAGTATTAAAACGATTTAAAGCCAGTTCTAGCAGAACGTTCGCATCAGCACTATCTTCAATGGTTGGATGAAACTTATTAAGAATTGCAGCTGCAACTTTGAAGTCGTCCATCCAATGACCAGCAGCTAGATTAAAAAAATCTTGCCGAAATAGTTTAAAATCCCTTTTAAATCGTCCGTTCACGACTTCAACGACCCATCTGACCATAGTTACACACCTGGATCTATTAGCCTGCTCTGTGGTAAGTTGAAAGTTACCTTCAGCAACGGATTCAGGCATGTAAGTCTTATATCCTTGAGATTCAAGATGTGGGATTGCGTCTCTGAATCCTCTGTCCAAAATAAAAACATCGTTTTGTCTAAAGTATTGCCTGAACGTTCCATAATCGTCTCTGAACAGATGTTTCATTATGTTAGCATCAGATACAGTTGCAGCATAAGGTCCTATAACGTCCAGGATATACCCATCACAGCATGTGATCACTGATCACAAAAGGCTTAACCAGATTTTGATACTTATGTAGGCTGTATGATTGTTTCTGGAAGCCGTAGTTTGAACTTTTTTGAAGGTACACATATGTTCCATCGCAAATGACTATAGATGGACGATCATTTTCATTTAAATTGATGTTTCCAAACAGTCCGTTGGGAATAAGTCTGTTCCTACTAGATACATCTTGGTGAACAGCGATGCAAACGTAGCACATAGTTCGAACGCAATAAAAGCTTACTATTGTAACTGTCTCGTTGGAATGAGGACTGTTGGTTGTTGCGCTCATGTCATGAGTATTTTATGGTATTTGGGTTACGCAAGACACCAGGAAGCAATGAATATAGCACCAGCTTTGTTTTTGGATGGTATTTTGATAGATCTAAACGAAGATTAGTCATTTTTTTTATCATTTGCAGCATTAAAATGTATTTTGGTTTTATGTTTAGTAAAAAACAAAGTAGAAACTGCCAAGAATTAAATGAAAAATTGCATTTCCTGTGGAACATATTTTTTGTTTAATTTTTTTTAGGAATTGTGTATAATGTACGTGATATGCTTTATGTATGATAGCGTAATTGTATATCAAATTAAAGCTTACCAATTAAGGATTAAAGTGGTGCAAAAAAAATTATAGGTCATCACTGATTTTTTCGAGATATTGGCAGTCAAACGTCAACGAAAATGTTTTTTTTTAAACAACTTTTAGGTCTGTTTTTTCGAAATATAAGGCATTTTGAAAACTGTATTTTGAATGAAATGAAAGATATTTTTATGATCTTTCATATGATACCAAAATCATTGTCCTACGTGCTATGCTTTTCGAGATATTCGTAATTATTTGCAGAAATGTCAGATTTTTCCCATTTCCGGCGCTCAACTTCAAGTCTAATTATCTCAAAATCACCAAGACCGAATTCAAAAATATTTGGCAGGCTGATTGAGCTGAATGTAAGCTTTCATTTGGTACTAGTCTCATAGGTGTACGCTCTGGGCCCAAGTATGCACCACCTCCTTTTGACAGCAAATTTAATCAAATTGAGTTTCAAGAAAGGATCTTGATATGTTCTGACAAGTTCGGGGTAAGTCGGACCGCTTATTATGCCAGGGTATATCAAAACCCTCGCAATCCTCGAAATTAAAAACACAAATAAAAATAATAAATTAGAATATTTTCGATAATTGATTGCTTAAGCAAATTGAAAAACCAAAAGTGCCTAAGTGTTGACCAAAAATATTTAATTAACACTAAAAACCATTACCCCAACCAAAACCGTGACCTTATATTGTCCCTCCATTAAACTTAGGAACAACCACATCCATTGATAATATATGCCCTCGAAATTATCACCATAGACACTGATTCCTCTCACTCCAACAATTTCATCCATTTCCCATTTTATTGAAATTCGACTAAACTGAAATTAACCTCAAATCGACAATTCATAAATTTGGCAACCTCACTTGGTGATTTCATAAAATCGACCATCTCTATTCAAAATTTTTAGAGAAAACTGGCACCACACATCAACACCCTCTCCACATTCACATTCCACCTACCCATTCGCTGGGAATTTTGAGCATTTTATTTGCAAGCTAAGCAAATCCACAGGAAAAACAACCACAAACCGAAAACAGTCAACGCGGTGATGTATCAGAGCACAGCACGTATACACTTCAAATGTAACAGGAACTGGCTTTCTACACTGCAACAATATACATGACCACCATCACCGCTACTACCGCAATGGCCAGGCCTATTGCCATTCCTGTTGATTTATTTGAATAATTTAATTTCGTCTCCTGCGCGGTGCCGCAGGCGTACCAACTTTTTTTGTTTATAAAAAAAAACAACTCCCTAGCGAGATTAATGCTGCTTCCCTTTTGAAATTTTGATTTGTGTATTTAGGGAGTTTGGCTACTAACTTTGAACAGAAAATAATAATAAAAAATTGGAAAATGGTTTTCTTTTTTTTTATTATTAAATTATCCAAACCGTATTCGGTGGGCACAAAGAATTATGGACTGGCTCAGAAAATATACAAAAGGAAATATTTGCATAATTTGTTGAGGACTCATTTCAATCGAAGATGGAATTTGAAAGCCAAGATGGGTTCTTTGATTTGGAGTAAAATACAACCGGGAAGGTAAGTGCGTTTAGCTAGCTACTTGTCTTATTTTATTAGAACAGATAGCAGGCCGGCAGCTGTATACGTGTGAAGAAATTTAAAGAATGAGTTACTAGTCTATCACACCTTCTAATGACAGAAGTGCATCATACAACGTGACACTTAGAGGTGTCTTAGTTCACTTATTCTGTAAAATTTCCTTATGACTACGTCTGCAGGTGTTTGAGAAGCATCATCAGTGAAAAAAGGAAACGTGTTCTACTGAAAACATGCAGTCGGCAAACGTTTCCGCAAAGTGTTTCTGTTGAACTGTTGATGCAATTTCAAAATCGAATTAGAATATAAATCTACAGTTCAACAGAAACATTCCACTTTTGAATAGAATTGTAGGTATGACCGACTGAATGTCAGATATGCCGCAACGGATTGCCATGTTGCGTTGCGGCATATCTGGCATTCAGGCAGATTTGGAATTGGAGTGACATATCCAAGATCGTTTTGCAGGTTAAAATAGTCCTATACCTTTCTGCCTTTTGCACTGAAAAGGACTCTCTTTAAAAAAGGCTAATCGATTTTTCTGGGGTTCATAATCTTGTTTTCTGTAGAACACGCTTACCTCGTCTCGAAGTCCCTTAAGGTACATAGCATTCGCTAAATTCATCAACCGTTAACCAAATTGGCCATACTGCGATCCAAGCCACGTACTTTCCAGTGTGATAGAGGTCCGAAATTTCCGAGGGGTCAACTTTGACTCGAACCACCACAACTAAATTTAAAAAGAGAAAGAAGGAGAAGAAACCCGAATTTTTAAGAAGAGAGCAACATGAGGAGAATTGAGAAACTCCATGATAAGAATCAGAATGAGATTCAAAAGTTTTACCAGGATGGCAAACTTTGAAACCAGGTCTATGAAGAGCAGCATAGAAACATAGCCGCTACTCAGGAAATTGGAAGACCACTTCTGCAGACTGATTAAAGGCGAAGAAGACACTAGTTCCACTGCTAAGCAAATTGGACGATGACCAAGAATGCCGTCCTCCCGACCTAGAGGAAGTTAAGCTTGTCATATACTTAAATCAAATGAGACTACAGGTGCAGAAAGCCGTGGTGACGAGCATTTCAGAGCAGCTAGAGACCAGTTGGAAAAGAGCATGCACCAGCTGATCTGCATGATATGGTCGGAAAGAAGCATACACGATGAATGGAACCTCAGTATCGTATGCCTGATCCTAAAGAAGGGAGACCCTCACAATTACGCCAATTATGGAGGAATAAGCCTCCTCAACGTCGCTTATAAGATCTTGTTTGCTGTAATATGTGATTGACTGAAAGCCCCACGTCAACAATTTGATAGGTCCTTATCAATGCGGCTTTAGACCAGAGAAGTCCATAATGGACCAACTTTTCACATTACGGCAGATTTTGGAAAGACGCCGGGAATATAATATCGATATCGATATACACCATCTGTTTATCGATTTCAAGGCCGCGTATGGCAATAATTTAATGAGGGCAAAACGAGGTATATGCTGTCATCAAACAGGGACACAGAACTTCGACGAATTGGACAAATCGTCACAACAGACAGACATAACTTCGAGGTAGTACAGGACTTCGTCTACCTGAGAGACACGGACAACAACATCAGTGCGATCAAACGGAGAATAACTCTTGCCAACCGTTGCTTCTTTGGGTTGTTTTGCACAACAATTGGCTGCATTCACATCAACATCAACGTGGAGCTTCGCAGGATATATATTATTGGTATTTTCGACACCCTTTGAACATAATCTTCTGGGTTTTCCAATCATGACCAAAAAATCTCACTTACTTTGAAAATCAATTCATATTCCATTGCCCGACCAATTTCCGACGAAAAAGAAAAGACTCCGCGTTAAGGCGAGGTAACAAGTGTCAAATGAAAAATTGAAAATGCAAAGTCCCAGAAGATGTTTCGCAAACGTCCAATTGCATTTAATTTCTACTCTGTCCGCCATTGGTTTCCTGCAAAAACTGCAGCCGCGAACAAAACCAACCCCAAAACCCTATAGAAAAACTAATTAAATTCAAAGGGAGCAACCGATTTCGTTTTGGCTTTTGTTTTGTGATGGCGGTGTGGCAGTGGTGTGTAATTAAGTTTCTCCTTGATGATAACGCGACGGCGACACAACGAATCCAGGAAAAAAGGATTCGTAAGGCAATGGCCACATCTACAATACGGCGGCTACTACGGTTACTAACTAACATACTCATCGATTGCAACACGTTCGCCGCCACACCGCACCGCACTGTGGCCATACCGTGATATAAGAACGGACGACTTAGAGGATTTTAACCTAACTCCTTTTGCCGTTTATTCAAAGAGAAAGTGAAAGAGAGATAAAAAACGATAGGAGAAGCAAAAAAATAAATAGAGAGTCGATGCTTATGGACATGGGAGATGCTAATTCCCGCACTGGGTACTTGCTAATTTATGCATGAAAATTCAATTAACGTAATTGATTTTATTAAGGAGACGTACAAAAGTTTATCTCGTTTAAAAAATTTCGCTTTTGAAGTTCGTTTGGAGCGCGCACTTTAAACTTTGCTTCAGCTAACGACTTTTTTAATGAAAACAGTGGATTTGGCCAAAAGACTTTTGAATGGGTAAACTGAACTGCTCTCTCTACGCACATCGCTGTCTTGGATCAGTAATTATGTATAGCATTGGGAAACACCTCCAAGAACTTTAATTTATATGGAAGAAACAATTTAGGTAAAATTGCAGATGGAAAGAGGGTGTGTAATTTTGATTCGAGCTTCGATAGGCAAACTCTCGGAAATTGAAAACTTATAGTTTAATTATGGTGCTTGTTTGAAACAAAGGGGCGAGAAGGACACTTGAGGAAGAATTGACTCTTTTTTAAAATCCTTGATTTTTCTAATAAAAAAAAAGTGGTTATGTGTTTAGTTGGAAATTATTGGGGTATCTCCGTTCTATGTAGCCTGAGAAAACTTTGCTCAAATGGTTTTGCTTTTAAAAGCAAACTATATTACTCTAAAGGGGCTGGCCTAGCTGAATTCAAATATTTCATTTTCATTTCATTTATTTATTTTAATTTTGGCTAACAATATACTACAAGATATTAAATCTTATGATAAGTATCAGTATATAATTCAAGTATGAAGTTTACAAATAAATATTCAAGTTATTTACAAAAGAGTTTTCTTACAAGTAGAAAAATATACCAATAGTCTCCCGAAACACTAGTTCCTTGTAATTGATACAATCGAATTGCATTGACAAAATAAGATCACTCTCCGACAGTGTGTCTAAATCGCGGCATAATTAGCTTCAAACCTCTAGGTGATTGTAAATAAGAAAGATATTCAGTCAAGTACTCCGTACATTGATAATGGATAATATTGTGGAGTTTAAGAATAACCCTTTGGTCAAAATATTCATTTAAACTCATTCCTAATAGTGACCTCTGATGGTGAGCAACGCTAACGTGTCTTGGTATGTTATGAATAAAGCGAATACAGTCATTGAACGCTACGTTGATTTTACGTTTACATTCAAAATCTAAGGATGAGTAAACTATACAATTATACGAAAAAAGGGGCAGTAATGACGCTTTAACAAGATGTTTTTTCATTTCCGGAAGAAGTAGGCTTGAGGATGCTCTCAGTTTTCGTAATCCACCGTATACTTTCCTTATGGTTTCTGAGGTAGCGTCACAACAAGTCATTTTACTATTGATCATATATCCAAGATATTTAACCTTTTCTACATAAGGTAAGGTGACACCATTTAGGTCAAGAGGAGGAACACTGAGTGTGGATATTTCACTTCTTGAACATATCAAGCCAAAAGATTTTGATAGGTTTAAACATATTTTATTCAAATCAGACCACATTTGGATATTCATTAAATCTTCATTTACTCTAGCCACACAGTCTTCAATTAATCCAGGTACCCTAGATAGATAAATCATTACATCATCAGCATAAAGGTGTATATTGCAATTCTCAATTATATTTGGTAGATCATTAATGTATATACAGAAAAGAAGAGGTCCTAGGTACCTTGTGGTACACCCACGTTCACCAAATAAGGTCTTGAGCTGCCAAGATCAGTCTCAATTACTTGTGACCGATTTCTTAAGTAGTTTAAGATCAGTTCAAGTGTAGAACGAGAAAACTGGAAATTTGTTTTAAGTTTTTGAATTAATATGGAGTGATGAATAGAATCAAATGCTTTTGAAAAATCTAACAACACCATGATAGTAATTTCATCCCGATCCATCGCTGTCCTTATGTCAGAGGTGACCTTTAACACTGCATTTTCGCAACTGTGCTGTCTTCGAAATCCTGATTGCCATTTTGAAAGTTTGTTACGTCTTCCTAATTCATCTTGAATCTGACGAGCCAAAATCTTTTCAAGGATTTTTATACAGGAAGGGCAACAAACTAATAGGCCTAAATTTTGAGGGATTTGTAGGGTTTGATTTTTTAGCAATTGGCAGAATTTTCGCAAATTTTCATGTTTCAGGAAATTGGCAGCTGTAAATACAGTAATTGAAAATGTGGACAAGATATGGTATAATCATAGGAAAGATTATTTTGACAAACTTTGGAGAGATATCATCAAGACCGACTGCATTTGATTTAACTGAGCGAGCTTCCACATCAACATCCATATTATTTATACAACTAAAAGTAAAAGCCTCACTAGAGTTAGAGCTTGAACAATCCAAGAAATCTACTTGTGTTGAGTTTGGTACAAGAACGGAATCCATAGCCGTAGGACTGAAGGGACATTTATTTTTTTCACACTCAACCACTCCAATATTTTTCAAGTTTTTCCACAAAACTTATGAATTGAGACTCGGGTCAAGTTGTCTAAGAAAAAAGGACCGCTTAGCAGATCGAATCAAACTGGTAACTTTGTTGCGAGCAAAAACGTATTGGCATCTGTTATACACCGATGGTGTTCTTTTGAAAATCCTGTAGAAACGTTCTCTTTCCTGTATCATTAACTTAATTTGGTTAGTATACCATGGGCAACTTTTAGGCTTCATTACTTTTGTAACAACAGGAATGTAGTAATTATAAAGGTCAGTTATGACAGAGGTAAGCACAGAAACTTTGCTATCGATGTCAGCAGCAAAGTAGATATTATCAAAACCAAACCTACCAATATTTTGTTCCACTTGCGAATAATCAAAATTACGAAATGATCTAAAACTCACAGTTTTTAAGGTTCTTGCATTTATATATGAAAATTGCACTATTTTTATTTAGTTTACGTTCAATTCAATTAACTTATTTTGGTTAAATGTTTATTTTCGAATACAAATTTAGCTGTCAGTTTTTACTTAAGTTTTTTTGCGGAGCACAAAATATACACGTCTACTTCTTCTTAGACATAAAGAGAGACATCAATATGAGCCTGGAATTTACGTAATAACTCGCTTCTCCGAAATATTGATATGTTTCAACATGAAATAAAGCTAATTGAAAAACTAACCCTTATTTCATCAAATAACTGAGATATTAAGCTTTAATGGTGGTAATACACAGTTCTGAATTATTTTGAGGCCTAGGTTGAGCCTCGAAACGAATTTTGAATCAACTTCCTAAAAGTTGTGAGTGTGTAGAGTTCAAATCCATTAAGAACATCGCTCTGCAACTCCAGTTTTTCATGTCCTGATTTTACTTACTTACTCAGGTGGGCATTACAGTTCGGGGTGAACATGAACCTCAAATAACATTTTACGCCAACGATTTTCATTTCGTGCGAGTTCTTTCCAGTTTTGCACTCTAAGTCGGTTGAAGTTTTTTCCACTTCATTGCGACAAGACGAAGTCTTCACTTCCACGATTTCCTTCTTTTTTAATAATTTTCGCGCACTCACGATACATGAGGTTACTTTTATCGTCAACAGACTAAAGGGTGGCAAAGCAGCTGGATCTGATGGAATACCTGTGGAATTATACAAATATGGATCAGATAATTTTATTCAAACACTTGCAGGCCTAATGAACAACATTATGGAGGATGGTATAATACCTGAACAGTTTAACCCTAGTTTACAAGCTGGGGTCCATTTGGACCCCAGAGCATGTTTGAACACTCATAACTTTTTTGTTTTTCATTTTTTTTAAATGGGATTTTTACTCAGTGAACAAAATTCAATTTTTTATTTATTTCTTAAGTTGAAACGATTATCAGATGTTTACAGATTTTTCCGCGATTTTTTTGTGAAAAGAACCCGTCCACCCGAACTGGGGTCCATTTGGACCCCAGTACTGAAATTATATGAAAAATCATATTTTTTCTAATAAATAATTATTTTATTTTAAAAGCAGCCTAGTTTATGTTTAGAAGAATTTAACTTGAAGTTGTGGGCATTTTCGGGAGACATTTAACACAAAAGGTTCTAGTGTGGCAAATGCAACAACATCTGCCACATCCATCGCAGGTGGTTCTGGTTTTCTTGTCATCTGCTCTTGGGCAAAGGTGACATCTGCTTCTTTTACAAGAGAGCCTTTCGGGGACTGTTGGTAATTTTTCCTGAACTCTCCCCAAAATACAGAGAGCATCCATTGCAGATTTTCCAATGCCAGATTGTGTTGCATGTTGAGAACGGTTATTCAATTCTGACTCAACCAGTTCCTCCGCTAGTTCGATGAGTTTATCACTTCTGTACAATTTTTTTGTTTCTTCTAGGTGGATTGAAGTGTCGAAAAATGATAACAGTTGCTAGGGCTGCTACGTCCAATAAGTTGTAGAATACAACCATCGGCCAGCGATTTGTTTGGCGTGTACATGAATAAACTGAGACCATTTGGTCGAATACATCGACTCCACCTTTGGTGCTGTTATAATCCAGTATCATTGCAGGCTTACTTTGATGACCGGAAGTGGCTTTCTCACAGTTATGTTGTGTTGATAGCAATACCACTTGTTTGTTTGGCTTCGGAACATAACTCACCAACGCCATTTTTCCAGAAAATCCAAAAATGGATGAGTGGACTGGACGATACTGCTTTTTGTTATTGACCTTTACAGGCTCATTCTGCTCATCAAGAACCTCCTTCGCTACAAAAGGTTTAGGCAAATCTCTTTTGTTTTTCCGAATCGTGCCAAGAATACTGATCTTCTTATCCAGCTACTTCAATGCCAAATCCACCGACGTTAAGAAATTATCAATAGTGAGGTTGCGTCCAGAATTGAAATATGATGGCATCAACGACATCACCACATCATATCCACGACCAAGTCCTGTACTTTGGTCAGAGCTACCAGTGTAGACAGAAAACTTCAGTGGATAGTCCGTTGAGCTTTGATACATCCACCTGAAGTTCAAGCCATTTTAGGCAGGCTTGCTTGGCATGTATTGGGGAAATTCAATCATTTTTACCTGAACAAAGTGAAATAATGACTATTTTTTTCTTTTGATAGGCGGACCTGGCAAGAACATTGATATGCATCAATATTACAATCAGTAATTACGTAAAACAGACATATCGAAAGGGATAAGCGGGAATCCCAGATTTGCAAAATTAGGCAATTTCCATCGTTTTTGAAATTGAAAAATTTTATTGCTGACCTCCTACATACCTGCATAATGACATCTCTGCTTAAATTTCTTTATCCCTGCTATATATAATACTTAGGAACAATTCATACAATAGCCAGAAGAATTATAACTGAACAATATAAGTCAGAAATCAAAAAAATTTCGAAGAAAAAATCGTGGGGTCCATTTGGACCCCAGTTCGGGTGGACACGACTTTTGCCGGTTTGTAAACTAGGGTTAAGGAAGCCTGAGTATTCCCAATCTACAAAAAAGGTTGTGCAAATAATCCTGCGAACTATAGGGGAATTTCCTTTCAGAATGCCTCTTATAAAATCTTCACCTCTTATTACAGAATCGGCTTAAAATGTGGATTTTATCAAAAAATCTTTTGAGTGAATTTCAAGCGGGGTTCAGATCGGGTTACTCTACTATAGACCATATTTTTGTGTTAAAAAGTATAGCAGATTCATACCTTGCAAGAGGCAAAAAGCTTTATGTTCTCTTTATGGATTTCAAGGCAGCGTTCGATACGGTCGACAGGGATTCCCTAATGTATAAGCTGTACGGACTTGGAATGTCCTTAAAATTTGGTCAAGTCATTCAAAATATCTATGGAGATACGAAGTCGTCGGTTTGGAATGGTGCTGATAAATCTGATTGGTTTGCAACCAAAACAGGGGTTAGGCAATGCTGCCCACTAAGCCCCGATCTATTTGCACTCTTTATTGACGACTTGGTCTATTGCCTACCTGTAGGCATAGAATTTGCGGGACTTCAAATTAAAGCTCTTCTTTTTACAGATGACGTAGTGATGTTGGCAAACTCAAATGAAACTCTACAGTTGATGCTAAATAGGCTCCAAGAGTTTTGTAGACTGGGAAGTCTTGTGGTTAATCCGGATAAATCCAAAGTTACGGTTATAAAGAAGGGAGGAGGCAGAACGTCAATAAAGGAAAAGTGGTTTTTCGAAGGCAATGCCGTTGAAGTGGTAAAAGAGTTCAAATATCTTGGTGTACTACAGTCTCAAAATACTGTCTCAAAAAATTGAAAGATAAATTATCCAAGGCGAAAATCGCATTCAACGCAACTTGGAAAAATTGTCTCGACAACAAATTCATAAGGCACATTAGTAAGTGTCTTCGAAACTGTAGCACAATCAATCCTTTTTTATGGTGCTCAGGTATGGGGAGGATCAGAATATGAGTCGGTGGAAAAACTTCTCAGGTCTTACATCAAAAGAGTATTTCATCTCCCTACCAACTCACCGAGCTATATGCTTATGATTGAGACTTGATTGCCTCCGTTGCTAATAAAGACTGTCAAGTTGCAAGTTGACTATATTCTCTATGTCATGCAAATGCCTGATCAGCGGCTTCTTAAAACTGTGGCCTGGTGCGAAGCAAAAGAGGCTTTTTTAAAGAATGGGAACGTTAAGCTGAAGAGTGTGGAATGGTTCTTAATATAAATCTAAACGAAGCAAGAACTATAAGGCCCTTATTGTACGATCCCATAAAAAAAGTAGATCTTGGACATAGAGAAAAAAATTATGAAGAAGCAGCAAGTTCTCTTCATCGAACAATCTACAACCGCCTCGATTATTCTCTCAAGGAAAACAATTACTTCAAAGATGAAAATAGTATAAAAACAATATCAATGATGTTCCGTTTACGAGGGGAATTGCTACTCCTCAATTACATTCCACATAGAAGTGATTTGCCAATTTTATGCGATCTATGCAACCGAAGGGAACGTGAAGACGTCATACATTTCTTGGGAATCTGTCCGGTTTTGCGAGAAATAAGAAAAGGCATATTTGGGTGTGACACCTTATCAGAAAGTTATTGCATTTTCTTGTTAAACCAAATGAATGTTGAAATACTGTATGAATTCCTAAAAATTGCTCTGATGTATAGGAACAGAATTAAAAATGGTGATTTTTGAAACTATAGTCGAAAAAAAAACATATATACGAATAAACAAATAAAAAAATTGAATACTTATTTCTTAATTAAAGCAATGCTTAAACTATTAAATTAAAAATTGTTATTTTATAAAACATATTATGTATACAGAGTTAAAGCGGATTGTCAATCTGACAGACGGCGAATGCCATGCTCAAACGATTTAATGTATCATAAATATTGTATGTTATCTCTTAAGTTTATGAATAATAAAAATCTTATCTAATCTAATCTAAATCTAATCTAATTTGCGCGCACTCAAGGGGTTGCGACTACCCATATTGTGTTAAGTAATACAGTTCGAGCGTTAAAGGAGATATCGATGTACATTAGTAATAAAATTCTGAAGATTGTAAGGAGAGGGAGAAAAAGAGCTGGGCAATACATTCCACATTCGCGTAGTTAAGGCTGAAGGAGGAATGTCTGTATTTAACAGTACGTGCAAAATTGGGCTCAAGGGTAAACTGATGGGCATTCCTAAAAGAGCGAGATTATTGTTTAATTGTTTAAGGAGAGTGATGCAATTGGTAATATCATAAGAGCATTGTCCGTAAAAAAATACCATTAAATAAGGAGAGACAAGAAACATTACGACGATGTTCGAGTGTCGTTAAAATTTCAATGGTGTTCCTATCTTCAATCATTTTAAAGGCTCTTCTCTGAACACTGTCCAAGAGATTCAAGTGAGTATTAAATTGAGAATTTAAATTTTTTTTAAGATGACTGCCAGGTCATTGGGTGAAAAAAATGTCTTGCATCGTCGAAGAAAACCTAAGCACTATGCAGTATTTTTGGCCATTTCAAGTATATGGTTATTCCACAAAAGGTGGTTGATAATGCACATACTGAGGATTGAAAGCTGTTCTGTTTCAACGATGCAAGAGCCACTTATAGACAGTGGCAAGGAAGGTACGTTTCACTTCAACGAGAAAAGACAGTACTGAGTTTTTGAAGCATTAAAGTCTACCCGGTTTCTTATTCCCCATTGGACAGAGCTGTCTAGATCAGAATTTAATGAGCTTAACATACGTCCGAAGAGGAGCGGTGTGAACCTTAGAACGAATATGAAAAGCTGAGGGTACTATCGTCGGTAAAACAATTAAGTGGATTAGTAGTTTCAGACAGAAGATCGTTAACGAAAATGAGAAAAAGTGTCGGAGACAAAACGGAGCCCTGGGGTACACCAGCATTTATTTTGTGGGTTTCAGATTTATAGCCGTCCAAAACAACTTGTAATGAACGGTTAGAAAGGTAGCTGCTAATCCAGCGAAGACGACACTCATCAAAAATAAAAGCTCGCATTATAAATAGAAGAGCTTGATGCCAATCTCTATCAAATGCTTTAGAAATATCAAGTGCAATAATTTTACTTTCTCCAAATCGATGTAAAGATAAAGTCCGCGTTTCCACGTCGTAATGTAGGACTGGGATGATTAAAGTCTTCAAAAATGTTACCTTGGTTTATCTAGAAGAGGTTTTGTTTCTCAAACTCAATTGCCTTTCAAAGAAGCAGCGGTTGGCAAGAGACTTTTTCCATTTGATCTCCGCACTGATGTTGTTATCCGTGTCTATAGCGGATCCTAGGTAGACGAAGTCCTGCAGTACTTCGAAGCTATGTCTGTCTATTGTGACGTTTTGTCCAATTCGTCGATGATCTGTGTCCTTGTTCAATGACATCATAAACTTCGTTTTGTTCTCATTAACCATCAAACGCATTTTTGCCGCTTCACTTTCAATGATCGCAAAAGCACCTATGACATCAAGCTTGTTTCTTTCTGTTGCATCAGTATGGTCTCCGTTAACGAGGACAGACTTTCAAAGATTGTTCCTCTGGTGTTGACGTTTGAGCTTTGTACAATCTTTTCAAGTATGATTTTGAAGAAATCGCATGACAGTTTGTCGCGTTGCCTAAAGCCTTTTTCGATATCAATTGTTTTGGTGAGTGTTTTACCGACGATGACGGAGCAGCGTGAATTCTCCAAAGTCGTCCTGCATAGTCGTGCAAAAAAAACTAGAGATGGCTCTGTGCAGGTCGTCTCTGTTAATGCCGTGCCATAGGTGGCCTGGAAATCGATAAAAAGATGGCATGTATCGATGTTGTATTTTAGTGCTTTTTCCAAGATCTGCCGTCATATGAAAATTCGGTCGATTTAGGACTTTTC
The DNA here is from genome assembly GCA_914767635.1 of Melanostoma mellinum. NCBI lineage: Eukaryota > Metazoa > Arthropoda > Insecta > Diptera > Syrphidae > Melanostoma > Melanostoma mellinum. The sequence continues at coordinate 56,152,789 of OU612059.1, read as the reverse complement.
TGGTCTAAAACCACATTGATAGGATAGGGAGTTTGTAACTTGCTGTGGCAACGAAACAAAGCTAACGTGCTAACGATACTTTTCGAACGGTTAGCCATGACTTACTGTCTGCTTGAGGTCCATTTGTTGAGTAATCAGCAACCGAAATTGAAAAAAAGTGGTTCTATTTAAAGAGTAAATTTAATATTATTTCCAATAAAAAAGAGATACTAACCATACCTTAACACTTGGATCAAGTAATAAAAAGGAGAACGAGCACTGTGGCGCTGTTATCTGTCCCTTGAATTGCTCATTTGTGGTCAAGACCAGCTTCATTGGAATCTTTTTTTTTTACACATTTTACTCATTATTTTTGACGACTGGCAATGCAGATAACGAAGGATGTTTTTAATGAACCCAAAGTGGGTCTTTTTCGCTGAAATCATATCTCAAAAGGGATCCTCAATAACATTTTACTGCACAAGAAATTCATTAATTAAATTTTGTTGTTTGTGGAATTTTGTTTGTCGGGGTATTCATTAAACCGACTGAAGAATTTCTTATTAAATCAGCTCGTTATACATTTATTTGCACAGAAAATAAAAAGTATAACAAAAGAGTGCACGTACCAAAACGTATAATGTTTCCCCCCCTCCACCCAACTAACCAAAACTTTTCTCTTTTAAAAATAAAATTCACATCCATCTCTCATCAATGGATTTTTCGGAATTGATTTCTTTTCGAACTTCTCGTCCTTTGAGAATTTTCTTGTGAGGATATTTTGCTACGTGACCAATTTGCATTTTAATAATTTTCCTACACAAGTAGCCTCTGATTAGAGGAAAAGAAACTCGATCATCATTTCGTTTTCCTGCACACCCAGTTATGAGCGCAATAAATCTACCGTCCGCCATAGCCCACACCATTTGCCGTTATTTGCACTGGAACTGAATAGGTACGTACGTACATGACATTAGGAGATATGTCGGTGCATAATAAAATTAAAATAAATGTTAGCCCACCTCAAGCCCCCTCACTGCCAGAGAGAGCTACCCTTCGGAAAGTCCTCCGTCCACATGTGAAAATAATGTGGCAAACAGAAATAAAAGGCAAAAAAAAGGCTAAAATAAGAAAATGGAAGTCAGCTGGCAGCCATGTGGAATAAGTAAGTCGGTTCAGTATTCAGGTTGTTCTATCGTTTGATTTAAGCCCACTGCCAGTGCCTTGGCAAAGCCAAACCAAAGCTTTGCCAGGAACAAGTAGTCGTAGTGTGAAGGCTCCCAACTGTGTATTTTCTTGCGATGGTATTTCCTGCTGCACGTCTCCCTCTGTTTGCCATTTAAAATGAAAAAAGGAAAAAATTCAAAGTGCATTGCTGTTGCTGCTGTCGTAAAGTACACACACTTTTGTGCATAGTTTGTCTGTTCAATGCACCCGCTTGGCTGTGCTAAGACAATTGAACGCTGTCACATATGCGAGATACGGTGGATGGTTTAAGGAGCGATTTTCTATGGCTCATTTTCCCTTGGAGTTGAGTTGTATGGCCGACATTGCTGTGATGTGCATATATGAAGGATACAGCGCATTTAAATGCGTGAGGAACTTGTGTGTTTTTTTTTTTTCATGGCAAATGCGAGCCCCCATCGAGATCTCTGAGTGGCTGGCAGTGTTGTCTACCAACGTCAAAGACTTCAGAAATGTGATTAACTTGTCTGTCGCTATTTTTTGTTTATATGTTTGATATGTTGTGATTGGGTGTGTCAAAATAGTGACTGTCTGAGCTCATTTCCTATTGAGCAAGAAATGTGATTTCACCTGTCTCAGTGAGTAACAGCCAATTTTGTCACAAGATTTACTTGTCACTTAGTAGATTGTTATCTACTGTAGCAGGGCGGTGCGGTATTCAAAGGAAGAGCGGGAGCATGTGTCGCATAGGAGCGACTGATAGACTTATGGTCCCTGTTATAAATATGAAATTATACTAAAAAAAAAAGAAGTGTAAAACTACTATTTTCGATTTATATTGAAAGAAACACGTGAGGATATTTCACTTCCTTCGAAGGCAAACCACTTTGAAGAAATCAGTTGTTCCTTTTTGCTAAGGTTACGCTTTTTGTTCAGAATCTCCGTGTAAGAGATTAGCTCATTTCCGGATTAAAGTTTTATAACATTTCCAAGGGTAAAATAATTTTTGAAGTGAAACTTCTTATGCGACTTGCAAACATGGATTCGTGACACATTTAACACGGGTTATCGATTGCAAACTTTTCGGCACTATACTCGCAATTCTTCATTCAGCCAGACGATTTAATTGAAGTGAAATGTGTTCTTCGGTGGAAGTTTGCATTATTTTCGGAGAAAATCAAATCGAAACCAGTTTAATTTTTTATTTTTTATGAGTTTGATATACGAGGGAGCGTTTTTATATTCGCGGAATGAGGGGATTAGAGGGGGGTGACTATGCTCATTATAGTAGTAACGGGTTCAGCTACTCATAATTAAATTAAATACGAGGTTTCATTGTTTTTAGACAAGTTGTCTTCGAGCTGTCATCAACCAAGCAACATAATCGGGAATACAAAGTGAAATATGGAGTAAAACAATAGCGCGTAGAGTGTTCACTTGAATTTTTGGACCTCTGCAATGAAGACAAGGATCGTGTATTGAGTCCAATTGTTACTGGAGACGAAACTTTGGTTTATCATTATGAGCCTGAGCCTAAACAAGACTCCATGCAGTGGCACAAAAAAGGCACAACACCTCTCAAAAAGTTTAAGGTGTCACAGTCAGCGGGAAAACTCATGGCAACGGTCTTTTGGGACTCGGAAGGAATGTTACTAATCGATTATAAAGATAAAGCTGTTTCTATAACCGGAGAAAACAACGCTTCAACATTAGAGCGATTAAAAGAAGCCTTTAAAAAGAAAAGACGGGGGAAATTGACAAAAGGTGTGCTGCTTTTGCACGACAACGCGCCCGTGCACAAGAGCCGCATTACGTTGGCTGCCCTGCATAAAGAGGGCTTCGATAGTTTGGATCACCTACCCTACAGTCCAGACCTGGCCCCGAGTCATTATTATCTGTTCTCAAAAATGAAACAAAGAGCTTCGGGGTAAGAAATTTACCAATGATGATGAAGTCAAAGAGGCAGTTTTGGCGTATTTTGAAGGTAAAGACAAAATATTTTTTATGAGGGTATAATAAAAAAAGAAGAAAAAAAGCATGGTAGTTATTACTTGTCTTCCGAAGGATTAATTATATGGGCGTGCCACAAGGATCTGTCATTGGACCTCTACTGTTCTTTATTTATATTAATTCTCTGTTTGAGCTGCCTTTTAAGGGTGCGTTAACAGCTTTTGCAGATGACATAGGATTCGCATACGGGACAGAAAGCCTATTACTCGTAGACTTGATATTTGATATATTTGATATTTATTGTTTAAATGACATCTGTACATCAAGAGAACTTATTACTAGTACAGGATATAAGATTAATTTCTTTTTGGAATGTGCAAGAACATATATATATATAAAAGGAAAGGAAAACATTGAGTCGCATTTTTACTTAACCTAATTAAAATTATTATGATTTTTATGAGTATTAAAGGAGATAACAACTGTAATGTAAATTAAATGGATATTTGATTTTACAAGAGAAAATAAAAACAAAAATATAATTAGATATATACATTTAAGTCTATAATCCAGCTACAGAAATGTTGAAAGGAAAATTTATGAAATTTTCTGTGATTGATTCTAGATCTTAAGTGACTTGGTAGATTATTCCACAGCCTGACAGCATGAACGAAAAATTGCCTGCGTGAAGTTAAAGAGCCAAATGTGAAATAGCGCAACAATATATAACGGTTTGAGGAGCAGAAATCTAGTTTTTCAAATAGATAACATGGAGTCTTGTTGGTAATAAGTTTGAAAAGAAAAGAACAACAACGATATTTTAAGAATGCTTCTAGGTTGCAGCCTAAAATTTGGTTAGCCTTATATGACACATGATCGTATTTACGAAGATTAAAAACGAACCGAGCAATCGAATTGAATGCAACTTTAAACTTTTGAAGTGATTGCGAATCGGGGTCTGCGAATAACTCGCATCCATATGATAATATTGGTATGATTAGTGCTTTAACCAACTTCAATTTAATATCTGTGGGCAGGAGGGTTCTCGTTACAGAAAGTCCTCTAAGTGAAGCATAAATTTTAGAAATTACTGAGTTAATGTGCGTATCCCAGGTTAAAGTATTGTTAAATATTAAACCAAGATTTTTAGCCTGAGTCACATACTTGATTTGGCAAGAATTTAAGTAAAGTGGGGGAAGATCTGTAAAATTCGGTATATTTTTTGATATTGGAATTGCTTTTGTTTTTTCAGGATTTAGCTTAAGCCCATTGCGTGTTGACCAATCAAAAATTGAACGTAAGTCAGCGTTCATTTTGGTTATAGCATCTTCGATCATTCCGATAGGAAAACTGATGTACAGTCTGCGTAAATATGAAATTTACAAAAAGACAATACTGATGGCAAATCATTTATAAACATGGAAAACAGCAAAGGACCCAAAATGGATCCTTGTGGGACACCACTGTTTACATTGAGAAACGAAGACAATCTACCATTGAACGACACACCTTGAATGCGATTGGTCAGATATGAATAAATAAGGTTTTTAGTTGTGTCAGAAAAATTAAAATAGGTAGTCAGTTTATCACAGAGTAGGTTTGAATTTACGCAATCAAATGCTTTGGAAAAGTCAAGTAGTGTTATCACAGATGTATATTTATTATCTAGAGCTTGTCTTATGTCATCAGAAACTTTAATAAGTGCTGATGTGCAACAATATCCAGATCTGAACCCTGATTGAAGTGGGACTAGGAGCTGTTTTTCGTTAAGATTGTTTTTTATTTGGTTGCTTATGATGATTTCAAAAGCCTTCGATAAGAATGGGAGAATCGCTATTGGCCTGAATTCATTTTTGCCTCCCTGCTTTGGAATGGGGATAATCTTGGATTTTTTCCAGGAATAAGGGTAAACTGATGTCATTATAATAGTATTAAAGGTGTGGGTTATATATGGAAGTGTAAATGGTAAAAGAATTTTTATAAAGTCCGGATGCATATCATCTAAACCAACAGATTTGGATTTTATAGAGAATATAGCATTCCCAACTTGATATTCATCTACTGCACTGAAAGAAAATGAATGATCTGAATTATTGTCAGCTTCTGAAAAATTGAAAGCAGAGGAAGATGTAGGCGGAGAGGAAAATTGTATGTTCAACTTTTCTACATTAATAGAGTCGTCGGAAGTAGAAGTGCGTTTGCTAAGACCAATATTACGAATTTCCTTCCAGAAGAATTTCGAGGAACGATTGGAGTTGAATTTGTTATTATAAAAGTTCAGCTTAGCGTTCTTTATTAAATAAGTAACCCGAATGCGTAAAGTTTTGAAATCTTTTAACATTTCTGCACAACGAAAACGTTTCCAGCGACGGTATGATGTGTCTCTATCTTTAATTGCTTTTAAAATTTCATTAGTGATCCATGGACAACTGGTAGATCTAACCTGCTGAGTCTTAATGGGAACATGCTTATCAAAAAGATATTGGGTGGCAGCAGTGAGAAAGTCAACTTGATTATTAACGTCAGATGTATAAAACATAGATCTCCAATCAATTTCAGAACAATCACTGAACAGAGAATCAACATTAATATTACGAAAGTCACGGTACTGGAAAGTATTTGAAATTTCAGCCTCATTATGTACATTAAAAGTTGCAAAAACAAGCTCATGGTGAGAAAAAACAGGAAGTGATAATTGACTGGAACACATTACAAGACTAACATCGCTTACAATAAAAACATCTAGGAGTGACAAGGCACAGTTTGGCATAAAGTGAGTTGGCTCCGAGCTATTTAAAAACGATAACCCAAGAGAATGCATAGTTGTTTTGAAGGGATTGGATGAAGAAGAAAGAAGGTTTATATTAAAATCTCCACAAAGTATCACTTTCGGTGCACGGAAACACATTTCTTCTATGATCGGAGTAATTACACTAGAACTAGCTATATGAGGTGGCATGTAGATAGCACCTATGCTGCATTTATTTTCACCATCAAATAAATCAATGAAATAATATTCGCAAGCTTGAATTGACATCTGAAATTAACTGGGACCTTAGTATTCTTAGCGTCTGGTTTGCTAGCCACAATCTAGTGATTAGCTCTAAAACGAAATTAATGTTATTTTGTTTGTCTAACATTAATAGCCCTTAAGTTGACGTGTTTTACCACTCTCCCGATTTTCAGCACTGTAAATTAGAACAGTGTAAGTGTGAATCTCTATCCGCAGAGAGTACTTTTGATGGCAGCTCACGGTGCAATATGAACTGCTTTCAAATAGAAAATGTAGATGAATTGAAATATTAAGGCTTACATTTGAACTCGAAAATGAACTACCCATACGGAAAAGTTGAGGCGGTACTTTCGTTCCGTTCTAAGGCATTTTTTTTATCTATGTTATGTGTGTAAGGACGAACTTTTAAAATATATATATTACGAAATTTTCCATTCCAAGATGCAAAATGCAATAACCTGCTGGGATGGAACCTTTTCCAACAAAATTCAACCACTTTTCATACTACAAAAACTCATGATAAGATGAATTTTAAAAAAGTCGCGTTGGGATCATAGTTTTTAATTTTTTCAGAATTTGATTGTTCTTCCTTTCCGCCACATTTATTGCTGTAAGGTATTTAAAATATTCTTCGCAGTCTATGAGTTCTAAGAAACCATAACGAACGTGGAAACCATTCATTTTTTGGTAAACATTCCTCACTCACGCACCACTGCTTGTCGTAGATTCCTTGGTGTGGCATCTTGTAGACTCCTTAATGAACTGCCACTATATCGTAGACCAGAAACTTCAACGTCTAAGCTTTTAAGAAACTTGAAATTTTGGTTGTTCACCTTAGATCATACATGCATTGAATCTCTTCTTATGTAATTCGTGATTAACTTAAATAAAATTAAAGTTATGCACTTGGGTCTGAGCCAAAATTTTCTTCGAACCCTTAATTACTTTACTGTTTTCTGCTTGACTTCATAATAACCAAAGAACGTCAATTCGAACCCAATATCCCTTCAAGATCCTTATCCCTACCAAAGGCCTAGAAGACGCTGTCATAGCTTAAGTCAAAGTGTGTAGTATTACTTTAAATCAATTCCCTTTGTTTTTCGAATATATATCAAGTTCAATGTGCGGTCATTTCATATTTCATTCTTTTTCTATTCCCATGGGATTATAAGGATGAAATCTACGCTAAGTTACTGAGCTTTCCCATAGTGCCGAAAGAATTTTTGAAATCTGATCAGTAGTTTCTAAGTTTTCATTTCCAACTCCGTTCCTGAGGGAATCTTCCGTTCCCGTGGAAATATGTGAATGAAATATGTATAAATCTATGCCACTAAGGAATAACATAACATCCTAGAGTTGAAAGAAATTTTGGAATCTTTCAAGTGACTTAAAGGATCCCGTTCTCGTTCCTGTTTCTGTTCTCATGGGATTATAGGGATAAGATAAAGGCTTTTAAACCTCTTTAGACCTACATGAATATTTCAAAATCAAGATAGGATAAGATAAGAATAATATAATAAATAAGATAAGAAGAGTTTTAGCCAGACTAGCGAACAGCAACTGCAACTCCTGCGCCATCTAAGAGACAAATAAAAAAAATTTACGACATATAGAGACAAAGTTTTTCAGCCATAAGTACCATTTTAGAGTTTGAAAGATTCTTGAAAAGTGACAAAAAATTTGGAAAAAATTTTACTTACTAAATTCTAAATCTTCTCGGTGAATGAAATTTCAGTATCGTATGCTCAATCCAAAAAAAGCGAGGCCTTACATCAAAAGTCTCCTCTGTATAAGATCTTGTCTGCTGTAATATGTGAACGTCTGAAACCCAACGTCAACAACTTGATAGGTCCTTGTCAAAGTGGTTTTAGACCAGAGAAGTCCACAATAGACCAAATTTTCACATTACGGCAGATCTTGGAAAAAACCTGAGAACATTATATCGATATACACCATCCTTTTATCCATTTCCAGGCCGCGCATGCACGGTATTTACAGAGACGAACTGTACAAAGTCTTGTCTGGTTTCGACATCCCTGCAACACTCCCAAGACTATATGCAGGTTGAACTTGGATAGTTCACTCTGCTCCGTCAAGGTCGGTAAAGAGCTCACCGAGACCTTTGATGTCGAAAAGGCTTTAGGCAAAGCGACAAGCTGTCATGCGATTTCTTCGACATTTCACCTTATTGGAGTGTGCCCTATTTATGCAGCACAAAGGCGACTATATTTAGGAGTAAGTTCTTTAACAGTGCAGGAAACAGTAAATTTGCTTAATGGCCCGAATTGGAAAAATCTTCATTTATTCATAAAAAATGTTTATAAATATCGAATGTTATTGATAACTGAATTTGATTAAAACAAAATTGTTAATTTAACTTCTTTACCAAAATCTTAAATTATTAAAATATTTATTGCCAACTGAGCTGACGGCATTGCCATTGCTTTTAATTCAATACTTATTATGTTAATGTGTTTACTTTATAAAGTCAATAAATGGATTACTTACTACTATTAAACCTTACTCATACTTGAAAAGATTGTACAAAGTTCTGACGTTTGAACACCAAAGAAATTTTTTTTCAGAAGTCTGTACAATTTCGCCTACGCAGACGATGTCATAGTTGCTTTTGCGAGTATTGAAACAGAGGCGGGAAAAATGAGTTTGATATGGTTAATGAGGGCAAAACGAAGTATATGTTGCCATCAAAGAAGGACTCCAAACATCGACGAATTGGACAAAATGTTTCAATAGACAGACCTAACTTCGAGGTAGTACAGGACTTCGTCTACCTAGGATCCGCTATAGAAACGAAAAACCACATCAGTGCGGAGATTAAACGGAGAACAACTCTTTCCAACCGTTGCTTCTTTGGGTTAAGAAGGCAATTGAGAAGTAAAACCCTCTCTAAAAACACCAGTGGTACCCGTCGCGTGGTGGTTAGCATGTCCACCTGCTAACCCAGAGGTTCGAGGTTCGAATCCCAGCTGGGGCAAAAATGTTTTTAAACGGGTATCGCCTTTTTCGAGGAATTGACAATTAGTTAGTAAACTCATTGCCATGAAAAGCGCTTTCTCAATTATCCGTTCGGAACCGGCAGAAAATTGTAGATCCCCTCCATTCCCTCACAAGGCGTGGTTGTCAGACATGCGCTAGACCCATAAGGTGGACTCCTCGATCTGTTGCGCCACCCTATTTATTTATTAATTTAGAAACTACCCTGGTGTTATAAGGCTTTGATCATCCCCATCCCGTTAGCGGGGACTTTATCGAAAGCGGATAATGAATCCTTATGAATTTTGGTCCCATAAATGAAGAAAATGGGTGAAGAAGAAGGCTCAACAACGCAGAATGAGCTGTATTGCGACGTGAGCATATCCAAAAGAGTACGTATCACAAGGTTACGATTGCTGGCCATATAGAGCGGATGGACATCAACGCTACGGCCTCTTCTCGAACATTGAGGCGCAATCAAGTGGAAGAAGAACTCTACCGACTTAAAGTACAAAACTGGAAGCTCAGGTTCACTCGAACTGTAATGCCCACCTAAGTAAGTAAGAAAGGAGCTATAATTTAGAATCGTTGTTGAACTTTAGCAAACGAATATCTTGACAATATATCCTCTTTTAAGCGGGTATTTAGAAGATGGTTATAAGTCTTTTTTTGTTGCATTTCACGAAATAAAGGTCGGGACAGAATTGTATTCTAGTTTCAAACGAAAACCCTCTGTTCTTTTGCTTGGAGATAGGTACTCTTCTTCTTTACTTTTTTTGCAAGTTTTGTATTCCACTTATCATCTCTATTATTAGAAAAGCCATGCCTTGACCATGAACTGGAATCCAGACTGTCTATTCCTCGAACGATGTGGATGAGAACATCTGGGCCCAACAGAACAGCGATATGTGCCACACAACAAAGAACGCCACGTTGACCTTATCATATTGGGACACCTATTCAAAAACTACAAGTGGGGCAACTGCATCACTCGGGAACAAGATTAAAAGTATGCTTGAGTATGTAATAAGTCAAGTCTTACCATTTACTTTGCATTGAATATATGAACATGAACGTCTGAATGTCTTACCTGTAAAGAGAGAGAGAGAGAAAAAAGACATGAGTAGGCAAAGCTGCTTCTGTTGACAACGAGTTCTACACAAAAATCAAATTTCTTTCATAAATTTACTTTCATTCGTTTTACAAGGAAACACTTCAAACCCAAGCAACCGGGCATAATTGAACAAAAAAATAAAAAAATTGCTTCAACATTTGGCTGTAGCTTGACATTCCATCAACAAGAAGTGATTGCGTCAAGTGTCATTAAGTTAGCCGACGTCCTTAACGTCCTCATTTCTGTAATGAAGACGTTTCATAACTTTTCATTGTAAGTGAATGTCAATTGTAGCAAAACACATAAAAAAAACGAGCTTTCAATTGCTCGAATACGGCAAAGGAAGTAAAAGAATTTCTCTTCTGCACCACCGACTTTAATTGAATCAATTTATATTTTTAGAAGCTCTACTTTTCAACTTTAAAGAATGTACGCGATCTGCTTGAAGTAGTCCTGCTGATGCTGCTCCTGCAAGACCACAACGACGAGGAGAGCTCGAATGGAAAACCATAAAGTAAGCACTACCAACCCTCGAACTATATTTGAAAATATTACAACCAATCTAAAGTATGTTACGGTACCTAACCTATATCGTACACTGATGAAGTATACACATTTAGTAGCAGCAACAAAGTAGGGGGGCGTATACGTAACCTTTTTTTTCTTCCCAAAGTAAGTATCTTTTATATATTTTCGCCTGAGTATAACCATGAGATTTGTTTTTGCAAGTTCTTTATATTTTCTTTGAAATTATACGAAAATTCAATTCAATTCATTTTGAATGTTTTTTCTCTGGCAAACCCAGAGGTCGTCAATTAGGAGATGAAAAAGGAAAAACAAAAGCGATATAAAAATCTCACAGATGATTGAGAAAAAAAATAAAAAATAAAAAGGAAAATGAAAATGGAGAATTGAAAATAAAGTGAAACGTTGGACAGGAATCGACAAGTGGAACGGAAATATGTGTATGGCATGGGGATGGTATGTATCCGCCCCACCTAAAGTCTGAGGTGCTTGCGATAAATTTCCTTGGCAGCGTATAGTAAGTTATCTACTGAGCTGATGTGAAACACTAAGTGGAGTGGTGCTGGCAGTTATCTCGCTGTTTCGTTACGAGACTTGTTACAAAAATGGTGGCTCTTAGTGGAGGTATGAATAGACAAGGATACAACTTACGATTGGCAGGTGGATTTTGCAATCCCTTAAATGGCATTCTTAGCTCACAATAAGAGACAACGAACTTGTTGATTCGCAAAATGAATTGCGTTGTGTCTGGTTTTGATCAATTTTACTTTTCAAAATTAATCCAAGGAACTATAGCTCTGGTGTATAGCCTTCGACGGGCACTCAGCATTAAGTTTCAAATCGAAAGGATGAATGTTAACAACGAGTGAGCATCGCCGCAGCGCTTGAGGCAAATGGATATAGACAAGTAAGAGTACATGGGATGCGAAGTTTTCTTCGAAATTCAAATGGTTGTTGACGGCGGGCGTTGGTTGCACACTTCTCAGAATTAAAATTCAATATGATTGCCATGTCAGTTGCAAACTGTTTACCATCTTTAAAAGCTTTGGGGCGATAAGAAAGAAAAATGAAAGACGAAAGAGTTGAAATGGAACTGATGTACTGACAGATTATTTCATCAGGATATTATTAATTTCCGAATATCGATGTCAAAAAGAAATTTCATTTACCATTGAGAAGATTAATGTTCACAAGTGATTCGTAAAAAAAAGTGATAAATGGATGAGGTCAAACTCTTTTACCCGCTTTGTTATGCGAAGCAAGCTTTACTTGGTTAGAGTGCTGTAATTAAAATTTAATGATGGTACACTCTTTCAGGTCAAAAGAAAGTCAGTGCAAACAAAAAAGGGGGACCTCATATAATTTGTAATTTGTAGTAGCAGTGGGCAACATTAAGGAATTCTCACACTACTGTACGCCCAGCTTAGAGGCTAACTCGCATCAACCTGTTTGTATTTTGGTGGTTGAAATGAGGATTAATTTGAACGGGGAGGGGTTAAATATACTTTGATAACAGGGTAACATAAGCAAGACTACTTTTTCATAGCGACCGTTTACTTTACAAAAAAAAAAGAAGAGAGAATAAGGGTTACTAGACTTGAAGGTTGTGTACAATTCGATAAGACTCCGATTGGTGAAGTGGTGCAACTTTAAGTACACGTTAAATGTGCTTGCTGTACTTCCTCGCGGTAACCACTGACCATATACTGCTCACCGTCAACCGATATGACTTGCAAAATTACCAAAGCAACACAATTGCCTCTTGCCGAGTGGTTTAAGTATCAATTTTATAAGAGCATTCACACTTAGGACATTCGTAAAGAAGTCGATAAGACCCAAAAGGCACCAAAGGGGAGGAGCCATTATTTACTTTTCTTATCAATTTACTGTTGTGAAGAGTAAATAAAGAGCACTGATTTTCGGTGATCTTAAGAAGATGTTCTAAGAAGGTTTTGAAGATGTTTTTGATTGAGTGTGAAAAATTAATTGAGTAGGGATAAGCAGCTTCAGGACAAGAAAAGAATAAGTTTATTTCTCTTCTAAGCAAATTCTTTTTTTAGAAAGAAAAAATCTCTGAATGATCTTTGGTCCCGTATGCGAAGACAATGTGTGGAGAACAAGAAACAACAGCTCTATGAGCTGTCTGTAACGCGACATGGGCATAGCCAGAAGAGCACGCATCGCGAGGGTACGATGGTTGGGCCATGTAGAGCGGATGGACCCAAACGCTCCGGCTCGACGGGTTTTCGAAAGCACATTGCAGGGGAATCGCGGAAGGGGAAGACCTCGTCTTACGTGGCGCAATCAAGTGGATGAAGAGCTCAACCGACTAAGAGTGCAAAACTGGAGAGAGCTCACCCGAAATCGAAGTCGTTATAAAAGGATGTAGGTTGAGGCCCAGGTTCACCCCCAACTGTACAGCCCACCTTAGTAAGTAAGTAAGTAAGCAAGTTCTTATTGAATACAGTACCCAAGTATCACAAAAGCTCTTTAAAAGCTATCAAAAAAATTTATCAGCACTTAACAAGGTCTTAATTAGATCTTTAAAATACTATTCCATTTAATAGACTCTTATTTAGCTCTTTGTGGGTGGTTTTAATCCAGAAACTCTTGAGGAAAGCTTGAATATTTATTTAATAAGCGTTTTTCATACCGACACCTTGCAGGACTTATTTAAAAAACTCCTAAACTAGCTTCTGCTCAGGGATCACTAAAAATTTTTCTATTCACTCTTTAAAAAAAGTTTTAAAGTGATTTTGAAAAAACTTTTTGAACTGTATACGTACGTATTTAATTTTGGTTTTGTTAGAAAAGAATCAGCTGCTGTCACGTTAAAATTCTTTTCCGTCATATTTCACTTTTGCTTAGTAAAGTTTCGTCAAAATGGGTATTTTTAAATCCAGTCTGAGGGTACTTATAATATAAATTTCGAAAGAAAGAATAAACATACTTTTTTTAAAGATCCGAATAGTTTTTTGCTTGGATGTAAAGCATGAGCAATGCTTTTGGTCTCTTTTGAATCCAAAATACTAGGGCAAATTTAATCTCAGCGAGTTTTCAAGCGAAGTCCCGGTTCATAGTAAAACCACTAGATCTTTAAAATGGGGTCATTAAAACGATATATTGTGGCGACAACTTTAAAATCAATTTGGTTGCTTAAAATGTGAATAGTGCCTGAATTTCAACAGCTCAGACAAATTTAAATGGATTGAAAGTTTAGTTCTTGTCTAGAAATACTTGATTCAGAAGAAAGACTAACAAAAGTCAGATCAGTTATGTCTGTCTGTTGTGACGTTTTTTCCAATTCGTCGATGTTCTGTGTCCTTGTTTGATGACGACATAAATATTCATTTTGCCCTCATTATTCATTAAACCCATTTTTGCCGCTTCTGTTTCAATGCTCGCAAAAGCACATATGACATCAGCTTCTTTCTTCTCATTACGTGAATATCGTCTGCGTTAGCGACATATCACATATTGTACAGACTTTTGAAAGATTGTTCCTCTGGTGTTGACGTTTGAGTTTCTTACAATCCTTTCAAGTATGATGTTGAAGAAATCGCATGACAGTTTGTCGCCTTGCTAAAACCTTTTTCGACATCAAAGGTCTCGGTGAGTTCGTTACCGACCTTGACGGAGCAGCGTGAACTCTCCAGAGTCATAAGTCGCACGAGTTTTGCAGGGATGCCGAAACTAGACATGGCTCTGTACAGCTCGTCTCTGTAAATACTGTCATACGCGGCCTTGAAATCGAAAAAGAGATGTTGAATATCTATATTACATTCTCGGCGTCTTTACAAGATCTGCCGTAATGTGAAAATTTGGTCTACTGCGGACTTCTCTGGTCTTAAACCGCATTGATAAGGACCTATCAAGTTGTTGACGTGGGGTTTCAGACGTTTACATATTACAGCAGAAAAGATCTTATGAGCGAAGTTAAGGACACTCATCTTCCATTGTGAGGTTTTGCCTTTTCTTATGAGAGGTGCTCGTTTGAAGAAATTGAAAGATCCACCGGGTGATGAAGACACTAAAGTTTCTCCCAAACCAAAGTGTTGTTGCAGTTGCAGCAGCTACATAAACGTTGTTGTTGTCATTTTTGCCGTAGTGACAATAGAAATGTATGAATACGTTGAGTTTTTTTTATTACGTCGGTGTATAGGTATTCTCATATGCCGCCCTATAACATAACTTTGACAACTGCAATTGCCCCTGCTGCGACTGCAAAAAAACTTTGGTTTGAAAAGTCCTTATTCTGCTATCAGGCAGAAAGCTCCATTTAACTTGTAAGATGATCAGAAATGCGGTCCTCCCAACCAAGGAGAAGTAAAGCTTGCAATACGCAAACCTAAATCAAATAAGACTGCAGATGGCTTTGATACCGAACTTTTTAAGGCAACTGGAGATCAGTTGGATTGTGAAAAACGTCTTCTTCATGTCATCATCATGTTTGCTGTAATATTTGAAGGTCTGAAACCCCATTTCAACGATTTTATAGGTCCTTATCAATGTGGTTTTAGTCCAGAAAAGTCCACAAAAGTCCAATTTGTTACATTACAACAGTTCTTGGAAAAAACCCGGGGATATAACAGAGCACCAATTGATCGACCCCAAACATGATATAAACTATTCACCGGACTCTCCTCATGATTGATTCACTGTTAAAAGAGCAGTGTGGTATGTGGCACCATCTTATTGAAACCACATGTCATGCAAGTCATTTTGCGCATGTAAAATTTGTTATAGCGCTCAACATTCACAGTAACGATGAGCTTTCTGAACAGAGTACAAATTTTCGTAGTAGAATTCAATAATTTGCATGCCTTGTTCATGTATGAGCTGTCGAAATCAGTGTTGCCAATAAGAAAATAGCAAAACAAAATCATCCATTATATAAGCCTATACCGTTGTCTTTTTTCGTTGTTGTCACACTTTTCAGTGTCACTAACTGACTCTTATCCCCTTCATGTTGGCAGATTAATTATCTTGCGGTTAGATGGAAAATTTCCTGAAAAAGGAAAGACAAAGAGTTGGATTCAAAAGTGGTTGTCTTGATATGGAACGCGCCCCTCAGTTAATGGAATCTATCATCCACTTCAAAACATCCAATTACAAATTTATTTGCAACAGGCTTTCTATGGAGACCGTGTAATAAAAACTTTCTTAACTTTTTTAGAAAAACTTAAGTGGACAAGAGATCAGACACATCTTAGAAAAACTGAAATCTGTCTCATTTCCCATGTTTAAAGCAAAATTACTCTTGAATTCAATAAGAGGTCAGGAAGCTCAGAAATAAATCATCCATAACCATTTTTGTGGCGAGCTCAATGGCTCCTGAGGGAGAACCATCGTCGTCGGAGATAAATAAATCCGCATTATTCAGTAAAAACATCATCAAAGAAAAAGCCATCAAACCCTAAGGGAATCATTTCCATTCAAATGGCAAATCGTCTTTGATGGAAATTGGCATTAATGACCGCGCACTTCTTACACCACACGTCTCCATTTCATTGGTTCCTTCAAAACCTCAAATGAAAAGCAGGAAATAGAAGAACTTTTTAAATCCAAAAGACACGCAGCTTAATAGAAATTCCAAAGATAAGCAAACAGAAACGAATGAATTTAATGGACAATTTATGTCCTGTGTGGTTTGCGGGCGAACAAACTCGTTAAATTAAGCCATTAAAAGGAAATACGTGAAAAGTATAATGATGAAAGCAATCGCTTTAATCTACAAACACATACTATACTGCTTGTGGGAGATAACTGATGGACTTGTTGTTGTTAAGAAAATGTACAATAAATCGTTTCTACCAACAACAACAACCACAACACTGAACACTAAAACACTGGAGGTGGATTTTGATGATGATGATTCACTGCGGTTGAAGCTTAATGTGTAGTCGTTGACAGGATATACAAGAAGGAAAGTGTTTATTGGAAATTTTATTTGATAAATTTGATCAAATGGAAAATCATTTTATAAAATCGTTATGCTTCTTGAATCTTTATAGGTTGAGATGTTGGCATTAACGCAGGGTTCTATGGTCCAAAGCATTCACTCTTTCATAAATCGTTTTGAAAGACAAAATTGCTTTCTGCACAAAAAGATATTTCGATCAAATATTCACAATACAACAGATCAATTTCACCTACGCCTGCTTGGTGTGGAGTCCATCATTACATAATGTGCCAAACCTTAAGACCACGACAAAAATCGGAATACTTGCATGCATTGGCTCACCTAGAGCCATGAGAACAACACCAACTGCAGGTCTTGAAACTTACCTCACCTATTATGAACCATGACGATGTTGACATTCCAACAGATTAAACCCAACCGTTTACTGATTTCAACCCAACAGTGGCCTTAACAGTATTCACAGGTGTCTATTCACACTAAAAAAAATATTTATACAGGGTGTTTTGAAAGACAATTCGTGTTACATACTTAGGGATGTGATTTTTGGTCATATTCTAAGAAAAAAATTGTCGTACAGTAAACTCTGTTTCTCAACTTTGACATCACTTTTTGACAATTTAAAAAAAAGGCTGACTTTGGAGTTCCTTGAATCGAAAAAGGTTGAATTTCTGCCATTTCTGCTTCCATCTGATCTACAACTTTGCATTGAAAAGCTTTGCTTTTTTAGCTTGCGTATAACAAGCTCAATGCCAATGAATATCACAGATGAAAGCTGTTGCAGCTTCTTTCTTTTTTTTAAAGTGGTTCTCTAGTTTTTCCAGTTTTTAAAAAACTAACAGGAAAACATTTGGTCCTTCGAGCCGGAACAGAACCGGCAACGCGACGCATGGATATGGTTAATCATGGGAATGTAAACAGAGCATTATTCAGTGGATGTATTTAATGATGATAAGACCAACCTTTATCTATGGAGCGGTAGTCTGGAATAAGAGAACCGACCAAGTAACCACAATTGAAGCATTAAAAGAAATGCGAAGACTTGTGTGTATATATGCATATCAGAAGCAAAGAGAAGTTCTCCAACCGCGGTCATAGAAGCATTGCTAAACTTGACAACTATCCACCTGGTAATAAGAAGCGTAATAAATGCAACGTTGGCCTAGTTCGTAAAAAACAGATTTTGTCCAAGAATCCAGCGAAAAGTATATAACATCTAATGAGTTACAACACATAGACATCGTTCGGGATAGCAAGAACAAGGAATTCAAATTCGATAAGTTCTTCAACACGGAACTAAGTAACAAAAAGTCATGACAAAGTGAGGAAAACATCTACTCAATTGAAAACCATGCAATAAAATGGTATAGAGATGGCTCAGAAATAACGGAAGGAACTGGAGCACGAATCTTTGGGTCAAGAACAAAAATTCTAGTACCAATCGGAAGGATGTCAAGCATACTAAGAGCTGAAGTCTATGCAATACGCAAATGCGCGGAATTAAACATTGACAGAAAATAGAAAATAATTACACATTGCAGTAAGTCTAATCTACTAATCTCTCCAAAAGTTGTCAGCGAATGCATTGACAAATTGGGCAGAAACAATAGGGTTACACCTTACTGGGTACCAGGACATGTAGGAATCAAAGGAAATAATAGGCAGACGAACTGGGAAAGACATGAACCGAATTAACTCTCATATATGACTTTTAGTGGAGTAACGGATTTAACTCCCAAAAATGCGTCAAGCCTAGCTCCTATTTGGCACCTTCAACCCAAACGTCTAAAAGACGTAACTAACCTTAGTAGGAACAATATATACGAATGCTAGCCGGTTTCCTAACGGAAGGTTGTAGTCTTAGGATACACCTAAATGCACTAGGCATATAGGGCAATGACCAATGCAGATACTGTAACGAACAGCAAGAATCTCCGGACCACCTCTGAGGAGACTCCGACTCTCTTTCATCGAGGGAAAACGTGCCTAAGATTCTACTATGTAGAAGAGAGGGCACTTAAACACCTAAACGTAACAAAGATACTTAGTTTCATCAAAGAGACTTTCACTAATTAATACCACGTAAGAAGCAAGGGGTACAATAGATTGACAAGATCAAAGTGCAATATAAAACTCCAAACCATTCATCCATTCATGCACACATTCTTGTAGTATGTGGGCCCCGCTGGATGCCGCTCGAGACTTCCACTTGGTGAGTTTATTCCGATTTTATGGAAGTTTGTGGCTGGATGTGAGCTCATATACTTGGGTACGTATCTGTACTATCTACTATCTGTCGTGGTGAATCCTTTCAAGAACTAAAAAAAAAAATACAATTTCTCATCCCTGTTATTGGCAATAACTCGCAATCTTTCATACCAAGTTCATACCAAAATCATTCCACTATGGTACCAAACTTGGAACAGCTTTTCACACAATGTGAGGCTTAGAATTTTAACGATGCCTTTAAAAAAGTTCAAATTCAATGTGCAACCCGCTGGATTTACTTGCATTGAGGTTCTGGGCTGGGATCTGGTTTTGAAGTACGAAGTTTATACCCGAAAAAATCAGATAAACGTCTAAAGCAGTGGATCTTGTTTATTCTTCTTAAAAAAATAAAATTTAAAAACAAACTACGAGTAAAATGTTCAAAAAACAATAGAAACGTAAACTGAAAAAGGAAATATAAAAAAGTATGTGTTGAGTTAAAGAAAGAAATCCTAATTTGTCGTGACAATTTTTACAGGAATAATTTCAACCGCAAGCAAAGCGCAATGTCAGAAATGAGTGGGTAATTGTCAATAGCATCCTTAACAAGTTGTCTGCCCTAAAATTACCATCGGCCATCAATATCCATAACAGCTTTTTTAAAGATAAAGTTGGAATTGCTAATAGTTTCTTCGGGCACTTATGCGGCCTCTCGTTGCATGTCTGAATGCATCCGAAGTGAACCGTCTCAAAGTTTTAACCAATAACTGGTTTTGAGATCCTAAAAATAATTGGAACATTAAAAAAATCAAATTCTTCGGGCAATAATATTATTTCCAATCTGTGCTTAAAAAAGCGTATCTTGCTTTTTAACTGATGTTCTAGCACACATTTTGAATAAAAGTATTTTTTTGTGGTAGATTTCCTGAGGATCTCAAATTTGGTAATATCTTACTCTTTTCAAAAAGAAAGTGCGATAAACGAACTATCGAATTATAGGCCAATCTAGCTATGCATCAATTCGTTATTTCGATTGACTTTTCAAGGCACTTTGCCGGCTTTTGCAGACGATGTGAGTTGTAGTTATGGTGCAAACAATTCTCTTAATCTAACAGCTGATTTTAATTGGGATCTTTATTTACTAAGGATTTGGTTTGCTGTGCATAGACTAGTTATCAGTTCAAAAACTAAGGTTATGTTTTTTAATTTATCAGGGAGTCAGATAAATGATACTGATATCTGTTTTCATGCTACAGATTGCCAAAAGTTCAAGCTTTTGATTTGTTGTTGTGGCTCAAATTTCACTACCAGCATTTTGGGTGTTTCCGGATTGAGAATGTCTGTGAATTCAAATACTTAGGTTTGATAATTGATTCGAATATGAGATATTATAACCACAGTGAAAGTCTGAGAAAGTATTTTCGTGGAATATTTTTATTTTTTATTTTTTTTTTTTTTGGATATTTTTACTATTTAAGAAATGTTTGTTCGTTCCAACTCCTTATGAAAATTTATTACGGCATTTTTCACTCGAAATTACAATATTTAATTTTATGTTGGGGAGGAACTTATTTCAACAAAATTCAACCCCTGTTGGTATTGCAAAAATCTGCTCTGAAAACAATTTGCCGTAAGCCATAAGATTCCAGTTCGCCATTTGTTCTGTTTAATGGTTCTAAATGAATTTTTGAAAAAATCAGGTAACCGTAATATAAGAATCATCTCGTATTATAATATTCGAAGGAATTTGTTAAAACAGGTTTCTATACCAGCTTCTCGTACAATTGCATCTCGTAGATCTTTACATGTCGTGTCTTGTCGCCTGTTCAACAAGCTTCCACATTCTACCAGAGTGCTTACTTCTTATTTGTTGTTTTTGAAACATATAAAGCAATGGCTTATTTCCCTTGATGTGCAGAGTATCAAATATTTGCTGAATAATTAGTGCAAATATTTTTTATGTTCTGATGAAATAGTAGTAAATCAAATTTTCTTTTTACATCTTACTCTTTATGAAATTATGTATATTTTTGAGTACGAACATTTTAGATTTTTCTGGGGCAAGCCCCCGTTTTTAATCATATGTTAAAGTTTTTAGCCTAGTAGTGACAATAACTCTATTTTTATTATATAAAAATAATTTTCTTACTCATATATTTCTTTTTCATACCATTTTCACGGATAAAAAATTTTTTGTAATGAATTTTAAGAATTAATAAATTACTTATTTACTTACTTAATTCAGCTAGCTTAAGCCAAGACTGAGCATTGGTTTCATTTAGTTCGTGTAAGTGTAGTCATCGAAGCCTTTTTCAACTCCTCAGATGATCGTTGTGGCAGGGGTTTTTGGGATGCAGGTGGGTGGGAAAGTATATGAGTCTTTGTATATTAACTAACTGTTCTTGCTTCACTTAGGCGATCAAAACAGCTGCTTCCAGTTGCTCAGTATACACAATAAATCTTTCAGTCAAGCATGGTTCTATTTTAAAGTCGAAGTGTGACTGAGCTCTCATATCCGCTGCAAGAAGAACCTTTGGAAGTCACTGACACAGTTAACAAAAAAGAAATTTACATAACGAGGATATTTGAAATAGACAACTTCAACTGTAAAAAAAGGGTTTCTTTCGCATCTTTATTGAAAGTTTTTAATCTGAAGCACTTCAAACCTCATACCGCCTATGTTAAAAGCTTGAGTACGCCAATTTTGAGCCCTCAACTTGTCGCCAGTTAGTTTCGTAATTACATTCAGTTTCAAAGCAAACCAAAAAAAAGCTCCTCAACTCTTTTATTTGATGCTTATGCAATTGAATCATTTGCACAAAAAACCAACGTCACGCAGATATATACAACAGTGGCATTTTCAAGTGGACTTCTCAAAATGTCAAAGGTACACAAATACCCTCAGGCATTGACAGTACTCAAAAGATATCTCCTTGAATTTGGAGTATCGAAGGTAAAAGATGAGAGCCATTTGAGATGTTTTTTGATGTTCCACACACGTTTGTCATTTGTCGGCATCATTTCGAGTGACACCTTCACGGCGCGATGGCGGCGAACAAATTGCCTGCGAACGAGAAACAGTTTAGGAGATGAAGCCATCATTTGATGTGGTCTACTAGATTATCAGCAACAAATCATTTCCCTTATCGATGAACCGTGTCAATTTGCATTGACGACGTTGATAAATCTCTCCAAATATCAAAATGGCGATGATTAAGCTTGTTTACACGAACCGAGAAACAAGAAATTCCGACAGGTGCGAAACTCTGAAGTGGGTACACGCGAAGGATGAGTGATAATAACAAGTTAAGATACCTACGCGTGTTGTGTAAAGGACGAGTCACTTAATTGGAGATTCATCTCCCAAGTGAGTGCCATATAATCGAAACTTGCTGCGCTCCACCTCGGCATCCTGCGATTTACATTGGAAATTAGGAATTTCTAATTTAACTCAGATCCGGAACGCATCATCATCGTCGTTGTCGTTGCCAACTCGCTCTTCCCCACTCCCCAACTCCCGTGCTTATCTGATTAAATTACTTAGCGGAGATGTAGACATTTTAAATGAAACACGTCCTGTAGGCGGAATTAGACTAATGTCTAATGAGCAGGCAATCGCCCGGAATCACTCAAGGTTATACTGGGATTATTCCAAATGCCTCCTCCACTCCTCTCAGGAGAAAAAAATATAAAAAATTCTTCTCATTTGCTAGAGGAAAGACAACATAAATGGCGACAAGGTTTAATACGATTTGTGAATAAAAGGAGCGCGAAAAGCGTTTTGGTGTTCACTTTGACTGAAGCATGAACAAGGATATCGAGCCAAATAACGAATACAATCAAATTAATAATGATTAAATATAACGACGAAGATGTTTCTAGATTAACACGTAACCAACTTAACTTATAATTGTAGGCAATAGGATTTCCGCCGACGCCATTAAAATAAAAAACGATTAACAGGAATTGGCGCCACAGTGTAAGGAAAAGATGGCTGCCAGATAAATTAAGCACTTCCTTCAACCAACTGCCAACCTTTTGGGGTTTTTAATGAATTTTTATTTCGACACTGGGGCTAGTGTCAGTTTGTCATAGTAATTAAAACCGCTTGGCATTCATTTGAACAGATCGCGGTAATTTGCTTATAAAATGCGAGAAAAATCCTAGCCCGTTGTAATAATGTGCAGGCCAGTTATGGTTTTCTTGTGAGTATGTAACGATCATTAATTTTTTTTTGGTAAGCCGGTAAATGAGTATCATTAGACGGAGGGAGTTGTGTTTGGTTTACATAAAGCTACTTAGTTTCTTGATGAGTTTTACAGCACAGTTTTTTTTTGGAGAATATGACAGACGATTAACAAAAGGATGAAGATTTGCAACACCTCCAGCGTAGATTTTGGTGACGAAAATTTTAAATAGTTTAAGGACACCAAAAGAGTCCTTATTGCCCTTATAGCCTTAAAATTTCTTATGATACTAAGTACATCAACCAAACAAACACAATAAGTTTAACCTGGGTTCCAGGACATCGAGACATAGTCGGTAATGAAATGGCGGATAAGTTGGCTTGAATCGGGTCAGCACTCGAGTCGAAATTTACTCAGCGCTCCAAATGGTTCAGTGAGGGTTTCCTACCCCAATAAACCAAACACCAACCCAACCCTTTAACTCTCCAATCCTCCCACCTCCTCATCCTCTGTTTTTCCTGTGGAGCTCAATGGATCCCTGAAATCCGAGTGAAATGCTGCCACTTGTTGCTGCACCCCCATGTAACCTAACCTAACCTAAGTACATCAACCAAATTCACGTTAAATTGGAACTATGAGAGATGAGGTCGAGATCAAGTCATTCTCATCAACTGTGCTGTAAACAGCGGACCGAACGTCAATAATAAAAAAAAGGAACAAGTTTTGTTCACTAGAAAGCTCAAAGGTAGTCCAGAACTTCGTCCACCTAGGCTCACCAATAAACAGAGAACAAGTTGAGGCCCGTGTTTACCTATAACAGTTATGCCGAAACAAGTAATTCAGTTAGAACGGCAGAAGCAGAAAATTGATTCAGTGTTTGTACTTAATTTGAACAGAAAGTCTCACGAAGTAGTCGGAACAATCGAACAATCAATCCAAAGTCCGCTGTTGAGTTCAAAGCCTTTCGCTAGGCACTTAGCTCCATTCGTAACGAGCCGACTTTGTCAAACTGGATCGACTCACTGCTAGTAAAAGCTTTGAGCTTTGTCCGTCAACTATATTCTATATGAAAGACTCTGCGCAAAGATCTTGGCTTACGACCTTACAGGATCCAGCTTTTGCAAGCATTAAAGCCGCGAGACCATGCAATGCGTCGTGATTTTGGGGTATGGCATGGGCCGAAAATGAGATTGATATCGATGCGGATTTTCATCGCAAAATTTTGTTCTGTGATGAGGTTTACTTTTTGTTGAGTGATTAATTCAACAAGCAAAATTGCCGCATTTGGAGTGGAGATAGTCCACCTGAGTACCCCGAGACGCTATTACATTCACAAAACTGACTGTTTGGTATGCTCTATGGGCTGGTGGAGTCATTGGGCCATATTTCTTCCGAAATGATGCTGGCGAGCCAGTTACCGTTAATGGAGACCGGTGTAGAGCCATGATAACCGACTATTTTGTTCGAGAATTGGATGGCATGGATGTGGAAGAGATGATGTGGTGCCAACAAGATGGAGCTACAATCCACACAGCGCAGGTCACAATCGATTTATTGAAGGAAACATTCGATGAGCGCACAATTTCGCGAAATGGACCTGTCAATTGGTCATCAAGATCATGTGATTTGACACCATTGGATTATTTTCTTTGGGGATATGTGAAGTTGCTCGTCTACGTCAACAAACCAGAAACGATAGGGGGCTTGGAAGCCAACATTCGTGGCGTTATTGCTGACATACGGCAAGAAATGCTGGAAAAAGTGGCTGAAAATAGGACCTCTAGACCTGGCTTTGTTCGAGCCAGCAGCGGTGGCCACATGCCCGAAATCATATTTAAACATTAATGGCATACAAAAGTATTATGAAGTTTTGTAGCTCTAAAAAAACCAAGTAAAAGACCTTAATCCTCAAGAACAAGACCAAAATTCAAACACTTGCATGCAATGGCTCAACTAGTTCCATGAAAACTGCTACTTCAGCTCTGGAAACTCTCCTGTGGCTAGCACCCTTAGACCTCTTCACTAAAGTGATGGCGGTCAAAGGTATACTGCAGCTCAAACAAAGGAGCAACTTGAAATCAAACCCATCAGGCCACAAAACTATATAGTGAATCATGCCAGACAAACTATACCACACAGTACAGTGATTTGAACCCATCAGTGTCCCCAATAAAGGTTAAGTCTTCGTCTCTTCGTCTTCACAGATGACCTCATAACGACCGAAAAGATTGGGTCAGGAATCTTCTCACGTTATCCTCCAATTAAAAGATCAAAAAAGCTCCCAGATTTTCCAAGTGAAAATACTTGCAGTCTGTAAGGCCACAAAACCTGTCGTAAGATTAAAATTTATCAAATAAATACTTTCATAGACTGCCAGACTGGTTTTAGCAACCTTAGTCACAAACACCAAATTATTAAAATACTTTCGAATACAATTACTTTATCTTGGATGCTAGGGCACCCTGATGTAATTGTTAATAAAGTGGCGGATAAACAAACAGGCATGGAGTCATCACTCGAATCCAACGCGATCAATACCTCTGCACTCAAGTCACTAGAGCAAGCATAAAAACGGAGTCTAAAGTATGTTAGGTTGGATAGGGGTGTAGCCGCAAGCAGCAACCCCTCATTCGGATTTTAATGATCCATTGTACTTCCCGGTTAAGGAGGTGAAGGGGAGACTGATAATGCAGGTGGTTATTTTAAGAAACTAACCGAGTTTCCAAAAACTTGTGGTCAGACAGTTCCAAGAAAAAAAAAAAACCAGAATATCTAATCCAGCTCAGAAGGTCACAGCACTTCCTATAGCACTTCCGTATACGGTTGGCATTCTTACAAATCGGTGGGTGCTGCAGAAATTTCCATAGACCTGGATAGGCATTTCCAATAAAAAAAAAACAACAAAATTTCTTCTGCAGCTAAGCAGGTTTCGGTTCTCTCTTTCGATTTGTGAGAACTTATTGATTACCCACATGATGGGTCACATATGGGCAAAAGCATCCTCTGTAAAGTAATCGGAGTTTCATTCACGACTCCACATTGTTCAGTGAGGTTATCCAACCCCAATAGCCTAGTTGCAAACTCAATTCACCCTACCTCGCATCTCCTGCCACCTCTAGGCCTCCTCTTCGTCTTCCTCTTGGTCTTTGTCTTCGTCTTCCTCTTCATCTTCGTCTTGGTCTTGGTCTTGGTCTTGGTCTTGGTCTTGGTCTTGGTCTTGGTCTTGGTCTTGGTCTTGGTCTTGGTCTTGGTCTTGGTCTTGGTCTTGGTCTTGGTCTTGGTCTTGGTCTTGGTCTTGGTCTTGGTCTTGGTCTTGGTCTTGGTCTTGGTCTTGGTCTTGGTCTTGGTCTTGGTCTTGGTCTTGGTCTTGGTCTTGGTCTTGGTCTTGGTCTTGGTCTTGGTCTTGGTCTTGGTCTTGGTCTTGGTCTTGGTCTTGGTCTTGGTCTTGGTCATGGTCTTGGTCTTGGTCTTGGTCTTGGTCTGGGTCTTGGTCTTGGTCTTGGTCTTGGTCTTGGTCTTGGTCTTGGTCTTGGTGTTGGTCTTGGTCTTGGTCTTGGTCTTGGTCTTGGTCTTGGTCTTGGTCTTGGTCTTGGTCTTGGTCTTGGTCTTGGTCTTGGTCTTGGTCTTGGTCTTGGTCTTGGTCTTGGTCTTGGTCTTGGTCTTGGTCTTGGTCTTGGTCTTGGTCTTGGTCTTGGTCTTGGTCTTGGTCTTGGTCTTGGTCTTGGTCTTGGTCTTGGTCTTGGTCTTGGTCTTGGTCTTGGTCTTGGTCTTGGTCTTGGTCTTGGTCTTGGTCTTGGTCTTGGTCTTGGTCTTGGTCTTGGTCTTGGTCTTGGTCTTGGTCTTGGTCTTGGTCTTGGTGTTGGTCTTAGTCTTGGTCTTGGTCTTGGTCTTGGTCTTGGTCTTGGTCTTGGTCTTGGTCTTGGTCTTGGTCTTGGTCTTGGTCTTGGTCTTGGTCTTGGTCTTGGTCTTGGTCTTGGTCTTGGTCTTGGTCTTGGTCTTGGTCTTGGTCTTGGTCTTGGTCTTGGTCTTGGTCTTGGTCTTGGTCTTGGTCTTGGTCTTGGTTTTCATCTTCCTGATTAAAAACAGAAGCTGTTTTTCTGATGATCAAAATGGCATTGAAGCTCTGTAAAGGGAACTCTCGGAATATACTTAAGAAAGCTGCCGCATCAATTCTGACTCAAGTGATCGTAATCTATTTCCTGGATTTATGCCATGAAGCTTCATACAAAGCAAATTACAAAACTCGTCGTAATAATTTCGAACTGCCAACTTCGCAAATGCCAAAAAGGAAGCACAATAAACGCCCTGAATGATGAATGATTCACCATCAAAGCTATTCATAAAATAGACAAGTCAAAAATATATCTCACGCACTACAAAGATTTTGGCATTCGAAATCCGAATTTGTTAAAACGGGTCCAGTCGTCACAGCGCCTTAAGACATTTGAGATTTCGAAAAAGAAGAAAAAGTAAAGAGCCCTAATTTGACGAATTAACAAATCAGTTAACCACCATATGGCCTAAGAAAGTCTTCCAATTGTGAGCTTATGAAAACAGAATTCGAATTGATTTAAATGGCGCCCAACGTGAAACTTAGCAATCTCCACGAATTGGCAAGTGATGAGGTCGAATTCAGTTTTTCTCTCATTTTTTGCCAAACTTCGATACAATATTCTAAATTTCGTAGAATGGCATTGCCCATTACAAGCGAATACTCAATGGGTTGTTCTATATATGCTTACGGTGACAAAGAAGGTGCCGTTGTTTAAATCTATTTACAGAAGGATGCGGATATAAAGTCTTAGGCAGACAGAGTTACAGAATGTTAGGTACCTCTTAAGCATTCTCTGCAATCGTAACGGGTTCTTAGCATTTTTTTGTTCTATTTTGTTTTTGTCTAAAATGAAATATTCCCTGTTTGATGAAGAATAAACTAAACTTACCTAAACTAAAGTCTCATCCTTTCAAGTCAAAAGTAAAGATAGTTATCATTTTCACTTCAGCGAAACTTTAACTTAAATTTCTTCCTATTTTGTTCACCAGTTCAGCACTTCTTTCAGATATCCGTAAATGCTTTTTTCCTTTTCAAATTAACCTTTGCATCCTCTGTCGACATAAATAAACATCAACTTCCGGTGCAGAACTTATGAGCCCCTACCAGCAAATAATTTCCCGAACTTCTTTGCCTTATATTTTTATAATGAAAAGATTTCTCTATGTTTGCACACAAATTTTAACCCTAAAGGACATCAAAGAACAAACACACAAACACATGAGTAGTTTCATATTATTTCAGCATTAATTGATAAAGTTTTTGATAAATTTCCTTCTCTAAACAAACAAAAGATGTGCACACACTGTAAATAAAAGACGAAACTTTTCAATTTACCTCACCGTCACCGTAACCATTACCAACCCACCCAAAGGACCTCTCACCGACTTCAAAAAAGTTGAAACGCACCTACATTTATAATTTCTCAACCGTGCGATGTCGTCCTCGACCGTCATAAAAACACATAAACACAAAACTTGCTTAGCTTTCATTTAAAAAAAAAAAAACCCAAGAAGAATAGATTTCAAGGACTGGAAAATGAAATAACATTCGACACAATAAAAACCATTTTAGAGCGAAATAAAACTGAAGGATTCACTATTTACTTATTTTTATTTTTTACTTTCCTGCAAACGTCGTCGCTGTTCTCCTCCGCACTCCGCTCAACGAACAACTCGGTCCCTAACAATAAAAGCCTTTCTGATGGGAAAAGTGTCAGCAAAAAGTGTGTAACTGTATGTTTGTTTGCACATAAACAATACAAAAAAATTGCTGGCTTTCCTTGCTCGGGGCCACGCAAAGTGAGGCGTTTCCCAAGCCTTATACACGTCTTACACTCAATGTGCAAGAAAGTCAAAGTCAAATTGAACGTACTATACGTTGTATATGATGCACTAAGACGAAATTACACCTCGGAATTGTGAACGCTGTTAGAAAGGAAGCAATAAAAATCCTCATCAGAAGCGAGACGTAACAAAAAAGAAAGCAAGTCTTGGGGGATGAGATGAGGGTTGTCTTGTCATAAAGGCATGGCCTGGTTCTGAAAGGAATTGTTTATGCTTTTTTGGGATCTTTTAGGGAGAGCAAGGAATACACAATAACAGAGCCGCTTGTGCAAATTAACACTGCTAAGCAATTTTTGATGGTTTTAATAGGATCCTAAGGATATGCTAGCTATGCTGTTACCAAAATCAGAACTCGCACCAGGCTTCTGTCCCACACACAAAAGGCGAACAGAATAAAGACATTCGAAAACAAAAGGATGTTATCAGGTTCGGCAATAAGAAAAATCAAACAAACACAAAGGAAGAGGAAGCCAATTTGCTTAAAAGTCGGAAACGCATTAAAAAAGGAAAGTCAGAGGCAGCCCCAGGAATGCGATATTTGCTTTTCTTAACGCGTTCCAGGCCAGGTGCTCTTTTTTTTGGTTCTTTGTGATGATTTCACGAAAGTCGTCGATGTCTTCAAGATGGAATCCGAGTGGAATACATCAACTTTGTTTTAAATACATCGAGTGGAATATAGAGTTTCCCAGCGCAGAATACCGAAAAGAAAAACAAAAAAAGGTCGAAACAAAAGAAAGACATTTTACGCAACGATTGCTGTCCTTAGTTTCCCAAAAACATTAAACAATGGTCACCATAGTTTAATGGATTCCACTGCAAAGTGGAATTCTAGGCCAATGTGATTATGTTCGTTTGCCCGGCCCCCATACCCACTTCTTTTGTTTTCTGATTGATTTGTGTAGGTATCTAGGCTGTTTGACAATTTTTGTACAGATTCCGCCAAGAATTTGTAAGGGCGAGTAATTTTTGAGGATTCATGTTGAATGTGCTGATGGAACTCTGTCTTTGCTCTCTGATTACTTCTGCAAAGACCTCTATTACCAGCATGTCAATTTTTGATGTAATTAATAATAATAAAAAACAGCAGGTTTCTCAAGAAGTATTTTCACTTAGCCCTTCATCATTCACATGGGAGGGAATATAAAGCCTCCTTTAAAACAAGTTTATCGTACATTTTCGTACAGATCCCTCGCCCATGATATTGAGATGACAAAAACACTTGTAAGTTAGCAAAGGTTATAGAAATCCTTCTAACTTTGAAATGTGCACTACAAGTGTAAGGTACAAAGTGTAAACGAACACTGAAAGATGCACAATCGATTCGCTTTGACTTAACGCCATTCCAGTGAAACTCAATGGAAAGGAAAAGCTGAACGTAACTCTGATATAGGACTGACGAGAATGCTGAGTTTTGAGATGAGGTAGCATCGGTATATTATCCCGAAGAAAAGTCTTACATAGTTGAACCTCAATTACAGACACGTTTATGACCGCACAGCTTGGCTAAAAAGTTCGCATGACAGGTATTTTGCAGTGGCATACATGTCTCCGAAAATGATGCAGAATACGAAAAGAAACTTTTCGTTGCCATTTAGCGACCTAAAAGCTGGTATGGGCAACATCCCTTTGATCTAATCATTTACAAAAAAAAAAAAAAACATAGCGGAAATTCTCTTAACCATAACATATGGGGAATAGAAGGGAAGTTTTGACGATTCCGAAACGGCTTATCAAGAAAGCGCGTTTGATGGAAGTGGAATAACCGTCGGAGGACTTCTCAGTTCCCCACAAAAGTCTTTATTCAGGAGAAAATACTTGGGTGTTTCTGGGATCCCTCACAAAACCGGAAGACATGCAAGGCATTACAATATTGTGGCATGGCCATTTTTATGAAGGAGCGGCACTAACATGCCATAGAATGGATGGAAGAAGTGGACAGCGAACGCGTTTTAAGTAAATACTGCTTGGATCAGCGGCTTCTAGTTGGCGAGTCCTTTTTTAGGACAAGAATTTTTTGAAAATCTCAACAATTCTTTACGCTGGTCGAGCAAATCAGTCAAATCAGTAAATTATCTTAGATCGTAAATGAAGGATATTTTTTTTTGTTATTTTCAGAAGAAAAGTGGAGCAATTGCGCAAAGAAAGCTTGTAGTGAACTTAAAAAGGAGTTCTTTCTATTGTTCTAAATCTCAATGAAAAAAAAAAACTATTTTAATGACTTTAATGACTTTGCAAGCAAAAAATCGTTATCTAAAATTTGAAGTGCTAGACGTTACACCTTCGCCAATTCTGGTACTATGGTTTTTGGTAACCAGTAATTGGAAGGTCTCCATAATAACGTAACCTCTCTGACCAAAAAATGATAACATTCGAAATAGAACATTAATTTGAAAATTGTATGCGAAACCTAGAAACCCTATAAAAACTGACTAGAATCTAACTATTACCAAACACTGGCCCTAACACAACAATTAGTTTTGGCTAGATTGCTCGGCAGCCGTAGAAAAGCAGGTAAATGAACCTATGTCGACTATATAATCAAAGCCTAAAGAGAAAGGTAGATCCAACCTCATATGGTAAACAAGCGAGCTAAAGCTACCCTAAGAATGAACTCAAGACGGTTTTTCACAAAAGCAAAACATAACAACCTTCGGACTGACTGGGATCCATACAAGATCAGAAAAATGAGTACAAAAAATTATGAAATGAAGATGAAAGTCGGGTTTTGTTGGCCATCGACTCATTCTCAGCTTGCAATCTAGATCTATCTATCTATCTATCAACTTGCAATTCTGCATGCACTGACGGCATAATTTCAATGATGCTCAAAAGTTGTTAAGATTTTGCTTAAGTGGCAATATTCAGTTTTTTTCTAAGCCGCACCTTTATTCCTACTAGCTGAAGAGAAGTCAATGTCATATTCATTCCTAAGCAGATGTCCATACTTAAAGAGCAAATCAGGTGATACTGCACTTCATGAAGTTGACGAAACCATTGAACAGTTAATCCAGTAATCCACGTTGGCTGCATTCCTCGATAAAGAGCGGGTTTTCAACTATATTGAACACAGTGCCGTTCGTCAGACCATAAGTTCCATAAATATCGATGTCAAACTGGATCGAATCCATGTCCAAAAAAGAATAGAAAAAGAAAGAAATGGGTGCAAGCACCTAAAAAGTCAAAACTTGTAGAGGTACACCGAAAGAGGAAGTTTTATACCCTCTACTCTGGCGTCGTTTAGCTTACCAGATCCTGGTTAAACTAGACTGGAGCGGATAAAATTTGTAGCCTATGCCGATGACATTGTCATCATGACTTCGGGTGAACTCACAACAGCACTATATGACTTCCTTCAGGTAGCTCTAAATAAACTCATGCACTGGGCCGAGATCTGCGGACTTAATTTCAACCTCACAAAAACAGAACTTTTCTGTTCACGAGAAAGCATAACATTCCAGGTATGCTTCCACCCACTGCAAACGGTACACCATAATACACTTTTCTGGTAAGGCGAGATTTCTTGGAATTGTCCTTAATCGTAAACTCAACAGGAAACAAAATTTAAAAGAAAGATAACGAAAAACCCAATTGGCCTTCTACCCTTGCAATTAGGAGATGGTGCCAAACAGCGAACTGTGATTCCAATAATGTAATAATTGGAAGACAGGCATATCAGGCCACAAAACCTTAATGATTTATACTGATATAGACATTTAAAAAGACTACAACCCTCAACATACTGATTTTAATCCAGTGGTCCAATAGTCAATCCAACAAGAGAATGCTGGGTGGAAAAAAATAGTTATAAAAACGTCATCACTTCACAGCCGGTTCCAAAACGGATGAGAGATATTATCAGGCATTTTCTCAGATTGCCCTCATATGAATAGATTCAAAAGTACTTGCAGTCTGTGAAACTGCAAAACATTTGGCTAAAAAAAAAATGTATCAGCAAAAATATTGCAATCTCCATAGACTTATAGACAGCCAGTCGGCCATTAAAGCTATCTCATCCACTGTCACAAAATCCAAATTAGTAGACAGTTGTCGCAGTTATCTTAAGACTTTTGAGCTCAACGAACCCCGTAACTCTAATTTGGGTTCGAAGACATCGTGACAGTACAGGAAATGAAATGGCGGAGAGGCTGGCTAAAATCGGTTCAACACTCGAATCCAGTAAAACGAAAACGTCTGTTCTCACGCCACTAGAGCAAGAAAAAAGCAGAATCCAACGAAACTTTCTAAAAACCACTAACGACAGGTTGGTTTCTTGAGAAACATCCTCGGGCTCCAGAAGCCCATAGACGAAATTCTGCCCCAACTTTTTCTGTTGATTGGCATTTTCACGGGCCACAACTCGTTGGGTATCCGCATGTTACGGTAATATTTCACCACAACAAAGAGAAAGACGTCAGCAGGACGTAATTTGTGAGGAAAAATAGAGGAGAATAGCCGGCGGACATCTTGTCCAAAAAGATAAGTAGAGTGATTTTTTTTGAGTGTCGTAGTTTTTGCAATTTGTGGTTTGTGAAAATTTATAACCGTGTGGCCCCTTTCTTTCTTTTATTTGCCCAGAATAATATCTGGTTTAGAACCCTTTTAAATTCCTCTCATATTGAGAATCTTCAGGAAATTTCCATTAACGGTCCAATCTTCGACTTGCCCTTGCAAAGTCAAATAGCGGTCCTCCAGACCCATTGTACATAACTTGCATTTATACATTGTATAACGTCATCCATTTACTTTTTTTTAACATTTTGTACTATTTACTTTGTTCGAAAAGATTTGGGTTTTTAGTCTAACCAGCTGAGTAGCCGTGATTGACAGCATCAATACATGCTGTGCGTTGCATATTTTTTTTTTTTTTTTTTTTCTTACTTTTGCTTTGATTCAGCTATTGAGATTGTCTAATTAACTCATTCATTCGCCATTATCATCGCGGTGCACTTCGTGCAAATTTTCTTTATAACTTTTTTTGTTTTGTTCGCGGTGTTTAAGTGCAACACGCATGGTGAGGCTGAGCATAAGCCCATTCGACTTGGCAAGATGAAGAGGCAGAGGAAGGATCACTCCAATTCCTCTATAAGTCTCCTAGTTTAACCCACACTAGGAAAAAAAGCCCTCGGAGAATAATTCTTCGACAAACTGAACGACATCAGTAACCTAACTTTGAAGACTATGTAGGTTTGGTTAAAGTGGCTGTCAGCTCGGCCACGCAGGAGCTAATCTAAACTTACACTCAAAAGCACCTTAAAATTCATTCAGGATGCTATATGATAAAATGCTTACTTAAATGAGGGCGAATGTATCGTTAGATATGAATTGCACATTAATATACATAATCACAAGGGGTCATCTAGGCACTGTTAAACGCATAAAAGTCCTCATCAAGGAGTTATGGATTCACAAAAAAATAAAAATCAGTAAACCACATCACCTTCGTACTGTGCTGTGCGGTTGAGAAAGTCTTCACTCAGAAAGCTTTTCACCGCGCTGTAAAGTGCACCTGTTCAAGACTATGCGATGGATGGATTTAAACTAAGCTATTCATACTTATCCTGAGCAAGCTTCATGTTCCTAGAGATCATGAGTGTCTTTTCTTACTCTATAATTGGTTTCTCGTCGTTGGCTGATTTCCTTTCAGATCAAAAATGAACGCGTTACTTCGAAGTAGCGAAGACAATACTAATGAACTTTAAATCCAATTAAGCCTATAGTAGGAACTTTTAATAAAATCACTTTTGACAGCTTTCCATTATTCTAAAAACAAAGCATCACCAGCACACGCCGGCCGCTTTTCCGTAAAGAATGTTTCTAAGCACGTAAGTCCAAAAATCTACTGATTAGTAAATTCCAACTGGACTGTATCACAATCAACAGCACAAACAATTTAAACTCAACCCGAACCCATTCCTGTCAGCGACAGCCCTTATTGTTCAAAGGATTATTACTTATGTTTACTCCAACAACAATCAGTCGATATCTTCGTCTAAAAATCTTCGAAAGGGGTAATGGCAGGCAATAGCTTTCGCAAAGGACTACTGATGGGCGTTACACAAGGCAAACCTCTAAACAACGCCTTGTAAGAAGAGGATGAGTCCATCATAAAGGAGTCAAAGACTAACATTAATCAAACGGAACGACTTCGACAGCCTAATTGCTTATAAAAGTTTCATCAGGTGCAAAGGGTTTATCAGTTAGCAAAGTTCAATAGTACTTTCTAAACCACGAGTAATCACCATTCACACGAACACAAATTTACTTTTATTTATACCAAGTGGGTATTGTGTCCTATCACCACGTCCTTTCAATAGAACAAATAAAATTAATTATGAATTGCCTTCATTAAATTATCGTCATGATCCGTAATTTTTCACGCTTTTTAAGAAAGTACTTAAGGACGAGCGGTATAAAGAAGAACAACTCTGTGTCGTAGTGGTGGTGGTAATGGTGATGGCACTTTACACTGTCGAGTGAGGAGTAATAAATTTCGACTCATCGAGACAGCATCTATTGCAGATAAATCATTTTGACTTTTTTCCCCCGTTTCTTATGTTGAGACAGGGAGATGCTGGAGGATCTTCCGGAAAAGCTTTATTTCTGCCATGCAGACAGTTCGAAGTCATTACTTATGAGAGACACAATAGGCTCACCCTGAGGGAATTTTTTATCCCAGGTGCAAGACCTTGGTGGTCTTATGGCATAAGAGGGCACTCATTTTATTTTTCAAACATAAGAAAAGTCTGAAAAAAGAAAAAAGAACATACACCTACAACTAAACAAGGCGACTTCATACGAACTTTGTCATGGCCGTAGTTCCTGGGGATGGGGTTTTAAAATATTTGCCAATTGCGTACAATTTTTTTGGCCAATTTAAGGCAATTATCTTCGTACGTGTGTGTGTTTTATTTTTTTCGGGGATACAAATCACTTGTGACTCGCCCAGTGTGTTATTACTCCATTCGTAGAGTGGGTTTAGTTAGGAATATGGAAGTGCCCACTTGAGATGGGGTAGTTAATTAAGAAGATTGAGATTCATCGGATACCTTGGCCGGGGTTTTGGAAAGCAATGTTTTGTATGGAATACGAGGTGGGTGATTTATGGATCTCTGGTTTAGATATCTAAATTATTTGCTCGAGAGCACGCAATACACACCGACAAGCAAATTAGTTATTTAGCATCTAGCTGTTTATACTCGATACTCGTGTGTGCGTGTACCTTCGTGGAACACGATACGTTACCAATAAAACGAAAACCATTCCCATTGATTGTGGCTACGATTGGGTCATCAACCTACTCAATTAAGCCTAGGAGATTTGGAAGGGGAGGAAATGCTTAAATGAAAAATACAAAGACTTTCCTCACTCCCACACCAGTGGACCTGTAATCTCTCGATCCCAAACCAAACAACACGAAAATTAATTAATCCAAAGCTAAAAATTGAATCTGATTGATGAAGGGTTAACGCTGGTTGGCGTGAACTTTGGAAACAAATTTGTATCCTTTATGGGCTTTATGAAAGGATGAAGGGAGTCAGGCGGTTTAATTTCATTAAGCCACCGAGAAACTAATGAAGGATGTTACTACCTACTCATGCTCATATACTTTAAGACGATTAGTCGTTTGAAACTTAGAATTTATTAAAGTTGCCAGGAGTCACCACAAGTCAACCGCTTGTAAGTTCGTATACAACAGAAATTGTAATAATTTTCACCACATAGAGAGGACCGGCATGTTCCAGTCAACCAAAATTAATTCAAATAATTCTAAGAGTTCATAAACTGAGCACACTTATCAAGGTTTGATAAGAAACAAGTGTGGAACTTAGTAATTATGCAAAACTTGTGGCTTTTTTCTTGAGAGTTCCTAAGCATTAAGTTTATAGGCCTGGATGGAACTTATACTGAAGGGACAGAACATTTTTAAGGAAGAATAAGATTTACGAGCACCGATAATCGCTGCCTTTCAAGCTTTGAGTGGAAATTAAAAAGATCAAAAGAATTTAGGGAAACACTCATCACGATTGTTGCCTTGTTTGTTCTTTTAAGGAGAGAGGAAGTGTTTTTTGGTCTCGTCCGATTAAAGAGTTTGATTTTGAAAAACTTGAATCAAATTCTGTTATTTAGGAAGATAGGTCTGGATGACTGCCAAGTAACAGTATGTGAAGCTGTCGTCGCAATCTTCTACTATCAGCATTCCCTTTAAAGGTGATGATGAAGGACTTCGCACAAACAAACGTGGGGAAGTGAGTTAATTCGTATAATTTGGACCAACCAAAAAAGCGAGAAACTAATTTTAAAAATGCAGTAATATGTGCGTAACACCATCAACACAGTCAAAAATTCAGGGAGTGAAGTAAAAAGTCTTCAACAAATTTGCTAAAAAAGAAACAAATCATTGCTATGGGTTTCCAAGAGACACTTCCAATAAGTAAAAAAAAAAAACTAAGGCAGTGCAATGTAATGAAAAAAGCGTCTTTGAAGTGGTCTCCAGTTGTAGTGGTGAAACGGAACGCCTTGCAGTAAAATACAACTGAAAGAAATTAAAAAAGGATATTGCACCCAGGTTAGGTTAGGTGGAAGTGGCTGTCAGTCAATGAGTACATTGCCTGAGACACTTAGGCCGCAAGGGCCCATTGTGATACCACAGAGATTAGCAAGTTAATCACCTACTGATCTCAGAAACCCGATGTAAGATTAACGAGTTGATCACTTATTAATCTTCCATTACGGGACTAGCCGGTTAATCACCTGCTAGTCGAACCACGTGGAACTTTTAATGTATTTTGAAAGACTTTTAGGGTCTATGCAAGCTAGGTCGCTAGTATCATCGAAGAAGAATTCACCGAGATGAGTTTTCTTCCTGTGAGGTAGTGCAGGGCATGAGCAAAGAAGGTGTTGAACGGTTTCTTCCTCCTCCTCGTCCATGCAGCTTCTGGAGAAATCATTGGAAAACACACCAAGTCATTTGGCGTGTCTCCCTATTAGACAGTGTCCCGTAAGATCACCTATGGTAGAACCTAGATACAGACGGTTCAGGGCCAACAAACTCTTCGAGCGTTTTGAGTCTACACAAGGCCAAACTTTTTTGGTTGCAAGGCAGTTGTTACTCGCAGTCCATCTAGTGTTTGTTATCCTTGAAGCGTCTTGTCTAAGTAGGAGTTTACATGTAGCGATAGGTACACCTATGTTGTTCCATTCTGAGCGTAGGGAAGTGGTCGTGCCCTTTTTGGCTAGTTCGTCTGCCATACAGTTGCCTGGTATGTCCCTGTGAAAGGTGAATGTTAAACTGATTTGACATCTCTCTCAGAGGCATCTGACAATTTTGGACCGTGATGGATTTTGTAGAGACAGAGGCAAGAGATTTAAGGGCAGCTTGGCTGTCTGAGAAGATCAGAATATCCGTGGAGGATATGACGTTTTCTTTGAGCCAAGACAGCAAGCACCTCCTTAACCGCCAGAATTTCCGCTTGGAACACACTACAATGATCGGGTAGGCGGAAGAAAAGACTGAGATTCAGTTTTTCTGAGTATATTCCACTTCCCACACCTTCGCTGGTTTTTGAACCATCGGTGTAGAAGTGTATTGCTTCATTTTCCAAAAGAGCACCATTTTCCCAAGCACCCAACTCCAAGCAAAGAGCACGGGAGCAGGGCCCTATTTCATAAACATTGACAATAGCGACAGGTGACAGGTGACAATTTGTAAATGACAACTAGGAAATTGTCTATATTCTGTCCCATAGAAAAATTGACAATTTTGTAGAATTGTCGGGAAATCTACGACAATTGTCGTAATTTCGTTTCATAAAAAAATCGTCATGACAATGAATTGTCAGGGATTTTTTTTAAAAACGTCATAAATTCCCTGATAAATTTGTAGTGACAATTTTTTTATAGAACATAAAACGTTATACAAATTACATTTTTGTCAGTATGAAATTGACAATTGTGACAGGCAATTGAGTTTCGGTCGAAAAGTGACAAGTTGCATTAAAAATATCGAATATTATTTTTTCAAATGAAAGCGATAATGAGTCTGAGATACAACTCGCGAAATACGTCGTCCTCGAATTTTTAAGGACTGAATTAACAATGACTTTGCTGCATTAAGTGATTTTCAATTTAATGAAAAATTTCGCGTCGCATATAGCTTCTCCTAGCTAAATTCAGTCTCTTGAATACATTGCAAGAAATTTGTCAAAATATATGACAATGACAAAATTGTCATGACAAATTTATCACAGTCTGACAGCGACAAATTTGTCACTACAAAATTGTCATATGCGACCTGTCAATACGATTTGAAATGGAAATTTGTCAGATAACTGCGACAAATTTGTAGAATTGTCACTTGTCAATGTTTATGAAATAGGGCCCAAGTGTCGGGAGCTGGAAGACATGACTAACCCGAAAACAAATGCAAAACAAGCTGAAATTATTCAAGAAATACGACAACAACTTGAACAGGAGGGCGATCATCATCTACCTGTCTATAAAGTCGCTCACAGAAGGATAAAGACTCGGATGATCCGTTCAGCGAAGTTCATAAATGATACTCAAGAAGGAAGATTCTTGTTAATGATGACAAAATTCCTTTTAGGTGGTGAGAGTACTATGGCGTATGGAAAGAATAGTTTCTTCGAGACTTTTTCTAGACTAAATAAAATGAGGAGGCGCAGCAAAGCTGGAAGCGTAGTGGTCAAGCGCATTTCTTACAGCCATTACTTGTTAAGAATGGAGAGGACCTACACTTTTCTTCCGATTTCGAGCAGTTAATCGAGAAAGCTTTATAGTTGTAGTGATTTAGATATCTGCTGGTGATTTTTTTTTTGCGTGTTCAGGTCCGATTGTCGTTGAGTTTGCTAAGACAATAAAAAAAAAAAACTTCCTTTTACATGAAGTTTCTAGCGACAACAACCATTTGATGAAGTGATATCCCACTGTTTTTTTTAAATAACTCGCAAGGTTATGTGCACGATTGAAAAAAAAAGAGAATGCGAGTGAAAAACAGTTGCTTTCGAACTTTTGTGAATTCTAATGCAAGGAAAATACAAAGTCGGGTAAAGCATTCCACATACGGGTAGTGCGAATGAAATATGAATCTCTATACTTGGTTGTATGTCCAAATTTGGGCTCAAGGCTGGACTGATGAGGATTCCTAGCGTGGTGTGTGTTTTTGTTTGTAGGAAACAGCTATTAACGTAAGAAGAACAGTTTTGGACTATATTCAAGTGAACTGATCGATTCTACCATTGGACTTTCACCTATTAGTCTGAGCGGTCTCATTGTAGTTCATCAACAAGGAACGAAGATGTGTGAGGTGCACTTCAACAGATTTGGGAATCATACTGGTGAATGTAAGCTATATTAACAGTAGCCTGATCAGAAGGAGTGAGAAATTTCCGGCACGAGTAAAGACACTTAAGCATTTAGCAACGCAACCGTTTCAGTTCCACATCCGAAGAGCAGGGACGTGAATTTGGAAACAAATTTGAAAAGTTGAGGGTTGAGTCGTCAGCAAAACAGTTGAGAGTATTGGAAGTTTTAGGTAAGAGCAGTGGCGGATCCAGGATTTTGGCATGGGGGGAGGGTCTATTACTCAAAATTTTATTTATATATACGTAGTTTAGCAGTTTCAATCAGAAATTATTTACATGATGTTGGCGTCGATTGCTCATATATGTAAGGCCAAGGATTCAACGGAGCTCTGGAAATGGGTGTCCAATTCATTGGTGCACAGGCTCATCTGAGATCGTATTTCCCCCTGGCAATTTATGTACATTGCGCTGCACATAGCTTTAGTTTGGCAGTCAATGCAGCATGCGAAGTGTCAGGAATCAAAAATGCGTAAGGAACTATCGGAGCGATTGAAGCATTTTTTCACTGGCCTAAAAGGCAAGATGTTCTACACCAAGAAATTTCAAAAATGAAAAACAAAAGTGAGAAAAAGAAACAAAAGTTGAAGTCTGTTTGTCCTACCAGGTGGGCTCAGTCTCATGAAGCAGTTGGAACGTACGTTGAATTGTAACCGGCTGTTATTGAATCTTTGGAAGAAATCAAAACGTGGAAAGATCGACATACTTCGCAAAATGCATTGCAACTTTTGACAGCGATTTCGACGGTTTAATTCCAAATCGCCTGTCACATTATGGAATCAGTTACATAATTTGATTGTTTTGCCTCTGAGTCGGGAACTACTTAGCTGGCAGATGGCGCTTTGAATGAATTTACGTATAAACGCGAAAACGCAGATTCTACTTTCTACGTTATTTATGAACATGTTTCTAGAATTTGTTCTGAATACGAAATCACAATGAAATTGCCACGCCGCCGTTACAATCAACAAAAAAATCGTTGCAACGTTCAAGCATAAAGAATTGAAGACATCTACAGAATTTCTTTCTACATTCCGTTTCTTGATACGTTCATTTCGCAAATCAAAAGTCGGTTCTCGGA
Organism: Melanostoma mellinum; assembly: GCA_914767635.1. Taxonomy (NCBI): domain Eukaryota; kingdom Metazoa; phylum Arthropoda; class Insecta; order Diptera; family Syrphidae; genus Melanostoma; species Melanostoma mellinum. The sequence goes on along the minus strand of OU612059.1, from coordinate 56,111,357 downwards.
ACACAAATACATTTTCCAAAGTTTCGGGCAACTGTTTCTTAAACAAGAATTTAATGAAATATTAAAAGTTACCTTCTCTTCTGGGCAAATGTGAAAGCTTACACGGCACGCTCTGAAAGGCGCTGATGTACCATTCAAACCCATGTAAAAAATCGTTTCTCTGAATTTATATCTTGTGAAATAATAGCGATGTTACAATTTCTGATTGCGCTTCATGAATATTTAGTAAAAGAACTTCTGTAATCAATCATCATCCATTAACCGATTTTTTGCCTAGTAAGTCCCTTTTATCGGATCGAGTCACATATGCCAACAGCCAACATCAATTTGACGATATTTTTCAGGTTATCAATAGCAAGTCGTTCAAGAATGTCGATTGTATTTTGCGAGTCTTGGCAGTACTACCTGTAACTACAGCAGCTCCAGAACGATCATTTTTGAAGTTGAGGAGGGTTAAAACTTACCTGAGAAATACGATGCGACAGGAACGACTAAATGGTCCTGCTTCTTTAAATATCCATACCCATATTGAACTTACCGAGGACGAAATTCTAGTAGAATACGTCGAAAATTTACTAGTGTTTGGGGTAGCATGCTCTTCAGTTTTTTATGAAATGTAACAACAATCAATAAAGTTCTTGAATTTTTAAAATAATAATATTACTTCTCCTTCTCCATTACTTTTTTGTTTTGCTCGTGCTATATTTTTCCGTCCCGTAACGAAATTTGAACATTAAGAGCCGAAAAATGTAACAAATAACATCTTTTATTTTCCCGATTGCTTTCAACTTCATTCTTGACAATCTTGATTCTGAACTGCGAAGAAAATGCCAAGCATGTGAAGAAATTCATGGAAAGTTTTAAGTTATCACTGAATTTGGCGATTTGAATTCCTGCGAAATTCGTAAGAAGTCAGTACATCTAAGGACAATTTAAACCTCGGACCTCGATCCTTCAATGGATGCCAAATTGGTGCACTTCCACGCGTATTGCTCCGAGAAAAAATTGGAACGTGATTCACCATCCAAGCTATTAAAACTCTTGACAACGAACGACTTATATACTGAGTTCCCAAACGTAGAAATAGCATATCGAATATTGCGTATTGAAAATTGCAGCGCAGAACGTTCATTTTCATGTTTGAAAAGAGTCAAAAACTATTTTCGTTTAACTACGGGCATTCGGCTAAATAGTCTTGCGATTCTGTGTATCTAGTCGGATTTGCTTGAACGCTTGAATTGTGAAGAATTAATAGATCACTTCGCGGTAAAGAAAGTAAGGTGTGCTGGCATTTGAAAAGCCACCCATTTTAATTATTTATTTATCTTACTAATATCCATTTCTTACACTTGTGAAAGTCACTTGTATTTCAAGTTTTGTAGTTTTGTGTTACAGTCCCCTGGACGAGCGGATTTATATATGTAGGTATCTTGAGGACTCCCGCAACAGTGCGGGTTTGAAAAAATATTTGTTTCGTCACAGAATTTATAGACTCAAGCTCAGGTAGAGCCAATATGCTATCAGGTAATGATTGAGTTAACATACCGACATCATTGAAGACGATCGATCTTGAGAAAAGACCAAAAAATGCTGCTTCCCTTTGGACACAACAGTAGTTTTTGCCTTAATTTATGTCATGCTAATACTTGGCCTCTTAAAAAACAGCATTACAGATATTTTTAGCCCGTTTGAACAAATTTTGGTTCAGAGTTGTCTTTAAATATTCGAAACTTTCTTTTTCTATCTCTACCTACTTATAACTCTTTACAAAATGAAACCACCAGTGATGCTTATTGATTACGATAGATATGATATCAGCTTACGCGTTTCCATCGAGAAAGCACAATGACCAATTAAAATTTCGAAAGAAATTATTCAGGCCGTCCCAATTGGCTTTCTTGTATTGCCACACAGTGCTTTTAGGGACTTTATCTTTTTTTATCGTGACGGAATACGTAAAATCAACGAATTACACAATAGCCCGGCTTGCCAAGAGGCGATGATCTTAAACCTGATGTATTTTTTGGGATGAGAAGTGAAAAATAGGGCAAGGTTGGTGGCGGCATGGCATTTAATATTAGGAACTCGAGTGGACTTATCAATGAGCTGAGTTAAACGATTAAGCCTACCGGTGATTTCAACATTTATATTCCTTCGTGTTTTGTGGGGCCAGAATGTCAAAGCAAACCAGAAAAGTGTACATCGAATTCGCATTCAATTTCGACTTCAGCGTAAGGATATTATGAGAAAATTCTTGGAGATGGAGTCAGATAGCGTATCAAATTCGGTAGAAGTTAAATAACTTCCTAAACTGAGTCTTTTACAAATAGTTATAAGACAATAGTGAATTAGGTGATTAAGGACAGAAAATTCTTACCACATGAAATTGAAGTTCGTGGTCGAGCAAGGGCCATTTTCTAGCTGATGGAGTACTCGGACCTCAATGTCACTACCAGCCCATTGCACCGGCAGATAGCAACCTTCTTTTGCAATAGATTTCCAGATGTTAATAGAAAACCAAAAGACACTGTCATGATAAGGAGCCTAAAGGTACCAGCTCTAACCGCATGTCTGTACCGAGCATTTGTAACCCGGATCGAGAAAACCAGGACGTTTCTAAAGGAAGTGCTCAACGCGGTGTCGTTATTCTCTCCACAGGACTCACAAAGTGTATGATATCACTCAAGCCTAAAACGTTTTAATTCTTGGAAAAAGAGAAGGCCCCCGTGGCAACGCCAATAAACTCTACACAGTCTTTTCTACTACGGGATAGCAAAAATATTGCAGTTTTCTTATTAACGTTAGGGAGCATACGTTTGGTCTATCTACATACAATAGAGGCATGTCATTTATGGTTGTGCTCTTGATAGATCCAATAGTTATTTAAATCCCTACCTGTGGACTCTGGCAAACTAAGTGCAAGTTCAGGTACTGAAAAAGCTGTCTGAGATTCCTATTTCGAAAGTTCATAGGTGATCTCATTTCCAGTAATGCGCAATGGCCTAGAACCTAAACGAGACTCAAAGAATAAAGTCTTCCCACCGCATTTACAGATGTCTGGTATTCCTGGAGCACTTACGAAGTAGCTAAAGGGTTGAGTAAGCACACCTTTGGCTGTGTCTGCCAAAAAGAGCCATAGGCTGGTTAAAGAGGTTAAGCAACATAATTCTGAACATATATAGTGGGACCATAGAAAAGGACGATTAACGACACTAAGCTCTTTCCGTTTAGATTGAACTTTGAGGGATCAGAATCAAACCACGAACGTATTTCACTTAGTGCTAAAACTGCTGGCCTGCATTTAGGATTATGAGTTCACAGCGAAGAAGTTCAATTTCAGCTTGCTTTAAAAGCAATGCCAAGCCTACAGGTGCGACATCACAAAAACAAAAAGACAAAAGATTGAGATGACAATACAAACTCAAAATGGTTAGAGCACCGAATTATTACTCGAAATCAGGGCTCGAGCCCTAGTAAAATCTAATCACCATGACCGTGCAAGTCTTTTTGCACTTTTTTATACGTGGAAGAGCGTTGTAGACAGAAAAAGAGGAACATTTTCTAACAATTGTTTGTCGAAGAATGAATTAAGTTGAAAAGAGAAAAGCCCTCGACGATAAGCCCACATAAAGATCTTCAAATGGAAATTCTGTTCCCTTCTAAACGTCAAAAGGCCAGTTCATCTCTGATACTCCCTAAATTCTTCAAAAATGAGGAATTACAAAAGTTTAAACAATTTTTCGAAACACAAAGGCTTGCGATGCGTAGGGGTACCTACATGACACACATATGTGCTTGTGCTATGCAACCCACCCATTATCAAATCAAGAAAATATTTGTCAGAAGCTTATTGTCTCCTTTATGTTGCTAAACCCTAATATTTTCATGCCCTTAGGAGAAAATGGCTAGTGCTTTTGAAATTAAGAAAGTACCAAGCCTTTCGCATACCTACAACTTCACCTTCACCAAATTATTCCCTCAGGGGTATACGACTATAGGTTGTAAGGATCATCCCAAAACACTGAAAGTCCATTAATTTGGACAGCAGCATATTTGGGGTGCAGAGTGCGACCCTTATCTTATCTATTCAATGAAGAGTAAGCCACATATCCTTTCTGTTGATAGCTCAAAAAGAAATTGGTTATATAACGTGTAGCCATGGCACGATGCGAAATAAAACGAAATAAAAGACTAAAAGCACATTCTCTCTCAATAAAGCTCTACACACGATTTACGAGAACCGAAAACTCTATGTTCGCTTTGTATCGAGTGGCAAAGTCTCTTGTCCTCTTCCCATCGCTGCTGGCCAAAAAAGCAAGCCCACATCCACACTTCTTCGTGAAAGCAATTTATCTGGGATGTTTATGTTGCTATAGAGAAAAGAACGTTCAAACGGAACGTTTGTGCCAGCAGCAGTTCTCTTTCGCTTCTATTTATTTAATTAATGTGGATACGAATTGCTGCGCTGTTTTTTAATTATCAACTAATAACATCACACAAGCCCAGCTCCGCAAAACCGTTTAGTCCTTGCTCCTTCATGTGTACATTTAGATGTATGTGTATGCGGACAATAACCGGAGGTAAATATTTGCTTTGTAATGCTTTGGTTGGAATGCTCTTCCAGACCTACGAGTGTGCATATTTGTGTTCAACTAGCCCCCAGATGGTATTCTCTACCCTACCATTTGCGGTTGTCTAGCCATAGTGGCTTGAGTGGACTCGTTCTCCCTTTCTCGCAGTGTCCCACTGTTCTTATGTCAATTGCTTACCAGCCAGCAACTACAGTATCTGCCATTTTAATGTACATCAATTCAAGTGTACTACACGTGAATAAGTTTTTTGGGGGGCCATCTCCGGGGTGACCAGACTGCGCTACTCTTAAGCAAGGGTGTCCATAAAAAACGTCGTTGTAAACTAATTTTATATGGTGAAAAAAGACCAGTCGTTCAATCTTCTCTTTTCACAATTCCATTTTGAGTGCAATTATTTGAAAATTTCATCTCTGAGTACCAGGTTCTTTTCAAAAATGTAATAAACAAAATAAAAGCTTTCCATTTATTGTTACGAGGCTTTCATGCCAGCTTTTAGTACCTTTTGGTACCTGGTACTTTTTACAACACAATGTACAGCCAGAATCAACAGCACTGGACGACGAATTTCAAATGCATCACCGTCATACCAACCACTTCGCAGTTATGATAATGCATGAAACAGAAGATTGTTTACTCGCCGAGTATGACTCACATCCAGTTTCTTGTCTTATGGCTGTAGAGCTACCTCAAATTTCATAAATAAATCATACCTCAACCAGACTCATTAGAGGACGGGTTCTCAAGGATCGAAGCTAGGTCCATTCCTGTATAGCATCTTCACAACGGATCAAGCTCAACCAACGTTCTCTTTGCGGATGACTCCTTGACCTGCGTGCACTCACTGCCTGTGCTGTGATCGCAGCTCGTCAAAGACCACATAAAGAAGCTCTTCGAGTACTACAAACGATGGGAAATCAAAATTAATTCATAAAGTCCAAGGTCATTTGCATAAGAAGACCCACACCATAACGGAGACGTTCGCGATCAGCCACAACTTACCACAAGATCTGTATCAACCTTCCACGACGGAACACAGCTCAGGTTAAAGAATCTGACCAAATATCTAGGAGTCCACTTCAACAAACGAACTGATGCAGTCGTTAAAAAAGATTTTCATCACGTCCATCCGCTGATGTCCAAATTTCAAAAACTATGTAAATGGTTACAAGCTTTAAACTACGGATTGCTTGGTTGACATTGGCCTTAAGTGCTTAAATTGTTTCCAATTTGTTGGAATAACATCGTTCCTTAGCCGCAACAAAAAGGCCAAACGAATTAAATCGCAGCTCTCAAGTGGGCATTTGCGCTAGGTGCTTGAAAAAACGTGCATTTTTAGCTACGCAGCACTCACATAATAAATAAGTTTTCCATATATCTCCACGTTGATCACGTGTAAAGCAAACTATTTTGTTCCGCGGAGGTATGGTATTAACATTCTGTCACGATCTTGAGCGCAAAACAGCTTTCCATGTCAAAATGATCTATCATTCAAAGAGCCATTCGGAATCCGCTAACATTTCAAGGTCCCTTCCATTCCTCTCTCTAAGGTAAGTCGCGTTACCATATTTATTTAGGTGAGGTAAGCAAGTGTGACTTAAAAAGTATATCGAAAGTTCCACGCTTCACTTATTGTGAAGAGTCCACTAGGAATCTGGAATAAAAAAAACTGTTCAACAGCTGCTCCAGCCTTCCACACAAAACACCTGCTTCTTAGAAATCTAAGTCCAAATTCAAATACCAAAATGACAGCGAGTACACTTTATCATGTACCAAGTCACAAGAAGATATGCAGTACCTCTTACGTATAATGAAGAGAGAAAAGAACAAAAAATAGTGCGTGGAGTCCCTCCGCGCGGGAGAACATATTTCACTACAATTAAATCGTCTGGCTGAATGACGCGGAATTGACACAATTGTTATATCAACAAATTGCAAGCAGTACCGAAAAGTATGCAATCGATAATCCGCGTTAAACGTTTAACGCAACTTTGTTGGAAGTCGCATAGGAAGTTTCACTTCAATTTGCGTGTTACCAAGTGAAAATACAAATCAACGAAGCAAAATAGAGCAACAATATAACGCTCACTCTGTAAGTAATCACTGACTGGCCGAATTTTAGTGGTCTGACAGAGCTTATGGGGAATCTCACAACGGATGAATTCGTTTTATAGAATCAACGGTGGACTTTAGGAGTCAAAAAGCAGAAACCCCTGAATGAACAACTCCGACTTATTTGGTTTAAAAGCCTTTAAGAGTCTTTCAATACTAGGCCAGGGTATTGAAATAGATATGGTGGCAGATGACCTCCTGGTGAGCTAACGGGAGCTTTCGCACACCCGCAGAAGGTGCCTGTCCCCGGAGTATCCAATCTTTATGTCCAGAAGGATCTTTAAAGGACCAAGAACACCAGGTTGAGGGTTGTGCGTTTAGTGAATTACCCAACCTCATAAAAAACAACTGATTCCGAAACAACCTACCGCCTCGGATAAAAATGTTGAGCTCTCCGTTTTCATAAAAAGAACAAAGAATTCCGGATCAGCACTTGGAATGTAAGATCATTTAACGGATTAAGTTTTTTTTTTATAATTAACGCGCACATCAAGGGGTTATGACTACCCTTATAATGTTATAGAAACACAGTGCGAGCATTTAGGAAAATAGGAGAGGATTTGAAAGGAGACACCGATGCACGTTGCTTTTGAACCTTTGTGAACCGTAGTGCAGGGTTCGAAAATTTTAACATAAGGTAAAAGATCATGTTGTAAACCTCAAACTGTAGCTTGTAAATACCAGCAGGGTTACATAGTGACAGAATAGCAGTCGATACTGAGGATCTGGAAAGAGCACTTCTGAAGACTAATTTAACGGCTTTGAAGACCAAATCTTCCCTGACATGCAGAATGCCTCTTTCAACTTGGACGATGACCAAGAATGTCGTCCTCCCGACCTATAGAAAAAATTAAGCTTGCAATATGCAGATTTGAATCAAATTAAACTGAAGGATCGCATATCCCTTCAATTCAGGAATACAAAATCGATACACACAGCTTGTAACATTTGACTTTTGAGTATAGTTTCTTAACCTTCCAGTCTTGTAATCATCAAATCCCGAAAATGATTGATAGCATGGACACTGTAGTTTCAAAGAAAATGGTCACCTGACCAGGATCAGCCATTACCGTCAACTTACTCTCTACCAACACATTGACCCGACAATATCAATTAACGACTTTGTATATCTCAAAACACTTGTGGTTTCCCTCGACAAAAGGTCACACAACTTCATTATACATGTTCACTAAACCGATTTGGTCATATTTGCGGCTGTTAATTGATCAGCAGTTCGGAAATGGACACCGGATGTGTGAACCCAAGCCGTGCACCAAATAAACTCGAATAGTGTGCTGGTGCCTCGGACTATCAATCTTCTTTGAGTTACATGACCGCATAAATTCCAGAAGAAAAAAAAAAGACTTAATAGAACCACCTTCCATTTCTAACGGCTCCTGCTGTTTCTGCCACAGTCTATTGCTGTGGGGCAGTATTGTCGACCTGATGATGTCGAACAGAGGCCATATTCTCATTTGCACTTCCTGCCGCAGGACTATCAAAATCGGTTTTCCATCACATCGAGCTTCGTCCTTGTGCTGATGGGGCTATTATAAATGCAATTATGCGGCACACAAAGTTATAGGAGAAAGCACCCGACCACCAACTGGAACTACATGCGGATAAGGAAACACAGTGGCGGTGGTATGGCAAGGGAGGTGGGCTAAAACTTTTTAAATTTGATTTGGTCACGTATTTTTGATTGTCTTGAAAAGTTACTCAACTGTTTTTGTTTCACAAATCTTATGTGAGCATGTGTTCGGGTATGTGTGTGTGCCTATTGTGGCTGAAAGCTAAAAAGCTGATGGTAGCCTGTAGGGAGGATGAGCTCACTTGGATTAAATGTCACGTAATTCATGAAATTTTAGGCGTTTTTTTGAGTGGATTGATTTGCGGCATGACAGAACAGCACAGCACTGTAAGGGCATGGAAATTACGTAGGGAATATTTGATGGACTACTGATGGTGTTTTGTTTTTGCGAAGTTCTTTTTATCGCTTTGTGATTGTGAGTGGCTGGAGGCTAGGGTAAAGCTTTTTTCAAAGGCTCTTAGTGTTGCTCGTGAAACATAATAGCCCGGTTCAGTGTGTCAATTAATTTGCACTTAATGGCCGTTACAGAACACAGGCTGGAGAGGATGTAGTGTTAAAAGGTTTTCCGTCGATTTGAATTGATTTTGAAGTTCTGTGGAGTTTCCGTAAATAATTTACGAAGCAAGATTTCGCCAATCCATGTGATTTGCAATCATTCAAATGAATTCGTGTCAAAACTTCGACCATTTAAGAACTTCGGATTAGGTATACAAAATCCCCACGCTCAAGCTTGTTTATCATAGAAACAAACCGTTGGCTATGATATACTCTAGATGACGTTGACTCACTTTGAACTTCAAGGTATGGAGAAAAATGTAATTAACTTAAGACATGAAGCAAAAATTCTTCGTTACGTTGAACTTTGGTCTAAAAAAAAACCCTGAAGCAAAATAAATGGCATAACTAACAACAGAGAATACAAGGCACGAAACAGAGAGTGACAATGCCCAGTGTAAGTGTTTTTTTAATCGAATTATGCCTAGTAATCCTTGTGGACTGTATTGCGTGTTGTTCCAAATAGCAAGCGGCTGTCGACATTCATAATGACGAAGCTGACTATTTTTTATGTTGCGTGTTCGCTTTGATATTAAAAAAAAAAGGACAAACAAGTCTCTAGGGGGTTTTTTTTGTTTGAAAATAGTCGAAATGAAACCATTCATTTGCATTATACTGGCAAACTATTTATAGTTGTATTTTTCTTTTTTATCGAAGTAAATGCGATGTCTTTGTTTACAGTTGCAGAATGTTCACTGCAACTCAAATCGACTAAACAAAAACAAGTCAATAAATTAGGTGTCTTGTTGCACACTTCTTAAATCTGCGACGTTGAGATTTTAGTGGGAGAGTAAGCAAATAAGAAAGGAATATTCTGAGATCCTTAAAAAAAATCATATAATTGATAGTGGCATTGTTACTCTGGAAGCATCGATATGGTTTCCAACATCGTTATTTACTCGACTTGAGCGCTGTAAGCGGCTAGATTATGACCTCTCAGTACACAACTCAGTACAACCACGTGCGTTCTTTGAAGTGTAGTGTAATGAAATCATTTCAACGGACAAATAATCTGCGATACCAATGTCATTCATTGGCTTATCTACTCATTCAAACCACCCAAAGTTCTCGGGGGAAGACGGTATACTCTTCGCCTTACAGAACGGGGCTGGCATAATTGGTCGCATAAAGTCCAAGCTGTCTAGGACACAGCTTTCAGTCACATACCCGAAAGCTGAAGAAGAATAACAAATAATATATACGTGATGTTACAGACACACGAAATTTCGGCGGAAACGCAAATTGAAGAAGTATTTGGCGTCTCCTGTATTAGCACTGAGGATGTAGTTGAAAGTTTTCTTTCGGTAAAGTCTAATGCTATGGGTTTCGACAATTTACACCCAACCTTCTTGAAAATAATGTTACCTATGATCCTGCCGTATATAACATACATCTTCAACTCCATTCTCACTAAGAGTATTTTCCCAGCTCAATGGAAAAGTTCCAAAATCATTCCAATATCAAAAAACAGCAACAACATAGAGTTCCGACCAATCGCCATCCTTCTGTTCCTGTCAAAAGTCCTTGAAAAAATTATGAAAAAGCAATTGTCTTGCTACCTCCAAGAAAACAATCTTTTAGCCCTAAAACAATCAGGATTTCGTGCAGGCCATAGCAGAACAACGGCACTCCTAGAGGTTGTTGAAAGGGCGAGAAAAACTCTAGATGCCAACAAACTTTCTTTTCTCGTTCTCCTTAATTACTCAAAGGCTTTCGATGCCATCAACCACAATGTTCTATGTCAAAAGTATTTTCAATTTACAAGCTTTCTTCCGATGCTGTGAGACTTATCTCTTCGTATCTCTCTCATAGGCAACAGGCTGTTGTTTTGGGAAATAGAATTTCAAACTTTTTGCTTTTCCACAGGGTTCAATGTTAGGTCCAGTACTTTTTTCAATCTATGTTAACGAAATACCAAATTTTTTACACCATTGCCATGAACATCTATTTGCTGACGACCTTCAAATGATGAGCAACTGCCATGTGAACCAGGTTGATGACTGTGTAGCCAGGATAAATGAGGATCTTTGCTCAGTTAGAAATTGGTCCATAAAATCTGGTCTTAGCTTAAGCCCAGAAAAAAGCAAATGTCTAGTCATCTCTAGAAAAACACTTGACTTATCTAACTATCCAGATATTCTTCTAGGTAACTCAAAAATCCAATATGTTTAAAAGGCAAATAACCTTGGTATTTGTTTCAATAGGACCCTTAGTTGGAATGACCACATCAACCAAGTTATCGGAAAGGCATATGGAGTTCTCCGATCACTGTGGCATACAAGATCTTTTACTCCTTTAAGCACAAGAAAAATGCTAGCAAAATCTCTGGTTATTCCCCGTCTTACGTATGGTTGCGAAATTTTTGGCAAGCTTGACAGCATCAGCCATCGAAAGATGAACGTCTTATATAACAATGTAGCTCGCTATATTTTTGGCATTAGCCGTTACGACCATATCTCCCAGTTCTCCTACAGCATATATGGTATCTCACTAGACAACTTGCTTGAGCTTCGTATCCTTGTCACACTCTTCAAAATCGTCAGTACCCACCAGCCCTCTTACCTTTATGACGCTCTTCAGTTTTCAATCTCAAAACGATCTAATCAAATAATTTTTCCTCGTTTTTGTTGTCTTGCGTCGGAGCGTCAGTTTTATGTAAAATTCTCTCCCACGGCATGTTAAAAACGCTGCCACTGTTGGGAAATTTAAGAAAAATGTCTTTCAGTTCTATTCGTAATCCTATTGCTATTGTTTTCTTCACTATTGTGTGACCTGCTCTCTTTTGTTTTTAGTTTGCTAATGTTGCTACACTTTTATATCCTCATTGTAAAAATTTATAAAACAAACAATGTACACTAAAACTTTGTTAAAATTATTTTAATAATTTGCCTTTTATTTGAAATATTTGTATATTTTGTTCTTTTTTTCCTTTTTTCTTTAACTTAAATCAGTTAAGTCCTTTTATATAATTAGCTATAAACAAGATGTAAATCTTAAAATTTAGAACTTTATAATAAAGGAAATTGAAATGAAATGAAATATGGAAGAAATCTGCGCTTTAGTTCTAAAAATCTCCGGTCAATCAGTCGACCAGGCCCCATAGTCTCCTATTCAATGTCTACAATACAGTACGAATATCGACAAGGAAAGTCAACAGAAACTACATTTAGTGACCTGTGTCTCTGTTCTGTAACTATCGCCTCGATAAAAGCCGGCGATAAACGGTGGAAAGTGGAACGAAATTCTATGAAATTAGTGGGGGTTCGTTCCGGTTCCCACTGTTTCTCGATCAATATTATCGATGCGATAGTGACAGAGCAGGGGCACTGGTCTCGAAAATTGAATACTCTCTCGAGTCTCTTTCTTCTTAGGGGGATAAATAATTTACTAACTAAGAAAGTAAGTACATAATTCAATCATTTATTTACATTAATTCACAACGTTTTCACATAATATTTTGAAATTGAAAGCTATGGCTATGCTGTCGGCCAGGCTGTACTTTTAACATTTGGGCTAGACTAAGGACAATTCTATGAACAAAAAATATTTTGGTTAACATCTTTGAATTTGGTGGTAACTGAGTTATCAATGGCAATCTATACCAGTAACTATCATTAAAAAATTTGCTTACTGTTTTCCAATTGTAAACAGCAGAATTGTCCGTTGAAAACTGATTAAGTGGAAAACTTAGCAGTGGCTTCCATAGGATGCAGTCCTCGCACCACTTATGAGATCAATTTCTATAGACATCCTTCTAATACATTTAATCTGTTTCTGCCTCTGTCTCTGTCTCTGTTTGTCTGTCTGTCTTTCTGTCTCTCTCTCTCTCTCTTTCTCTCGGGCATCACCTTTCACGAGGTTTTTGCAAATCCTCCGTTCATTGCCATGAACAGCGCTTTCTCGATTAGCCGTTCGGAACCGGAAGAAAATGTTGGTTGTATGCATGAAATGCATGGTTGTGAGAAATGTGCTAGGCCCTGAGACTCCTCGGTCTGTTCCGCCACAGTATTCACTTATTCTATTTTAGTCCATTGGATTCCGGCTCACAAAGGCTACAATACATGGGCAAGAACATCCCAATCGAAAAATCGCCAAATGGTCTCAAAATTTTATGTCAGTGTTTTAACTGTTAAAATGTTTACTAATCTTTTCATTCATTAGATAAAAAAACAAATGGACTATCTCAACTACAAAACTCACCAGAATACACTCTAAAAACGTCCAAATTGTTATCAGAAAAACTCTCAAGACTGACAGCAGACCTTAGAAAATTATTAAGTTCTGGTTCTGTTTAGGAGCGAACGAATCGCTCTGAAACTTTCCATGGGTTGGCACAATAGTTTTCAACTATAAACCCCGCAGTGCTTACATATATGCTTTGTGGTGCATCTGCTTAGTGGTCTCTGTCGCTCTGAAGCTTTATAACTTTTACTTTTACTTTAACATTTGCTTTTGCTTTTACTTTTACTTTTTTTAACTTTTACTTTTACTTTTACTTTAACCTTAAAGTCAAAGCAAAAGCAAAAGTAAAAGTATAAGTAAAAGTAAATGTAAATGTAAATGTAAAATGTTAATGTTATTGCAAATGCTAGATTTTGTCAAGTATTCCACTAGACTACACCTATGACCTATCTACCAACTACCTAAAAAGTTTTAAAGAGCAGTACATATTGAAAACCTAACGTAAGATTTTATGTCACATTACTTCAATACTAAGAACATCCTTTTATGCAAAACATTAAATACTTATTTATGTTGAAAAGTTTTGGATTTTTCTGAAAATTAATCGATACAACCATGAGGCAATTTTCGAAAAGCCTTAATTGTTTAGCAACACCATCATCGCCCAATCGTCAAAACTTTTCGCCACAAAGCTAGTTAGCTGCGTAGTCCACATTCAAATAAACTTTTACGAATTTCTATGCAAACCTTACCCATACATTCTGGAAAATTGAATTTTTGTTGAAATGGGATCCCATGGTTGACATACCTGAAAGTAGAATAAGAAAAGTAAACTATTAAAACTCAGTCAGATGTTGAGGCTATTTATATTTAGTTCTATTTGAAATATATTTGTTGAGTGTTTTTTTTTTGTGCTCTTTGACAAAATTTAAGATCGAATTTCATAACTAGAAGGCATTTTGTTTTTTAAGTTAGACTTTTAAGAATCGTAGTGATTTGAAACTCGATTAAACGAAAATGTGTCACGATAAAGAATCAAACACATGAATATAGTCCGCAAGATTGTAAAATCGAATTAATTTTACAATATCTTATATATACTCGATCTTCTATTTGTGCGATGATTCGCAGGACTGCTACTTTGTCAATTAAGCATTGTCTATATCGCCAGTTAAATTGCAGGAACTTGAACGTATTTTAAGCATGCAAACCACAAGCACCTGGTTCGTATGTAAAATATTTTATTCTTTCCATTTTACGAAGTTTTCAAAACAACTTAAGCTCACTCAAAATGTCAAAAGGTGGCTCTGATTTCTCCTAGTTTTTGAATAAATTATATTTTCGTTGAATTTTTTGACCCTGCATTTCAACTGACTATCGTGCAGAGGCACCTTTTGTAGTGGAATAGTGGTTATTTATCTCTAGTTAGATTTTTAGTTTCTCTTTCAAAATATCAACAAGCGCGGTTTAAAAAAAAAAATATTATCAATAATCTGTGTTTAAGCCTGCATTTTAAATAGTACGATGCAAAGGGTAAGCGCCTCATAAAAAAAAACAAAAATATTCATAAATAGAATTCAGTCGGCGATAGAAGGCAGTTCAATACAACTGGTTCCATTTATCGCCAACGATTCTTTGTTCTTTGACGAAATGAGAACCATGTTTGCCTATTACGTGGCAAATTCGAGGACCGAATCGCAAGAGAAATGGTTTTCACTTGTATCGATTTTCCGATGGTAATTTCATTGCCATGGAAAGCGCTTTCTCGATTCGCCGATCAGAATCGGCAAAAAAACGTAGATCCCCTCCATTCCTCACTAGACATTGATGTGAGAATTGCGCTGGGCCATCATCCTATCTGTTAAAGTATCCTTGTTTTTTTAAGCTTGAGTTCTGCCGGGTTTCAATTTCGCACACACGCTTTTTGTACATCGGAATCTGAGCTTCCGACGTCCTTTGGGTAGTTTTGAGGAGGTTTATATTTTAATTCGTAACTTACTTAATTACTTAGGGTGGCATTACAGTTCGGGGTGAACCTGGGCCTCAACCAACATCCTTCTATAACGACTTCGATTTCAGGCGAGCTCTCTCCAGTTTCGCACTCCAAGTCGGTTGAGGTCTTCATCCACTTGATTACGCCACCTAAGACGAGGTCTTCCCCTTCCGCGATTTCCCTGCAATGTGCTTTCGAACACCCGACGAGCCGGAGCGTTTGGGTCCATCCGCTACATGGCCCAACCATCGTAGCCTCGCGATGCGTACTCTTCTGGCTATGCCCGTGTCGCGGTACAGCTCATACAGCTCGTTGTTGTATCTTCTTCGGATCCTAGGTAGACGAAGTCCTGTACTACCTCGAAGTTATATCTGTCTATTGTGACGTTTTGTCCAATTCGTCGATGTTCTGTGTCCTTGTTTGATGACAGCATATACTTCGTTTTGCCCTCATTAACCATCAAATTCATTGTGTTTTCTGGTTCAATGTTCACATCGCTATGACATCGCGCTTTTTTCTTCCCATTACGTCAATATCGTCGGCATGGGCGAGTAATTGTACAGACTTTTGAAGGATTGTTTCTCTGGTGTTGACGTTTGAGTTTTGTTCAATCTTTTTAAGTAGGTATGATGTTAAAGAAATCGCATGACAGTTTGTCGCTTTGCCTAAAGCCTTTTTCGACATCAAAGGTTCTCGGTGAGCTCTCTAACGACCTGGACGGATTAGCGTGAATTCTCCAAATTCACCTTGCACAGTCATACGAGTTTTGCAGGGATGCCGAAACTAGACATGGCTCTGTACAGCTCGTCTCTGTAAATACTGTCATACATGGTCTTGAAATCGATGAAAAGATGGTTTATATCGATTTTATACTCTCGGATTTCTTCCAACAATTGCCGTAATGTGAAAATTTGGTCTTCTCTGTTCTAAAACCACATTGATAAGGACCTATCAGCTGCTGACGTGGGGCTTCAGACGTTCACATATTGCACCAGACAAGATCTTATAAGCGACGGTAAGGAGGCGTATCCCTCTGTAATTGGCGCAATTGTGAGGGTCTCCCTTCTTTAGGATCGGGCATACGATACTGAGGTTCCATTCATCGGGCATGCTTTCTTCCGACCATATCATGCAGATCAGCTGGTGCATGCTCCTTTCCAACTGATCTCCAGCTGCCTTGAAGAGTTCGACATCAAGGCCATCTGCACCTGCAGTCTTATTTGATTTAAGTTTGCATATAGCAAGCTTAACTTCTTCTAGGTCGGGAGGACGCCATTCTTGATCATCGTCCAAGCTGAATGGGGCAATCTGCCTGACAGCGGAATTTGTGTCCTCATCGCCGTTAAGTAGTCTGCAGAAATGATCTTTCCAGATCCTCAGTAGCGACTGTGACGCTATAACTATGTTTCCCTGCTGGTCTTTACAGGCTTGAGTTCGGGGTTTGCCACCCAGGCAGGATCTTTTTACCTTTTCGTAAAACTTCCGAATCTCGTTTCTGTCATGGCACCTCTCTATTTCCTCAAACGAGCGCTTCTCATGCTGCTTCTTTTTCTTTTTGAGAAGTCGGTGTTCTTCCATTCTTCTCTCCTTGTAAATCTCGTTATACTGATCGTAAGCAGCCCTCGTTCGTGTTTGCAAAAGCATTTGTCGTGCTCTTTGCTTGGCTGCATTTTCCTGCCTACATTCTTCATCAAACCATGGGTTTCGTTTTGGTGGCCGAGTGAAACCCAGAACCTCAGAGGCAGCGGTTCTGATGGCTTCTTGGCATTGCTGCCACTGGTCTTCAAATGCTTGGAAAAGGCATTGGCAATCTCTTGCGATTGTAGCTTTCCGACGTCATATCTCTTCACAGCGTTAGTTCGTGCAGGTCGTGAACAAGATATCCTCATTCGTACCTTGGCTACAACAAGGTAGTGGTCCGAGTAAAAGTTGGTCCCTCGGAAAGTTCGGACATCTAGCACACTGGAAGAGTGCCTTGCGTCGATCGCAACATGGTCAATTTGGTTGACGGTTAATTGATCTGGGGATCGCCATGTACCTTTATGAATTTTGAGATGCGGGAAGCGTGTACTACTTACAACAAGATTTAGCTCCGCAGCAAAATCAATTAGCCTCAGTCCGTTTTCGGAGGTTTTGTCATGGAGGCTATGCTTATAGCGATGGTGTTTCCAAAGATGTCCTCCTTCTCTAGTTTTGCGTTAAAATCGCCATGAACGATTTTCACGTCGTGTCTAGGCACTGCTCATACGTTTCTTCGAGGAGCTCGTAGAAACAGTCTTTGGAATCGTCGTCTTTTTCTTCTGTGGGGGCATGGGCGCATATAAGGCTAATGTTGGCGAATTTAGCCCTGATGCGGATGGTCATTATACGCTCATTGACTGGATTTTGGCTAACCACCTTATCCCTGAGTCTTCCTCTAACGACAAATCCGCACCCAAATAAACGCTGTTTCTGTTGTCTGTAGCAGTCGCCATAGTATATGTCACAGTTTTTCATCTTCTTTATGCCCGGTCCACTCCATCGCACTTCTTGGATGGCGGTTATGTCTGTTTTGCAGCAGTCCAGGGCGTGCGCTAATTCTCCAGCTGCACCTAGTCCGTTAAGAGATCTTACGTTCCAAGTGCAGATCCGGAGGTCGTTGTCCTTTTTTCGTTTGCTTGGGTCGTCAACTTTGAAATCATTATCGTTATCCGAGGCTGTTTGTTGTTTCGGAACTGGGCTTTTTTTACGTGGTTGGGTAGTTAACCCTACGCACAACCCCCAACCTGGAGGCCAGGTCCTTTTGGGTCCCTTCGGACACAAAGGGCTGGAATATCCAGAGTCAGTACCCTGCTGCAGGGGTGTGAGTGCTGCCGTTGGCACACCAGGAGCTCATCCACCACCATCTCTACTTCAATACCCTGTCCTAGTATTGAAAGACCCCGAAAGACCTTTAAACCAAATATATGTTGGAGTAGCTCCTTCAGGGGCTTCTGCTTTTATTGCTGCTGAAGTCCAACTTCGCAACAATGCAAGTAATATGAGCCAGTGAGCAAATATTAAGCACAGAGCCTTATTTGTTAGTAATAACTTTCTACCTTTACCAATACGGCCCAAAAACTTGGCGCCCTGTGCATTTGCACACTTTCCACATGTGTTTTCTCTGACCATGCTCACCCATATTTTGTGAGGAATGGAAATCGAAAAGAAAAGGTATGAGAAAGTTTTCTCCAAGTCAGTGTTATTACTCAGGGAGGGTTAGCCAAGCCCTCTGCCAGAGAGACCTTGAGAACTGCACTTCGTCGGAACTGTGTACCAGAAAAAGTTGGACTAAAGACTAAAAATTCTAATCTGGCCCTGAATTCGAACTCAAACTCTGAACTTTCATTGTTGCTTGCCACCAAACAGAAATCTTTATACAAAAGGACAGATTCATATCTCTGGCAAATATTCCTTGATTCAATTTTATAGTAACTTGCACATGAAAACACTTTTAGAACAAAATTGTTACACTCCATATCCACGTAAGCTGTAAAATTGTTTATTGTTCCCTTTTTCTCTCAAGAACAGCTGCGGCCCCCGCTTTTCTTAGTAATATTAAAAATGTGCTTTATCTACTAAAATATCCAACCGACGAATTCGGTCATAATTTTAAGCGATGCTCATAAAATTTGGTGATTTACGTCATCCATTTTTCTTTATGGTTGAATATCTGCATTTGTCCTTTTTTTTTTTTTTTTCAAGCAACTCACAAGAAAAATCCCAAATGAACCTCAGGTTACGATATTGAATCAAGTCATGAATTTTCACAAACAACACACCACAAGGACTCGTAAAAAGATAATGCTTTTCTTGGCCAACACAACACAGATGATCCATCTTTAAAAAAAAGGAACACCACCCACACACACACACACACACTCATATCGAAACAAATAAATGCCAAACTTTTCGACACAAATTGCTTAAACAAATTCCTTAAGACAAGAACCCAATGATAACACAAATTTGGCACGTACAAACAAATTCGTCAATATAATTATCCCAACACAACGTCGAGAAAAAAAAGGAGTAGAGTCAGAGCCAGAGCCAGAGCTTCTATTAGATATAGAAAGATGGATGGATAGATGGATGACTGGATGGTTAAACTTCTTAATAAAATTCTTTTGTAAATTTTCTCTCTTCGCTCGTTTTTCTTGTTCTTTTCGTTTTGTCTTACTCGGGTCGGAAATTAAATTTCCGGAAGATGGAAATTCTTAGTTCCTACAACGGGTTTCCCTTTGCAAACCCTTTCTTTTCCTGTCTTCCTGTCAGGGGAATTATAGGTTTTCTTTTTTATGTTGGCCATGGCGTTTTTCAGTGTTTTGCGTCGTCGTTATAACCGAACGCAATTCCAAGAAACAGCTTAGATCGTTAGTTTTCTTTTGTTCCATACACCGATACTTAAAGCACAGTCCCCGCGCTCGCACCCTCACCGTTCAGTTAAGGCGTGGGATTAAAAGGATTAAAATTTATAGTTGGAGCTTAAGTCGTTACACTGAGCCGTGGCATGTTACGACGGTCTGTGAGCTTTAAAATGTAGCAAATGGTCGTGTATGAAATTTGGAGTGCTGTTCTCACTTTCAGTGTTGTGTCAGAGAAGGAGGCGACTCCTGTTTTATTAGCATTTACGAAAAAGGCTTTGCCTGTCTCTAATTATGGTTCGTGGCTGGTAGGAGAACCAGCAGCGCAACGCCAGCGGGTTGTATCCCGTTGAGTTTTCTCTGACGGTGCTCATTTGTTGGTGTGTACTTGTTCCAAATGTACGACATTATGGCCCGCTGCTGTATGCCTTTTCATTGTCGTTGGTCCTGTCGTAATTATCCTTTATATGGAAATTGCATTACGCGGGAACAAATTCGTTAGAATACAACGTGATGCCGATTTCCCCTAATGCCAGCAATTTTTTGTTTTGTTTTGTATCGCGAAATTGCGTTTGGTGTTTGGGGGCAATGATATTTGATGTGCATGTCCTATTTGGCGGAAAAGCGTGAGCCGCATTTCAAAAACAAAATAAATTAAAAAAAGAACTTGTGGGACATAAGGGGATTGCACTCACCAAAATACACACACAACCCGCGGGTAATAGTCTATTGATTATGTCATTTCTTAAGGAACTCGACATTGAATGGACTTTTATTGCATGAATCGATTAATGGGTTAATTTTATAGAAAAAACCGAAAGTGCTATTAAATTAGAGGGTGGGATTCGGAGATATGGTTTCTAAACCATCTTCATTCGTTTTTTCAAAATATCTCGAAAACGAAGCAAAATTTTGATGCAATTCCAAGAATGTTTTTTGTAGAGAGCAAATTTTCCCATCGAAATGCATCTTTTTAAAAATTATTAAAAAAAATTTTTTATCCAAAACAGTAAAATTCCCGACAGAAAAAAAGGCAATTTTTTCCAATTTCTGAGTTTTGTCAGTTTTTTTAATGGCATTTCTTTCTGGTTGCAGATAGGTATAGGTAATGCTTCATAAAAAAAGAAGAAAATAAAATTTTCTTTAAAATGCTATATCAGAGAACTTTCTATGTTTCAAATTCACCGAAATATTGCCACATTGCCATAGACATTTATCATAGATTTTCATTCTTTTTATACTGACAAACAGCATTTATCCTTATTTTGTTAAAAAAAAATTAAAATTTTACTCGATGCAAAAGCATTTTAGGTTGATAATAAGTAAAATATATTACCTGAATACTTCCTTTCTTGAATATAAAATATGATAGTATTTTCAAAATGATTTGTGGAACATTTTTGAAACAGCTATCTACAGACTACAACTGACCAATTAGGTCCCAATTTTGTCGGAACATTATCAAAATGTGTATCTATTAAAACCAAGTCTAGAAAAAATAACCGCAAATTGAACTATCGAAAGATTTCACTGATGGTCTACAAAATTTCACTTTTTTGAATGCACACAAAAGCGAACTATATTTCTTAAAGGTTTTCGGCTCGCTGAACTCAAATCTGGAATCAGAATTGCTCTTTCACATCACATTTTCAAAATATTAAGCATTCAAGATCGGAAAAATCCAGTTTTTCTATTTTTGAGCCTATGTTTTAACATAAAAAAATTTTAACCCAAAAACAAACCATTGTTTTTCCGATGATTTGCTATCCGCTGAATCCAAATCTGGTCTCAAAGTGGCTCTATTACATCAGGCTACTGAGATATCTAGCTTCAAAAGTCGTAATACACGCTCATGCATTATTTTGAAGATTACGTATAGTCTCGAAAGGAAATTAGATTCAGAAATTATATTTTTTAAAGATTTTTTGGTGCTGAATTCAAATTCAGTCAGAAATTTACGCTGCAACATCATTTTTTCAAAAAATAAAGCGTTGATGTCTTGACCTTACTCTGGCTATAGTCTCAATACCCTGATGTGACAGAGCAATTCTGTGACTGAGTTTGAATTCAGCACATCCAAAACCATCAAAAATATGCTTTCTGACTCTAATTTCCTTTCGCGACTGCAACAGTCCTCAAAATAATGCATGACCGTTTATTGCAACTTTTGAAGCTAAATATCTCAGTAACATGATGTAATAGAGCCATTTTGAGAGCAGATTTTGATTCAGCGGAATTTGCAAATCAAAAACTGGATATTTCCGATCTTGAATGCTTAATATTTTGAAAATGTGATGTGAAAGAGCAATTCTGATTCCAGATTTGAGTTCAGCGAGCCGAAAACCTTTAAGAAATATAGTTCGCTTTTGTGTGCATTCAAAAAAGTGAAATTTTGTAGACCATCAGTGAAATCTTTCGATAGTTCAATTTGCGGTTATTTTTTCTAGACTTGGTTTTAATAGATACACATTTTGATAATGTTCCGACAAAATTGGGACCTAATTGGTCAGTTGTAGTCTGTAGATAGCTGTTTCAAAAATGTTCCACAAATCATTTTGAAAATACTATCATATTTTATATTCAAGAAAGGAAGTATTCAGGTAATATATTTTACTTATTATCAACCTAAAATGCTTTTGCATCGAGTAAAATTTTAATTTTTTTTTAACAAAATAAGGATAAATGCTGTTTGTCAGTATAAAAAGAATGAAAATCTATGATAAATGTCTATGGCAATGTGGCAATATTTCGGTGAATTTGAAACATAGAAAGTTCTCTGATATAGCATTTTAAAGAAAATTTTATTTTCTTCTTTTTTTATGAAGCATTACCTATACCTATCTGCAACCAGAAAGAAATGCCATTAAAAAAACTGACAAAACTCAGAAATTGGAAAAAATTGCCTTTTTTTCTGTCGGGAATTTTACTGTTTTGGATAAAAAATTTTTTTTAATAATTTTTAAAAAGATGCATTTCGATGGGAAAATTTGCTCTCTACAAAAAACATTCTTGGAATTGCATCAAAATTTTGCTTCGTTTTCGAGATATTTTGAAAAAACGAATGAAGATGGTTTAGAAACCATATCTCCGAATCCCACCCTCTAATTTAATAGCACTTTCGGTTTTTTCTATAAAATTAACCCATTAATCGATTCATGCAATAAAAGTCCATTCAATGTCGAGTTCCTTTATATGCCCTTTTTTACGACACAATCAATAGACTATAATACAAACGTTGGGTAAATGCTTTCATTTTATGGCCGCGCTCTGGGAGATTGATTACTGTTTTTGACCATTTGAAGGGCGGAATTTTCATCGAGTTGGAATGCAAATATTTCGGGTATGCGAAGTTATTTGTTTTAATTAATGAAAAAATTTTGCTGTGCCAAGGGAATTGAAATCGCAATCATTGTTTTCATGAATTTAGACTGAGGATGTTCGGGTGTGATGGGGTTTTTGTCCTTTTGGGTTTTGAAATAAACAGAAATAAAAATGCGGAATAAATTATTTTTGAGAACAAAGAGTCGATAGAATTGACGCACGGAGCGATTAATGTAAGTCTTTTCACCCGTCTTATGTTAAGTCTCATGCATGGTGATGAGATGAATCCTATCTCCTGGCTGTTTGCTTGCAATTATTCAGCCCTATCACAGATTCCATCGCAGAAAACTTGCACACGGAAAGCTAAGTTACGATCTACGAAAATTTGTGATCACAAAATCCGAATGGAATCGAAGAAAGCATTTCCAGTTGCCACACTAAATACCGCCATGCTGGTTATCGAAATCAGCTGTTTTAAACCAAATGTACAAGAAAACTCACATTTTTCTGCAAAACACAACTTCTTTCGTATATAAAGACGACGATTTTACATTCCACTTAGATTTGGTGATACCGAATCTACGAATTTCAAACTTCGTTCCACTCCGAATGGATTATGTGATAGTTACATCGGGAAACTTAGACTTTTTTCGATTAGGATGGAATCTGTTATAGGGCTGATTATTGAGGCTTGTTAGGGTTGTAGAAGAATGAAATCTTTTGAAACAATATGTTGAATTCAGCTTAAAGATGGCATTGAGTAACCCTAACTGGACTCCGAGGTCGAACGATGTAATCATTAATCATTTGGAACCCAAAACAGTTTTGAATCAATTTTTTTTTTTTTCTTTTTTTTTTTGAATACAGACGGTTTTGGCTTTTTTTAAATTTTTAACAGCACATAAGTAAGTTAGGAAATTAGAACTGGGATTGTCTATGATGCCTCCGGGGCGTGATAGGTCAAGTGTCTGCCTGTTGCGTTGAAGATTCGAGGTTTGAATCTCAGAAAATTAGGGAAAAACAATGTTCCTCTGCGGGTATAGCCTTTCTTGAGGAATTGGCAATTTTTTCGATAATAATTTCATGCCACAAAAAGCGCATTTTTAATTAGCCGTTCGAAACCGACAAAAACATGTAGGTCCCTGCCATCCCCTCAAAAGGTATGGTTATGAGAAAAGCGTTAGTCTCAGGGCCTGCCCGCTACGAGATTTTTTTTAAATTTATGAATTTTTTTTAAGAAATGAAAGAAAAACAATATCTAGTCCTTTCCGGGGCTAAGAGCTCTAAGAGCATAGAAGAATCACAGCTCAGTCAAGCATGCTTTAAACAACGAGGATGCTCGTTTGCGTTTTACCTTTTATGCTTCGCTGGTCTGATGACAAAAAACAGACCAAATTTATGCCCGCAAAGCTTTGCAAAAGCTACAAAGATTAACCTGTGTAAATAACTTTACCGCTAGAAAGTTCATCAAATGTTCCTCTGCTTCACCAGAGACCAAAGAAGTCCGCCGCATTAAGCGGACTCATAAACATCTTCAGTGAAGTAAACTTACAGGCACATATGAGCATTCTGCTGGTGCTCCCAACACCACTCTTAGGACTTTGTTCCTATCCGCACAATGTTACACCATCCCTTCGAAGAAATCTTTCCTAACCGCTTAGCTTGGAAGAATCCTGTAATTCTTGCAAGCAACTTCTAATACATTTGGTACACTGACGGTTCAGAAACTAACAACGTTGTAGATGCAGGGATTTTTGGTCATAATTTCAAATCATCTATACCACTTGGTAGCACAACAGCTATGTTTCAAGCAGAGGTAATAGCTATAGAATTCAGTGTTAGGAAGTGCATTAGAAGAAACCTGCACGTCACGCGGCCTTTTTTTTGAAGTGAAACTTCTTATGCGACTTGCAAACATGAAAGCGTTACACTTAAGCGTTACACTTCCGCGTTACACTTAAGAGTTACACTTCAGTGTTCGATTGCATACTTTTTGAAGTGAAACTTCTTATGCGACTTGCAAACATGAAAGCGTTACACTTCCGCGTTACACTTAAGCGTTACACTTCCGCGTTACACTTAAGCGTTACACTTCCGTGTTCTATTGCATACTTTTTAAAGTGAAACTTCTTATGCGACTTGCAAACATGAAAGCGTTACACGTCCACGTTACACTTAAGCGTTACACTTCCGCGTTACACTTCCGCGTTACACTTAAGCGTTTTTGGCACTGCTAATAAGTTGCTGTCATCATTCCGCGCCATTCATCCCAACGATTTCATTGTAGTAAATTGTGTTTTTCGGTGGGAATATTTTGAAGAAAATCATGTCTGTGCGTGCGAAAATTATTTCAATTGCTCAGTGAATAATCGATCAGTGTTGTGTTTTCTTTTCTTCTCCAATGAAATGATAGAAAATATTTACTGCAGTTTCTTTTAATTTGTTTGATATATGTATGTATGTTTGATGTATGTTGACTGCGTAATTTTATTTGGAAGACAATACACAAATCAGAGCTTTTGGTGATAAGATGTAAGATGTTATTCGAATTTTAAGATATTAGTGAGTATATATGTATGTACATAGTAGTTAGTGGAGGCATAATCATGTATATATAAGCAATTTCCATTAAAGCCCGGCTCAAAAATGTTTATCATGTCTAAACATGTTATCATGTCCAAACATGTTTGGCCATGTCTAAACATGTTTGGTCATGTCTAAACGTGTTTGATCATGTCTAAACGTGTTTGATCATATCTAAACATGTTTGATCATGTCTAAACATGTATGTAAGTGTTCTCCGTCTTCGACTTAGGTGTTAAGACTGCGGTCTTCATTAGTCTGTCAGTCAGCTTCCACTTACACTAGCCAATCAACGGTTTCAGAAAGGTTCCTGGTATTGTATCATAATTATGGATAGAATAGCATACATCCTACCATACATGATACATACATACATCTTCAAAGTCCTTCTAATCTCCACCAAAAAATAAAAAAATGAAATGGTGTTAAGTACATATCCCGTGAAAGTTAACTCCGATCCATTTCTTTTCTTTTTCTTTTAAAGAAACAATATGAGTTCACTAAAAATCAATTTCTACCTCTTCCTATTTTCATTTCCACATTGGGAAGTTTCACTTCTACCGCGCGGAGGGACTCCACGCACTCTTTTTTTTGGTATTTTTTACTACATGTATTCTAATTTGCTCTGACAGTCAGGCAGCCCTAAAGGGCCTGTTCTCAATCAAAATCGAATCCGAATCAGTTTTGAACTGCCTGCATGTCTATCTCAACTAACCACCCACAATAAAGTCACTCATTCCTGGTTGTCTGGGCATGAAGGTGTGAAGTGCAACGAAGAGGCTGACTGCCTAGCCAGCTTGGTTTCCTGGGAACCGGAGAACATGATCCACATCTGGAACAACTCTACCTGCCACCGGCAGTCAAAACTTTTCATCGACTTATCTCAAAGACCTATGAAAGAAATTCTTGACTTGAACAAACGTGACGCAAAGTTAATTAATTCTTCACTGCGGTTATTGCTCTCTAAAATATCATCTTAAAAAAATGGGAATCAGTCAAAATGAAACCTGCCGTCTCTGTCTCAAAGACACATACACGCCTGAGCACATTTTATGTGAATGCACTGCCATAGCCAGATCCAGGCTGAAAAGTTTCCAAAAAGGATTCACTAGTCCCCTTGACATCAGAAGCTCCTCTTCTTCGAATATTCTTAGGTTCTTACACGACCTCAACTTCGAATGAACAACTCCACACTTTACGTGTTTAAGCCTAAGGGAACAGCACAAAAGATCTTTCAGGTCGACGTGCTAGTGCCCTATCTAGTTAAAAATAACAAAAATTAAAAAATCACCAGCAAAGAGTATTTGATGCATTTTGCTGTTCTGCACTTTATCTTCAAACAGGTATAATCAAGGTATGCAATAAAGAGCAGAGTCGTCTCAAGACGCACCCATGGTGTACACCTACCATGACTTGGAATGCTTCAGTTGATATCTTACCTTGGTCATTGCTGCCTCATACGTATCCTTGATCATCCGCACATAGGCCTCTGGTACTCCTCGTTGTCTGAAGACCACCCATTTAAGATCTTGCGGTTGTAAATTAAATGCTTTTTCCAAGAGTACCCATATACCGCATTGGTTGGCAGATAGAAGTCGAATGCAACTTATCATTGCTCATACAGACTTCCTCTTCTATAAGCTTGTCGATGAGAACCGTGAGCCATCTTTTTCCAAAACTTATTGCTTCACTATTATTCGACTGTAATGTCTTGTATTTACGTTAAGTTAGGATCAACATCTGGAGTGGCCACACGAAGGAACTGTTCGATCAAAAGGTTATCGCAATATTGTCACCACTTGTGCATAATTTCGTCCTCATCCACAAGAAGTTGTTCCTGAGCGTCGTTAATAAACTATGACGATTGAATCTTCTCAGCATTTCTCCTTCTTTAAGTGGCTATTTTGAAGATTTTTGCTTCCTTATTTAATTTGTCGCATTTGAATAGCTTAGTTTGCATCAGCAGCCAGGGCAGATACCTCTTAAAGCTCCCGATACATGCCATCTGTTCTTTTTCCTTAGATTTGGAGGCACTTCATCTTCAATTCAACCTTGCAGCTTCGAGGCGAACTTTTTCAAGCTTTCAATGTTGCCTTTTCCTTACTTATCACTGCTTTAGCTTCATCAGCCCTTGTCCTTGAAATCCGTACCCATTGACTTGGTTGCATGTAAGAAGGTAAGGCAATGCCGCACATACTTTATGCTGTGCTCCCTGTATTTCGGACTATGTATGTTGAATGTTGATGGTATTACACTCATATCTTTGTATATTCAAAATGAAATCCGTTCGTCCAAATTATACCTCTTGATTGTCTTAGTAGCCGAAGTTGATTTCCCTCACCGCCTGTATAAAAATTCTGTCATAGCAAGAAAGTGTTGCAGGGCTACAGTTTCACCCACAATATCACTTCAATAGGATGCAGTCTTTAACCGGAGGCTTCATAAGCTTGGCTGGGTTTCATTTCCACCACTGCTATAAGTGAGAACTGCCGCCTTTGTTTGACGAACATGGCATTTAAAACGATAAGACGAATTGACTTGCAAATGCTTAGGATGTCTTCAACGGGGAGGTTTCTGGCACCCATACCTCTAAAGCAATCCTCATAACTTTCGTTTGCCTTCCACATGTATGTATGCGTTCGAATCTCCGTCAAAAAACAAAAATTCTCTTTTCTGGTATCCTTAAGAAGATTGTGAAAGACTATGACCTTCTAAGAGCTTTAAAATGAAAATCGTGAGCCAGTTAAGCCCGATAATTCTCATCTTTTCTCAAACGTATGGTATCTCGTCTGGCCCAGAACTGTAGCCTCTTTTTCGGAGGCTTCACCAACTTCTTCGACTGTGATGTCGGGTATTTCCGATTCAGCTTCTGGAAAGTGGTGTCGAGGAGACTGTCAGTTTCATACACCATAGTACAACTGTCGAAACTGGTGCAGAAATATTGACAAGCTGTTTTTAAGCATCGTTAGTGAACTTCGTTGAACACATGTCGATATTTGGAACAGCTTCGTTTGAATCAGCAGCTTAAACAGACATTTCTTCGAACTCCTGATACATGCTTCTTATTTCTATGTCGTGTATCGTCCTTCGAAGCGAGTAATTTCATCTCTTTAATTTGAGGGGTAGTTTGTTCATAATTTGAAAGCCGCTTTCTTTTTACTGATCACCGCTCTAGCTCCAACCTTTCACTCCCATGACTCTTTGACCTGCTGATTGTGTCCTCTTGAAAATACTACCAATAGAGCTTGCTAGGAGTTTGTGCAGAACAGAAAATTCTGTCTGCTTTTCAGTTTCATTTATCACACGCCCTAAACGCACGTGTTAGTAGCTTATCCTTACAGGCCACACAATTGATTTCCCTTCTGTTCGGTTGTTGTTTTATTATACTGCAGCTTATAGGCGTCGTGAACTGTTTTCACTCAGTTTCTTTAATGACTTTAATAACTGTAACCAAACAAAGTCGCTAAACAGTTTTCCCTCTTGTTTCCTAATTTTCTTTTGCCCGGCATGTCTATGTAAAGGGACTAAAGTCCTTTCATCAAACAAACTTCTATAGACACCTGGTGTTTCCCTTTGCGGAGGAGGTTGATATTATTTTAAAATTAATTCATCTCCTGGTGCTTAAGCTGGTTTCAATTACGACAATCCCTTCGAGGGACAATGACAACGAAAATGGTCAAAATCAAAAAGAAATCAGCTTAGGACTACGAATTTACATTTCCCTTCTAACGAGATGAGGCAAATACAAGAGATAGCCCCCCTCCTCCCCCCACCCCTGTTGGGGGGGAAGCAATCAAATTAATGCAAACTAATCAATTCGAGGAAAGGGTAGGTTAGGTTAGGTATATGATTTTTAAAGAGGACCAAAACACACAATTTGAAAATACAAAAGGTCCCTCTTTAAGGACACAAAATATAAGGTTGGGTTCATTTGTTTGTCCTTGTAGTGATTCACTTTAATTTTTTATTATAATCTGTATTAATTCACCGGAAAGATTTACTTGCCAAAGTAATGTCCTGTTTGCAGAGTCTTAATGAAATCTTAGCACAAGCAAAGGACATAATTAATTAACAAAACAAATCCGACGAAAAAGACGACGACGATGGAAGTTAAAGAAGGAGCAGAACGCACAACCCAAAAGAGACACGAATAAAGTGATTAATTCGATCGATCGTGACATGGACAGGGACGCCCTCCGCCGGGACAGGCGAGGATAATGAAATGCCTAAAAAAAAAACTAAACTTAAACACCAAAGGACCCAGGCACCTGCGAGTGAGAAGTAAACTTCTTCTCTTCTTTTTTTTATTATGAGGAGCTTGGGCATGTTCTTAGCAATAAAAGTTAAAATTTATGGCGATTCGAATAGAAAAATAAGAAGATTTGCCGGGCCTTCCTCTAAATGCTAATTCGTCCTTTTTGAGTTGTGGCTCGTGGCTTTGGACGATTTGGGATTGGGGATGAAGGGAAAAGAATTATACTGACGGAATTTTTATTTGATTGCTTTGGTAGGATTTTGTATGAGCTTGAGCCATTCCTAAGATAGAAATTTATTCCGAGAAGATTACCAGCGATTCGACAATGAGAATTGTCTTGCAAATTGCGGTCCGTCGGCTTCGGGCTATTCAAATTCAATGATATATTACCTTCCTACTGCTCCTGGACGGGCATTACTCGCTTCAAATGGATTGCATCTTTGAAGAGAGCTTTGCAAAGAGAAGCGTTCAACCGAGGTATTAGTTCCGATTCCGATGGCGGTAAGGGCAATTTCAATATTATTTTGTTCGGGGATTTTTTTCTTTTGGGAGTTGATTGTCTGCAAATGGTTTTTCCATACGAATGCCCAGGAGTTCAATTCATTGGCTACTTTCCCTTCGCCTTTTGGTTTCTATTGAAATCATCTTTGAGGGACATCCATCTTAGTTGTGTGCGAGAGTGGTCGTTAAATATTCCTATTTGACGGAGAAGTGGCTTCGAATATCACAAACAAGATGGTCTTAGAACTGTCAGAATAATTCATAGCGACATGACACTTGGCTGTTTAATAAATCGTTACTACATGGACTGGAAACACGCCATTTGATGAACATTCCTGGCCATTTGATCATAAAAATTGTTCGCTTTGGTCAGGACAAGGTAATTTATTTTATTAGCCGAATCAAACGAATGTATTCAGACTGTATAGGGCTGGTAGGTTTATGTTTATGGTCTTGTTTTCCTTTTCCCTTTTCCTTTTCCGCTGACTAATACAACACGTGGTGGAGACATTTCGCGGTATCAAGTTCGTAAAGAGAGACAGTAAACATGGTCGTAATGGGGTTGTGTGTATAAATTACGACTTATTTTCTTCGATGACACCGGTATGGGCGGTATAGGCAATTTGTCACATACTTTTTGGTTATTATTTTTGGAACCTAAAAAGATAAATGTCGTGTTTGTCTTTAAAAATATGAAATATTTTTGCGGAACTGAAAGAAGGTGAGGCCCGTGTAGTCGCTGGTCGACTGTTTTGCGATGAAAACTTTAGCAGAGTAGATAACCGCTCTTGTGATGGCTTTTGTATGAAGTTTTATTGCTGATATGATAGATGGATGGACGATTTGATGAGGCACTTGAAAGGGCACTTCATTGAAAATCCTCGCCTCCAAATAGTTTCGACCTTGCAATGTCATGTATAACTCATTTGTGCTCTAAAAGGCCAGTTATTGCGATCAGAGAAAATCATGAACCGATTTTTTCGATTTAAAAAAAAACAAATGCTGCTTCAACTGCTGGCAAATAACTAAAAGAAAATTTTCTATTGAACAAATATTTTCCGACGTAATTTAATTTTTATCAACTTACACTTACTTAGGTGGGCATTGCCATACGGAGTGAACCTGAGCTTAAACCAACTTCTTCTGCAAACTTTATTTCGGGTCAGCTCACTCCAGTTTTACACTCTGAGCGCACGATCACGTACTAGGCAGCAAGCGGCGAAATTCGAACAAAATTGAAAAATGAGCGGCAGAGCAATGCCGCTTTGTCGCTTAGCCACTTCCTGCATTGCCGTGTCCTAAGTCGGTTGAGGTCATCTTCCACTTCATTCCACCACCTTAAGTGAGGTCTTTCCCTTCCGCGATTCTCCTGCAATACGCTTTTAGAAACCCGTCGAACTGGAGCGTTTGTGTGGTGACCAACTCTACATGTCCAAGCCATTGTAAGCTCGGAATATGTACTCTTCTAGCTATGCCCAAGTAGCGGCTGTGCCGCATATAAAAACAAAAAGTTCGTGGTTAAATCTTGTTTGTTTCTTTTAAAAAGAGCAAGGGTTTCCTGATCCGCTTTAGATCAGATCCAAAGCCTTTATTTTTGTCGCGAAGACGGTTCTTGGCGTTAGGCTGTGCTGTGTTCCCGGTCACAATGGCAACCCGGGAAATAAAAAAGCGGATTAACTGGCAAGAGAAGGCTCAACACTTAACCCTTCTCTCATAAACCAATCAGTCATGGTTCCACCCTGTGCAATTAAACAGATAAAATTGATAACAAAATAATGAGAAAGTCCAATGAAAGATGAGAATGCCTAGATTCATGTGTCATCCCCAAGAAACTATGGCCAAAAAACGATAGGAACAGATCAGGAAGGCGATCGCGATCGCTTGTCAGTATTCTAACAGGACATTACCTACTAGGCTACCACAAAAAGAAAATGGGTCTTTGCACCGATGCCTTATGCAACGGTTGGAAAGATTTTTTCACCGTTTGATATCCGCACTGATGTTATTCGCAGTTCCCAGGTAGACACAGTCTTTTACTACCTCGAAGTTATGTCTCTATGTTTTGGTGTTTCATTTAATTGGTCGATGTTGTCCTTGTTTGTGGCCGCTGGTCTTCAATGCGTTATGCTAATGGCATAAAATTCATGTTTAATTGGAAGGATACTGATTCAAAAGGCACTTGCCATCTTTTGCAATTGTAGATTTCCGACGCGTTTGGCTACAACAATATGGTCATCCGAGTCAAAATAGTCCACTCTGAAAGCTCGGACGCATAAGGCTTATGTTGGGGAACTTAGTCGTAATGGGGCTAGTTAAAATATGGTCATTAACTGGATTTCAGCTAAAAACCTTTCCCGCGAGTCGACAACGACAAATTCACAACCCTGAGTTTTTTTTTTTTTTGGGGGGGGGGGGCTGTAGCAGTCGTTTTTGTAGATATTGCAGTTTTTCATCTTCTTTACGACCGGTCCAATCCATCTCACTTCTTGGCTAGTGGGTATATCTGCTTTGCAGCAGCTTAGCGCCTCCGGTTATTCTTCGGTTACACGTTGTCCATGAATTGATCTGACGCTTAAAGTGCGGATCCGGAAGTCTTTTATCTCGTTGCGTTTGCTGGGGTCAATCATTGTAATTATCCGAAGCAGTTGATTGTTTCAACACTATTGAATTTTGACATGATTGGGTAAAACCTCCAACCTGACAAAAGCCGGGTGGTCCTATTGGGATCCCTTTGGACACAGATCATCACATATTCTGGGTGTAAATACGCTTCTGCAAGGATTTGAGAGCTGTCCACGGCTCACCAGGTAGATACTCATCCGCCTCAATCTTTATTTCAATACTCAGTGTTAGTATGAAAAAAACCCTAAAAGATTCTTAAGCCAAATATGTTGAAGTAGCATATTTAGGGGTTTCTGCTTTTTTTTACTGCTGAAGTCCACCGTTGATTCTGTAAGTCGAATTCATATGCTAAGACATTCTGAAAAAATTCTAGTAGACCACTGAGGCTGAGACATTCAGGAATAACTTGCAGATCAATGAAGTTTGCTCTATTCTTGTTCGGCCTTTTGTCAATACCCTTACTTTCTAGCTTGGTAAGTCAAGTCCGGTTGGAGGAGCCCAGTACCCAGTGGCTACGGGGAGGAGGTAGAGTGAGCACAATTGGCGTGTTTTTTAAGCTGCAAGATCTGGGAGCCACCAAGTTGACACCAAGCAGGCCCAACCTTTCCGAACAGTACACACCCAACCAACCATCAAATTTAAAATGTGATGTTTAAGAAATAACAGCCCCAAGTGTCTGCCTTGTGGCACACTTCTGACCAAATTTTCTTTTTTTTTCAAAGGCAATTCACTTCCTTTGTTTAATTTATTACATTTCATTTGCTAGAGACGAGTAGAAAACGTGTGCGAGAAGCTCAGCTGGTGCATATCATTTATTCACATATTTAAAAAAAATATTAGTAGTGGAGTTCACACTGTGCGATTAGTTGGACAAACTTTAGTTTGAACGACCAACGTTGGATAATGTGAACAATCAAACGACCGTTTGACCAACTTGTTGGATGGTTTTCAAATATTTTTGAAAATTGTGAAGTTGGTCGGAGCGGAGGATTAGATGACATAAGGTTTGAACACAAGTCTGATAAGTCTGAATGGAAATTACATCCGACTACCCAACATCCATAAAACGAAGAGTGTTTACTCCGCTAATGGAATGATGTCTTGTCTTTCGGTAAAATTTTTTTGTTATTATTATACTTTTCATCGCATTCTGTCCTTAAACCAGTTTTTTGTACTACGAAATAGAGATTCTTCTGAAGGTTATAAAAACTACTTTCATCATTTTTAAAAAAAACTAGAAGACATTTCCTTGATTACGAAGTAGCCTAGTCTGATTTCTGAGTATGAGAAACTCTCACCATTGAGTGTCTGTTACCTAATTCAATATAGCTCAGGACAGTCTCAGAAGAAGTACTTGGCGGTACCATCATTCTCCCTGCACCTTTCACAGAGGGTAGTATCGGTTTCGAGGGTGCCTAGCGCTTTTGAACAATTAATGAAAGAGAAATGTCTCATGGACACCACATCAAGTCTTTGGTTGCACTCAAGCTTGAATTCAACAAAGATCCGTCAACCTCCGCGGAAAAAGTCAAAACATTTGGATCACTTCGCTTATCTTTGTAAAGCGGAGTTTGGAAAGCCTGAAATCTAAAATTTGTCCATTTCATTCATTCTTCTCCTTTAAGGACACGGGTGCGAAGCCTCAGTAAGCCTAAGTAATACTAGGGACTTCTTTGAATCGTTGTTTCCTTTTGCATATGATGTCAGAGCTCGACATTCAAATCACCTTGAGGGAACCGCACTTGATCAAAATTGTGTGCATTTCTCTCAAGTACTAAGCCTGCTTCATGGTTCTTGAGAAAGGTCAGTAGGAACAGTCTTGTGCTGCCCACCGGAGTGTTGCAGATATCTTATGAGTATAGTAATTGTGTTACATCAACAGGCTCCTTACATATCTCTTGGGCCTCCTTCAGAAACCGAGCGGCAACAGCTTGAATGGCTTGTTCCTCCTCCCAAAGACCATCCAACACTTAACAATGTACCTACTTTCGAACACAAAAATAATCCAATTTTAGATTGTTAATCTCTTCGAAACCCTACTCCTGATGACACATTTAGTTACTCTGCACAAAATTCAAATACAAAACTCATTGTTCAATAAAATTCCTAATTTAACAAAAGACTTTAGAATTCCGAAGCACAAATGAATGTCAGAGGTCCAATACCAAATCCCGTTAAATGACAAAATTGACAAGAATGAATGAGTAAATCTATTCCGTGCATGTTCCTTTGTCATAGTCAAGTCATACACCATCTCCAGTTTCTTCACAAAACAATTGTGTTTCAGAGAAATGGATCTGTTCAGTGTTCACAAACGAAATAAGAGTCCTTCTTTATTTGAACAAGGAAGAGAGCTATGCTGGAAAGTAGGTACATGGTGGTGTATCCGTATCGTACAAAACGGAACATGAATTCCAATCGAAATGCAATGCAAAGGATTAACTTACAATGTGCAATGTAAATACCATCCCTTAAGGCGCAAACAGAAATAAATTGAACGTCGTCCTCGTCGTCGTCGACGTTGCGTTGTAACTTGTAACAAGATCCACTCTTATCAACAAGTCGATAGTTCAATATTTTCGTCCAATCAAACCAAATGATGGATGGGAATCCATTTCGTTTTGTTTGTAGGTACGTGTACGTGTGTAGTGTGGCGACATATTGACTTATTTCATACACCCAGCACACAGGACACAGCATTTCCGTTGATTTATAAGTTTGGCACATATTTATTGTCCTATTGAATTGGCTGCCATTAAATGTGACATCAGCGAGTAAATCTCATCTCATCTCAAAAAAATACAACAAAAAAACAACACAAACTTGTTCCCCTCATCCTAGGAATGTCAATCGATGCGATGATGAAGACTACGACAAAGACACATAACATAAAGAAAGAAAAACTGTGAACACCCTTATCTGGATCTAAGTAAATTGCAGTGACAAATCGAATTGATGATTAAGATGTCGTTGTTGTTGGTTTCGTCCTTTTGTGTCGCTTCTTCTTTTTACTTTTTCTTTGGGGCCATCATCTTACAAAGCTACGCGCTGTTTACGTATTTGGGTCGGATTTGCGCGACCATAAATGAAGCTCCAGATAACTGAAAGTGCTCATTAGCAGGGGTATTATGTTGTCTTTGTAACGGATCGATGCTTAAGCCAAGTCACACAGAAACAGAGACAGCCGATTAGTTTTTGGTCCTGGCCATGGCCGAAATTTGTCTTAAGCCCTAAATCGGTCGATCTTTTGGGATGTGGAAGACAATTTTTTATTTTTCTTTCCTTTCCTGGATAATGTTTAATCCCCTCCCCCACGCCCCACACAAGAAAAAGGGTTTAAGAACAATTTTTGGCCCGCAGCGCAAGATGAAAGATAAAGTTTATTTTCTGTTCCTTTTTTTGCTTTTTGACGGCAGTGTGGAAGGGGGGAGAGGGAAATATTTTTGGGATGGGCCCCTTGTATTTGGGAGAATTTATTTATTAATAATGAAAGTTTCGAGAGCTTACCTCCCTACACCTACCTGACTTGGAAAGGAAAGAACTTATGTACTATCTCTTGGCGGTTGATCCTTGTGAAGAATGTGCTCCTTTATTTGGCATCTAGAGCAAGGTAAATTCCTTTTTATCATTTCTCAGCTTGTGTTTGATAGATTTTGATTAAGGCTCTTCCTCCATTCTTCCTTTCCGGTTAAGTTAACAAGCTGAAAAGTGTAACGGAGGCGTTGAGAGTGGGATTTTTGTGGGAGAAAGCGTAGGAGGGATCCATGAAATTTTTGAGTTTTTTATTTCATTTGTGGAAGATAAATAATAGTGAAATGTTTTTCTTTTGATAGGGAATGAGAACAATTTTCTTATTTAAAAAAAAAAAAAAAAGTGAGCCGCCTTCGAACACCCGCTGAAGATGATCCCTGCGATTGGGACATGACATGTTTGTTGATGTCCTTTACGATTTATCACTATTGTCAGAGTGTTTGTGTTTTCGTAAACGGAAATGAGTACAACTGGATTGATTTACTTGACGTAGAGTTCGAAGCTTGAGCAAAGAGAAATCGTAAGCTTATATCTGAAAAGGACATTTTTGGAAAGTGAATGCCAAATTTTGTAAAGTTCTCCTTCTCGTTGATTTTCACCCCCAAAAGCAAATTCAGCATCGTAATGAAAGTTTTGCAACGATATTTAGAAGTTGTTAACAATTTTATCGAATATTTGGACCATACACTCACTGTCTGCCACTGGGATTCGTCCTACAGAAAGGCATTTGGAAGCACTTCAAAATGCACCAAAACCCTTTGAACTTAAGGCGTTGGATGCAGTGATAGCTCAATTGGATTACACCAATTTTCTCTCAGGAAGCTGAACTTCTTTATATGCACTGCGTGCAAAAGGTGCAAAGTTTGTATGAACCACTAGCCGGCAAAATGCGATAAAAATGTTAAAGCACAGTATTCTGGACGCTCAGCTGACTTTGAAGAAACGCTACCATTGATATTGGCAACAGATGCCTCCAGCTACGGAATCGGAGTGGTCATATCACATCGTTATCCGGATAGAAAAGAGAGGCCCAAGGCTTCCGCCTC
Organism: Melanostoma mellinum; assembly: GCA_914767635.1. Lineage (NCBI taxonomy): Eukaryota > Metazoa > Arthropoda > Insecta > Diptera > Syrphidae > Melanostoma > Melanostoma mellinum. The sequence continues at coordinate 56,074,094 of OU612059.1, read as the reverse complement.
CAAAGCTCTCATCAAGCATAAAAAACTATACAATCCACGTGGCCGTATGATTTCTAATGCCTGTAATTTAGAGAACATTGTATATTGTGGAAAAGTTTCACTGCTGTTTGGACGGTTGCCCGTTTGAGTTCCCGATGGACCATTAACCCATTAAATGCAAGCAAGTCAAATCCAGAAATGACAATGCACCGACTCCGCAGCTGGGCTTTGACGCCTTAGGCATGAATTGCACATCGTCCTTAGCGACTTTAGCGCAAAACTAGGAGGTCATCTTTGGAAATACAATCGGAAAGTATAGCCTGCATGACAAAACATCCGAAAACGGACTAATCGATATTGCTGCGGGCTAAATCTTGTGATAGTAAACGCTTCCCGCCACCCAAAACTCATGTCGATCATGTTGGAATCGACGCAAGATACCAGTGTGATGGATGTTTGTAAAAACTTTTCGAGTGGCCAATTTTGACTCGGACCACTATCCTGTTGTTGCCAAGGTACGAATGAGGATATGCTGTTCACAACTCGAGCGAACCAAAGCTGCGAAGAGGTATGACGTCGAAAAGCTACAATCATGGGAAATAGCCAGTGCCTCCTACAATCGAGTTTCCCGCCAACTATCCTTGAATCTTATGCCGCCAGTATCAAGCATTGAAGTCCAGAGGCAGGAATTCCAGCAAATCATCAGAACCGCTGCCTTTGAAGTTCTGGGTCTCACTCCTCCCCCAAAAAGAAACTCATGGTTCGATGAAGAGTGCAGGCAGGCAAATGCAGTCAAACCAGAAAGCACAACAAATGTTGTTGTAAAAGAGAGATGGTTGATGCTTTCGACCAGTATAACAAGATTTAAAAGGAGAAAAAAAGGGAAGAACATCGAGCTTTCAAAAAGAAAAAGAAGCAGCATGAGAAACGCTCTTTTGAGGAAATTGAAAAATTCCATGACAGGAATGAGATTCGGAGGTTTTACCAAAAGGTAAGAAGATAGAGTCACAGTCACTAATGAGGATCTGCCCCTTTTAAACTTGAACGATGAAAAAGAATGCTGTTCTCCTAGCCTAGAGGAAGATAAGCTCGTTATACGCGAACTTATATCAAATAAAGCTAGAGGTGCAGAAGACCTTCACGATATCAGATCGGTTGGAAAGGAGCATGCACCAGCTAATCTGTATGATATGGTCTGAAGAAAGTATGCCCAATGAATGATACTTTAGTACCGTAAGCACGATCCTTAAAAGGGTGACCCTCACAATTGCCTCAGTTAAATTAAATATAATAAATAGGGTGCCGGAAAAGAGCGGAGAACCCCAAGGCTTAGCTCATTTCTCACACACATAACTTGTGAAGGAATGGAGGCGACCTACAATTTTCTACCACCTAATCGAGAAGGCGCTTCTCATGCGGCAGTGAATATGGTATCGGAGGACTTGCCAATTCCTCGCGAAAATCGATGCCGGTAGAAAACATTTTTGCTTCTGTTGGGATTCGAGCCACGAACCTCACACGTAACAGGCAGACATGCCAACCTTGGGCACCATGCGCTAATTGTGGAGGAATAGGGCTTCTTAACGTTGCGTATAAGATCTTGTCTGTTGTAATATGTCTCTATATTTTTATTATATTTTTTAATTAACTAGAGCCATGGTAAGACACCTTTACTAGCACATCGACCTGAAAGATCTTTGGTGCTGTTCCCTTAGGTTTAAACACGTAAAGTGTGGCGTTGTTCATTCGAAGTTGTGGTCGTCTAAGAACCTGAGAATATTCGAAGAAGTGTGTCTCATATCAATAGGACTAGTGAATCCTTTTTGAAAACGTTTTCGCCTGGATCTAACTTTGGCAAAGCATTCACATAAAATGTATTCAGCCGTTTCTGTGTCTTCGAGACAGTTCTGGCGGATTCCCATGTTTTTTAGTTGATATCAGAGAAAGCAATATCCAGTGAGGTTGTCTTTAAGTAACTTTGCGTCACGACTGCTCATGTCAAGAGTCTCTTTCATACGTCTTTTAGATAAGTCGATGGATGGTTTTAACTGGCGTTGGCTATTGGAGTTGTCCTAGCTGTTGATCATGTTCGGCCGTTCCCAAGTAACTAATTCGCATTTAATGCTACTGATTGGGAGACCGAAGTAGTAGGGTTCCGAGTCTTTGAATTGGGATAGAAAGCCAAGTATAGCTTGGGGGTCAGCCTCTTCGTTACGCTGTACGCATTCATGTCCATCAGGCACCCAGGAAAGAGCAATTTTGCTGCAACAAGTGAACATCTATAAGAAAAGTTCTTCTGCTTAGTTGTAAATTACAGTTCATGGTTAACCAGAGCCTGAACCAACATCTTTCGCAACTTTAATTTCGGGCGATCTCCCTTCAGTTATATATGCACTCTGAGTCTGTTGACGTCTTCTTCCACCTGATTGGGCCACCTGCGACGAGGTCTTTGCCTTCCGCGGCTCTCCTGCAATTTGCTTTTGAAATACCGTCAAATCGGAGCATTTGGGTCCATCCGCTCTACAATCTACATAGCCGAACCATCGTTTCATCGCACGATGTGTATACTCTTATGGCTATACCCATGCCGCGGTACAGCTCATACAGCTCATTGTTGTTTCTTCTTCTCCACAAATTGTCTTCGCAAACGGGACGAAATATCGTTCGGAGAATTATTCTTTCGAAACGATCATTTTCTCACCCGTTTTCGATAAGGTCTTTGCTTATAAAGGCTTACGTTGGTTTTTTCTAGACTGGGTTTTGTTTCTCAATTGCCTTCTTAACCCAAAGAAGCAACGGTGGGCAAGAGTTATTCTTCGTTTGATCTCCGCACTGATGTTGTTGTCCGTGTCTACAGCGGATCCTAGGTAGACGAAGTCCTGTACTACCTCGAAGTTATGTCTGTCTATTGTGACATTTTGTCCAATTCGTAGATGTTCGGTGTCCTTGTTTGATGACAACATATACTTCGTTTGGCCCTTTTAAACCATCATACATTTTTTTGCAACATCTGTTTCAGTACTCGCAAAAGCATCTATAACATCACGCTTCCTACTTCCTATTACGTCAATATCGTCTGTTTCGGCGACTTTTGAAGGATTGCTCGTCTGGTGTTGACGTTTAAGTTTTGTACAATCTTTTTAAAATGATGTTGAACAAATCGCATGACAGTTTGTTGCCTTGCCTTAAAGCCTTTTTCGACATCAAAAGTCTCGGTGAGTTGTGATGACGACATCAATCATCGAGTAAGCGTAGGGTGGATGAAGTGGCGAGAAAACTCCGCTATCTTCTGTGATCGAAAAATGCCCCCTAAGCTGAAGGGAAGACTCTACACAGCAGTTGTCCGTCCAGCTCTGACATACGATTCACAATGTTGGAGAATGTACAAAAAGTATGAGTGCAAATTGACGGCAGCCGAAATGAAGATTCTTAAGATGACAGCAGGAGTAACAAAGCTTGATCGAATTAGAAGTACTAAGATCCGTGGAAGCCTTCATGTCAAAAGTACCATCTTGGACAAAATTCAGCACGACCGGCTCAGTTGGTATTGTCATGTTCAAAGGAGAGATCCGCAGAACCCCGTCCAAAAGGCAATATCGTACAACGTTTCAACAAATTCGCGACGAAAAAGAAAAGGCAGGCCAAAACACACCTGGTACAAGCAAATGCAAAAACAGCAGCATTTGGTTGGCCTCAGACATGGAACAATCCAAAACCGGGAGGCTTGCCGACGATTTCTGAGGTCAACGCGGCGTACCCCACAGGCGGATCACTAGTGTGAAGCAGAAAAGTGGGAGAGTTGTGATCACTTCAAGATCACTACTCGTAACGCCGAATATGAAAAAGAAGAAGAAAGGTCTCGGTGAGTTCCTTACCGACCTTGCTGTAATTTTCCAAACTCATCTTACATAGTTTGGCAGGGATGCTGAAACTAGACATGACTTTGTACAGTTCGTCTCTGCAAATACTCTCATTCGCGCCCTTGAAATTGATAAAAAGTAGTGATGTAACGGCAGTTGTTTCTACTTCATCCATCAAACGTGAATGATATGCGATGTCGTCTCAATCCAAATGAGCTCTTACATTCAAATAAGTTCTTATGAAATTTTCACTTATTATCGCCTCAGCTGGAACATATTTCTCCGCCACTTAGCAACACAAACTAAAGACAAAAGTCATAACTGAAAAACAGAACCCAAACCCCGCTTGACTTATTATTTTGTGTATAAAATTTAGAACAACAATGGAACAACACCCAGTGTGCGCCTCCGCCTATACAAAACTCCATTTATCTTCCCTTAAAACAGACCATCAAAAAATTGAGGAGTCACCCTCTCAGCGGGATGTTTCGAGCTATCGTCACTGATAGAACTCATCACCATAAAAGCACCCCCACAGCCGCAACTTTTATAATGTGTTGAAACTCCCTAACAATGCTACAAACTTTTATAATCAAATATTGACATAACCAGAAGTTGTCATGTGGTGGTGTGCGCGAAACAAAGTTTTAATTTTGTTTATTAAATTTTATATGAGCACAGTATATTGTAGGAGTTTATCATGTTCTATGGTCTTCCATCTTCCAACCACACTACACAATTATGGGCCATGATGTTGGCAGGCAAAATGTTGCGTCTATGGCAATATTAGCATCATATCCTTTGGGGCAATGGTACTTAAGGAAGATATACGCAAATGGAAAACTATTCAAATAAGAAAACCATTTGAATAAATCAAACAAAAAAGGTCTTTCAATTGTTCATATAGCTCCTATCTCGGCGTATGTAATTTTTATGTAAATTCGGACTGTGAGTGTGAGTGCGAAAGATGATTTGAATGTTTTATGGACTGACCTTAATGTTGGGACAACAGGTCCGTACATTTAAACAAAGCAAAACGAAAAACTGTCTCTACAAGTCAAGAGGGATTGAGATGATGAGGTTCGATGTTTAGTTAATGCCTTCGACCCCATCAGCTCGTTTTTCACGTTACGGGGGTTTTAACTTCTCTTAGTAGACGTTTCCTTTATGAATAAAGCCTTGACCTTACCTGGAAATAGCCACAAGAAACTTTTCTACTTTTCATTTTGTGCCCACATCCTCTCCCATTTGGGACTTTCTCATAAACAACTTATTTTTTGTTGCTGGAAGGTTTTGAATTTGGATTGTTGAGGTTTGAGTGTAGAGTTGAAAGTTATGGAATAACAGTGAGTATGAGTACACTTCTGCATAATTATGTAAGTCAAACGAGTTGGAAATGCTGAAGAGCTGGCTCTTGGATACCATTGTTTCTAGTGGTAACCATATTCAAAGCTACCACCTACTGCTGGCCGGCTTATTTTGTTGAAGAAGTTATTAACAGAACTTGGTATCGACGGTATTGAAGCGATTTATTCCAATTCTTTAATATTTTCTCTGGTCTATGGCTTTTCAATGCGAATTCCTTTCCTTCTACCTTTTTTTGGTGAACCCTTCTCGTGGTGAACCCTTGATAAAGCTTGAACAAATTAAGGCTTTGGTTTCGGTATTTGAGCGTATAGTCCCATTGGTGGAACACTAAACCGTGGAATTATCGAACATTTACCGTGGAGTAGTTATTTTAAGGAACACACTCACTTATAACAGTCTACACGGAGCTTTTGTCTACGTACGACGTGTATTCCTTATCTACGAATTGTGAAGTAACAAATCATCATAAGTAAACGCGGGAGAAACGAGGACACAAGTCTGTCCTTGAGAAAGAAATTTTGTTCCAACATGGCCAGTCCTAGTGTTCAAAGAAAAAACTCTAATATTTATAAAAATAGTGTTGATTATGATGATGGCTGTAGATTCCGTCCTCTTCAGTGCCAACCAGACTCCGATAATGAAGAAATGGATGAAGTTAATTCTCCACCAGAAAAAAAAGTTTACATTCCACCAATTAAACTCTTACAAAAATCTCCTGAATATGTGCATAGCATGATGAAAACTCTAAAAATATCCACCTATTCAATCAAAAAACTCTCCATTGGAATCAAAATTCTTTGTGAATCAATTGAAGCTTTTAATCTTGTTCTAGGTAAATTAAACACCGAAAACTGCCAATATTTTTCTCACGAACTAAAAAGTGCAAAAACATTTAAAGTAATATTATATGGTCTCGGAGACACCGAGGATAATGAACTTAAAAGCGAATTGATTAATCTTGGTCTTAAGTGCGTTGAAACTAAAAAAATCATAAAAAAATATGAGCATTTTAGTGACACATTTTACATAATTTCTTTCGAAAATGGTTCAGTAAAATTACAAGATTTGAAGAAAAATTATCGCTCTATTTTTCACACTCAAATAAGTTGGAGTTATCAGAGGAAAATACGAGGTAAGCTAACGCAATGTCACAATTGCCAAATGTTTGGTCACGGGGAAAGAAACTGCCACGTAAAAACATATTGCGCCGTCTGCGCTGGTCCACATAAAACTAATGAATGCGATAATACAACAATATATAAGTGTGCCAACTGCAACGGCAATCATAAATCCACTGACATTACATGTACTAGCAGAGCGAAGTACATTGAAATAAAAGAGAACTTGTCGGGTAGAAAGACGTATACTCATACTCACACTCAACCAAGAGTTTCGTTCTCTCCAGCTGCTCAAACCCACGTTTGTCCGCAAAAACAAGTTTCTTTGTCATCTATGAACGACTTTCCCACGCTCCCACAAAGGCAGCAGCGACAGGTGAACGCACCAATGGCGAACAATATGTATGCCAATGCAAAGGCAGTACCACCTTCCAGTGATGCCAGACTTTTCAGATTGCGTGCCCACAAGTTGCACGAAAAATGCCCTTTCTGCCCTCGAAGTTGAAAACAAATGCCCACGATGTCGCCCACACGTAAATATACACCAAAGAACGCAAAACATATTGAAAGATACGCAATACTAAAAGGAAAATCTATCGAAGCTTTCGACCCTTGTCGCATCGAATGTTAGACGATACTCGCAATAAGGGCCTTATTATAAAGAAGATGCGTTCCACCTCAGCATTAGAATGTGGTAGGGTAAGTGCTATTTCGACAGCTTTTCCAAAATTAGGAAACAATAGCTCGTCATTGAAATTTTGTAGTTTGCAAATTCCATGCCACATTTCATCGATAGGTAGTTTTTTGAATGAGCATTTTTGATCATCGCTGATCAATGCTGATTTATTTCGGAACTCGGTTACAGCTTTAGTATTTGTATCGTCACTAAGACTTACTCTGTTCAAAATAGCGGAGATCGTCGTGTTGTTACTTTTAGATACGTCAATTGCTATGTTGGGATTAAGAAATTTCATTTGTGCCACTGATTCGTCTTCGAAAGGTAAGCGAGTAACCATTTCAAATACAGCTGTCTTACAGAAGTTAAGGCGGTTTATTTGAACTTCTGTTTTATCAAAAGTATTTAATATCAATGGTATGACCACGGTTACATAACCTTATAAGGAATAGTAAAATCGGTTTCCCTTTTAAGAAGCTTTTGAACTAGGCCGCGGAGGCGCACCAATCGCTTCCTCATATTTTCTAAGGAACATAATATAAGCTGTGGTCTGTGGACTGAGCCGAGGGAGGCGCTACCAGTCAAAATGAAAATGGAGTTTACTAGTCCTAATATATACAATGATTACATGATGTGGATCGAATCCGAATGTAGTTGAAAACTTCCATAGAGAGAAATCATTCAGTAAACAAATAAAAAATCACTCAATCGCTTATTTTAATGGCTACGTTCAAATATTTATCATACAAAATTGGAGAAGCTTAAATGCCCTTTTTTTCCAACTGAGAGGTATAAAAATGCCCTTTCGCCCTTTAGGCATATTTTTTCTTCCAAACGCCCACGAAAAGGGTTTTCGCCCACGATCTGGCACCACTGCCACCTTCATCATCTTCAAATGCATGGGAGATGAACTCGCATACCCCATCAACATCAAAGGCATATAGCAACAACAACAACTCCTCAAACAACAACTCTACACTTTTCTCCATTGAGGAACTATAAATTCTTTGTGCATGGAAATGGTTACTAATTTATCTGTTTGTAAAACTAAAATTGAGCAGTTTAATGTTATCGCACATTTAGCGGCTAAGTATGTTTATTCAATCACTAATAATAAGTAAAATGGCAGACACAAATGTTAATATTATAACTTGGAATGCAAAGGGCATTCGAAACAAATATTTTGAGCTCCTAAACTTCTTAAATGGCAACACTGTTGATGTTGCATTAATAACAGAAACCTGGCTGACGTACGATGTTCGATTACCCACCTCCGACTTTAAGTGCTATCGCGTAGATAGAAATGATCAGAGGGGAGGTGGAGTGGCAATTTTAATTAGAAAATCAATTCAACATTCGCTCTTACCTGTGCTACGCACACGCGTAATTGAAAACATAGGAATAGAGATTAAATTAAAAAACCAGAATACAATTGAAGTATACTGTGTTTATTTTCCAGGAGGATCTTCATCAATCACTAAAAGAATATTACTCAAAAATGATATGAAAAATATTTTCTCCATTGAAGGCAAGTTTTTATTTGGTGGCGATTTTAACTGCCGTCATAGGGACTGGAGTTGTTTGAGGGCGAATTCTTGGGGCAACATTCTTTCAAATTTCCCCCTCATCTTTCCTATTATGATATTGTATCCACCTACTCCTACATATTTTCCTGCTGGTTCCCGCGGAATTCCATCTGTCCTTGATCTTTTTGTCACTAATGTTTCGAGTCTTATCTCTGAGCCAATATCTTTAAGTGCTCTTGGCTCAGATCATAATCCTGTTTCTTGTCGTCTTTCGTCAACAGCTGTTGTAAAAATAGAGTACTTTCAGAACTTTAAAAATGCCAATTGGAACTGTTTTCGAAAAAAAAATCAACATGCATCTTGCTAACAGTCCCACTGACCTAGAAAGCATATCTACTAAATCTAATGTGGACTCCATTATAAGCAATTTTACAGAGAGCATATTGAGCTCAGTAGAGGAAAGTGTCCCAAAAGTTGTTAAAAAAGAATCGCGAAAAAAACTTCCTTCTCCAATATTGGAACTTATTAAATTAAGAAACTCGCATAGAAGAAACTGGCAAAGGTACCGCCAGCTTTTCTCGCAAAATATGGTCTCCACTTCAACAGGTTAATCTCTAGTCAAATCGCCAAACTTCGCAATGAAGAGTGGAATAATAAGCTTAGTTTACTAGAAAAAAACGCTAAGCCTTTCTGGAACATTGTCAGAATTGTAAGAAACAAAAGCAGACACATACCATTTTTAAAATGTCCTACAAAAACGTATTTTACAGAAATTGAAAAAGCCGAAGAACTAGCTCGTACGTTTTCAAAAAATCTACCAACCTAGTTTGTGAAAAAATTGAAGCTTTCACCGCTATGACTGTGAGTACACCAACAAATGCTTTCGTAGGGGTAGAAAATATAAAAAGGGTAATTAAATCACTAAAAGTACAAAAAGCAGGAGGTATAGACCAAATTAAAAACATTTACATAAAATATCTACCCATGGCTGGCATAAAGTTTCTTACATTTATCATAAATGCATGCCTTAAATTGCAATATTTCCCAAGCGCTTGGAAAATAGCAAAGGTTGTCCCAATTGCTAAAGCAGGAAAGCCTTGTGATAAACCTGAAAGCTATAGGCCCATTAGTCTGCTGATTAGTTTAAGTAAGATTTATGAAAGAATATTAAAAGAAAAACTCAGCTGTACAATTGCTGACAAAGATATATTTCCGAACGAGCAATTTGGATTCCGACCAGGTCACAGTACTTGTCATCAAGTAAAAAGGATTTGCAATTATGTTACAAAAAATCGTTCAGTCGGAAAATCTACTGGAATGATTTTACTAGATATTGAGAAAGCTTTCGACTCTGTATGGCACAGAGGAACTGTTTTTAAAATGATACAGTATTCTTTTCCTATGTACCTGTGTAAAATAATTCAAAGCTTTTTATTAGACAGATGCTTTAAAGTGTATGTTAATTGTAGTGTTTCCGAAATCGTCCATTTCAACTCTGGTGTCCCTCAAGGCTCAGTCCTTGGCCCAATTTTGTATACTATTTATACTCCAGATTTTCCCAAGCTACCGGAATGTGAATATGCTATATTTGCAGATGACACAGCAATATTTACTTCGCATAAGTTTGCTCTCAATATTGAGACAAATCTAAATAATGCAATAGTAATATTAGAAAAGTATTATAACAAGTGGAAGATTAAACTAAACGCCGGAAAAGTACAAGCCATCTTTTTTTCGAGAAAAAGAAAAGCTTGCTACCTACCAGCTAATAATCTTCGGGTAAGCGGAAATGAGATTGCTTGGGAGAAATCCGTTAAATATTTAGGTATATATCTCGACAGCAAACTTACTTTTGGTTATCATATAAAAAAAACTCTAAGAAATGTGAGCATTGCCATTAAACTACTGTACCCTTTTATCAATAGGAAATCCTTTCTATCAAATGAAAATAAAATTACTGTTCATAAAGTCATTTTCCAAGCTATTTTATTGTATGGTTGCCAAGTATGGGGAAACGCCGCAAAATGTCACTTAAAAAAATTGCAAGTTTCACAAAATAAACTATTAAAAATGATGCTAGACTTGCCTTGGCGTCACTCGACAATGATCTTCACCAAAGAGCGAATGTTGAATTGATAACTGAAAGAATTCTAAAACTTTCAAATAAATTTATCTCCATTTGCGATACTAGTGATAATTGCCTCATAAGCCATCTATATGACTAAGACTGATACTATTATTATGAGTGTTTAATCAATTGTGGTCATAAATACTTTCGTTTACTATTTATTTGTTTATCATTTTTTTTCCTGTGTATATTAGTTTTCTTTAGTTATTTATTTAATTTGTTTATTCATCTATTTATTTATATTGAATAACTCACTTATTTATTATTTAATTGTATACTTATTAATTTTTGCTCATTTAACATTCATTTACCTTTTATATATTTATTTATTTATTCATTTGTTTTGTTGTTTATTTATTTACTTTTATTGACGCATCTATTTAATTATTTATCTATTTATTTATTTATTTTTTTTTTCGTTTTGTTTTTTTGTTTTTTGTTTATATATTTACTTGAAAATAAAAATGTTTTGTTATTTATTTATTTATTTATTTATTTATTTATTTATTTATTTATTTATTATATTACTAAAATTATTATTAATTATTGTGCTTATTTTTGGCTTGAAGTCATATAATATTTATCATCTGGTTCAAGTTAGTTGCAACTGTATTGTATATTTATTTATTAATGTTTAATTTATTATTGAATCTAGTTAGAGCATTTCAAAATACAGCTTTATACACACATAATATCCTAAATTTTTTATTGTTTTCAATTTTATTCAATTCCTTTTTCTTTTTATCATTTATATTGGAGGTTTTTTTTTCGTATTTTCCTCCAAATTGAACTATGTCAAAAACTCTTATTCTTCACAAATTATAAATAATGTTTCAGATGAATGATATTATATATCAAATCACTGTATTGTAAAATGTGCGGTAACAACTTTTTGTGAAAATATTATTACGAAATAAAAATCAATCAATCACACTCACTTATAGAGGAGCCAGGAACAAGAAAGGCACCATACCTGTCATAACTATCGCCACAGAAGCTTTGCTGTTCAAAATAACGGAATGCGAGTCATCGAAGACTGTAGAGGCAGCGATCATCGCTTTTGACATTGAAGAAAATCGCCACTAACCGAAAAGCTTTGCCAACCAAAAAGTCGGATCGAACGTCAAACAGACCCAATGCCAACTTCTTGAGAAGTACCGCGAGGATGGAAAACCATCGTATAATTCAATTCCACGGAACAGCTGATGAAATAGATGAATCAAACATGCGACTCACTCGTCTACCGACGCCTCAATGCCTAGAAGGATATATTACAATAGGAGAAGAAAGCCTGTCTACTGGTGGTCGGTGCCCATATCGAAACTCCATAAAAACTGTTTTGGTCTAAGATAAACAGTGATAAGAGGCAAAAGAAGGCACAACGCCAAAGTGGAGCTTATACAATAATTCATTGATTTAAAGAGTAAACGGAATAAAGAAGAGTTCCGATAAAATATCAACAGCAATAGACGCAGATAAGGCTACAAGAGCGCTATGCGTAAGTTGGTAGCCCAGAAGCCAGTGAGAAAATCTTACGTCAGAAAAAATGAGCCACGTTATGGACACACTGTTCCCAACCCATCTCGTCTGGCTATCGAACATCCCAAAATTGTTGCAACAGGAAGTACCACCGTTCAGCGGAGAAGACCTTAAAGTTGCAGCTAACACGCTGCATAACAAACAATAAGCTCCCGGAGCAGATGGTATAGCAGTGGAAGTACTGAAACGAATGGTACAATGCAATGCTGTCCCCAATCGTTCTTTAATGTGTACACAAGTTCCCTAATTGAAGTGTTAAAAGAAGGACCGAATTTTATTTATCAACATAAGTAAGGGGAACCCGCACTTTCCATCTCCATACAGATCTCTGCGCATGATGAACCAAGCATGCAAGTTCCTAGAAAAGCTACTGCAACCACGACTTAAAGCGATACAACGAATGGGAGACTTGTCTAGAAGTCAATATAGCTTCAGGAAGCGCCGCACCGCTCTAAATAGGAGCAATGGAAGAAGTAGTGCGAGAAGTCGAAAGTTCTCAGCAAGGAAGCCAACACATTAAGAAAATTGTGTTGCTGGTAATGCTGGATGTCCGAAAAGCCTTTTATTCATCCCGATAGTCAAATATGATTGATGTACTTCAAAGAAGATTCTATGATCCAGAGTACCTATCTTTTTTGGATGATAAAAGATTATCTCGAAACACGAAAAGTTATCTACTGAACCATATAAAGAATGAAAAGATGGGACTTCCGACATCCTCTGGAATATCTCCTACGATGGCAGTCTCCGTATGGAGATACCCGAAGCTTGCTTTCTGGTTGGATATGCTGATGACTTTACAGTGGTGATAACTGTCAGAGACACTACGAAAGCGTACAGATAAATCTGAAACAAGTGATGCGAAGAACCTTGGAGTGTCGGTAGCTGTTCAGAAGACTGAAGTAGTACTTCCAACAAAAAAACGAACTCCCACGTTATCGACTTCCATACCGGTACCCAAGTTATAATGAGCTAAAACTTAGAGAAATAATTGGGAATAAGATTCGATGCGATACTCGGCTTTTAAGACAAGACAAGGATGGCCTCAGAACGTCCACCCAAAGTCACAAGTGATCTATCCAGGCTGATAGCAAATGTAAATATGTGAGCAAACGAAGACTTTTTCTGGCAACGGTGGCGGTGGCGCTTCAAAAGCTTTATAACAAGAAGTGGCTGGAGCGAAGCGAGTCTGAAAACAGATTTCGATGGACTGCTATAGGTTGTTAGGAGACCTAAGGGAATGGAGTAACAGGAAACACGATTAAGTGAGCCAATGCCTTCCTGAACAAGCAGGATTGGAAAAAAAGAAATTCTAAGCGCGACTAAAGTGATTCGTTGGCAGACGACGATGCTTGCCACATGCTTCGAGTCAATGGGAAGCTCTCTACATACGTATAAAAGGCGGCGTAACAGAGCTGGAACCTCAAAGCCTAGCGTGTTTCTCACTACCATCCCCTGTGAGGGAATGGAGACGACCTACAATTTTCTATCGGTTCCAAACGGCTTATTTAGAGAGCGCTTTTTATGACATTGAATTTACTATCGGAGGGCTTGCCAATTCCTCGCTAAGGATGTTACCCGAAAAAAAACATTTTTTGGGGCCAAGCCACGAACCCCTGCGTTAACAGGCAGACTTGCTAACTATTACCTCACGGTCACCATGGGAGTCTCTCTGTCAGGAAATACACAGAAATATCGAACAAATCAGCCTATAACATCATAAAGGAGACTCTGGGAGACCAACAGAAGTGGATGCGAATAAGCACATATCTGAAACAGATTCTAAAAACAAAGGAACAAGACAAGACGAGTTAGATAATGAGCAAGGACTGCAACCTTGACATGGACACTCTCGAAAAAATGTGCACGTATTCCCGAAGGGGGTGAAGCTTTTAGAGTTCTAGTAGATATGCCATGGTTGAGAGTGCCGCACAAAGGTTAAGTATGGATATTTTCTTATGGTGCATACATCATTTCCCCAAAAGCTAAAAGCAGCCTGTGTATCGATTACCTAAACTACCACCATTTGCCCTGGAGATTCGACCTGAATGTCCGATGTCAGCATTCTTAATCTCGATTTTGATGCAAAGTTGGAGAATGGAGTTGGGATTTGGAGCGGAAGTTGAGCTACAGCAAAGATCTTGCATTGAAAGTTGCAATAATGACCAAGTTATCAAAACAGCCAGAAAGTTCTTTTTTGAATCCCCATAATCAGTACGGACCTGTCGTCATCGGTATCTTCTAGTCGATACCCAGACCGTGCTTTAAAAACAGTTTTAGGTTTCGATATCTCAAATCCAATCAAAGATATAGGCAATGTTATTAAATTGCGAGCTCTTAACTTTCTAACGCTGTCATCATTTGAACATCCAAAAACATATTCTGAAAAAAATTTGATGAAAAACAAAGAACTGATCTGGCATCATCATTAGAATGCAATCAGCTGTTGTAAAGATTTTACAAAATAAAGAAAGCCAACGCAGTAAAAAGTGCAAATCACACAGTCCACAATGTTAGGTATTAGCCAACAGCCTTGGGGTTTTCTTCGTAAGCTCCGAAGCAATACACCAAAAGCCAAGAAACCCTAAACCAGTTCTTCCACAATAACCAACAGAACTACATATGGCTCTGTAAGGTCAACTGAAAAATAACGAAAACCAAAATAATCTAGCCCCAAAATTTTGAAAAGAAACTCTTAACAGGCGCCCGAGTTTGTCATACCGTTCACTCTCAAGTTTAGAGCAATTTGAAGTACAACTTTTAAGCTTACGCCCAGAAAGTCTAATGGTACCTTCATATCCATATTTCTCTGATGTTAACAAAACAAGCAATACAAACTCCAATTCAAGTCTGGGATTTCCAGAGATAATAAGGTAGAAAGTTACCGAAAGATTGTATATTTTTGTTTTGTGTAGAAGCTTTTCAAAAAACAGATCTATAACAAAATCAAAGCGCTGGCTTAGAGCAAAATCGAAGTAACGTCATTGAAACAGACTTGTTTTATATTTAGGCACAGATTCTTTTCCCAAGAGTCAAGCACTAATCATATTGAGGATACTATGCTAAAGCATCTCTGGCATTTACCAATAAATAATAACGTTACGTTACATAGTCACAATTAATAAACATACATTTTTCAATACAACAAATCTATTCTATGCAAGTCAAACGCAAGTGGAGTTTCACAGTCATAAAAAGGAAACATAAACATCCTGTCGTAATAACGCTTTTGCTTCTATGTTACGTTGGTTCGTGTAGAAGATAACATAAAGTGACTCGCTTTCACAACTCACAAACCGAAACAAAACACATAGCGCACTCAAAGTTAATGAACGTAACGAAATCGAAGCTAAAGGGTAATTGTGGTTTTAGGCATAAATCAAATGACTACGTTAAGTCAGATGGTCAGGTTGTTAATTTATGCTCAAACTTGTTAAAGATGCTACCTTCATTTATATAACGTTACGGTATATTGTCACGATTCGGTGTAATCCTCCCATCCAAAAATTTCTCTCTGATTTGACTTTTTCATCAACGTGACTCAATTTGAAAAATAACGTTGCATGACCTTACGTAAGAAGAATTTGGTATTTGAACTGATCCTCTGGCAATCAAATAGCTACTCAACATTTCGATTCCCATCGTAAGCTTCGGTTCATACCGTAAGGCTTTTCTTATGTGAGTAATTAGAATAACTGTCTTTTCATTCAGAAGTCTTGAACACACTCCCTCTGTATTTCAGTTGGATTAGTTAAATTGAGGGTGGAGTTCTGTAAACTAAAACGATTGTGTTACCTTACGTTACGTCATGTTGTGCTGTAAGGACAGGTAGACTTACGTTAAAATCATTACGTTACGTCGCATGGTCATCATTTTTATTCCTTATCTAACCTCGAGCTTTTCAATAGCACCATTTTCACCTGCAAACTAATTCACAGTAGAATTGCTAGAACTAACAAGACAACGCAACGTGAAATTGTCAATTTTTTATAGTACCTCTCCCATTCCTACCTGAAGCCTGTAAATAAAGGACTCAAATATGTTCTCGGCTTATTTAAAAGGACTTAGCAGAATTAAAGGTAGGCAAACTTTTCCCCTCTTTTTCTCAATCTCGTCATTTTCGCAGTTCAAATATAAAAATATCTGTTCAGCTATTTTCTAGCGAATGAATGTTTCCTTAGTGGGACAGGCATGAAACTATTCCGACAATGAGTTGAAAACTCCATCGATCCACCCATAATTTTTTTTGGGCTACATACTCCTCCTCTTGCACCGCCATCCTGGGCTTATGAATAGGATTAGTTTGATGTGTGTGATGGCAAATTTTATTATCTCCCTATGCAAATAACCTGTCAAGAACTTCATGATTCAGGGCACAACAAACTGGAGGCACCAACCGACTTGTTATCAGCTTCCCAAAAACCAATCCTAATTACACATAGCACCTGAGGCCTGCGAAAATAAAATACAACCCTGATTGCTCCCAGAATCCACACCACAGTACACAATACCACCCCCTCGTCCTTATAGCCTTTTGCATAAATCAATTGCATCAAGATGTCAAATACGTACATAATATATACCGTGTTTACCTTAGGGATGGGCGTTCCCTTTCCGTCCTTACCATACCTATATGTTAGTCCTTTTCCACAGGATTGTGCTTACCTGACAAATTTACACCTGCTATCAATGTACTTTCTGATGTAAATATCTAACTATCAAACGTTACCCAAGACAAACTCACCTGCACCGCACAGTAGCAAATGCCTTGGGGAGGGCTTACGATGCCACCAGTATATCCTTTGAATATTGAAAAGAAAAACAAATCAGCCACGTGTTTGACTTGTGGGCTCTTGGCAAATTTATATACCTTAGCAGGCAGGCTCTCGTATCGGATGGTATATCGACGCAATGGAGGTATAAAAGAAAGTTAGGTGGGAGTTGATCAATTTCATTCACCTCCTCCCTCAAACCATCGCATCTGGACTGAAATCGAACGACCTGTTACCATTTTGCATGGATTCACAGTTAAGGCTGTAAATGCTGATGGGGACATTTGATGGGAAACGAACGTTATGCTTACGCCTAAGGCGGATTTAATTGAATCTTAGAGGCTCGTGACAAGCATAAATTATTCGTGTTTGGGTTCTTCTTTTTTTTTTAGCGTTCGTTTTTCTCTATTGTTGCTGCTTGGTTGGTTGGTTGGTTGGTTGGTTGCCTGCCTCAATACATTTTATACAAATAAATGAAATTAAGTATAAATCACAGAAAGGTTAGACAAAAGTGAGCTAAGCCGAGCTGAGCTGAGCTAAAAGAAAATTCACTTTGAATGTGCTGTGAAGATAAAATGACAAGTTTGTGCGTTGCGTCTTGCGTGTCTGTATGTCCTTTGAGCAAAGCCATTCAAACGATAATCGTGTGAGTGCTTATGTATATATACGGACGTGTTTGCGTAGAGCCACCCATAAAAGGTTAGATATGATTTCGGTTTTCTAATCGACTGGCATTCTAAATGTCAGCTAATTTGATATTCTTTTGATGGCTTTTGTATGGTTGGATGCGGATGTTCTGGAATATCAATACAAGAGTTCCGTTTAATGTTATGTCTTAATTAAGGACTCCGAATATATTTAGTTTGGTTTTGAATGAATGGAGCATTTTGTGTGCGGGCATCGTTAGAGTGTCATTAGAATTGGCTTTGCGGCTTTAATGGCTAATTGGCCATCGCATCGTTTGCAGGACCACATACTCGTATACCAGACCATGCAAAATATTAAAATGGCCATTATAGTTCAGATGGGCGATAGATGGAGGGATTAAGCTCCCTTGATCCTCTTGTCGTACTCGTACATTTGTTGAACAAATTATTCAGTTTCATGAGAAGTTAAAATGTCAAATGGTTTTATGTGGACATTGTGTTGGAATTTCCCAAATCAATTTCAATCTAATGAAAGGAGTGTTTTCGGCAGCTGTCACATGTTTTTTGGATATTTGGAGTGACGTTTAGTTAATGTGTTTAATTAGATTTGGGGTCTTTGGGGCGATTTGGAAGTTATTTTGAGTATTTTCATAAGACTTTCGGAAAGGGGCCTGAGGCTTGCTTTGTATATTGTCATTTGAGTTCTTTTTTGTATTTGTGAGCTTCAACCATCTTTTAAGTAGAAACCCTTGATGGGAGATTTAGAACAAAAGATTGAAAAAAAAAATAGAGGCCAAATTACCGCATCAGTGATCGAGTAAGTGGGTGCCATTTTTCTTTCAAAAATTGCTCCGCATAACACAACTTCAGTCTGCTGTTCAACTATCGAAATCAATTCGTTAAAGTTCTGACGAAAGAGTGTCAAATTGTGATGTTAGTGCTCGATGAGTGGGAATGAGAAAACTCACATTAGTCAGTAACGTATTACTCGACCACGTGTGCAGGAAATTGGCCCCATCTGCGATTGCGCTAGCAAAATAATGCGACAGATTAAAGGAATCTTAAGATTAGCGGCTTGGCACTTTGAAAGAAAGACTGGTCGAAGATTAATAGTGGAAGAAGGGGGCAAGTAGATATCTTTTTTTTTTTTCAAGAAAGAAAACGGTGGAACTCGGAGTACTGAAAACATTGGGATGTAATAACAAAAGGTATCATCCTTGCAGAAGAACAACTTGGGAGTGAGTTGATCTTTTTGAAGTCTAGAAACCGTTTGATGTCTTCTGAACTAGTGATGCAAGGAAAAGAGTGGAATATTGTCAGTGCATATGCTCCACCGTTTACGGCAGGCGGAAAAAGGTCCATTTCAGCTCGATTTTCACAATCTGCTTAAGAATATCTTAAAAGTTGAGTTTTCTTTGTTTGTTGAAAGGTATTTTCTCAAAAAGAGTCAAAAACGGCTTTAAAAATATGGTTAAAAAAGGCTCACTTTAAAGTGTTACACAAAAGCTGCAAAAGAAAGAAGCGAAGCTTCAGCCCAGCTACAAACAAACAAAGAGCACGGAGTCCCTGTACCAAGTGCTGTAGAAGGTTTTTGACCCGGTTGCTGACGCAAACCGACCAATTCAAAATATACAACAAAAAAGCTTGAATAAAGAAGTAACAATCATCAAAATAGACGTTCAAGGAATGGTGAAATGCTACGGGTTTGTCACTGGCAATTCAACAAGTGATACAATCCACAATACAAGGATCCTGATAGAAACTATCATGAGATCTAAAATACTTGTACCACAGACGATAAGTAGTTGCAGAGGCCCATGTGCGGATGATCAAGGACATGTGTAAAGAAGCAGTGACAGTCCAAGTCGCAGTATAGGTGTACACCAAAGATGCGCCTTGAGTCCTGTACTTTTTAATACACTACTTGAATATCTGCTGGAAGATAAAGTGCAGAAAGCCAAAGTTCATCAACTATTCCTTGCTGACTCTGGAGCCATCTCAAGTGAAGATTCCTAGTCCCTGCAAGAAGCACTAAGTCAGGGTAAATGTTTTAGAAGGTAATGGATACAGGACAAGTCCAAAAGAGACTGAGTACTTTTGTTGCCCATTTTTTGGCCCAGACATGACTTTTACAGAGATAAATGTGCTTCGCAAGTGTGAAAAGATCAAATAGCTGGCATCAATGATCAATCGTAAAGGAACTTGTGAAGAAGTGGGGAGAAAACTTTGCCATCTTCTGCGATAGAAAAATGCTCACTAAGCTGATGGAAGGACACTACACTACGGTTTTGAGTCCACCACTCACATGCGGTTCACAATGTTGGACAATATGCAAAAAAGTATAAGAGTATGTTGACAGCACACCTGTGATGAAGATGCTTTGTATAATAGGAGAAGTAACGCAGCTTAATAGTATAAGATGTGCTAAAATTCGTGGAAGCCTTCAAGTTAAACATACCATCCTTGGAAAAAATGTGAGCACGACCATCATGCTCAAAGGAGAGCTCCAGAAAACCTAGCAATATTAAAAAACCCTCAGACACTATCGTGCAAGCCCAAACACTCGTGGTAAAGACAAATGCAACGAAATTAGCATTTGTATGGCCTCAGACATGGAAAAATACAAATCTTAGAGGCTTGCCGACGCATTCTGAGGTCAACGCGACTACAAGCTAGCTTAAAGTGGGAGCGTTGTGATCCCATCGAGATCACGTTGCTCTTAACGTCAAAAGCTAAGGAGATGAAGAAGGAATCCGAAAAGGTTGAACACCGGAAGAAGGAGTCACTGAATTCGATATAAATAAAACCAGAGTTGAATGATGTTAGTGATTAGATGGGGGCCGTCTGTTAGCATATCTGTGTGCTGTTGTCATTTTTTAATTGTTCTGTTGGGTGTCACAGGATGAGTGTATCAGCTGACAGTCTTTGTAACCATTGTTGCAGTATATGTATAATGTTGATTTGATAATGTTAAAAAAAAAAATTGACGTTTGTAAACTCATCTGCTTTCGAGAGATGACAAACTATGGAAATTTTTGATTTTCAGGCTTAAAAATTAGTTTTTAAAATAAATAAAGGTAATTCTAATTGACACCTGGTATTCCAGGACCGGTCTTTCCGTCAATTTTATTAAAATTGAGGTTGTGCTCTTCACGAGACGTAGAAAATTGACTGGTCTTACCCAACACACACTTGAAGGTATCAAGATCCCCCCTCCAAACGAAGTCTTGGAGTAATCCTAAGTAACCCGGGCAATGGAAGAGAGCCTTTGACAAGACATGGAGTCTTTCACCAAAAAAGGGTCCTTTCGATCTATATAGCTATGATAAGACTCCTATGCGTCAGTAGTTTGGTGGAACAGGCTCGCTTCAAAGAACAATTTGTCTTGGCTGTAGATACTGGGGCCTTCCCCAGCACTTCGGGTGCTGCTCTTGACGCTCTGTTGAATCTTTCTCCCCTTGATACGTACATCATAGGATGTACTCTCAAGACCATTTTTCGTTTTAAGAGGTGTGGTCTCTGACACAATTTTCACTCGTGTTTGGAGGAACTCGAAAGCAGCATATCTTTTGACTGACGTCTAATGGATACGCCGTCTGACACGATGATCCCAAGGTTCAAACGGCGGGCGTCAAAAATAAACTTTCGACTTCCAACTCAACTTTCCTTGGGTTAGGAATGGTCCACTCTAAAATCTGAGCCAGGATGGTTCCAAAACGGATGATGGATCTGGCGCTGGTGCCTTTGTGGAAAACGATGAACAACGAATGCACGCCTCTTTAGGCTCATACGCATCCGTCTTCCAAGCGGAGGCATACGCTATCCAAAAAGCTTTAAGCTTCTTTTCCGGATGAGGAGAAGTATCTGTGTTTGCAGCGACAGCCAAGCTGTGCTTAAGTCACTTCTCAATCCTCAAACTCGAAAGTTATCCATGAATGCAAGAGCTCTCTGAATCCGGTCAGAAGACTAAATTTTTTGAGTCTTGTTTGGGTTCAAGGCCATCACGGCATAACAGGAAATGAGATCTCCGATGAACTTGCGAGGCATGGATCTCAGACACCTTTCTCAGGGCCTGAACCGTCGATAGCTCAGCCAAGGTCCTCAGTGAGTTCTTCAATCGTCGATTGCATCAGCCAAGAGCACAACCGTAGATGGCATGCCTCAATTGGATGCAGATAGATCAAATGTATGCTCCCCAACGTAAATAAGAAGACTGCAACATTTTTGCTAGCTCGTAGCAGAAAAGACTGTAGAAAGTTTATTGGCGTTGCAACGGGGCACTTCCCTCTTGCCAAGCATTTAAACGTGTAAGCTTAAGTGATACCACACTCTGTGAATCTGATTGAGAAGATGAGGACACCGCGGAGGACTTCCTCTTTGAATGTCCTGCTTTTTCTCGCATGAGCTTACAGATACTCGGCGCAGACATGATGAGAGCTGGTAACTTGGGTTCTTTATTATAGTAGTGTCTTTTGGATTTTCTACGAACATTTGGAAAACTTTAACAAAAAGAAGGGTGCTATCTGGTAGAACAAAGTACGGGTATTTAGGTCTGAGCTGGTATTTTAAAAAAAAATAGATGCGGTGGAGCAACAAGACTCGCGCAGACACCGCGACCTAATAAATTTCAAGGACCTACATTTTTATGCCGACTCCGTACGGGTAAGTGAGAAAGCGCATATATCATGGCACCTTTTTAATCAAATGATTAATGGAACCACTCTAGGCTTTTGCTCCCATGAACTTTATCGAACCCTCAAGACCTTCAATTTGCAATACAAATTCTTGCAATAGTTTGTAAAATGCCGATTGTTACCAACACAGTTTGGTAGCAACTTCCATTAAACCGAATTTCCTCACTGTAAAAACTTGAATTTCTTTTCCGAATCAATGCCTCCCTGCAATTCCTGTTTATTCAAAAAGAAAAAAGAAAGAACTTTGGCTTTGTTCCAAGAGTACCTCATCTTCTGCTTTCCAATACCTACACTGTAGGTATACAGCCACCCAAGGCACTCCCAAGTCTATACATTTGTTAGCTACACTCGACTCAATCGTACCTACACGTGTTCGGATTTAACATTCAATTTTACAAAACTTAAACACACATTTTTGTATCCTGGCAAAAATGTGTAAGCCTCATGTGCCGAAAAGTAGTCGACAAATCCTGCTTTGCATTCAGTTATTAGGTGTTATGTTACTGAAGAATCCATGTCGATGTAGAGAGCTGCGTCGTCATAGCATTGAAAATCTACATTTTCACAAAATCGAAATCCAGCTTCGAAAGTAGGTCACGACCATTGAGGTAGAAGTTTGACTAAAATCGCTGCACTCATACCCATGAAAAGAGATACATGCCCCGAAGGCACTAAAAAATTAAAAGGAAAGCGGCCATGATTGCTGTGTATTGGAAGCGATACTTTTCCCGGTTATCGACTTTCCACCCTTTTATACCTTTTTTCTGTTTTGTCTCTTTTTTTCAACCCTCCATTGACGGTTTTTTTCTTCCTTTTTCTATACGAGGATCCCAATAAGAGCCAAAAATTTAATCTTGCGACTTAACTTGGCTCCCAAAGAACGAAAAAATAACCAAGAAGACCTCGGGCATAATGTGAAAGTTACCATCACTAGAATAACGAAATCACAGAAGCATTAGTTTCCATTAATGTGCATTAATATGTATGAGCAATGAGGTGGGGAGCCTATGTCGGTCGTGTGTGTGAGTGAAACGATGTTCTCAGGAAAAACGAATCGAATCGTAATCCTTGGGAAGATAACATATTAAATTAAATCAATGTAAGCATAGCATATCCTCCACAATACCAATATCGATATGAAATACCTCTTATATTTTGCAAAAGGCAAAATAAGCTGAGTTTCGGCGAAGTGCGGCCTGAAATACATAAGCCTGGGTGAGCCCTAAAGGTGAAATAAGGCAGAGGCAGGAAAAAAAATGGCAAAACACGTGAATTATTGAACAGCAAATCAGAAGCGCATGATGTGTTGACAGGTTTAGATTTAGAGGGTACAACATTGCCTTTTTTTCTTGCTTTTGAGGAGATTTAAATGGATGGATGATGACGACAAGGAGACGGAAATGTGACCAGGTAAATGTTATTTTGTGTCAATCAGGAGTTTTTCAGTTGTAAAGGTTGCAGCCGATGGGCTGGAAAATTATGCTTGTTTTGAGGAATGAACAGGAAATCCCTGTGATTTGGTAAACCAAAATGTTGGCTTTTACATATTTGTAGACACATGAAAGGGTATTTATTGAGTGAGGGGATTTATTCTATCGAAGAGAGATGTATTTATTGGCATGGAATTGTCTTTGGAGAAAATTGAATGGTAGGTATTTTGGAGATGGGTCGGGTCTTGGGTATTTGACAGGATTTTTTTTTTTATCGTAGCGTAAATCATGTTAGGCGAGGAAATAAGAACGTTTGTTTTAACCGCTGCTCAGCAAAAAACACAAATCGTTGAAAAAAACGCTGACCCTTTTTCAACTGCTGATGGACAGAGGTTACATAAAAGGATCTTTCAAGAAAGGGTTTAGTTTTGAAAACCCTTGTTTTGAGTCATGAGTCAAACTGTCCTTGCTTGAAAGATGACAATCAAAGTAAAAATTGACTAAGCTCAAAATAAAAAGGACACAGTTTATAGAATTGCAACGAATAACACTTGAGCAACATTGAAATGGTTTGAATTCAGAAAAAATATTGTTGGGACAAGTTAATAACGTGAAAAATCGAGAGCATTTACCTACGCTGCTCAAGAAAACCTGAAGATATTGCTGTTGTATCCTATACAATAATTGAAGAATACCCAGATCTGTCCACTTTTTGTTAGTCTTGGGAATTGGACATTCTTCAAAGGAAGTAACAACAAATTTTACAATAAGACTGGAAACTTTTAAAGTCCAATGAACACAAGATCTCAGGCCTGCCGCCCATCAACAACGTCGTTTCTTTGCTGGTTGGGTATTTCAAATCGGTTAAACTGATTCGGAATCTTATCGAAAAATAGTTTTGTGGACCATTTTCACTTCAAAAATTAAGTTAATGGTCCGTCAATACTAAGAGAGAGGGTTGTGCAAAAGAGATGATAGTGGGCGATCTCCTGGTGAGCCAACGGAAGTGCTCACACCTCTGCAGCACGGTACCGATAGCAGATTATCCGGCCCTTAATGTCCAAGATCTCAAAAGGACCTGTCCCTTTATCAGGTCGGGGGTTGTGTCTGATGTTACATACCCAACCGTGTAAGAAGCAAATGATTGCGAAAGAACCAACAACCCGCAGGATAATAATACGGATTATACCGTTGATGAGCCTAGCACGCGAAAAAAGGAAAAAGAGCCGCGAATTTGCACGTTGGAAGTTAGATCATTTTATGGACCACGAACAGCTGGAGAAATAGCGGAGGCTGAGGAGACTGCTGCAAAGCAGAGATGTGACATGGATTGGGCCGGTCATAAGGAAAATGAAAAAACTACGATATCTACTATGGCGACAGCTACAGACAACAGAAACAACGCTTGTTTGGCTGAGGGTTTGCCTTTAGAGGTAGACTTAGGGATAAGATTATCATCCAAACCCAGTTAATGGCCAACCGCATCAAGGCTAAATACACCAACATCAGCCTAGTGTGCGCCCACGCCCGACGGAAGAGAAGACAATAATCCCAAAGACAGTTTCTACGAACTACTCGACGAAAATAAGCAACGCAATATGCCAGACGTGAAAATCGTTCTGGGCGGTTTTAACGCAAAATTAGGGAAAGAGGGCTTCATTGAAAATACAATCGGTTATCATGTCTGATACGAAGTAACCCTCCAAATATCCATGAATCATATGCCACCAGCATCAAGAATTGAAGAACAGTGCTAGCCACAATATGAAAACGTATGCCGTAATGGAAGATCCAGGCAGGTAAATGCAGCAAAAAAAAACACTACAATTGTTGATGCAAAAGAGAAAAAGGGCTGCTTTTGAACTCCAAATTTTCAAAAAGAAAAAAATTATAACTTGAGGAAATTTGAGAGACGCCATGACAAAAATAAGATTCAAAAGCTTA
Source organism: Melanostoma mellinum (assembly GCA_914767635.1). Lineage (NCBI taxonomy): Eukaryota > Metazoa > Arthropoda > Insecta > Diptera > Syrphidae > Melanostoma > Melanostoma mellinum. Next base: position 56,048,413 of record OU612059.1, on the reverse strand, counting down.
ACAAAGCTGGCAAACCTCGAACCCAAGCCTATAAAGACCAGCATGGAAACATAGTGACACTCAGTCGCTACTGAGGGTCTGGAAAGACCTTCTATAAACTGCTTAACGACGATGAAGACAATAATTCCGCTGCTAATCGAAATGGACCATAACCAAGAATGCCGCCCTCTTGACCCAGAGGAAATTAAACTTGTCATATGCTTAAATCAAATAAGACTGCAGGTTCCGATAGCCGTGAAGACGAACTTCTTAAGGAAGCTTGAGAACAGTTGGCAAGGAGCATGCACCAGCTGATTTCCATGAAATGGTTGGAAGAAAGTATCCCCATTAGATGGAGCATCGCATACCCGATCCTAAAAAAAGACACCCTCATAATTTCGCCAATAATAGAGGAATAAGCCTCGTTTACGTCGCATACAAGATCTTGTATGCCTTAAGATGTGATCTCCTAAATCCCAATGCCAGCAATTTGAAAGTATTTATCAATATGGTTTAAGACCAAAAAAATCCAAAATCGACCAAATTTTCACAATACGGCAGAGGTCTTAGAAAAAACTCGCAAATATCAATATACACCATCTTTGCATCTTTACAGAGACGAGCATTACAGAGTCATGTATGAGTTGTACCGTGACATGTGCTTTGGCATAGCTAGAAGAGTATGCATTACGAGACTACAGTAACTGGGACATGTAGAGCGAATGGACATCGACGCTCCGACTTGATGGGTTTTCGAAAAGACATTGCAGGGAAATCGCGGAAGGGAAAGACCTCATCTTAGGTGGTGTAATCAAATGGAAGAAGACCTCAACCGATTCAGAGTACAAAACCGGAGAGAGCTCTCAAGAAATCGAAATTTTTGGCAAAGGTTCACCCCGAACTGTAATACCGGCCTTAGCATCTAAGCTTAAACGAAGCTCTCATAGTAATTAAGCTTTATCGTTTAAAAATACAAAAAATGCGGATAACTCAGAAAAACTTCGCATCTGACATGGAATAACTTCAGACATCAATACCAGTGCTACCATGGTAATCGACACGCTGTGGTAGTTCATCTATGCTCTCTCTCTCTCGGATGGGTAAGCGAAGTAAAAAATGTCCAACTATAATGCCCGACCGAGCCAATACACACAGTTCCCATATCAAACAATAATGGAGGCCACCTTATTCGAATAAAGTTTCGATAAATATAATATAATAAAAATGATTTGACTCATTCTGCAAAGCTGGACAAAATGAGTAGAAAAACAACAGGCATATGGTTCGCTTTTTGGAGACAGATTTTCTGTTGACACGTTGTATTCTTAAAATAGGTTATTTTAGATGGGGGTGCATCCGCAACGCAACACTTTCCCTGGTTTTCCAAGGATTCTTTATGGGTACCGAGATAACGTATGGTGAGGGGTCAAGAAAATGATAAGGGGGGAGGGTGATGAGTGGATTATTGAGATTGAAACATTTGTAACCCTGAATGAATTAGGTACAATTCAATTCCAGTTTTGAGATGTTGCCCAGTTTGTCGAAGAAGTGTTCTCATAAGACTCTTTTTTCCTCTGATTCGAGCTTGGACAGTCACTTGACCTCTTCTTCGCCTTCTCATTATTGCATCCTCTAAAGTCTAAATAAATCGGATGTCCTAATGTCCATTCTCATCATGGTGGCACCCATTGAGTTGGAACCCGTGGAAGAATAATCAACAGAGAGAGAGAGAGAGAGAGAGAGAGAGAGTGAAAGAGAGAGAGAGGGGGAGAGAGAGCCGAGGCTCGCTAGCTAAGATGGAGTAAGAATTCAGACTATTTCTTGGCAATATGTATCAAGAAAAATTTCAAAAAACCCTACAAGTTCGATAAGATGATCTCTTTTCGCTGGGAGCTTTAAAAAAGGTACACTGAATTTATTTTTCTCGCTCTAGTGGCTTGAGTACAGAGGTGTTGATCGCATTGGACTGAGCTGATGACCCGATTTCGGGTAGCTAATCCGGCATTTCATTGCCAATTATATTACGGTGTGGTCGAAAATTCTCCGAATGATCTTCGGTCCCGTTTGCGAAGACATTGTGTGGAGAAGAAGATACAACAACGAACTGTATGAGCTGTATCGCGGCATGGGCATAGCCAGAAGAGTATGCATCGCGAGGCTACGATGGTTGGGCCATGTAGAGCGGATGAACCCAAACGCTCCGGATCGAAAGCACATTGCAAGGAAATCGCGGAAGGGGAAGACCTCGTCTTAGGTGGCGCAATCAAGTGGATGAAGACCTCAACCGACTCAGAATGCAAAACTGTAGAGAGCTCGCCCGAAATCGAAGTCGTTACGGAAGGATGTTGGTTGAGGCCCAGGTTCACCCCGAACTGTAATGCCCACCTAAGTAGGTGGTCGAAACTGTAGTATCCATTTAATGGTTAGAGAGGAATTGACAAGTCTGCCGATAGTAAATTCATTGCCATGAAAATCATTTTCTCGATTTACCTTCAAGAATCGGAAAAAATTCGTAGGTCCTCTCCATTCCCTTACAAGACATGGTTGTGAGAAATCTGTCAGTGCCGGGGCTGCTCGCCCAGTTGAGCCACAGTTCAAAGTTACAGTATTCATTGCGCTGAGCATTCTTAAGCTACTGCGACAGTTTTCTAATAATTTGGATTTTGTGGCTGTGGATGCGATAGCTGTATTGGCCGCTTGGCTGCCCAAGATGTTTTTGCTCTTTGAATTGTTTTGGTTCAGTTACAAGATTTAATTACTTAGCGCTCAGATAACGAAAACACCGAATTCCATATTTAAGCTCCTCATCAATCAACTTGACTCACATGTCCAAACTCACGACTAATTAAACCACGCACACAACTGGCCCCCGACTTCCTGTAGCTGTCATTAGCCGTGTAAATTAAAGCCAATTTGTATGCAAATTTGATTGATCTTCTAAACTCATCCTCTAGTGAGCTCAGTTGATGCACATTTGCATATACACCTCCAATTTTGCCCCCAAAATGACTCAAACATTGTTTGTGCAGCGACAGCATTCCCTAGCCACAATTCAAATGGAGGAAGACAAAACAAAAAAAAAACCAAAATTGAAATTGGAAAGCAAAATGGAATACACATTACGTGAAACGAATGCCACTCTCCAATTGCCATAGCTTCATAAAAATAAACTTCTCAGTCTTCAATTTACTTTCATGATCCAACTGCTTTCAACCAATTGAATTACAAACTAGCTAGAGGTAGGTACCTACTCTCGTACCTTTGTGTACGAATGAATATCCTGGATTTCTTTTCAAAACGAAAACGAAAAAATAAATAAAAATAAACAGGGGCATCTATCCCTTGTTTCTATTAGCAAACGTGTGCGGTTCAAGCAAAGCGCTGTGGTGAATAAAATTCCATCACTTTGCATAAGAAACACACTCCGGCGACAAGGAGATACTTCCGTGCTGCTCAAGACAGTTGAAGACTGCAAATACCCAACCAAGGAAAACTACTCATATCATAACATCAAAAACACACACACACGGCTTCGTCACATCGATTTTCTAATGTCACAAAGCGACTATGGTGTTAAGCCAACTCGTTGACATATCTCTCGCATTTTGCCACCGGAAATTCAACCCTTTGGGGGGCTATCGTCGTCAGTCAAGTGTGTGCATGTGCGTGTGTATGTAAGAGTGTGCCGTTTCTGTCCGGGAAATGAGCAAAAATTTAAACTCTGAATGCGTGCATTATACCCAAGCAACAAAGGATGTCAACTACTCTCGCAGGCATCATGGATAGTCTTTCTTCACATGAGATACGCCTCCTTGTACCTACAATCGGCATGGCTGTCATTTTGGGGAAATGTCATTCAGACACAGACACCATCGAGGACACGATGACGACGCCACAATGATGGCACTCTTAACTACATGAGTGTGGGGGATCAAATCATTTCATTCCGAAGTGCCATTTCAAGGTGACTCGTTTTGGTTGTGTGTTATAGAGCTGGTTTCTTCTCACAGAACAATCATGCCCAACTGCAACCCCAATCCTCATCATCTCAGCCCTAAATCAATTTGCAAACACCACCCCTCCCGAAAAAGCACATCCACACGCTCCCTCTATACACAGTGTATCGCTGTGATTGAATAAAAATCAATTAATGCACTACACAATGTCATTATGATCTAAGGCAGCGTGTTTCTAAATTTATAAACAGTGAATAGAGCACAGTTAAGGCTGCATATATATATCTTGTGTGCTTATTTTGCAGGTGACCGTTGAATGGTATTACGTCACTATCGCCCTATCACGCCGCTCACTGACGCTGACACAACTGCAGCACTACTCCTCATTTGGGAAATTAAAAAAAGAAATGAAACAGAATGAAGGAACAACACACAAACGTGGCGGGCAAAGAAAAACGATTTAATTCAATTTAAGAATACCAAGGTTAATTAAAGCATTCTACGTCGAAACAATGTTGTCGCCTTCTGCAGCTCAGCTAAGCCACAGCCCACAGCAGGCAGGCAGTGGGACTACTTTTGATTTTGCTGCCGACCCATTGATAATTGTGTTCACATAGCGTCAGAGGCGAATCTGTTTATAATGCATGTGGAGGCCCCCAGGGCGCGACGTCATTAAGACGCTGTATCATCATAAGAGAAAACAGTGTTTTGTTTTAGGTCAATAGTGAACAACACAAGAAGAAACTGTTTAAATTTTTTTAAGACGGTTTCGTCTTCGATCGTAAAAAGAATCTGTTTTGATTCTTTGAAGCTCTCGTCTTTGATCATGTTTTCATCTTTGATCTGAATGGAATCTTGAATTAGAACTTCTAGAATTGATAAGGTATTTTGTTAAAAACAAAACCCTCTTTTACAACATAGCAAAAGTCGCTGCAAACGTACCTGAGGCCATTTTGGACCCCACAAAGTTTCCAGTGCAACTTTTTTGATTTTTGTTTTATGAATTCATTGCAAATGCTTTTTAATGCAGCGATATTGAAACTTAGTCAGAAAATTTACTATGCATATGCAAACGCATGCATGTAATAGGTCAGATACAAATAACAAAACTTTTCTACTTTGAAATCGATAAAAACGGCGTCAGGGAATTTCGTTTTTCCAGTTCTCGATGACAACGTCAATGTGGTATCACAATTGACCCAATGGACCAAATATTGGTCTAACTGTGTCAGTTGATTTTCTGGCAGCCATTCAAGCCTAGCCTATATGTCAATTTATTGATTCAGTTGGCCGCCACTAGTTCCGCTGCTTTCAAAAGGAGAGAACCACATCTTATCAGCACAATATATTCCATCAGAAAAAAAAACTCCGCGACCGCTGAAACATTTCACAATACTTGCCAGGCAAGCCATCGCAAACATGGCTTCAAATTTTGGTGGCTGAATGAAAGCTCGAAGGGTTATCCACTCAAATTTTCAATCCAAACAAACAAAAGTACAGGGCTTGGTCTTGAGCTAAATGTCTTTTCGTTGATGACATCATATTTCAACACTGGATGCAACCTTGCTGTTGATAACTACTCTACTTCCGTGGATTTGCCATTTGAGGTTGCTCGATCGAAAGACCAACATTCTATCACAGTCCGGAAAAACAAAAGAAGAAAAGGAGCTCGTAAAAGTCAATAGCAAAGAGCAATATCGCGCACTTTACTCTCAAGTCTTTGGATTTTCAATAAAAATGGCATGGGTATGCTCTAAAACTAAGCCAGCTAGTAGTCTTGCTATCAATGGTCATCAAAATAAACTTCCAATTATACTTGACTCCGGGTTGAGTGTGCTCTATTCCAAAAAGCTCTGATTAATGTCGAATTGTTGTGGCACGCCCAGATGTTGCAACTTATAGAACACGTCAATTGTGCTTATACTTAACCTCCTCGCTGTAGCCACTGGGTACTCCAACCGGATGTGACTTGCTAAGCTATCAGGTGCAAATGTTGACAATTAGATAATCTGCGAGTAATGACTGACTTCCCGATGTAACAGCGGATGAGTTCGACTCACGGCACCGACATACGGTTGAATTCAACAGTACAAAAACGCATAAGCCCCTGAATGAGATACAGTAATTTCCGTTTACTTACCTCCCCGCTTTGATGCACAACCCGTTTATTTAAGCAATCTTTTTCTTAGCTTGTTACTTTGTTTCAAATTGCTCACAAATTTACCCAACCCGCTTAATGCCCTCTTTTTATCAGGACATTTATATAGAAAGCATGCATTTCTTCGGATAACTACCTTACCTACCCAAAATAAAAGTTAAACATTCCCTATTTTGTTTCAAAATCAGCACAGGAGCACAACTGGCTTCATAGCAATTGAAATATTATCATTGTCCAACAAAAACACAAACAATACCACATACTTCCTCGGTTACGAACCTTTTTAAGGTACTGAAGCGGGTCCTTTCATCAGCAAGCAAATAACCGGGTTTGAATACCTAAATTTCCCGGTTAATTGCACATAAAAGAAAGCAAAACCTAGGAAGTACTTATCCGGGGAGCACTGTACTCCGAATATTTTACTTTAAGGTTTTCCATGGTTTTTCAATACTAGGACAGGCTAAATAAATGGAGATGGTGGCAGATGAGGTCCTGGTGACCTAACAGCAGCTCTCAAGTCCTTTCAAAAAGGTACCGACACTGGTATTGGTATCGACACAGACTTTATGTCTGAGGAGATTCCGAAAGGACCTGGCCCTCCAGGTCAGGGGTTGAATGTGGGCTAAATTATCCAGCCACGTAAGAAATTATGTAATTCGGAAAAAATCAATAGCCTCGGAAAACAATAATGATTTCAACGTTTACAACCTAGACAAACGCATTACACGTAATTGAAAAAAGCAGAAGCCTTAGATTACTGCAAAGAAGATATGACCATCATCCAAGAAGAGAGGTGGAATGTGCTGGGCATAAAAAAGATGAAAAACTGTGACATGTAATTGGAGATTTGTCATTAGGTAGACGCAGAACAAGGTTTTCAGCCAAAACCCGGATGATATGAGAGTTCAATTTGCTAACATTAGCCTAATATCCCCCATCGTTCGCACAAAAGAGGAAGACAATAATTACAAAGATTGCTTCTACGATTTTCTCGAAGAACTTTCCCAACTTTAAGAAAGATCAACTTTGTTTCGGACCACTACCTTGCTGTAGCAAAGGTACGAATAAGAATATCCTCTTCACAACTCGCGCTGTGAAACGATTTCACTGCGGAAAGCTACAATCCTAAGAGATTGCTTTAAGCACTGAAGACCAGTGACAGCTGTACCAAAAAGTCATTAGAACCGCAGGCTTTGATGTTCTGGGTTCATTCAGCCTCAAAAAAGAGCTTATGGTTCAATTTCGAGAAAGAGTGCAGGTATTCAGCGTTCACTAGCCCTTTGGAATTAAATAAACTAAATAAATAAATAGGGTGGCGAAGCAGAGCAAGGAGCCCCGGGGCCAAGCGCATTTCTTACAACCATTAGCTTTTACGAGGGAATGGAGAGGACCTGCAATTTTCTGCCGATTCCAAACGGCTAATCGAGAAAGCGCTATTCATGGGAATGAATTTCGGAGGATTTGCCAATTCGTCTCGAAAGGCGATACCCGTGGAAAAACGTTTTTGCTTCTGTTGGCAATCCCTTGAACCAGCTTTTCTTATTCATATTTGGTTTGAAAGTCCTTCTAGGGACTTTCAAGTAAGGACGGGATATTGAAATAATGATGGTGTTTTATCAAAAGGAACCAATATCATGTCAGTTTGGCATGGCTAGTTTTGGCATCCTTGCAAAACTTGTACGAGTATGCAGGATGACTTTGGAGAATTCACGTTGCTCCGTCACGGTCGGTAAAGAACTCACCCAGATCTTTGATGTCGAAAACAAACCGACAACTGTCATACGATTTCCTTAACATCACACTTGAAAAGATTCTGAAAATTTAAACGTCAATATCAGAAGCACAACATTTCAAAAGTCTGTACACCAACTCGCTTACGCAGACGATATTGACGTAATGGGAAGAAGTACACGCTCTCAGTAATGCTATGAACTGAATCTGAACCTCACTGTTCAAACTCACATTCCCAGTACCTAGTCGCATTACTGGCTGCATGCGTACAACACCAACATACGCTCTAAATGTCATTGTAGGACTATCTCCTATTCACCTCTTCATAAAAATGGAAGCGAGACTGGCGACACACCGTCTTTTCTATCAAGGACGCATAAAATCACATCCATAACCGAAAGGACATCTGTCGATAATGGAAAGTCTAGAAAAACTTAATACCTTTAGAATGTGCTTGGATGCTATTATTCCCATGTACAACTTCAAACTCAACTTCTCCATTGTCATTCCCTGGAGGAATCAAATAAATCTTGGAGTCATCTGGCCAAATCTGGTCAAAACTCTTTTTGCCAGAATATACTGGAAAAACATAAAAGTTCCTACTGAACCTCAATAGGAAAACCCTAAAAATTTGCACAGGACTACTAACCTGTCAATGTTCTTCAAAGAAACATCTTCACCAAATGACGCTGCTAGCGGAGCCCATCTGTAGACTATGCCTCGAAAATGAAGAAACATCTCTGCACATTATTACAGAATGTCCAGCATTTCTCCGCCTTAGAAAGCAAATACTTGATTATGAGATCATCCCCTAAGATAAACTCAAACTCATTCACCCACAGAAGATTGCTAACTTCTGGTTCAATTCAGGAGCAGGAGAAATGCCCTGAAGCCTCACATGGCACAATAGGTTTCATTCAGACACCGTAGTGCTCAGAGCTTACCCCGTCCCCTAAATCTAATCTAATCTAATCTACCCAATCGCATCATGTAAACCATGCCCTTTGCCCTTCATCTAATCTTTCATCAAAATTGAATAACTCTTTCGTTGAACCTGGCAATGTATTTCGTGTACTGATGGCTCAAAAACGACTTCCATCAACTACGACCATGACGAAGTATAAATTGGTTGATTTGTTGAAACTTCGTGCGAATAAAGCGATTGTATTCTTGTTCTCTTTCTCTGTTACCCCATTTGACTTAGTCAATACCGACAAATTGATGTAACAGAGGAGAAGAACAAGAAAAAAGTCGCTTTATTCACAAACAGTTTCAACAAATCGACAAATGTGAACTTCGTCCGTGGCAACACAAGTAACTGAATTCTGTGTTGAAAAGAAGAATGCATTAGGAGAAAAATACGCTAATCACTCATATTAATTTGCTCAGGCTGATGAGCGACTCTGAAAGCTCTGATTGCAAAAACAAAACAAAAAAGAACTGAACCAAAAGGAAACGAGTCAATTTGTCTGGAAAAAAGTTTTTTTTTAAACAAACTATCGGGTCTCCAAAAATATCTACTGAGGACTTTCTTCCGGTACTTACCAAACTAAAAAAAGTAAAGTAGAAAAAAACACCACTCAGCCAACAAGGCTCCAATTTCCACAAAGTGCGCTCCTGCACAGTAAACACCAATACTCGCTTTGTAGAGGCAACTTGTTCGCTTGTATTCTTGTGGTTGTTGATACTCATCCAATGGAGGTGGTGTAGTACGAGTAAATGGATGTGGTTGGCAAAAATAGTGGCCTGGGTATCAATTGCGGCCCAGCACTAAGTTACTTTGTCCTAACGATGTATCCAAAACGCATTGATTTCTGCGATTCTGCTGTACGCCTCATTAGAACGCTTTTCCAATGCTAAGTGATTATTGAAGGGGCTGCTTGCTGTGACCTGGGAGTGATGTGAATGGTTTGTGAAATGAAAAGGACAAAATGAAGCACACAATTGGTGCTACATTTTTGAGGAGGAGTGAGTGTTGGATTCAATGCTTTTTGGCACGAATATCGAATAACAAATTGGAAAATGTCATTAACTGCTCCTGACGACACCGACGACGACGACGACGACGTCAACGACACGGCAAGGTCTCTTTTCGTTGTTTGCACAAAAAGGTGTCAATTTTGCCTGCCAACTCCTTTAACTTGCTGTTTCTAATGTTTGTGCATGTACTTTAGCAAGCTCCGAATATTTCTAAAACCCTCCTACCTATACCCACCCACCCTCGCCACGTTCGTCATCATTACAATGAGGAGGGTGTAGTTTTCTTTGCACACAAGTCTAGGCTGAGGATTTCTTCTTCAATGATGCCTTTAATGATCCAGAAATCAATTACTTTAGTTTTTGTTGTTATATTGTGTATCGTTTTTATTCGCCTAAAGTGTGTTCCATTAAGTGAAAAATTGTGTTTGTCCATGGGGGTGTAGTGCAGGAACGGAAGGATGCCAGCGTAAACAAAAGCTTAAATGGGAAGTAGAGTCACGGTGTTGAGTCGAATGAGAAGAGAGGTTTCCTTTTCCTCTGTTGAATGTTTGGTCAAGGTTCATGGAAAAGGATTACATAGCAAAATGACTTCTCCTTTACAAACAATAGAAGTAACATAAGTGGTTTTGCAGAATCAGAAGTCAATTTTGTTTTTGAGAAAATGCTTTTCACATCACACAAAATGCTAAGCACTTAACTTTAAAAATAAAAATAAAAAAAATAGAAAGCAAAACTGAATTAAACAAAACAACACTCAGTGCGAATATAGAAATGTCCTTAAGCACACTCAAGCACATCTCCTTGAATTGCTTTCAGCTCGCAGAGTTTTGTTTAGCAGAGAACACAAATAATACGACGAGTATGTTCACACACATCAGTTGGAATCTCTTGGGTTTCATCTGATCTCCCTTCATGTTTTACAAAGTTGCCGCTTTCGCTCCCCCTTCGAATAAACCTGAGATTGATTCGATTGATAGTATATTCGTGGTTCGGTTGATTTGTTCCTTGACTCGAGGGAAATTATGTGTTTGCAAATAAGTCTTTTGTTTGGATGGTAAATATGAACATAAGCAGTGAATGAAACTTAAGGGGAACATTCTACTGTTGATTGGGCCAGTGGTGGGACAAAGTGTTCGAACTTCAGGAAAAAAAAATTATTTTCTATTGAATCGTTTAGGCTTATGATTCTGCTGGACTTAATACTAAGGGTCACCTGTTGAAGTTCTGAATAAGAAGTAAGTAGCCGGGGGAATAGCCGATGTGATGAACGACTTTTATATCGGTTCGGTAGTTGTTTACAAATTGGTCATGAAGTTTGACCTCACCCATGAATTTTGATCGATGCAAATAATGGCTGAACACCTTCTTCCATTTCCACGTAGTTCAAGGCTGTCATTGTTTGTTGCATCGGTGACAAGAACCAGTATCTTTCTAGTGAGCGAATAAAATGTTATCAATTTTTTTCGCTTTCGTTTGCTTTTCAATCATCTGAGTCAAAACTTTTTTGTACTTTTGTTACGAATCTTTATTGTTGCTTAAAAACTTTTCTGTGTAAAGTTCACATATGGATATGCCTATGCCTAGTGAAGTTATTGTTAAAACACAGTGTGATCACATAGCAAATATCTTCATCTTTCAGCAACTTAACACGAGAACCCAAAATTAAGCAATGATTAATTTTAATTTCCATAAAAACAAGTAAAGAAGTAATCCAATCAACATTTAAAATTAAAGTGAAGGCAACTACACTTTCCCACAAGTGTTTATGCAGATTCAAGGGTTTACATGACTAGAGGTTACCGGTTTTGTATTTGTATTTTTGTATTTGTATTTGTATCATATTAAATATTACAACGACACAGCAAGGTTCAATTCCTTATAGCATCTAAATTTAAAACCAAGTATGTATTTATATATAACCATACGATTATAATAATAATAAAAAAAAAAAATAAAAAAAAGAAGAAGAGAAAAAAGTATAATAGCACAGCAAAAATTATCTTTAAAATAATGTAGAATTAATTAGAAATAATGGTCCCACAAGGCTCTGTTCTTGGTCCGGCTGTATATAACATCTTTACTTCTGATTTTCTTGATCTACTGCAATGTGAAGCAGCAATTTTTGCTAATGACACAGCAGTGTTTACGTCGCATGAATTCGCTCTGAATATTGAGACGAATCTAAAATAAGCGATTAAAATACTGGAAAAATATTATACTAGGTGGAGAATTAAGCTGAACGTTGGAAAAATGCAAGCCAACCCTTGGTCGTTTCGAAAGAAAAATTCTCCGAATGACCTTTGGTTCGGTATGCGAAGACAATGTGTGTAGAAGAAGATACAACAACGAGCTGTGCCGCGACATGGGCATAGCCAGAAGAGTACGCATTGCGAGGCTACGATGGTTGGGCCACGTAGAGTGGATGGACCCAAACGCTCCGGTTCAACGGTTTTTCAAAAGCACATTGCAAGGAAATCGTGGAAAGGGACCTCGTCTTAGGTGGCGCAATCAAGTGGATGAAGACCTCTACAGACTTAGAGGGCAAAACTGGAGAGAGCTCGCCCGAAATCGAAGTCGTTACAGAAGGATGTTGGTTGAGGCCCAGGTTCACCCCGAACTGTAATGCCCACCTAAGTAAGTAAGTAAGTAATAGAGTGGTTGCAATCTGTTAAGTATCTCGGAGTCCAACTCGACAAAAAACTAACGTTTGATCACCATACTCGAAACACATTAAAGAAAATGAGTATTGCTATTAAAATGCTTTACCCCTTCATTAACCGCAAATCTTACATTTGGATGAAGCAATTATGCACAATATCTGGAAGATCATGTAAAAGAAGTGGTCCTAATACTGACTCCTGAGGCACTCCACGGTTAACAGCCCACGGTTGATATTGAAAGAAATCAAACTGAAAAAACAAATCTTGCACATGTCCAAATATGAAAATATATTTCGCGCAAATACTTGCTATCCGCAAGGCACTACCAACGTTACCAGTTGTACTGATCCCGAACTCACAGAGCCACCAGGATTCCGGAGACTAGCAAAACTATGCGATGGATTTTGTGAGGTTTAAGAGTCACGACTCACGAGTTGGAACCAGTCGATGTCTGATTTCGATCAGTATAGTTAGAGTTACAAGAAAAAAGAAGCAGCATGAGAAGCGTTCGTTTGAGGAAATTGAGATATGCCATGACAGGAAGGAGATTGAGAAGTTGTTTACAAAAGAGTAAAAAGATCATGCCAGCAGGGAAGCACAGTGATAGAATCGCAACCGTAATTGAGGGTCTGGAAAAACCATTCTTAATGCCGATCAAGACAGTAATTCCACTGTCAGACAGACTGCCACTGCAAATCAAACTTTTCAAGAAATTCGACAAAATAACTTTTGTGAGGATAACCATCGAAATGTTTGGGTAAAGTTAACTAACGATAATCAAGAACAGTTTGCTGTGGGTGACGACTAGTTCTTAGTGGTGACAGTAAGATTGTGATGGTCATTTATCTTGAAAAATGTAAGTGAGAACTCTAAAAATGGAAAAGGTGTTGGGACAGACGAGATGCCAAATGATTTTTGGAAAAAGATGGGTGACATCGAGATTAGATAGCTCACGATTCTCATCTACAAGCTTAAAAGAGGTGATAGAGTCCATATATGCAATGGAGGGAAAGAAATCACTTGGTGTCTCACCTTGCATAAAAAATGTTTTTCTCTTTTATCTGGATAAGTAATCAGAAAATTACTTTTCATTACCAGCCAGTTTTTAAAAGATTACATATTGAACAACCTTTTTACTTCTTAAAGGCACAAAATGCTTCATACACAAAACAAATGTAATAAAAGCTTGCCAAAAAACTATTCGAAAGACAAAGTATATATAAGCTATTGCTTTCAAATAAGTAAAATATTAAGACCAAAATCTATTTTTTTATAAGAAAAAAAAATTTACTGCAGTAAATTTTAACTGGTAGTGGGTTTATTGATCAGCCATTGGAAATAGTGAGATTTTAAGCAACTAACAGTTTGAGAAAGTTAACCTCCTACTTACAAGACTCTTTGGTTAAAATTTACCCAGAATTGACAACCCTGGGATCGTGCTAGTTCGTTTAACACGACGAAAAGGGGAGAAAAGGCTGGTTGTTGTAAAAAAAAAATCTCTCAAAACATTTCACAGATCCAAATACTTTGACTGTAGCTTCACGAGTATAATTTGATTAAAGCTTAAGATTCTGAAAAAAATAAATTCTAGAAATCCAAAAAAGCACAAAAAAGTACTACCTAACATCACTTTAATGTTTCTGATTGGAAAAATTGATAAACTACTTTGGTGTTTTTTAATACTTCAATACAACGCTAGATGGCCACTGCTAAATTATAGTCGCAATGCTTTAAAAAGTATTTGGTTGTCAATTATTTTGAGAGATTTCGTTTTACAAGAACGAAAACGAGCTACACTACATGGTTTTCAACTCAATTGAGTGCTATAAGCAATTGTAAAATTGAACAATAGGAAACACCACGAGCTTTTTCATCAGAAAAAAAAAACGGATAAGTCACACAAATTACCCGATTGAAGCTGGTTTCAGCAACCCAACACGATCTACACAGAGTCTACAACACACACTTCCTTTTTCCTTGAAAGACCTTCAATTTTATGTGGACTCCGAAAGGTTAAATGTGACACCCTGTGAATGGCAAAAAAGCCTGGATTTTCCTTTCTTAAAAATCGCAAAATTACGAAACAAGCATCAAACATCTCAATCTTTTGAAAAAAAAAAAATACTTGCCATCTGACAATCCTGTTCGCTATCTGAACTCGCCCCAGCAAAATAGTTTTCATAAATAGTTTTCCCAACAACGCACTTGACTCGTATTCCTCCATACTTATCAATCAAAATGACGACGCCTTTGTACACTACTTCGATGACTACTAGTTGGCTCACAAATTTTTAAAATAAGAAGTAAGTCACCTGGTTTGGATGGATTACACCCTGATTTTATTAAAACTATGCTATCTTATATCCTTCCCTATATAACACACATATTTAACATAATCTTAATGCCTTTAAATTTCCATACTCTGTGGAAAAAAGCAACCATAATTCCTGTTCCCAAAAAAGGTAACTATTGCTATCCTTCCATTACTGTCAAAAGTGTTCGAAAGTCTTATGAGTCAGAAAATTAAGATCTTTTCAAAAGACAAAAATATGCTTAATCCTATGCAATAAGGCTTCCGATCAGGTCATAGCTGTATTACTGCTTTCTTAAATGTTTCGGAAGACATAAGACAGTCTATGAACAACAATAAACTAACCCTGCTCACCTTACTTGATTTCTCAAAAGCATTCGACAGTGTTAATCCCAATATACTATGCAATAAACTGTGTCATATATTTAATGTTTCAAATCCCATTAACAAATTAATATACTCATACCTCACCAATCCACCCCAAGCTGCTCCCCTTGATAACAAAATATCATCTTTTATTCATGTTAATTGTGGGGTTCCCCAAGTATCTGTTCTTGGCCCGTTACTGTTTTCAATGTTTATCAATGATCTTCCGAATGTAATATCACACTGCTTTTTTCGTATTTACGCTGATGACGTACAAATATATCACAGTTTTACGTTCAAACGGTTGATGACTCAATAGCCCATATTAATGATGACCTTCTTTCCATAGTTCAATGGTCCCATCGTAACCAACTTGCCTTGAACCCTGATGAAACTAAATTACTAAAGTACTACTACGTATTTTCCTTTTTCTTTTAATGTAAATAGATATCTTTAACTTTTTTTTATAAACTTTAATATTTATTCTGTATTTTGTTAAGTTCATAAATGTATTTTAAACTTTTGTACTCAATTCTCCTATACTTATTAAAAGTCATTGCACTTACTAGTATAAAGCTGTTAAAATCGATAAATAAATTAAATTAAATTAAATTTAATTAAAAACCTTAAGTGCTCTTACAGGACGAGATGAAGGCGAATTCAGGCCTCAAAGAAAGCAGTCTGATATTCAGGGTGTGTTGAGCCATTTAAAAAAAAAAAATATATTGTGACGACATCTTAGAAAAACCAGGTTCACAACGAACAAACCTGGAATATGACAAACTGGTTGATAAGTCGGAGAAGTTCTTTACTTTATTGATAAAAAATAAATACATATAGGGTGGCACAACAGAGGGAGGAGCACAGTGGCCTAACGCATTTCTCACAACAATGCCTTGTGAGGGAAGGGAAGGGACCTACAATTTTCTGCCGGTCCCGAACGGCTAATCGAGAAAACACTTTTCATGGCGGATGACTTGCCAATTCTTCACAAAAGGCGATACTCGTGGAAAAACATTTTTGCCTCTGCTCGACCCACGAACCTCTGCTAATCATCACCACACGGTTACCACATACTTCATTGATACACTTTCTTAATTTAAACTACAATCTTCATTTTACTTACTGCTTACTTTGTTTTTTTCATACAATTTTTCGAATATACTATTTGTATATTTTAGTTGTTGGCTTACCTGAAAAGAAAGAGAAAAAGTCTATTAGTATTGCTAAAAATAGCTTAGTAGAAAAAAAAATAGCTATGTGGAAAAACTGATCATGGATTGAATTATAAAAAACCAACCAGACGATATTCATATTCATTTAAGCAAAACTTGCGACACCTATTTTTGAGTAGAAGTAGCAGTTTAACTCGAAAAAAACGAACAAATGAAAGAACAAGAATATCCGAACTCCGAAAACTCGAATCTGAAAATTGTGTTGATTTCACTGTAAAACGAGTTTTCAATTCAAATAAATTCATCAATTGAATTGAACATACCAACGAAAAACTATACTTTCAAGTTGTTGCTCTGGCTACAGACTTCAATTCAAGAAAAGTTTCTTTCAAATCCTTTCATTTGCTCGCATGAAGTTGTAGCAGACATACAGTCACGGCACATTTCTTTTTAGGAAAATATCAACAAAACCATTTACCAGGTTGTATAGGTAGGTACTAAAGAAAAACCAAAACCCTTTCCTCTATTCCTAGCCCAGACATTCCACCCATAGGAAGCCCACATTTTTTAAGAAATCACAACTCAATAATTCAGATCAAAAGTTTTTCAAAAATTATCCAAAAAGAATCATCAATGCGGAAGCCCTGAACCAATTTGTAGACATAATTCCTCTTTCATCTCGAAACGTGTATCTAAATTAGTCAACAAAGGAAAACTTTGACAAGATTTAATTTCAAGTTATTCTCTAACAACACCTCTCCCTTTACAAGCTGTCATCTCAAAACTTTGTCCCAAGTCACACCCAGAAACTCCCATCATCCCGATTAGGTATCGGTAATGCGCAAAATTTCACCGAAACACTCTCTGAGAGTCTTGTTCGCTGTGCGTCGCGTCGTCAGTCGTCTCCTCTGCAGCATTCAAATTTCAAAGCACTCTCAAGTCTGAAGCGAGTCAATAGACTCCTTTATTAGGCAGTTTTGGTGTTCATTTTGTTTACTTAATATCACGGCCTGGTTGTACGAGTTTGTATTTTTATCCGCCGCGCCTCTCTCTCCGTGTTTTGAAAAGTTATTGTGCCTGGGTTTTGTAGCGTAGCAGCACTTTCGCATGCCAACTTCTAATAACAATAAATAAATTTTCGTATTTCTGCAGGCGAAATGTGCAGAGAGCGGAGTGTGTGTGGGAGAGGGGCGCTTAATATTTCTGCAAATTCGTTAATTTTTCATTAGGGCCGTATTTTCTTCAGCGTGTAAAGCGAATGAATATTTGCTTAATGCCAACACACACTGAAATTTCAGTTGCAGTTAGTGGCTTTTGTTTATTCCTGATCCTGCGAACAAGGAAGTGTGTGTGTGTGATACACACAACATGACACATTCTTCATCTCAACGGTTATCATGTATAAATAATTTTGAGAGCGCTAACTCACTGATAGTCTGATGTTATTCTCTAAATTAAAGGGGGTTGCCGCCAGGCTTGTGTGGCTCTTACATCAGAAGCCTTCACCCTTCGCCGCGGCACCGAGTCGACAGTCGACAGTTGAAGTCGAGTCATCATCATCCAGGATCGGGATGGGTCTGGCAATGGCGTTCATGCACGTAACAAATTTCACAACAAGGACTACCATAAAATGTAATTGAATTTACAGATAACACAATAAGAAGTACAAGTGGGCGGTTGTATCGGGCGGGGGAAGGACGACGAGGACTACGGCGACAGCGACGACGACGGCGGTATTCATGTAAATTTTCCGGCAAATTCTCATAAAACATCGTTGTTTTGAAATTCAGTTGCTTTATTGACATTCCTTGGCAAAACTATCTAAGCACACACACACAACGACTTCAGGCACATCTAAAATCTGTATTTGAACTGACTGGTGAAAGCATTTCGCTCAAGAATATCTAAGCGAGTGTAGGTACCATGAACTGTGCGGATTTGTGGCTTTCAATTGTTAAACTATGAATTGTTTTAGTAGGTACTCTCCTACCTACCCACATCTCTAGAAATGTTGTTTGCTTTGAATTATTTCCATTTAAAGTTGAATAATTCGGCAGAAATCAGAGAGCATGGCAGTCGAGGAATGGTGGGGGTTGTTGCTTTGTTATGGAACGGGACCACATGGATCAAGGTCAGTTGTGAGATTGAAATTAATCCTGCTTTTGTGTTTATTTTGCATTCGGATATTAAATTCTTGGGAGTCATTGATGAACAAGAATGTTGTTCGTATTTAGTTTGAACAGGTTGCCACCAGATGGACTAGTGATCTGCTCAATCATGTAACTCTAATGGGATGATAGTGAATGGATGTGAATTTTGAAAGGCATATCCAAATACGAAAAGCATTCGTTTCCCATTTTGATTCCTCGGAAATATCTTCAGTGTTATGCAAGAGGAGATTTAGTTCAACGCGTGCCTTCAGGAAGAAGTTTCGAAAGGATTTTGCAGATAGGTATTTATTTTGCGTTTTATTGACCAATGCATTCTCGGAATAAAATGTTGGCTCCATTGTTAAGCGTTCAGTTAGGTTTTGTTGAATGGGAGGGGGGTGCAGCCACAAGTGGCAGTACCTCACTCGGATCTCAAGGATCCATTGGGCTCCCCGGGAAAAACAAAGGATGAGGAGGTGGGAGGATTGGAGAGGTAGAGGGTTGGGTTGGTGATTGGTTTATTGGAGTAGGGAACCCCCACTGAACCATTTGGAGCCCTGAGTAAATTTCAGGACGTTGCTCAATGGGAGATTAGAGATGTCACCCAGTTCGTCGAGGATGTGGAATGATCTTTCCTCTGCCTCCTTGTCTTATCATCATCTACATAAGTCGAATGTGCTAATGCCCATTCTCATCATGTGGGTACCGAACGAGTTGTGGCCCGTGAGAATGTCAATCAACAGAAAGAGCCGAGGTCAGTACGAGGATTGGGAGATATTTACAATTTCTAAATAAAAGTACTAAATCAATTTCAAGAATTCGTTCATCGTTAGAGTGCTTCATTATCCCCGAGCAACGTAGACAATTGTGGTTAACTCCACTGGGTAACCACTGGGAACTCGGATGTTCCACCCGGAGAGGGCCTGTTAAACTATTTGGTCAACCATAGCTTTTTGGAAATGTCTCAGGGAATGAATTCGACTTACAGAATCAACGGCGGAAACCCCTAAATGAGCAACTCCGACATTCTGGTTCCGAAACAATCAAAAAAAAAAACAACAAAAACTTCCGGATCTGCACGTGGAACGTAAGATCCCTTAATGGATAACGTTCAGCTGGAGAATTAGCGAGGACACCCTAGACTGCTTCAATGCAGGCATAACCACCTTCCAAGAAGTGCGATGGAACGGGCCGGGCATAAAGAAGATGAAAAACTGCGACATCTTCAATTGCGACTGCTACAGACAACAGAAACAGCGCTTATTTGGGTGCTAATTTTATAGTTAGGCGAAGACTCAGGGATAAGGTGAATATAAATTTGCCAACATTAGCCTTAAAAAGCACTTTCCGAGGGGCCAACTTTGACTCAAGCCAACTACCGCCTTGTAGCCAAGGTACGAATGAGGATATCTTGTTCACGACTCGAACGAACTAACGCTGTGAAACGCTATGACGTCAGGAAGCTACAATCGCAAAAGATTGCTAGTGCCTTCTTCAATCAAGTGTCTCTCCAACAATCCTTGAATCCTATGCCGTTAGCATCAAGCATTGAAGACCAGTAGCAGCAACACCAAGAAGCTATCAGAACCGCAGCCTCTGAAGTTCTGGGTTTCACTTGGCATCCAAAATGAAACCGATGGGTTCGATGAAGAATACAGGCGGCCAAATGCAGCCAAACAAAAAGCACGACAAATGCTGATGCAAAAACGAACAAGGGCTGCTTACGATCAGTATAACGAGATCTACAAGGAGAAAAGAAGGGAAGATCACCGACTTCTCGTTTGAGGAAATTGAGAGGTGACAGGAACGAGATTCGAAAGTTTTACCAAAAGGTAAAAAGATCCTGCCAGGGTGGCAAGCCCCCAACTCAAGCCTGTAAAGACCAGCAGGGAAACATAGTTATAGAGTCACAGTCACTACTGAGGATCTGGAAAGATCACTTCTGCAGACTGCTTAACGGCGATGAGGACACAAATTCCACTGTCGTCAGGCAGATTGCCCCATTCAGCTTGGACGATGATCAAGAATGCCGTCCTCCCGACCTAGAGGAAGTTAAGCTTGCCATATGCAAACTTAAATCAAATAAGACTGCAGGTGCAGATGGCCTTGATGCCGAACTTTTCAAGGCAGCTGGAGACTAGTTGGAAAGGAGTATGCACCAGCTGATCTGCATGATATGGTCGGAAGAAAGCATGCCCGATGAATGGAACCTCAGTATCGTATGCCCGATCCTAAAGAAGAACAATTGCGCCAATTATAGAGGGATAAGCCACCTTAACGTCGCTTATAAGATCTTGTCTGCTGTAATATGTGAACGTCTGAAACCACACGTCAACAACTTGATAGGTCCTTATCAATGTGGTTTTAGACCAGAGAAGTCCACAATAGACCAAATTTTCACATTACGGCAGATCTTGGAAAAAACCCGAGAACGTAATATCGATATTCACCATCTTTTTATCGATTTCAAGGCCGCGTATGACAGTATCTACAGAGACGAGCTGTACAGAGCCATGTCTAGTTTCGGCATCCCTGCAAAACTCGTACGACTATGCAGGATGACTTTGGAGAATTCACGCTGCTCCGTCAAGGTCGGTAAAGAACTCACCGAGACCTTTGATGTCGAAAAAGGTTTTAGGCAAGGCGACAAACTGTCATGCGATTTCTTCAACATCATACTTGAACAGATTGTAAGAAACTCAAACGTCAACACCAGAGGAACAATCTTTCAAAAGTCTGTACAATTACTCGCCTACGCAGACGATATTGACGTAATGGGAAGAAGCCAGCGTGATGTCATAGGTGCTTTTGCGAGTATTGAAACAGAACCGGCAAAAATGGGTTTGATGGTTAATGAGGGCAAAGCGAAGTATATGTTGTCATCAAACAAGAACGACATCGACGAATCGGACAAAAGGTCACAATAGACGGACATAACTTCGAGGTAGTACAGGACTTCGTCTACCTAGGAAGCGGAAGACATGGAAAACAACATCAGTGCAGAGATCAAACTGAAACTGAGAACAACCCTTGCAATGGAAGCATGAACCAAATCGGAAGTGGTTAAGGGAATCCTTGGTCTATTGGAAAGAAAGAACTGTTTAGAGCTGTACCTTGACATGGGCATATCTAGAAGGGTACGCATTTCGCAAGAGTAGTATGGCTGGAACATGTAGAGCTTATGGTTTGCGATAGCGCATTGCAGTCAAGTCGTGGAAATGGATTACCTTGTCTTAAGTGACTCAATCAAGTGGAAGAAGACCGCAACCAACTTAGGATGCAAAACTGAAAAATGCTCACTTTAAAGATGTCGGCTGAGGCCCAGGTTCACCCCGAACTGTATTACCTTCTCAAAAAAGTGAGACAAAATGGTAAATTGTGTTGAGGCTACCAATACTTGGTGCATTTTTGTTGCAACTCAGCAACTATTTAATCAGCTCAGCAAAGCACTTTACTACTGAACATAAATATACTAAATCAATACTAAGCTAAAAGTGCTCTGGGCATCATTTTATAAAGGTTCCAAATTTCATCCGCCTTTGGAAGCCGCCTTTGAGGTTATTTATTTGATATTAAAACCGCACCTTATTTCGATCTACTGCACCACAAAGAAGGGAATGCTGCTATCCTGGTAGTTCAATGGTCTAAATGCAGCAGAACAGCACAAGTCTCTTCTTTTCATCGAAAAAAGAGGAAAAAAACGATGTATTCTTATGTTCAGTGGTAAATTGCATTGCTGAGCTATTATGAGCTCAATTTTTTTGAAAACTTCCTTTAGGTGCCTAAGAACCAGTGAAAAAAATATTCGATTTTCTTAAACCACTCAAAAATACATTTTACTACCTATTAAGTCTTTCATGTGCAAGGGCTTGAGACTGTAAAGATGTTTCTGATGATGGTAAGAGAAAGGTTTTTCAAGCATAAAAATGCTAGCACCTGCCTTCATTTCCTCTGCGGTTTGTTTGAACGGTTTTCACATAGGGGGATATTTTTCAAGATGAAACTATGGTGCGGTTGTAATATATGCTAAGTACTATTTCCGTTAGGAGTCTGCAAAAAATTGTAGACCTCTTTAAGTTGTGGTTTTTTGATAGAGAGAAAGAAAAGATGCACTCTGAAAAGCTTGAAGATATTGAACGAGGAATACAGCAAAATTACTGCCACAAAAACGGGCGAAAACTCAGAAACAACTATGTTTCGATGAAGAATGTGAGAGAAAACGAAGGAAATCTTATTATTATCTTACTCTTATGTCTTCTAGAAAATAAGACGAGCCCATCTTTAAATCTTTGTATCTGCAAGCTAAGCGTGACTTCAAGCGGAGCTGCCAGGAGAAGAAATCAAAGTTTCAGAACTCATTAGCTGAATGTAGAGATTCGGCTACTCTTTGGAGACTTCTCAACAGAAAAAACGGGAAAAAGCTTAAAATCGGTATAAGTCTCGATATCAAAGAGTTAGGAAACCATTTTGAGTTTATTCTAAACCATCTGACTCTATAATCCAAGAAAACTTCCATTATGCAGTTCCAGATGTAAAAAGCGAGCTCCTTGATAGACCCTGAGCAGGAAATTAGAAGCTGACTAAATCAGAGCAAGGATCGAAAAGCACCCGGGACTGACGGCATACATGTTGAATTTTACAAATATGGAAGTAGCACGCTCGTGAGATTATGCTTACGAATGAATACAACAGAATTTTGAAACTGGAGATATTCCAATAAGCTTTAAACAGATCATAATTTTTCCTATTTACAAAAAAGGAGACCCTAAACAGGCTGAAAAAAATATGATCTTCACAAAATCACCTTTTAAGTGAGTTTCAAGCCTGTTTTAAAGAAACAACAGATCATATTTTTAGCCCCACCACTGCAGCACAAACTTTTATAAGGTTGAAGAAAAAACTGTATGTTTTCTTCGTTGATCTGAAAGCGGGATAGCATTCTTAAATTCATCTCTTAAAATATTGATGGGTGTTTTATCTAGGCGTTTTCAAGAATGGACTTCACAAAATCACCTTTTAAGTGAGTTTCAAGCCTGTTTTAAAGAAACAACAGATCATATTTTTAGCCCCACCACTGCAGCACAAACTTTTATAAGGTTGAAGAAAAAACTGTATGTTTTCTTCGTTGATCTGAAAGCCGCATTCAATACTGTAGACAGGAGTGCACTTTTTTACAAACTGTATAACAAAGGACTCTCTAGAAAGTTTGGATATCTTTTAGAAAAGCTGTATGAACAAACACCATCAGCAGTTTGGGATGGTAAGCAGTTAGGTGATATCTTTGAAACGTTGACGGGTGTTAAACAAGGGTGCAATTTTAGCCCTCAAGCATTCATCATGTTAATAGATGATATATCGGAATATCTATCGGGAGCAATAAAGATTGATGGGATCCACTTAAAGGTTTTGTTATATGCAGATGATCTAGTCCTGTTTGCTGACTCCCCGGAAAATTTACAAAGAATGATCAATCAGTTGCAAAGGTACTGCCAAGAGTGGAAGTTAAATGTTAACATAACTAAATCGAAAGCAATGGTATTCCGCAAAGGTGGAGGAAGGCTAGCAAGAAACGAAAAATGGTTTTTTGAACGACAGGTACTGGAAACAGTTAAATCCTACAAGTATTTGGGCATTAACAGCAGTAGTAAAGTATGAATATGGATCAACATCTTAAAGAAAAACTCGTAGCGGCTAAAGCAGCCATAAACGCAGCATGGAAAAACTGTTTGGATGACAAAGAAATCTTAATTAAAACAAAATATCAAATATTTTAGACTGTTTCAAAGTCAATCATGATGTATGGAGCACAAGTTTGGGGGTATAAGCAATACGAAGTGGTGGAAAAACTTCTTCGATTCTTCCTAAAAAGGATATTTAAACTTCCACAATAAAACTGGTCTTTCGCCATCATTTGTTGAAACACTCAAACTTCACCTCGACAATATTTTAAAAACCAACTCTATGCAAAGGTGGAAAGTTCTGTTCATCGAGAAATTTACGCTCAATGGAATCACATGCTCTGTGAAAATAATTATTTTAACGAAATATACTCAACTGAAATAATTTCAACGATTTTCAAAACTAGAGCTGAAATATTGAGCATGAACTTCATCCTGCACTGGCGGGAAGATTTACCAATTTTTTGCTCTCTGTGTAATCTACGAGAAAGAGAGAGCTCAGAATCCAACTGTAGGGAAAAAGAATCTTAGAGGAAGCGGAAATGAGAACTATTTTGAATGGATCCGATTGGAAAAAAATGTACTGCTATTGTCAAAAAGCTTTAAAATACAGAAAATCAATCATAGGAGAAACTTTTTAATAACAACGTTATTGCAACTTTGTCAAACTTGGGCAGACGGTATTATAAAGCCATGTCTTAGACTTAAATGTATTAAACATAAAATTGTTATTATAAAAAAATTGAAGGAAATAAATAAACTTTGTCTATCTATCTATCTAAGTTGTGATTGAGAGAAAAGGCTAAGCTCACCTCGAGTCATCTATTTGTAAATGAAAAAGCAGAAAATAGATCCACAAAGCTATACAGGCCCTATTGAATTTGAGAGCCAACATTTGAATCGTAATTCCACTGAAGTACTATGGAAAACTGTAGTGGAAAGTTACATGCGAAACGACCCAAGGAGGACCACTTGCGTATGACACAGTGTGCCACAGTCCAATGCTAAGCAGTGTTTCATTGATGTAGAAAAAGGAAATGTAAGTCATGTTGTTTACATAGCACTTGCTTGTTGATTCCTTGTAACTGATATTCGAATCAAAGCAGGTGTCCTTGATCACTCTCCTGGAAAGCGACATCCAAATCCAAGTCACACAGAAGTAAGCGTTGTATGTTCAGTATCAACTGAATGAGATTCAAGAGTCATTGAAGAGCAGAAGAAGAAAAAAAATTACAATAAACAAGTTTGGCCTGCACTTGACAGCTCCGAACTCGAATGGGTAACATTGTGTGAAAGCAGCCACATGAACAATTGAACATGTCGTGCTCGAACCAAATAAGTATCGCATATGAGGACAACTCTCCAAAGCAATATCACCCTCAAATCCCACTTCACTGTCAATCATTGTCTATAGAAATAAAAGCCATCTCTAGTGTCATCCTGGCACCACCGCACCGAAGGACTATTATAAACTAACAAAAGACACACATAGAGCCTCAGCACGCACATATCCTGGACTGCGATGCTCAATCGATACAATAAGTGTAGTGTAAGGAATACAGCTTTGTGGTGTAACCCGGAGTGTATAGCCAACCAAAATCAACCTACACACGTTGTTCATCGATATTCCAAAATCGAAATTTGCTAACGAGGAGCAAGCATAAATTCTAGCACTCGATACCAATTCAAATCACCATCACCCTTGGCTATTGGAAGCCACAACCATTGCAGGGTGAAGGGTGTAGGTAATACGTGTGTATGTGATATAGGTTATCCGTTTGGCCTTTGGCCTTCCTCCCCGGCATGCGGTATGGCATACCGATGACGATACCGATGGAGAAGACAAGAAACTATACTCTCAACTCATAGACCATGTGCTCATCACTCTCCGATGTACACCGCTGAGTTGTAATCACTCTACCGCAGCACACCCACTTACCGCATATATGTATGTACTCCCAATACCACCCACTTTATACCCACCTACCGTCCTTCATCCTTGCTCTATCTCTCTCAAAGGAAACATGAAAATAACAACCACAACACACTTTGTGAATAATCCTCCTTCGGCCTTCTTCTTCCCAAAAAGTATATCAATAACTTTGACCTACATTCCCGTTCGCTGCTTCTTTGCTTCCATACGTACACAATGAACACACATACACACACACACGCTGCTATGACTAGCATTTGTGTATTCAAAGGAATGTTGTCATTGTGTATGCAGAAAGTAGATGATGATTATTGTTATTGCGATTACTTTGTGCATATTTCCGTGGTGGTATTTCTTAGTGATTCCAGATGCCTCCTTGCGCTTAGGCATCGGCTTCGGCATCCTAGCGCCATATTGGATTCGAACAACCAGAAGAACGGGGAGCTATTGTTTTGTTTTTTCTTTTTCTGGAACAATGACGGCGAAGTGTAGGAACATTGCTCCTGACACCCCATAGCCACTGGGGACACATTTACAAAACGTTAAAGGAAGGGACTTTTTTGTGTACTTTTCTCTCTACAGTGGTCATATACCGCAAAAGCATTAAACGGAACAACAACACAACAACGACGACGCTGCTGGGAGAGAGAGAACAGAACAACAAAAACAGTTCACCGCCCCAGGACCTTTTGGTTATTATTACACAAATAAACACAAAAAAGGCCGGCCGAACAGTTCCTTAATCCGTTCTAGTGTGATTGGATGAGTTTTGTTTATTTCTTAATACTTTTTTTTCTGTTACTTTTGTGAATCCTTTCGCCCACTGTATGTGTGTTATGATAAAAAGCCCATTACCATTTGGACGAAACAAAATGACCATTGTTGGGCCTTTACGTTTTCCTTGGAATTGTAATTAAAAACGGAAGAGCTTACAGATGGATATCCTCAGTGCTCAGTCAGAAAAAAAGGACAAAAAAAAAACTAACAAATAAAAACAGAAGCATGTGCTGAACAACACACATATGAAATTCGATATTGGAATCGCTTGGGCCTTGGGGGAGATGAAAAGCAAATGTCCTCCGTATAGACAGACGACATTCGTTTGATTATTCATTTGAATAGTCGACGAAGTGTAGAGAGAGTGCATCGAATTCAAAGTAGCCATCATATAAGTAAAGGATATGTCTCTTTGTGGACATCTATTTTGACAAGGCTGAGAGCAATACCTTCATAAGAAGTACAGTCGAGGTCAAGGATGGCTGTAATTAATCTCTCAGGTCTCGGTAAGGTCATTTATAGTGATCTTAATGAAAACATACGAGTACGCATCAAAATTACAATTTCAAAGGAAGCTACTGTCTTATTTCCACGTGAGAGTTCTTATGGAAGCTTTAACGAAGCTAATTTCTTTTTTCGTTTTTTACAGGCTCTATGACAGAGTCCTCAATCTCTGATTTGATGCATGTGAAAGATTTGCAGAAACTCTGCAGAAACCGAGATTTCAATGAAGTTAAAAACAAGAAAATATGCGTCTCGTTCAAGAATCGAACATAGTTGGTACTTTTAGCTCCTTGCTCTCAAACCTATGCTAGAACAACATATTACGATGCGACTTATTTTGAAATTTCTTAATTAACTTCTTCCCCACCTAACAACTAGTTCAATCCAAAAGAATTTTCTCTTAATCAGATTTAGTGTAAGGGATCCTACCTTGAGCTCACAGTGCATCAGCTAAACGATATAATACGGAACTGCCCAAAAACCTTACAACTTTAAGAACATATAAGTGAAGGTATTTCAAAAGTTGCTTTTCAAAAGTTCCTTTGGTACCTATCTTTGGTACTTGTTTATCTCTCTCCCCCATGAAACAAAAGGAAGATGACTTTTGTCCGTGAAACAGAACGAGAACAAAATCGCCTAGAACGGATAACTGTCGACATTGCATATGATTAAAAATAAAATAAAAATTAATAACGTGGTGCAACAGAACGGAGAGATCCGGGGGCCAACGCAATTCTCTCAACCATTTCCAGAATGAAAGGATCTAAAATATTTTGACAACTACGAACGGCTCATCGATAAAGCGCTTTCCATGGCATGAATTGACCATCGGAGAAATCACCCATTCCAGATGAAAGGAATTTGGGGTTCGAAGCTCGAACCGCTCTTGGACCGAGAAACGCTCAATATGTTAATGGACACTAACTTTTCAGACAGCTTTGAAAACGTATGTTAATCGGATTCTACAGAATCGGGTAGCATAACTACAAACAAACTCGGTCTGATTACTTGGGAAAAACAGCATCGGTCTATCAACAGCTTTGGTCCATACAAATCCGCCGGACATAGGATGTTCCAGCAGAGCTCCAACTGGCTGCGGATATCATTCTCCCTGTCCTTGTAGTTATTCTCAACGGCTGTAAAAACGGTTGTAAGAAACGGCTGTAAGACTTTAAGCTACATACATTGCCTTGCAATGGATAGAGATCAAGAAAATATTTATACCTAGGTTAGGTAAGGTTAGATGAGGCTGCCATTCTACGGAAACCGACAAACTTAGACCACAGTGGGTGCATTGTGGTACCATTGAGACCAGAAGGTGCTCGTCTAGGGGATTAGAAAGCTGAATCACTTTCTAATCGAACCTGTTAATCACCTTGTATTTAGACCGTTCAGAACTTTGTATGAAAAGGGAGAGACTTTTAGGGTCTTGGTTAGCTAAATTGCTAGTACCATTAAAAATGTTTACACCTAGGTGAGTTTTCTGTCTTTTAGCGAGCACTGGGCATGGTCGCATGGACAAAGAAAATGTTGGACTCTCTCCTCCTCCTTATCCTCCTCTTCCATGCAGCTTCTTCAAAAGTGATTGGAGTACACACCAAGTCTCTTGGCGTCTCTAGCTATTAGGACGTATCCTGTTAGTACACCTTTGGTTAAGTTAATATGCAGACAATTTGAAAGTTTCGAATCTTCACATGCCCAAATTCATTTAATAATAAGGCACATATAGCTCTAGGTCCATCTAGTGCTCACCTTCTCAGAAGCGTTTTGCCCTAGCAATTGTTTGCATGCAGCGATAGGTATACCTGTATTGTTTCTTTCAGGTCGAAGAGAAGTAGTCGTTCCTTGTTTGGAAAGTTCGTGTGCCATACAGTTGCCTGGTTCTGACATCTTATTTAGAGACGTGCGACTGTTCAAAGACCGAAGAAGGAGTTGGTTGCCGAGTTTACGTGAACCGACTAATCGTAAGTG
This sequence comes from Melanostoma mellinum, assembly GCA_914767635.1. NCBI lineage: Eukaryota > Metazoa > Arthropoda > Insecta > Diptera > Syrphidae > Melanostoma > Melanostoma mellinum. The sequence goes on along the minus strand of OU612059.1, from coordinate 56,019,084 downwards.
TCTAATTCCTTCTTCAAATCATTCTTTTCACATGGTATCACAACGGACCAAAGACTGGTCTATTGTTAGGTTAGGTTTAGGTTAGGTTTAAAATGGCTGTCAGGAATACAACTGACACACTTAGACCAATATTAGGTCCATTGTGATACCATAAAAATTGTGCGAGGGAGTACCTCACTTAACAAAACCATTTGGAGCTTTTAATAAAGCGAAAGAGATGCAGGGGATCTGCGTTCGCCAGATCGCTTGGATCATCAAGAAAATATTTTCCTAGATGCCGCTTTCTTTTAAAAGAGAGTGCAGGACATGAGCAGAGGAGGTGTGGGATTGTCTTCTCCTCCTCCTCATCTAAGCAACTTCTGCAGAAGTGATTAGAGGAAACGCCAAGTCTCATGGCGTGTCTTTCTATCAGACAATGTCCGGTAACGACATTGATTACAGAGCTAACTTGCAATCTTGTTATGGATAACAAATCTCTGCTGCGTTTTGGATCTAGTCCTGGCCATATCCGTTTTGTTGCCACACACGTTGTAATATTGTTCCACCTAAATTTGTTCTATCCATTGCCTCTTGCCTTAGCATAAGTTTACATGTAGCGATTGGTATACCAATATTCAACCCAACGGTTGAGATCGGTAGAACGGTTCCTTCTCTGGCGAGTTTATCGGCTTTGCAATTACCCACGATACCTCTGTGCCCCGGCACCCAAATAAGGTAAATATTGAACTGTTCAGCCATCTCCTTAAGAGATAGGCGACAGTTAAGGGCGGTTACTGAGCTCGTAGAAACAGCGCCGAGTGATTTAAGGGCTGCTTGACTCTCTGAGAAAATCTGGATATTCGCTGAGGATACCACGTTTTCTTTTAGTCATGACAGGACCTCTTTGATTGCCAGAATTTCCGCTTGGAACACGCTACAATGGTTTGGAAGGCGGAAGACTTACGTTAAGTCAGTTTGAGTACACCCCACAGCCTACCCTTTCTTCGGTTTTTGAAATGAATTGAATCATCTCTCAAAAATTCTTCGTCTTCCCAGGTCGTTCTCGGTGGGACTGAGACTTGGAACTTATTACCAAAAAGGGATTTATCCGAATAAATTCAGAATTGTAGCGTTGCCGATGTTATTAACGGTCCATTTGGAGAAAGCTCTCATACGAATGGCTGTACTGGCGGCCATTTGTTTGCTGAAGATATCTAGTGGTATAAGGTTTAGGAGTGTATTTAGGGCAGCTGAGGGTGTTGATCTCAGTGCTCCGCATATACACAAACAGGCTGTTCGTTGGACCTTGCTTAAACTATCGCAGTGGGTCATTTTATCAAGAATGGTCCACCATACCACTACTCCGTATGTGAGTATTTGTCTGATGAACGCGGTGTAGAATCAGTGTGTGATTTGGGGGGAGAAACCCCATTTATTAACAATGACTTTTTTGCAGGAAAAGTGCACCAAAAACCTTAAGTATGGTTACCTTCGATGCAAGAATCCCTGTTCCCTTCCAAACCCTAAATATTCTCTTTTTGCCCGAACATTTTTGTCCCGTTGTTTATTCTCAGCAATGTTTATAGTTACATAGCTTCGAGCAAATAAACATAAACAGCGGACAAGCTGAGTGGATCATCGGTATGTCCAGCCAGTAGGTTCTGAAGAGCCGCATACGAAAAATTGGGAGCAAACGCACACAATAGACAACTTAAAATTTTGTGCCACAGACTAGCGCCCACCCTAGCTTTGACTATTTTATGCTATTCTCTAGTTTATAAAGTCGCGACGTTTAATAATGTATTCATCTTTTTTCAACTTTGTTATGATTGTGGATATCCTGTTCAGCCAGAAATCTCGTTTTCAATTCAGTTGTTGGGAACTGGTTAATTGAAGGGGAAAAGGTGGCTAAATGACGAGAGAGAGTAAGAAAGGCAAGAAGGTGTAGGTACTTTAAGGCACAAAAGTCTAAGAATTTGAAAAGTGAACGCAAAGGGATAAATTTCTAATTGATAGACGATAAGTTTTCGTAAAAGTTAAAGTGGCAATTTTAGAAAATTGCAGATGGACATTCTGGGATTGGAGCGTTTAAAAACGACTAGGTATGCAACAGCCACAGAAAGATATAGATATGTTATAGTTTAAGTTCCTGTGAAGAACTTCACACCGTGTTTTGGTTTTTTTAGTGTCAGTGTTCTTTCGTTCACCTTCTTTTTCCGATAAAGCCGAGCCTGTGAAAAGATTTTGTGTCCAAGGCTTCGCCAAGGTTCACCAAACCATAAATATAGGTTCAACACATCAACTTCTCGGTTGTTTTCCTTCATTTCTTTCGTTTTTCAGATGTTTAAGTCATAACTGAAAACTTCCTGGCACCCTAAATTAAAGTATAAGTACACCCGGTGCACTTACTTCTAATCAAAATAATAAGACGCACCACCTCTCGATTGCTTTTCCTTATTCCACAAGGTTGGCCTAAATTAGTCACCTGACATCAAATCGGTCAAGTATTTTCCCGTAGGAATATAGGGGTGAAATATAATCTAAGTTACTGATGGGGGTTAATGTAGCCTTCGTAATGCGGATGGAATTCTCATTCATAAAAAAAAGAGACCCAAACAATATCGGATGACTTCTTTTGGCTCACTTTGTTTGTACAAAGTACTTTTCTGTGGATTTTTTCGAATACAAAAAAGTGTTCGCTCAATTGTGTTCTCTCACCCAACCCCAGCTGAGTTTAGTCCATGATATAAGCAGCCTAACTGCTAAGAGCTGCACTTCAGTTATCAGCGCAATTAACATTTGGTTTGTCTACCTCGCGGAACATCTGTTCTGTATTTCTTTTGCTCGCTTTAAATTGCGTTTATTTTATTACATTAATTGGATCTTAAAAATCCAATCTTGTTTAGTAGTTTCGCTTCGACATAAAAAATGCAACACTAGGTGCGTCAGTTGGTTTCCGGGTAGCCATTTAAACCTTACCTAACCACTTTCCACGAAACAGGCGGACATGGTAATTATTCCGCAACGAGAACCACAATATGTCTCTCATTACGAATCTCTTTATTAATTTGTGATAAAATTGGTGTTTTGTCTTCTTCTAACATTAAATTTTTATAGATTTTTATTCTTTCTAGTTCATCCTTATCTGTATAAATTATATTGTGCACTTCCACTATACAACACCTTTCCAAAAATACAACATTTATGTAAATACGTTACGTTCGATTCATCTAAAAGGGTTTCATCCGTTCAAACCTCATGATGACTTATGATATGAATTGTAAAGCCAACCTTTTCGACAAATGAAAAATCGCTAAGTCAAAAAGGAAGAGACACAACACTAACCGTTTTTGGCAAATACAAAACTTTACTGGTACTGATCTCAAAACCACCTTGAAAATGTTTGACGACAAATTCAAAAAAAATTATTATAAGTGAATTAAATTTCTTATGAATGTGTGTCTGCTAGGAAAAAGCCTTAAAACTTCCCTTTCTCATATCGCACACAAGTTTTTCTAATGCTCAGAAGAAGTATAATGAGTTTCGAATGCAAAATTGGTTGAGTAGCCGTAAAAAGTTCAAAAATGCGTTGAATAAATTTCAGTCAAAAACAAGAATCAGAATCCTCTTTGCAACCTCCACTCTCCATCGAATTCGTCACCCACTGGGCTACAATAAGAACTTAGAAGACCTAAAAAAGTCCCTCTGGCTTTGGCTACACATTTCATTTGAATCATATACACATCAGAATACTTCACATACATAGAGAGAGTAGGATACACACTTAACTATATTTGAGATCTTCCATGCCCACAAAACCAATGGTAAAAGGATTTTGATTTCCGCAAAAATCCAAAGCTATCAAGAAGATTGACGAGGCAAACAAATGAGTTGTCAAAAAGAATTCATATTGCTTAATGTTGATTACATTTTTGGTCACTCAACCACACTCATTCAATATTAATCCATTCACAGTCTAACAGGCATTTCAATATACCAAAAATATTTCCTCCAAAAAAAAAAAAAAATTATTATTGAACTTCACTCGACTCAGTGATTGGAAAGATTGTCCCGATTTTTTATTCCTTTCTTTTCAACTTTAGTTTTTGTTCGTGCTGTCTAAACCTTCGTTCGCTCAGATAGAGCCTAATGGTATGTAATTTCGGTTTCATTACAACATAACTTGCCATTGCTCCCCGACTTTTTTCCATACCACACTGGCACACTCCTCTGTGACAATTTTTAACATTTCAAAAGGTAAAGTGGAGTGTTTTTACTTTTCTCTTAGATGTTGCCATTTGCAAATCCCATTTTGATAGGGATTAGGTCATAGAAGAGCGGTTTTATGTTAAATCAATTTTCATTTGAGGGGATTTTATTTTGAATTGGTTTTCCATGGTTCGGTGTTTTCACAGAGAGAGAGAGAGACAGTGTATCTAATACTTATGTGCCCGTTGGACTGAGAACTGAATCCTGAGTGTTGTGCACGCTCTATGGAGGTCCTTGTAAGCAATCAGCCATTAAATTATTTTTCTTTCTATTCGAATTTGTTTTGAGGGGAAGGGGGAATGAGTTTGAAAAGCGGGAAAGGGCCGTTTTATTGACCTTTTCGAAAGTAAACCCAAATTTTGCAAAACAAAAAAAAAACTGGAACAACTAATCGTCATGACGCCCACATTAATTAGTATTTGGATGGTGGCTTCTAAACTTTCCTCTAGGGAAGGGCTACCACCACCACCATCACGATGGTGTTGTTTTTATGGTGAATGAAGCCAGGTTTTATTTGGGTTATTTTAATTTAATGAAGATTTGGCACGAGATGTTCTGTTAAATCGATTTTTTAAAACCCCATCATCAATCCCTGGGGGCTGGTGTATAATTTAAGGGTTGGTATTTTTTCTAGAAATCCTTATTGAGTCCAGGAGCTCTTTTTAAGGGGTGAGAAAAGGCTTATGAGAAATAGGTAAATGGAATTTTTCAAAAATTCCTGAAAATAAGTGAGTTTGTGTCCAAGTGAAGTCACCACGAGGACATCTCAATTTGATTTATCAGGAATGAGTTAAGCATAGCAAAGTATTTGATTGATTAAAGAATAGCAGTGCAGAATCAACTGTGACACCAACAAATCATCACAGTTACACACTTACCTTTACCTACCCGTACACCTGCTCCAGAGAATAATTATCCTTGCAATTGAACAGAACACTCCACACGACACATCACTTAGATTCATATCTTTGTAGTCACCTCTTGCAGTTTCATTAACTTGGCCATGAGGTTGAGGAGCCAGGTGCAAGACAACTTCATAGCATAAAATACACCAAATCTTCTCACTTTTACGTACATCTACGAATTCTTCCGGGTGTTCACAGCCCATAACTTACAAGGATTCGCCTCGAATGGCTTTTATCTTAATGTAAATGTTGTTGAGGATAGTTTTGCTGGTCGGTACTTTGTCCATGATATCTGTGGACTGTTGTATACCTTTACTTCAGTGTCGTTGTGGGACGATTTCATTTATTAACTTTTCACCTTCAGGTGTGTCTCTGTCTAGCTTCTCATATATAAAAACGTCATGTCCATAGCAATGGCAACGTAAACTTTTATCTTCCTTTTAGCTTGTCGGTTATGCTCTGTGAGCGATGGGAATTGTGGTGGTTTTTGTTTTTTTATTTTTTTTTTTCAAGAAGTTGCTTATGGTGCAAAAAACTTTCAATAAAGAAATTTCCCATTTGTACATTCAGTATAATGAAACCCCGATGCAAAAACACGCAGAAAAGAGACCCGAAAGTCAAAAGGATCTTTGGCATTTTTGCATTCATAAATAATTCCGAGACGACTATGCACTGTTGCATTACAAGAATAACAAACAAAATTTAAGAAAATATCAAACACCACAGGAAAGCTCCTCTGATGCAGCCAGGTACCATCGCTTCACTTCACTTGGACTGGACTTTGAACCCAGGTTTAGAGTTATCAAGTTATAAGTCCCTGAAAATTAATACGAGTGTCACCATCTTTTCATGCAAAAAAGACATAGGAAACAACTGGGTCTTCAACCCCGCATCACACATTGACCTTACATCTCGGTCATCAGACCAATCCTCACTTACGGTGTTAGAGTATGGTGGTCTGCACTAGATAGGGCAATTTATCGAGGCAGTCTCAGCAAAGTCTAAAATTCAGCATATAGGGGAAAATGGGGCAAGAGGAACCTCGGGGCAAAAAGAACCAAACCGATTTTTACCATGTTTCCTAACTCCATCATATATTCAATAGCTAGAACTAATAAAAAACCTTTCCCAACACATCCCTTAGTTCACTGAAAAACTGAAGTTTGTTCCGGTTTAAATGATGAAAGTTTAAAAACGGTCTATCTGTTAAAAAAAAAAATCCAATTTACAAAACCAATCTAAAGCAACCAGCTGGTAATTTCAACAATTTTGATCATTTTAAGTTGTTTGTGATCGTTAGTGCTTACTTTAACTGCTGGAAATAAAGGTAAATAATTAGTATTAAGGGAAATAAAAATATTTTTTGTAAAAAACTATGGGGCAAATGAAACCAGAACGTTATAAGGCAAAATAGACTGGAAATCCGTTTTGCCCCACTTCCATTGGTTCCACTTTCAAAGCAAAATAGCAACCGAAGAAAAGTATCTCAAGACCAGCAAGGCTTTCGATATCCAGAAATATACAATCATTCGGAAAATAAAGTAGCAATAAAAAGAAAGCTAACAATGAAAAGACAAGCTAATAGGGAGGCTTCGGTTAAACGTTGTTTCAGGGTCTCGAATGCTTTTTATTGCTTAGGCGTGCATTTCACGGCCTTTTTCAGCAGACGAGTAACAGGGACGGCTACGGTGAAAAAGTCTTGGATAAGTCGGCGGTACCATGACCAGAGCTCTTAAATCGCGGACAGCAGCAATCTTCTCCGGGTCGGTATGGATACATTATTTCGATATACATTTCCGAGGTATTTTAGGCTGGGCCTACAGAAGTGGCATTTATATAAATTTATCCTCTGATTAACTTCTCTAATGTGCTAAATGGTCATCAAAAATTTACACAGAACTATGATGTCATCTAAGTAATTTTTTTTTTATTTTTATTAAAAAAAGAGGAGGCTCATATGCTAATCTGGAGAACTCAGACCTAGTTACCGGTCTATTGTACTACCAGGATAGCAGCCTTCCCTTTTTTCTATGTTGCAGTAGTTGAAAATAAGATGTTAGTAATTTCACATAAAACTTCAAGGGCGGCGTCCATACGAAACTGGGGGATGCCCAGAACGGGATTCGAACCCACGCGTCCGGCCTATCTACTGAACACTCTACCACTGCACCACGGCCGCCCTTTTAAGTAAACTAACACATGGTCTTGCATTTCGAGGCCGAATAATTCGTCCATAACTCTCTGAAAGCAACCCAGAACCGACGTCAAAAGCCAGCGTTCAAGGTTCTAATAAGCCCGTCGTTTCGTCATACTTTGAGGTTTTGGTTAAAATATACGAAGATCTTCAATTCCCTTGATATTGATATCACTTGTTTTTGATACAATTATTAAAAGAAATCAGTGGTTCGTTTTGCCCAATTCAAAGGTCCTTTTTGCCACGCTAGTGGGGCAAAACGAACTTTCAAGATAAGTTTGTATAATTGTCTATATACAACCTTTCAACTATTCTTATTGTTTACTATGATGAAGTTCAAGTGTTGAAGTATTATTTCAAAAAATATTTGCTTCCCTTTTAGGACTATAAAAAAAATTAAAAGTGTTTAAAGCTTGAGTGGTCCTTCTTGCCCCACTCTCCCCTATGTATGAGCGGTACCTTACGCACCACTTTTTTAGCTGCACTGGACATCCTGTCTCACAATGGACCAACAGCAATATTGGCCATGCTGACATTCTGAACAAATTCGGAATCTCCAAACTAAAAATAGATTACACCACAACCAAACTCGAATTTGATACAAATTTCAGAGTGACCATTCCATCCAGAACATATTGGGTAGACCAATCATTTTCAGAAAACGAATAAGTCCATTTTTATACGGACGCGACGGTTCGAAAGCAAATGAAGGAGAAGGTTGTGGTGTCTATTCAGACGAAATGAAATTGAACATCTCGCTCCATCTTCCAGATCGTTGTAACGTGTTCCAAGCGGAGGTGATGGCAATTACTGAAGCTCCATCTTGGCTTAGAGAAAACGATATCCTAAAAGTATATATGCATCTTCTCAGACAGTCAGGCGGTCATCAAATCCCAGGCATCAAATTCCTACAACTTTATCTTAGCCCTTAACTGCCGATCATCTCTCAGAAACTGCCAGAAACGGAAAACACACCCTTCTCACCGAAAACGGAGAGTATCGACATACCAATCGCTACATACAAACTCTTGTTCAAGAAGGACGCATACAAGAAAAATAATCTGAGATGGTCAAGCAGTCTAACGTGTAACGCATTGAAACAAATCTGGCCCAAGCTAGATCTTAAGCGGTCGAACGGCTTGATCTCTCTAAACGGAAATCACATTATTGCAACGATAGGTGTCTATAGAGGACACTGTCAAATTGGAAGACATGCCGCTTGGCTTTGTGGTGTGCTTTTTTCTTTTGAGCTGGGGTATGCTCGTCGGGTCTAGGGTCAACCAAAGACAACACGTAAAACTTCGGTTACGAAGGTCGAATCCTTTTATTGGTCTTAAAGCTAGTCTAATATTATATTTATTAATTCTTATCTCTAATGCTGGTGATCGGTGGTTCCAACGCTGGTAGATCCTTAGTCCTATGCTGGCAAAACGGTCATCAAGTACAGGCTTTTAATCGCTGGTAAATCAACAGCCAAATACTGGCATCAACAGGCAAATCCTGGCATCAACAGGAAAATCCTGGCATCAACAGGAAAATCCTGGCATCAATAGCTTAATAGCTGGCAAGATAAAACCCAAAAGTCTTTAAGGGTCTAGTGGGGGATTTGTGCTAGGTACTCCAAGGAGACCTTGCTAAAATTGGGTATCTCTGGGCACACTACGTACCCCTGGTTTTCCTTTAATGGAATTAGCCTGTACTATAGATTGGTACTTTTCCAAAACGGACTTCTCCGTTCTCGATTTTTTATTGAACAAAAGGATATCTACAATTGATACTTAACTATACGTTACTTAATGGTAAATTTTGCTGTGTTGGCACATAAGGGGCCTATTGATATGCATTGTCAGATATTTACTTCTCCCTTCTCGTATTATTCAGGATGCCTTATAGAATTATCTACACCTAGTGCGTGTGAGTTCTATGGTATGAGTGAAAAATAGTATGTGACAAATGTGTATTGGCTGGAGGTAGGGTGTGCATTTGTAACTTCGTTACAGCTTATAGTCGCCTCAAACGATTTTTGCAGAAGCTATGGATGAGGAGAAGGAGACTATTCTTCACCTTCTCTGTTCATGTCCCGCTTTAGCTCACACCTCACAGACGTAGGAGACACCAAGGCCTAGGTTCGTGTGATCTTACTCGCATCAACGTCCTGCGTCTCTCCCGCTTCATTGTAAGCTCGAATTGGTTCCATTTGAATAAGGATACATTAGATCCACCGTGGTACCACAATGGGCCCAACGGGCCTAAGTGTATAAGCCAAACTAACAGCCACTTTTAACCTAACTCAACCTAACCTGTCACCATCTTGAATTTTTGGTAAAGAATTATCTTTCAAAAGAAACAAATAAAAAATAATTTATGGGATAGTACAACAAAGCTAGGGCAACCTTGGGATCTAACCTGTTTCAAGAACCTACAATTTAAGAAGGCGATTAACAGCCACCAAAAGTTTTGAGACAGATTCCATCAAACAGTCTTGCTGAGTAATGAACGATAGATCGGATTAATGATTCCCAACAAAAACAAGGACACTTTTATGATTTGAAATCATAGCTCCCGAAGACTTTCATGCAAGAGAACACGAATGGGGCATGACAAAAGCGGATTTTCGAGGGAGGCAAATACTTGAGATGGCAGCGAGACGTGGCCTTGGTGTAGTTAATGTGAGCAACACGCCCACCTTTAGAAGAGCAGGACAAAGAGCATTCCTGGCATAACATCCGCCACAGAAAGTTTGTAGTCCAAAACAAGGATCTGGAGTGTCATCGGAGACTGTTAAAGGCAGCGATCATCAATACATCTTTTTTGACATTGCAAGAAATCAAAAAAACACTCACCAGGAAGTTAACAGACTCAACGTCGGCTGTTTTGCGAAGCATGACCAAGGATAGAAAAAACATTGTGATTCAAGCGCACGAAGCAGCTTAAGAAGTAGTTTTATCAACTAGCCAGCTCACTCGTCTAGCAAGCGCCGCAACGCGACGCTTCAATGCCCAGAAGGAAGGACAATAGAAGAAGAAAGCCTGTCTACTGGTGTTCGGAGCAGATAGCCGTACTCCGCGTTAAATGACTTGGCACAAAGTGGCAAGAGATGGAAGAAGACAAAACGAAAATCGGGAGCGGAACCTTGAAAAAATCAGGATACGTCATAAATTGAAAAGGGCCATCAACCTGAACCAGAAATGAAAATAGGAAGAACTGAGATAATATATCAAAATCAATTTCTGGGGACTAGGATCCATGATGTAGTTTAGAAGCCTGTAGAAGATCTTACCCCAGCATGGATGAGCCACTAAACACACTATTCCCAGCCCATACAACGAAGGACTTGCCAATTCCTCGCTGGAAGCAATACCCGTGGAAAAACATTTTTGCCTCAGTTGAGATTCGAACGACGAACAGCAGACATGCTAACCATCACGCCACGAGTACAAGTTGTCTATACGCTCAAAGCAAAATCCCAAACTTTCTTTGCAAAACCTACCCGTAAAGTTAATTCCGCAAGCACCTTTGACTAAACACTCCACTGTGCGGATGTGGCGCAGCGCTTTGAATTCAACGTTTTATACAATTGACGCAGTTTTTCAATTTCGACTTTAAGGCACATTGTATTTTAAACTGTTATGACTTTCCGGACACAAGGAAGTACGTCGGCCTCGTATCGTATGTTAAAATATTCAAACAATTTATCAGACGAGCCATAGTATCTATATCTATAGTATATAAATGAATACTTTGCATGCTTTCCTCACGCATCAACCTCACTCGAAGTCCTCCAAAAATGCCCCAGTTATGAAAAAAATAAACATTTTTAAAATACAATAAATCTCTACCCTCATCAGCAGCAGTAGAAAGGCTCTTTTCCTTTGCTGGATTAATTAAAGTTCCTTAACGTGCCCCTACCGACTTCAGATTGTAAAGATCTTAAGGATTTTAAAAGAAAAACTTTAGGACTTATGAGTTAAGGCGAAAACAAAATTTAATCAAAGGACGTGATACTTCGTATTTAAAAATATCAAACACCAAATTACGGCATTTTTTTAGGTATATTTCCACAGTACGTAGATAATTTGAGTGAACGAACAGAATTATTGGGTTCTGATGTTGTGCATAGCATCAGATCATTCAAAAAGCGTAATTGCTGTTGGAAAATTAATAAAAGTCAAAATAAATCATGGGTAGAGGTTTTTTGACTTCGTTCGAGTCATTGAAAACTTATTTTTTAAATCAAAGGAATTCACAAGACTGTAAGTGATTTTGATTGAAATGATTGAATTAATTTTTTAATGTTAAGAATTTGTCTGCTAAAAACCGTACTGACTTCATATATGTATATACAGGTTGAGCACGGTAAAGATTTAAAATCGTAATAGTCATCTACATAGAGAAACAATCTTCATCGCATTGGAAGGAGGAAAAAAGAGCAATTTTATTTTAATATTTACTCAAGTCGAATGCTCGGGACTGCTTTCAATAACAGTGAGGACACGCGCGATGTTAAGTAAGTTCCTTACCACTTTTGGCGGACATGGAGGGTTTTTTTTAAACAAACAGACGCAGTTTCTGTAAAAGTTTCCTCAGAAAATCCAGGATTCTTACGCCACCAAGCAAAATGTTTTCGAAAATCGCGCACCGTTAATACGTTCAAATCATTTTTGTTATAAAAAAAAACTGTTCTACAGTAAACGGGCGCTACTAAACCGGCCACTTACCCATGTAGATTCGTTACTATACAGAAAATTATGCTCTTTTCCAACGTGATCAAGACCGTTTCTCTGCGTTGACTTTAGATGTTAAAGATGGCGGTCTTACAATTTAAAATCCTTTCGGTTGCCATGCCGCAACTTTTACACATTTAAGTTGAAGTTTTTGAGTGAGTGACACAAGAGACCCCGAAAAACCCTGTTGCCCAGCACATTACATTATTAATACCTTAGACCTTAGAGAATAATAAAGGGAACGTATAAATCTGAAAGGCTCTGCGAGGAAGCGCTTTTTATGACAATGTCGTTCCACACGGAAGACTTGCTAAGCCCTTGCAAAATGCGACACTTGCGATAAAAACAATGCTTCTGAGTATCGAAGCTCGAACTCCCATGTACTGCTTGTTACGTGCGAGTTCAAGGTTTGAGTAAGCATTGTTTTTTTTTTTTTTTAAGACAAACTAACCAATACTCGATGGAGAGTTGGAGACCACAGAATGAATTGAAAATTCACTTAGGACCAGTGTGTTAGATTTTCTAATTTTCCGATGGATCAACTTAAACTCGAACCACTACCTTGTTGCAGCTAAGGTACGAATGAGAATATCTTGTTCACGACTCTCCCGAACTAACACTGTGAAGCGATATGACGTCGGAAAGCTTCAATCGCAAGAGATGGCCAGTGCCTTTTCCAATCGAGTGTCCCTTCAATTATCCTTGCCACCAGCATTAATCAATGTGTGGTAGTGGCAGCAATACCAAGAAGCCATCAGAACCGCAGCCTTAAATGTTCCGGGTCTCACACCGCTTAAAAAAGGAAACCATGGTTCGATGAAGAATGCAGGCATGCAATGGCAGCCAAACAAAAATGTAGAACAAAAGCGAACAAGAGCTGCTTACGATCAGTATAACGAGATTTACATGGAGAAAAGAAGGGAAGAACACCGAATTCTTAAAAAGAAAAAGAATCAACATGAGAAGCGCTCGTTTGAGGAAATTGAGAGATGCCATGACAGAAATGAGGTTCGGAAGTTCTTGCCAGGAAGGCAATACCTTAACTCAAGCCTGTAAGGACCAGCAGAAAAACATGGTAATAGAATCGCAGTCGATAATGAGGGTCTGGAAAGACCACTTCTGCAGAATGCTTACGGTACGGCGGGCGTGGCGAGGCGATAAAGATACTAATTCCGCTTTCAGGCAGAATGCCCCATTCAATTTGAACGATGATCAAGAATGCCGTCCTCCCGACCCGAACGCGAGAGTACGATGGCTGGGACATGAAGAGCGGATGGACATCAACACTCCGGCTCGACGGGTCTTCGAAAGCACATTGCAGAAAAATCGCATAAAGGGAAGATCTCGTCAGAAGTGCGCCACTTCAAGTGGAAGAATACCTCAACCGACTTAAGAGCCCGACCCATAGAATCCGTTGCGTCCGTTCGCTGCCGGATTCAACTGACAGCAATGAGTTTTACCGGACACAACGGATTGTGGTGACCCATAGAATCCGTTGCGGTGTGAAGAGAAAACTTCAAATTGGGTTTGACTGCGCATGTCATCAGTTCTGCCGGAAGCAAAAGTTAAAAGTTGGGCTACTTTTTGCGTTGCGTCCATTGCATCCGATGTTTATGAGTCACCTCTCATAAGATCGTGTGTATTTAATCGAGCTGTCAGTTGAATCCGGCAGCGAACGGACGCAACGGATTTTATGGGTCGGGCTCTTTAGAGTGAAAAACTGGAGAAAGCTCGCCCGAAATCAAAGTAGTTATAAGTTCGCTGAGGCCAAGGTTCAACCCGAACTGTAATGCCTACCTAAGTAAGTAAGTACGGTTTTCAATCTTGCTATACTTTTTTTTGTTGGTCTCTTTGACAGCTGTCAGTTGATTTATACTCAGTTTGATTTGTCATTTCATAGTGGAGAATAATTGAAGCCACACGACCACTGCGCCCTACGTACGTTGGGGAAATTGTTTCGACACAAATCGCTGTTCACTCTGAATTTTACATCATTTAAAGTTCTAAACCTATGAGCTACCTCCAAGATCGGGCGACTTAAAACTACTGGACCATTTTTGCGGGCTTATAAGCCCGAGACGTTTGAAGCCTTGGGAGACAAAAGACAATACTCGGCGCGTAATTGCTGGCATACAACCCCTAAAGCTGTATAATGTTGTAAAAAATTGGCCCTCTTGGCTGCAATTTATTCGAGCCAGCCAGGTCGACCAGTTGCAAAAAAAAAAGTCCAATCGTTATAAAGAAAAAAAAACATATCTCTTCATTCCAATTGGCAGCCCTGTTACCTCAATTTACCCCAAACAAAAAAGTAGTGCTACTTTAAAGTTGAGGACAAGCCCAAAAACACGAAACTCACATTTATGGAGTTTTGTGCTTTATCGACATCCAGGTCGAGTTTAAGTTTTTCAAAAAACGCTTTGTTTAGACAAAAAATCTAAGGCGTTACTTGTACTCTTCAATTTACTTGACCTGACAGAAAGTTTTTTTGTTGTTTCTTTGTTCAAGCTGTTTTGACATTGCAATTAAAAGATCCAGTCTACATGTTAGCTATTTCCATGCACATGACCATGACACGCTGCTGTGATTAGAAACATTTGTCTCCGTTTTTTCTTTGACTACCGAAACAAAAAATTGAAAAAACAAATCTGCATTGCTTGAAAGACGTTCGAAAATCACAGTGAGTGTGGACAGGCTTAGAGGCGATTATTGTAAACTATCTAACAACGCGTGTGCTTTATAGATGACTCTTTCTAAACAACATGATTTTTTGCTAATTTTAGACCAGTGGTGCAATTACCGCACACGTAAACGAGTTATATACGTGACTGAACTATGTGTTTTTGAAATTACTTCTCACAATATGAAGGACTTTAGGACAACAATTTGACATTCTTTAATCAGTATTTGAACGAATTGAAGTCGATAAATGAACAGCAGACAGCAGACTGAAGAATAGTGCTCAGTCAATCGATCACTGATGCGGTAACTCAGCCCCAGTTTTTAGCTCGGATTCCTGGTCACGTGTCTAAAAATCGTCAAAAATCTATCATCATCAGAAAGGATAAGGACTTATGCCTCGGATTCTGTATTAACGTTCATGAGTTCAAACCACAGTGCTTTGGTTGCAAGCTGCAAGGGACCCAAACGCAGCCACATTCAAGTCTATTTCAATAGAATGCACGAGACGCTGCGTCAGCTTGCTACACCGGAGCGGAGGTGTCTTCAGAGCAGTTGGAAATGATAATTGTACATGTCTCGGACGTTAAACTAGACTTGGAAATGGATGGGAGCAATCTCTCTCTCGAGCAATTCAAAATGATGGAATTTTGTTCGTTATCGATAAGAAGGACGCAGCACTCGAAGGCATGATGGACACTGATAGGAGATAAGAAGATGCTATGATATCGGCACAAAAGATAAAATCAAATAGAGAAGAAAAAAAGCAGACAGTCCATATAATTTCAAGAAGTACTGGGAGTGAAGTTTTTTTAGACGTGCGGCTTTTAAGAAGAAAGAAATTGTAAAGATGAGGTTTTTAAAAAAAAAAAAAAAAAAAAAGAGGAGGCTTGTATGCTAATCTGGATAACTCAGACCTAATTTCCGGTCCATTGTTCTACCAAGGCTTCCTTTTTTTTTGTGTTGCAGTAGTTGGAAATAAGATGTGAGTAATTTCACGCATAACCTCAAGGGCGGCGTCCATATGAAACTGGGAGGCTGAAAGAAACGTTGATGCCCAGAGCGAGATTCAAACCCACGCGTCCGGCCTATCAACTGAACACTCTACCACTGCACCACGGCCGCCCCTAAAAAGATAAGGGTTTACTAATATGTTTTTACAAAGATTTCGGGCAAGTGGCTTTAATTAGGAATAACACGCCGAATACTCTTTTCTAAGACGTTAATAGTCTCGAGCTTATCTGCGTAGACAAGCGACTTCATATAAAGAGATAAAAAACAGCCCAGTGGTGTTAAATCGTTCGATATAAGAGATAACTCAAAGGCTTAGAACTCGAAATTATTTAAAAATCGGCGTCAACAGCGACTTCGTTTCGAGACAATTTGCCGAACATACGCAGTGCAAATAAACTGAGCAAAAATCAACTGACAACTTTCAATAGGACTGACTCCGAAAAAAGTGTTGTCAGATTGAAAACCATACGTCTAGAAAAAACATCCTTTATTTTTCTTCAAATGAAAGGAACGTGTGATGATTTTATCGTTTGGGCTTTTTTTAGAACCGAAAACCCAGTTTTTGAATCATAGAGTTGTGAGAAGACCTATTCCAACCTGTGTAAGGTTTGACTGTTGCAATTTCGAAAAGATTAGACGCACTGCTTGAATTCTTATTAAATAAAGTCTCTCTGGGTACCTATACTACTGGCACCTGTTTTTGAAAATGTTGCCATTGTAGCCTCTTAAGACCGTTTGTTCTAAAGTCACACTTTTAAAACTCTAAATTTAGTCTATCAATCTTTGCAGCAAGCAATTTGTGCAGTCTCATCTGTTCCTGTACTATTTTGCCATTAAAAAAGATAAACCTCCAAGAAGCTTTCAACACTTTTGTTTTACTGTGTATAAATATAAAACACGAAATGGTCGTCAAGGGGGACGCACAGCAACAATAAAGTGACAAACAAGCATCAAGAAGCCAAACCTTAAACCGATGTCCCATCGGATCCCTCCCATGCCCGATGGGAGTGATAAAACAATATTTTAACTCCTCCAAAGGATAAAAGTATACTTCTTTTAAGTGGATACTATATGCGCCGGATCCTGTACTTATACGAAGCTCGGACAGAAGTAAAACTGCGACCTAAATCTATGAACATTATTCTATTTTTTTGTGTTCTGTATGATGGTCATCATATAGAATGTTGCAAGGAGTATGAGTATGAAATAGTATATCCCACATAAAGTAATAAAAGACCACCGAGCAGAACCACCCATTCCCGATGAAAATGTAGAGATAAGAAAATGAATTTCCCATCACACGGGGCCTTTTATTATTATTTTCCTTAACCAATTCATCTCGTTTTACTTTGATCTTAAGGAAGCAGAGAGTGCGGAGTGAATTGTGAATGTGAACACAACACATGTAAACGAAGAAGAAAAAAACATGGTTGTTCGTCGTTGGTATTGTGATTAGATGAATACATACACAGATACGCGTGTAAGTACTTAAGTAAATGTTGAAGATTATGTTTTCAACTTAAGCCCCTCTTATATGAGCGTGACATTCATCTTCACTTCTTCAAGATTCCAGAAGAAAACTCAGAAGAAACCAGCTCCAGCAGGCAAGGCGTTGCCTGGGCCATGGATATGAATGTCAGGCACATGGTACATGACACATTTATACATACAAATTCATTCACATGTAATGCTAATGATAATGAGTGGGTGTTGTTCATAGATGAAGCAATTATGATGAAAGTAGAGAGATACCGTTTGACAATAATGCAATAAACTGTAAATGAGTACGTACTTTTGGAAATGCTTTTAATTTACGGTTTCCTTTCGGCACTTTTGTTTCATTGATGCGAGGAGGGCTATGGAGTTACACAAAGAAGCTCTCAAACTATTTCAACTTAGAGTTGGTTGTTTACCTTAAGCTCTTCATATCAATTACGAGAGATGTATCCAAAGCAACTGTCTCCAACAGCCTTTTTTCAAAGTCATGTTCATCACAAGAATTTGGTTTTATGCTCCCATAACTCTTTCAAAAGGAGAATTGCTCTAAATAGATCAGAAATTAGAAGGGCTCTTCTTTTTCTATCATAACCACCAAAGAAGTTGATTGAATTCAATGCAAATAGCGACAATGCCAACTTAAGTATCAGGTATTTGGAAAGAATGCTTTTGACATGATTTAGTACCTACAAGAGGGCGTTTATTTCATATAACAACAATTTCTGCCAATACTCTTGGAGAATCAGGACCACACAAGTCAGAAAGCTCCAACAACCGAAGGAGGTTCCCTTAACTAACCCAGAAGTGTTATGGCAAAAGCCTCCAAGTAACGAAAACTAATTGATTAAAATTTCAATTGAAACACACCGCATTTTGGCTTTTCTCTGTCTTTTAACAAAAACTTATGGTTTAACGAAGAATGCAGGCAACAAAATGAATAAATATAATAAACTAAATTTCATCAGGGAAAAAAACTGAAGGATGTCCCAGGGTTCGAATAATGAAAGTGTATCATACGAAATTTCCTGCATGCTGCATAAGGGATTCCTAGTCATGAGCCGCAGTTCCAAAATTCATTGATTAGTTTTTCAAACTCCTTCTGTTTTGTCAGAGGTATGTAAGGTACTCCTTTATCAAGTTGAAACAAATGCCACAAAATGAATGCCACTCATCTTGTTCACTTGATATTTGCTCATCAATCACCACGAACAGGATCAAACAATTTCTAATTCCTTCATCTACACAAAGAATAGCTTTTGTGCTTTTTTTCAATGACACCCTTGCGACTGAACAAATGGTAGGTGTATTACATTGTTCTTACATATGTATATGAACAACGAAATGCAAAAGATATGTACATTGTATGTATGTACATATGGACATATGTACATCACTAAATACATATGTACATATGTACATACAACACCCATTCACATCCGTGAACCTTTTGAAAACCGTGCTAAAAAATTCACCACATTAAAAGAGATTACAAACAATTTTAATGCTTACATTTCTCTCCTGAAATTTTTCAAAAGAAGTTCTTCACCGAATGTCAAATTAATTGAAAACCATTTCAGGTGCATCACAAAGAATTAAAAATCACACAGTGAAAGTCTTTTTTTATAATCACATTCGGAACGCTAAAGCAAAGACTTACTTTGATAGCGAGAAAGCGTTGAGTGCAAAAAAGAGCAAACAAAACCCGTTTTTTTATTTTATAAAATGAAAACATCGACGGAGAACAGGGTAAGAAGTACGATTGCAAATGCGCGTGTTGTGAGTGCACGTAAGATTGAAATTTCCTAGATTCTGTAACTTTTTAGACGACTGTCGACATTTTTTTGTCGTTTAGTCTGTCTGCATTCAATGGAGACATATCATTATTTGACAGATCCAATTGTGGTACCCGTGGTGTGGTGGTTAGCCTTTACGAGGGAAGTTCGTGGTTCAACTCCCATACAGTAGCAAAAAAATTTAATCCACGGGTATCGACTTTTGCGAGGAATTGGCAAGTCCTCCGATAGCAAATTCATTGCCATGAAACGCGCTTTCTTGATTAGCCGTTTGGAATCGATAGAAAATTGTAGGTAATAGTTGTGCGAAACGCACTCGGTCCCGGGGCACGCCGCTTTGTTGCGCAACCGTATACAATATCGAAGAGAAATATTTGAAGTTCTCTTCATTCACCGCATCTTTTCAAGTACCATTGACTACACAGCCCTTAACCATCTTTCTAAATACTAACCCTCGTATTACTTGTGATCCCTGCAGCTTCTATCTTCCAACCCATCGAACCAATTACGGCTCCAATGAACACATCTCTTGAATGTTGAGAAATGATAATTCTCACTCTTACTGTTTTGGCTTCAGTATCTATCTATCTTAATCTTCGTCTCATAAGTCCCCAATAAGTTAATTTTGAGTCTCAGCTATTAATTTTGTTTCGTTTTTGAGTTAGAGTAAAAACTTTGTTTGATGAAATATATACACACTGAAATTTAAAACAGCTTGTATTTATTAAGCCAAATGAATGGGGATTTTTCCCCGCCAAACAAGAGTGCAATCTTAGACCTAATTGCAATTTGTTTAAACGACTTGGTAGAGTGGATACTTGGTGAAGTCAGATTTGGTGCCAACACAGTAAGTTAAAGTGATTATAGGTTCGTTCGTTGAACTTTACCGAGGGTTGACTAAGATCATTGACGACCCTACGAGTTCTCAGAAAAAAACAGTTTTCCAGTGCCTACAAACCACATTCCTGTCATTTGAACAAAAATATATGGCATTTGACAGCCCAGGACTCAAAAAACACTCAGTTTGACACTCAGGGCGAACTTAGGTTTTTCTAAAAACGCTTTGTGGCGACCACAGGGCGATCTCAATATTGTCCTTTTAACAGAGTCAGTAATCAATAGATTATCGTGGAGAATATACATATTTTGCATTTTTCTGAGAAAGATCTACACATACACCAAAATGTATGTAGCACCTAGAAAGCGGTTTGTCAACACTTTTCATTTCAACGCTAAAGCTGAATGCGGATTACATAAGTAGGATGAGTTAAAAGGAGCAACACAAGGCCCCCAAAGATGATCTGGAAATATGCGGTGCAACAAAAGCAATGTTGGTATCAATATTGGGCAATAAAGGTCAAACCACAATCTGCATCTAGATTGTGGCTTGACCTTCAACGATGCTAATCAACCCAGGTCTAAATAATAGATGAAAATGAAAGATAGGCATTCAAGAAAAGAGCACGTGCAGGAACTAAAAGTGCTTTTACTCAAAAGGAGCTTCTAACCTCAATGGGTCTACAGGGTATCCCGTAATTCGTGCTATATACTTTGGGATTTGGGATCTGGGTACACCTAAGTTAGCCTTTTTTAAATCGTCGGAAAATGATGTCAAAGTTGAGAAGTGGACTTTACTGTATAACAACTTTTTACTTAGAATATGACCAAGAATCACATCCACGTAGCACGAATTGCGTGACATCCTGCATATGTATGCTTTTTATTGCGCCTCATTTAAGTTTCATCGAGACTCAAATCACAGCCATTCTTAATAGCCTGGTTAGATGAGTGGAAAAGCTAAGAATTTTTTTTTTTGATACACATAGAAAATAAATACTGTTGAATCCCTGTGGGATATCCTCCCCCTTCAACTTTTTCAAAACCGTTTCCTCTCTTCGGCCTAAAAGAAGTTTCACTCAAGAAAGAAAAAAAGAAGAAAATATAGAAAAAATCATCTCGTGATGTCTTTTCCCATTACAGGTATATTTTGACAGCTTTTTCAAGCTCAAGACCTTGACAGAAAGGCAGGCAGCAGGTTAGGTGAAAAAAGTTGAGAAATATTGAAAAAAAAAATTTAACTGATTCATGTGGAGAGACTGTAAATAGTTCATTTGAGGTTTACCAATAGGGACACTTTTCACAAGAAATGATTGAGCGATTTCGTTTTAAACGAACTAACACGAACTACATGACGTGTTTTCTTGGGCTCAAATGGCTCTACTATTGGTTTTTTTTCATAACCTAACACGACCCACATCATGAGTACATCAGAAATTATTGCGATTTCATTTGAAACGAACCATCACGAAGTTTTCTCTGCTCAAATGAGGCTTTTTCGAATAACCTATTACGACTCACATCGTGGGTGCATGTAGACACTTCCTTTGGACTCTCTCTAATTAGACTCCATCTCAGCTTTTTTTGGGTGAACTTCCAGAAGCAAATGGATGCTTTTCTTTGATTTTCAAGAGAAACTAAGCTGTTGCAGAGATATGTGTACTAAATTTTGAGTTTTACTTCACTTTACACACAACTTTTCAAGGAACTTAGTTCCTGAGAAAGAAATTTGTTCATCAATCTTTTGGTTCACTTTCTTTTAACCAGCGATGGAATCCCTTTGGGTTCTATTGTAAGTCCATTACTATTTTTCTAACAAGGTGACTTCAGCAGAGTTTTTAAAATATCACCATTAGAAGAATTACAACGACATTCTGCGCTAAGCCAGTAATAGACTAAGAAATAAGGAAATAAATAGGGTGGCGCAACATAGCGAAGAGGCCCAGGGCCTAGCGCACCTCTCACAACCATGCCTAGTGAGGGAATGAAAGGAGCCTAAATTTTTCTTTCGATTCTTAATCAAGAAAGAAGCGCTTTTCATGGCAATGAGTTTACTAACGGAAGACTTTCCTATTTTTCGCGGAAGGCGATACCCGTGGAAAACCATTTTTGCCTCTGTTTGGATTCGATCCACGAACCACGGGTTAACAACGGACATGCTAACCATCGCGCCACAGTACAGCCGCAGAACTTGAGTTTGTCCCTACTTAGCTCTGTCGATTAATGCGAATGGTAAAGTCACGATTGTAATAATTGACAACCTCTGAAAAGGTTACCCTCATTCTTCATTTACTCATGACATCGCATCCCTAAAAAGATGATGTTTAACCTTTTTATTCATGCCGTGTAATTGTAAATGTCTCTGATGCCTCAAAGATAATAATCCAAGCATTAGCTAACTGATGATACATTTTATCTCATTTTGTTTGTTTATAGATCATAGGACAACAAGATTATGCACTCTACCCAACAAAAAGCCCCCTTCTAATAAGCTTCAGTTAAGTCCGATTTCCTTTCGAGTCTTTAATCCCTTTGAACTTGTTACTGATTAAATCAGTACCTACTCCTTGAATCCTCTTAACAACTGGACTTATCATAAGAAAATATTCATTTTTCGAAAATAATAATCCTGTCTCAAGGTAATTTACGGCCAAAGGCAACATCATTACAACCGAAATTCCTTTGAACAAAATAAACCACTAAGATCAACCCACTTTTAGGAGAGACACTGAAAGCACATTTAATCAAAGGCTACTTTTCTCTAATAAGATTAAGATATTTTAATAAGAACACGACATCATTAATAAATCCCCGAATCACATAACATCAAAGCACACCCAAAGTCAAAGATAATATTTACACTCAAAGCCAAGAGACGACCAAGGATTTTCCTTGAACAAAATTGAAACATGTAATCATCTTCCATTAAAGAGTCACCCATCGCTGCTGTCATCGTCTCTTGAGTCCTTTTCAAGAGTCACAACGAAAAATATTACTTCGATTTTTTTACTTTCTTTTTCTTGGTTGGTTCCTAAGACGACGCGGCTTGGTAATAATACAAAAACTATATTTCATATGATGTAGGTAGTACATATATAATAAATCAAAATAAGTGTCAAGCCTACATAAGAAATGTTATTTAATTGCAACGATCACGTGTTCCAGAACCCTAAGTCTACGGTTGTAATAATGAAGGCTTTGGTCTTGATAAAATGCTAATAATAATTTCTTATTAGTTTATGATTTTTACTTTCTTGTTTTTTCTCATAATATGGCTTGCATGAGATATATACCAACGCAATAAAAGGACGAAATAATTCTAAAAATACTTATGCTAACCTTTTCCAAGACGAGAGGTTAGCTGAGTCGGTCGAATTGGGCTTTTTGCGAACAACCACGACGACGACAGTTTGCTGATGTGGTCGTGAATTTGTTGAAAAAAAAAGCAAGAATAAAGAAAGAAAAGACTTAATTTTGTTTATTACTCATTTATTTTTGTGTTGTTTTCGCCTTGAACTCAAATGGGAAACGGTGGAATGGGGGCTCATTTCACAGTAAAGTAATGTCAGCCTCTGTCGTTTGGGAGATTTCTATTAAGTTGGACTGTGTTGTGAAGGTCTGGCGCTGACAGAGAAAACGAATTGATGTTATTACGTTGTAGCGTTACACAGTGAAATACAAAATACTTACGATATACTTTGTAAGATGTGTCCAATTCCAGTCGGGTGAAATAAAAGTTCCTCTCCCTGTGATTTATAAGTGTATTTTCGCGCAAGGAGAAACGTCTGTTGTTCTCAATGTGTTGCCTGTTAAAAGGAGCCGTTTTGTCTGTTTTGTATTCTGTGAATCATAGATTTGTGTCTAGGTTAAGGAAAGGGAATCAAATTAGAGCCAACTATTCAGGATATGTCAACTTCACGTGTAGCTAGCAGAAAATACAAATCATTTCTAATTGGCACGTTACGGAATCTGGAGAGAGGACGGTAGTCAACGATTTTTCTTCACAATCGAGGTGAAATGTGAAGACTTGTTATTTGATTCTATTCATAAAATTTTGAGTTTAAAAATCAAATTCATTCATCGAGGCGGTAGCAAAGCACTTGTTAGAGAACACAACGCATAACTACACCATAGTGTGGCATGGGCATTGACCACACCCCTTATTTCAAAGTGCCCTCACGAGCAACCAAGAAGAAAGGGTCAATATAATAAAAGGAATAAATGTGCAATGTGAGATGGAGAAATGTCTCAGGTGGCGCAAGGTAGCGGTGGTTGCGACCCAAAAATATCTCATGTGCAAACTGCAAAAGAGCGGTGGTCGCAACCGAAGAACATCTCATGTACGCGGTGGCTACGACCACAAACCAATGACGGACCAGCTACAGCGGCAGAAAATCAACAGCCAACAGCAACTACCTGTGAATATGGTTGCCAGTTTGGTTTTTCACTTGGTCACATGGTCACTTTTTATTCCGTGTGGTCATTTTTTCAACTAAATGAAAGAAGAGAAACCCTTCAGTATATAGGTCCTTAAAATTGAAATTGCTCTGAGGTAGCCGCAATGAGTTCTCTTGAAAAACTTCAGTTAAGGTGTTTTTTGACCTAGATGTTTTTTGAGTTCTGCGCTCGCCCTGAACTTTGGACAGTTGTCATGATTTCGATGCGAATTTACTTCAAAGACAAGGTTAACAGCCAGTTAATGAGCATATAATAACAATCAGCAGCAGGGCTGAATTCATTAAAACATAAGCCAAATATGCGCCTACGAGCCTACAAAAGAGAAATACGATAATTTTAAAGATTATTACCACTAGCTCCTAAAAGAAACAAATGAGCAATGCTCTATGCTTGGCGTGAAAATTGTCCTTGGCGATTTTAACGCAAGACTAGGTGAGACGGATATCTTTGGCAATACCAACCGATAACCATAACCAGCATAACAAAATTTCGGAATACGGACTAAGGTAAATCGATTTTGCTGCAAGGCTCTCGCACACACCAATCAACCAAATTGACCACGTTGCGGTCGACGCAAGAAAATCTTCCAGTGTTATTGATATAAGAGCTTTTCGAGGGGGCAACTTTGAATCCTGTTCACCACTAGCACAAGCTAACGCTCTAAAACTAGTAACTTTTCAATTGAAAATGCAATCACTAATGAAAAACTGGAAAAACCACTTCTACAGACTGCTTAACGGCGGGCGATGAAGACACTTAATCCGTCAAGGCTTGGACGATGACCAAGAATACCGTCCTCCCAAGCGAGAAGAAACTAAGCATGTAAGCTTAAATCGTATAGAGTTGCAGTTAGCCTTGACGCCAAACATTTTTACGTAGCTGGAGATCATTAGAAAATGAGCATGCACCAGCTGATCTACATAATATGGTAAGCAAAAAGTTTGTCCAATTAATGGAAATTCAGTATCCTTAAAAAGTGAAGCCTCACATTTTTTCCAAGTATAGAAGATGTTAGCTGCTTAACGTCACTTATCAAATTTTGTATGCTGTAATATGTGAACGTCTGAAGCCCAACGTCACCAATTTGGTAGGCTCTTTCAAATACAATCCATATTTTTAATGATTTCATGATTGTTGTTAACACGTTTTACATTCATGAGCTCTACAGAGAAATTTCCAGGATGAATTTTTAAGTTTGCTTTATTCATCTACCGGGCTTAACTCTAACAGATCTCAGATATAATATTTGGTAATATAATAATTATTCCATTCCCTCACAAGGCATGGTTGTGAGAAATGCGCTAGGCGCAGGGGCTCCTCGCTCTGTTGCGCCACCCTATTTATTTATTTAATATAATAATTATAAGTAAATAGAATAATACAATAAAATTTAAGAAACTTTTAGATTTAATCAAATTAATAAGAAACAAAATTATAATATTATACATGAATATTCAAAATTAATGACTTAACTTTATCTCTATCATCACTGAGATCAATTTCTGTACAAACTGAATTTAATACTGAATTTAATAATGAATTAAGAACTGAAATTAATACATTTATTAGTTGGTTGGTTAAGACCATAATTGTAAAAATGCCTAGGATTAAATAATAAATTACGTGATCTGAGTATTCTTTCAGGTGAGTAGATCAGAAAATTCTTTAAAATATCAGGACATTTTATGCGATAAGAAAACACATCATGAACAAACAATATACATTGAACATTACGTCTTTTCTGAAGGATATCTAGCCCTATTAATGCACATCTAGTAGAATAAGAGGTTTAACATCAAGGTTCCATTTCAATTGAGCAATGCCAAATCTTGTAAATGAATCTGCACTCTTTCCAACCGATTTATGGAAGTTGCATAAGTAGGGCACCAAATGATGGAACAATATTCAAGAAAAGGACGAACAAGGGACATATAAACAGATTTAAGAGCATAAGGACTAGAAAAACCTGCACACGACCGTTTGACGAACCCAAGCATAGAACTAGCTTTGGCAACAACATAGTCAATGTGGAGCGAAAATGAAAGTTTGGTGTCAAACATCACACCAAGATCCTTAACTTCAGTTACGCTTGAAAGTGAAATTTCGGAAATTTTATATTGATAAATAACTGGAGCCGAAACACGATAAGCAGATAAGGACTGTCATTTAGTTATATTCAGGGAAAGCTGATTAAGCTTGCACCAATTGACGATAGTGTTCAGATCCGATTGAAGCCTATTGCAAAATCAAATATTTTCAAATCATCAGCATACAGAAGGCAATAAGCATACTGAAGATGGGTTGGAATATCGTTGATAAAAATATTAAAGAGCAAAGGTCCTAAGTGACTGCCTTGAGGAACTCCCGATAAAACGTCAATAGGCTTCGATTGAGAAGAACCAACATATCAATTTGCCTCCTATTTGCAAGATAACTGTAAATCCATTACAGAGGGTCGAGTGAATACCAAATGATCTTAATTTTTCGATTGTGACATACAGTGTCGAAGGCTTTCGCAAAATCAGTAAATGCAACATCAACCTGATAACCTGATAGTTCAACAGAATCAAAAAGGTATTTACTGAAAAGCATTAAGTTAGTCACCATAGATCTACCAGATACAAAGCCGTGCTGGTTTGGAGAGATTTGTTCTTTGAATGAGAAATTGAGTTTGGTTGTCACAATAGACTCGAAAAGTTTTTTTTTTTTAATGAGGGTAAAACGATATGTTGTCATCGAACAAGGACATTGAACATCGACGAATAGGATAAGATATCACAAAAGACAAACATGACTTCGAGATGGTACAGAACTTCAGCTACCTAGGATCCCATAGGCACGAAAAATAACATCAGTGCGGCAATGAAATGGAAAAAAATTGATGCCAATGGCTGCTTCTTTGGTTTAATAAGGTA
Organism: Melanostoma mellinum; assembly: GCA_914767635.1. Lineage (NCBI taxonomy): Eukaryota > Metazoa > Arthropoda > Insecta > Diptera > Syrphidae > Melanostoma > Melanostoma mellinum. The sequence goes on along the minus strand of OU612059.1, from coordinate 55,991,823 downwards.
ATTGAGAAACGAAACCCTCTCCAGAAAAACCAAGGTTACCCTGCATAACACCTTGATCATCCCAGTCCTGCATTACGGCGCGGAAGGATGGACCTTATCTTAAGCGGATGATGAAAAGAAAAATACTCCGAGTGGTTCCGTATGTGCAGACAATATGTGGAGAAGAATATTCGATTTATAGAAGACTTTCCTTCACAGCCCAATACGCTTCAAAAAATTTGTAAGGTTTATTTTATTTGACTCAGAAATAAGATCATGGGTGGGAAACTCACAATGGAAAGGAGTTCATAAAATACTTTTGAAACTGAGAACTTTAAACTCCCAAGTAACAAGCAGACATGCTTACCACTAAGCCAAGGGCACCACGTTACTATGTTTTGGGCAAAAAAAAAATCATTCCGATGACGTCTGTGGCCGTGGTAACCGTGGCGTGATGGTAAGCATGTCCGCCTGAGGTTCATAGTTCGAATCCCAGCAGAGGCAAACATTTTTTTCCACGAGGAATTGGCAAGTCCTCCGTTAGTGAATTCATTGCCATGAAAAGTGCTTTCTCAATTAGCCGTTCGGAACCGGCAGAAAATTCAAGGTCCCCTCCATTCCCTCACAAGGTATGGTTGTGAGAAACGCGCTAGGCCCAGGGGCTCCTCGCTCTGTTGCGCCCGCGCCACCCTATTTATTTTATTTTCTGACGTCTGTTGCCGTGAATATAATGCCCTGTTTTCCCGATTCCTTATCGGGTTTAGATAACTGCTCTGTCATTAAAAAAGTTTAAAAGTTTTACTTAACTCTTGTCCCAGAAATTTGAAAGTTGCAATACAAGCGAAGGACTCTCTAGACTCGCCGTCTTCAACAACACCCGACTCAACGTGCTACAAATATTGCAATTTGCATACACAGAACCAAAGCAATGGAAAAACTTTCTATACCAAGGAAAAAAAAAGAATCTAAGCGTTCGTTCTCACTAAAAGAACTGGACTCTTTTGACTTCACAAGAATGTCAGACTTTGAAATTCAAATCTCGAATTTTAGTGGTTTGTAGAATGTATTCCGTGTGTTGCTTTAACATTAGTCGTAGGTTCCAATGAGAGATATAGCGAATCTGCATCCGCAAAAATGTAAGTTCAGCATCATCATCCGCACCAACCAATGCGGATTTACATTCGATTGCAGATTCAAAACCAGTTTCGGTGGCAAGAAAGACATTGGCATCCGCAACATCCCTCGTTCCAACCAGCAAGTAACTATCTTCCAATTTTCATCTCCATTTCAATTCAAAATAAGTATCATTTCCTAGACATTCGTCTATTCCCATAAAAACGATATTATTTTTGAAATCAAAGCCAAAAACTTTGGTTTAAGAAAACTTTGCTTTTCCGGAATCCACCCCTTGTATTAGAAAAGTAACTCAAGTAGGGGAAGGTCTATGAAAGTTTGAAGTTTCCACTTAGCATCACGCAATGGAGCATTAAACTACCCATGAATATTAATTAGCTTGTTTAAGGAACAGTATACTTAACTTGACTGTTAATTCAATAGATTTGAAAAACAAAACTTTCAATTGATGATTGATGTTCTTATCGATGCCGCAAGTTAGTTATCCATACAATTTAATTAAAGATTCATAACGATGATGGATGATCCACGGATTGGGTTTGAATATATGAAAAATAACAATGATTAGCGTGAATTAATTTCGTTTATTGTGATTGGATTACATTCAAACTTCTGTACTATGCTAAGGGATAAATCAATACAAGGCTTATTGGAAGATTACCAGAGATTACATTTGAGTTTTTTTTGTTTTTTAACTCTTTCTAAAATGAGAAGTAGCAGAGCAAAGTGTCAACAGAAGTTTTTCGGAATTAGCTTTAGACTGAAAACTTTTTCGTCATGATACCTGAAACAGAAGACTACAATTACATGTAATGCAAGTAAACTATGACAGATGTAAAAAATTTCTGTGCCATAAAGTTACAAGTTTGCTTTTTGTTTATAAGTGCAAGTTTTTCTTGTGGTAGTAGTGGCGTGATGGTTACCATGTATTCTTGTTAACCCAGAGGTTCGTGGTTCGAGTCCCAATGCAGTCAAAAATGTTTTTCCACGGGTATCGCCTTTCGCAAGGAATTGTCAAGTCTTCTGTCAGTAAATGTTTACTAGGCTGTGTTTCCAATCCTCATAAACAATTCCCTTTAGACTCCTTGTTCTCAAAATTGATGGATTTTAGTTCCATTTATGTTGACATATTAATATGTGGTGACTTGAATAAGGATTTACTTGTTAATAGTGTTACTTTCACTTGTCTTTTTGATAACTGCGCTATGTTTGGCCTTGAAATAGTAAACAAAACATTTCCAACACACTTCCGCCCAAACTGGATACCTAGTTTGCTTGATATTTTTTTTTTTTTGTTGGAAATTCTGAAAAAATCCTAAGCATATCGGGTATCTCATCTTATCATAATTTAATTTTTATAATTTTTATATATTTGCTTCAATTCAGCTCTTCTTCCTGGTCAATTTAGTTATAGAGACTTTAAAAATATCAACATGAATGAGCTTACTCAGGAATGTCTATCTTTGCCTTGGAATTTGTGTTTGAATTTGCCCTCTGTGGATGCTAAAGTTGAAGTTTTTGAATCTTTAATCTTGAGGCTTTATGATAACCATATTCCAATTAAAACGGTTTGTTTGGTGGACTCTCGTATACCTTGGTTTAGAAATGGGATAAAAAATCTTATCAATGAAAGGGACAGACGTTATTCTCGTTGGAGGAGACATAAAAGTCCAACGAATTGGAGTGCTTTCAAAAAAATCAGAAATTTTTAATTTTTTTTTATTTTATTTCATTTATCTACAAGCAGCTAACAGATATAGCACTCCAAGAATAAATAATTAAAATATAAATAAGTTTAACAAATCAGTCTTAAATTTACTTCGACTAAGAATTGAAAAATCTATTTTTGAAGGCACTTTATTGAAATCAGCTATACATCTTGATAGCGTTTCATTACATCCATAAATTGTTCTATGCACTTTTTGAAATAGGAAAATTCTTGTTCTCGTGGACCTGGCAGGTACATGAATAGGTAATAGAGCAAGGAGTTTTGGACACTTTATGTGGAAGCATAGTAAGTCTCTTATGAGCATCACACCATGCATTTTTCTTCTTGATTCTAATGAATTAATTCCAAGCAATAAGCACCTAGCTTTGTAATCAGGACAGAAACCCCAGCTCATTTTGTTAAAAACACATTTTGTAAAGCTGCTTTGAACCGATTCTACCTTGTCAGAATTAACTTTAAAAGCGGGACTACAGATTACATCAGCGTATTCCAAAAGCGATCTGACAAGAGATACACTGCCAACCACTAGGATGAGGCCACAAATTTTGCGATTGATTTTCGCTTTTTATACCTGGTGGAAGTTTTGTACCCGGAAAAGTTTATTACCACTTAATAGGTACGTGTTTTCCCATTACAAATTCATAAAGTTAAAGGGTTTATTCGAAACGACCGTTGGAATTTCCCAAGATCAATTAATGAACTACTGAAAATAGGTATAAAAAGGTGCTCCACTAGGATGAGGCCACTACGAATATTTCCGTACAGAAGTGCGGAAGTGCAAATTTTTGTATAAAATATCTAATAAAGTGTTAAAAATAACCGTTTTAATTATGTAGTTTGAAGCACACATGGGTTCCGGAAAGGCTTTGACAGCGACAGAAAGAGCAAAAATAGACGCTTTCAAGGAAACAGGACTCTCAGGCCGGGAAATAGCAAGGAGACTTAACAGTAGCAAGACAGTCATAAACAATTATCTTGCTGATCCCCTAAAATATGGGGAAAATCAAAAAGGACGCACGGGAAAAGCCACAACACCAAGCGAAAATCGGTCGATTCTACGACTTGCCTCAAATTCTACTCTACCAGCGACTATGATAAGGGCCAAAAGCGGAGTTTCAGCCAGCATAACAACGGTTCGAACAATATTACAAAAAAGGAATACTATTCAAAGGAGGAAACTGAAAAAGAAACCAGTTTTGAAGCCAGTACACAAGGAGCATCGCATGAACTTTGCAAGACATCATGTTGCTTGGAGCAGTCAATGGAAACGCGTTGTCTTTTCGGATGAAAAAAAGTTTCATTGACGGTCCTGATGGTTACAACTTTTATTTCCATGATTTTAGAAAGGATGAGCTTATTTAGACAAGACATCATAGCCTTACATCAGGTGTAATGGTGTGGGGAGCTATTACCTATTATGGCACGAATATTGGAATTGGAGTTGGAGGTTTTGTCCACAACAATGAATGAAAAGAGCCACAAATGTTTGCTGGAACGGTCATTTCCAAAATTGAAAAACATTTTTGGACATCTGACTTGGATTTTTCAACAAGACAATGCCCCAATCCACACTAGCAGGGTTGTCAGAAGCTGGATTCAATCAGAAGACGTGGAACTTTTGTCATGTTCGCCATATTCACCGGACTTAAACATTATTGAAAACGTTTGGTCATGGCTATCTCGTAAAGTTTATGAAGGCAGTAGACAATTTGAAGACAAGGACACCTTAATTGATGCTATTCGTAGTGCCTGGGCACAAATTTCATACGATTATTTAAAAAAAAATTGTATGATTCTATTCCAAATCGTCTAATAGAGGTTATATCCAAAAATGGTGGACATACTCATTATTAACGTAATAAAACGTTATTAGTAAACATTATAAAACCATAAAATGTTAACATTTCATCCTTTTTTTGATTTTCTAAAAATTGTGCATGTGGCCTCATCCTAGTGGAGCACCTTTTTATACCTATTTTTAGTAGTTCATTAATTGATCTTGGGAAATTCCAACGGTCGTTTCGAATAAACCCTTTAAATTTATGAATTTGTAATGGGAATACGTACCTATTAAGTGGTAATAAACTTTTCCGGGTACAAAACTTCCACCAGGTATAAAAAGCGAAAATCGATCGCAAAATTTGTGGTAATGTGGTTTTTAACATTTTGTGAGGAATCAAGAATAACACCTAAGTCCTTAATGTTTGAGACACGATCTTAGACATCAGATTCAATTGTGTAACTAAGCCGAGTACTGGTACATTTTCGAGTAAATGAAATAATAGCCGCGTTTTATTATCACAATGATCTAATCCGGATCAGATCTTGATAATAAAACAGCTTTGGATCATCATATTTCCAGTTGGAAGTTGTGAGAGACTCGCTCTTTCAACTGACTTTTCAAAAGAGTTGCAGCGTTGCCCTACTAACTTTTTTTTCAATGGTTAATTTTTTGTTCTTTTTTTTAGGGAAATATGATACTCATGCACTTTGTCAAATATATATTTTGTTTGCACTAATTCTTATTAATTTCACGAATATATGTTTTGTTTTGTAAAACTTTCTCATTATGTCATGTATTATACAAAAATAAATAAATGTGAAGTTTCTCGCTATCTATCTAAAATATATTTCATTTCACACAGATAAAAATGTTCATGTGGCAATACTGTTGTTATTGGAAATATTGGAAATGATACCAACGTTTTCAATGGAAATAGAAGAACTAATTTTTAGATCACAAAAATAGATCCAACTAAAAAGCAGGATTTCACTTTGTTGTTGTAACGCTAATAAACCCATGATCTGATCCGGATCAGATCAATAAGAATATGCGGCTAATGTTAACATTTTTCATATTAAGTTTCAAGCAATTTACGTGACACCAGTATGAGAGAGAATCAAGGTCAGACTGAATCAATTGACGATCACCTAAGCTTTTAATTGTTGAGAATAGCTTGAGATTGTCTACATTTAACAAACACCTACGATATTTGAATACAGATATAATGTCATTGATAAAAATTATGAAGAACAATGGGCCGATGTGGCTACCTTGGGGTACACCAGATGTGCACTGAATTTCTTTTGAAAAAGAATTTTCAATTTAAACCTGTTGTTTTCTACAGGAAAGGCACGGGGATATCCAACGAAGGAGTTGAAAATGAAAACATCTCAAGTTTAGCAAGAAGTATTTGGTGGTTTACAGAATCGAACGCCTTATTAAAGTCCATGTATAATGCATCGACTTGAAAACCATTTTCCATAGCACTGGTTACAAAAGAAATAAAATATGCCAGATTTGTTATAGTGGATCAACCAGATACAAAACCATGCTGTACTTCTGATAAATATTCGTTTGTGAATATTCAAACAATTTGGGAATTGCAGAGTTTGCAAATACCCCTATAATTTTGAATAACACTTTTTGAGCCTGATTTATGGATCGGAACTTAATAAGAAAGTTTCCATTCTTCGATGAAGATTCCTTCTTGAAAAGACTTAATAAATATCAAAAGTAAGGGAGTGCTAATAGAGTTACAACATTCCTTAAGCACTGTAGCAGGGATGCCGTGAGGCCAGAGCTAGAGCTAGATTTGAGAGATAAAAGCGCTGTATTAACTTCTTCGAAACTGAACTTAATGGATCCAATATTAATGCTACTGTTCAATTGTGTGAGTGAACTTTTACTAAATCTAGATACGGAATAAACCGATTCAAACAATTTAGCAAATATTTCGACTGTGGAATCTAAGTCCGATGATTCGACGCCACTGCAATGCATAGTACTTGGAAACCCTACTGATTTTCTTTTGGAATTTATAAAAGACCAGAATGATTTCGAATTGTTTTTGATATTGCTTTCAATATTTAGAACATAAGATCTATAAAGAAAATTGCTAAGAACCACAAAATTTTTACGTAATTTACTAAAGTCTTCGTAATCAGGTTGACTTTTAGATTTACTATATTTTACTTTTATTTTTATTTTTTTTATTTTAGTTTTTTTGAAGTGAAAACTTCTTTAGGCGCGTTTGGCACTTTTGCGATGGGGGTAAAGCAATGAGTTCGCGACCGACACCATTTTTTGGCTCATTGTATTTCGTATGTAAATTCGTCATAGCCCAGCGTCTCAGGTTCGATTCCCAGCAAAGACTTCCATTTTTTTATTTATTTAAAGTGAAAACATAAACAAAAATTGTGGCCAAGGCTGGGATTCGAACCTGAGACCGTTAGTCTAATAGCCATCGACTCTACCATTGAGCCAAGAAACACATTAATTTTGCACTGCTAAATGACTTAAAAGAATGGAATAGCAAATATTTTACTACCATTTCAATGAAGTCGATGAGTGAAGCTGGAATCATGGCAGAGTAGGAGACGCACTGGTCGATGATTCGAACTTTACAACAAATTAAAAGAGATCAACAACTCATCGCGATGATTTATCGATGGAATTGAAATGGTTGCATGAAAATAGTTTGAAAAACCATTACTCAAATATTCACTAATTTCGTTTCTAAACTTAGTGCATTGTCCTTTCATTTTATTGTCAAAGCTTACGAGCGCAGTTACAAAATCTGTAGACACTATCGACTATCGTTAAAAAATTGAATGTATTGATTTTAACAGAATTTCACAAGGGTGATGAAGAAATATAGATATGGTATTCCAGATTTCAATTTAGTTGCTAGTTTGAGAAGGCACGATCGTCCAGCAGCAGGAGCAGCTATCTGTAAAAGGTTGTCTGATACAACTGCCATATTTTGCTCAAATCATATGGATTTGCATACGAGGTACCTACACTAGTATATGTTTAGTAGTAATGTTTTTGATATCGGCGATTTTATTATATAAAAATTTATTTATTTAGTCTGAAGAAGCTTCTCCATACCTTCACGATAAAAATGATTTTGAGTGGTGATTTTAACATCAACTTCGGCGATGCTACAAATTTGCCACTTTTTTAATTTTTAAAAGATGAATACTATTTTACAATGACGAATGACCGCAGCCTTAGTACAACGAAATATAAAGCGACAATTGATGCAGTCTTTGCGATATATTTAAATAGATTTGAGACAAAATTGTTCGTTTCCTATTTAAGTTACCATAGACCTATTATTTCAGTATTAGAATACGATGATTGTAGGGATGAAATTGTGAATGAAAACTCATAAGTTTCATTGATGTTCCTCTATATGTACATCTACATAAGTATATTATAAAAGATTTTCCTGTACCTACATCAAAATATTTACTGAAAACTCAATTCTGTTTTCACTTCCGTCGGCACTCCCGGAGTGCTTCTTTTTTTTTCTTAATCGCTGAGTTGCTTATTAATCCAAGGTGAATTCAGTTGTATGTCAAATAAAAAGAGCAAAAGCGAGATATTACTCGTTCAAACTAAATGTAAATCTACCTTGCATGCAATTGTGAAAAAATATTAAAGGATGTGGTATCCTGAGTAAATAAGAACGTATGTGTCTTAGATCCAAATCAAATTAACGGATATGTTCTCCCTCATGGTTCCTCTTTTCAAACTGACTTGAGACAAACAACAAATTCTAGCTCAATGAATTTAGAAAGACCAAATAGTGTTCCACCTTTAGAGATATTGTGTGTTACACAAGTTGATGTTCTTAAAGCAGTGAATAATATTAAATCAAATGCTGTGGGTGTTGATGAAATTTGCCCAGTAACGGCAATGGGCTCATCAGTTAGATGTTGCCGCACTCTTCTAAGACGGAAATTTTGTTCAGATTATACCGACACTAATAAAATTCACTGCTCTCACATGCAGTGAATTTTATTTTTAAGCCAATGTGCAAGACATATGACACTTAAAAAAGGTAAACAAAATGATACGAGCCCATTGCCGCACCTGGGCGAAACGCGAATTTAGGAGTTGTGGTGATCTTCACGATATTAAACACATCTTTTAAGAAATTTATTTTTTAAGATTCCTATTTTTAAATAAATTCTATTGTTAAATCGATACATGGTGGTATAAGACAACTCAATATCTTAGCTCATTTTACACCTCAAGCTACTAGAATGAGACTAGCAAAAACTTAGTTGATTCCCATAATCAGTTGTAGTGCCACTATAGTACAGTAGTCTTGATTTCAATGAGAAAGTTGCAAGTGGCTTACATTACAATTGTGCGATATGTTTTTGGATTACGCCGTTTTTATAACGTATCTATGTTAAGCATACAATTTTTGGGATTTCAAAAAATTTCTTTTTCTCTCTCTCTTCTCTTCTCTTCCATTTCCCTTTTCTTTGCTGACTCTCTTTCTCTTTAAATCCTTTTTAAGCCGACCATTTTTGGACTCACTCCCCTCCTGACCTAAAAATTAAATATTATTTTTAAGTACTCATAATAAGAATATAATTCTTTTTGTACTTCGCATTTCTTTGAAATAAATAAATAAATAAAAGTAAAATAAATAAAAAATAAATTCATTACCATGAAAAGCGCTTTGTCGATTAGCCGTTCGGAATCGGCAGAAAAATGTAGGTCCCTTCCACTTCCTCACTAGGCATGGTTGTAAGAAAAGCGCTGGGTCCTGGGGCTCCTCGATCTGTCGTGCCACCTTATTTATTTATTATAAAAATGAAGAGTTTTATGTTAAATTGAACTGAAATACTAGTAACTCTACAACTCTTTTTTTATTGATTTTTTTTTCCTGGGAACAAACATTTAATTAGGATGTCCAGGTAAAAGGATCCATGGATTGAGGTGGAGATAGGACAGGGATGTGGTAAGTGATGGGGGCAAGGGTGAGTAAGGGGCTACTGCAGGATTAGGAGGTCGCAGTAGCCATGGTGGTATCTCTGGGATACGAAGGGTGGGCAAAACCTCCGAGGGTCTATTCCAACTAAGACCCTCCCCGCTAGGTAAACTGCACAGGGACATTTGGGTCGCCAGTTTTTTTTTTGTAAGGCATGTTTTTTGGTAACAATGTTCAGAGCTGTGGTTGCAAGAACCCCCCCGCGACGAGCTAGCCTTTGGCTTTTGCAAGCATGCCAGCGGCCACAGCCTGAACACCCCTCTTGCTTCTGCTGCCCGGACCAGCCTCATATGCCTGTACATATGGGGTTGTAAGGGTGGTCTACTAGGAGTGAGAGGGGCTGAACACCGGTTCCGTGTAGAGTGTAGAGTCCACACTATGCCGGTATACGGATCCATTTCATTGGGTTCGGCATTCGGTAAGGAGGAAGGCCGATCGGAACGTGCACACTAAGTCGGTATTGCCGATCGGCATGTGTTGATTCATGCCGCTTGTCAAAGTGTGGACGCATCTTTAGGCTTCTGGAAATTCAATCGGGTCTCTACCGACTTTATAGACGAAGTTTCTCTTGGTGAACAACCGGATAGTGTAATTTTGTATTCTCTAATTTTGTATATCAAGACGAAAATTTCTATCCCTATACAAAGTTACCAGATGACTGTCGATTTAATTTAGAAAATCTATTGCCGTTTCTCTGTTCAGTGATGGTACGCTCGGTGCTTTAAGGAAAAGCAAGGCAATTCTTTGTTGGAATTGCGACTTTAAATTGACTCTATAAACTTAAAATGCCAAGTACTGATTACACGAGATTGACTCTTCTCAGTTTCAACTACGACGGGCAACAAAAAATATATACAAGACACATATCCGCAATAGCTCTATGAAATAAAAACAAAGCTAAAGGACAATAAAGGAATCGGGTAGACTTACACAGTCATTTCTCATGCCTGACAATGACCGTCAACTTCCTCTCTATGTAAACATTCATTTCGAAGAACAAACAAAAGGAGACGAGTGACGCTGACTTGATTTAGAATTTAGATGATAAAATGCCAATTGCTACCGTTAGCTTCCTTTTCAGTATAAAGTTTTGTTCCATCTGATTTCAGTCGGATAACCGTGGTTGAAGTAATAGAAATTGATTTACACTCAAACTTAGTATGGAGTAGGTAGTGAACAAGTTGAGAAAGAACAATAAACTGGGAATGAGCGAAAATAACAAACATTCAGCACGACGAAGGACGCGACGGCCGACGACAACACGATACGATGAAAATAAATGCATTGGGCGCCAAATAACGTGTTGAGAATGGTAATTTAGTGATTTGAATTAGCCTCTAGCTATGTTGTGTACTTACAGGGGATGTTTATCATAACAAATGGACAAAAAAAAATCACCATGATGACAAAACAGTATACTTAAAGGAAATTAAAGAAGAAACTGGGAGGGTGCAATTGAATAATTGGAAGGTAGCTTGACAAAGAAGTTTGCTGTTTCCTACTCCTTGAAGTAGTCGATGTGACACACTTGAAAACTTTTTACTCTGTAATCAGAAATGCTGTTGAGTTCTGTCACTCTCATTCATTAAACGATCAAATTACTATTCTGCGAGGACACACGATGGATGGCAAAACAAGTCATTAATGGAAAGAGAATTTGTTGTTTTAATTTAAAAGTTTTAAGGACTTTGGTGTTCGGTGATTGGAAAGACAATTTAAGAGAATGGCAGGTGTAATTTTAACTTTATTTTTACAGGAATGAGAGATAGAGTGAATAAATCTACCATTGGCGCCCAACGTGATGCTATTATTTTTTTAATGAAATGGAACGTCGAAATGTGTTTAGCCGAGACTACTTAGATACATAAACGGAAGTGATAATTTGAGCTGGACGTTTTTCATACATTTTCGAGTTTGCACCTTTTTATGTCGAGTGACTTCATAGACGACTCATTTCAAAATCAAATCAGGATGTCTTTCAGTTATGTGACATCCTTAAAACATTGCAAAAGAATGCTCCTTAGTTTAGGGGACTTGAATGTGTGCATCCGCAGGAAGATATGTGATCAAAATATGTACACTACAAAGTAAAGTTCTAAAATATAATTAATTGGCGCCCAACACAGATGGTGCGTAGTTCTTCAAACATACCTGTGTGATACGAAAAACTTATAGAATACTCCCAGAAATTATGGAACATAAAATATATGTCAGAAAAATATTATTCGAAGAGCCTACAATGGGCCCTATCACTAGGCCCGTCTGAGCAGTTTCTCTTACTTCCAATACAAAATTAAAAATCAAAAACGCCCTCTAAGTGTGTGTTTGGCTAGCAAATCAGTTACTGTTGATAAAACTACTAACATATTTGCTGCCGAAAGTTCATTACTAAGATATTTTTAGTCCATTTTCATATTCCGAAATTGTTACGACAAACGGGCTTGGTGATAAAAGATTCTAATGACTTTGAAAAAAAAATTCTTAGGCATTTTACGTGGCATGTGTTGCAGAAACACTTTCCTTTAAAAAAAATTACGAGAGGCGGTCAAAGTTGTAATGAATTTTGTTTTCCGTTTCCTTGTCCTTGCCACTGTGGCATGTAAAAGACTGGCAACTACATTAGCCTGTTTCCTGTACGCGAAGATTTTAAAAATTCAAAAAGTCTTAGATATGTTATCTTTTCATAGCAAAAGCAAAAGCTTTTTCCACATCTTAAATATATTTTTTTCTTCAGTAGAACTTGTTAACTAACCTGTTTATTAACTTCTGCTTGAAGAGCTCAAAGCTTAAAGACTTTTGGTAGAAAGATAAGGGTATCTAAGTATCTGAATATCGACTCACCTGAAAGAGAAAAGAAAACATGTTTAATTGATTGTGTTTTTCAATGTTTAATAAATAAATAAATAAATAAATAAATAAATAAATAAATAAATAAATAAGGAGGCTATGGGAACCTCGTGGCCTAACTTCTTTCAAGGACCTGTAATTTTATGCTGACTCTAAACCTCAACGAAAACGATTTTCATTGTACTTCGTAGTTTATTACTCACAGAGGACTTGCCGATACCTCGCGAAAGGTGATACCCGTTTCAAGGGAAACAAATCATAAAGAAGCAAGTGTAAATTGAAGCCCAAAATGACAAAATACCTACAAAAAAATTCTTTAAAAAAGGGAATAAATAGAAAAGAATATTAATTCAAAAAGAGTGGTGGAATTGCAAATGAATAAGGGAATGCGAATAGTAAAAACACATGATTCAGTTCTCCCGCACCGACCCAATTCAACGTCCACATTTGCCATTCAACCAACCTCATTCACATCCACAACTGATTTATTCAAAATTTTTCGCAGGGATTGTTCCTCTGGAGATTCAGAAAGCCTTCGACTGGACTTGTAACCTGCCCGACTTCTGTACTAGCTAACTAATAAAAGGAAAACTTTAAACATTTCTTACTTACTTAGGTAGGTATTACAGTACGGTGTTTACCTGGGAATCAACCCACATCATTCGCCAACAATTTCGATTTTAGGCGAACTGTTTCTAGTTTTGCACTTTAAGTCGATTCAGGTCTTCTTCCACTTGATTGCGCTACATAAAACGAGGTCTCAGGGCTTGCGCTTCTGAAGTTTTCATTGAAAGAGCTATCAAAACCCATTAGTTGAACCGGAGCGTAAGTGATGACCGGATCTACATCTCGCGGTCATGAATTTTCTCGAAGCGTACTCTACTACTCTCTAGTCTAATACAGGTAGTTTTTGAAATTTCTTCTCGACACTTCGTCCATAGGGACCATCTAGACTAGATCTTAAGCGGTGGAACGGCTTGGTCTCTCTCAAAATAAAACACATTAGTGCGACGCGACGATAGGTGTCATCACAGGACACTGTCTTATTGGAAGACATGCTACACAGCAAGAACTTTTTTTGCAGAATCTGTATGGATAAGGAGGAGGAGGAGACTGTTCCTCACATTCTCTGTTCATGTCCAGCTTTAGCTCACAAAAGTAGGATATGCCTAGGTTTAGGTTCGCATTTCTTTGATGACTTTAGTAATCTCACCCACATCGACGTCCTATGTCTCTCCCGCTTCATTGCTAGATTGAAATGATTCCATTGGGATAAGGATTCGTTAGATCTATTCTGGTACCACAATGGACCCAACGGGCCTAAGTATGTTAGCCGAGCTAACAGCCACTTTGACCTTACCTAACCTAGTTACCTTGCTTTTTTCACAGAAGGACTTATTTCTCAATTGTCTTCTTAGCCCAAACAAGCAACATTTGATAGCCAAACTGAAGTTGTTTTCCGTGTCTATAGCGGATCCTAGTTAGTCTTGTACTACCTCGAAGTTATGTTCGTCCAATTCGTCGATGTTCGCTGTCCTTGTTTGATGACAACATATATACTTCGTTTTACCCTCATCAACCATCAAACCAAAATTTTTATCTTTTTGGTTTAAATGCTGGCGAAATTCAATATCGTCTCGAGTTTCTTACAATCTTTTCAATTAGTGGTCCGAGTCAAACTTGGCCTCTTGGAAAGAAAATTGGGTTATCTATAAGGTCGCGTTTTATTGGGAATTTCTATATTCACTTATATTCACTTCAATTGCGAGTTTCAATAAAACGATTTTTTGACTATATTCACTTAGTAAGTTCACTTTCAATTATACTTTTAATGTTGGTACCCTTAGCACTTGTTCTAAGGATAAGAAACATTAAAAATTTGCAATCAGAAGAATGTAAATGCATATCTTTTATTTTCCAATTCTATTTTTCTCAATTAAATTCTCGAATCTCAATTTACTTGCCGCATTTCAACTTTTGACTTTCGAGATAAAAGCCCTGTTCACATTGTACAATTAGTTGGACAGACTTCGTTTGATAGAAGTTGGACGGTCGGATGTAGTTTTCGTTCACACTCATCAAGCTTGCCGTCCAACTTTATGTCACATACCCTTCACTCATTCCAACTTCTAGATTTTCATAAATTTTTGAAAACCATCCAACAAGTTAGACAAGCGGTCGTCTGAAGGGTACACACTATTAAGCATTGGTCGTTCAAGCCCGAGTCTGTCCAACTACTTGTACAGTGTGAACTGGTCTAAACAAACAAATGTTACTTTAATTTTTTTTCGCAATGGCTGCGTTCAAAAGATTCATTTTTATTTTTAGGATCGGATAATCGAATCGAATTAGGATTCAGATTTCGATGCAGGTATTTATTTCACAGTTACTATAGTTTGCGAATTAAAAACTTATGACTGTGACTTATGACTTGTGACTTATGAATCAAATAAGTCAAAAGCTAAGAGGAATAAAGAACAAGAGGGAAAACCATTGCTTCTCCTGCCACCACCACCACCTTAACACCACTTTATTTTTGGTTTTTATTTTTGGGATTTTATGGTGTTGGTGAAGTCAGTTTGAGGACAGATGCAGTAGTGTGTGTGTGGTTTTGCCTCTTCTTGTATCTCCTCTGTGGTCAAAAGCCATAAGCAAGCAAGTGACTCATGTTTTTGGTTACCTTGGTTCTGATGTTCTTATTTGGAAATTTTTTTCTGACCGTTTGCGAAACTTTCCTTGTTTGTATGTGTGTATTTTAGTAACTGTGTGTCCTGATTCATCTACTAGGTATTGAATCTGTTGTCGAAACTCAGAAATATTAACGAACACACCCCAAAGTCTGCCAAACTCTAGGTTCCAAAAAAGAAATTTACCAACCATCCCTGTTGTTCACTTCTGCAAGTGAGCTTTTTTTTGTCCACTTACGCTATTCACTTAAGAGTTATTGTTTTTCCATGAGCGATGTTTTGCGATGTTTTGCTGAAGTGAATATAAGTGAATATAGATTCCCAATAAAACTCGGCTATAGTCAGTTGAGTTGGCTTTGTATCTTTATAAATTTAAAGATGCGGGAAGCTACTAGGAAGTGCAACTTGTTAACAACAATTAATCCCGCAGTAAAATCGAATAGCCCTACGCAGTTTTCGTAGGCTTTGTGTAGCAGGTTATGCTTATTGATTGTAAAAGATGGTTAAATTTTAAGGGAAAATGTTGAATGTGAACCACACCTAAGAGTCAAGTATTTTTCTGCATTACATTTGAACCATGGAAAGATACCGATCGAGCAACGCGCTAAAGTTATTCAGGCTTATTATGAAAATGGGTGTATAAATCAAAATGCGTATTGTCCACTTCGTGATTTTATTTTGGTGAATTCAATAGTCCAAATGTGCGTACAGTCGGAAAAATATTGGAAAAATTTGAGCAAACCGGGTAGAAGATATGAAAACGCCAGTACATGCTCGTACAGCTCGTAGTGCAGAAAATATTGCTGCTGTTCTCGATAGTGTGGCTAAAGAGCCGTCCCCCTCAACTTGTCGTCGTGCCCAACAATTGCATCTCTCACGCTCGTCGTTGATGAACATTATGCATAAAGACTTGCAAGGTGCAATTGACTCAAAAACTAAAGCCTACTGGCCATTTCAAGCTTCGTCAATTGTGAGAATGGTGGCAAGAAATGACAACAGTGGATGATCAATTTTCGAAGAAAATCATCTACAGTGATACGGCACATTTTTACCTCAGTGAATTTGTCAATTAGCAGAACTGCCGCATTTCAGCGAATCGTAATTCAAGAGCCCACAAAGAGTGACTTTTTGGTGCGGTTTATGGGCTGGCAGCATCATCGGCTCGTATTTTCCAAAATGAGGTCGGTCAGGCAGTTACTGTAAATGGTATTCGCTATCGTGAGATGATAATGGCCTTTTTACTGCCCGAAATGGAAGATTTGGATGTGGACAATATGTGGTTTCAACAGAACGGTATTACTTGCGACAAATTCAACGGCCTTGTTGACACTGATGGACATCTTTCAACAAAAAAAAAATTGTTATTTGAAAGAAAAAGTGTAAGTCGATAAGTCGGCAGAAATTGAGGTAAAGGATGTGATAATTCAGCCCATTAACGGCATATAACCTCTATTATGTCTCAGCGCCATCGAAAATTAGGACCATCGGATGAATGGGTAGTGAATACCCCCACATTTGAAACAGCGGACAGAGAAGTCATTTTGAAAAATTGGTTTAAATATGGAGTAAGACATTGAAGTGATTACAGGTATATCTGCAGCGACATTTACAAAGAACAAGGATGGAACTCTTGATACTCCCTTTTTAACACACTCCTTATGTATTCCGAAGCTAAGACATTGGGAGAAAATGAAAATATTTTTTAATTGGCGCCCAAGTCGAAGGCCAAATAAAAGCAAAAACTGAGTTTCCACTCACTGGCAGTTCCTTCCATTCGAGTTGAAAGAACATAACCGCATTTAAATAAAATATGACATGTCACTACTTCGCTGGCACACGTGTCTCTGTCTTCTCTGCAATTTTCATCCCCAAACACACTGAAATCTCTTAATTGAAAAATTCAAAAGTTCTAAAGAGATGTTGCTGGTTTCCATTCATTCTCCTTCATTTGTTCAATTCAAATGAAATTTTTATTGAAAAATTAAAAGTTTTACTCTCCATTAACTCATTTTTAGATTAAATTTTTCAAATTTCAAAAAAACAAAAAAACTCACCCTCCCAAGGACGAGAGATCAAAGAAATTTTTGTTAGAAGCTTTTATGCTTTATTCAAGAATAGAGATAGAGTCAGTAGGTACGAACTACCCATTAGTGAAACTTTAACAAAAAAAGAACATTCTTCTCTCCCTCTACCTATATCCCTGTGTATGCTTCACTATCTCCTGCCAATGTCTCTGCCACTGCCACCATAAAAGTTTAATGAAACCCGAAAAACACAGTCATAATCCTTTTCAACTGAAAGTAGGAAGAAATAAAGAATCACCTGTGCACTTAAAAGCATTCCTTGAATCACTAAACCCAGTGCCTGTCAGTGTGGTATTATATACTCGCAAATAATGTCCACCCACGATCACAACTCCTTACCATTTTAAGACTTTTCCACAAAATCACTCGTCGTAGTTTTCCCCCCAAACTGCGTACGGAATAGTTAGACTTTTCATTCGGTCTTACCACAATCGACAACTACTAAAAAACTAAAATAAAAAAAGGAGCCAGCCGACTGACAGTATTAGGGAGGTTTCTTCTTCAGTTTTTTACTTCACTCCCATTCCTTACATGACAAAAAGTTAAGCAAAAGAAAATTTCCACTTCTTTTTTTACATTCGAGGTGGAGATAATTTTTCTTGGAAAAAGTTATCACAGCGATGACGACGACGCTTCAAATCTTGAAATTAAGTAAAAGTTGGTTTCCTTTCCTCTTTTTTCTTTTTGTGTATTGTTAGCTTGTCGAAATTTGCTTTCATTCAGGTTTCATTACTTTCCTTTTTATTGTGTTCAGTTGAAAGCGAGGAGATTGTTTCTAAGTACTTTTAATCAAAGTCTCAACTCTCTCAATTTGATTGGGCTGAGGCAACTGGAATGAATAATGTTCAATTGAACTCATTTATAAATCATAAGCACTAATCAGGACACATTAATCCTTTGACATGGGGAATGTTGCTTAACCATGTGGATGGACTCGTTCGTATGCTATACCCCTTCATGTTCGAGTTTTGTATAATTTATTTGAACGACAACGTATCGATCGATTTCCATCGATTGAATTTTTGTTTTTCCTCATACATATAGCTGTTCAACTGACATGATTGACCTTATGGGAAAGGTATTATTCAAATGGCAATATATGGAAGCAGTTTTCATCATACACTGATTGGACATGATGCATTACATTGTTTAAACACGATGACACCAAGGTTAGGTGGAGCCAGATGTAATAAAACTGTTTAATGGACAAAAGGTGGGTGTGTGTTTGAGATTGCCGTTGAAAGCAAATGTTTAATGTGTTCCTTAAAGTCCTTGAAAAATGGTATTCAATTTTATTACTGCTTCTGTGCCATATTGTGGAACATGGCTGTGGCTGTCCCCACAACGTGTTCCGGTTAAAATTATGTTGACGTATGCTTTACGATCTTTGTTTTGTCTTTTTAAAGAAGAATCTCCTTTTAGTTTGGGGTCAGCAGCCAGCTTCACACCATCAATAACTTCGTTTGCCGATTAATTTTAGAAGCAAATGTCAGCAACATCTGGAAACTCCTTACCGCTGATACAACAATTTTTTGCACAAGAACAGTTCAGCATAAAAAAAAAAAAATCAAATCGAAAACTACTTTTGTGTTCCACAGTTAGTTGTTGGAAATTGTTTGTGGCTATGGAGCCAAAGGATACTATTCAGATAAGGATATCAAGACTTCAATTTGCTGGAAATGTCAACAGAGTCTATATAACAACATAAGTTTTCGATGAGAAATCAAGAATAAAGAGGAAAAAGGAAGGAATACCCCAAGATTGTAAGCTAGGACCTTTCCTGTTTATTGCCTATTGTCTACACAGCTGAAGCAGTGACAATGGTTCTGTCAATCAGTATTTTGTGGCTGATAACGTGACTTTGAGCCCTTCAGCGAAGAGTAGTTTTCTTTCTAGCAAGATAACAGTTATTTGAACGCCATCGGTAGAGTAACAGCTGAACAAGCAACAAACTTATTTCACACTTTTTTAAACATTTTTTAAAATGTGGTGTAAATAATAGAAAGACTAAAAGTCAACGTCTTTCCGCTAAATATTAATGCTTCTTGTGCTAGGAAAAAGTCTACGCCGTTTAAAGCAGAGTGTTTTAGACCCTTGTAGTAAATAAGTAAGTAAGTAAATGTGTGATTTTATTAATCCATACAAAAGTTTGTTTTTACATAGTTTTATAAAATTCACAAAAAAAGCATGGCATTTGCCGTCAGCCGAAAAAGAAAGAGAATATTCAAATATCAGATGGTTTTATAAGTAGAGATGCTTATATAAGTTTATAAAGCTATTATTGTTATTATAATTATTATAATTTTTTATTTTTTTTCAAAAGCTTTCGTTTATAATCTGTCTACGATATCTTAAAGCGTTTTTTACAAAACTTACTAGCGTTGACCAGTTGCTACCATTTAGAATGCTTTGCAATTCCTCAGTAGTGAGTGTGGTTTTACTAAAGTGGAAGCGTCTGATGCCATTGAGTACTGGGCAGATTCCAATGAAATGTTTTACATCTTCTGTCGCATGTAGATTGCACAGTGTACATTCAGTAGGGCGATCATTTCGATGTGGTATATAGTTAAGGTACAAAAGCTCTCCTCTTGATTTAAAAATGGTTGATATGGTCTCAATACTGTTACTATCGTTAAAATAATTATTTTGGAGATTGTGTTCCAATGTTCGGTAGAGGATTCTGGATTCACTCCTCTTTGCGCTTTCGTGATAAGTTTTAAATTGCCTCTCTTTGATTGTGTTCCACAAAAATTCCAACGATTTTTTCCATGTAGCAGGATTGTCGCTAACTTGATCTACGTTGTTTTCTGTGCATAACCTTAACCATTCTCCAAAGAATTGGGTTTTGCGATGCATCATATGCGAAGCCACAATTTTAGGTAGTCTATGTTGGTCATACTCCAATACTTTTCTTATATAATTGAAATGCAGTTTTAGTGTGTACAAATATAGAGGCGGTAGTCCAGTTTCCAAATGAAGCATGTACGTAGGTGTGTTTTCTGGCAAACGAAAAATTTTCTTTAAGAAGTATCTCAGTAGTTTTTCTACCTCCTCGTGTTGGAAAACACCCCAAATTTGTGCTGAGTAACACATAATAGTTCTTACTACTGCTTGAAATAATTTGTATTTTACACTTGGTGCAATGTTGTTTTTTCCCAGAATTTCTTTCCAGTTGCAGTTAATTGCAATTTTAGATTCCTGGAGTTTGGAATGGAAGTGCTTCTCAAGAGAGAGTTTGGGGGTCAAAATAACTCCTAGATATTTGTACTCTCTTACCTTTTCAAGCTCCTCGCCTTCCCATGTCCATTTTTCTTCCCTGGCATATCTCCCTGAACTATTTCTAAAAATCATAATTTTTGATTTGGTGGTATTAACCTTTAAATTCCATTGACAACAGTATTGCTGCAATTTGTTGGTCATAAGTTGCATCATTTTCGGTGTTTCTGCTAGCAGCACAATATCATCAGCATACATCAAACACTTGATGTTGACTCCTTCAAACACGATTCCGCCTGGGATGAAAGATGTTATATCATCTAAAAACAATGAGAAAAGTAGTGGGCTAAGTAAGCATCCTTGTTTCACGCCCTTTTTGGTATCAAACCAGTTAGATAACTGGTTACCATCCCACACTGCCGCTTGGTTGTTTTCATACAGGCTTTGTATAGTTTTTAGGTACTTAGTTGAGACACCTATATTGCTTAGTTTGAGGAAAAGAGCATTTCTATCTACTGAATCGAAGGCCGCTTTAAAGTCTACGAAGAAGGCGTATAACTTCTTTCCTTTATCCAGATACGTTTTCGCAATGCTTGTGAGGGTGAAAATGTTATCCACGGTTGAGTATTCTCTTCGAAAGCCTGCTTGGAACTCACTGAGGAGCTTGTTTTCCGTTACCCAGTTCGTTAAGCGATTGAGAAGTACTGCTGAGAAGATTTTCATCACTGAATTCAAGAACGAAATTCCGCGATAGTTGCTAGCGATTTCAGCATTACCTTTTTTAAATATTGGAAAAATAATACTTTTTCTGAAGTTTTCGTTTACCACACCTTCGTTGAAAATGTGGTTGAAACATTTTGTGAGACCTTGCTGAAATTTTAGAGTGGAGTGTATGTAAAACTCGTTAGGTATACGGTCTTCTCCAGGTGCTTTATTGAGCTTCGCTGCATTGATAGCTTCTTTTACCTCCATTAAAGTAATCGCATCATCTAGGTACTCATTTTCTATATGAGGCAGAGCGAATAGATGCAAGTTTGAGATGCTAATAGGGTTCAGCAAATTTTTAAAGTAATCCGCTAAAACTTCTGCTTTTATTTGGATTCGGGAGCGTCTTATAACGTCTTTACAGTTTATCGTTCTAGCTAACTTCCAGAAATCACGGCTGTTCTTGACCTCAGTTATTTTCCGTGAGAGATTTTGCCAATATTGCTTCTGTTTTTCCTTGCACATATTTTTATACTCTTTATTGGCTTGTTGGTAATCTACTTTGGTAGACAGAGTTGCTGATTTTTTTGCGTCACGGAGACAGCGAAAGGATTTGTTTCTCGCCCTAAAGCAATCCGCATCATACCAAGCTTGAACTGAAGTGGTGTTTCTTCTCCCTTGAGTTTGAAAAGATGACGCCGCAACAGCGATGCAGGACAGAAGAGTGTCTATTACATAATTGGTTTGTTCATCTTGGTTAGCATTCCTATCTAAAGCTCTGTCCAGCTCCATTTGGTATCTTTCCGTACATTTTTCATTCCATGTTAACTTTGGGAGTAGTTGTTGTCCTGTTTCTATGGGCACCTGTTCCGTGTAGAAACGAGCGGATATCAATATTGGCAAATGATCCGAGAACGGGAATTCGCCTACTTCAAGATCAGTCGTGCAGTTTAACCATTCTCCTTTAATGAGACAGTAGTCTATTGTTGAGGAAGCGCTTCCTCTGAAGAAAGTGTGGGATCCAAATTGATCGCCTTTTGTTCGCCCATTAAGTAGTGACAAGTTAATTGCTTCACACATTTCAATGAATTTTTTGCCATTAGTGTCTACTGTTTTGTCCATCGCCTTCCTGGTAATAAAGGTCGTATCACCCGTGAAATCTTCATGGAAGAGCCATAATTGTTTATCACCAACTCTTGCATTGCAGTCACCAACTACCATAACATTTTCTTCTTTGACTTCCAGGAGGAAGTTATACAGGCTGAGGAAATCTTGCCCCCAGCTATTACAATTCAAGTAAACTGGAATGATGAGAAAAGTTTGACCACGATTTGTAATTTGCACACAGGTTCTCTCTAGTTTACTCACAAAGGAGCATTGGTTACTTTTTTTTGTACTTTTTTCAGTCCGTAAATACATCCACCACTGGCCCTTCCATAAATCGATGTTCTCGATGCTAAGATCCAGTGCAATTCATAATCCTCAAAGATAATGGCATATGTTTCTTCGATTTCTTCAATAAAGGTTTCGAACAAGAAAAATATATCAAACTGCTTAATTAATTCAAAAAACTCTCTATGTTCTATTTTACTACGTAATCCTGCAATATTATACGAAATAATTTTTAAACTACTGTAACTATAATTTATTTCATTAATTTTATTTTCTAAGCGGTTATTAATTTCTACGTTATTTAAAAGGCTGACGGCTTCATTGTTAAAAGTTGCGACCCTTGTATACCATGCGGCTTTATCCCCCACCCTAAAAATCATAAAGGCCAGATCAATCAACCATCAAACAAATTGATCATGTTGCGATCGACGTAAGATACTCATCCAGTGTGAGTGAAGTTCGAACTTTCTGTGGCGTCAACTTTGACTTGGACAACTTCCTTATTAAGGCCAAAGAACGAAGAAAGATATCTTGTTCATGACTCGTTAGAGCCAACTCTTTGAAACGATATGACGCCGGAAAGATACAACCGCAAATTACAGCCACTGCCTATTTCAATTGAATCTCGCTTCAACTGTCCTTGAATCATGTGCTACCAACATTGAGCATTGAAGACCAGTGGCAGCAATGCAAAAAAAACACAGAATCGCAGTCTTAGGGGGTTCTTGGTTTCAGTCTGTTCTCAAAACGAAACCCATTGTTTGATGAAGAATGTAGGCATGCGAATGCAGTGCAACAGAAAACACAACAAATGCTGATGCAAAAGAGAACATCTTTTGACCACTACAAGACTAACAAAGAGAAAAGAAGGGAAGAACATCGAATTGTCAAAGCGAAAAAGAAGCAGCACTCGTTTGGAAAAATTAAGGGGTACCATTATGGGAATGAGATTCGAAAATTGTACCAAAAGGTAAAATGAACTCAAGACTGTAAAGGCCAGCAAGGAAACAAAGTGATAGAGTAGCAGAGTCGCTTCTGAGGATCTGAAAAAACTCCGTGTATCTAATTTTGGCAACCCTGAAAGGCCCGCATGACTATGCAGAGCTCATTGACACCTTTGATGTTGAAAAAGGTTTCATAAAAAACGCACCCTGTTATGCAACTAAAATAGAAAAGAAACATAGGCATTGCCAAAAAAGGCGCATAGCGAGACTTTGTAAGCTGGATCTTGTGGAGCGAATGGACAAAAACGCTTCTGATAAACGCTGAAAATTTAATCCAAAACGTTGCAGGCTTTTTTGCTGTAGGGCTAAGTGAAAGATAAGATTTATGTCAATTGGCCACAAAAATGAAGCTCGTGAAGTTATCGAGTCTTCCAAAAGTTGCCGCATTGACCATTGATACTGTTTTTCCTCTTTCAATTGCATACTTTTGCATTTGCCATGAAATAAAGGCGGTTTGTTAAATTAGTGGCTTTTTTATTTCAACACAATCTTCTTTAAGCTCAATATATTTAGTTCGGTGTTTTTCCAATTTGTTTTATTTCTAAATAAAAGTTTTTCGAGGCCTTCAAAATAGGCATTTGATTAAGTGATGCCCTCTTCATTCGACCTATGTAAGTCTCCTACCACCCAGGCATTTCTTCAGATTTGGAAACAGGAAATAGCCGCAGGGGACTAAATAAGGAGAATATTCTGGATGGGGTAGCAGTTCGCAGCCCAAATTATGAATTTTTCCAAAGGTGACTATACGCAGACACACGTATGCACTCGTGCATTGTCTTGATTAAACAGCTTCTTTTTTTTCTTCGCCAAATGCTGTCGTTTCTGCTTCAGATCAAAGTTGAATCGACCCAAAAAGCTCTGTATAATATTCTCCACTTATCGTTTAACCCTTTTTCAAGGCAATCGATGTGAATAACACAGCATACATCCCAAAACAAATGTGGCCATGACCTGTTAAGCCGACTAACCCACCTTAGCTCTCTTTGGTGCACCTTCACCTGGAGAAACCCAGTGTTTTGACTGTTCTTTAGTCTCATGTGTATTGTGATGAATCCAGTTTTCATCCGCGATAGCAAAACGGTGCAAAAACTCCTTCGGATTGCCGTTGAACAACTCCTTTGAAGTGATTCCACTTATGGTCGAAGATAAGCAATTGCGGCACTCATCGCGTGGATAGCTATTGCATATCTAAATATTCATGTAAAATGAGATGAACCCGCTCAGTTGAGATGCCTACAATCTTAGCTACCTCACGCAGTTTCATTCTACGACCGTCCAATATCATAAGCTATGCATTGTATTTAGGGATTGCAATCCCGGGAGGTTTTTTCAATCCCGGGATTTCGGGATTCAGATATGTCAATCCCGGGATCCCGGGACTAGTCCCGGGATTGGCTCAATATTTTAGACAGTTAAAAAAATTACTTGGTTGATGGCCGATTTATATTTAAATCTATTTTTTGTGCTGTTTCTATGACAAATTGGTGTGAAAACCTTTTGCTTCTTCTCTATAATGATTTTAACTCTTTTGTGCAGAGCTTGCATTGGCGTTTTGTAGTTACATATTTAACTAGTTTCAAACTGTTTTTTATCTCGCCATTTTATGAGGTCTTTTTATAACTAAGAAACGTAAAACATTGTGAAGGAAATGCACATAAACTAAGTGGTTTTTTGTTTTGAAATTAAGTTTAAATTTAGACCATCCTTGAAAACAGCGATATTAGCACTCAAAAATACAAAGAAAAAACAATGTAGGTACAAAGGGGTTTAAAAAAAGAGAAAGGATACCCAAAAACTAGTTTACTATATTTTTTCTTTTAAGAATAGTCAAATAGATCAAAAACAATGAAAAGAATTGAAGTCTCGAAAAACATACGACGAAACATACTAACTAGTTTGAAAGATCTCAAAAAACAATCTAGTTTTCAACCACTTTTAAGTTAATGATAAAGGTCTAGTAGATACTCAAAATATGTTCTTGCAGTTAGGATACTTAAGCCTTTTATAAATCGAAAATCTGCTCTTACAAATGAAAACAAGATATTTATTCACAAAGCTATTTTTATGCAATATGGATGTCCAATACGGGCTAAAGTAGCTTTTTGCAATAAAAAGAAATTTCAATTATCACAAAATAAAGTTGAGAAAAAAATGCTTAATCTTGTTTGCTACACTTTAACCCTAGATCTCCTCAGAAAAGTGAATATTGAGTCGATTTTTGAAAGAATTGCAAATTTTCGCTTATTTTTTAATAAATCTTTTCATTTTGAATACTTCACCCTATACTGATGGTGTGTTTCTCGTTTCCTTTAAATATTATTTTCATTTTGAATTTTTGAATACTGTCTTCATGTGTTCTATTCATAATGTATTGCCATCTTTATTATTACTTCTCTTATTATTATTATTTACTTGAGAATATTATTACGATAGAAAGAGCTGTATACACAGGAACGACAAACTTTTTAACTTTGTTTTGGAATACACCCAAAGGATGCATTGACAGTGAAAAAAATTGTTATTAACTATTATTATTAATTCAAAACCAATAAAAAATTTTTTTATCGGAAAAGTTTCAAGTAATATTCCAAAATAATCAACAAATCAATCCCGAAAATCCCGGGATTTTACGATTCTAATCCCGGGATTTTCGGGACCGAAAAAAGACTCGGGATCCCGGGATCCCGGGATCCCGAATCCCGGGATTGCAATCCCTAATTGTATTAAAGATTTCTGGTATGGCGACTTCTTTTTGGCGATCTGGAAGTTTGGCATCACATGTAACGTTGCGACTGCAACGGAACTCCGAAAACCGCTTTTTAGCCAAGGAAATTGATGGTGCAGAGA
This sequence comes from Melanostoma mellinum, assembly GCA_914767635.1. Classification (NCBI taxonomy): domain Eukaryota; kingdom Metazoa; phylum Arthropoda; class Insecta; order Diptera; family Syrphidae; genus Melanostoma; species Melanostoma mellinum. The sequence continues at coordinate 55,965,402 of OU612059.1, read as the reverse complement.
CTTCACAGTACTAATCAAGTTTTTTTTTGGTTTCGGTAATGTTTCTTATACCTACTTAAGAACTAGTTCTAAATCAGCACACGAAATTCACGCAATTTCACGAAATTAGTTCTTTGAATTGCTGTAAAACACAAACTAAAAGGCAAAGGCATAGCTTGCCTTAAATTTGACAATCTATAAGTAGATGGCAGTAGTCTATAAATAGGAACCTAATTTTCGAAAATATTTAAAATAATTGAGCTGGATAATCAAAAAGTCACGGACTTATCAAAGCACCCTTGAACATCTGATGAGTTCTCACAAAAAAGCACATTTTTTCAAATACGAATTTGAAATGAGACCCCTTATTGATTAACTATGTATTTAGAGAAATTAATATTTTAAAATGGATGCTTTTACACACTCCCCACAACGTTTCACACATCCCTTGAAGGAAACATTCATTCCATTTGGGAGGCATATTCGTGTCCTGAACTCGACCCAGCAAAAACCTGGGGTTACTTTATTAAGGCGAGTTGAGGGCAAACCCAGGGCTCAAGAAACACACAGTTTCACATTCAAAGCGAGTTTAAGTTTTTGAAAAAAACGATTTGCGTCGACCACAGGGCAACCTCAACAAACAAACCAATTCCTAATTTATACCAAATGAAATTTACCCATCATTTTTACGGAACGTCATTTGACCGTAAAAAAAACTACCTTCCGACTTGCTTTTTGCTCAATGTAACCAGTCCCATCTCTTGTGTCTGTAGTTTTATTTACCAACCTCATATTCAAGGTAAGGAAAATAGCAAAACAAGAAAGTGAAATTGCAGCTGTTCATTTCGCCGTTTTTCGCAATACCCCAATAGAAAAGGTGTGTATTCATAGAATGCCATTTCATTTGAACATGTTTTTCAAGGACTTGTGAAGGAACACATTTTTAATTACCTGCCAATTCCCACGGCAAGCAAAGCTCTTTTCATAATACATCAAAAACAATACAAGGCATTCATTATTTTTCGAATGTTAAAGGTTGGTCTTTGCTAAATAATAAATTCTTCATTGATTCTCTTACTAAAAGTAATTAGCAGTTGAAATATTTATGTGTTTACCGCGATCGTGTCTTTATGCACCCAACATGGTCTCACACGAGTCGTTTGAGGAGTTAAAGAGTATGATGTAGCTCACTTTAGGTTGACCAATCGGAATTATTGAGTGATTTCGCTGTAAACGAACCAAAACGATGTGTTTTTTCATCTCAAAAGACTCGATTAAGGCCATGTTACATAACCAAACGATTTATTTATCCGTTTAGTACGAATTATTTGACCAATTCAAGGTGAAAAAAACTCATCGTGTTATTCGTGTCAGTTCGTTTAAAACGAAACCATTTAGGTTCTTTTTTTGATTTATTTTTTTAAAGTGATTGCGTTTGCTATTGGTCAATCTGAGACGAGATTTTTGCAGTTGTTTTGAGCTGAAAACCTCACGATGTGACTCGTGTTTGGTCATTCAAAACGAAATCAGTCAGTCATTTTTGAATTCATGCGAATTCTGGCAACACATGACATTTTCAAACAAAATGGCTGCCATAAGCTCATTTTGGATACACCAATAGGAAAACTTTGCCATCAGAAATTATTGAATAATTTCGTTTTAAACGAACCAACACGTGTCACATGATGTGTGTTTCCTCCTTAAATTACTCGATTGAGCTCATACATAATACACAACCTTACACGACCCACACCCTTTTAGCGCACATAGACAGACACTTCTATTTCCACCATAATCATCATCAAAAAGTGAGGGTATAAAATTTTCCTCTTCTCAGACAATTTCACGTCATGTTAGTAAAATCAGAGAATTTGAATAAAAAAAAACTTAATTTTCGTAACAAGATACGTCGCCTAGGACAACAAAAACCAATCCCCCAAAAAAAGGAACTATTCACGGTCGATTTATTGTTCCTTGAACCATTTCAACCGCATTGAACCTCATGCTCTGTAACATCACCAAGGATCTTCCAAAAGATGGCATGGTTCCTTTCAGGAACTGTCAGGTTTCAGATGTTCGTTCAAGCAAACGATTAATACAAAACAAACCAACAGAAACAACGTGTAAGAAACTTACTCATTCGAGTTGTGAACAACATGTTCCAAAAAAACAAAAACCACGCAACACAGAGAACCAAAAAAGACTAACCTTCGTCACTAAAGTCTCTCTTTCCACTATTTTTGCCATTTCGTAAACCGCACCAACTTTCACTGATGGTCGAATGTGTTTAAGATAAAAAAGAGAAAACCAAACTACCTACGAAGGAGTACTTCTGAGAAAAAAGGTCCTGCTGCAGAGATAACAAAAAACCTATAAATCTTTCGCACTAAGCCCAAAATACTACACCACCAGAGCAAAAGTGTAGATACAGAAAACTTTACACATAATGAAGGCATTTTTTCCACGCTTCAGCAGACTTTGGTCTGGTGTATGCCTATGGGTTTTGTTGTACTAATCGACAAAGTTAACTTCTTAACGATTGTTACTTTTTTTTAATTAAAATTGTTTGCTTTTGTTGGACTTGGACCCTGTAAGGGAGTTGGTATATTATTGTTACTCACTCTCCCTCTCTCTGTAAAGTTTAAAGTGTGTGTTGTTGTAAATTAGGATATTGATTATTATGAAGATTTGCTGTTTAATATTTTACGTGATTTTGTTTAGTTTGTTTTTTAATTTTTAGTCCAGACTTGGCGGCTTAATGTACTTTTGCACTTAACAAGCGAAGGACGGGGATATAATTTCTATGACTTGCATTTTGCTGGCCTTGTTACAAGACCCAAGTGTCTTTTTCTCAGGCACTTAGTAGAACTCAGTCACGGGTTTTATTTATTGACCCAATAATACTTTTCATCGGACCTTTATGACCTAATTAAGTATGAAAGGAGCTTCATTTCAGCGTTCAGCCATAGGCAATCTTCGATTAAATGTATTTTTAATTGAACTGAACCAAATTTCTGACGTCCCAAATCATACCGCTTTTAATTATCAACCTAAAACATCATTGGCAGGGATCAAACTGATTGTAAAGGGAAATGCTACCACTAGACACAATAGACGCTCTATCTTCGGTTCGGTTTCTGTAATGAGCACAGATGAGGGGGTGCTTTTCCCTTTTGCGGAACAAGTTTGAATGGCACTTAAGCTCCAAATATTTTGACAGGTTGTGGGTAAGCAAACCCATACACACACATAATACTTAAACGCTCCTAGTTCATTGCTAGAAATTAGTTCTACCAGATATTAAGCTTGTCTATCATCACCTCCTGCTGTTTGAGGTTGTATTGGCATTTTAGAGTGTTTAACACGCTTTGGTTAAAGAAAAGTGCCCACCTCAGGCCGAAATTTACTAGTTCAGTGGTTAGCTACGAAGTTGGAGCCTTTAAATTGAAAGTGTGAGATGCACAGGTCTTTGATCGTAGAATAAGCTTATATAGGCAGTATTGTGTCTATAGCCAAAGCCAAGCGGTGCTTAAGGCTATGCTAGGCCCTCTAACTAAAGTGTGTTTTTTTTTAGAGACATAGTTTTAAAATGGCAAGACTATTTTCAGTGATTGTCAATTTGACGACTGGCGGTATATTTATCAGCTAGTTTTGTCATTTTTCGATGAATAGACTTCAGAACAACGATTGCAAATTGATACACGGCCTCAATTTTTTGAAAAAGTATAAATGAAAATTAAACCTCCCGATTATGCTTCCTCTATTCGTCGGAAGTCGTATAAAGCACTAATTTCCTGTAAAAATCTTTCAACTGAAACCAATTTCTTGATCAGGTTACTTAGTCATCTGATAGAAAAAGCACAAGAGATATTTGTGAGAAATGCGCTAGGCCTCGGGTTCTCCACCCTATTGCGGCACAGTATGTACGTATGTTTGGGCTTCGGCCATCACCGAGACATGGATCTCAGGCTGCGTTTGTGTGTTTTGTTCTCTTTTCCATATTCATGAGTTTTCCGAGCGAGCTAAGATTCAACAAATCTCAAGTACAGAGTGTATCATCTAGAGCAGTGATTCCCAAAGTGGTCGATATCGACCCCTTGGGGTCGATATCGGCTTCTCGGGGGTCGACAAAAGCGAAATCTGAATTTGGGGGTCGGCAAGTTTTGCAATCGACCCCCTAACATATTTTCTTATTTTAAACTTTAAAGATAGTGTTGCGTTACTTTTGCCATTCTAAAAATAAAAAGTAGTATTGCTGCACCTTTAAAAAACTCAACAAATTCCTTTTACCACTTAAGGAAAAACTAGAGAAAAGGCCGTCCTTAACATCGATGTTTGCATCATCTTCTATGCAAGACGTTGATGGCTTGAGAGGGTCCTACAATATATCTCTGCTAATAGCGAAGTCGGGGAAGCCTCACACAATTGGAGAGCAGCTTATCGCAGAGGTCCTCAGTAAAGTTTTGCATAAGCCCGCTCAAGATATTATAAAAAGAATACCCTTGAACAATAACACCGTTCAGAGACAAATAGACGAGATGGATTGCGACGTGGAAAACATTTTATGCAATTTATTGCAGACCAAGAGATTCTCTCTCCAGTTAGCCTAGTCTACATTACCCGGCATTGGAGTTGTATTGTTAGGATACGTTCGATATATCAAAGATGAAAATATGTGCCAAGAGCTGCTTTTTACCATTTATCTGGAAATTGATACCAGAGGAGAATCCATTTTTTAGGCAGTGGAACGTTTTTTCACCGACCAAGCTATTCCATGGAGAAACATTATTTCTGTTGCGATCGATGGAGCACCATCTATGGTTGTGGTTTTATAGCTCACTTAAAGCGGCAATTGCCTGATGTACTGTTGATTCATTGCGTCTTGCGTGATTCACAAACAACATTTAGTAGCAAAAAATCTGAGTCCTAGATTGCACCAGTCTTTGCAATGCGTCATAAATGCTGTGAACAAGATTCAAAGCAATTCATTGAACTCTCGGTTATTTGCTAAGCTTTGTGAGGACAACGACGAAGTCTTAACTAAGTTACTTTTGCACACTGAAGTTCGCTGGCTTTCAAGAGGTGCTTGCTTAGCAAGATTTTCAGCTATTTTTGGGTCTGTGTTGGAGTTTCTAAATGAAAAAGATCCGAATTTGGAAGAAAATCTGAAAAATTCTGTGACAGATATTTATTACATGACTGATTTCTTCGACATGATCAATAAAGTCAACTTGCAGCAGGGTGACAATCTCAATTTGATCAAAACAAAATCAATTATAGCTGCGTTTGTGGGAAAACTTATTCTTTATAAACAAAATTTAAGCAGAAAAAATACTTACAGTTTCCGCATTTGTCGAAGTCAACAGAAATCCTTCAAGACGATGTTATTTTATCATATGTCACTCACTTGGACGCGCTTCATAAAGATTTTACCAAAAGGTTTGAGGATCTTTTGAACTTACAAGTCCCTGAGTGGATAATAAATCCGTACAGTATAACAGCCATGGAAGAAGCCAATGTGATAATGCAAGAAGAGTTTATCACCATCCAAACTGACGAAGAGCTTAAGCTAAAGTTCAACGAAGGCTATCAGAAGTTCTGGTTGCAGCGCAGCATTGAAACTCATTGTGGAACATTGCTGAAAAATATCTCATCGCTTTTCCATCATCATAATATTAAGTTGAAAAAGGCTTCAGTGTAGTTGCAAATATTTTGACGAAAAAAAGAAACCGTTTGAAAGTTAACGAACGCGGAGACTTAAGGCTGCAACTTACCAATGTTAAACAAGATCTAGCTAGATTGGTAGAAAGTCACCAAATTCATCAATCGCATTAATTTTTCAAATCAAGAATTTATTATTTGTTCTCAATTAAAAACACGATTTATGAAAACTTGCATTGATAAATTATGAATTACACTTCATGTTCATTGAATTTCATACCTTCTATCATCGTAATGTCATGTTTTATTGCTTTCTCAAAAAATTTTCTTTCTGCACTACTGCCAACTTGCTTAGGTACTAGGTACCTACCTATAAGTAAGTAAAAAACTTGTGACAGGATCTTTTAAAGTAATTTGGCTTTGGGGGTCTACGGTGTCAGTTCATTTTGGAAAAGGGGTCTGTGGATCAAAATAGTTTGGGAAACCCTGATCTAGAGGCTTGTTTTTATATCTCTCTTCCTCATTTTCATAAATGACCTCTTGTCTGAAACTTCTAATCCGCTTAACTGTTTTGCTGACGACTCGACCCTCAGCTTTTCATATTCGTTTCCAAATTCACGTCCCTGCTCTTTGGACGTGGAACTGGAACGGTTGCGTATGATAAGCTCATTGAATTCTGACCTTGACAGCATTGTTACATGGGGTCTTATAAACCTTGTAGAATTCAATACTGTCTCTTGTCGTTGAAGCTTAACATTCCCCCATTGCCATTATTCATGAATGGTACCTTCATCCAAGAAACCGAAAAGCTGTCAGTACTTGGTATGTGTGTAAACGATGATCTTCGATGGAATGACCACATATTTGAAGTCGCTAAAAATGATGCCAAATGCTTAGGCTTCTTGAAACGATGCAGGAAGTTCTTCACCCCTTCTGATCAGGCTACAATTTATAAGGCCTTCATCCACCTAAGACTGGAGTATAACTCCCATATTTGGTCAGGTGCTCCTCAAACATCTTTGAGCCTACTTGATAAGGTACAAAACAGAGCGTTGAAATTGATGGGTGATAGTTCAATCGTAGAATTGATTGATTCTCTAGAACATCATCGAAACGTTGCCTGTCTCACTTTCTTTTATCGTTTTTTCTATAAACAGTGCTCTAGTGAAATAGCCAGTTGCATTCCTCCCCTGAAACAATTTAACCTTAACACCCGCCTCGCAAGGAATGCTCATCAGTTTTACCTTGAGCCCAACTTCGGTCGTACAGTCAAGTATAGAGATTCATTTTTTAGTCGCACCACCCGAATGTGGATTGCTCTACCTGACTCTGTTTTTCCCCTGCTTTACAATTCACAATGGTTTAAAAGCAACGTGCATCGGTGTCTCCTATTAAATACTCTCCTATTTTCCTAAATGCTCGCACTGTGTTTTGAAACATTATAAGGGTATTCATAACCCCTTGATGTGCGCGTTGCGTTAATTATAAAAAAAAAACTCTAACTATGACCTATGAACGAGAAAATGCTCTCCGCATATACAACTCCAAGCTCCGAATATGTTTTCAAGTAATAATATAAAATTATATTTGTCATCGTTTAAGGTACATACGTAGGGGTAGTCCTCTAACAACCCTACTGAAATATTGACTTTTGACAGCAAATTAAAGAATTAAAGAAATTATCAGAGCTTGACACGCAACTTACTGTGTAAGTAACGAAAATGTCAACAAAAAGGTCACCTAAAAGAAACTTGTGTGCTTTCTTTTCTAAAAATAATCTCTCAAAAGTACTCGTGTGATAATTGTAAGAGACTGTACTATTAAGTGGTGTCCGTGAAGTATAACTAGTATGTCTTTTATGGTGAATAAAGGCACTAGCTTGAATTATGACCTCAAGAACACAGCCTCTGTCGGACGCTTTTACCTTGAAGACGAGATCTCGCATTGGCAATCTGAGAATCCTGATGGGCTGACTACGTTCAGTGACGACCGACTTGTAAATGTAGTGTCATGACCGAGCGAAACGGGGATAACACCCTGTTCGTTTCTTAGATGGATCTTGAAGACATCTTCCACAAAATAACGAAATCAACAGCAGTAGACGGCGTACCCATTATTGTGCTTAAATGAAAAAGCAACTTTTCAACAGCAAAAAAAACTTTATAGCAAAGTGAAAGTAATTTGCTACATGGCCCTCATAAGGCCAATGATTTTCTATGGGTGTTCTGTGTGGTTCAACGCTACAGCGTCTTAAATGGAAAAGATTCATGTGTTTGAGAGGTAGTGGCTGCGTACCAGTCTGTCTCATTGAACAGAACACCAGAGTCGGAGTGAGTACAAACATTAGTTTCCCAATGGGGTCCTATACAATGGTTCTCAAAAAACAGAATCGACAACTTCATCATAAAACTTACTCGACGTCACACTGCAAGAGAAATAACTTTGACTTATGGATCTTGGGCTTACTAACCCAATAATGAATAAATGGAGAAAACGTGTTCAGTGGATTTGACCTACCTAAAGCTTTCCTCTATTTTGATATGGAATGGTTGATTCAGGACAGATTGGCGTTTCCGACAATACACCACGTCTGCCATGAGTTCGCTGAGCAGCAGCTGCGGCGGCTTATAACCGAGAAGTCGGCTTTTAAGGACATTTAGAACTATAGAATCTTCTTAATGGCTGCTATCATGACAGCCTTCGTAGCAGAAGGTCTACTGATGGTTTGATGGCATATCTCACCGTAAAGTGGAACCAATCTTTACACTGATCTGTTGAAAGTAATATTATAACCCTTGATATATGTAAAGGACCACTGAAAGGCAAAACGGTAAAATAAGAACAAAATTGAAAACCAAGGGACATCGCTCTGGCGCTCAGTTTTCAGTTATATTTTGACCTTTGTGCTTCGACGAACTGCAGTGCCCTTAGGTATTTGATACGAGTTTGCCATCCGACTCTCTCATCGAAAATACATGCATTTTGTGTCGATAGTCTCTACCTTTCAAACCGTTCAATACAGTTGTATTGGATGGTTTCTAGTTCGATACCCACTTAATAAATAATGGTGTGCCCCAGGGCTCTCTTTTGACCCCGACTCTCTTACTTATTTTCAGAGCTTCTAATTTAATTTATTGCTTTGCTGACGACTCAGTCCTCAGCTTTTCATATTAGTTTCTAAATTAAAGTCAATCCATATTCGAAGAAAGTCAATATGGAAACAAGCATGAGAAGTTTTGGATTTGGAACGAAAACCGTTGGGTATAATAAACTCATCGATTTCTGACTTTGAAAACATTGTTATATTGAGTAATAAAAGACGTGTAGAATGAAATTGAAAACTCAATGCTGTCTTTTGTTGTTAAAGCTTAAAAGTAAAATAGGGTGGCGCAACAGAGCGAGAAACCCCTGGGCCTAGCGCATTTCTCACAACCATGTCTTGTGAGGGAATGGAGGGGACCTATAATTTTCTGCCGGTTCCGAACGGCTAATTGAGAAAGCGCTTTTCATGGCAATGAATTTACTAACGGAGGACTTGCCAATTCCTCGCGAAAGGCCATACCCGTGGAAAAAACCTTTTTGCCTCTGTTGGGATTCGAACTCGAACCTCTGGATTAACAGGTGGACATGCTATCCATCACACCACGGGTACCAATTGCCTTTATCCACGAATGGTACCATAATCAACAAAACCAAAAAAATGTCTGTAACTGGTATTTGTGTAAACGATAATCTTTGTTGGAATAGTCACACATATGAAGGACATTTTTCACACCTTCTTGATTATAGCTCCAATATCGGATCAGGTGCTTCTCAAACATATTCGCGTCTACTTGATAGGGTTAAAAACGTACTGATTGAAGATAGTTCAATCGAAGAATCGATTGTTTTTCTTGCGCATCGGCGAAACTTTACTAGTCTTACGAGGTCCTTACGACAAGTGTCGCATCAAATATCGCTTCACTGTGCTCACGTGAATAAGTTCCAAAGTAACTCGCATACAAACGCTGCGCTAGTACGAAAGAAAAATTCCTGGATGTAGGAACACGAACTGTCTTTGGCTACCAAAGCTGTGCTTCTAATAAAAAAAATGTATTCCCACGGTTATCGACTTCCACATCAAAACCGAAGTTATAAATAGAAAAAAACGTGATTATATACCCGGGAATAAAGCTCGACTCAAAGCAAATCTTCTGGGATCAGGAACGGACGGCCGCTGAACGTGCATTCATTGAAAGTTACAAGCCACCCATCCAGGCTGATGACAAAAGTAGGTGCACCATCCGCGAGCAAAGGGGACTTCTTCTGACAACAATACACTCAATTCTACTGTACGGAAACGAGATTTCGGCTGAAGAACTAAAACAGGAGAAATTCCGGAAACAACTAACATCGGCACAGAGGCGCGGTGCCTTGCGAATAGCCAGCTCGTAAAGCTCAGTGTCTGAGCCAGCCATTCTTGAAGCTGCAGGTGCCGTACCAATTGATCTCCTCGCAACATAAAGACGATACATTCATAAAAATAACGAAGACATCGGTGTTAAAGAAAGCAGCGAACATGGAAGCGAAAGTGATTACATTGCAGAAGTGGCAAGAACGATAGAAGTCGGAAAGCAGAGGGCGCTGAATTGCTAATTGGAGACCTGAGCAAATGAACTAACCGCAATCACGGTAAAGTGAAGATTGAAGATTGGAAAAAGAAGAGTCCCTTCACGGGAATTAGGAAATTCGTTGAAAGACGACTCCTACCTCAAAGTTTTCGAGAACAGTAAATTTGAACATCTCTCCATCAGAAAATAAACAGAAGTATCAGAAAACTAAGCTATAATATCATTCAGATGATGTTGAGAGACGAGTTGTAGTCGAATTAGCATGTATCTGACCCAATTTCTGAACGCAAAAAAAAGAAGATGAAGTTTGTAGAACTAATATCCGCCACTTAGACAAGGATTTCCTTGAAGAAATGCGCAAGTGGTCCTGATCAGTGAGAAACTTTTGGAGTTTCAGTCGGTATGCCAAGTCTAGTTAACCTTGAAGGTTTGAAGTATGGATACTTGCTCACGTGCTCAAAGCATTTCTCCAAAAGGAAAAAACTACTGTACTCTACCTTCTTACAGAAGTTTCAAAGACACTGGCTGGAGAGCTTTTCAGTTAAATCTTCATAACTCTTTGTATTCTATCGACTGGCCAAACACAAGGAATTTAACAAAACTAGAAATCGATGCTCTTATGAATCGTATAGTAGGTTCAATTAGTTAAAATGTTGAGATTCATTCAAAAATTCTTGTAGATCAAAAATTCATTCTTGTAGATCAAAAATACAAATGTATATCAGATTTGACCAAGAAGTTGCTTGAGCTGCGGCAAAAATGGTTAAAACAACTTAAAAGGCTCTATAATCGATATCTAAACAGAGTTAACACTGAATATAATGAGTTTCGTGCAAAGATAGATTGTTTGAGTTGGATTATAAAACAAAATGTTAATTTAGACCTAAATAGTTTCTTTAAAATTAAACTCAAACAAATAAAACCTTCCCCCAAGCTTTCAAGGAAATCGATAAAGTAACAGGCCGAAAATTCTTTGGTACGGATATTTCGAAAGACATACTTTTTCATAATGAACAAGAGCTTATAGATGTTCAATCAAAATTAAATGCTTTTAAAAGCTTTTATTCGACATCTCCATCTGAAATAACAACAGATTATCAAAACTTTCGAAAATGAAGTTATTTCGATAGTAAACCGTTTCAAAGAGTGTCAAACTATCGAAATACTTTTAACCTTTTCGCCAGATTGTTGTGCGTTTGACCCTAGAAGAGCACCGTTTACTTCACCTAACTGTGTTAATATTTCGATAACCTCGTTTAATAATAAAAAATCCTATAGGATAGATCTAATCTCAAATTTTGTTCTCAAGCAATGTCCGGTTTCTTTGGATTGCGTTTTGTCACTCATATCTAACCAATGTGTTAATAATGGGTATTTCCCAAATGCTTTGAAAAAGGTTAGATTTTACAATTAGCAAAGAAAAAAGCTGCAAGAGAAGTTAGTAACTTTCGTTCAATCTCACTTCTTTCAAATATTGGCAAATTATTCGAAAAGATTGTAATAAATCCTTTAAACACTTTTTGTGATGATGAAGAGATAATCCCAAGCAATCAATTTGGGTTCAAAAAAGGGAACTCCACAGAACATGCATTGCTTTTGTTTCAAAAGAAAGTAATGCAAAACCTAAGAAACAAAAAATGCACAGTGAGCTTAGACATTGATCTTGAAACAGCATTTGATTTTGTTTGAAATCAGGGTCTTATGTTTAAGCTTATTCAACTAAATTTTCCACATTGGTTGAGTAGAATAATACTCAGTTTCTTATCAAACAGGTCGAATTCGATATTTATTGGAGCTGAACATTCAGAATTTGATCCTGTCATCACAGGCGTTCCACAGGGATCGATAATGGGGTCATTCCTCTTCAATATTTTTTAGCAAGATTTTCCTCTCTCTGAATCAATGACTAATGAACTAGGTTCAATTCATTATGCAGATGATACTATCATATTGGCTAGTAGTGCCCGACCAACTGTAGCTCTTAGTAAAATAAAGCAAGGGTTTCCTCTATTCGAAAATTATTTCAAAAAGTGGAGATTGAAAATTAATACAAGAAAATGTGGACTAACTTGTTTTAGAAACGCGAGTGGCAAAGGACATTACCTTGCGGTAAAAGAAAGCAAGTCTTTATCTTTAAAAGTGAATGATATTCAAATTCCATTACGAACCGAAACAAAATACCTGGGAATAAACTTCCATAACCGATTCTTGTTCAACAAACATGCTAGGACTGTGCTTCATAACGCAAAGATGATCGTAGGATCGCTTAAACTTCTATTTAATTCAAAGAGCTTGTCAGGGGAAAACAAAAATTCTTATGTACAAGACGCTTGTAAGACCGATTTTGACGTATGGGTTTTGTACGTGGCTTACGATATCACCTAGTGTTGCAAAAGAAATGGAGTTGTTTGAGAGACAAATTTTGAGATGTTGTTGCGGTCTTTTTAGAAGAACAGATAAAAAGTGGGTTTCCAACAAAATTTTATATGAAGCATCTCAGGTAACTCCCATAATGAATAGAACTTGTAATAAAAAAGATGGAGCGTATAAGATTTCATGAAAACCCTCTTGTAAGATCCTTGATGGGCTCTAATACCATTCAATTTTCTCAATGAGGGGTCTCTTTCTCTTTTAGGACAAGATACAAACGAAACTACAAAAGTGGCGTTCTTTGAAAAGGCATCTCCTTTTAACTATAGGGGATGATAATTGTTAACTGTTATACTTATAAAAAATAAAAATAAAAATAAAAGAATATTTTAGACATGTTTTGGTAGGCGTTGCTAACATCAATGCATTCAATGCAGATTTCTAAGCTTTCCTTGCAATTTCGTTTTTATAAATTAAAAGGGATTTCTTGATATCTGCACTATTTTATCATACCTGATATAAATTAAGATATCCTCCTCAAAACTTTGGATTTTTAGTTTTTAAGTTTTTTTTAGTCCTAGTCATTAAGTTAAGAATGCCATAAAAGAGCAAAGCAGAGTATTGATCACCGGGAGCAAGTAATCAAATTCATTCATACAAGTTTATAACTATAAATGCAATACAATGTTTTAATATTAAATGAAATGTGAACATTCGGTAACTTTGAAAGTTAGTGTTGAATGACACGATTTTAAAAATAATTCAAATAAATATCTGATGTGGGGTGGCAATCAGTATAAAAGTATTTAAAAAAAAATATAGTATAAATTAAAAGTGAACAAATAGAACAAAATTTATTAATTCAAAATATAAACTTTACAAAACCAAAACAATGCACTTTAATTTTAAACGAAAAGTTTAACTGTATTTACCATTTTTTAAATGGATAAGGTTCTTAAAAAAGATTCAATACATTCATAGTCATGGTACGTCAACAAGATGCGAGTTATTTATACGGAGACTGTTAAACTGCGAGTTTCTAGATGGAATATTGCAACTTTGCTTAAAGAACTCTCTTATAACTTTGAAAACATAGTATTGGTAAAATTTACAATTCCTTGTATAAGGGCCAACTTTCAGCAAAACGACTTTTTTTACAAATTATTCTTATGACATGTTTTTGAGCTATCATGAGAGGTCTCAAAGTATTCGCATAAGATCCCCCCAGCTAGAAATTCTATATTGAAGCTTTGATAGAGAAAGACCGTTGTAAATTATTTTTAAAACTTTTTTTGAGCAAAATGGTTTTATTAGGTACATTTTACGAGCAACCAACATCACTTACGACTTCAGAGAGCGAATATGTTCTTTCCAATTTAAGTTGAAATCGATTAAAACTCCCAGGTATTTGAATTTCATCCCTGACTCAATTTTAAAGCAACTATCGGAACATAAATCATGAGAATAGAAATTGCGTTCACCACATTTATGAATCGGTAAATAAAATTGTTTACAATTACTACTTATTTAGTTTTCTCGCTCAAAAGATTATGAGCAGCAAACCATGCCCTTAGGATTTCTAAATCTTCTTCAATTTGAGCAACGCAATCAAAAGTACAATATGGTACGTAGTCTGCAAAAGCAGTAGGAGAACCGTTTAATTTAAGATTGAAAAGAAAATTTATGTAAATTAAAAAAGGTAGTGGGCCAAGAACAGACCCTTGTGGGACTCCATTTCTTAGAAAAAGAGGATTACTAAAAGTTCCATTTATAATTACTTTTTGTACTCTTTCCTTCAATTGAAGCTATTTAAACATAACACCTCGAAAACCAGCATTTTACAGTTTTTTTAATAAAATCTCAACCTTATCAAATGCCTCAGTCATGTCCACCAAAAAAGAGCCATGGTAGTTTTTTTGCAGTTTAAACTGCTATATAATTGCATACAGAGCCTTAGAATGGCATCTTCAGTAGACTTTCCTGATCGAAATCCAAATTGGTTATCACTGAAAAATCTATTTTTGTCCAAAGAAGGAAATTATTACATTATATTATAAGTTTTTCAAAAAGCTTTGAGAAAGTCGGAAGCAGAGAAATAGGTCTATAGTCCGAAACTTTTTGCTATTACCTTATTAGAACAGAGGAATAACTTCTGCACACTTTAGGATTTTGGGAAAACAACCATTTTCAACACTTAAGTTAAAAAGGTAATTTAATATATCGACCACATATAAAGCGATTTTCTTAAGTATGATACTACCATCAGTAGTACACGAATTTTTATTTTTCAATGATAAAATAGCCATATAAATTTCACGTGAAGGTATGGAGTTGAACACTAAACTATTTAATTGTATGCTATCAGATGTTAAATTTGAAAATAAAGAACAATTTCAACTTGAGCATGGAAAAACTGAAGCTTTAAGTTTATCTGAAATTTCCGTAAAGCATTCATTGAAATTATTTGCAATAGAGCTAATGTCAGTTATAGAAACATAATTGATTTGTGAGCTACATATCTATTTCTGCAAAACCTTACCAAAAATGTGATCTACCACTTTCCATTCTTCTCTTACGTTGCCATTTGCTTTCATAAATAAACTGGTATAATAGTTGTTCCTTGTTTCCTCTATCTTATGTTTGATGATTTTACATAAAGACAAATAATAATTTTTGAGATTTCTGTTTTGTGGATGTTTTTACAATTAACACTCAAAATATGTTTCTTGGAAATCTGTTTGAGTAGTGTATTTGTCATCCAGGGTTTTAAATGCGTATTGCTTGGTGAGTTTTGAGATGACAAATAAGTACACGAGCATATGTGATTTTGTAAAATTGACGTAAATACGTCAAAGGCAGTAGAAGGGTTGGTTTCGAAATAAACAAGCGTTTTAATCATCATAAAATTGTAGGGCAATTGAAACGCGTTATGCGACGAGCTTTTTTGCGCCAAATTATTTTTAGGAAACAACAAAAACAACAATTACTCACCTTTTTTGCTGTAAAATAGTCTGGTCTGAGCTGTTCTTGTATTTCTTGTTCCGGTTTGTTAGCTGGTGCTTGTACCGTTGACCGGAATCCGTCCAAAACTCCTTTGAATGTAAATTTCTTCATTGTTTGTAAAAAATATTTTCCAACACTTTTCACACAAAAAAATAAGTGTTATGATTTATGCCACAAACTAGATGGCTTTTTTTGCTCAATTTCAATTCTTTTATTTTTTAAATATTTACTACCAATGTTTAAATTCAACTAATAGACATTTAAAACACCAACACATTTAGATTGATTATTATTTTTATATAAATATGAATATTTGGGATTGATTTTTTATATTTTTTCTTATTTATTTAACAACACACGCACTATATATGAAGATTTTATTTTTATATTTTGTTCGACAAGAGTTTTTAGTTTTGTTTAACAAAAAAATGAGGGATTTTTGAGATTTATGAATTTTTATATTTTTCTTTATAGAAACACGACATCCAAGGACTATGACTATCGAAGAAAGTTTTCTTTTTTTTAATATTTCTCGATTATATTCACACTAAATTTAACACACGTATGTATATTTATATTTTTATAATTTGTATTTTATATTTTACACTACGTTGCAATGATATTTTTATATTAATTTTATGCAAAACACTTATAACACTTATGATAGTTGTAAAGGATTAGAAACTTTTCTTTTGCTATTTTTGTGTAGTTAATTCTTTTTTAAAATAACAAATTTAGTATATTGATTTGAGTTGAGTCCTTTAAAGTTGGGCCGGGGGATTTTTTTTGGTTTATGTGGAAAAGGCTGGTGCTAGTATCCGGATTTTATTCAATTTACAATTTCAAGTTGTTATTTGCAGTTTGGCGAGCAAACAGCTGGAAAATAAAATGAAAACGAAAAATTAGTTTTTTGGGAACACATTGTCCTAAGGAAAATGATTAATCAATTAACAGAGTCACACACAGTCACACAGTCACTCAAAGTTGTAAAGTTTTGTTAATTTAATTTAAGAAGGACAAACAAAAAACACACAACGTAGGATCACCCACCACCGCCACCATTTTAATTAAATTCACACTTTCTGTCCTATTCACGCGGGGCACACTTACAATGGCAAAGAGGACGACAATGCAACACAAGAGGGGGACAAAAAGGATGTCGCACTATTTGAACGAATTTATTTAAAAATCTAAATACCAATTTATTGAAAAATAAAAAAATGAATTTATATGCTTTTTTGAGCATAGAATTCGAACGAAAATAAAATAGGATACGTTGCCCTTCGCGACGTTAACTGGAATGTCCTGTGCGAACGAACATCACCCAAAGAAATACACACTAATACACGCTTAGTTCAAAGCGTATATGTGTGTGTGTGTGTTGGAAAATTGTACAAAAGCTGTCCAAAAAGGAGACACTTTTCCCCAATCATCATCATCATCATCATCATCATCATCATTATCATCATCGAAAGCTTAGCTGTTGTCCTTTTTTGTGCTATTGGTGATTCAATAAGTAAAGAAGTACTCGAACACACCAACACACATACACAGACACATAATCAAGGATATTTTTGATCTTAGTTCTCTTTGCATATATTTTGGGGATTTGCCTTCCATATGGAAACAAACAAATTCAGATACACACATGTCCTTTTGGTCGGTCCTACAACACAAGCAGAATAACAAAATCATGGATTAAGCTTTCCTCTCTCTCTCTCTATCTCTCATACCCTCATGCACACATAGAAAAATAACAAAAATACCAGAAGTTGATACATTCATACATCCGGATTCCACCCACGTACAAATTTGGCGCCACAATTCATATTTTATTAGCATAGGGTTGAGCGCGGGGGTGTTGTTTCGGAATCGCAATCGAATATCGCTTGAAACGACGATATTGGGCTTCCTTGATTAGGCTATTGATGATGGTGGTATTTGTTTTGTTCGTGACTCCCTTCTTGATTCCAGCATTTTCTCTAGTGATGTGAGATTGTGTTGTGCGGTTATTTCGCAAAAGCTAAGCGCATGCGAATACTTGTGAACCTTGCTTCTTTGAAGGCACTCGCACTTTGATTGAGAGTAGGGATAGAGGCTCTCTTGAGGACGCATATGACATATAAAACTGAATAAATGAAGACAATAGCTCGCATATGTATCGAGACACAATTATCATAATAGAAAACCGATGTTACGGATTAATTTTAAGTGATGCGAACTTTTTCGAAACATCATTCCTCCCAAGGACTATTATTTATTTTTTGTTTCGTCCTTTTCCTTTTTGCGGCTTGTGCGCACAAGATATCCTCGTGAAATCATCGTCAGCGTTTCCGCTGAATACAAAGAGAGGAGTATGTGTTCAGCACATGAATCCTTGCGAAAATAACCACGATGATTGTTTACTTTGAGCACGCATTGGAGTAGTGATAAAACCAACAAGTGAATCCATCACCACATGTGCACCCACTAGGTATGTATGTATGTATTGAAAGCCGTGATGTGACACACAATACCGATTGTGAGATTTTTGTTATTTTGAAATCTCTTCAAAATCCACGAGTTTAACAAAAAGGAATAAAGTGTTTTTCGGGTATAAGTGCAGTGCATGCAAAGTTTTTTGATCTTTGGTATCATCCAGCAGCCAGCAGTTGGTGTTGGTTGTGTTTTCCTAACGAGTTGTTTTCCTTTAAGACAGATGAGGGGGTTGGGTTGGCTGCATGCAAGCGCAGGGGATTGTAGGATAGTTTTGGAAAGATTCGGACGACCATGGACTAGTTTGTGTATTTCATTTCATGAATTTACGTATTTCTGGGTCAAAATGAAAAGAGTAAATAGCTTGATATTTATTTTGGAAAAGGCTTATGGTTCAGTGAACAGAGGCCGAATAAAGGAGGTTACTCTACTCAATGGTTGGGTAGAGTTCTAGATGTTTTTGGTATTTTGTTGGATATGATTGTCATATTGATTTGACTAAATTGATGTCCATCATATTGGTTTATCACCCTAAAAAACAGACAGAAACTATGATTACTTAATCGAAGAGGCCGCTGACACGGTCAAAAACTGAATTTGCACAAAAGTTCTAGAAGCCCCCAGAAAATAGTTGGCTTATTCAAAGCGTTTACCGTTAAAAGTTCAACACGATCAACAACAGCCAACGTATTCGACTTCATACAAAGCGTCATGCAAATATTATGCTCCAAACCACCGCGGCAAGTCCTGTACTACAATGACAACAAATTCTAAGAACGATTGGAGTTAATCCAACCAGAACCTGATGCATTCAAGAACACCACCGATTGTCATCAGTAAACAATAGTTTGGCAGGAACAAACAGTATAATGTTGAACGTTTGCTGCTGTATGTTTAGAAGGAAACTGCAAACGTAATCCTTCGAACGAACCAGTCATCCTTGAAAATTGAACAAGTTGGTGCATCAGTTGAAGAGAACAACGCAAGTTCTTCCAATAATCCAGGTGACAACCTGAACATGGGCACCCTTAACAAGATAGTCGGGACAACAAGCAAACCGTAATCCACGCCATTCAAGAAGTGCGATGGAATGGGCAGAGCTATGGCGATTGCTATAGACAACAGAAACAACAACTTCGAAAATACAATCGGTAAGCATAGCCTACATGACAAAATCCACTTTGACTCGAAACACTACCTTGTTGTAGCCAAGGTACGAATGAAGATCCTGATCTCGACTGTAGCAATTCTCCAACTATTCTTTAATACTATGGTGCATTAAGAATTGAAGAAAAGTGGTATCAACGCCCACAAGCCATAAGAAGGCAAATGCAGCCAACAAAAAGCACGACAAATGCTGATGCAAAAACGAACAAAGACTGCTTACGATCAGTATAACGAGATTTACAAGGAGAAAAGAAGGGAAGAACACCGAATTCTCAGAAAGAAAAAGAAGCAGCACGAGAAGCGCTCGTTTGAGGAAATTGAGAGGTGCCATGACAGGAACGAGATTCGGAAGTTTTACCAAAAGGTAAAAAGATCCTGCTAGGGTGGCAAACCCCGAACTTAAGCCTGTAAAGACCAGCAGGGAAACATAGTTGTAGAGTCACAGTCGCTACTGATGATCTGGAAAGATCACTTCTGCAGACTGCTTAACGGCAATGAGGACCAAAACTCCGCTGTCAGGCAGATTGCCCCATTCAGCTTGGACGATGATCAAGAACGCCGTCCTCCCGACCTAGAAGAGGTTAAGCTTGCCATATGCAAACTTAAATCAAATAAGACTGCGAGTGCAGATGGCCTTGATGCCGAACTTTTCAAGGCAGCAGGAGATCAGTTGGAAAGGAGCATGCACCAGCTGATCTGCATGATATGGTCAGAAGAAAGCATGCCCGATGAATGGAACCTCAGTATCGTATACCCGATCCTAAAGAAAGGAGACCCTCAAACGTCAACACCAGAGGAACAATATTTCAAAAGTCTGTACAATTACTCGCCTACGCAGACGGTATTGACGTAATAGAATGGAAAAAGCGTGATGTCATAGGTGCTTTCGCGAGTATTGAAACAGAAGCGGCAAAAATGTCACAATAGACACTAGACAGACATAACTTCGAGGTAGTACAGGACTTCGTCTACCTAGAATCCGCTGCAGACACGGAAAACAACATCAGTGCGGAGATCAAATGGAGAATGACTCTTGCCAACTGCTGCTTCTTTGGGTTAAGAAGCCAATTGAGAAACAAAACCCTCTCCAGAAAAACCAAGGTGACTTTGTATAAGACCTTTATCATCCCAGTCCTGCTTTACGGTGCGGAAGCATGGACCTTATCGAAAGCGGATGAGGAAACCCTTGGTCGTTTCGAAAGAAAAATTCTCCGAATTATCTTTGGTCCCGTATGCGAAGACAATGTGTGGAGAAGAAGATACAACAACGAGCTGTATGAACTGTACCGCGACATGGGCATAGCCAGAAGAGTACGCATCGAGAGGCTACTATGATTGGTCCATGTAGAGCGGATGGACCCAAAAGCTCCGGCTCAACGGGTATTCGAAAGCACATTGCAGGGAAATCGCGGAAGGGGAAGACCTAGTCTTAGGTGGCGCAATCAAGTGGATGAAGACCTCAACCGACTTAGAGTGCGAAACTGGAGAGAGCTTGCCCGAAATCGAAGTCATTATAGAAGGATGTTGGTTGAGGCCCAGGTTCACCCCGAACTGTAATGCCCTCCTAAGTAATTAAGTAAGTACCTGAAGAATCTTTTACACGTGTTTTTTCCTATATTTCCTGCCGTTCATACCGGAACCGTTATTACTTCAACGGGCGGCACAATATCAGATCTAGCGATACTCAGAATACTCAATTTATTGGTACACTGAATGTAAACAGATGACGCGTTACGCAACTGTGAATTACAATAAAAACTCCGCAAGGAACAATTCTATCGTCCGATAGCCGCTGCCAGCACCATCCACTGGGGTTCATTTTGACCTCGTTGTGGCTATTGTTCTAAAAATCTGAAGAAATTGAGTTAAATACTTAATATACTAAATTCATTGCCATGAAAAGCGCTCACAAGGCATGGTTGTGAGAAATGCGCTAGGCCCAGGGGTTTCTCGCTCTGTTGCGCCACCCTATTTATTTATTTATTTATTTTTACTTAATATACTAAGATTAGGATTAGTAAAGGGTTGATTTAATATTGCTGAAGTACCCCGTGTCTTCCTTCTGAAAGAACCCTGGTATGCCGTCAGCTTAACCCTGGCTGGAGCACCAAAGCACGTCACAAAGGTTTGTAAAGGAGAACCAATCGAAACCAAACAAAACACAAACACTGCACCCTTCCACATCCATGAAAATCTTTGGCGGAGAGGGAGAAAATTACAACACACAATTTATGATCCTGATTGCGTATTTGAAAGAACTAAATAGCCCCATCAGCGGAAAAGTTGTTATTTTAATATTTGGAGTAGCTCTTTGAATAGACAGATAAAAATTATTCAACAATGCCTCCTTCCAACCTTGAGGCGCTCCTCTCCTCAGACAAACTTTGATAACTATTTCCAAAATAAGATCATTGATTGCATTTGCAAAGTCCCTTTGAGCTTCTGGTAAGCAATTATCTCTAATTATGGTTCTTTACAGCCCATTTTGCTTGCTTTTCGATGTAACCCTTTCTGTGTTGTTCATTTTTCTGCCACATCCCCTCTGAATGTGTATCGAAAAACACCACTTTTTTATTTGAACAGGTTGCCTAAGGAAATCGAGGAGGCGCCCAATTTAGCGATACTCGTCTTTTGGTAAAGGTAAGCTCAACAGCAGCCATAATAAACGGACATTTGCGTAGCTTCAAAGTCCCTAGTGTTGTTACTCAATGATGAAACAAACGTGTGTATTTTTGAGGCGAGGATATGAACACTTCTTTAAAATAAATAGACGCGAGTTCCTTACAATTCATTGAAATTATATGTGGCATAAACATGTTTTCCCTACAGAAAATTACCCCAATGGTACCTGCTACTTCTTGAGCCTCATAATAAACTATTGTTATCTCCCTTTTAAGACAAAACAGAATTGGGGCATAAGTCACCACTGAGTTCTTTATATTTGCTGGTGATAATCCTGCCAACAAGAAAAATAAAACTCACAGATTGTTTCCTTGAGCCAAAGCCAAGCACAATCACAAGGAATGTCTACAAAGGAAAGAAATACAGTTGGCAATTCAAATAACCTGTAGATTGTGATTTTCGATTTGGAAATTTTAATTTAACCGATAAACTCTCTCTGGTTGCTAATCAGTTGTAAGAAATCATCGATTCTAAAGCACTTGATGAGGGTGCGTCCAGGTTCAACTCAATGAATTGAAAAAATTGCTTTTCAAAAAAAAGTAATTTACTCATTCCGTTTTGAGGTCGAGTCCCTCGAGGATATACCTGGAAGGTGGTCGTCTTTCTGTCATTCTCAGCCTCCTGTCTAAAAAGATAAGAAAAAAACCAGCCCATGACCTGTCCAAATAAAACTAAATAGCCGTCGGCATATCGGTTAGAGACAGTTTTCCCCTTGGTATACACAAGAACTGTCCCTTTTTAGTTCCTCATTTCCTCAGCCAATTTATCAATAAGTTTTGGCATACTTC
The DNA here is from genome assembly GCA_914767635.1 of Melanostoma mellinum. Classification (NCBI taxonomy): domain Eukaryota; kingdom Metazoa; phylum Arthropoda; class Insecta; order Diptera; family Syrphidae; genus Melanostoma; species Melanostoma mellinum. The sequence goes on along the minus strand of OU612059.1, from coordinate 55,942,667 downwards.
CGTGGTGTGAAATTTGAAAGCAGAAGTTTGCTTCTGGCCAAGTTTTTGTGGGAAGTCAATAAAGCAATTTACATTGATGGGGTGGAAAATAATTTAGTTGATTACCTTCATAAAATAAAGTTACTGGACTGCACAACAAGTTTTTGTAATTACGTCCGTCAAGAAGGTTTTTTCAACTAGGTTATGATTCCAATTGGCAGCGATACTCTGTGTAGCTGTAGTGGAAAAAGGAAAAAAGTTTCATCAAATTCCAATCAAGATGGGAAGGAACACTTTGTTTCTTTTCTTTCTGTGGATTACTCCCAAAATCGATAGCAAATTATAAAATGTGGTACTCACCCGCACACACATCAAAGTAGGTCCCACTCTCCGCTCTAAAACTTAAACTTTTTATATTTGTTTCTGGATTAACGAAAAACGATCAAGACATTGAGTCCAGGAAGTAAAACGGGACATAAATTTAATTAGAAAAGCTGGATAAGTGATAAGCGTTTATCCTTCTCATTGCATGAAAGAAACCCTCTCATTCTATTGCAGATTTCGCTGGGAGTAATTAATTATGGACAAGATAAAGACGTTATTGAAGTCATCAAAGAGCTTAAGAGCCATGAATCGACAGAGTGGCGTCTTTAGAACTGATGTGAACTCTGACTGTGATGCATGACATGGACATAGAGAGAGGGGACTTAATAGCATTTGGGTTGGTCATATACTCTTAATTGAAATTATGTGTTCAAATTTATGCTTCGGCTTTGCTTTCTCGACTCTATATAAATTTATGGGCTACAAAGGCAACGTATGCAGCAAGTTTGTGTGATGAAGTTTTTGATTAGAGTTCAGGTCATTTGGTTTTCGTTTGAGGCCAAGGTTTCACCAATTACCACGCAATTAACTAGGACTTTTATCTTTCAATTCAAATTATCCTTGGTAATTGACACTTTTTTCTGTTGGAGGTTCTTAATATATTAGCTGGAGCACTCAGACCTAAATACCGGTCCATTGTGCAACCAGATAGCAACCTCCTTTTGTTATAGCTTTCCAGGTGTTCGTAGAAAACCATGATAAGGAGCTTAAGTTGCCGGCCCTCACTATGTCTGCGCCGAGTATCTGTAACCTCATGCGAGACTGGATATTCACAGACGAAGTGCTCCGCGGTCTTCTCATCTTCTCCACAAGATTCACAGAGTGTGGGGTAGCAATTAAGTCTAACACGTTTAAATGTTCGCTAAAAGAGAAGTGCCCCGTTGCAACCCCAATGAGCTGTCTACATTGTTTTATGATACGGGATAGCAAAAAATGTTGCATTCTTCTTATTGTCTTTGGGAATCATACGTTTGGTCTGTCTGCATCTAATGGAGGGATGCCATCTACTGTTGTGCTCTTGACAGATCCAATAGTTGATTGAAGCTCTCACTGAGGACCCTGTCAGACCTAGTGACGGATCAGGTCTTAAAAAAGGTGTCTGAGGTTTTTGCCTTGCAAGTTCATCGGCGATTTCATTGCCAGTTATGCCGTAATGGCCTGGAACCCAAACGTGACTCAGAGAATTGAGTCTTCCGACCGCATTTAGAGAGCTCTTGCATTCCTGGATCAATTTTGAAGTTAGTTAGATGGTTGCGAAGGGCCTTTAGCACAGCTTGGCTGTCGCTGCAAACACAGATACTTCTCTCCATAGAGACATTGTTCGTTGCGTAGTTTAAGGCCATTTGAATAGCATACGCCTCCGCTTGGAAGACGAATGCGTATGGTACTAATGACGCGTCCAGCCGAATGTCATCGCTCTTCATGAAGGTACCAGCGCCAGATCCATCATCAATGTTGAAACCATCTATGAAGATTCGATAACAATCCTTTCCTGTCTCAGATTCTAGAGTGGACCAGTCCTGGGCCGAAGGAAAGTTGACTATGTATTTTCGACGCAGGGATCATCGTGTTGGAAGGCATATCCATTAGACTTTAGTCAAAAGATATGCTGCTTGTGAGTTCCTCAAAACTATAGTGACAATTGTGCCAGAAACCAGAAATGGTCGTGATGTAGGTATCAAACGGAGGAAGATTCGGCAGTGCGTCGAGACAAGCTCCCGGTATGCTGGGGAAGGCCCCAGTACAGCCGAGACAAATTTTTCTTTGGCAAACAAGGCAATAGAGGAGTTCACACTATACAATTAGTTGGAAAGACTTTGTCTTGAACGACCAATGTTTGATAGTGTGAACCCTTCAGACAACCGCTTGACCAACTTGCTGGATGATTTTCTAATATTTTTGAAAATTTAGATGTTGGACGGAATGGAGGAGTTATGACATAAGGTTGGACGACAAGTCTGAACGCAAACTACATCCGACCATCCAACATCTGTCAAACGAAGTCTGTCCAACTAATTGTATAATGTGAATTTATTTATTTATTTACACTTAGTACAAGCAAGCAAAACTTAAATCTAAAATAAAAAAATGTATTCAAAAGCGAATAGAAATCAGGAGGGTTCAGTTCATTGTGAGTAGGAAGCAAGAGATTAACGGAGGGTTGATTTTGAGGTATGGAAATCGAACAGATTAAAGGAATCATTGACATTACGTAACTTACGTGACAAACCCTATGTCGAAACTATGTAGAAACTATAATTCGTACGGTGATAGGGAATTCGGAAAGGGGGAACAGTCCTAAGATTCCGTGAATTTACATTAAAAGATATTAAATTCAGTAGCGAAGGACAATCAATGTTTCCACTCAAAAGATCTTGAACAAATACGATATCTGAGATCTCGCGTCTTCTTTGAAGAGACTGAAGATCAATAAGCTGCAGACGATCAGAATATGGAGGCAAACGATATCTATATTCCCAGGGAAGTTTGCGTAGAGAGTAAAGGAGAAACCTACAGCTTCGAGGCGTTTAGCTTGTGTTATTTGATAAGGTGACCACTCTTGGGAGGTATATTCAAAAATTGGTGTAACGAAAGTAACGTACAGAGATTTGAGAATATACGGATCGAAAAATTCTTTCGACCAACGTTTTATGAATCCGAGCATGCTGTTTGCTTTTTTTATAACATGTTCAAAGTGGGAGTGAAAGTTGAGCTCTTTTTCACAAATTACACCTAAGTCAAGAGCAAAAGAGACAACGTGTATTGGTTCACCTTGTAGATAATAGCACCGAGGGGTTGGGGGTAGACGTTTGCGGGAAAGAGTTATAGCGTGGCATTTACTAACGTTGAGTTCTAACTTATTTTTGTGACACCAAACTGAGAAAATGTTAAGATTATCTTGTAAGATACAAAAGTCAACGGGGGATAGAATGCTTCTAAATATTTTCATATCATCCGCGTATATCAAAACGTTACAATCAAGGATTTTGAAATCGTCATTAATCGCTAAAATAAAAAATAGTGGGCCAAGATGGCTGCCTTGAGGGACACCAGAAGGTGCTATGAAGGGGTTGGAGAGAGATGATCTGAAGCAGACTACATATTTTCTCCGAGTTAAATAGGTACAAACCCAAGAAATAAAAAGTGGGGGAAAGCCTAGGATTAGTTTGAAAAGGATGATTTTATGCGACATTTTGTCGAATGCTTTACTAAAATCAGTAGCAATAACATCAACTTCATTTCCTTTTTCTAAGGTACACGAGGTATGAGAAACAAAATCCAGCTAGCAAACCATGTTGTTCAGGAGCCAAAATAGATTTACAGTGGAAAGACAGCGTATAATAAATAATGCTTTCGAACAGCTTTGGTATACAGGACAGTTTGGCTATGGGACGATAGTTAGACACATCATTCTTTCGTCCTTTTTTATGGATAGGGACTATATATGATGTTTTCCAGAATGTTGGAAACACACCTTGTGAAAGTGATAGCTTGAGAAGAGCTGCAAGAGGTTGGATAAAAATGCTCGAACAGTTTTTTAGGACAATAGCCGGAATTCCGTCTGGTCCAGATGAGTAGTTATCCTGGAGTTTATCTATTTTATTTTTGATTTTGGATGGGAGAATATTTAATGTTTGAAATGAGGTTTGTTAAGAGAAAGTCAGCCTTTTTAAAGTTAAAGAAATAGTCTACGGCAATGTTAGGTTGAGGATTGTGATAAGAGAATGAAAGGTGGGTGATATTCGTCCAGCTTGGAAAGAAGTTGGCCACTTGCTGTCACAATAGCGTTACCAGGATCAGAAACGAAAATAAGGTCTAGTTGCCTATTGAAGTTGTTAACAATACTACTTATTTGGAAAAGGTTAGAGTCTTGCATGCAATCGGTGAAAAGTATTTCTTTTTCAGATGCAGTATTTGACGGATAATAGTACCGTCGTTATAAGGAGACCATTGAATAAACGGGAGATTAAAATCACCCATACATATTAACTAACAAAACACCACGGCCCAGTTCTTCACTGTCATTGATCAGGCCGGCGGTCCTGACGAAAAATTAAGTACTCTGATGTAAATAGTTCACTGTCAAGAATATTTGGAGTTAGATTAGTCTCGGTCAGAGCAAAAATGTCATGAGGAAATGATTGCGAATTAGTAAAAACTGAGGACGTTTTGGTTCGCAGCCCTCTAACATTCTGGTAGTATATAGTAAGGAAGGCCGAGGGATTAAGCGAGTGGGGAGAAAAGGCGGTGTTAAAGGCGAGGATCATTTCTAGTACGATTTCGTCAGTTATAAAGATTATTTTTTGATTTAATATAAGCCGCGTAAGCGTGTAATTCATCAGCGACCATTTGATTAGAAACATTGAAAGAAAGAGACGATTGGTCTTATCATAGCCCTATAGATCCAAAGGACCCTTTCCGGTGAAAGACCCCATGTCTTGTCAAAGGCTCCCTTACATATCCAGAAGACTGACAGTGCTTTAAAAGTCCTTAACTCGTAATGTTAAGAACCAAAGAAGCTTGTTATCTAGTACTACCCCAAGACGTTTGACTTTGTTTGAAAAGAGAATATTGATACCATTTGGATCAGACCAGTCAATTGTCTGCGTCTCGGGATAAGGACAACCTCAGTTTTAAGAGAATTTACGGAGAGACCGTTCCTGGCGATGTAAGTTAGATTTAGCGCAGCCTGTGCTCTGGAATAGACAGCTTGGTGATGGGCCTGGAACCACCCAAGAGCACGGCGACATCGTCTGCATATGACACTACAACTTTGTATTTTACCGTCGAATCCTTTATGGAAAGTGGCGGAACTTGTATCCCTCTTTAATACAAATTAAGGCTGACATCACTGACAAAAACCGGGAAGAGAATGGATCGGAATAAGGTAAACGTGACGCAGGAGAAACCTTGAATCAAGGACATAAGTCGGTGTGATTGCGGACATGTACACGAAGTTTTATTAAAGTCACTCTTAAAAAATATACACACATGTTTGGCCACGTTGCTCACACATTTCAAGTTACTCTCTCCCACACAAAGTAGAAGAAAAGTTTTTTTCCTCAAAGCTGTCACCACCACTCTTAGTTTAGTTATGAGTTTCTTTGATCAAGTTGCGAATTCCAACATAGTAACCCATTCACTTCATATCTGTTGAATAGTTTTCCAGAAGAAAAAAAATTAAGTTGCACTCGAGTGAACAAATAAAGTTCACTTAAAAGTTTTCTTCTGCCACAGTCCCACAATATTTAACTTTTCCCAGAATGAGTTTTGGTTGTTGCTTTTTTGACATTCAAAAACAAATAAGTAAACGTTTTTGCTTCGTTACACTCAAAATAATTGCCATACGAATAAGACAAACAAACCAACCCCCTGAATACTTCGAGGCGAATGAGGGAATAAATATGAAAAACAAGGCAAAACTCAAAATGCAACATTGGAACTCATAAAAATATTCAAATACAAACCAAACAGCGAGGTAACTCAAATTTAAAACCTTCAAAACTCATAAATCCAAGAAGATTCCATGCACGACGAACGAAAAGTTATGCGATGGTCAGTTTTCCTGGTCTAAATTTTATGGTGGTGCGAAGAATAAATATCTAGGGCATCCTGCCTAAACAGAAACCCGGCAAAAATATTAAAACGTATAAATAAAGAATCGATCTTTTCGAACTTTGGGGCTGTAGTAAGGGATTTTCTCCTGCATTTGGAATTAATTCTTTTTTATTGGTTTGCCACTGACACTTTTGGGATTGGAATTATTACCTTTATTTGGGACAGTCGTATAAAACTCATTTGAAGGTGTTCATTGAAGGCAATTTCTTTCAATAAAAGGCAAAACCAAAGGGAAATCCCAATAAGCTTATGCTGGATGGTTTTAATCATGAAGGTGTTTGTATTTGTTTGTGTGTGTATACCTTTTTGTGTGTTACTTTGTCAGACTTTTTCGAAGAGAACTAATGACTCGATTGGGAATTAAAGGAAAACAAAGGAAATCGCTTTGGAACTAACAAACTCTGATTATATTTCCAAACTGATAGGACGAACAAACGAACATGGACATTTCAATTAGCCACATGTTCAGGGAGTCTCTGTAACTTAAGCCTGATTCGTGTGTCGAAACTCGAAACCAATAAAAGTATTCGTATGGGGAAAAAGACAAGTATCGAAAGACTAAAATTGAAGAAAATAACAGCGTACGTACCGTTGGGACTCTCAATTTGGAGGGTGGAGCAAGGCACCCATATATTCGCCATATGCAAGTTAAATCTTCATCTAACTTAAAAGCTAAGAAACTAATAGCAATAACATTAATGAGGAGGGTGATTCAATTATGGAGTTTTGAGCAAGGGGTCCTGGTGTTGAAGTCTAAATAATTGAAAATCGAATAAACACTATGTACTAAGCATTCGGGAGATAGGTTCCTTGGAACCATTTGATGTTCGATGAGGGGTGGGAACAAAGACGACGATTTCGCATGGATTAGTGTTGAGGTAGATAGATATATGTAAATGATTTTGCAGTCAACGGTTCCAGAAAAGACTCGATATATGAAAAGAATGTCGAATATTTCTCTTCAAACCTTCAACGCTAGTAAAAACTATCGTCGTTTGGCTGATTCTTAGTCTCAGGCCATCCCCCTTACTCCCACCTAAGAATCTTAGAATATTTTGAATCTCTCGAAATTATTTATGGATACATCTCTTATAGAGTGAGAATCGGATGTGCTATAGTTTCCAACATCAGGACTTCTTCTTCTACGTCATTTTCTTGTCGTTCGTCCTGTTATGGAAGACAGCTGAGAGAATCAGCATTACCCATGCAAAAAGTGTGATTTATTTGCCTTGTTCAGAGTCGATTTAGGGTTCCCAAAGATTTTTACAGATATGTCGCTCTTTACTGCAGAAAGGATAGTTGTGTCCCAGTCAGAATACGGTGAACGGCCACCAATACTCCTTCCTTTTCTAAGTGATTTAGCTCGATCATACCATCAACTCTAGTGTAGTTTTTTTGAAGGTTCAAAAATTGTAGTTCACAACGGTATAATGTTAGATAATTTGGAGCTAGATTATCCGTCACGTGGATTACGAAATGAGGGTATAACTCGAACCTTAGTCTACCTCGAAACTATATTCACTGGGAGAATTCCTTTGACCATCGCTTAATGAAGCCAAATGCTGAATTGGCTTTTAGTATAATATCATCATTGAGTGAGATTGACGTTTGGATTGATGTTCTGGAAGGAAATGGGTACCGTATTAGCGCTAAAAAGACTGAATACCTGTGCTGCCCTTTTTCTGATCCAGACAAGCCTATTCCAGACATTTATTTGAATGGAAATGTGCTTCCCAAGTGTGAAAAGTTTAAATATCTGGGATCAATGATCAATAGTGAAGCAACTTGTGATGACGACATCAATCATCGAGTAAGCGTAGGGTGGATGAATTGGCGTGAACTCCGCTATCTTCTGTGATCGAAAAATGCCCCCTAAGCTGAAGGGAAGACTCTACACAGCAGTTGTCCGTCCAGCTCTGACATACGGTTCACAATGTTGGACAATGTACAAAAAGTATGAGAGCAATTTGACGGCAGCCGAAATGAAGATTCTTCGGATGACAGCAGGAGTAACAAAGCTTGATCGAATTAGAAGTACTAAGATCCGTGGAAGCCTTCATGTCAAAAGTACCATCTTGGACAAAATTTAGCACGACCGGCTCAGTTGGTATTGTCATGTTCAAAGGAGAGATCGGCAGAACCCCGTCAAAAAGGCAATATCGTTCAACGTTTCAACAACTTCGCGACGAAAAAGAAAAGGCAGGCCAAAACACTCCTGGTACAAGCAAATGCAAAAACAGCAGCATTTGGTGTGCCTCAGACATGGAACAATCCAAAACCGGGAGGCTTGCCGACGCTTTCTGAGGTCAACGCGGCGTACCCCACAGGCGGATCACTAGTGTGAAGTAGAAAAGTGGGAGAGTTGTCATCGCTTCAAGATCACTACTCGTAACGCCGGAAATGAAAAGAAGAAGAAGATCATCAATGAGTGTGATGAAATTGAGTTCTTAATCGCAAATGATCCCGAGATCACGGATTGCATCGGTGAAACGGTTTGGCTGTGAAGATAATAGCAAGGGAGAGGATATTTAAAGCTCTAACGAGAGAAGGTAATGAATTGACACTTGGGAATGTTTCCAAACAGTTTTTAGAGCACCACTTGAAACGAAAAGAGTCGGTAACTGAAGAAATGATCTTGTTAAACTTCATATTATCTGAGTACAGTGAAATGAGGGCATGGTTAATGACCAAATCGAGGTTAATAGTAAAAATGAAAAGAGGACCTGACTATCAACCCTCGGGGACGCCAGAGGCATATAAAAAAACGGATTATTAGGGAAGATCTAAGACGAACACTACAATAATAGTTTTCATGGAAATGGAAGAGTTGATAATAACGAGGCTAGCAGACTTCCTTTGTGTCCTAGAAATGAAATGGCAAAATACTGGAAGGAGGGCCTGTATTTTGGATGTAAACGCAGCTCACAGAAACTTCTTGCGCTACCGAACTGAACTTAAAAAGGTTAAAACCTAATCGGTGTCATCCTTGTGGAAGAGCTACATGGCAGCTCTTGTAGACTTAAATTGAAAACGCAAGGAAAGGTGTGGAGTATTGTGAATGCATGGGCCCCAAATTGGGATATGAGAAGGTGAACAAAGATCCCACAAGGATATCACAAAAGAAGAGTTTTTGTTTCTTAGCGGAGATTTGAACCAACTAGCTGGGAAGACAAGCGAGGGTTATGAGGACTGTCGTGGAGGTCTGAGACACAGCACTAGGAACCCACCTGGTGAAGATATCCAAAGAATGTGTAAGTCACATAGCTATGTTCATCATACAAGATTGACAATAGCAGCTTTGAAAATGAAACCCAAGTTGACAACCATTTGATATCCAAGTTAATGAAACCTTGGGTGAGAGACTGCAAGATGATACTGGGTGAAGATGTCGTCCATCAACGCTGTGTTATACTGACTGAATTTTTTATGGAAGCAGTGAAGAAAATCAAAGAAACAAGGGCTACGAAGAGAAACAACTGGTATAATTTGGACAGAGGAACCAGCAAGTCATTCATTTTGAATTTGCAAAGAGATCTGTGGAACACAATCAAGGCGGTTCAAACTGCAAGGAGCACAGCACAAAGTATGTGGCATTCAGTGCATGAAACTTGTTCAAACAGAGCCAAATCATTACTGAAGGTTTCAAAAAGACACTACCGACTAGCACTAGATGAAGCTTAAGCAGTGATAAGTAAGAAGAAAGTGGTTTTCAAAGCATGATCAAAAAGCCTTCAAATAATAAACAAGAAAAGGCTCGCTTTGAAAGGGAACACAGAAGATACAATATAAAGAAGCTGCAAGAGGTTTCTGTGCCTTGCTTGCTACTGCTTAGCAAACCAAACTATTCATGAATTACAACAAAACAACTTGAATAAGGGGGTAACCATTTTCAAAATAATCGCTCAAAGAAGGAACAATTCTCAGGAGATACGATCGCCGAAGTTCATTAATGATACTCAAGGACAGCCTATTGAGGATGGTAGCAAAGTTCAAAAGAAGTGTCAACAGAATTGCGATGGCTTTTCGAACGAGCAGCTTCCTTGAGAGCTCTTTCCAGAAGCTGAGTCAGTTAAGTTAGATGGCTCCCATTTTTCATCTCAAAGCTTAAATAAGTTGATAGTCTGCCTAAGCAATGGAAAGTTTTCTGCCAATGGAAAAAGGGAATACACGAAATTTGCGATAACAGCTGATGTCTCATACCTCGAAGGTCATTGAACGGGTTGCGAGAAAAAACATGCCTAGCTGATAACTTGTCGCGGACAAGTCAAAATCAAAAATTAAAAGATCTTAATGGAGAAACATCGTGACTCCTTAGAGTATTTGCATATTGTGGTGGTTGACTATGAAAAAGCATTCGTCCGGCAAACACGAGATCTGATATGGGTGGCTTTTAAACAACGAGGAGTTCCAGAGCCCATGAGCGTATGATCCAGGATATGTGTTATGAAGCAGTGGCGAGTGTGGAATCATCAAAGTCTTCTAAGCCACAGTAGGTGTACACCAAGGATGAGTCTTGAGCCCTATGCTCTTTATTATTATTATTATCTTTATTTTTTCAACATATGATATTACAAATATTTAACATTCAAAGATTTACAAGCATGGCTTAAAAGCCGTCTGCCGATTTTATCAAAATTAGTTGAGAGTATTTGCAAAAAAAAAAAATTAGGAGCATTAAAATCTAACATTTAAAATTCAAAAACGTTAAGTGTACAAAAAATAATAACATAAAAAAAAAGAAAATCAAAAGAAAAACATAATTTAAGGTAATTTAAGAGTTTCAATATCCGTTGAAAAGTGGGCTTCTACTAAAACAAAACAACAATAGATTGAGTCTACATTTTCACGTACAAGTTTCTATAAGTGGTAGCTTCTGAAACAAACCGTATAAGAACTTTCCATCCACTTGTTGCGGTAAAATTTACCACAACAAGTTCTATCCGCCGTTCTTCTCCCGCTAATTAACTTTATCTATAGCTGCTCGGAAGTAGTAGAAGAGTTCAGTTGAAACCTGGTCCATCAGCCAGAGACCTGTTCTTCTAAAACTTTCGAAATGCCATTTTCAGGTCATATTGTTCCCCGATGCAAAAGATTGCACAGCAGAAGACGCTTTTCTTGTGTGACGGTCGGTCCACAATAGTCGTACGGCAGGTGGCCTACGCAAACATTGATAAAAGGAGAAAGACATGAAGATTGTTACCCATGTCCAACAATGTGTGAACTATACTCACACCAACATACATTTTCGATTAGCTTGCAATTCAGTTTAAATTGAAAATCACTAAGAAGAATTATTTGAGACGTGTTTCCGTTTTTATTTCCCTCTTTTCATCTGGACGAAGGTCTACGGAATTTTCCGTCAATCTATAAAAAATTAGCTTCTTGGTTCTTCGTTCTGTGAGAAAACATTTTTCTTGGTATTTTAGTTTGGGTTAATGTGGGGCGGGGACTTTGCGCGATTAAAATAAATTTTTCGGAGTAAGTCTTTTGGTAAGGGGTTGAACTCGTCCACTAGGCTACTGGTGAGCATATCACCTGAACGCGAAGGACCGCGGGGTGATTGATTCGTGACATCTCACTCGCACATCTTAGCCTAATGGCGGGATGCTGCGGAGCAAGTGAGACCGAACAACCCACGCAATAAGGTCTGATGAGGATGGCCATATGGTCGATGCCGGATGGACGAGAAAAACCCGCCATCTTGATGGTCTCTTTGACTTCAGATTGAGAAGAAGAAGGATTACCGAAAAAGCGTCCAAAGGATTTTTTTTTTGCGAATTTTGTTGAAAAGGAGAATTTTTGTTTTTGCGATAACGAGTGGCAAAATTCCAGTTGGGAATTTTGTGATAAAGGCTAGTTTGGAGAATTTGCGAGAATTCCAGTTGGGAATTTCTAGGAGTTAACCAGAGAAAGCGTTTTCCATAGGAGTAGGAGAATCATACTAGGAATCAGAGCTAAGTATCTTTTTTTTTGCTATTTCGTTGTGTATCGAAAAACCTTTAATTTCTAAGGGTTTTTCGAATATTTTTCGCGTAGCCTTAATTAGGCAAATACATAGAACCGCTAGGCCTTCGTTGCCCTACCGTTCTTTTATCCCGAAATTGCGGGACTCGCGACCGTTCAATTTTCTTCCTACTTATTTATTCTTTTCCGGAAACTTTCCACATATAATTCTTCTTTGTGCTCAAACGACACACATCTGTTCTTTTTTTATTCTATTTTTCTATTCTAATACATTTCCTTTATTTCGAGAATTGGCCTGCCGCCAATCTTGAAAAGGATTTGCACTACTTGTATTCTTTTACATTTAATTGAAAAGATTCTGGGTTTTAATCCAGGCTTCGGCCACGGTTTCCCAGACACCCTTAAGCCAATAAAAATTCTTAATTTTCCCTCCAGGAATTTCTTATTGTTTTATTTAGTACTATCGTATTTTTCTTTCTTTCTTTCTTCTTGAAACATTTCAGCTTCTGGTTAAGGCAAACCACCACTCAAAAAGGTTTCCTGGCGCCCATTTTATAAGTGAGTAAGTACGCCTCTGTGCTTTCCTCACCAATCATAATTTAATTCAGATCGCGATAAATTTATAAGTGTTTGATATTCCCTTTTAATCAAAGCGGATTAAAAAGGAATATCAAAACGAACCCGCCCATCAGACTGAGCTACGGGAGACAGCACTGTATGTGTTGTTGGATTGCCGAAACACGAACAAACCTGTGTCATTTTGACATTTCGTTTTAGACAAGAAAGTTGCGCGCACGTCGGGAATCGGGATTGTTGACATCCCAAATTAGTTTCGCGAATAAATATCTATATTCTTTTCGTATCGATTACATTTCTTTTTTTAATTTTGCTCGCGGTATTTGGAATCGATTTCCAACGTTTTAACTCATTAGTTTAAAGTTCGTGTACACGTAAAATACACACTCTCTCCATTTAAAATTGAATAACAATCCTCTGTCGAAAGAAAACTCTTGTTGAAGCATTAACGCCGAATTTCTTGAAGCATTGGACAGCAGGCTAGGAAATGATAAACGTTTTCGACCAAGTTCAGATTACACAGAGTACTTAATTATGATTAATATCACCTCTGTGAGGTCTATAGTTTAGCACAAGCATCTCTGTACGGACCTCAAATATCAAACTCATCTCATTGACTGAGAACGTATTGAGAAAATAATTAAACTCCCCCAAACAGAGATTCAATTTGCTGTACACCGTTCTAGACATGGATGCGACTATGAAAACTTTGAAACATTTTATCATCAATGACTGAAATACAACCGTACAAGCTATCCTTCCAAGATCCAATGCTGTTCAGGTTTAAGTTCAATGTGCAGTAATATTTAGTCGTTATTTCTCGCCAATCTTTGAACGGCGAGTAATTACGGTGAAATGCAGTTATAAGTATGCTTTTTTGCAGATTGCTATTAGCCCTATTTAGGACTTTAACAATATAGTTTTTTATATTGCAATATATGCCTTTAGGTTTTTTAGGGAAATTGGAGGTAATCCAGATTCAACATATAACGCGTAGTTAGTCGTGTTTGAAGGAAGTCTAAAGACACGTTTAAAGAAATATCGTTGGATAACTTCAAAATCTTCACATTTTGTGTAACCATACACTTCATTAGCATAACAAAGTGAGTTTTTAACGGTAGCATCAAATACTTTGAATTTGACCGTCGGATCTACATTTTTGTTTTTGAAAAGTCTTGGGCACATACAGTTAATAGCTGATTTCGCAATGGATGATTTGTCTTTTATATGTGCTGCTAGGTTTAAATTACTCGTTTCTGTAAAACCTAAGTACTTAAACTCTTTTACAACTTCTATTAAGGTTCCAAGAACGGTCATTTTGGGCAGCGCGATTATGGGTTCTAAAAACCATAATCTTCGATTTTGTGCTATTTGTTTGGAGATTCCATAGATTACAATAATTGTAAAATTTATTGATTTGAAGTTGTAATGTTACCGGATTATTAGTAAGGACAACAATGTCATCCGCATATAAAAGAATTTTAATGAGTTGGTCACCATAATAGACACCCCCTTCAATGTCGTTGATAAAGAGCGAAAAAATCAAAGGACTCAGAATGCAGCCTTGTGGGACACCCATTTCTGTCTTGAATTGTCTGGATGAGATCTTGCCATTTGAAACCACAGCAGTTGTATTTGAAAGAAGTTGCTTGAAATCAACAAAGCAAGCATAGAGATAAGTTTTCTTTTCCAAAAACCGTTTAGCAACACTCTTCAATGTAAAAATTTGATCAACTGTTGAGAGATTAGCTCGAAAACCCGCCTGAAAGTGACTTATTTTGCTGTTTATTTCCACCCAAGATACAAGTCTTAGGTACAGAACTTGAGTGAATAGCTTCCGTAGAGAGCAAAGAACAGAAATACCTCTGTAGTTTTCAGGAAGATTAGGATCATCTTTTTTATAAACCGCAGAGATGCATGACTGGCGGAAATTATTTGGTATCGTTTCATTGTTGAACATCCGGTTTAATAATAATAAAATATGTTCCAAAAATTGTGAGCTGGCATTTTTGTAAGACTCTGTTGGGATACCATCTAAGCCCGAGGCTTTGTTGTTTTTCATTTTTTTCAATGCGAAAACTAATTCTGACATTGAGAACGGAGCATCTAGTTCTTCGATGTAGATGAGAGGTAACGCAAAACTAATATACGATTGATTAGGGTCAGATAATGTTAATTTTTCAAAATACGAGCCCATAACATCAGTATCGATTGAAGATGCAGTAGACCTAGTCCAATTACCTAAAATTCGTACATTTGTCCACTCTTTAGAATTTCTACATTGAATTAACTGTTGAGCCATAATATGCATGTATTGCTGTTTTTTATGGAGGCATAAGCTTTTGTAGATATTATTAGCCTGTAGATAAAAGGGATTTGAAGGAAGAATTGTTAGTTTTCCTAAAAAGTTTCAACCATTTAAATGATCTGTCTCTACTTCTCCTACAATCACCATCGTACCAACTGGCCTTATAAATGCTACTTTTGTTAGCTGAGTCGGTTGTAGCAGATGCTCTAATGGTGGCAATTATATTATGCTCTTTACTACTAGCTACTTAGGAAGCCTATTCCCTACAAGAAGCTCTTGCCGTATGGGTACAAGTTTTTGAAGTTTTCGTAGTTGTTCGCTTTCTGATCCCGACATGCTTACTAAAAAAAAATTCTGGAATCAATTATCAATATAGTGAAGCAGTTTGTGATGACGACATTAATCATCGAGGAATAGCTACGCAATGAAGTATAAGCGTATTACTGGTTGGAGAATAAAGTAACCAAAAAACTCAGTCATCTTCTTTGGTAGAAAAACATCCCCTTAGCTACATTGCGGTTGTTCGTTCAGTACCCAGATACGGTTCAGAATGTTAGACACAATACAAAAAAGTATGAGAGTTTGTTGACAGCACCTAAGGTGAGTTGCTCCGTACGACCGTAGGAGTAACAAAGCTCGGTGGTATTAGAAGTATAAGAGCCTTCACGTTTAAGGCACCATCCTGGAAAAACAGAGCACCGTTGGTATTGTCATGTCCAAAGGAGAGATCCAGAGAACGCCATCAAAAAAGCAATGTTATAAAACGTAAAGATACCATTGCAAAGAAACAAAAAGAAAAGCAGACCACTTCTGGCATTTGGTTGACCTCATGCATTGAAAAATCTAAAGTCGGAAGGTTTTCGACGCTTTCTGAGGTTTACGAGGCGTACCCAATGAGCGGATCCCTACTGTGAGCCATTTAAGGGATCCATTCGGAATCACGGCAATCGCAACGACGCCACCGCCACCGGTAAGGGAAGAAGAAGAAGAGAACAAAAACGGTCAATTTAAAAACTAGGGGCCTGTACCACAAAACTACAAGTACTCGTTATACAAGTGAATTATGACTAATGTAATGTAAAATTCTTAGCACAAAGATACAAGGTTCGTTTTTTTATCAAGGGGAGGCTTATGCTTATTCGGAGCACTCAGACCTAATTGCCGGTCCATTGTACTACCAAGGTAGCCGCCTTCTCTTTTAAGTGGTGCAGTTCGTACTTGCAATTTCACATATAACCTCAAAGGCGGCGTCCCAGATGAAACTGGGAGGCTGAACTAAAAGTAGATGCCCAGAGCGGGATTCGAATCCACGCGTCTGGACTATCTACAGAACACTCTACCACTGCATCACTGCCGCACTTACAAGGTTTGCTTCCTCTTCTACAAATGAATTGGACATAGTCTTGCAAGCGGCTATTGACTTGTAGACTAGCAGTTTTGTGTTACAGGCCCCAGACCTCTAAAAAAGGCACTCGTTAGTACACGTGTATGACACTCTTTCCTTAAGCCCACCGAAATGCTTTAGAAATTTTGGCAATGCTTAAAAGCAGTTTCTTTAAATTCTTTTCAGTCAACCGTAAATCTTTTGATTTTTTTTTTTTTTCATAAATAGACGAAGTTTACTTGTCCAGTGATCTGGTTTTTGTTGGCATCTGGGTTACTAGACCCATTACTCTTGAATATAAAAACCCTAAATAACGAAATAGATGGAAATAAATTAACCAATTTATTCTATCAATCAATCAAACAGAACTCCTATACCATTTCCCATTCGGAACAATAAAAAAAACACTAAAACAGGCAACTGTTTCCTCACAACGAACGATAGAGATAGACTCGTACATCAGTTTGTGTTTGGTACTATAAATATTTATTTTGTATCTAATTAAAACGGATAGGGAAATTCATATGTTCTGTTTGCATATTGAGCCGAAACGCATGATATTAAAAAAGCAGATTTCTATTTTAATGTTTGTTAAACAAGCACTTACACACTCAATAACTGTTCGACGATTAACATCCAAAGCAATCTCTGTCCTTGTTGACTTTGTGAGTGATGTTTGTGAATTGACCAGTAAATAGTTGGAAATTTGAAAATGGCGATGGTGATGAAGGGAGCCATCTAAAGTATTATTCATCTCAGTTAGGAATAAAATATTATTTCAATGATTTTCTCTTTTTAAAACGTTATGGCTTGTGTCATGGCACATACTACAGTGACTCATAAGGGCGTAACATTTTAATTTTTCTAAGCAAACGAATTTTATTTTATTTTTAGAATCATAATACTGCACATATATGAAGTCAACAAACAATGTTCATACGTCATATTTCGTGTACTGCTATGTGTTTGTAATTGTGCTCGGTCTTAAGTCGATTTGAATTTAAGACACAAAGTTTATACCAAAAGTTCGTTAAATTAAACAAATAGAATGTTCTTGTTTGCCTTTAAATTGTATTCGGCTACATGATTTTAATTCAGTGCTTTTAATTTTGTATGGTTATAAATGCCGCCATTATGAAATGGATTTTGCTGTTATAACGTTGAATTGATAGTAAAGCAGCGTTCTGCATCAATGGTTTTCCGCTTATTTATTCAATGGTAAACACTTAGCTTGGTCAAATGGTAGACACGTGCACCCAAGAGGACCCTAGCGTCCATAGGTTTTTCTTAAAACCCACCTCTGTCTATCAACTCCTACTCTCACCTCCACGTGTTGAACATCGGGTGCCTAGTACCTCAACTGGAGAATGGGTCTCAACCCTAGTGGAAGGTTGTTGATGGCAGCAAACGAGAGAGGGGGGGGGAGAGGTGTTCCCACTAAGGCACCTCTTCTTTCATCCAGACGGCAGCGGAGGAATTCCCTAGATGGAATCAGTGGTGGCGTCTACAGTTCCAGTCAGGTTGAACTACTTAGTGAACCCCTTATAAGGCTACTACAACATATTTGGAGCTCAGGCCTATAAGGAACGGTTTATCCGGCTCCCCATCTTAGGAGTTATACAAGGATCTGGCCCTCCAGGTAGGGGGTCATGCTGTAGGGGTTACTTCCCGACCACATAAAGCAATTCTTAGCTGCGAAGCACCAACAAGCCAACGGATACGGACGGATTTACTGATGACGAACCAAGCAAACGAAAAACGGTCAATGAACATCGGATCTGTACGTGGAATGTAAGGTATATATATAGACGACCAATTAGCGGAAGCCCTAAAATGCTACAAAGCAGATATTACCGCTATCCATCTAATCTAATCTAATCTAATCTAAAGCAGATATTACCGCTATCCAAGAAATGCGATGGGATGGACCAGGTAGACGCAAATTAAAAAAATGTGATATCTACTACGGCGATTGCTACCGAGAACAAAAGCAGCGACTGTTTGGGTGTGGATTTGTTGTTGGAACTAGACTCAGGCAAAAAGTAAAGTCTTGAGTTTCAATTATGTGAACAAGCGCATAGCAACAATCGGCATCAAGTCTAAATTCGTCAACATAAGCCTCATTTGCCCACATGCACCCACAGAGGAAAAGGATGAAGACACCAAAGACGTATTCTACGAGCTCCTGGACAAAACATATGAGCAATGCCCTAGCTATGACATTAAGATTGTTCTAAGAGATTTTAATGCCAAGCTAGGAAGAGAGGATATCTTTGGTGGAATAATCGGAAGATACAGCCTGCACGACAATACCTCCGATAACGGATACAGGCTGATCGATTTCGCTGCAGTGCGAGACCTTCTGGTAGCTAGTACGCTGTTCCAGTAGCTCAATATCCACAAAGGGACATGGAATTCTCCTGATCATTCAACCGTCAACCAGATTGACCACATTCCGATCGGCACACAACACTTCTCCAGTATAGAGGATGTCCGAACATTCAGAGGGGCCAACATTGACTCGGACCACTACCTGTACCTTGTTGTAGCCAAGGTACGACTGCGGATATATCGACCTAGGTCAAAACATGGAAATAATGTGAGAAAATCCGAAGTTGGACGACTACAATCGAAAGAGATCGCCAAGTCCTTTTACGATCGAGTCAGGTAGACTCGATCGAGCATCAAGTATAGAGAACCAGTGGCAGCACTGCCAATCAGCCATCAGAGATGCCGCCTCTGTAGTGCTGGGTTTCACACGGCCACCACAACGAAACCCATGGTTTGACGACGAATGCCGGCAAAGCACATGCAGCTTAACAGAAAGCATTCAAAGCGGCGCTGCACAAAAAGACTAGAACTGCTTACGAGCTCTACAAGCAGAAGAGGAGAGAGGAACACCGGCTTCTTAGACGGAAAAAGAGAGAGAGCACGAAAAGCGCGTGATCGAGGAGATAGAAGGGTGCTACAGCAGGAATGAGGTTTTGAAGTTTTATCTAAAGGTAAAAACAACAGCCTCGGGCTATAAGCCCCGAGTCGAAGCCTGCAAAGACGATCAAGGGAACATCGTGGTGGAACCGCTGTCAATGCTGAGGATATGGAAAGACTACTTCTCCAAGCTCTATAACGGCGATGATGAACCCAATTCCGCTGTTAGAGAGATAGAACCATTCAATTAAGGTGACGTAGACCAAGAATTCCGCCAACCCGACCTGAACGAAGTGAAGACTGCTGTATCCAAGCTAAGATCAAAGACTTTGTCTACCTAGGCGCTGCTATTAATTCAGAAAACGACACCAGCGCTGAAATCAAACGAAGAATAACTCTTGCCAATTGCTGTTTCTTCGGACTTAGAAGGCAATAGAGTAGAAAAATCCTCTCTCGAGCAACTAAAGTGTCCCTGTATAAGACACTTATCATCCCGGTTCTTATATATGGCGGGTGATTTTTGATTCCGTTTGCATAGATGGAGAGTGGAGAAGAAGATTTAACGACGAACTGTACGGGTTGTACAGCGACACTGACTTGGTCAAACGAGTCAAGGTCCAGCGGCTTAGATGGCTGGGTCATGTAGAGCGAATGGACAACAACGCTCCGGCCCGGAAAGTCTTCGATTCCAATCCCGAGGGACGGCACAGTAGAAGAAGACCGTGACTCAGGTGGCGCACGCAAGTAGGAGAGGACCTCAACCAACTTGGCGTGCATAACTGGAGGCAGCTAGCTAGGGACCGAGCTTGCTGGAGAAGCATGTTGGTTGAGGCCCTAGTCCGACCCGGACTGTGGCGCCACCTTAAATAAAAATAAATAACAGTTTGTTTGACACGATGGTGTGCTCCCAAGAGCTTAGTTTGGCCGGAAGTGGTCAGAATAACAAGTGGCGTGCAAGAATTTGCCGCCTAAATCAAATCCTTCTAAAGTTCATTTTGGCACTTCTTTTTGAAGTGAGATTTCATAGGTATCGTTGTGATTTGGGATTCAATGAAACGAAAATGCGTCACGATAAAGAAACAAACGCATACATGCAAAGGGTTAAGTCGACCAGAGAAAGAGATGGAATACGTTATATATTATTTTATTCCCTCGGTCTCCTCTGCTTGAACTTACTGGAGCCAAACTAGGCAGTCATTGCCCATAGTCATTTTTAAAACATATTGACCATTATATTAGATTATATGCATTTTATTTCTTCTTAAGAACCACTCGTTCAAAAAAAAAACACACATTATAAAAGACGCAAGTGGTATTGTTGAAGTGAAACTACTTTGGCATCGTGTAACTTGTAAATGTAACGAAAAAGCGACACGAAAATATTTTTTTTATTCATGAATAGGATTCAACTTTCAAGAGAATGAGATTGATTCTTAATCTTCATCTCCTCTCCTTTCGGGTTTTCACAGCCTTTTTTAAAGTTTCATTTCTGCGGTGCTTGAAGTGAAATATGTTGCACTGTCAATATATTTTCATGGTTTTAAGTCAAAATAAGCATTGCTCTGTTACGCATCGGCTCTCACCAAACGAAAATTTAACTGAACATAATGTAACTTTACTATTATAGAAAATGACAGAGAATAGTCTTTCAGTTTTAGCAATGACACTTATCATCAGCAAAGAGCACATAAATCTCCAAGAAGTTCAAAATATCATCAATCTTTGACAACGCCTCTGATGAAGAAAACGAAACAATGTAGAGCCCCTCTTTCGAACATGTAGCGCATTCCATTTTTCATTCATAGTTTGTCCATCCGTCCCTGTGAGTTTTTCTATCGGCTGGAAACAGTTTTGTTTGTCCTATTTGTGTTCACAGGAGCAGACAATTCATTCAAAAAATAACAGGGCTGGCTCAATCAAATGTGCAAGATGTGCAAATGCACAGGGCGCCAAGTTCTGGAGGCACATTGGCAAGAGTAAGAGAAACTGGCATTAGCAGTTAAGCAAAAAGCTTAAAGAAATATTAGGTTTATCTTGTGCGAACAAATTGTCTTTTGCATTTAAGGGAAAAAAAATTTTTCAAGTAATGCCAAAATAACGACATACACTTAATTGTTGAATGCATATTAACTGACATTACAATGTTGCAAATTTCAATAGAATCTGGCCCGAACTACGCAAAATGTGGAGCCCCACTGGATGTAGAAATAAGAGCTCTCTACAAACTTTCAAGAGGGCGCTTGTTTAGCTGAGGACCGATCATGATAAGCGAACGAAGGAAAGAAACAACTCACAGCTATGTCACGGTCATCTTGTATTCTTTGTTTTTTTGCTTCACATATCTTGCAAGGAAAAATAAAAAGTATGGGCGGTCATTGGCTTTATGGCTCAAAATCTGGCAAAAACTCGTCTGGGGGGCAAATTAATCAATTTAAAATTACTTGAGTTTAGTGTTTGTTGATAACCAGGGGGCTATCCCTGATGATGAAGCTAAAGCAGTGATTAGAAAGAAGAAAGCAGCTTTCCAAGCTTGGTCGAAGTGCCCCTCAAGAAATACAAATGAAAAAGCGCGTTTCAAAATGGAATACAAGAGCTGCAGAAAAGAAGCGAAGAAAAAAAGCGCCTAACTTCAAGCAAAAAGCACGGAGGGCCTGTATCGAGAGCTGGAAGAGATTTCTGCACCAGCTGCTGAAGCAAATCAGGCAATCCAAGAGCTAAGACAAAGCAACTTGAATAAGGGAGCAACCATTTTCAAAATAGCCGCTCAGAGAAGGAGAAATGCGTAGGAGATTCGTTCGCCGAAGTTCATCAATGATGCTCAAGGACTGCTACTTGTGGATGACGACAAAATTCTTCACAGGCGGCGACAGTATTGTGATGATCTTTTGAATGAATAGTTTCCGGGAGGCAGCTATAAACTCCAAAAAAGGCAAAGAAATTGGGCCAGACGAGGTACCATATGAGTTTTGGAAAAATATGGGAGACATCGGGTTGAGATGGCTCACGATTCTCATCTCCAAACTTATAAGAGGTGACAGTTTGCCTAATCAATGGAGGGAAAGTTTTCTTCTTCCAATGTACAAGGGAAAGGGAGATACCAGAAGCTGTGACAACTATCGTTCGATCAAGTTGATGTCCCACACTATGAAGATCGTTGAGCGGGTTTTGGATAGCCGAGTGCGGAAAATAATAAGGCTGTCTGATGACCAATGCGGGTTTGTCGCGGGTAAGTCAACTACAGACGCAATCCAAAGTATAAGGATCATTATGGAAAAACACCGAGATGCCTTAGAGGATTTGCATATTGTGTTGGTTGACTTCGAAAAAGTATTCGATCGACAACCACGAGATCTGATATGGGTGGCCCTCAGACACCGAGGAGTTCCTGAAGCCTATGTGCGATTAATTATGAACATGTACGAGGGAGCAGTTACAAAAGTGAGATGCCCAGCTGGAGTCACCGAAGAATTCCAAATAACAGTAGGTGTACATCAGGGAAGTGTCTTGAGTCCACTGCTCTTTATTGCTGTTCTGGATTATTTGATCGAAGGAAAAGTAACGCACAATAAAGTACAGCAATTATTCTTTGCTGACGATGGAGCCATCATAAGCGAGGATCCCACATCCTTGCAACAAGCACTTGACGTTTGGATTGATGTTCTGGAAGGAAATGGGTTCCGTATTAGCGCTTAAAAGACAGAATACCTGTGCTGCCCTTTTTCTGATCCAGACAAGCCTATTCCAGACATTTATTTGAATGTAAATGTGCCTCCCAAGTGTGAAAAGTTTAAATATCTAGGATCTATGATCAATAGTGAAGCAACTTGTGATGACGAAATCAATCATCGAGTAAGCGTAGGGTGGATGAAGTGGCAAGTAACTCCGCTATCTTCTGTGATTGAAAAATGCCGCCTAAGCTGAAGGGAAGACTCTACACAGCAGTTGTCCGTCCAGCTCTGACATACGGTTCACAATGTTGGACAAAGTACAAAAAGTATGAAATCAGCCGAAATGAAGATGCTTCGGATGACAGCAGGAGTAACAAAGCTTGATCGAATTAGAAGTACTAAGATCCGTGGAAGCCTTCATGTCAAAAGTACCATCTTGGATCCGCAGAACCCCGTCCAAAAGGCAATATCGAACAACGTTTCAACAAATTCGCGACGAAAAAGAAAAGGAAGGCCAAAACACTCCTGGTACAAGCAAATGCAAAAACAGCAGCATTTGGTTGGCCTCAGGCATGGAACAATCCAAATGAGAATGAAATGAAAAAGAAGAAGAAGAAGGGGGTTAACCCTGGATGTACAAGACCGGAGGATCATTCGTGTGTTAAGAAGCGTCCACATTTTACCGACCGGCATCGGCTTTATTTCATTCGGATCGAATTCGAGTTAGCTTTCGGTAAGGAGAAAGGCCGACCGAGACCGGATATCGTATATTATACACTAAAATTGGTTTTGCAGGATATCAAATGACATCTTGACTCTATTATAATTGTAGATTAAAGCACAAAACATGTAATGAGGGTGGTGCCCGTGATGACAGTTAGCATGTCATCCTGAGCTCGAGGTTCGAACCCTATTAACATAACATTAAAGGACAAGTCCTTCGAGAACAAATAACACTGCCAAGAGAAGCGATCCCAATCTTCATAGCAACAAATGGCAGCTGTCACAACTTCGTATATGCTATGCACTTATATTACATATTTCTATTCGTATGTGTTTACGGAAAGGTAGCTTACCCTCCTTTGCTAAGCTAGCCTATCACCTCTTTTGACCATAAGGACGTCAATCGTGAACCAAAGATGCATCTCTTTTCAATGTTGTCTCTATCAATCCAAATCAAATTGTTTTCTCTTAGTTTGCAGCTATTTTTCTTCTAAATCACACCAATTAATTTAACCAAACAAAAAACTAAACAAACAAATTCCAATTTCCTTTCAGCTAGCTCAAGGCAATGTCATCAAAGTTACTTATAATTTAATGAACTGATCTTTGCTTCTGATAGGCCCATTAAGCCTAACAAGCTAATGCAATACCAGTGTAATCAATAAACCAACTGCCTGATGCAGGTTGTTGTGTAAATAGCAATAATTGCAGCAACGTGTGTAGAGTGTACCTCAAAACAAGTGGTGCATTACAATAGCCATTAATTGAGTGTTGCCAATTTCGTTTTCTGTGTGCAAAAACAAAAATATTACCACACCCGGTCAATGACGAGACAAGAAACAAAAACACTCCATGACTTCAAAGAATAATAATAATCAACCATATGCGAGATAAGTCGGATTTATTTGTAGAAAACGCAAGCATTACACGTACCTATGTATGTAGTTCAATGACACTCTCTGGTGCTGTCATTTGCTTCTAAACATGCACAACACAATGACATCAGTTTATGCAAATCACCCAAGACTCAACTAAAATAACGTAACTGCGCATCACTTGATCTGACTCATCTAATCATGGCATTTACTTTTTATTTAATTTGATTGATTAGATCTGACATTTAGATGACACCATATGCATACAACTTCAGTATGGAAAATTCTTTAAGGCAATTGCACGTCAATTGATTTTTCCACGAAAAAAAAACAACAAAACAAAACAACGACAAACTGATAGCACAAATTAAACAATTTATCTATGATCGCACTTTGTCTAGCCGGCAATTACCACAAACGTCACCTTAGACAATTATCCAATAACATGTGTACTGCCACAAAATGACACAGAAAAATAACTGTATTAACACCTTCTTTTGCAACACGAAACGTTCCACAGACGAAGAAAAGAAATCAAAAAGAAGACGGCGAAAAAAACAATCTTCTCCAAACAAAATTCAAAAGCTCTCGCACTTGTACATATTTATCTACGACAGAGAGCCTGGTTAAATGGCAAAATATATGTCAACACACTACTAGAACTCGAACCTAGTGCCCCAAGAAAGTACACACAGTGACACGACTTGTCATTCGTTGTCGTCTTGTTGCCTTGTTGGTCGCCACAATAGAACACCGCGCCGTAACCTACACTACCACTTGGACTTGGTGTGTGGTTGGCGTTCAATGTTAAGTTCGAGATAATTGCTTAAGAGAAAACCGAGGCAACTCTCTCACTCGAGTGTGCTTAAGACTTTTCCACTCGCGACTGTAGATAAAACAAAATTGCTGTCACCTAGACCTGGACACATATTTAAGCAGTTTGTGCTGATTATGTACGGTATGTGGCGTATAAATGGACGTTTTTATGTATACATGTACCTGCCTATATTAGGATGAACCTACAACATCACGATATACTTGAAGCTTTTAAAGCTGCCCTAGTTTTGAACTATTGCGCATACGCCTACTCAGAAGGGTTACGGTACGGGATATGTAAAGGTAGATGAAGGCAGAACAGGGCTGCCAGCTGCTGATTTTGTAAGTCGAAATGAATTATTTCTTCACTTTCGCAAAACATTTCAAAAGCTATGTCACGGTGATTGAATCCGAAAGATTCATGTAGCAAAAATTGCTGCAAATCGTTTACTGATCATTGCAATGGCTTTGTATGGAACGGTGATGTTCTTTTTAGTACTCTCCTAAAGCAATATTTATCGGCCGCTATCATAAGGTCTGTCGTAACAATTTGGACTACGAACACTAAAAATCAGGATCACATTGAATGCTTTGCCACGAAACCTGTCACAGTTTCTTATATTTGTTACAAGGCTTTCATTACGAAGATATCTTAAATCCTTTCTTTTTCGCTTTCTTAGTCCAAAATTGCTACGATGGGCCCTGTGATAGGGGCGTTTGTCAATATTCATTACTATAACTACAGGAGAGGAAAGATCTCGAAAGGCGAAGGTTATAAGCAAAATTAGTTAGGTAGTTTTTGAGCGAACCTCTTTTTACGCTTTAAATTTTGTTGTATTTTTTTTTTGGGAAGGATACTCTGTTGGTCCTTTTCTGGCCTAAAACATAAATTGCTTACCAGGCGGTTTTCCTTTTTCTATTTCCAGATCACGATCACCAGAGTTGCTACATTTGCCTCAAGCGACTCACACGTCGAGTAGGGTAGTGGCTACTCTCAATAGTTGATCAGCGAACGCATAGACTTCTTCGATGCTACGGCTATCTCTGGCGAGGTTTTCACCAATTCGTCGATGTTCCCTGACCTTACTCACTGAATGCATATACGTCGGCCTGCTTCTTTGAACTATACTAACAAGTGCGCTATTTCGAAAGTGGTAAAGAGTTTTCTGAAGGTTGGCTTAAAGACAATAGGTAATTGCGATAGAGGTAATTAACGAGACTACCAACTCATGTGGTACTCAGTAACTTTTATGAAATATAAAAACTTCGGTGCTGTCTTTTTGTCAATAAATTGAATTCTATTGAATACTTCTTGGCGAACTTGGTTCATTGATATTATCAAAATAGAAAAAAAATGTTTTATGAATGTGAACGACCGGTTCATTTTTGAGAGACTAAAAACAAAAAATACCAAATCATGTTAACAGCATTTCTGCCGCTGTAACAAATTCACTTTGGTTTTTGAGAACCTATATTCTGTAAATTGATAATACGTCTTTCTGCTGCAGTGGTCTTTAGTTTCACCTTACACCATTTGACATCAACAATAATAGTAGGGGAGCCCAAGAGGGGATTTTGCGCGTTACTCGAGCGCGTCAGAAAATCATATGGGGAGAAACCTTGCACCCTGTAATGTACTTCTACCGTATATTAAACCTTAATGTTGGGGCGTTCGCTGAGGGCAGCCCGTCAGATTAGTAAAAAAAAGTCGATCATCGGAAATACTCGAGCGCGTCAGATTAAGAGATGGTAGGTTGATTACATCGGGAAGAGTGTATATTTCAATAATCTGACAATTTGAGCGGGGCCTTCGCAAGAAGGCGAGTCACAAAGATGTAAAAAAAAATCGATGTTTCGAAATACTCGAGCGCGATTAATTTTTTTTTTATTTTGAAGGTAATTTTATCAGGATTACGGAAAACATATAATCTGACATTTTGGTTGGGGCGATTTAGGTAAAATCGTCAATAAAAGGTATTATATTTGATGGTTAATATCTCGCTTGATATTGATATTAGCAATTTGGTCCAAAGACCTTTTTTGTAGGAAACTAAATTTTCTATAAGTTTGTTATTTTTAATTTTTCCGTTGCTTTTGTTATTTACGAGATAACTGCGAAAAAATGTGAATTTTATGGAAAAATCTGGTTAAGTGGCCCGTACCACCTGGCCGGTATGAGTAACAAATTTGCATCAAAGAACACTTTTGTAGAGCGTTAAATTTTGAGACAAAACCATCTTTGTTTAAAGTGATTCCATGAAATGCCGCTGAGCTATAGAAATTTCAAAATAGAAAGTCAGAGTTTCCGTGTATTTTCAATGGGAAATCTTCACACCTTTTGATCGAGGACTTAGGGCTCAAACTTTCAGGGAGGTTTTTTAGTATTTTCAACAAATTTTCAAATTCAAATTTGTATATACATATGTCTACATGTTTTTTTTTTATTGCATCCAGTAATAAAAAATAGAAACAACAAAGAATTGTTACTTTTAAATTGTCAGACTAAGAGTACGCCCCCATTTAATTGTCAGATTATCTTCCTGGAGGACGAAGACATCAAGTTGATCACCCTGTATAAAAATCTGACGCGCTCGAGTATTTCAAAGTCACGTGTTTTTTTACATCTTTCTGACTCGCCTACTTACTAAGGCCCCACTAAAATTGTCATATCATTGAAATATACACTTTTTAGAGTGCACTTAACATACACTTTAAAAATCTGACACGCTCGAATTACTTTTTATTTTTTATATTTTTCAACCTCTCTTTACGCCCATTTGCCCCCAGTAAATCATCAGATTAATATATATCCGTTATCAGAAAGACAAAGCGCGTATACCCTATGAAAATCTGACGCGCTCGAGTATTTCAATTTAACTGTTTTTTTTTAAAGCTCATATACGCCCATCGCCCCACTAAAATGAAAAATTGCCGTACACTTTTTTTCGTTTTAGAACGTAAACTTCACAATCCAATAAGTCCCCATGATGCTTTAGTAACTGCAAATTTAGCATCTCGGGCTCCCCTACTATAAGCAAACATTTACTAGTTTGGCTACAGGAAAGGCAATAAAAAAAAACAGATATAAGCAAGATTTTGGTTACTACTCCTTCCAGGTTAGGCATGGAGTTTTTTTTTTTTGACTATGGATTAGCTTAGGGTTTCACAAAATGTGAGGATTTCACACAAGCCCATATAAAAAGATATGGACACATAGCTATTTGGAACAATGGCAGAAGATCATGTTCCAACAAATGGCCGCACGTCATTATGCTTTCTAAAGCGTTCGTAAAACCATCATTGGCCTTGGTTTCTTTCTTTCTGTCATAATTCTTTACCTTAACTAAACTCTAAGGCTCTAAGGCTTTACTAAACTCTAAGGTGGTAGCCGTGGCGTGATGGTTAGCATGTCCACCTGCTAACCCAGAGGTTCGAGGTTCGAATCCCGCAGAGGCACAAATGTTTTTTCACGGGTATCGCTTTTCGCGAGGAATTGGCAAGTCCTCCGTTAGTAAATTCATTGCCATGAAAAGCGCTTTCTCGATAAGCCGTTCGGAACCGGTAGAAAATTGTAGGTCCCCTCCATTCCCTTTCAAGGCATGGTTGTGAGCAGGGGCTCCTCACTCTGTTGCGACCCCCTATTTATTTTATTTTATTTTTAAACTCTAAGGCTAGTCAAATCGACCAAAGATCAAAAAGTAACTCGTAGTAAAATATGCATACTTAATTATTTTTTTAGAAAAAAGTTTAAGAACTGTTGATTTCTTGAAACACTTCTTCTGTGAAATTGATTGAATTTACTTATTTTTTACATAAAAAACTAAACAAAAACCATATAGTGCAGTCAATGAAGCGAAAAATAGGGCCTTACCTCCGAATTTTTTTACTGTGAACCGATTTGCATAAAATTTTGGAATTAGGCTCATCTTACCCTAAACTTCAAAAGTGAAAATAATTTGAACACCGCAACCACCCTGGGGGTGGTTGCCACGCCTTCTCGGGGGTGAATTTTTTTTTTTTCAAAATAACCTCGGATATCGATAGAAGGCCTAATTTTAAGCAAAAAATCAAATATAAAGTTTTTCATTAAGTCCAATACTTTTCGAGTTATTGGCAATTGAATAAGCGAGCTGTAGTGCCAATAAGGGGAGCATTTAATGTTTTTTTCTTTTAAATCAATTAGTTCTTGGACCATAACTCCTTCAATTTTCATGCTATCACAACTTATAAAAAACCATTGTAAAGGTAATTGAAAGAACTACAACATCCTTTATTGCAATATGTAGTAAACAACCTTTTGCTAAAACGGTGAAGGGTTAAAGGACTTAAGAGAGGCGGCGATTGCGCTGCCACGCGCTCTTTAAATAATCATATCTCCGTCAATTTTTATCTGACAGAAAAAACTAAAAAACCAAATTGTTTGTCAAAAAAATACCTAAATTTTTTCTTCTGACACTTTTATACGTATCAGTCGTCATTTTAGAGATATTATGAAAAAAAGTGGGGTTTTTTTTAATTTGAAAATTTTTTTTTTTTTTAAATCGTGACTTTTTTGAAAAATATGTGTCCTGAAGCAGGCAAGCTGATACTATCTATCAAACTCTTCATAACAAACTTAGTTTTAGGCGGAATACGATTAAATTTAATTTTGGTGGAAATGGCACTTATGGAACCCATTGATTTAAAAGAAAAAAACATTAGATGCTCCCCTTATTTGCACTACAGCTCACTTATTTTACATGCAAAAGACTTTAAATAGTGCTCATTTTAAAGCTTATTTCAAGCACTACAAAATATCTCTTTATATTAGAATGCATAAAATGCATCTGCTCGCCGCTAGATGGCATTGAACATATCGATTAAATTTCAGACAAAACAAAAAATTACTTTGATCTTTAATATCTAGCTTAATATTGCACTTAGAATACATTAAAAAAACAAATTGTTAATTCATTTATCTGCTACAATTTTGTTCTTTATAAAATTTTCGATAAAACGTATAGTTTTGGAGATATTTGCAATAAATAGATGAAAAGCGTGAAAAAATTGCGAATTTTCAATTGCCAATAACTCGAAAAGTATTGGACTTAATGAAAAACTTTATATTTGTTTTTTTGCTTAAAATTAGGCCTTTTTTCTATATCCGAGGTTATTTTAAGAAAAAAAAATTCACCCCCGAGAAGGGGTGGCAACCACCCCCAGGGCGGTTGCGGGATTTAATTCATTTTCACTTTTGAAGTTAAGGGTAAGATGAGCCTAATTCCAAAATTTCATGCAAATCGGTTCACAGTAAAAAAATTCGGACCTAAAATGCTTCATTGACTGCACTAATATACAGTAAAACCCGCTTAAGATAAACCCCCTTAAGAGAAACACCCACTTATCTGAAAGAATTTTTTCATCCCCGAGTATTTGTAGACCAATTAACTTTTAACCACTCCGCTTAAGTGAAACTCGCTCAAGTGAAAAACCCTGATATTTAATTTCATATTTTTCATTGAAAAAAAAATCTCTTAAGTGAAAAAAAAAAAATTATCGAACAGAACAATTTGAGCCAGCAAATGAATGGTTAGATCGGTGCAAAAAAACGTGAAAATATTCATTTTACGAAGTTTTGTGGTGAAAAGAATTTTGCTGACACAATTGCTGCTAACCATTGGCTGGATAATGTTTGGCCAAACATTCGTCAAAGCTGCAACCCAGATGACGTGTTTAATGCTAATGAATCCGCGGTAATGTTTAAGGCTCTACCGACACACGGCTTCATTGGTTAATAGATGTGAAAACCTTCAGGAATAAAGCTACCAAACGACCGTATCATTGTCCTTTTCATTTCCAATTCCACTGGAACAGATAAAATAATTTTTTGTTTTGGTGTGCAGTCAAAGATTAAACACATGTACCTAATTGTATGCAAAAATATGAATATGTACAAATTTGAAACCTGAAGCCAAACAACACAATTGATAAGTGTTATTCATGTGGAAATCGATCAGTCGTAAAAAAAAGAACCACTCAACAGCAAAAACAATTCAAATATTTTTATGCCGAACGAATAGTCCTTTGAGCAACGTCCCACATATCTTGCTACAAGAATTTTTTAGTGGTGAACAAATACACTTGGCAAGTGACAAGTTTGTTTCTTCAAGTAAGAATCGGCAACGCAGCATTAAATACAGGTTAATTTTTTAATATAATTTTAACTTTTGCTAAGTAGGTTGCTTTTTGTACCTGTACTGTGTGGCAATTTTATAGCAGTGAGCAAGATCACACAGCATTCTAGCTTTTTTTGAAGTTGAAATTGAGGTTTTATGGTTGGTTCTGAATGAAGATCGAAGTAGATAACATGTAGAAATGACATCCACGGTATGGATAATTAAACAATCAAAGTATGCAACAAACATAGACTGCGTCGTTTGCGCCAATGGAAAGATAATTTGGAAACCCTTTCTTAAGCTATAGAAAGCGTCGTTACAAAAATCAAATACAAAGAATTGTTGCAATTCAAATGCAGTTAATAAGAATTAAGAAAGAGGTTCAGAAAATTTTTAAAAACTCGGTACTTTATAAAGCTTAAATTTGGCATTTACTTATTTTGACGGTGCTCCAGGTTGGTCGAGTGTTGGCCTGTGACATGGGAGGTTCGATGATCAGATTCCAAAAACATCAAGGAAAAAATCTTTTTCCACGGGTATCACCTATCGCGAGCAGTTGACAATTTCTACTATATTTGCTGTCCTAAAAGATAAAAAATTGTATTTCCCTTACATTCTCTCACAATGTATGATTGAGAGAAATGGAACTGGGCCCAAGGCTCTCCGTTCTGCTTTTATTTTCTATACTTCGACAGCAGCTCTGGTCACTGGGGCGTATGAGTAATTTTTTTTTTTTTTTGCTCGCAAAGATTGAGTGATGTTTACCTTTATTAATATTAACTATAACTTTGTGTATGTATGTATGTAAATCAATTAAATTGTCTTCAAAGTTTCTGTTGTATTCATAGATCAAATTTTTTCCCATATGTTTGACAAATTTAGGTGATAAAATTAAAATAGGCTCTTTCGTGAATGAAATTTCCCGGAAAACGTTTCCCGTATTCAAAAAATTAATATCAGCAATGATGGTGGTCAAAAGAAAATTTCAGAGATCGTGAATGAATCTCGCATTTATAATCGTATCGGTAATTTTACTTGGTTTGCTAAGTATTCACTTTTGGTAAGGAGATAGAACTAAGCACAGTAATGGAAGTTCAAAAAACACTAACATATGTTAAATTTTTAACTTTGACAGTTCAGTGAGAATTCGAAGGAAGGAAGGAAAATAATACTTGGTAAAAAAAATTTGCTAGGAGATCGCCGGTAGGGAGCAGTCCACATTATTCAAACCAGAAATTCAAAATCAATTTAAAAATTAAACTGAGCAACAACACAGCAAGATTCAATTACTATTTATAAAAAAAAATGATTACAAACCAATTATTCAACTTACATTAACAATTAGTGACACGATGGCATCTCTGTTCAAGCGTGAGCCCACGTTTTGCGAATAAAAACACACACAAACACAAATTAAATCACACACAACAATTTTTCATCACTAATTAGCTTTCATAGAAAAAATAAACAAATTTATTTTATCGAACGCTTTTACTGTGACACTACTGTTTTTATTTTTTAGATAATCGCTAAGTTTTTTTTGCAAAAAAACACAAACCCGAATAAAGACATACGACACCAACAACAAGAACTGAAAAACTTGCAAATTAGTAAACAAAACACTGTACCTATGTTTGCGAAAAAAATGTTACCCGTGTACCGTTCGATTCACCAGCTCTAGAGAGAGAACATTCCGTTGCGATTACACTGAAGAAAGAAAAAAAGAACACAACTCAATGTTGCATGACACACACAATACGATGACAGCTCTTAACAACACCAACAACAACAGTAAACAATCAAAATAAAAATGCTTAGGAGTGCTCCAGAGCAAGATATTTACAGGGGGCGTTTGGCGAACTTTCAATACAGCCTTGTCGTAGTAAAAAGCTCTCGTTTATCAATCACTTCACTTATTTCGCGTTTTGCTAGACTTTTTTTCTTTGCTGCAATGTTAGCATATTTTCGCACTCCTACTGATTACTCACTTGGCAAGGTTGGCACTATAATTGTTCTCCACCATTTGACGTTTGATTTTATTTATTCGAATAATTCGGGCACTAATCAGCAATTCATTTGCTAGGAACAAAAACAACCAGGTGGCAGAGGTAGGTAGGTTCGGTACACTGTCCTATTTTGCGGAAGAAAAAGATTTTAACTTGAACACGACATCGACACTCAGCATTGCGGGTTTCGCGTTTGACAGATCAATACAACAACTACTAATACTTATGGCTGGCTGGCTGTCTTGACTTGATGGGAGGCTATGGTGTGTGAATATTGAGCGTGTTGCTCTTGGCTGAGTCTTCAACTAAAGAGAATGGGGAGCTTCGTGTTTGTGCTCCGCTGCGGCAGATAGGTACATGCACACACATAAACACTTTACGAAAATGCGGAGAATAATCATCTATCGAATCGCAATCGACTCGCACTCGACTTATTCATATGTTGGTGTGCTTCTGTTCTAACCGAGGTATAAAAGAGACTGGAACAAACTAAAATCAACAAAAACGAATTGTAGCATGCACGTCGTATTAATACAAAAAGTAGGTATTCTTGATTTGAAATCGAGCGGAACTGGTGCGCGGATATTTTCACTTCTGGTAGATAGATAGATAGTCATGGTCGTGGAAACTGCGATGGAGGTATTATTATAGTCTCTTTCTAATCAAAGTAGATAAGCTGATGAATTGAAAACATGGCTGCACGTACGGGTACGGTATGTTGTGTCAATATTTTTAAATTTCGAATGGAATTTCGGACTGTCACGCAACTGAGTTTGTACGTTTTATGTTTATTTGGTTAGGCAACCTTCAGATCAGGTATATCGGGTATACCGTTTTAGGAGACAGCGCGGGTGTTTTATTTTTATCAAACCGGCTGCAACAATTGCTGT
Organism: Melanostoma mellinum; assembly: GCA_914767635.1. NCBI lineage: Eukaryota > Metazoa > Arthropoda > Insecta > Diptera > Syrphidae > Melanostoma > Melanostoma mellinum. Next base: position 55,908,392 of record OU612059.1, on the reverse strand, counting down.
GTTGTGCAAAGTTTAGACAAGCTTATGTCGGGTTTAATGACGAAAACAGTTAGTATTGGCTACCAAGGGGTGTTCAGTGATTTTTGTATGCCCAGTGGAATCTAAGACGGTGCAGTCTGTGTCCCAAGAGGCGAACTCGTGGCAAAAATACAAAATTTGATGTTTTTATTTTTATTTTTTATCTATATCTCTACATCTTTACTCTTTACACTATTATAAAGAAGAAAGATTTTTTTGTTTGTATTGAATGGGCAAAAAAAAAACTACTGAGCCGATTTGAATCAAATTTGAAAGAGAGATGGTCTAGAGCCTGAGAAGTAACATCGCTCATATTTCATCTCCATATTCCAACAATAAAGGGACGGGAAGGGAACATAGCCTTGAACTTAGAACATACGATTTCAAAAATTCTTTCACGTTAGAGTGTCTCATTAAGGCCCCGACCCATAGAATCTGTTGCGTCCGTTCGCTGCCGGATTCAACTGACAGCTCGATTAAATACACACGATCTTATGAGAGGTGACCCATATACGCATCGGATGCAACGGACGCAACGCAAAAAGAAGACCAACTTTTAACTTTCGATAGATAGATAGATAGATTGTGATTTATTATTTTTTCCCAAATGTACAATTTACATAGATTTTTTCAAAAATCTTTAAATCATGGCTGATGATGACATGCGCAGTCAAAACCAATTTGAAGTTTTCTCTTCACACCGCAACGGATTCTATGGGTCACCCCAATCCGTTGTGTCCAGTAAAACTCACTGCTGTCAGTTGAATCCGGCAGCGAACGGACGCAACGGATTCTATGGGTCGGGGCCTTTACTACCGAGCAGGATCTACTCATATTCCAACGGAAACGGGAACGAAAAGTGCAGCTTAAAAACTGGGGAACAGATTTCTACAATTATTTCAACATCTAGAAAGTTTTGAGACGACAATCAAATATGACATTGCGATGATAGAGAATACGAAAAAAGTGGGTTTGCATTTCTGTCTGTCTGTATGCCTGTATGTATCCATGTCAGTCTGTCTGTCTGTCCGTATATGGATCTACAGCCTGAAGAGGTTAACCGATTTTCTTCAAAATTTGCAGTTCGAGTCTACAGGGCAGCCTACAGAAGGGTTCTCGGAATTTGGTCTCTAGGTCTTGAAGTAAAGTTATCTGCCATACAGCTGATATGATAATACTTATTTTTCTCGAAAACGGCTCCAGCGATTTCGATTAAATTTTGTGTGAAGAACTAGTTTAAGATTGCCTTTTTTATGATGTAAAAAATATTTTCGAAAAATGTGTAAGAACGGTACCTCTCGACGATTTGACGAAATTTCACTTTTAAGAAGGCTCGAGTAGCTTGAAAAAATTTCAGATTAACAAGTAAAAAATTTAAGTTTTTGAAATAAGTTTATAAAAAAAAATTGATCTTTTTCAATACTTACAAAACGGTAACTATGATTTTTTCAAATTTTTTTACCAAAACAACTTCTGTCAAGATCTTAATATTTCAACAGCTTTGCATACTTTACTTTTAAAAAATTTGTTTTTGAAAAATTGGAAAATAAAAAACCATTTTCTCTATAAACTGGCCTCATGATTATGATTAAATTTTTAACGATTTTATGTATAAGCAACTGCAACGGAATGGCGTTCTTAGATTTTCGCTTAAAAGCTTTGATTTCAGTTTTTTTTTTAAATTTTCTGTGATTTGATTCAATTATCACAATTGAATCAAATGGTTGGCAACCCTGTATCACTAAATATATTATGGGGACCTAATTCTAAAACCTTGTACTCAGCCTTATGATTTTGATATTGATCTTAGCACACAACTTGCAGTTCGTGTTCTTCTTGTTTTTCTTCTCTTTCGCTCACCCACTTTCCCCCGTCAGACTAGTGACTAGTGAGTAGTGATCCGCTCGTAGCGCTCTGTTTTGGTTGAACATCATAATATTAACTGAGTCGTGCTCCTTTATTTTTTCCAAGAATTTTCTTCTTGCAGCAATTAAGAATCTTCACTTGAGATGGCTCCATCACAGCAAAGAATAGTGGATGTACTTTGATGTTCATAAGAAAACAAGAAGGTAAGTTTCACTCCATTGTTTACGCAAACTATCACCTCCTATTAGATTGGAGATGAGAGTCGTGAAGCATATCATCTTTTGCGAAAAAACATATGAGATCTCTGGTCTGGTCCAGCACCAGCAGCCTTTTGTGGAGTTCGTAACTGCCACACTAACTTTTTTGACTGTAACTTCGGGTATTACCGTTATCAGCTACTGATAATTGCTTCCAAGAGGTCAATTGAAATCGCCAAAATATTAATTAAGTTCAAAAAAATGCACTGTGTGAACTACACACCACTGACTTTGGAAATATGTTAGAATATTTTTTAACATTTTTCAAATGCTGACTGAACAACATCTTCGGAGGTTTCATACCGAATTTCTGTTATTTTTTGTTTGGTGACATTGGCAAGGAGGTTCCTTTCCTGGCATAGGTTGGCTATCGTTGCAGACACAAATGTTTCTCTCCATCAAAACATTCTTCATAGCGTAGGTAAAAGTCTTTAGACTAGCCAGGAAGATATAGACACGTATGTGCCCAACGTGCCAGTGCAGTCGTAGGTCATCGTTTTTCACACATGCACAATCCGTCATCGGAACCATCCGTCAAAATTCGATAACAATCCTTTCCTGGTACATATAAGATGTGTTCAATGGCTTTTTTTTTAGATCAGAACAGCACAGCACAGCACAGAAGCAGTGAAAAACGTCAGGCAAGTTAGAACAAGCAAACTTGTCAAAAAAAGCAACAACAAAAACGAAAAAAAACAACCACCAATTTTCCTTTTTCTGATATCAATTTAATTTTGCGTATTTTCGTCACGAATAAGTAATTTTATTTTCAGCACAAGGCTAAGTGTTATTTTCCTGGTTTTTTAAAATTTTTCTGAATTTTTCACAACAAATTAAAATTAAAATTCGCTTAAAAAACTACGAGCAAAAAGTCAACAGCTGCTTTTGACAGTTTTCACCAAACTTGCACTTGCTAAAAAGGAGGTGCAGAAATGCTGTGCTAAGCTGTTCTAGAACAGCTCATTGAACACAAAAAAGATCAGAAAAGAACAGAAAATTTCTCATTGAACACCAAAAGTCTGATCTTTTCTGTCTGAAACTGTTCTAGAACAGGTCATTGAACACTCTTATAATAAAGTCGGCCCTGAACTGAGTCGACGGTTTTTTTTTCAGCATTTTGATCATCGCATCGACGGCCTATTCATTGGCATGATGGTTAGGACATCTGCCTGTTAGCCCACAGGTTCGTGGCTCGAATCCTTACAGAGGCATATATGTTTTTCCACCGGTATTGCCTTTCGTGAGGAATTGGTAATCTCTCTGATAGCAAATTCATTGCCATGAAAAGGGCTTTCTCGATTAGCCGTTCTAAACCGGCAGAAAATTGTAGGTCCTCTCCATTTCCTCAAAAGGCATGGTTGTGAGAAATGTGCTAGGCCATGGGGCTCCGCGCTCTGCTGCGCCTCCCTATTTGTTTTATTTATTCATCGGACGTCATTTATGTTAGACACGGTTCGGAATATATGCTGCTTGTGATATCCTCAAAGCTCCAGGGAAAATTGTGATAAGGACCACTATTTTTAATTAGGAAAGGTTTTGGGAAAACACCCCACAATGTAGATATTTGGAGGCAGGGGGAGATCTAGCAGAGTGTCGAGAGAGGTACCCGGATTTTAACTAGTAATGTTTTTCATTGGAAAAATATTTTTAAAAAATGCCGAAAATGAGAATTTTTTAGAGGTTTGGCTTTCAAATTGGCAACACTGTTTCAACTGCTTGTGTATTTGAGGTCAGTGGCACCCGTGGCGTTATGGTTAGCATGTTTACCTGCTAATCCAGAGGTTCGAGGTTCGAATATCAACAGAGGCAAAAATGTTTTTCCACGGGTATCGCCATTCGCGAAGAATTGGCAAGCCCTCCGTTAGTAAATTCATTGCCAAAAAGCCGTTCGGAACCGGCAGAAAATTGTAGGTCCCCTTCATACCCTCACAAGGCATGGTTGTGAGAAATGCGCTCCTCGCCCTGTTGCGCCACCCTATTTATTAATTTTTTTTAATTGAGGTCAGTATGTTGCAAACTGCAAATTTGTTTCTTAAATCACCGTTATTACGCTTCTTTCGGCGACTTCTTCGGGCGACTTTTTAGAGGTTTGGTTTTCCAATTGAGAGCACTGTTCCTAGTGGTTTCCAATTTGACAATTGACGGTATTTTAGCTGTCAATTCGTTTTGTCATTTCACAATGAAAAAATTTACTTCAGAACAACCCTCCCGTATTGTTTTTCTCGATGTACGGAATCAGTTGTTCGAGAAAGTGTTCCAAAATTGGATTTACCGATTATGGTTCATTCAAGCCCAATTCGTTTTTAAGCACTAATGGCATAAGAATATCCTTTATTTGCAACTTAAACCATGACAATGAAGACTAACTTTTGCGTGTATCATTTAAAATTTGTTTACATATAAAAAAAACGCACAGAATTCAAACAAAAAGTGTATTTTTGAGGATTTTTATACATAAGGTAAAGGAATAGTTTACCAGAACCATCCCAATTTTGAACCTAAGCTTAGTATTTTCAAACCTAGGCTTTTGGTATTTCTCTTGGCGTAATGGTTAGCGTTTCTGCCTGCTGCGTGGGAAGTTCGAGGTTCGACTCATAGAAACATCAAAAAAAATGTATTGCCTTTCGCGAGCAATCGGCAGGTCCTTCAATAGTAAATTGACTGCCATGAAAAGCACATTCATGAATTACCGTTGGGACCCGACAAAAAAATTAAGTCCCTTCCATTCCCTTACAAAGTACGGTTGAGAGAATGCGCTTGGCCTCGGGACCCGCTCTATGACACCCTTTTCATTCATCTATTTTTGACCTTAACAAGTGTATACCACCTAACATTTCTCACAAAAATGGACTAGGCTTACAAATTTTCAGTAAAAATAACACGGCGCGGCGGCACTCGAATGCGAAAGTATACCGAAAAAATGATCCTCTTTGCGTTGCATGACGTTTGTTGAAGAATAGGACTAATTTTGAATATAAAAAAACGTAAATATTGCTAAATTTTTTCTTATAAAATACTTTAAAGGTACGAACAAATAAAAGTGATCTTTTAATTTCCATAAACTTTCTCCTTTGATTCAAAGAAAAAACTTTCAAAATTGTTGAATTGTAGGCTTTTTTGGCACCGAGATTTTCGAAATCGCGGCTCAGCCATCGGATTTTGGCTCAACAGATCGAGTATTGTTACACTACACAGTAAACAAAACAAAAACCATTTCCTACCTCTTTGGAAAGGCCAATTATTTCTAAATGGTTTTCACATAAATCTATGTTCAGCTTAACAAAACATATCCATTTGTATCCTTGCTTAAACTAAAACATACCCTTTCTTATGCTCACCTCAAACCGGAACTACCCGATTGACGCATCAAATAAAATTTGGTTCACTTACCTACGTACATACTCGTATGTACGTACTCACATTAAATTAATTTTGTGGGAAAAATTATAAAGTTCAGCATATTTTGTATACTATATCCTTGCTCACACATGAAATCTGAGGCGTTGACGTAAATGTTTATAATGTCACGTTTGCAAAACAACATCCTTCAAGATGAAAGAATTCCAACACCAACCCGCTAACCTTTTGTTCTTGCAAATATAATTTTAAATGTTTTCTTCGAGAACACCTTGACTATTTGTACTACAGTGGTTGTGTATGCGTTTTTCGCAAGGACGGAAATCCCTACCCGCTTTCAACATTCAATTGTACACCGTATACCTTTAACGCACAGCCCACCTTTGTTTTCCAACATCAACACCACGTTTTTCTTCTTCTACATTTACTTTATAATTATTGTACACTCACATGTCAAAACAAGAACACAATACAACACACATGTACAACGTGCACTAGCCGTTAAAAAGCACTTGAACCACAGGCAAAATTTATCAATGTTGCAACATCAGAGGATATTCCGCTCTTCGCGAAACAAAAACCAAAAAAACGCACATTTTTCACAGAGCAAAGCTTTCATCGTACAAAGAGTATTTTGGTTTCCCTATATATAGGTAAGGTACTCGAAGCTGTTCTGTCAAAAATGAAAAAAAAACAGCCTTTACTATTTAAAACCTCCCGCCGAGACTCTCCTAAAAGGAATAACTAATTTATCCGCATGTGTAGGTGCAAAAATAGAGTACATATGTGCGCCAGCACACCAGCATGAAAGGGAAAACAATGATGTAATTTTGCCAAAAAAGGAAATTGCACAAAGATTTAAGTTCCAATCAACAAGGAATAGATCACAATTCACAGGATCAACCAACAATTAAATATTTAAAAGTGTTGACAGTAGCACTGCGCCGCTAATTGAACTCTTAAATCACATTTTGCTATTGGGGAGGTATAACTTTATCCTTGAACCAGATACACCATTCGATTTTGCCATTGACTTTGCAGTTGCAGCCCATTGAAGAAAAAAAAAAAAAACTAAACTTTCACACAGACCCGTCCTGAAAACTCAGAACTCAAGGGACCCTAAATTTTTGGGAAATCAAAATATGAACGGCTTACGTTATGATGTTGACGTGTTATCCATCGGGTGCAACAGCATTTTATATCACACACAATAATATTGAAAAATGGTTTTTATTTATTCGTAAAAACAAACTACACAACTGCCACAAACTTGACGCACGGATATTGTGCGAAGCTTTTTCGTTTGGCAATGCAAACCTTCCATCCAGAGGGCCGTATCGCCGCGCCGAGCCGGAGAACCATATTGTGTGTAGGTGGTTCGTGCGCATGCACTTCACAGCTCAGCTTTTTTGACTACACATTCTCAACATTCACACAAGAAAAAAAAGAAGAGAAATCAACAGAGTTTGACATTTTGGAAACGAGAAATGTAGATACATATATGTAAATACATACAACGTGAGTGAAATGAGACATCTAATATATGTGTATGGCGGCAGTTCCTGTTTGGTGATTACGATCAACTCAGGTAACAAGTGAATACTATTCAGGATATCTCCTCTGTGGTAATGGAGGTGGTTTGTTTTATCGTCGTTCAATAACGATTGCTTGCAATTAATAGTAAAATAGTATCGCGTGAGTGTTATGTTTTCAATCGCGTGCACTTGCTATCACAGCATGGAAATGGCAGATATCACAGGACGATGGCACTTGAAAATGAAATCTCACCAGGTAGTTATAATGTAATAGGTTATGGGTGAGCATTTAATGGGCGAAGTATAATGTGACAGTTGAGGTGTTTTGAAATCGAAATCGATGAAGACGAGCTAATAAATCGGATGCTCTTTTTAATGCACGGTGTGGGTATGGTGAAAGGTCTTAGAAGTGAGAACAGGAGGAAGTTAGTTACATGCAATGAATGACGAAGAAATGAGCAAAAAAAGAACTGTTGCCCTTGCTCAACAGTTCCATCGTATGATAAGTCATAAGGAAAGACAATAATTTGAAATTTGTCGTAGGGGCTGAATTACCGCACACGTGATCGAGTACAGGACTGAACTATGTATGTGATTTTGGCATTACTTCTCGGGTTTTCGAGTTAATTAGTACTACAATTTCACATTCTTTCACCACTATTTGAACGAATTGAAGTCGGTTAAATGAACCGCAGACTGATGTTGTGTGATATAGAGCGAATTTTGCGGGAAAATCAGTATGAGTGAGTACTGATTTTCCCGCAAAATTCGCGATCACTGATGCGGTAATTCGACTCCAGTATTTTTTTTTTTTGGCGGAAGTTTTGTAAATACTATCTTGAGCACCTAGACCAAATGAGCGTTTGATTGTACCCTACCAGATAGCAACCTTCCTTTGTTATAGCTTTTCAGATGATGTTCGGAGAAAACCAGAAGACGCTGCCAGAGTTTCTGTAACCTTATCCGACAAAATGTAGAACATTCACAGAGAGGGTATTAGGTCTGTTTGTTGAAGCCCTGGGGTTGCCCTAGGGTCGCCACAAAGAGTTTTTTGAGATACCTAAACTCACCCTGAATGTCAAATTGAGTGTTTTTTGATCCATAGGTTTGCCATAGGTTTTCCCCCAACTCGCCCTAGCTTTTTGCTGTGGCGAGTTGAGAGCTGTCAAATGGCATGAATTTTTTTTAATGACAGTGATGTGTGGTGATTTGTGGTATAGCGTTTTAGGAGGACTGGAAACCCCAGGTTTTTTTGATAATTCACAGGGTTGTCAAGAAAACCTGGGTCAACCCTGGGGAAAGTTCAACGAACAGACCTACTATTATCTTCTCCACAAGATTCACGTAGAGTTGTATCACCTAAGCCTAAATCGTTTAAATGCTTGGAAAAAGAGAAGTGCCGCATGGCAATGCTAAAAAGTTTCCTGTAATCTTTTGTGTTACGGGATAGCAAAAATGTTTTAGTCTTCTTATTGTTATGTGCACCCAACATTTCATGCTGATTTCCTAATTGAAAACGTTAAACCGAAAACACAAGTGCTGGCAACGCTATAATGGAGTGCTATAATGGCAGACGTCTTTTGTGAGTGAGTGTGTATGTGTGCAGAAATACCGGGAGGGGAACTTGTCCAGACATCATGGTTCATAGAAAAACTACTAGAAATCTCTCGATGTTTCACACTCCTATATAAAGAGGGAGGTGACGCAACCAGAGGTCAGTTTTGTTTATAGAGTGATAAAGTTAAGAGTAAATACAAGTGATAGTCCAAAAGTTGAGTTGAGTTCGAATAAAGTGTATATCGAAAGTAGATACTGAATAAAGTGGTAGAATTAAATTGAAAAGTAGAGTTTTATTTTTGCGAACTAAGCGCACGTTACATTATTAAAGTTGGGGAGCATACGTTTGGTCTGTCTGCATCGCATGGAGCGATGCCATCTATACGGTTTTACTCTTGACAGACACAGACATAAAGCCATTGAAGTCCTCACTGAGCACCCTGGCAAAGCAAGTGCTGGTTCAAGTCCTGAGAAAAATTTCTGGGATCCTTGCCTTGCAAGCTCATCAGCGATCTCATTTCCAGTTACACTTCGATGGATTTGAACCCAAACGAGACTCAAAAAATTTGGTTTTCCGACCGCATTTAGATAGCGCTCTTGCATTCCTGGATCCATTTCGAAGAAATTAGAGAGGTTGATAACTGTTTTTAGCACAGCTTGGGTATTGCTGCAGACACAAATACTTCTCCCCATCCGATCCTTGTACGTAACGTAGTTTAAAGCGACTTGGATAGCATACCTACGCCTTCGCTTGGAAGACTGATGGTCATGTGCCAAATGAAGCATCCAACCTTATGGCATTGCTTTCCACGAAGACACCAGCGCCAGATTTATCATCGGTTTTGGAACCAATTGTGAAGATTCAATAACAATCTTTTCCTTCAGCTCAGATTCTAGAGAGGACCAGTCCCGAACCGAAGGAAAGCTGACTGTTTTTCTTTTACGCAGTTTGGGCCTTGCGATTTTCGTATCGTATCGCCATATCCATTGGACACCATTCAAAGATATTGTAACGTGCGCTTAGTTCGTAAAAATAAAACTCTACCTTTCAATTTAATTCTACCACTTTATTCAGTATCTACTTTCGATATACACTTTATTCGAACTCAACTCGACTTTTGGACTATCACTTGTATTTACTCTTAACTTTATCACTCTATAAACAAAACTGACTGCTCGTTGCGTCAGCGGCCTATTTATACAGAACAACACTCATCTAGAGCGTTCCAGTTTCTTCTCCATGTTCTCCACATTTGCTGTCAAGCATCTCTACACTCACACACGGTTGCCGTTGTCAAGAAAAAAAACCTACCAAACTTTTTAAAAAAAACCTACCAACTCAATGAAAAACCTACCAAACTTCATTTGAGTTTATTTTTCGAAAAAAAAAAAATATTTAAACAACATAAAAAACTAGTTTTTGCATTAAACCATAATTATTTTTCATAACGCACACAAGTTTAAGTTTTAGGCATAGGTATAGGTGTTGTCAGCGGTCAAGTCTTTTGCTAACATTATACTATTTATTACATTAAATCCCAATTTGTTTCTTAGTTTGGTTTTTATTAGGGACAAATCAAAAAATTTCTTTTCTGCTGCTGTGTGAGACGGGTCAGTAAATTAAAAACGAAATTTGTTAAATCTTTATGTTTCGAAGTGCCAACAAATAACTTAAAGATTCGACAGCCAAATGCTCGCATTCAACGCACCGGGAGTTTGAAAACTACTGTTTTCGTCGCTCTGATTGGTCAAAAGTGTCGGAAGTTTCAGTAAGATTTTTCAGTTTTTCGAAAATAGATTTTCAGACGGAGAAAACAGTCCGAAAATTCTTAAGATAAGATTTAGCTGTCAAAACAAGGAAAACAACCTACATATTTCACAATCGGACTTAACTCGATATTCTTGGATAAGTTTTTTGTTTTATGTACTAGTTTTCGCTTACTTGTTGAATAATTGAAATTGATTATTATTGATGTTTTAACATTGAAATATATTTTTGAGGTTACATATATGATTTTAATTTTTTTCATCAAAATTTAGTAAAACGAATTTTATGTGAATACTACTGTACAAAAATACTTGGAAATCGAATTCCTGAATTTCAAACTAGGAAAATCTGTTAACTTTTACTACTAACTACATAAATGTAGAATCGAAAGGAATCATAGTTCAGACGATAATCGTTCAATAGTCTATCGTCGTCAAACGATTGTTTCATACAATCTTACTTTCAGTGGTTAGTGGAGAGCGATTTTACTATCGTCTTACAAATTTTGGCAGTTTTTTCAGGGTCATAAAAGCGTATTTTTGATATCTAAAATTCAGACGATAGTCGTCTAAAATGTTACAGAATCTGACCACTGGTTACATTTGTGTACTTTTTTTGAAAAATTAATTAGAGATTATTCTATTTTTTGTAAAAGAGTTGTTAAAGTTTTAGTAACAAAAACCTACCAAATTGAATTGAAACCTACCAACCTACCTAAGCTGAAAAAACCTACCAATTTTGGTAGGATCCTACCAAAACGGCAACCGTGCACTCACACACACTGGCTTACAAGCAACGTCTGTCATTTATACCATTCCATTATAGTGTTGCCAGTTGTGTTTTCGGTTGAACGTTTTTCGATTAGGAAATTGGTATAAATGTTGGGTGTTCACTACACTGCCCCCTCCTTAAGATTGTTCGTCCCGAATAATTCCATCTGCAGCCTCGCCACTATATCGATGCAGCCGGTCACAATGAACTACTTTTAACTTGCCTCTTAGTCCTCTTTGGATGCGGTAAACCACGTCGTTAATCCTCGTGACAACAGTATAAGGACCTTCCCAGTTCTGCTGAAGTTTCGGTGACAATCCCTTTTGACGATGAGGATTATAAAGCCACACACGATCTCCTGCTTGGAATCCTGCCGTTGTCGCTTTTGTGTCGTACCGTGTCTTCATCCGGTCGCTGTAGGTTTTCATCCGTTCCCTTGTTCTTTTATGGATGTCAGCGAGTCTCTCCTTGAGGTCGTCCACATACTCGTTCGTGTCCTGTGGCTCCTCTGTGGGGCATCCAAATTTAAGTTCGCTGGGCAGCCGCATGGTTTTCCCGAACAGGATGTCCGATGGTGTTTGTCCTGTCGAGCTATGTAACGCACTTCTATAGGCCATCAGGAATAGCGGTACGTGCCTATCCCAGTCTCTTTGGTAGTCGCCTACGACCTTGGTGAGGTGTTCTTTTAAGGTCCGGTTGAATCTTTCAACCATCCCATCAGATTGTGGATGAAGCGGTGTGGTTCTCGTTTTCTTAATGCCAAGTAGTCCGCACACTCCTTGGAAGATGTTTGACTCAAAGTTCCTCCCTTGGTCGGAATGGAGTTCGATAGGCACGCCAAACCTACTCACCCAGTTAAACACAATCTGGTCGACCACCGTTTTGGCCTCTTGATTTGGGATGGCATACGCCTCAGGCCACTTGCTGAAATAGTCCATTACAACCAGAATGTACTTGTTTCCAGCGTTGGTCTCTGGAAAAGGCCCAGCCACATCTACTGCAATCCTCTCAAAAGGCGATCCAACGTTGTACTGATGCATCTTACCTTGAATCTTCCTACCAGGTCCTTTGGTTGCAGCACACTTGTCACATGTTCGGCACCACTTCTCCACGTCATCTCTAGCATGCAGCCAGTCGGATCTTAAGACACACTTCTCCATATACTCTTGCTGCTTCTCCCGTTGCGGTTCTTAGACGGTAGCTATTGGTGTTATGAAGCCACGTCGTCTTTACCAGGTCTCGACGTACTATGGAGGCTGTGGCACCGGTGTCGATGGTAGCCACATGTTTGTTCCCGTTAATAGTAGTCTCCACAGTCAAACTTTTGTTGTCTCGTTTGGTCTGAGAGACCTGGATGGTGGTTCTGGGGCCATCGATACAAAAACCAGCCTCTGCCCCCCGAAGTTGGTTCTTACTCGTTTCCCTGATGGGAAACGGGCTGATAGGCAACGCTATGGTGTTGTTGTTACCTTGCTCTGGGTTGGATCTCTTGCTTCCACAATGTTGACAACCTGCTTTATTTGATGGTAGTCGGCATTGACGCTGTAAGTGCCCGGTCTTGTTGCAATTCCAACATCTTGCTAGTCCGCTCCGGTTCTATTGTATTTCAGCTCTTTGGCACGAGCATTCTTCGACTATGGCCTCTCTAAGTCGATGTACTCCCTGAGAAGCCTGTTCTGCTGCTTCAATTGTCAATGCGAATGCTAAAGTTTCGGAAGGAGTACGTGTTCTAGCAGTTCGCACAGACCTCTGAAGATGTATATCGGAAATGGCACGAACGAAGGACTCAACAGCAAGCTGGTTGATGATTTCTTCTCCAGCATCCGGGTATGCCAGGTGAACCAGTCTTTCGACGTCTGCTTGGAGCTGCTATAGGCTTTCAGCCCTTTTATGGACTCTGTTATTGAGTTGGACTCGGAAGACTTCTTTTAAGTGGCTATCTCCAAAGCGTTTATCTATAGCTGCCACGAGAGAACTGAAATCACCGCTCTTACCAGCTGGAACTGTTTGAAGTAATTCAGCTGCTGGTCCTCTAAGAGCAAGAGTCAGTGCAATGTACTTGTCTTCGTCATCCCAGCCATTTGTTGTCGCGGCTGCCTCAAATTGTCTTGTAGACTGGCCAAGAAGACTGTCCGTCAAATGTTGGCGGTTTCATCCCCTTTTTCTTTACAAACTCTCCAGCAGATTCTCGAATTTTGATTTTCCGGATCTGGTCTAATTCCTTGGACAGAACAGAGAACTGGTTATCGCATCGGCTTTCCAAACGATTCTCTACAACAGAAAGCTGTTTTTCCACACCTTCAACTCGTTCCAATTTTCCTTCTAGAATGTTTTTCTGACCTTCCAAAACATTCTGTTGCGCCTCAAGTCTTTCGAGAATATTCTGTTGTTCTTTCTTTTGTTCATTTCGTTGTGCTTCCAGTTGTTCAAGAACCTTCTGCTGTTCCGTCTTTTGTTCTAATAAAAGCTTCATTATACTAGAAAAATCTACACTTTCACTTACTTCCTCTTCCTCCACTTCTGTTTCAAAAAAAAAAGTGTTTACGTCTACCCCTTGCTGTTCCAAATAGTTGCGCAAGCGCAGGACGAGCTCATTTTTCGATCCCGCTCTAGAAAGATTTCGCTTACCTAACTCACTTTTAAGCTCAATGCAGTTGAGCTCTTCTAACAACTTACCCATTTTCACTGTACATTGTTTTTATTTTTCTTTTTACTTTTTTTTTTACACTTTACTAGTCAACTCATTTTTTTTTTTTTTTTTTAAATAAGTTTTATTTACACTTCTGACACCAATGTAACGTGCGCTTAGTTCGTAAAAATAAAACTCTACCTTTCAATTTAATTCTACCACTTTATTCAGTATCTACTTTCGATATACACTTTATTCGAACTCAACTCGACTTTTGGACTATCACTTGTATTTACTCTTAACTTTATCACTCTATAAACAAAACTGACTGCTCGTTGCGTCAGCGGCCTATTTATATAGAACAACACTCATCTAGAGCGTTCCAGTTTCTTCTCCATGTTCTCCACATTTGCTGTCAAGCATCTCTACACTCACACACACTGGCTTACAAGCAACGCCTGTCATTTATACCATTCCATTATAGTGTTGCCAGTTGTGTTTTCGGTTGAACGTTTTTCGATTACCCTGCAGCTACACGATCAAGATATGGTAAGCCATCAGCCTACACATACACTATGTCAAATTCCTGTTCGTGTTTCGGCTGTGACGTAGGCGACTTACAATTTGCCAGGCAAATGGCTTTCAATCGACATGTCATTATACATTTTCAAAATGGCACCCACAAGAAATTTGAAATTCAAAGTTTTTTTCCAGGCACTCTTTTCTTTTTTTGAGGGTATTTGACGAAGCTGTCATTTTCATGGCTACTGAAACTGCTTCTCGGGTGGCTTTCAATATTCCATACCAGTTGGGTTTCAATTTCGAAAAGCTTCGTTGTGTGTGTAAAATAGTTTAAATGTATTGTAACGTGCGCTTAGTTCGCAAAAATAAAACTCTACTTTTTAATTTAATTCTACCACTTTATTCAGTATCTACTTTCGATATACACTTATTGAACTCAACTCGACTTTTGGACTATCACTTGTATTTACTCTTAACTATATCACTCTATAAACAAGACTGCCCTCTGGTTGCCTCGGGCGGGCTATTTATATCGAATGACATGCCATCTAGAACTCTCCAGTAACTTCTACATTGTCTCCACATTTGCTGTCTACTCTCTGTCTGTCTGTCTCTCTATACACTCACACACACTGGCTTACAAGCAACGTCTGTCATTTATACCATTCCATTAAAGTGTTGCCAGTTGTGTTTTCGGTTGAACGTTTTTCGATTAGGAAATTGGTATAAAATGTTGGGTTCACGTTACACTGCCCCCTCCTTAGGATTGTTCGTCCCGAATAATTCCATCTGCAGCCTCGCCACTATATCGATGCAGCCTGTCACAATGAACTACTTTTAACTTGCCTCTTAGTCCTCTTTGGATGCGGTAAACCACGTCGTTAATCCTCGTGACTACAGTATAAGGACCTTCCCAGTTTTGCTGAAGTTTCGGTGACAATCCCTTTTGACGATGAGGATTATAAAGCCACACACGATCTCCTGCTTGGAATCCTGACGTTGTCGCTTTTGTGTCGTACCGTGTCTTCATCCGGTCGCTGTAGGTTTTTATCCGTTCCCTTGTTCTTTTATGGATGTCAGCGAGTCTCTCCTTGAGGTCGTCCACATACTCGTTCGTGTCCTGTGGCTCCTCTGTGGGGCATCCAAATTTAAGTTCGCTGGGCAGCCGCATGGTTTTCCCGAACAGGATGTCAGATGGTGTTTGTCCCGTCGAGCTATGTACTGCACTTCTATAGGCCATCAGGAATAGCGGTACATGCCTATCCCAGTCTCTTTGGTAGTCGCCTACGACCTTGGTGAGGTGTTCTTTCAAGGTCCGGTTGAATCTTTCAACCATCCCATCAGACTGTGGATGAAGCGGTGTGGTTCTAGTCTTCTTAATGCCAAGTAGTCCGCACACTCCTTGAAAGATGTTCGACTCAAAGTTCCTCCCTTGGTCGGAATGGAGTTCCATAGGCACGCCAAACCTACTCACCCAGTTAAACACAATCTGGTCGACCACCGTTTTGGCTTCTTGATTTGGGATGGCATACGCCTCAGGCCACTTGCTAAAATAGTCCATTACAACCAGAATGTATTTGTTTCCAGCGTTGGTCTCTGGAAAAGGCCCAGCCACATCTACTGCAATCCTCTCAAAAGGCGATCCAACGTTGTACTGATGCATCTTACCTTGAATCTTCCTACCAGGTCCTTTGGTTGCAGCACACTTGTCACATGTTCGGCACCACTTCTCCACGTCATCTCTAGCATGTAACCAGTAGAACCGATGTCGCACCTTCTCCAGTGTTTTGTTTACCCCCAGGTGGCCTCCAGAAGGTCCGTCGTGCATCTCCTGAAGAACTTCACTGACTTTCGAATGCGGTACGATCAGCTGCATCACATATGACTTACCGTCAGCGGATTCCCATCTTCGCCTGAGGACACCTTCTTGCACGTATAGTGAGTCCCACTGTGCCCAATAGGCTTTGAGAACTGGACTCCTGTCGGAAATGTCACCCCATTCAGGTTTCTCCTCATTTTCTTTCCATGCGAGAATGGGTTCGATATCTGGATCTTCCTGTTGAGCAGTCCTCACTTCCTCATTGCTCCATCCGCTTATTGGATCAGCTCTTAGTCGCTGAGCGGTAATGATTTCTTTGTCTTCTTGCCGCTTGCAATGCTTGCAATCCACTTTGCAAGGTCTTCGGGATAATGCATCGGCGTTTGAGTGCAGCTTTCCTCTGCGGTGTTGGATCTGGTAGTCATAGGTCTGCAATCTTTCTATCCACCTTGCGACTTGACCTTCTGGATTTTTGAAGTTCAACAGCCAGTTCAGAGCACCATGGTCTGTCCGCAGAAGGAATTTCTGTCCATAGATGTACTTATGGAAGTGCTTTGTTGCCAAGATGAGAGCTAGCAGTTCCCTTCTGGTCACGCAGTAGTTTCTTTCGGGTTTCGATAGGACCTTGCTGTAGTATGCCACCACTTTCTCCTCGCCATCATACACTTGGGATAGTACCGCCCCGATTCCAACGTTGCTTGCATCTGCGTCGACGATGAATGTTTTGCCAGGTGTTGGATGTGCCAGCACTGGAGCGTTACAGAGGCGGTATTTGAGTTCCTGGAAAGATTTCTCACACTCACCTGACCATTTAAACTGCTTCCCCTTTTCGGTGAGCTGATGCAAACTCTTTGCAACTCCAGCGAAGTTCTTAACGAAACGTCGGTAATATGTGGCAAGTCCCAGAAAGCTTCGGAGTTGATGTTTGTCCTGTGGTGTTGGCCAATTTTTGACGGAGTCAACTTTTTCAGGATCAGTCTTTACTCCTTGGGATGAGATGATGTGTCCCAAATACTTGACTTCGGTTTTGAAAAGTGCACATTTTTCTGGATTCAGTTTAAGGTTAGCCTCTCGAAGTCTATGAAACACGGCTTTAAGGTTCTTACAATGTTGGTCAAATGTTTTCCCGTAAACAATGACATCGTCCAAGTAGACTAGGCAAGCTTTCCACGTCAGTCCTTGAAGAACGCACTCCATCAAACGCTCGAATGTTGCCGGAGCGTTGCATAGCCCAAACGGCATAACCTTAAACTGCCAGAGCCCATTACCTGTAGAAAATGCCGTCTTTTCCCGATCATCAGGGTGGATGTCAACTTGCCAATATCCACTCTTCAAGTCCAGCGTCGAGAACCACTGGGCTCCCTCCATGGCATCCAGGGTATCACTGATTCTGGGCAGGGGATAGCTGTCCTTCTTAGTCACATCATTCAGCCTTCGGTAGTCCACACAAAAACGAGTGCTTCCATCTTTCTTTTTCACTAGCACCACTGGTGACGCCCAAGGACTTTTGGAATTTTCGATAAGACCATCCTTCTTCATTGCTGTTATCATGTCCTCAACCTCACCTTGTTTGGCCAGTGGAAGGCGTCTTGCGGGTTGACGAATCGGTCTTGCATCTCCTGTGTTGATGCGATGCTGCACCAACTGTGTCCTACCATATTGCCCCTTTTGCGATGCGAAGATATCAGTGTACTCTTGTAGGAGACTTTCAGCCATCCTTGTTTGTTGGTGATCAAGGTTGGATGAATTCAGTATTTTAGCTCTGATGGTTTCGAGCTCCTCCGGAGTTATAGTTTTTCTCGGAGCTTCGTCTGTGATCTTCGTAATTGCTGCAACCGATTCGCAACGTCCAACGACTTCTCCTTTCTTCAACTTTACATCGTACGGTCTGGTGTTTAGTAATCGTACGGGGACCATTTTGTTTTTCGGTGCTACCAGTGTTTTCCCAATGATGACGCTTAGGGAGGAACACTCTGGGTCTGGTTCCACCATGAGGTATCGAAGGCTTCCAAACTCACCCTCCAGTTTCGTCCAAACGAACACTTCAGAAGAAGGAGGCAGAATCAGATCTTCCCTGATGACAGTTCTCAGTGTCGTCGTACTTTCGTTCGAATAGGTCATTGGAAGTTCCTTATTTTGGTACTTCAAAACCTGATTACCGATGTCCAAAATAACTCCGTGCTGTTTCATAAAGTCGATTCCAATGATGCACTCGTCACATATATCTGCCACCAGGAATTGATGAGTAAACACTAGGTCGGCCAGTCGGATCTTAAGACACACTTCTCCATATACTCTTGCTGCTTCTCCCGTTGCGGTTCTTAGACGGTAGCTATTGGTGTTATGAAGCCACGTCGTCTTTACCAGGTCTCGACGTACTATGGAGGCTGTGGCACCGGTGTCGATGGTAGCCACATGTTTGTTCCCGTTAATAGTAGTCTCCACAGTCAGACTTTTGTTGTCTCGTTTGGTCTGAGAGACCTGGATGGTGGTTCTGGGGCCATCGATACAAGAAACCAGCCTCTGCCCCTCGAAGTTGGTTCTTACTCGTTTCCCTGATGGGAAACGGGCTGATAGGCAACGCTGGTGTTGTTGTTACCTTGCTCTGGGTTGGATCTCTTGCTTCCACAATGTTGACAACTGGCTTTGTTTGGTGGTAGTCGGCATTGACGCTGTAAGTGCCCGGTCTTGTTGCAGTTCCAACATCTTGCTAGTCCGCTCCGGTTCTTTTGTATTTCAGCTCTTTGGCACGAGCATTCTTCGACTATGGCCTCTCTAAGTCGATGTACTCCCTGAGAAGCCTGTTCTGCTGCTTCAATTGTCAATGCGAATGCTAAAGTTTCAGAAAGAGTACGTGTTCTAGCAGTTCGCACAGACCTCTGAAGATGTATATCAGCAATGGCACGAACAAAGGACTCAACAGCAAGCTGGTTGATGATTTCTTCTCCAGCATCCGGATATGCCAGGTGAACCAGTCTTTCGACGTCTGCTTGGAGCTGCTGTAGACTTTCACCCCTTTTCTGGACTCTGTTATTGAGTTGGACTCGGAAGACTTCTTTCAAGTGGCTATCTCCAAAGCGTTTATCTATAGCTGCCACGAGAGAACTGAAATCGCCACTCTTACCAGCTGGAACTGTTTGAAGTAATTCAGCTGCTGGTCCTCTAAGAGCAAGAGTCAGTGCAATGTACTTGTCTTCGTCATCCCAGCCATTTGTTGTCGCGGCTGCCTCAAATTGTCTCTTGTAGACTGGCCAAGAAGACTGTCCATCAAATGTTGGGGGTTTCATCTCCTTTTTCTTTACAAACTCCCCAGCAGACTCTCGAATTTTGATTTTCCGGATCTGGTCCAATTCCTTGGTCAGAACAGAAAACTGTTTATCACATCGGGTTTCTACGATTTCGAAACGATTCTCTACAACAGAAAGCTGTTTCTCCACACCTTCAACGCGTTCGTCTAGGGCACAAACATTTTTCTCAATGTTACCCAATTTACCTTCTAGAATGTTTTTCTGACCTTCCAAAACATTCTGTTGCGCCTCAAGTCTTTCGAGAATATTCTGTTGTTCTTTCTTTTGTTCGTTTCGTTGTGCTTCCAGTTGTTCGAGAACATTCTGCTGTTCCTTCTTTTGTTCGTTTCGTTGTTCTTCAATCAGCTTCTTTTGCTCGTTTCGTTGTGCTTCAAGTTGTTCGAGAACATTCAGCTGTTCCTTCTTTTGATCGTTTCGTTGCTCTTCCAGACGACCGAGAATATTCTGCTGTTGCTCTTCAATCAGCTTCTTTTGTTGTTCTAATAAAAGCTTCATCATACTAGAAAAATCTACACTTTCACTTACTTCCTCTTTTTCCACTTCTGTTTCAAAAACAAAAGTGCTTACGTCTTCCCCTTGCTGTTCCAAATAGCTGCGCAAGCGCAGGACGAGCTCATTTTTCGATCCCGCTCTAGAAAGATTTCGCTTACCTAACTCACTTTTAAGCTCAGTGCAGTTGAGCTCTTCCAACAACTTACCCATTTTCACTGTATATAATTACTATTTTCTTTTTACTTTTTTTTTTTTTTTTTACACTTTACTAGTCAAATAAGTTTTATTTACACTTCTGACACCAATGTAACGTGCGCTTAGTTCGCAAAAATAAAACTCTACTTTTTAATTTAATTCTACCACTTTATTCAGTATCTACTTTCGATATACACTTATTGAACTCAACTCGACTTTTGGACTATCACTTGTATTTACTCTTAACTATATCACTCTATAAACAAGACTGCCCTCTGGTTGCCTCGGGCGGGCTATTTATATCGAATGACATGCCATCTAGAACTCTCCAGTAACTTCTACATTGTCTCCACATTTGCTGTCTACTCTCTGTCTGTCTGTCTCTCTATACACTCACACACACTGGCTTACAAGCAACGTCTGTCATTTATACCATTCCATTAAAGTGTTGCCAGTTGTGTTTTCGGTTGAACGTTTTTCGATTAGGAAATTGGTATAAAATGTTGGGTTCACGTTACAGTATTGTAAATGGCTTACCATATCTTGATCGTGTAGCCCCCGGGTTAGGAAATTGGTATAAATGTTGGGTGTTCACTACAATATGCTAGTTGCGAGTTAATCAAAACTCCAGTGCGAATTGTGACAGAGACCAAATCCCTTTAAACGAGAAGTGATCTTAGGAGTACACCCAATAATGTCGGCATCAAGGGGAGGAAGATTCAGCAGTGCGTTGAGAGCAGCACTCGGAGTGTGGGGGAAGATCCAAATGTAGCCGAGACATATTGGTCTTTGAAATTCGGCGAACGTTTTTACGTGAGAGCATCCTCCCCCAATAGGTTGTAACAAAGCTGTATGGATCCAAATAAGAGTTTTTGGTGAAAACCTTGTTTCTTGCCGAGAGCTCCCTTATATTGACAGAAGACTGATAGTGCTTAAGTAGTTTTCGAATCGACATATTTCGATCAAAGAAGATTGTTATCTAGGATTACTCAAAGAATTTTGACTTGATTTGAAAAGGGGATGGAAGGATGATGAGTCTTAAGCTTTCGGCGAGTAAATAGTTTTGCTTATCAATTTTTGGAATGAAAGTGACTCTAACACTCTGCCAAGTTGTTGGAAAGAACGCTAGAGCTGAACTGAAAGTGAAAATATTTTTAAAAGTACGTAGAAAAAGGTATACATTTACTTTCCTGCAACATAGCTCAATTGACACTGTCAATGCTTGAAGCTGTCCAAAGATCCCACATTAGCAATTAACGATGACATGTACCAGCTGCATCGAGTGGATTTATCCGGGTCATCTGATCAAAGAAAATAAATTGTGTTGAGTCGATTGATATCTGGTTTCCTGGGAAATGAGTTTCCAGCATAAAACTGTCTCTAAAATGACTCTGTATGGGAACCGTTCTATTCCCTAAGTGCTTCTAAGTTGTTTTCCTTGTCCAGGAAGTTGGCTGGTTTCACTGAGTGCTTCGATGCTTTAACAGAATTCTTTGAAAGAGCCATTATTTCATCTTCAAACTGTCCTTCTTTCTTTCTGCTTTGATCGGTACAGAATTCAGTTGGTTTCTAATTTCGTCTTGAGAGACCATATTCAGGTTTCACTGCGAAGTTTGTGTATAGTTAAGTGTTCCACCAAGAAATCGTAGAAATCTTTGCGCTTGACAACCCTGTGAGTTGTCAAAAAAAAACCTGGATTTTCCAGTCCTCAAAAAACGCTAAACCACAAATCAGCACATATCCCTGTCATTAAAATAAAATACATGCCATTTGATAGCCCTCAACTAGCCACAGAAAAAAGCTAGGGCGAGCTGATGGAAAACCTAGGTCAACCCTAGGGCTCAAAAAAACACTCAATTTGACATTCAGGGCGAATTAAGGTTTCTCAAAAAATGCTTTGTGGCGACCCCAGGGCGACCCTAGGGCTTCAACGAACAAACCTTTTATCTGCAGTTTACACCTGATTACCTGACAAATTTTACATTGGTCGATTTATTGAAAAAACTAACCGACCAAATTGATTAAATGGTTCAACAAACTAACCACAACGCCTACAAATGGAATAACGGAAAAGGAAAGTAGTCACTTTATTTGACCTAACAAAAGGCGTTTTTCTTTTTTAGTTCCGAACCGTGCACTGAACGGAGAACGAATAGCGTGAACGTGTTCTGAACTGAGCTATGTGAAGTTGGCTGCGCTCAGACTCTTGCTCTAGATGCCCCGTCATATTATTTCGAGCACGTAGAGCGGGCTCGCGTATTGTTCTGAAGAAAAAAGAAAAGCATTTTGAGCGTTCAGATAATATTGCTGAATTGAAAAAGAAATACTCTTATGTTTTTGACGTTTCACTTATCTGTTCGGAACTAAAAAAGAAAAACCCCTAATGAGAATACCTACATCAACGTGAAAGAAACGCAGCGTTTTCATATTCATGGACAATGTTCAATGTTTGTTGGAGCAACAAATCGAAAATGATTACATTGTTCAACCAATCGACCGCAAGTCAATACCGACAAACTTGTGTAACAGAAAAGGAGAACAAGTCGATTTATTCCCACGAATTTTCAATAAATCGAGCAGTACTGCGTTCCTAAATAGCTTCGATGTTACGCGATGCTGTAGTGTCAAAATCATCGTTGTTGTTGTGTATGTTTGACTTTGTTACAAAATCATGATTGCATTTAGGAACGACTCGATGTTACACTTTGTTGGTCTGTCAAAAATAAGAATAAAGTATGTCTTAAAATATAAAACCAGATAAAAGAAACATGTTTTTGATGAAGAAAAACGAATTCTGAAATGAACAAGATTGAAAATTAATAACTGCTTACAGAATTTTTAAAGATAAATGAAAAAAAAAACCAAACACAAATCTGAGCAACAACAATTTTAGAGGGGTTTGACAGATCAACATCGAAACTCAAGTCCCAGAGATGAGTTGGAAAAAGTTACGAAACGTAACATTCTGACACTTCAACATTGCATTTAGGAACGACATCGATGTTACATCGCGTAACTTTTTTGCATTTAGGAACGACATAATGTTACCGGATGTTACATCGCGTAACATCCAAGAATAAAAGAACAGACCACAGTGTGAACTTTGTCATACACGCTACCACAAGTACGTAAACGCTTATTTTTGTTAGAACATTTAGATCTGGCAGTGCCTTTAATAACTCACGTCACGTTGTGACTGACGTTTTGATGACATCCCATTACTTTTTGACACACAGCTGATTTAATTTTCCCCCGAGATGATGAATATTTTTCTACAAAAACGCACGAAAACCCATTCAACCGGCAGTTCAATAAAAACATTTAACTTGTGTACATTGCGTAAAAGTATAAAAACGACTTATTTTAAAGAAAAATTTTTCAATTGATTCCTTACACATTCAAAATCCAAAATGATAATCCTAACCAGCATTAAATACAGTCTGAAGAGCTTGGCCTCTTTGAGCACCTTCCAGTTTGGAAAACGTTCGAAAATAAAGTGAGTACCAACCTACTTATCTACCTTTAGAAATCTTCAATTTCTGCTAAGTCACTAACATAGTGTGAAAGCTAAGTGGTGGAGTGCGTGCAAATTGAAACGTACTAAGCATGGTTCTCTAGCACTAATGTAATGAAAGGTTAGAAGCTGTAAATTGGGTAATCGGCGGTGGCCATGAAGATTCAAAAAATAACAACCAGTAATAGGTACACATCTGTCCGTTTATCTGTGCAAAACAGGGAACGTTCTCTAAATTAGTTACTAAGCCCTCTTGACCCCTTTTGCTGTTTCAGCAACGTTTTTTTGAAATAAACAAAGTATTTGATAACAACAAGACAGGACTTAATTTGCTGGTGGTATTTCTTATCAGCTAATTGAACAATAACAAAAAAAGATCTCATAGCGCAACAATGATGTTTATTTTTGGTCTAGTTGGACGTCAATTGTTGTTATTGTTGCTCCCGCTCCCGATGGACCGATAAGGAGAGGGTGTGTTTTGCTCGCCGCTGTGACGTCCTTAACGAACTTGTTTTTCAATATTTAATTAATTTGTTTATTATGTACGTACATAGTTTGTAATGAATCATTTGGTGTTTTGTTACTGATTGATATTGGAATCCCATAGCAACTGGGCATGGTAAAGAGTCAATACTTCCAAAAGTTGTTGACTTCAAATTCCGACAACCTTCTATCTGAATTATGCTTTTGTAAAGCGGGTTTAAACCAACTATCTTCCAAAAAACTAAAAACAGCATAAAAAGATAAGATAAACTCATAAAATAAACAATGATAAAATAAAACTCGATAGGCATCGGAATTTCTTACTGAAGGTAGTCTGTTCAATTTATTTATGCATAGAGTTCTTTGTGTTCTACCAATCAAATGCAATGAATCTTTTGAATCTTTACTTCCAAGCAGTAGTGGATGGATCTTCTAAAGAAGATTGCGATAAGGAACTTGTTTCACGAAGAGATCGAGGTCAGCAAATTCTAAATTTAATGCGTTGCCGATAACAAACATAATTTCAGTGGCACTACACGTTTTATGATTTCATCATTCTTCCAAAATCAAGCTGACGCTCATGGCATGTACTGCTGTTGGAAGGAACGACTTGCACTTGAAACATCAACAAATAAAATGTTGACAGCAAATGCTGTTGGGAGACTACTTATCTGTTTATAGCAAGAAGTAACTTAGGAGATTGACTTAGGATTTGTATATTTTTGGGACTCATGATTGAACCCTTTTCCCGCGTAACTAACAAGAGGATCACTATCGTGGAGCGTTAAATGGGAGATCAGTGCTTCCTCTCACGCTTCTCGTAACTGAAAAAGGAAGAAGATTGAACGCTTTTCTTTTTCCGTTCAAAAATAGAAGGCATTGTTATTCATAGGTTTAAGCAGTCTCCCAGCGTTGGATACACTGTGTGACCAGGGCTTTGTTTTTCTTGCATCGGATTCCACAGTAGTAGTTTCACTTGTCAGAAAGTTTTGTACAGATCATTTAACATTATGTTTATTGAAGGATATATATATATATACAATTGATACTTATACTAGCTAATTTTAAAATTAAGAAAATGATAATAATGTAGGAATGTTGGCACATAGGGGCCTAACCAAATACATTGTCTAGAACAAAAACAATAACTTAATATTATATAGCTGAAAAGAAAGAAAATTCTTGATTATTATAAGTCGGCTGACTTGATTTATCTCGGGATGTTCCGTCCCTGTTGTCGCTGGTGTCCCTCTTTATGAGGTGGTTGTGGGGGTGGCATCAGCCACGAAAGTATGCTGACTCAGGGTCAGCGTAGAAATTGGTGGCTTCGTCGTTGGTTGTTATAACTTCTTCGTCCAAAGTGTTCATCACGCTAAGGTATCTTGGCTCAGGGTGTCGGTCCTCAGTGGTCATCCTTCTCACTAGGGGATTAGGGTGGTTGCTGATATTTGCAGCCGTTAAGACGAATTGGTCCAAGGGCGTCATCTTGGCGGTCTCGTACAGATGCTGGTTACTGTAATGTCTCTAACGCTGGTTGTTGAAATTGAGGCCGGTGCAGAGTCTTAGAATCTTCCTTTCGAAAATTAGGAGATCCTTCATCGCGGTCTTCGAGATGGTGAACCAAACTGGGCTGCCGTAGTTGATGATGAGTCCCAGCAGCTGCTTGTACATAAGTAGTTTTGTTGGCTGACTTAGTCGTGTCCTTCTCCTCAGCAAAGGGTACAGTCGGTGGAAAGCGAAGTTGGCCTTCTTCAGTACAGTGCGTGAGTGCGGGTTGAATCTAAGCACCTCGTTAAAATTGATGCCTAGATACTTCGCGTTTCTTTGGGCAGCGAGTCTGGTTCCATCAGGTAGAGTAACGGATGTGGCTCTGCAGTTACCAGCAGAAAAATGGCCTCTTCCTCCGGTCCTTCTGAACCAGACGAGCTCTGACTTAGCTGAGTTGATACGGATACCCCACTGACTATAATAAGAATATAGTTTGTATATGCGAGATTCCACTTTCCGGTCAGGTATGGTTGGTGATATAGATGTGCTATATGTCAGAGAGTCATCGGCGTAAGGCAGGTTTTCGCAGTCCCGGTAGGTTGGTCCGACGTCATGATGTTGAAGAGGAATGGTCCTAGTTTTGATCCCTGAGCGACTCCTACTCTTATGTTCTTGGTGGCGGACTTTACGTTTCCAATTTGGACAAAAAAGTTTCTGTGGGAGAGAAAAGAAAAAATTATTTTTATTAATGGAGCTGAAAAGTTTAGAAGATTCAGCTGTCAAATGCTTTTTCGGCATTCAAAAAGCATGCGACGGTGACACGATGGCTGTTAAGGTCTTCGGCGACGTCATTGTGTAGTTTCATCAGCGGATGCAGGTTTGAATGCTTCTCCGGGAAGCCGAACTGCATGTTTGGGATGATATTATTATCCCTGCAGAACTTTTTCAACTTTCTAAGTATTAGCTCCTACAGGAGTTAACTTTGAGTATGGAAGTGGACCTGTAGTTGTCGATGAGATAGTTTTGTGCAGATATCGTGTAACTTCGTATCCCTTTTTATTAAATTACTAGTCTGGTCTAGTCTTTGTTTTTGTTATTGATGGACGTTGGTTTGTCACAGTTAGACTAGGACTCATATTTGTGTCTCTACTGCCTCATCAAAATGTTTTCAGAGTCCCTAATTCGACAGCCTTGTGTAGACTTAAAACTTTGTTAGCCCTGAACTGCCTGTATCTAGGTTCTACCATAGGTGTTCTTACGGGACACTTTCTAATAGAAAAACACGCTAAAAGACTTGGTGTGTTTTCCAATGATTTCTGCAGAAGCTGCATGGACGAGGAGGAGGAAGAAGACGTTCAACACCTTCTTTGCTCATGCCCTGTACTACTTCATTGGACGAAAACTCATTTCGGTGAATTCTTCTTCGATGATACTAGCGACTTAGCTTACATAGACCCTAAAAGTCTTTCGAAATACATTAAAAGTTCTGCGTGGTTCGACTAGCAGGTGATTAACCGGCTAGTCCCGTAATGGAAGATTAATAAGCGATCAACTCGTTAATCTTACATCGGGTTTCTGAGATCAGTAGGTGATTAACTTGCTGATCTCTGTGGTATAACAATGGGCCTTGCGGCCTAAGTGTGTCAGGCAATGTTGGCTGACAGCCACTTCCACCTAACCTAACCTCACTGAGAATATCATGTTTTCTTTTAGCCACGATTGGACCTATTTGATCGTTAGAACTTCTGAGAGACATACGATTAGTCTGTCACCTTCTTCTTTGGTGACATAAGCCTCAGTTGGTATTTGAATATTTTGAGGGGCTCCCTCTAAAGGCCCAGTCTGTTGTGACTTTAGGTTTCTTAGCTCAGTTCTACATTCTTTCCTGAGCGGTTGTAGCTCTGTGTTCCCCTGTTGAAAAAACACTTGTTATTAAACTACTTTGTAACTTTGATCATAATCTTATCTAGTATGCTGTTTGTATGTACATAGTAATTGCTTACTTTTTATATTCATTCGTCGTTAAACTTCCAAATATACTATTACTTCTTTGTTCTTTAATTCAGTTTTTCATTTCATGTATAATAAAATTCCAATAGGTTATGGGCCCAGAGGACTATAACCAAGAAAATTTAATTTAAATTTAATGAAAGAAAAGTTTTAAGATAGTTTTTTTTGTTTCTGTTTTTGCTGTTCGCATTTGTTGCGATTTTTTCTTTTTGAAATTGAAATAGCATTTGTTGCGCAAGAAAACAAAATAGTCATCGTTGGAAAACTTTCTAGAACAATGTCGAATCAGGAGTCAATTGAAAAACTTCGTGGAGGCGAAAATTTTCACACATGGAAATTTGCCATGCAGAATATTCTCGAATACAACGATTTGGAAGGAACAATTGCAGATCCGGTAACAGAAAAAGATGCTGCAAAGCTTCGCAAAGCTAAAGCTAAGATTGTTCTCTCCGTTGATGAATCACTTTATGTGCATATTCAGAATGAGACAAGCGCATTTGAAATTTGGAAGAAGCTACAAAGTCTATATGAAGACAATGGACTTACCAGGAAGATTGGTCTTTTGCGAAAACTTATTG
Organism: Melanostoma mellinum; assembly: GCA_914767635.1. Taxonomy (NCBI): domain Eukaryota; kingdom Metazoa; phylum Arthropoda; class Insecta; order Diptera; family Syrphidae; genus Melanostoma; species Melanostoma mellinum. The sequence goes on along the minus strand of OU612059.1, from coordinate 55,880,225 downwards.
GGGTACGTTTAGAGAACTGTGAGTGCATGACGGATTATGTCAATCAAATATTTGGTACAGCAAATAAGTTGGCAAGTATTCAATTTCCGATTTCTCCAGAATGGTTAGGAGCAATATTGCTTGCTGGTTTGAGTGATGATTTCAAACCCTTCATCATGGGAATTGAAAGCAGTGCTGTAAACATTACAGGAGAAACTATAAAAGCAAAGCTTTTGGATTGTGATTACGGGAAAATAAATAAGAGTGAAAATGCATTTTTTGGGGCGAAGAAGAAAATTCCTAAAAATGTTGTTTCTAAAGGAAATATTAAATGTTATGAATGTGGAAAGAAGGGACATATTTCCAAAAATTGCCCAAATAAAAAGAAGCCCCATTTTGGTAAGGCAAATGAAACCAAAAATGCTTTTTGTGCAGCGTTATCATGCCGAAATGAAAAAGATAACTATTGGTACATTGATAGTGGTGCTTCGAGGCATATGACTCCTAATAAAAAGTGGATGAATGATTCAAAAACATCTTCCATTGCAGAGATAGTTACTGCAAACAACCAAAAAATGGAAGTATCTAGCATGGGGAATATTTCAATTTTATTCGGCGAAAAAGAAATTGAAGTAAATGATGTCCTGCATGTTCCAGAACTTTCAGCAAATTTACTTTCAGTTGCAGAAATAGTAAAACATGGTAACAAGGTGATTTTTAATAAAGATGGATGCAGTATTTTCAATGCAACAGGCGATCTTCTGATCAAAGCGGAATCTTCAGGAGGTATATACAAAATCAAAGGACATGCTTCATGTATGTTTACGAATGTATCATCCAAGTTAATGACATGGCATAGACGATTAGGTCATATAAATTATAATGATTTATGTACAATGAAGAATGGTGCTGTGGATGGTATAAATTTCAACGAAGACGTCCATTTATTGAAGAAATGTGAAGCATGCTTCAAAGGTAAGCAAACTCGTTTATCGTTCAAACATACCGGCAAACACGCAAGGAACTTGTTAGACGTCATACATAGCGATCTTTGTGGTCCAATGGAAAATAAATCACTTGGAGGTGCAAGATATTTTTTGACCTTCATCGATGATTTTTCGCGAAAAGTTTTCGTATATTTCTTAGAATCTAAAACAGAAGTTTTAAATGCATTTAAAGAATTTAAGCAAATGGTTGAAAACCAAACAGACAGAAAAATTAAAGTGATTCGGACGGACAATGGTACTGAATATGTAGGAAAGAATTTTGAATCTTTTTGCAAAAGTTATGGTATCATTCATCAAACTACGAATTCATATACTCCAGAGCAAAATGGAGTTGCTGAACGTTTCAACCGGACTATTGTGGAACGAGCAAGGTGTGTGATCTTCGATGCTGAGTTAGAGAAATCATATTGGGCAGAGGCTGTTAATACCGCAATATATATAATGAATAGGTCAGTCAATAGTTCTTTTAATGACAAAACTCCACAAGAAATTTGGACTGGTACGAAGGTTGATGTTAACGCGATGAGGATATTTGGATCACCTGTCATGGTTCACGTTCCAAAACAAAAGCGACAAAAGTGGGACCCAAAATCAACAAAAATGCTGTTTGTGGGATACTGTGAGACGACAAAAGGATACAGGTGTTTTGATCCAAAAACGAAAAAGATTAAAACTAGCCGTGATGTCGTGTTTGTTGAAACAGAAGCAAAAATAATCAACAGTGTTCCTTTAGATAATAGAAAGGATTTGGATTCAGTGGGGGAATTTCAGAAAAAGAGTGATGAAGTTGAGGTTTTTAAAGATCTTCAATTTCCATGTGAAGATAAAAATGATAATGGAATTATCGAGGACAGGAATGAAGAACTTATCGAGGCAGACTCTGAAGAAGAGAAAATGAATTCATCACAGCCAAGAAGATCAGAACGGACCCCAATTCCTCGAAAATTTCAAGATTTCGTTACTTACTCGTCTTTTGAGAATCAAATGAGTTTCGACCCAGTAACCATCGAAGAAGCAATGTCAAGTGAAGATAGTCAACAATGGGAAATTGCTATTCAAAACGAAATGAGGTCTCTTAAAGAAAATAATACTTGGACACTTGTAGATTTACCACATGGGCGAAAAATAGTTAAATCGAAGTGGGTTTTCAAAACCAAGCAGGACGGTAATGGGAACGTCATATGTCATAAGGCTAGATTGGTGGGAAAAGGATTTTCTCAAGAGCCTGGGTTTGACTTTAACGAAACCTACTCTCCAGTAATTCGTTATACTTCCGTTCGTTTTTTGATGGCATGGGCTGCTAAAACTGGGATGAAAATAGACCAAATGGATGCTGTGAAAGCTTTTCTGCAAGGTGATTTAACGGAGGAAATTTACATGGAGCAACCAAAGGGATATAGTGACGGGACTAATCGGGTATGTAAATTACACAAATCAATTTATGGTCTGAAGCAAAGTAGTCGCCAATGGAACTTAAAACTTGATGCCGCATTAAAGTCATTTGGGCTTATACAATCAAAATTAGATCCGTGTGTTTACTTGAGTAAAGATGGTAAACTAATTACAGGTGTTTATGTGGATGATATTTTGATTTTTTGGCGGAATTCAACTATTAGAGATGAGTTAAAGAAATTTTTGTGCAGTTCTTTTAAAATGAAAGACTTAGGGAAAGCAAAAAGTTGTATCGGACTTAATATCACCTATGATAAAAACTCTAATGGGATTTGGTTGGATCAATCTAAATATATTAGTGAAATTTTAATGAGATTTGGAATGTCAGACTGCAAACCAGTAAGTACGCCAAGCGATACAAATCAAAAGTTATCTTTAGCAATGTGTAATGAAGAAAATGAAACGGGGAAGGTACCGTTCCAAGAAGCCGTTGGTAGTCTCTTATATTTAGTACAAGGATCCAGGCCAGACATCGCATTCGCTGTAAATGATGTAAGTCGATTTAATTCAAATCACGGAAAGGCTCATTGGATTGCAGTAAAACGTATCTTAAGATACTTAAAAGGTACGATAAATTTAAAATTGCATTTTGAAGGATTGGAAGACCTTATCGGTTTTTCGGATGCGGATTGGGCTTCCGATATAGACAAACGTCGTTCGTGCACGGGATTTGTTTTTAATTTATGCGGAGGTGCTGTATCATGGGGAAGTAAAAGGCAGCCAACAGTAGCACTTTCAAGCACTGAAGCTGAGTATATGGCGTTATCAGCAGCTGTTCAAGAAGCGATCTGGCTCAAACAGTTCGGAGCAGAAATTCACGAAAGTTTCAGTAACCAACCCATAATGATTGGATGTGATAGTCAAAGTGCGATTAAATTGGCGGAAACGAATTCTTTTAAACCAAGATCAAAACATATTGAGGTTCGTCATCACCACATACGCGACCGTATAAATGACAAATCTGTTGCTGTATATTATATACCAACTGAAGAGATGGCAGCTGATAATCTAACGAAGGCAGTTTCCCGTGACAAACACCATCTATGTGTTAAAAACATGGGGCTTAGTATCAAAAATTAAATATTATATAATTTCAATATTTTAATAAGTGGGGGTGTTGAAAAAACACTTGTTATTAAACTACTTTGTAACTTTGATCATAATCTTATCTAGTATGCTGTTTGTATGTACATAGTAATTGCTTACTTTTTATATTCATTCGTCGTTAAACTTCCAAATATACTATTACTTCTTTGTTCTTTAATTCAGTTTTTCATTTCATGTATAATAAAATTCCAATATCCCCTCACAGGTGTTTTTGTTTTCCTCTAAATTTTCTGAGTCAGCGGGATATGCACAGTGATTGGTTAAGGGTAGCAGTAAGATGTGAACTTTATAGTTCAGGTCATGTTCGGTATAAGGGTATTATAATCTTATGGCAGGACTCCACTCCAGGACACTGTTTTTAATGTTTAACAACCTTTTAATGTTTTTTCTGTTTTAAATTTTTCAGTCACGTGCCTGCATTTATCGTAGGATCAGCTGCAGCAACATTCATGTCATTCAACCGAGTCAATCTGGACGCTAAACGAAAACTTAGTACATCAAAATTCATGGCCGAACCAATCACTGATGCAAATGAGTTACTCAGCAAAGAGAACGATATGCGAGCCAAAGTTGAGTTGCTGATTTTAAAAATTCAAGCAGATTTTTGTCATGCACTGGAAAACGAAGAGAATTTCGGACAGAAATTCAAAATTGATCGTTGGCAACGAAAAGAAGGAGGCGGCGGTATAACTTGTGTCCTCCAAGATGGTGATATCTTTGAAAAGGCTGGAGTTAATATTTCTGTTGTAACGGGAATGCTGCCACCTGGTGCAGTGCAACAAATGCGTTCCCGCGGAAAGAATCTTGGCGATGGCCATCTGCCATTCTTTGCAGCTGGGGTTAGTGCAGTCATACATCCACGTAACCCCATGATACCCACCATTCACTTCAACTATAGATACTTTGAAGTGGAGAATAACAACGGAGAGAAGCAATGGTGGTTTGGAGGAGGTATGATTGTCTTTTGTGTTTTAAAATTCTTGTATATACAATGATTTGTTTTGTAGGCACTGATTTGACACCATACTATCTGGATCAGGACGATGCAGTACATTTCCATCAAACACTCAAGGATGCTTGTGATGAGCACGACATGGACTACTATCCTAAATTCAAGAAATGGTGTGATGACTATTTCCGAGTGACACATCGTGATGAATGTCGCGGTATTGGTGGAATTTTCTTTGACGACATTGACACTCCTAGTCAAGAAGAAGCATTTAAGTTTGTTTCGACGTGTGCGCATTCAGTTATTCCATCGTACTTGCCACTCGGTTGGTTTATAGACTTTTTATTTTGTTTTCTTTTGGCTATAATTCCGATTTCAATTTCAGTTAGGAAGCACAAAAATGACGCATACGGAGACCGAGAACGCGAATGGCAGCTTCTTCGTCGCGGACGGTATGTGGAATTCAACTTGATCTATGATCGGGGAACCAAATTCGGATTATACACACCTGGAGCCCGCTATGAGAGTATACTTATGTCACTGCCTTTAACTGCGGTAAGTGAAGCAAAAGACTTGTCAAACAAGTTTCCTTCGAACTACCAAACACACAATTGTTACGAAAATCGAAAAATTTGACAAAAAACCAGGAAAATAGCCAAGTCAAAGTCATTGGTTATAGCACACATCAATGCTCGGGCACATACCAATAAACATAACTCAGCTTTGCACTAACGAGACAATAATCAAATGAGTAAATAAATAGGGTTGTGCAACTCGAATAACCTCGAGGTCTAAAGCATTTAAGGACCTTCAATTTTTTGCCGATTCCGAGCTGCGGAGTTAGAAAACGCTTTTCATGTCAGTTTAAATAACTCTCTCGGAAGACTTGTCTATTCCTTGCGAAGGACGGTTGGTTTACAGCCTTTTATAGACTTCTTTTTCCATAGCGATCGTTTCTGAACGTTTCATGATATCGCTTTTTTGACTTGGTTATCTGGATCTCTCCTTTGAAATACCAGACAATATCAACTGAGACAATCGTGCTCTATTGACGTGAAAGCTCCGCAAATCTTCTTCTAATATGATCAAGCTTTGTTACTCCTGTTGTAATACGGAGCATCTTCATTCCATCAGCTGCTGTCAACTTACACTCATACTTTTTGTACATTGCCCAACATTGTGTATGTGAGTGCTGGACGCAAAACCACGGTGTAGAGTCTTACCTTTAGTTTAAGGTCATTTTTGTCACAGAATATGGAGGAGTTTTCTCATCACTTCATCCACCCAACGCTTTCTTCTTGATTGATTTCGTCATCACAAGTTTTTTGAATATTGATCATCAATCCAAGATATTTAAACTTTTTACACTTGGGAAGCACATTTCCATTTAAATAAATAAATGGCTGGAGTAGTCATGTCTGGACTAATAAGATACCCACTACCTTCTAAATCTTTTACCCATCCGTCAATTGCTTCTTGCAGGAATGTAGGATCCTGATTCATTTTCCATCGTCAGCAGAGAATAGTTGATGTACTATGGTGTTCTATATTTTACCTTCCAGCAGATAATCAAGGATCGTAATAAAGAGCGGAAAACTCAAGATACTTCAATGGTATACGCTTACTGTGACTTGAAATGCTTCAGCGATTCTTATCGTATTTTGGCCATAGCTTCCTGGAAATGACACAGGAATCTAGGCTTTCCCATCTATCATTGGAGTTGGTATTACTTTGTTACCAATGATGTGTTTAACAGTATCACATGGTGGGATACTGATTGATTATTCAAAGAGAGAAGGGTTAAGTTCTAAGCCTTTTCTCGCTAATTCGTCTTCTTTTTAGTTAGCAGAGTCTAACGTTATGGTGTGTGCCAAGAACCCTTAGCTCTTTGCGACAGCAAGAAACAAGCTTTGATTTCACAACAGTCGCTTTTATTTCTGCTTGGTTATCACTGAAAAAAGTGATATCAGCATGTGATCATGGACACCTGTTTTGCAGCGTTTGTAACTGCCAAGATCTCGGCTTGAAAGACACTGCTGTGTTTTGGAAGTTTGAAGGAACTGGCTTGGTTCAGGCTTTCTGAAAAGAAACCTGCACCTGTTCCAACTTCCATTTTCGAGCCGTCGGTATAAATTGATATAGACGTCTCGTTCATATGAGGTGTTTTACTCCCCCAAACCTGTCTATTGGGAAGCTGATTAAGAAGGATTCTTTAAAGTTCTGGTATGGAGTTATGTAATCTGTGCAGATATTGTTGTCTGCGTATCGTGATAAGATCTCTGCATGTCCTATTTGGCTGGTTTTCAAGACATTACACTGACTTAGCCTTAGTACGCTGTTTGCTGCCGAATCTTGAACATAGAGATCAAGGATTGTGAGATTGAGGATTAGCTCGCAGTTGGTGTAGTTCTCATTGCACCATTTATGCAAATACAGGCTGTTCTTTGTACTTTGGTAAGAGTTTTTAAATGCGTGGATTTTTCCAGCGCCAGACCAAATAGCCATATGATAGAATGGGTCTAACAACGGCTGTATACATCCACATGACAATTTTAGGATTAATCCCCGGTTTTTGTCAAAAACCCTGTTACACGAATACAGTGCTATCATGGCTTTTTGTGTGTTTCACGTATGGTGGGACCCCAGTTCAGTTTTTTGTTTAAGATCACTCCCAAGTATCCTGCTTGATCAGAGGATCAGCACAACATGCAAATCTTCTGAGGAATCAGGTTTATCAGATAGCTTTATTATTTTTGGCTACCCGAAACCAGCTCAACGATCTGTGTGGGACTTGAGCTTTGTCGAACGGTAATAAATTGTCGTAATTTCGTGTATCTCCCTTTCCTTTATGCATTGGTAAAAGGCATCTATCACTCCATTGCATAACCCATCTGAGCCTAATGTCTCCTATCTTTATCTAAGACGTAAATGGTATCTCGCCTAGTTCAGCACCTTTGCCATTTTTGGAGTTCTTTACTGCTTCACTAACTTCTTTGACTGTGATGCCGGGTATTTGCGTTGAGGTAGGTTCAGCTTCGGAAAAGTGCTCTCGAGGAAATTGTTCGTTCGAAAAGCCATAACAATACTGTCGTCACCTGTGCAGAATTTTTCCGTCATTAATAAGAAGATGTCCCTTGAGCATCGTTAATGAACTTCGACGAACCAATCTCCGGAGCATTTCTCCTACGTTGGGCGTTTGTGTTAAAGTTGTTGCTCTCTTGTTCAAGTTGTTTGGTCGCATTTCTTGAATAGCTTAGTTTGCATCAGCAACTGAGGCATAAACCTCTTCCAGCTCTCCATACATGCACCCCGTTTTCTTTGCTTGGAGTTGGGCGCACTTCTTTTTCACTTCTTTCTTGCTGTTTCTTTGTGTCGCTTTGAAACTGCTGGCAATGATTTGGCTTTCTTTAAATAAGTTTGTTGCAGACAATCCCACAGACTTTGTGCTGTTCTCCCTGCATTTTGAACTGTGTTGAAGGTGATGGCACAGATACTTTTGCATATTCCAAATGAGTCCTTTGTCCAAATTAAATTACTTGATTCTTTCCTAGCCCTCGTTCGTTTGATTTCCTTTATCGTCTCCATAAAAAATTCTGTCAGTAGAAAGGAAATACCCTCGAGAAAGAACGACCCGTGGAAAACCGCATGTTTTTGTGTAAAAATCTCTTTTTAACCCTTGATCGAAGCTTATGAATGAATGGTTCAAGCATACTGGCTCCTTGATCAGCGAATGGCAAATGCTGTAAATCTTTTGCTCGCAAAAAGCCAACTGTTTCTTTTTGTTCAATTAATTCATAGAATACTCATTCTTTTTAAGCGATGTAGCCTATTTCTCTTTTACACTTTTGGAGAAGCTCAAGATTTCCTGTTAGCCACCACTTTCAGATTTGAACTACCCACGATTGTGGTTGACTAACCGCAATTGTATTCGGTTTCCGAAATTTCAATTCTTTCCATACTTTTCATGTCAAACTAAAGAATTCAAACGCATCTGTTGATCTTTCTAAAGTAATAACAATCGATCTCCTATTTCTTGACAAGGATTCTCCTCTTTGTAATTTATCGTAAATTTTTAATTAATTTAAATTTTTTTTCAGCGTTGGGAGTACATGCACAAGCCATCAATGACATCTCCTGAGGGCAAACTCGTCGAAGTTCTAAAGAATCCCCGCGATTGGATTAAGATTGACCAGAAAACAATCGAGCAAGTCGCGTGAGTCAATTAGCATGCAACAACCCACCACACATCGCCTTAAGTTACAATCATCGATTACTCTGTTCTCTAACTGTAAATATCCATTAAAAAAAAAAACGCACAATGAATAACTTCATTTAAAAAATTAAAAAAAAAAGTTGTTTTATTTTCCTAGCAATTGCATTGCAATCATTTCTGCATCATTCAGGGACAGTTTCTCTGCAATTTGTTTCGTCTTCTTGAACCGCGGTTCGTCTTCTTCGTCATCTTCAGAATTACTGGATGCATGTTCATCATTCTGCCTTCGTTTCTTCTCGTAGAGTCGCTTCGGTGGTCGATGAACTAAGCTCTCACTCTCACTAACTCGATCGTCATCTGCCTGATCGTCATCCGCACTGCTGTCAGTATCACTGTTAACAACATTGTAAATCTTATCAGGATCTGGTAGCCATGACAAATCAACTTCACGCAGCTCATCCTCGTCATCAGTGCCAAAGTCATCCATTTCATCATCGTTATCATCCTTTTTAGATTTGGACTTCTTCTTTTGAACTTTGTGTTTGGTCTTTACATTCTCCTTGAAGCGTTTCTTGTCGAACTTATCTTCTTCTCGAAGAACCTTTTTAGCCTTTTCAATATCAATGCCACCTTCGTCTTGGTTGATATACTCCCGTGCCAATTCTGATTGCATTTGTTTTCTTGAGTCGAGCACTTCCTTGCCGTCTTCATTGAACTCGACTTTGCTGTTTGCTTGGATGCGTTTCTTCAAAACACGCTTCGCAAGAGCAGCTTTGGTGAGAATTTTCGCTTTTCTAGCTGCTGTTAGTTCAGCTTCTGCCTCGATGTCGTCGTTTTTCGATTCAACATCATCAATATCGTGATCCTTTCGTTTCACTTTGAATAGCTCTTCTTCCGGCTCGGAATTGTCGCTGTCATCAGAATGCGGCAGGTTAAAGTTGATATCGTCATCTTTTGCATTTGGTTTAGTTTTAGGACTCTCTTCATCAGCATCCTCATCCGACGAAGATTCCTGATCCTCACCAGCATTGACCTTTTGAGCCGCTGCTTGTCGCTTTTTAAATCGTTCCAAGAAACGAACTCTCGGTACAACGACTAGACCCAGGGATTTAGCATACTCGTCAGTGTTGAGTTTACTTACGTTGAAGATCTTCTTGTTTTTCATCAAAAACACTGACTTTATATAAGACACAAACGCTCGCTGCGCCGTTTCTTTTAGCTCTTTGTTCTGCGCAAGGAAACCCTCCATTTTGCCTTTCGGGGAGAAAAGCTTCCTGGGGTCGATGTGAATTTTGTTGACTTCAATTTTAGCATTCTGCAGCTCGGCAACCATAGCCTCTTCTTCACTGGGAAGCAGTACAAGCAAACTCTCACCACGGGCTTTATGACGTGCTGTTCTTCCTGCGCGGTGAATGTACTGCGTCACATCCTCAGGACAGTCCATTTGAATAACCCAATTGACGGTGGGAAAATCCAGCCCACGGGATGCAATATCCGTTGCAAAAAGAACCACATTGCTCTTGCGACAAAAGTCCTGATAAATCGCCACTCGACGATCTTGATGGAGGGTACCATATAGGGCAAGAAGACTTGTACCAGGACGCAGTTTGCAGAATATCTCGTAAATGTACTTCACTTGCTTGCAGCTCGATAGGAACACAATGCACTTTTGTTTCAAATGGTTCTTTATAAAAGACCACAGCATCGTTATCTTGTCTTCAAGATTCACCACAACATAGCTCTGCTGAAGGTTATCTGGAGTGACGGTTTGTTGTTCTGAGGGAGCTACATAAACCGCATTGTCCAGACTTAACCTCGCTAGATCTTTAACAGACTTCGTTTGTGTCGCTGAGAAAAGAAGGGTTTGTCGCTCTGGAGGAAGGTTTTCAATGATTCCATTCATAGTTTGTTCAAAGCCCATATCAAGACACCTGTCAGCTTCATCCAGAACTAAAACTTGCATAGTCGAAGCATCGAATAGTGGGTTTTCGTCCATGTGCTGAAGCAGACGTCCCGGAGTGCAAATGATTATGTTGCATTGATCCATTCGTTTTTTCTCGAATTTAAGATTTTTTCCTCCAATAATCAATCCAGCAGAAAAGTCATGAAACTCACCGATCTTCTTGAGCGTTTCAAAGATTTGATATGCCAATTCGCGGGTTGGAGAAATTATGATTGCTCCAATGCCGTCCAAACGAGTCCATTTTTTCATGAATAAATTTTCAATCACCTAGAATAGAAAAGAGTTTAAGAAATCATCACAATCACACCATTTGAATAAAACTAACTGGTATTAGAAACGCCAGTGTCTTCCCGCTGCCGGTTTGGGCAGCTCCAAGAATGTCTCGCCCTTGCAGAGCATGTCCTATGCTTTCACGTTGGATTTCTGTGGGCGTTTTAAAATTTGCTGCCTTCAGGCCTTTCTGAGTTTTCCATGAAAGCGGAAAATCAGAAAACTGTTTTATTTTGCTCGGGTCTATGGATTCCAGCTGGGAACGAATACGATCGATTTCTTCGTCATCCTTAGGTTTAGTGTCACTTTTTGCTTTATTTTGATATTTTTTGAAGCGGTTACCTTTCTGAAAAGGTTTATCAGGCTTCTTGTTCTGCATCATGTGAGAAATATTTTAAAACCAAAATAAAGTTGAAGAAACGTGTTGCAGATTTAAAAAAAAAAAACAAAACATAAAAAATTAACTGACAAGTGACGTTTAACTCTGACAGTTGAAATTTCACACGTGCGTTCAGAAAGAACGTGTTCAATACGATTTTATATTGGGCGAGTTCACCGCTCAATACTTAAGCTATGATGAATTTGTTTCAATTTTCCTTTTGCAAAAGAAACAACAGTGGTCGGGTTCCGTAAGTCCCCTATTACATGATGTCTCACGAGCCCAGTCTCACATGAGTGCGAAAAAGAAAGGAGATGTGAGGAAATGAGATGCACAAAAAAATTCCCGATGAGTACCGTGCCGATTTTTAGCAGTCTCATATTGACGTTTCTCTTTTCCCATATTCGTTTTTGCTGTGTTGCTTTTATGTATTTTTTGTGTTGGTCAAATGAGCGTCATCTGAATGTTTTTTCATTTTCGTTGTGGTCTTGTTTTTTATTTTTCAAATCAAAAGTTGTAAAATTTTTATTTTTGTAATTTTATCAAGCAACTTACTTTATTTAGAGAAAAATAAAACTTTGAAATTTATAAAGTGACAACAAGAAGAGGATTGAAAGAGAAATGAAGAATTGTCAATTTTGAGACGTGAGCCTTCAAAATTGAACATGTAATAGTGATTGTCTCACGGGATGGAAATTTAAAAGGAACGTCAAAAATGAGACATGTCTCGTGAGACATCGTATAATAGGGGACTAACGTTTTAAGCCTTGGCCAAACCAACGCGGTGAGACCCCCGTCAACTTGGCAGCGCTATAACACGAAATTAGATTTTTTTTAAGCAAATAATTTGGAAAACATTTGGAAAAATTTGGGAAATGGTTTTCACAATTTGGGAAAGTCCCAAAAAAAAGTTATTAACAATTTAGAATTTGGTGTATACTTGGCAGCGCTAGCAATGAAATTCAGAAATTTTGGTGTCAATCGATCGGGGCTAATTTGGGAAAATTTAGGAAACACCTTTCCGAATTTGGGAAACGATAGTTTTGCTAAAAATGCAAAAAAAACATAATACTGTTGAGCCGCTGTACATTTTATTAGCAACAAATGAAAACATGGATACTGTAACGTTTAGATTCAACACGATGCCAAAAAAAATATCTATGTCAGTGAATGATGGAGTGACATTTCGCTTGTCAATCAGCCTATTTCCACTTGTCATTCAAATTTACTGCCAAAAAATGACCGACGCTGTTCGTCAGTTGAATGACTGTCAATTTTTGCAATTTCCACTTGTCATTTTTCACGATGACAGAAAATTAGGTCATTCATCACTTAAAAAATGGCAAGTGGAAACCTAGCATAACGCATCTATTAGGACGCGTTCAGAATGTGTGCTAGCCCATAGCGTTCAGGGGCATAAAGCACAAGATGAAAAAATATATCCGTTGTGTTCATTCTTTTTTTTAACGACTAGATTATTTTCGGCAATTTATATTGCACTATTGTCAACAGTAGCATTATCAGAAAACAGCAATTTGATGGTAAAAAAGATTCAAAATTTCTCTTTGATGAATCTTACAGAAAAAAATAGAAAATAGCTATAATGATTAAAAGAGAATAGGTAGTATTTTGATCGCATTGATTTCTTTCGAATTGAACGATGCTATTACAATTGATGTTGAGAAGCTTATACTACGTTTTCACTTGGGCCATAATAACGTAATTTTGAAAATTCAATAGGAAGTGTTTTCATTTGTTCTTCCTTATTTTGTTTGACATCTGGCAGCACTTTGACAGCAACTTCGTTTTGACAATGACAACTAAACTAAAGTCAAATATATTCTTCAGAATTGCTGTTCGACACAATTAATTTGCAAAATTTTATACATTCTTTGTGCAAATTGGTAAGATCAAGCTTAATAAGAAAACAAAAAGTAAATTAATTATTACTATTATTTCTATTTACTTGCAGGTTACCATCTGAACTGGTAATCGTTCCTGCCCAAGGAAGCAAACAAACAGTTGTTGGATTTGGAGATAAATTCAAACCGAAATTAGGTTCGTGAACTGACAACTGAGTGCTATGTGTCCAACAACAGTGATGAGCTGTATTGTAAGGCCTGTAACGCTTCAAAGGACGCAACAGTACCCAAAAAAGTATATACATACTACAGCACAGAATTACCCAGAAACTATGTTTAGCCAACTTGCAGAGATTATCCAGATGCAGACAACGGTTATTGAACAAATCCCTACGTGGTTGGAGAATGAATAGGTATGCACATTATGAAGAACGACATACAGTATCGCAGTTAGCCAACATAATAGCTGTGTTTACCAAAGGAATTCTCATGATGAAAAAAACTTTATTTGGAGTAATAGAATTGGATCCCAAAAAGCTCCTTGAGGATGGAATTAGAAATTGTGGCCGACTATCCTCGATTGGATACTTGAGATTGGCCATAAACAAATACTAAAATAGCCTACGAGTTGAACAAAAGTTGCAAGTTCAATTCCAAGAAAATAGAAACGTCTCTGGATGCTTTAAACAAGTATGTATCTGTGTCTTTGATTGAAGTAATCTTTTCTTCAGCATTTATTCTCTTCTGTAGCTCCCTTCTTATTGATCTTCATGAGTCTCAACAGATCAAGGGAAAACCGGTGCCAGGAAAGAACATTCTTTCCGAATTGAATGCTAATTTAGTGTTCAGTAGAAACTACGACCCAAGCAGCAGGTGTTTGTAGTCGCGAAGAACTCCCACAACATATCGTTGTTTTTATTTACCATTTCCCATTTGATGCAGTTCCAATTTTCGAGAAACCTCAACATGCTAATAGCAAAAAATAAAAAAGAACATATACATGGAGTAGAGATGATCACTGGGATTCAAACAGTATTAAATCAAATCATCGGGATGTTCGGAGCTTGTATGTGAAATACTTGTGCCAGTATGTGACTTCGTTAGTGGAAGCAAATTTAAGGTCGGTTTTTGGAAAACTATGCAAATTTCACTCAATAATTAATTAATAATTAATTTTTTTTAGCAGTGCGAAGCAGGAGATTGGATTAGAATGCAGTACAAAGATTTATTATTTGGAGGAATTCGTTCGGAATCGGAAGAGCGTATTCCATTACTTTGTATTGAATCAGTTTGAGTCTCTGAGAAGCAACAAGTAGGGAAATTCCTTGGGAAGTGTCATCAGAACAAAGTGCAAGCAAATGTACCTACATGTTTGTGATTTATTGATATCAATTGTTATTTTGTACAAAAATAAATTGTTGTTTCATTGATTCTGATTTATCTGATATTCCTTTCGTTTTATTCTAGTTGGTTATTTCCATTGATACGCCTAGTATAGGATAGAATGAAAAAAATGGCGGTTCTGGGCAAGCTAGTCGCCAAAGCCCAAATCATAAACAAAAATAATTCAAAGCAAAGCATAGCTTTTCTGTTTTTGAGTTCTTTATATTTTTTGAATATTAATAAATGAGAAAGTTTAACTTCTTGAATTCTAAGAATTCAATCAAGAAGCACTTAGCCTGTTCAACGTTCTCTGGTCCATTGAGTAGTAATAGTAAGTACATACTAGCGAATGTTAGCTGTTGGTATCGAACGGATACAGTTGCGAAAGCAGATACATATCAATAGGATTGAATACTCATAATGGAATCGCTGGGATTTCCAAGTAGTGGGTTAGTGCTGTGTGCTGTCCTGTATATTGTAGGACAAGGGAAGGGATGTTTCTTGCTGCTATCAGTGTCTGTGTTGATCAAGGAGTACCCAACCCAGTATCCATATTGGCAGAACCAGAACTGGAAAATCCAAAAAAGAAAATTGAAATATTAGTTTTCAATTGTGTCCTACTCGATACCTTTGTTGCTACTCTGTGTGTTGTTTTGGTTTGGCTCAAAAGGGCGCTCCTATAAAAATTATTGGTTATTTTAATAACAAACTAAAAGAAAAGCAATAAAAAAGCTTACCAAAATCCAAACCAGCCCGTGGCACAAATGAAAAAAGACTTTTGTTGTGACAGCGTGTTCTGTCAAGTTGTCACTTTTTTCCCGGTTAGTTCACAATAGGTTGTGTTTTAGTACTGTTTGGTTAATTTACTCCAATTTTCCCACGTTGTTAGCGCATAATTTCCGCACAATTACCTCAAGTTGAGGTAATTTTGATGACAGATTTTGTATGGGTAACAAAGTCAATTATGACCTAATTTTGAAAATTTGGTCAAAATCATCTCATTTGCCCAAGTGAAAACGTAGTATTAGAATATTTACTCCAAGAAAAATGTTTATTCCCAAACTAAGAACCAAATCACAGATTTCATAAACTGTTTTGGTTTTCCAAATTCAATAAAGCTCTTTTCGAACTAAAAAAAACTAATTTTGTAATTTGGGAAGGTATAGAAAAAAAGTTATTAGCATTTTAGTTGTAAAAATTGAATTTTCCATTAAAAAACGCATTACAAAATATTTTTGACTAAAATAGTACCAAAATCACAAATTTCATAAACTGTTTTGGTTTCCCAAATTCAATCAAGCTCTTTCTGAACTAAAAAAACTAATTTTGTAATTTGGGAAAGTATAGAAAAAAAGTTATTAGCATTTTAGTTGTAAAGATTCAATTTTCCATTAAAAAACGTATTACAAAATATTTTTTACTAAAATAGTACCAAAAGCACAGATTTCATGAACAGTTTTGGTTTCCCAAATTCAATCGAGCTCTTTCTGAACTAAAAAAACTAATTTTGTAATTTGGGAAAGTATAGAAAAAAAGTTATTAGCATTTTAGTTGTAAAGATTCAATTTTCTATTAAAAAACGTATTACAAAATATTTTTTACTAAAATACTACCAAAAGCACAGATTTCATAAACTGTATTGGTTTCCCAAATTTAATCGAGCTCTTTCTGAACTAAAAAAACTAATTTTGTAATTTGGGAAAGTATAGAAAAAAAGTTATTAGCATTTTAGTTGTAAAGATTCAATTCTCCATTAAAAAACGCATTACAAAATATTTTTTACTAAAATAGTACCAAAAGCACAGATTTCATGAACTGTTTTGGTTTCCCAAATTCAATCGAGCTCTTTCTAGACTAAAAAAACTAATTTTGTAATTTGGGAAAGTATAGAAAAAAAGTTATTAGCATTTTAGTTGTGAAGATTCAATTCTCCATTATAAAACGCATTACAAAATATTTTTGATTAAAATAGTACCAAAATCACAGATTTCATGAACAGTTTTGGTTTCCCAAATTTAATCTAGCTTTTTGCAAACTAAAACAACCAGTTTTTTAATTTAAAAAAGTATAGAAGAAAAGTTATTAGAGTTTTAGTTATAAAAACTCAATTTTCCTATAAAAAAGGTACAGCGGCTCATGCGTATTATGTTTTTTGCATTTTTTAGCAAAACTATCGTGTCCCAAATTCGGAAAAGTGTTTCCCAAATTTTCCCAAATTGTCCCCGATCGATTGACACAAAAAATTCTGAATTTCATTGCTAGCGCTGCCAAGTATACGCCAAATTTTAAATTGTTAATAACTTTTTTTTGGGACTTTCCCAAATTGCGAAAACTATTTCATAAAAATTTCCAAATGTTTTCCAAATTATTTGCATTAAAAAAATCGAATTTCGTGTTATAGCGCTGCCAAGTTGATGGGGTCGCTATACTACCTAAATCGGCGTTCAGCATATTCTACCTCTATGTTACGTTCAAAAAGTTTTATAAATAGGGTTTTCTGTTCAGAGATATTATAAGAGGAACATAGCGCTATTCACTCCCTATTATGGGTTTATAAATAAGGCTGACAGTGTATGGCGAATGTAATAACCAAAACGATATGATCGCAGCAAGGGCCTGAATTCCGTGAGGTTTTATCGACTTCTCAAACCAAAGCCTCTTTGCAAACGCTGCAGTGGCAATTGCAGTTGTCAAAATTAATTATAAATCCACAAAAGAGAATACTTACACCGACGCAACAAAAAACACCCCAGCGTTTTCATACATTTGTATTTTCGTTTCGGTAAAAATGATGACAACAGCGTTTCTTCCTCTACCGCAGCTGCGAAAACGCTTTGATTTGCGAGAACCTTACCTCTTGTCTTAACATGCTTTAAATTTATCGCAGCTATTACAGCAGCCTTTGAGTATCGCAAGTGGAGACCAGGGTATCTATCGCAGCTATTAAAGCACAGGGAAATATCATCTGCATTATGTTTTTCCACCATTTTCTTACTTCGTTGCTGTGTTTGGTATAAAAATGCTCACAACACAAAATTTGTCAGTTGATCTGCTTTCTTGTCTCTGTTATATTCCTGCTTTCTCCTATGAATTTAAATCAATTGGAGACACAGCGTATGTATCAAAAAAAAAAAAAAAAAAATTTCAATGATATTCGCTGTGTTTAGGGCCTTACATAATACATCAGATTTGAGTTATACCATTCATAAATTCCACCTTACCAACGCATCCTTCAACTTGGTGACGTTTTGTTTTGCTCGTCTTCGTCTTCTTAATTCTTGAATTCTTGGTTTACCACCGGCGGATATTTTTGTTTAGGCTCCCTGAATAAATTTATTTTACATTTTGCAAACAGATACCTTTTAACTTAAAATAAAGAACTTTAAAGAATATAGTGAAAATGTCCTCGTTATCAGGCATTCGAGTTCATATGTTTAATGAGAATTTTTTGAATGAAAACGAGCAGGATGCTAACTCAGTGCTCACAGAACTGGATAAAGGTAAACAATTTCAACATCAGATGAACTAAAAGGAGTTTATTTTTAACTTATTCATCACTAGGATTGAGATCAACGAAAATTGGTTTCCAATGTGAAGCTATCGTTAGATTTCCACGCTTGTTTGAGAAGTACCCATTTCCCATTCTGATAAACTCTTCATTCTTGAAACTGGCCGAATTCTTTTGGAGTGGATCGAATCTCCTTCGTTTCTGGGTTCTTAAAGTGTGCCAACAAAGTGAAAATCATTTAGACAAGATTCTCAATATCGATGCGTTTGTAAAGCGAATTTTCATGGTTACACACTCTAATGACCCGGTTGCAAGAGCATTAACGTTACGGTAAGTGATTAAGACTATCACAAAAATATCAATTTGATTAAATAAAACCATTTAGAACCCTAGGAGCTGTATCCAGAGTCATACCAGAAAAGCAGCAAGTTCATCACTCGATTCGTAGAGCCTTGGACAGTCATGACACCGTTGAAGTAGAAGCGGCAATTTATGCCAGTCGACAATTTGCTGCACAATCGAAGCAAGTTTATACTTTTTCAAATTACATTTACAAAGAACTCAACGAATCTTTACTATTCATAGGACGTTTGCTATCAGCATGTGTTCGAAAATCGCAACTATGATTGAGTCCCTTCAAACACCGGTTAGCATGAAACTTCTGCTCATTCCTGTTTTACGTCACATGCATCACGATGCCAATACTGCAGCCATGGTCAAAGATCTTTGCTTGAATCTACTGCCTAAGTATCCGGCTGAGAGCTTTGTCATCGCAATATTGGATTCGCTCACAAAGTTGTCTAGTCAAACACTTATCGGAATTCCCGATCAAGTTGACTTGCTTCTCACATATCTGCAAGATCCTCGCAAGAAAGTTCGTTGCCAGGTTTTAAAGTCATTGACTACATTGGCAACACAACGGAGTGCCCACTCATGGCCCAAAGGGTCGCTGAAAAACCTCATTACCAAGGCAAAGACTTGTGTAGAAGGTACTGAGCAGACTTTGGTACTAACTGTGGTACTAACCCTCACTGAATGTCCTCTGACATGTCATGCGCTGCTCAACGAAAATCAAGGTCTCCTAATCGAGCTTTGTTCGTCTTGTTTGAATTTAGAAAATCATACTGTCGCTAGCCAGGCTTTGGCAATACTCAAGGGGCTGGTGCTCTATTGGTAAGTTCAAAGTTTGAACCCACTTCCTTGATGTGAACTCAAAACTTCCTTTTTAGTCATGCAAATTCTTTGCCGCCACCAGATGTGATAATGGAGCTGATCAATATTCATCTGGAGAGCCTGATTTTTTCGTCAGTTGGCGATGAGAATCACACCAGAGAGTTTAAAATGTATCTCATATGCGGGGTAAAGATCTCAGAGGCAAGCAATGAGTTCGGGGAAGATTTTATAGAAATGATTGGTGACCTACTGAGTGATGAAATAAGTAAGTTGAAGGGAACTAGAAATTCAAAGGACGTGAAAAGAAACAAGCGACAAACGACATATAACAAGACATGACTCGCGTGTTACGACTAAAGATACATTAAGCGTTATTGTTCGAGGACACTACAGGAGCCTTGTAACTCTTACCAACTTCACCTTTGAAATTTTTCATCAAAATATAGTTTTTTGTACATAAAAACTCATTTTTCTGTTTCGTCTACTGTACAATAATAAAATTTGCAATTCACTCTTCAAGCGTACCCGAAAAAACACTCCGAACTTTTGTGCGAAACATTGGCTGCACTCTCCTCCAAGTTTCAACTGCGGAAATTCACTCCCCCTAAACTGGACGCAATGGACACTGATGAGGATGCTGCAAACGAGGTTGTCAATCCAGTAACCGAACGCCTTCCGCAAATTTTGAAGAAATTGAATTCGATTCTGGACAGTGACGGCAAAGATGAGTCGAGAATCATTGAAATCCTCTCAGCCGTTATGCTCCAATCACTCTTGGGATGTTTCATCCCAAAGACCATTCTTGACTCATTCGACCGCGTTGCAGCAGTATCAAATTGCTGGACCTTATATCGGATTGGCAGATCTGCTTCAAGGTGAGCTATACTTTTTTTGCAGTAGAATTGATAAGGGTTGACCAAGTTTGGTATTATATGTAATGTTGAAGAATCTGATTCCTCTTCGGCTTTTTTGGTCATTAGTTAACGCAATGAAATTTATTTCATTTACTTTCCCGACGTTTCGACAGGGTTTGCTGTCTTCCTCAGGGGATCTTTATTGAGAACATAAAATTAGTTGAACAAATTTGAGATTTACATTGAATAGGTAGACTTACGTTAAGAAATTAAACACGTTATTTTAACAAATTACATAACAACAAATATAAAATATAAACCTTATATTTCGTTAACAGAAAATTGAAAAAAGAAGAACAAAAAAGAAATATAAACACTTCCTTTGTTGGAGTTTAGTCTTAATATGAGTCATGGATCTGCAAACTATTAAAACAAAAACAAAAACAAAAACAAAACTTAAAATTTCTTTGCAGCGACGAGAGAGCAATATATGGCTGATATATTCTGTGTGTCCTGTTTCCTAAAATAGACTGCAAAGGGAATGAGTCTGACAATTGTAAACTTTGCTACATAGGCACCACTAAACAACTATTAGGTAACAGAATTGCCAACCACAAATCTGACCTAAAATTAAAAAACACAGCCAAAACCGCATTGACAAATCATTGTGTCACCTCAAAACACCAACCCGATTTTGAAAATGTCGAAGTATTACAAACTGAAAAACATTTTTCAAAAAGGTATACTCTGGAAACACTTCACATTTTAAGAAACAGCAATAGCATGAATAGGAAACAGGACACACAGAATATATCAGCCATATATTGCTCTCTCGTCGCTGCAAAGAAATTTTAAGTTTTGTTTTTGTTTTTGTTTTTGTTTTAATAGTTTGCAGATCCATGACTCATATTAAGACTAAACTCCAACAAAGGAAGTGTTTATATTTCTTTTTTGTTCTTCTTTTTTCAATTTTCTGTTAACGAAATATAAGGTTTATATTTTATATTTGTTGTTATGTAATTTGTTAAAATAACGTGTTTAATTTCTTAACGTAAGTCTACCTATTCAATGTAAAATCTCAAATTTGTTCAACTAATTTTATGTTCTCAATAAAGATCCCCTGAGGAAGACAGCAAACCCTGTCGAAACGTCGGGAAAGTAAATGAAATAAATTTCATTGCGTTAACTAATGACCAAAAAAGCCGAAGAGGAATCAGATTCTTCAACATTACATATACTTTTTTTGGTTCTGTAAATTACAACTTAAAATTCTCATTTCAATCTAAAGATATGGACAGCATTTCCTAGCTGCGCGGATTTTTTCCCGAATCGCAAAGAATGCATCGATGGATAAGTTTCATTTCTTCTTAATTGGCATCAGCAAAATGGCCAAAGCTGAGTGTATACTTAACTACGGACTGGAATATGAAACTATGTCGGAGCATTATGATCTCTGTGATCCGAAATACACAAACAATCAATTAAAACTCATCCCGTTGATAGAACGTTTGGATATGGCGATTAGTTTATACTGGGAGGCACTTGCAAGCTTACGTGCAAGTTCATCGGCTACAAGTTCATTGAGTTTTCAGTGTGAATTTGTAAAACTTAGAGCTCAATTTCTACAGGCATTGTTCAGTGTAGTGACGGCTAAAAATGCCCAAACAATTATTCCACCTCCAGCGATTGCAGCAAGTTTGGCACAAAATTCACGAGATTATTTGCAAAAGTTTGGACACGTTACAAATCAGTTGAGGAAAGTTGTGAAGTCTATTAAAGGATGTGAGGATTCATATTTGAAATTATACAAATCATCATTTGATGCGGATCCTGCGACGCTGGAGTTTCTTGAACTGTAATTGGTTAATTGAAAAATTTAAAAACCAAATAAATTTTTTTTTTTTTTTCTTAAACTTGTTTCAGAACCGAGTATCAGTGCGCCCTGTTCGGAAATATAATTGAGGGGGTATGCTTTTCATCTCCATCGGAACCACCGTTGTCTGTGATGAATGGGCAGTACCCGGAAACAAGGTAGGCATGTTGGGACCTACTCATCCTACAAAAAAAAACGTTTGAATGCCCAATTCAATTCTACTTTCATTCTTATTGGCACTTAAAAGTCGTATCACATATAACTTTCGAAAGATTCGAAAACAGGGCCTCTACTTTTTCTACAGCTACAGCTACATTGAAATCCGTGTTCAAATTATTTAGTTAGGGGGGTTTTAAGGGAATCTTATTTTTTAGTGGATGAATTGATGAACTTATCATGTTTTCTTACAGATACCTCATGACTACATGTAATAAAATGGAAATTCTTGCTCAATCTATGCCGCAGGAGCCCGTTAATGCAAAATCTATCACAAACAGGGTAACTATTGACATTTTTAAGTGACCAACACAGCAATGAGGTTGTGACGTTACCGATGACACCACCATTTCTGGTTTAGTCACAATGTTTTTTGTATTTGAATCAAAAATTAAATCTTTGTTTCTTTTTAAGCACATGGACGTGGTAACCAGTGAAATTGAACTCATCGTAAAGACTCCCCTTTGTATGCCACGGTATTTCTTTCAAACAATCCAAGCTACACAAATTAAGCTATCAGTAAGTCCACAACCAAGAGCGGCTGGAGAACATATCATTGTTCAGTCTGGAAGTAATTTGGTTATTAAAGTAGAAGGGGTCATTCAACACTACGGCAAGTGCCCAAGCTTATACAGGTCTATTGATTCTGTACAACTTAGTTTGACATCGCAATTGATGACACCTCGTACGAACGTCGATACATTGAAGGTTAAAGTTTGGAGCATTTTGCAAACCACTTTCCATTTCATTTAAAAACATTTTGCAGGCCTCAAATGATACAGTTACATTAACTCAAATAGTTAAACCACAAAGAGATTTCTTATCAGGAAGTTTCCTTTTACCGATTTCGATTGGAGGTCAATGGAATGTTACTTTGGAAACATTTGTGATTGATGAAGTTGGAATAACATGGAGCACAGGACCAAAAAGGTATATCATTAGGTTAATTCTATTTGCAATAAGTGTGTTTCAAGCTTGAACATTTTTCAGTTCCATGATTGTACGAGTATTGGAGGATCCCAACAAACCTCAACCGGCATCTTCTTCTGCAAGTAGTGTTCCAGTTAGACGTTTCTAGTTTTTTTTAAACTAACATCATTTTGGTTCAGATTATTAAAAACTTTTAAAAGAATGAACTGTTTTTTTTCAACCTTTTCTATATCCTCCAATCGTTAAGATTTAAATTGCTCAGAAGCAAGAAAAAAGTTTCAAATAGAAGACGCTACCAATCGTGACCATTCTGTCGAAATCTCGACGTCGGAACAGATTCAGATTCGTTGTAATCGCAACAACTCTGTGGACGTCACAATAATTCTCTTGCACTCCTATCCCTACCATGGTAATCGTTCAGAGGAATCTTCGGTCGAAGATAATTTACAGTCGGAAGATTAATAAATTGTCTTCATGATAATCAAATTGAGAAGAAATATTGACACCAAACAAAGTATTCATTTGAAATCTACTTACTTGTAAAAATTATTGAACTTTAATAAAAAATAAATAGGGTGGGCAACAAAGCTAACGTACCTACAATTTTATACCGATTCCGAACGGATTAGTTAGAACGCGGTTTTTCATGGCAGTGTGTAATTACTCTCGAATGACTTGCAGATTCCTCGCAAAAGGCGATTCCAGTGACAAAGGTTTTTCTATGTTTCTGGGATTCGAATCTCCAACCTTTCACGTAACAGATATACATGCCAACCATTGCACCACAATATTTAAACCCGGTTCATTAGAAACATACAAAAAAAAGAATTCAGCCCTATCACAGATTTCATCGTAGAAAACTTCCACACGGAAAGCTAAGTTACGAACTACAAAAGTTTGTGATCACAAAATACGAATGGAATCGAAGAAAGCATTTCTAATTGTGACACTAATGGCGCTTTCCATTGGTTTCACTCGGGGAAGCACTCATTTTAAAAACCAATGGAACACCCAAAATTGTTTCTATTCAGTTTAACGTAATTTCCTATGTGTGAGTGAAACATCTATGGCTCTTAAAAAATTTTCCTTGAAGAAACTTTTAATTTTGACATTTGAGTAACATGTGTTAGTGCTTCTGAGTCGATTCTTATTTCAAATCGAGAAGCGGCTGTCACTCCTCAGAATCATGAGAAGCGACCTTTTTGCACCAATGGAACGGTTTGAGAATGCTTCTGGGCGCTCCTGGACGGTTCTTTTCGTCCAATGGAAAGTGACATAAATACCGCCATGCTGGTTATCGAAATCAGCTGTTTTACGCCAAATGTGCAAGATCATTCACATTTTTCTGCAAAACACAACTTCTTTCGTATATAAAGACGACGATTTTACATTCCACTTGGATTTGATGATACCGAATCTACGAATTTCAAAATTCGTTCCGCTCCGAATGGATTATGTGATCGGGAAACTTAGACTTTTTTCGATTACGATGGAATCTGTGATAAGGCTGGTTAACTTACTCATCGTTAATATTTTGAGCACTTAATTTTAAGTTTTAAATAATTGTTTTATAAACGAAACGCAACCGTTCGCATATTCTCTGACATTTCAAAGCATGACACGCATACATTTCAAATTTTTAACGAACAATTTTTTTTCATAATTTTCCGGCTTAGTAATCAGACATGTACTTTTTTCGAAATTAAGGAACCCCAACCTAGACCCTGACTTTTTCAGTAGACCGCAGTTCTGTGGCCCCTGTTCCGATTTTCGTTAGGATACTATATCCTCCCTTTTTACAATTTTTTGTAGTTCTCAATTCCGAATTCGTACGTTTTCAATACGCTTATCACTTTGCTGACGGAATTCAATTCAATTCAAACGACTTGTGTACAATGCTATAACTGAGCAATGATGAACTATATTAACACTATAATGTTAATATAGTTCATCTAAAACAGTAAACAGTTCCAGTGAACATAAAAATGTAATTTCTTAAACGTTTTTAATTTCTTAAACTTTTTTGTTCATAAGACAAGCAGTGAATTCGCTCTGAAATGAGAACACACTTTTCAATTTGTACGGAATCGGAAACGGCCGAAAATCAGAACAACCATGTATATGTATATGGCTTTTCTTTTTCTCCTTCCTTTTCCGGTGATACGAGTATCGGGATCTTGAAGGGATCACAGCTCTCCACTAGTGTTCCGCTCTTGGGGTACCTACGCCACGTTCACTTCAAGATGCGTTGGCAAGACGATCGTCTTTGGATTGCTCCATGTCTGAGGCGAACCAAATGCAGATTTGTTTTCATTTATTCTGCACCAGGAGTGTTTTGGTCTGCCTTTCTTCTTGTTTCTTTGCAAACGTGCTTGAACGCCTATTTGAAGGCATTCTCTGCATCTCTCCTTTGAACATGATCAATTGAACCTGTTGTGCTTTCTTTTTTCTAATATGGTAATTTTGACGTAACGCACAACTGAGGGGTAGAGTATTTCTAGGTTCAATGACGACCGACCTGTAAACGCAGTCCGAAAGAGATAAAATACTTTGTTCTTTTCAAAGATGAACCTCGAAGCCATCTTTCACAACATAAAAAAAAGAAATCAGCAGGAGTTGACGGCATACCCAATATTGTGCTGCGAAACCTCCCTTCGGAAGCGGTGGACATATACACCACGTTGTTTAACAATGTTGTAGTGCGTTGGAAGACGGCAGTGGTCAATCCCCTCCTCAAAAAAGGGAAGGATGGTTACAATCCAGCAAATCTTCGTTTAATTAGTGTATCAGCAAGGTATTCGAGAAAGTTCTCAAAAGAGCACTGTCCACATGGGCTGAGGACAAGCATATTATTCTAGAAAATCAGTTCGGTTTTAAGGCGGGTCATGATACCATACATGCCGCGTCTAAACTAGTATCTGATATTCAATGGAACAAAGCTAAAAAGCAGTGTACGGGTGCATGTCTGGTTGACTTGGAGAAGGCTTTCGACACCGTTTGGTTAGACGGTCTTTTCTATAAGTTGATCAGATATGGCATGAGTAAACCACTACTATATATTCTGAATGACATGCTTCATGGTAGAACGTTTGTTGTGAAAAGTTTCAATATAACTTTACCAAAACTTTTAAAATACAGAACGGTCTACAACAGGGGGCGGTGAATTCGCCTATTTTATTAAGCAATTTCACTGGCGATCTTATTGGTTCTCTTTATCATGCTATAGCGAACGCCGACGACCTCATTCCGTACAGAACAGGTCCGAAGATCGAAGTCATCAGAAGTATCTTGTTACGCGACTTTGTTAAGATTCGGCAATATTGAAGTTGAAAATCAACTTTTAAAAATCGGAAACAATTGTGTTTGAAACCCTGTGGACTTGAGCCTCTTGGGATACGAGAAAGAACTGGCGAAAGCTTGTGCTCGTTGATCTACATGGTAACCCACTGCCAAACAAAGTAGTAGTCAAGTACCTCGGCCTCTGGCTAGATCAGTATCTATATTTTAAAAAACATACACCGAAAGAAAAAACCTTGGTTGATTTAAACATGTTTCATTGTTAATCAACAATTCATCTAAAGTTGTGAAATTAACCAAGTTTCGTGATGAATTCAAATAAGAACGCATTTTCAAATCAAGTATGCTGCCGTGATCAATTTTTTTTCAGGTAAGTATCATAAAAATGTTTAAATTAAGTATGTTCGTAGTTGATTTGAATATGTTATAATTTTTAACCAACAACGTGATTGTTGATTTCATACTTGATCAACAACAAACATATTTAACTAACAATTAAGGCTGAAATTACAAAAACCAACACGTTTGTGATTGAAATATCAAATACACTGTTGAACTATCACCAATATGTTTGATCAACAATGTTCATACTTCTTTAATCAATAAAGAATAGTTAAAGTATCAGTAACATTTTGAATTCCAATATTTTTCATACTTAACCCCCAGAGAACGTGAAGTCGCATAACAGAGCTTCAATTCAATATGATAAGTTTCGTGACCATTTTATCTTAAGGGATAATTAATTATTCTTTATTGTTGATCAAGTATGTTCGTGAGAATTCAGCCACGTTTTTATTTGCTCAACAGTTTTAATGTAAAATTTCTATGATAAATGCCTGAATTGAAGTTTGACCTATCAAATGTATAGGTCAAACTTCAATTCAGGCATTCATCATAGAAATTTTACATTAAAACTGTTGAGCAAATAAAAACGTGGCTGAATTCTCACGAACATACTTGATCAACAATGTTCATATTTTTACAACAAATCAGAATTGTTGTTGTATCACAACCGTTGTCGGTTAACAATGAAATTGAAAATGACGTTGTTGATTTGAGCAATGAAAATTGTAGCATTTAAATAAATAAAATGAAAATGCCAGCTTGTTTAATTTAAGTATGTTCCTGCTTGACGCAAAAACAAACAAGTTTCCTGTTTGATTTTACCAAGGTTTTTCTTTCGGTGTATGGATGCGGTTCGGGCCAGCGCTAGAGGAGCTTTAGCTCTGACAAGGCGACTGTTTTTACAGCAGACAACTTGACAGCAAAGTTAAAGTGATTTGCTACATGGCCCTCATAAGGCCATTGATTGTCTATGGGTGCCCTGTGTCGTTTAACGTTCCAGCGTCTCAAATGGAAAAGATTCGGGTGTTTGAGAGACAGTGTCTGCGTATCTGTCTTGGATTGCACAGAACACCAGAGTCGGAGAACAAAAAATACTATCCTAATGGGGTCCTCTACAATACAATGGGTCTCAAATAAACCGGATCGACAACTTCATTATAAAACTGACTCGCGGTCATACTACAACACCGATGACTTCGACCAATGGCCTGATATTTGGGATTTATCAGCCCCACAATGAGTATATGGAGAAAACACGCTTTAGTGGATCTATACCACCGGAGGATTTCCCATATTTTGACATAGAACGTTTGATACAGGATAGATTGAGGGTTCCGCTAATCTACTATGTCTGTCGTAAGTTCGTGGATAAATAAATAATAAATTGATAGTGATAGCGAGTCGCTAATGGCTGGCTTACAAAGGTGAAGTGTACGCCTTAGGGTATAGGGGGTGGGTACTGTGGCAAACAAAAAAACCAAAAAACATTATAAAAAATTGAAAAACACAAAAAATAAAAAACAAAATCACAAAATACAAAAAACTAAAAAAAAAAACATATAAAAAAGTAGTTTTAATGTGATCAAGAAAACTAAGTTTTTAAATTTTTCTTAGTTTTAATTCTAGCTATAGTCTTTAAATTTTTAAGTTATCGAAAGGCATTAGTATTAAGTTATTGAATAATTTTGAGTACGTACCCGCTGAGTGTCAGTAAGTTAACTAAGTTTTGTAATATATGCTATTTTTACACATTTTTGTTAGCATATAAGAAGTAGTTATAAGATAAATTGAATAAAAACGAATTTAAAATGAGTGGAAGAGTATTTTATTTCGGCGGAGTTTTTCGTCACTTCATCTATCCTATCTCATACTCTCAATTGATGTTCTCATCACAAGTTGCTTCACAATTGATCATTGATCTCAATCTCAGATATTTAAACTATTCGCACTTTAAAAGCACATTTTCATTCAAATAAGTGTGGATCTTCTGATGGTTACTCTAGTAGGTCTAGTCAGTCTTTTTTGAACTAATAAGTTTAATTTCGTGTTATGTACTTATATCTTCCAGAAGGTAGTCAAGGACTGCAATAAAGTGTAGAGGGCTCAAGACGCTACCTTGGTGTACAACTAAATAAAAATAAATAGGGTGGCGCAACAGAGCGAGGAGCCCCTGGGGCTAGCGCATTTCTCACAACCAAGCCTTGTGAGGGAATGGAAGGGAAGGGACCTACAATTTTCTTCCGGTTCCGAACGGCTAATCGAGAAAGCGCTTTTCATGGCAATGAATACTAACGGAGGACTTGCCAATTCCTCGCGAAAAGCGATACCCGTGGAAAAAACATTTTTGCCTCTGTTGGGATTCGAACTCGAACGTCTGGATTAACATGCGGACATGCTATCCATTACACCACGGGTACAACTACTGTGCTTTAAAAGCTTCAATGACTACAGCTGGTCGTTTTGACTTCGTCACTGCTCCTTCATACATAACTTCTCAATTATCCGTACATATTCCTATGAAAGTTTCGTTGTCTGAGGGTCACCCATATTAGGAGAGGGATCAGAATCTTATTTGATGTCCATTATCATAACATGCAAGTCCTCTTAGGAATATTAGAAATATTTTTGCATTAGGGTCCTTATACTTTGGATTGCGTCTGTTGTTGACTCACCCCCGACAAACTTCATTGGTTATCTGATAGCTTTATTATTTTTGTCTCCAAAAAACTCGCACAACGATCTTCAGAGTGCGGGATTTCTTTTTCGCTTTGTTGCTTGCAGCTTCTGTATTTCCTATCGATTACAGTCTTTTCATCTTCATTAATTGAGATATTCTTAGGACCATGCCTTGAATGCATATACCTCTATTAAAAACAAGTAAACGTCTTTAAAATTGAAGAAGGTATCGCAATTTAAAAAGAAAATAACCCTTGCGTTGCAAAACAGTTTGTTTAAAAAAAAAACGTTACACATAAATGTTTTTTTCATTGTAAAATGAAATATTACGGAAACTTAAAATATATAAATTTGGTCCTTGGTTCTTATGAGTTGCTTTAGACTGAGAAATTGTCCCTAAAAGCCCTTCAAGCTCACTACGTGTGTACTTAGAACTTACAAGTAGAACATGATACTCAAACAGAATATGTATGAAACTCAAAAAAATGCCTAGAACAAAAATTTATTTACTGTTCAGAACCATAAAAACGCTTTGAAATCATTCAAACTAGAAGGGATAAGACCTCCCTTCATCAATTTTGTCAGTGCGATACACTGGCTGCGATGGTTGTGGTTGTTTGGGAGAATCTGGATGATATTCATTGGTGCGAGTGTTTGATTTGTCCAAGTTTTGGGGCGACTCACGTCTAAAACGATAGCTTCGTTCCTGGTCAATTTTATCGGTGCGATATACAGGATAAGATGGTTGTGGTTGTTTTGGCGAATCGGGATGGTATTCATTGGTTCTGGTGTTCGACTTATCAAGATTTTCAGGAGCTTGACGTGCAGTACGAACTGGAATAACCCTTCCACGATCACGATCTGGACGATATTCCAGAGTCCTCACTTTGTATGAATCCCTTCCCGGACGATATTCCAAAGTTCTTATCTGGGCAAGTGCGCTTCCCAAGGCAACTAACAACAAGCTAACTATCAACAGTTTAGAAGACATCTCGCAATGACACAGTAATTATCACTTTTCAAAGTTAACTGATGCTTTTTGAGTGTGATTGATTTCTTTTATACTTGCAGCAGTTTGCATTGTTGACAGAAAAATATATTCAAAAAAAGTACCCGTCTTACGACATAAGGCTGCGAAATAAATTTTAGTATAGATTGTGCCGGGGGAATACCTCGAGTTTTATATGTTTTGTATATTGCTTCGTGGTAGGTTGGTTTTCAGATTAGCAGGTGATTTTGTTTGTTTTATTTATTTCGCTATCGATATTTTATTTTTTGTAGATTTTAAATGTGTAAACAAAAACATGGATTAAATGAAATCGACAGTTCACAATAGAATTTTGGCGAGATTTTTATACTGAAACTAGCTGACCCGCCTGTTCGGGTCTACCTTATTCAAAAAGCATTGTTCACACAAAATTGCTAAAAAGAAAAAACTAAAAATGGTCAGGAATACCCGCTGGGCTAAGCTTAAAGTCGTCTAAAGGTTTTAAGTTTCCCGTTCCAATTGCCATGAGAATATGGGTATAAAATGAGTCCTCTTCGAAGACAACTAAGTTTGGAGACATAAAAAAAAAATGTAATACAGTCTATGTTACTTTCAAAATATAGAATTTTAACGGCAAAACAATTTTGAAATCGGTCAAGCAGTTTCCAAGTTCCGTGTATGTTCCCGAGAGAGTACGGGGATGAAATAGATACACATATGGCACTTTCCATTGGACGAAAAGAATCGTCGAGGAGCGTCCAGAAGCATTCTTAAACCGTTCCATTGGTGCAAAAAGATCGCTTCTCATGATTCTGAGGAGTGACAGCCGCTTCTCGATTTGAAATGAGAATCGACTCAAGAAGCACTAACACGTATTACTCAAATGTCAAAAAGAAAATTTTCTTCAAGGAATATTTTTTAAGAGCCATAGGTGTTTCACTCACACAAAGGCAGTTACGTTAAACTGAACGGAAATTATTTTGGATGTTCCATTGGTTTTTAAAATTAGTGCTTCCCCGAGTGAAACCAATGGAAAGTGCCAATATAAACCTATCTCTTGGATCAGTCTACCTATCAAAGAAAAAACCCCAATAAAATCCGTTGCGTAGTTTTAGAGATTAAAGTATACAGACAGACAGCGGAGAGCGAATTTATTTTATACTACGTAGTAAGTATTAGTTTAAAAGTGTTGTCATCTTTTCACGGGCTTCATATAATGCGGTGCCTCTTGAGCCTCACACGCTAGCAAGTCTTTTTTGCTACTGATTAACGTTTAGCATGTCTGCACTCGAAGGGGGCATACCATCTACGATTGTTTTCTTGACAGATCCAATCGTAAACTGAAGCCCTCGATGAGGACAGCCAGATAGACCAAGCGCTAATTAAGGTGCTGAGAAAGCTGTCTGAGATCCTTGCCTTGGAAGTTCAGTAGCGATTTCGTTTCAGCTGTGCCATGACTCGAAGGATTTATGGCGCTTTCCATTGGTTTCACTCGGGGAAGCACTCATTTTAAAAACCAATGAAACACCCAAAATTGTTTCTACTCAGTTCAACGTAATTTCCTTTGTGTGAGTGAAACACCTATGGCTCTTAAAAAATATTCCTTGAAGAAATTTTTCATTTTGACATTGGAGTAACATGTGTTAGTGCTTCTGAGTCGATTCTCACTTCAAATCGAGAAGCGGCTGTCACTCCTCAGAATCATGAGAAGCGATCTTTTTGCACCAATGGAACGGTTTGAGAATGCTTCTGGACGCTCCTGGACGGTTCTTTTCGTCCAATGGAAAGTGCCATTAGTCTTCCTGTAGGCTGTGCTCTGGGACAAATAGTTTGTAGCCTGGATTATTCATTAGCATTGATTTAGTCCACACCATGTTCTCTGGCAGCGTTGCATATGTCATCAAAGCTAGCATTGACAAAAAGTGCCCTCTATGTTGATGAAAATTCCCACTGCAAGATCTTTCTTTCAATACTGCCAACAAGATGTTAAGTGTAGTAAGCATGTTGCGTCTGAGACAGAGGATGTTTTGGGAGTGAGTATTTGCGAATGAAAATCTCAAACATTCTTTTAAGGCATGAAGGAGTCTAGCCCGATTGCCCTAAAGCTCTCGGCAAGTGAGTAGTCTTGCTTGCCAATTTTTGGTTTGAACGCGACTCGAACACTCTGACAAGGGGTTGGAATATACGCTAAGGCTAGCCTGGCAGTAGATATATTTTCCAAAGTAGGTAACAATAGATTCATACTTTACTGCAACATAGCTGGATAAACACCGTCAGTGCCAGGTGACTTGTAACTGTCGAACGATGCCGCAGCATAGTTGATGGCGTCTCTGAAGCAACAACGATGGCGTGTACCAGCTGCGTGGAGTGGACTTATCAGACTTACTTAATCTTGAATTAAAAAATTTTTCCGCGCCGATTGATAACTGGTTGTCTGGCAAATGAGTCTCCAGCATAAGACTGAGTGTCTCTACTTTCGATTTAGTATTGAAACCGTCTGATTTCCTGAGTGCTTCCAGTCTGTTTACCTTGCTTCTTTGACAAGTTTGCTGGTTTCACTGTATGTTTCGATGCATTCACAAAATTTTTTGTAAGAGGCATTCATATTCATCTTCGAATTAAGCTTTTGAAGTCTTTCAGTTTTGATCGGTCCAGGTTCCAATCGTTCTTTTTTTGGTTTTGATAGACCAATTCCAGAGGCTTCTGGGTTTCCTGTGAAATTTCTGTAATCTCACCATCTACTTGGCATTAGACTAATGCTGGACGGGTTAGCTCAAAGCTTCTTACCCAGGGTACCACATTTTTCACAATTCTCGGATACCTTTGATGTTTAACAAGTAAGCAACTCAAAATACGGATGTATCAGTTTTTTGATTGTCGGTCTTAAAATTGACGACCGATGGTCGCAAGGTGGGAAAACGCGAATATTTTCAAAACCACTTGTATAATTTTTATAGAAAATGTCCCACTAATTGGAAATTGAATGGTTTTGTATTACTTTTTAAAAGGTCGTTGTTAACATAGCGATGTTGCGATTACGACAGTTCTACCGCGATCTCGAGCAGGTATCTTTTAAAAGAAAATCTTGGCCACATTCAAAAAGTCGTAAAATTTTCTTTTATAAAAATATATACTTTTATTTATTTGGATTAGGTAACAACAATTTCTCATAATTAACATATAAAAACCACAAAAAAAAAAAATTCCCAACTGCCGTCTATGCAGTCTATGCATTCAAATATCATTTAATTGAACTTTATTGTTCTTGAGCTTCTTTCTCAACTAAATAGAGGCAGTATTTACGATTCAAAACTTGATGTGTTGCCTCCACGCAGTTGAATTTTATTCCCGAGTCTTTGTAGTGTAAATATGTTCGCACAAATTGCCTGTTTGTTTCATGAACATTCGGATGCTGTAAATATTCGCTAACAGGCATCCATTTAACTTTGCTAATTTCACGAGGACAAGCTACTAATTCGGATGTAGTGGGTTTTAATGCTATCACAAAGTACATATCGGAACAACCGAAACCGCTACCGTGTGACTGACGGAGGGCAACTACTGTTTCGAACGTTGTTTCCACACCTGTTTCTTCTCGAACCTCTCGAATAGCTGCATCAATCAAATCTTCCTCTGAAAATAAAGATAAATTCGTTGAAAATAGGTTTTTTTTGCTAGTGCCTTACTTACTTGGTTCAACATAACCACCAGGCAGTTTCCAGCTATTTGGAATCAAGGAATACCGTTCACTAACAGCGAGCACTTCGTTTTTATCATTCACAACCAATCCACCAACTCCAACTAGAGTGTGAGCAAAGACTGGAATGTTAGCTAATTCATTTGTAGGCAACCATTTAAAAAGCATCACATAGCCACTTTTTGCGTGATGAAAATCAAAACCTCTCTGGATCAGAAAAAAAAATAAAAACACTTCGATCTTAGTACTTTTATTGTAGGATACATACAGCATCATTCAATATGAATTAAAAAGGGATGAAATGACTGATTTTTTAACTCACACACTCATTCGCTAACTCGTTAGAGGTATAAGGTGTTCCTACTGATAAAGTGTGAAAAATTTAAATAAGCAAGTCATAGAATTTTGAATTCTTATTCAAATTCACATCATCATGTATAAATTTGTAAGTACACTGCATTCGTTGGTTCATGTCAAACACAATAATATTTTGTTAGATATAATGACCATCTGTCTCTCGACGATCGTTCACCTTGCCGTGGTGGGAAGGTTTAAGTAGTTCTATCTGAGAACTATCGAGCTATGTCGGCGGACTCAACTTGTGTTTATAACCGGACGGACAGGCCGACCTGCAATGGTGACATCCTACCAAACAGATTTGTTCGATATCAAAGCTCAGTCCAGAGATGGAATTATGTGACAGCTGTGAAGCTCTCGAAGATGATACAGAAAAGACACTAGCGCTCAAAAAGCTTTACATCAAGCGGAGGCGTCTGATTCACATCACAAAAAAGAACTTGAAAAGACTGCTAACGGAAAAATTGCCAAAAGCGTTAGAGAAAGTACTCTCAAATCCTTCAAAAGATACGAGGTTTCCGAACTGAGCAAGAAAGCGTAAACAGTATAATCTCCTCAGATTACCCTACTTGAAAATGTGCAAATTACAGTAGTAGGAAACGCCATTTTCATGAAACTGCATAATATTGCTGAGGAGGGTCTACAGATAATATTGCTGGGCTGCTCGCGTAAACTAGGATGGCTCACAATAAAGTGCACAGATGTACTTAGTAGAGATTGGTTGGCAAAAACATTCAGTCTCATCTTGCCATTTGAGAATGCCAAGCTGCGGATGGTGGAGAAAAAGCTTCAATGGCATAAAAATCATTTAAAAGACTTCTTAATTCATTACTTTGATGCTGTGATAGCCTGATACTCAACAAATTTTTACATTCGCATTATTATTTTTTATATCTATGTCTGCCTGTTACGTGGGAATTCGAAGTTCGACTCGAAGAAACATCCAATCGTTTTAC
Source organism: Melanostoma mellinum (assembly GCA_914767635.1). Taxonomy (NCBI): domain Eukaryota; kingdom Metazoa; phylum Arthropoda; class Insecta; order Diptera; family Syrphidae; genus Melanostoma; species Melanostoma mellinum. The sequence continues at coordinate 55,844,791 of OU612059.1, read as the reverse complement.
CACGGGTATCGCATTATGCGAAGAATTGGCAAATCCTCCGAGAGTAATTTCGGTGCCTTGGAATGCGATTTCTTGATAAGCCGTTCGGAATCGGCATAAAATTGTAGGCTTCCTTCATTCCTCACAAGGAATAGTTGGCAGTTGAACTCTGTTGCGTCACCCTTTTTACTTTTTTTTTTTTGTTATTATTAAGTATAATTTCTAGGTAGTTATGGGAGATTCTAGAGTCGCATCGGAACAGGTTAATATACTACACTTTTCCAACTGTTCTCCGCAAAGAAGTTCAAAGCGATAAGCAGCCTTGGGATTTTCACTTGGATATAAGACTGTAAGTCTCAACCGTGATGTGAATTTGTGAAAGTTTTATGAACTTGCGAAATTCTTTAAATGTTTCAGTATCGGTTCATAGGTTTTCGAACCGCCTGCGAAAATTTGAAAAAAACTACTTTTTTCGTTCATATTCTGGTCTATACATATTTTGAACAGCGAAAATGGAAAGTTGATACATTTTCGCAGACATGTTCTGCACAAGATCGTGGAAGCTTTTGATTATTAATAGAAAATTAAACAACGTATATTACACGTAAATCGGAAGATAAGGTGCTCATTTTTTGTGTCGATAACACTGCTTAATAACATTACTTATTTAGCTAATTTAAACCCAAAGGATCTAAATTTGTCTAATGAAATTATCAACGGAATGTCGCGTTGATTGTATTCAGATAGGGATCAGTCTAAAAATTACGACACACTGGCTTTGTTTATTCTGGGTATTATCTGTCTTGTATGAATTTGTGGTGTTAGTCCAGTCAAAATAGACTAACATATAATTCCCAACAAGCTGGATTTTTGTGCAGGCCTTGAATACATCAATACAAATGATATGTCAAAAGTACCCATCGATCCCACTTGTGCGTTGTTTTTTATTCGAGGTCAAAGGTCACAAATTTGCGTTTTTTGCGTATATCTCTGAGATAGGCCGGACGCGTGGGTTCGTAACCCGCTCTGGGCATCTACTTTTCTTTCAACCTCCCTGTTTCATCTGGACGCTGTCCTTGAAGTTATGTTTATGTGAAATGACTAACAGCTTATTTCCATCTACTGCACCACAAAAAGGGAAGGCTTTCCTTAGCATAGCATAGTCTAATCTTTATAAAAAAAATGTGTAAAGGATTCCAAATTGTGTATTTTTGCGGATGATGCATTGCTGTTTATATCTGGTAAAGATATTGGAGAGTGTACACGAAAATTGAATATTGACCTCCAGTTAATAAGTGAGTGCAAACTTAAATCAAATAAGACTGCAGGTGCAGATGGCCTTGATGCCGAACTTTTCAAGGCAGCTGGAGACCAGTTGGAAAGGAGCATGCACCAGCTGATCTGCATGTTACGGTCGAAAGAAAGCATGCCCGATGAATGGAACCTCAGTATCGTATGCCCGATCCTAAAGAAGAAAGACCCTTACAATTGCGCCAATTACAGAGGGATAAGCCTCCTTAACGTCGTTTATAAGATCTTGTCTGCTGTAATATGTGAACGTCTGAAACCCCACGTCACCAACTTGATAGGTCCTTATCAATGTGGTTTTAGACCAGAGAAGTCCACAATAGACCATATTTTCACATTACGGCAGATCTTGGAAAAAACCCGAGAACATAATATCGATATTCACCATCTCTTTATCGATTTCAAGGCCGCGTATGACAGTATCTACAGAGACGAGCTGTACAGAGCCATGTCTAGTTTCGGCATCCCTGCAAAACCCGTACGACTATGCAGGATGACTTTGGAGACTGCTCCGTTAAGGTCGGTAAAGAACTCACCGAGACCTTTGATGTCGAAAAAGGTTTTAGGCAAGGCGACAAACTGTCATGCGATTTCTTCAACATCATACTTGAACAGATTGTAAGAAACTCAAACGTCAACACCAGTGGAACAATCTTTCAAAAGTCTGTACAATTACTCGCCTATGCAGACGATATTGACGTAATGGGAAGAAAAAAAAGCGTGATGTCATAGGTGCTTTTGCGAGTATTGAAACAGAAGCGGCAAAAATGGGTTTGATGGTTAATGAGGGCAGAACGAAGTATATGTTGTCATCAAACAAGGACACAGAACACCGACGAATTGGACAAAACGTCACAATAGACAGACATAACTTCGAGATAGTACAGGACTTCGTCTACCTAGGATCCGCTGTAGACACGGACAACAACATCAGTGCGGAGATCAAACGGAGAATAACTCTTGCCAACCGTTGCTTCTTTGGGTTAAGAAGGCAATTGAGAAACAAAACCCTATCCAGAAAAACCAAGGTAACCTTGTATAAGACCTTAATCATCCCAGTCCTGTTTCACGGCGCGGAAGCATGGACCTTATCGAAAGCGGATGAGGAAACCCTTGGTCGTTTCGAAAGAAAAATTCTCCGAATGATCTTTGGTCCCGTATGCGAAGACAATGTGTGGAGAAGAAGATACAACAATGAGCTGTATGAGCTGTACCGCGACATGGGCATAGCCAGAAGAGTACGCATCGCGAGGCTACGATGGTTGGGTCATGTAGAGCGGATGGACGCAAACGCTCCGGCTCGACGGGTTTTCGAAAGCACATTGCAGGGAAATCGCGGAAGGGGAAGACCTTGTCTTAGGTGGCGCAATCAAGTGGATGAAGACCTTAACCGACTTAGAGTGCGAAACTGGAGAGAGCTCGCCCGAAATCGAAGTCGTTATAGAAAGATGTTGGTTGAAGCCCAGGTTCAGACCGAACTGTAATGCCCGCCTAAGTAAGTAAGTAAGTCATAAATAAACATCTAATTTTTCAAACTATAATTATAAAACAACCTTATACTATAAAACTATAAAACAAAAATTACTTAATGGAACTCCCCGCGCGTCACGTCGGTTGCGAGGGGAAAGGAGACGGGGCATAATAATGATAATAATGATATGGTAAGGTTCTGATCATACATTCAAGATATTTCATCAACAATGTACATCCATCTTTTTCTGTTTTTTCCGCGAGGAATTGGCAAGTCCACCGTTAGTAAATTCATTCCATGAAAAGCGCTTTCACGAATAGCCGCTCGCAACCGGGAGAAAATTGTAGGTCCCCTCCATTTCCTCACAAAGGCATGGTTATGAGAAATGCCCTTTGCCCTGGGGCGCCTTGCTCTGTTGCGGCACCCTAACTTTTTGTTTTAAGGGTGTATTTTTCGGGTTTAAGACCTTTAAAATTCATATTTATGATTTATATCGGTGAAAATAATTCGTAAAAAATATCCATTTTCGACGAGCATGCTTGTCGTTTTGGACTAGCTAAAGGCGATTTGTGATTGTCACTTCTGTGATTCAAGTGACCTTAGGAACATAGGCACCCATAGTCTTCAACCTCTTATGTGGTATCACAATGGGCCTAGTATTCGTCTAAGTCGTCCATCGTTTTCCCAACAGCCTTACTAAATTATCTTGTGTCGTGGTGTCTTTACTTTACATTAAGTGCATTTGATTTTTTCGACATCGTGATACCTGTTTTAGTCAAAAAGTGAATTCTCCGATTTTCCAAAATATTTTAATGATTCATTTAATCTACCCTAAACACACCTATTACATCTTTTGCGGTTTCTACGATATTCTTCTGATTGTCAACGACTAGTTTCAGTTCTCACTTTCAATCACGCAAAGCCTAAAACTTTTGTGTTTAAAATAAACTTTATATTATTTTTTAAATTAACTCAGTAATTTAAAGTATGTTACCGTTTAGCACTGGGACACTCTATATATGAGGAAATGAGAGCTAAAGTGGCCTGATTTTATAAACTTCATACACTGGCCTAACTCACATAGGCCACTATATCGCTACCAAACTTTGAGAATGTTCAATAGGCAATGATTGTATTTTAACAAATGTCATCTATGAAGTATTTTTTGCTCAATTTTTAGACCACTGAAGCACTACGAGGTATGCTGTCAACAACAGTTTTTTCGAATAAAATAAGTATTGAAAAATTACCGTTAGGCCGCTTTGGCTCTGATGGCCTCATTTATACATATTATGAGAAAAAAGTTACATCTTTGATGATCTATTTAATCAACTATTACGTGGACTTGTCATTTTGAAATACTAATAAAGAACAATTGTAAAATATTCAATAGGGTACAGATAGGTCATCTTCAAGAACATAGCTTTAGTTTTGGATTGAAACATCACTCCATCAAGTTTTCAACAAGTTAAAATGATGATTCCATCTTCAGCTTTAAGGTGAAGCTATGCTTAAACCCAATTCAATGATCTAGTTCAGCTGATTATAAGGTAGTTGTCGTTTTAGCAAATACAATTCACATCTATTCCCGTTCAATCACATTATTTGTTTACTGTCTTATCTCTCAATTTACTCAAGTTCATTCACAGCCATTAGAACAGTCATAATACATTTGGACTCAATTCCGCATGTCAACAAAGATTTGTATAATTAGGTGCATGCAAAAAAAAAATTGAAAAATAATTCAGAATGTAATTATATTTGTCTAATAGGAAATGAAACTTTGTGGAAAAATGCGTATGCACATGCAAATGCAATCTACACTCAAATTCTTTACATACCTTTGTCAACTCTGGCACAAACTGCGAATGTTCCGTCAAAACCTTAAACCAAATGCCTCGGCGCCCACTTTCAATCCAATAGTCGATTGACTCTGTTTGGCATAAAATTAAATTCTATTAGTAAATTAGTACGTTGTAATGTGATCAAGAACGCAACGCCATAACGTTGAAAGGTTAGAACTTGCTTTGTAGTTTTCCAGCAAAATCAACATTCTCGTCATAATCTTCACTTGAATCCACTGTTATGCCATTGAATCTGTCTGCTTTCCCACGAAATAGTCCGTCTGGTACTTCCATCACGAGTTTATATCTGAAATAATGTATGTATTATCATCAAAGCATAAAGTCTATTTCTTAATTATGCAAGAGCTTACTTATGGAACTGATTTGATTGAACACCACCAATTTGACTGTTTTCCTGCTGGTTGGCTTTTGTTGGAGAAGAGAATTGATTGGAATTACTCGACGAATGACGAGGATGAGAACTTAATATACGTTTGCTGCTCGTGGTTAGTGCGAATCTAAATAATAGTGCGCTGTTTAGGAGTTTAGACATTTGACTGCTGGAAAAGGTTATTTACATTCCTATGGATGGCAGGGACGGGAATTCTCTTCTTATCTTTATTCGAGAGTGGTATTGAATATAAAACTTACACCGTCAACTGTGTGGTTCTTGTTCCCGTCTGTGTGGGGTGCTATCTGCTATTCTCTCTAATGTCTAATCTTATCTATTTATTAACTTTCACAAAACAAAAATTTATTTGTTATTTGCTACACTTCATCTTTGCTCTACTCTTTTGTTGTGCTTTTTCACACGAATGACAGTTGACAGCTGTTGCGATGCGGCTGTTTTTGGTGCGTATAACAGTTTTTGTTTGGTAAACGGTACTGCCAGGAATGAAAACTTCTTAACATGAAAATTAATTTATAATAATTGTGAAAATTTAAACTAAAAGACTATTCACATGAGAACGACCAACGAACGACGAATAAATCAAGAAGAACGATTTGAAGTACCTTTTAAGCATAAATTCCTCTCATTCAGTGCCTCAATTATTTTGCTTCATTGTTTACACAACAAAATACATAGCGAAAAAAAAGTACTGTACGTCTTTCGCGACGAATGTAAAAAACTCGTGTGAACAAAATGCCAAAAGCGATTTTGTTGTAACGGCGCAGACAAATTCAGCTGTCAGATAATATTTACATAGAGAGGCAAGAACGACGCAAAGTTTTCGTACAGTTGAAGTTGTCACCGAGATTGAAATTCTATTATTATTTGACTTTGGCATTATTTCTCGTTATCGAGCACTTTAGGGCGTTCTTTTATGGCTTCGAAATAACGCGATGCTGTAGTATCAAAATCATCGTTGTTGTTGTGTATGTTTGACTTTGTTACAAAATCATGATTGCATTTAGGAACGTCTCGATGTTACACTTTGTTGGTCTGTCAAAAATAAGAATAAAGTACTTCTAAAAATATAAAACCAGCTAAAAGAAACTCGTTTTTGATGAAGAAAAAAGAATTCTGAAATGAACAAGATTGAAAATCAATAACAACTGCTTACAGAATTTTTAAAGATTAATGAAAAAGAAAAAAAACCAAAACAAATCTGAGCAACAACAATTCAACATTCTGACAGTTCAACATTGCATTTAGGAACGACATTGATGTTACATTTCGTAACTTTTTTGCATTTAGGAACGACATAATGTTACCCGATGTTACATCGCGTAACATCCAAGAATAAAAGAACAGACTACTTTAGTACCAAAATTTAACATTCCTTCATCTGTGCCCCTGTTCTGTAACTATCGCATCGATAAAAGCAGGCGATAAACGGTGGAAAATGGAACGAAATCCTACTAAATTCATAGAATTTCGTTCCATTTTCCACCGTTTATCGCCAAGGCGATAGTTACAGAACAGGGGCACTGCATTTGAACGAAATGAAATCTATGGGTGCGTTCAAGAACCTATCGGATAGCCTCTCTCGGATAGCCATAGCCGTATCTTAGATATCTTTTTGAACGATTCAGAATTCTTTTTCCAGATAGCTGCAGACAACAGCTGTGAAATATTAAAGTTAGACTTTTGAAAACAGAAAAACATTTCAAAATATCTTTGCTAGACGATTATAACTAATCTTTTTCGTTTTTTTATACGTTTTAAAAGACTCTTATGCTAAAATAAATGCACACCAAAAGAAAAAATCATCATGAAAAGAAATAAAAATAAATTTTCTATCAGCTGATCACTTGAATAGAAAGGTATACCAAAAGTACTCGGATACCTTTATATAGCTTTTTAGCTGAAATCGGTGACTCTGCTTAAAGTTTAACACGTAAGCAACAACAACAAGCTATCCGGATACGATTCTTGAACGCCCCCAATGAGTGGATGGCAGACTTATATTCTGTAATCTAAAGCGAAAGAAAAATGGCACTCACTCACTCGATCACTGTTGCATTAATTTGGCCCCAGATTGACTAGGGGCACTTTAGAGGAGGGAACAGTAATTCTTGCAACTTGAATCCCAAAAATTAAATACTATTTACAAAATAAAACAATATTTTTAGTAGGGAAACACTTTACAAAAATTTAAGCAATTTTAAGCAACTATCCTGAAATTGGAATTTGCGAAATTCAATTGACGAGGTAGACTAAAGTATGGTGAAACCCGATCAACACCAAAAAAAAGGAACACTCGTTCTCGTTGTCTCCGATCTAGTTTTAGACTCCTCCATAACAGGTTCGTTCGTTGAACTTTATCCAGGGTTTGCCCAGGCTTTCTTGACAACGCTATGAGTCAAAAAAACCTAGGTTTAACAATCCTCAAGCCACAAAATCACCAAACAACCCTGTCATTTGAATAAAAATACCCGCAATTTGACTGCCCTCAACTCACCCCAGCAAAAACCTAGGGCGAGTTGAGGGCAAACCCAGGTCAAGGTTTCTCAAAAAACGCTTTATGGCGACCCCAGGGCTTTAACGAACAAACCTAATATATGAACAATTAATTAATAAAAGAAAAAAAAACAACTAAAAAAAGAATTTGAAGAATTTAAAAAAACTAATATCAGTTGTTTAGAGAACAGTATGCTCCTCTGTGATAAGAGATAAAAAAAATGAGATGTTGACAATTATTGGTATGTTTTAAGGTTCCTTGATAGACAGGCTGCAACCCAGATTAAAATTTGTTTAAACGACAGGTGCTTACTTTTCATATGGTATATTATCTCTCAACGATGATGCTGATGTTAACACTTTAAGTCTATTACCTGTATGTCTGCCCTTTTGTAATGAGTCGGTGAATAAGAGGCTCAGCATTCTACACTGGCCATTCTAATATTATATTTTGCAGTCGCAAAATCTCATACGGATCCTCTTTTCAAAACAACAATTTTCTTTCTTATTGACAATTGACAGAACGTAACAGTTTTTCAGGTAAATAAACCATTTTTATTGAGAACTATGTTGTGAGTGATATTCCAAATGCATTCTGATTTTTTCGTTTTTCTTATTATCAGGAACAGGATTACCTATGCTAATTCTTTCCAAAAATCTTTCTCAATTATCAGTTACTTCAGTGGGTACGTTTATTGTTAACAAATATTAATCCATATTCCAAGATCTACATTTCTTGTTTAAAAATGTGCAAAAGCATGTGTGTAAGAATAAAGAGATTTTCTTAAAATTTTTAAAATTTTGTATCTTTGTGATAAATTTCTAGTGGAGATTTTGAAAAACATGATTAAGCTCTTGAGGTAGGTATACTTAAATTTAAGTTCCATATCCCAAACTTTCCACTCAATACTCAACTTGTGTTGTTGTTCTTCGCAGGTCACAATGTTGTGACAGTTTGTGACTTGTGATTTTGAACAGAATATGAGAACTGGGCTGTTTTAATCATCCTTATAAAAACCGCAGTTAATTTTCTAAAAAGTCATGGGCTGGTTATGATACCACTACGTGTTCAATTTGCAAAAAAAAAAACTACTCAATGGATGCTCTTAGTCATCACCATGATAGCAATAAAATGTTTCTGATTCTGTGCAGTTGTGAAAAGTTTCACATTAGAACTCATTCAATCTTTAGTGTTGCTTGTGCAGCACGACGATCAGCTATTTTGTCGACCACAGCATATATTGAAAACGACAACTTCACAATCTGTAACAGAGGCCCAAAAGTATTTTCAAATCATCGATTTCAAAATTAAACACAAACTTACCGATAAAAATGTCGCAACATTAATTGGCAACATATTTCCCGCTACGAGTATCTTGAACTGCTGCGCATTCTGCATAAAAAATAACATCATTTGTCGAAAGGTCTTGTTCCTGTCCACCCATGCGCTGTGGAATATGGCAGTTGGCAAATTGTTGATTTCGTCCATAAAGACATTCATTGTGAAGCACATTGGGAGTGTTTCCAAGCTTACGGCACTAAAAAAAATAAATGAGCTAACTGCTGAAGAAAGGCTTTCGGCAAACATCATGATGTTGATAATCGGTATTCCCAATACGACAGCCGAGGCTACAAATTGGATGAACAGAGCCTTAGAAACTACGGGTCGAACTATTTCAATGAGCCTAAGAAATTAGTAAAAATTAATACAACACCACAAATGTATGTAATTCGTAGGTACTCAAGAATCTTCTTATGTGTCTCAATGCAGTCCACCAGCCTTTTGAGATTATCTTCATTTGACAATGTTGGATCGGTTCCCAGTTTTTCAACTCTTAGACAGAGAATTTTCGTATGCATCCTAGCCATATAAATGAAGGTAATTGGATAGACATCCAATGCCACGTCTTGAATACAGGACACATTAAAGAGATAAAATTCCACTAAAGTCGCTAAGAATAATTTTAGCGTTGAATCTTCCCAATGACAAAAGGGGATGTATATTCCAAATGGAGGATGCAGATTCAATAAGGATGTTGTAAATATAATTGCTGAATAGGTTAAGTATGAAGTAGTATAAACCACAATCAAACTATTGCAAAATTTTATCATTCTCCTTGCCACTGCCAGCTCTTCTTTTTCGAAAATCCTCTTATCCAACTCGTCGAGTAGGGGCTCGGTTTTGCGTAGTTCAGGCATATAAAAGTACAACACAATCACTTTAATGGCCAAAACATAAATGTTAATAGTCACTTGCAATGAAGTGAGAAGAGTAGAAATAGACATTGTCCAAATTGTTTCGATATAGCTAGTCGTAAAGCCAATTAACTGAAGGACACAAGTTGCGAAAATGAGCTGAAACGAATGCAGGTTGTAAAGCCAACTCCGATTGAGGTTGTCCAGTCCCAGAATTCGCAACACCTTGTGAAGGTATTTTGTAGAATCTTGCGTAGATATTTGCCTTTTATTTCCAATCATTTTCGATGAATGATCACACGAAGCTTTTATAAACTGAGGTAGGAGCATGTGTTCAGCTAGTATTTAAGGGATTACAAAAGCATGGTTTATGACAATAATGTTATTAAGTTTTTAAATAATTGATAACTTTCGGTTGAAAACTCAATTATTATTTGTTCAAAGAGTGTGTAGGTCTTGCACAATCAGTAATCTTTAAATTTTCAAAGGCTAACTTTTTAATTGGGCTCCCTTACTATTGCTGTTGAACTGATTTTGTTTTTGGAGTTTTGAAGAAAGTATTTTAATATTTAATGGGGCACTTGTCCTACAGCATGGGCTTAGTTTGTTTTGTGCTCTTGGGCGATTTACGTTGTTTTGTGTGAGTTCTGATTTGTTTGTTCCCGATTTATCACTGGCCATTTTGTAAGTTCGACACCATGTTGTATGACATCCTTTTTTCAATAAGTTTCTCAATGTCATCTGCACTAAGCATGTGAACAAATGTTTGGTCATATTTAGGCAGAGTCTTAAGACTTCTCCAAAATAAATGAACAAATAAAAACATACGAGTCATCCTAAAGAAAGGGCATAGGCAGTTCGCAGTTTGTAAAAATTGCTGTCGTAGTGACAAAACTTAGAATATATTAAAAGAAGAACAAAAAAAAAGTATTTCAGAAGAATTTAGAATGTCTCTCAGTTGTTTCCTTAGAGAAAAGTGTCCTCCTCTGAGATAAAAAATTTAAAATTTATTTAAATGGCAGGTGGCAGGTGCAACTATTATTATTTTGATCTCACAATGCTGATACTGATGTTAACACTTTAAGTCTATTACCTGAATGTCTGCTCTTTTATAATGAGTCGGTGAATAAGAGGGTCAGCATTCTACACTGGCCATTCTAATATTATATTTTGCAGTCGTAAAATTACATAAGAATCCTCTTTTCAAAAAACAATAATAATATTTTTTCTTATTGAAAAAATGTAACAGTTTTTCAGGTGAAGTAAACTACATATTTTTATTGAGAACTATTTTGTGAGTGGTATTATAAATGCATTCTGATTTTTTTCTTTTTATTATTGTCAGGAGCAGGCTACCTATGCTAATTCTTTCCAAAAAAACCTTTCTCAATCATGAGTTACTTCAGTTTTATTTTTTAATTTATTGAGACCTACTTAACTCAAGTGTACATTTTATATCCGTATTTTATAATTTTGGCCGGCTTTAAAAGTATGTCTGGCTCAATCTCAATGTAAATCTTTACACAGATTTTAATCTAAATTTTTATGTTACTTAAATGTAGTACAGATTTAAGTGCATGCTTGCTCCCAGCATGCAACATCAACTTTGCTTCTATTGGGCTTTTCTTAGAACTAAATAGAAATTCCTTACAATAGCTTTAAACTAAACATAAAATTGAAGCATTCAATACAATTGAATTTATAAGTTTAGTTAATTAAGATGCATTTATTATAGAAAACATGGTTAAATTAAAAAACGAACTAAATTTCACACACGGAGATTTGAATCTCCTTACAAACTTATAATATAAAAATATAAGCGAAGCAGATTAAACCAACTTAACATAGGCCTATATGTGGGCTTTAGGTATAAAATATTATACCTAGCCTCTTAAATTGCTTGTCATTGCCTTTTCGTAAAAAGGGAGAGCTTGATTTTCATGTCTGAATTGAATAGCAGAAACATTATGCAGAATATTGAATGGTGAAAGGTAATAAATATTAAGATACTCTCAGTGTTATTTGAATCGAACAAAGACCTAACTAAAGTGTTAGGATATAAAGACACACGGTCTAATTTTTTTCTTAACAGATCAGTTTGATATACCATTAGAGGTATAACTTTAGATGTTTCGTACAATGTGTTCTTTGAGAACCATTTTTTATTTTGTCTTCTGAACTTTCCACAACAGTATCCCAAAATTAGATAAAATCAAATACTGAAGCTGTAAGTTGGAATGGGCCTGATAAGTGTTTTATACATCAAAATTTTGGTATTAACCATAGTTTACGTTTTGGAGCTCGCGCTAACCCCAACGCAAGTTTGAATGCTTATAACTTTTTTCTTTATCATATTTTCGACCTGGGATGAAAACTCAGTGAACGAATTTAATATTTCTTTACGTTTTTCATCGTATTTTCATCATAGCGATTTAAGATAATTTTCTGGAATTTTTTTCTGCAAAAAAAACCCACAAACCAAACTTGGGGTTCGTGCGAACCCCACTATGGTTCCGGCTTGTTATGACAGCCTGAAATAGCCTTCGCAAGATTGTGTTGTGTTCGTAATAAAACGACCTGTTAACATATTTGGTTTTGGAACATAAGATACCAATGCCATTCTCTGCAAAAATCCAAAAATGAATGAAATGGACAGTACTGATCTGATCTGGTACGGTCAATTCAATTCGTTCAAAAGTATTTCAACAGGCTGGAGAGTGTTTGTCCTGGCTGATAATTGAGCTCAGCGACCAAATGAATCGTCGAATCGGAGGAAGATATTCAAATGTTCAAAACGTTCAATCACGGCTCGAAGAATTGATGCCCATTGATAGTATCCCAAATTAGATGTGAATACAAAGTTTGGTTATTGCATTATTCTTCGTGCCGTAAACTAGGGTTAATTAACTTTATTAACCAGGCTGGGAATCTTAAGTTTATGAGCTTATGTATATAAAACACCTTTGTGCCAGATATTGTCAAAGGCCTTTTCAAGATCGATATCCAAGCATATAGACGTTTCTTTAAGTCTCAGATTTTGAATGACTTTATTTTGAAGAACTAATGCTCAGTGGAATGACCACTTTTAAATCCAAATTGATTGTTGGGGATCAAGTTTGATTCTTCACAATATTGGTTCAGATGTTCTGATAAATATCTTTCAAAAATTTTTCCGTTTTTACTTTTTGCTATCGGCAGCAGTTTAGCAATTTTCCACATCTTTGGGAAATAACCATTGTTAATGCAATGGTTAAATACCCCTGTCAATAATACGTCCAACGAGAAAGGGCATTTTTTTTTTTTAAATAAAATTTGAAGTCAATACCACAAGATTTTTTGACATTAAGATTAAGTCGAATAGCGTTAACAGTATTTGGACTAGTAAATGGTGTATCACTTGAGTTTATCGCACTGTTTGAAGTGGGAAATATCCTTAGAGGACGATCGATATAAGTCTCGCAGAACTCCACTATACTTTCGCAGACACCGTGTTTGTTAACCCCTGATCAAAACAAGGGTTTTTTTCCGAATATAATTCCGAATAAAAAGTTCGGATAGCTAGTTACTTCAGTGGGTACGTTTATTGTTAACAATTACAATCCATATTCATAGATTTACATTTCTTCTATTAAAATGTGCAAAAGCATGGGATTTTCTTAAAATTTTTAAAATTTTGTTTCTTTGTAATAAATTTTTAGTGGAGATTTTGAAAAACATGATTAAGCTCTTAAAGTAGGTATTAACCATATCCAATATTTAAAAACTTACCGCCGTATTTATAAAGATATTTAAGAGAATGAATAGACTATGACACCTTTAATTAAAAGAAAAGCCATATGAAATGTGTTACTCATAGGTTATAGCCCCACATCAATGACACCTCATAGGTCACAACGCTCAGTCAGGTCACAACTTTCCACTCAATACTCAACTTGTTCTGTTGTTCTTGGCAGGTCACAATGTTGTGACAGTTTGGGACCTGTGATTTTGAACAGAATATGAGAACTGGGCTGTTTTAATCATCCTTATAAAAACCGCAGCTAATTTTCTAAAAAGTTATAGGCTATGGTGATGATACCACTACGTGTTTAAATTGCAAAACAAACTACTTAATGGATGCTCTTAGTCCTCACCATGATAAAGAGCAATAAAATGTTTCTGATGCACAGAATTCACTGATAGTTGTGAAAAGTTTCACATTACAATTCATTCAATCTTTAGTGTTGCCTGTGCAGCACGACGATCAGCTATTTTGTCGACCACAGCATATATTGAAAACGACAACTTCACAATCTGTAACAGAGGCCCAAAAGTATTTTCAAATCATCGATTTCAAAATTAAACACAAACTTACCGATAAAAATGTCGCAACATTAATTGGCAACATATTTCCCGCTACGAGTATCTTGAACTGCTGAGCATTCTGCATAAAAAATAACATCATTTGACGAAAAGTCTTGTTCCTGTCCACCCATGCGCTGTGGAATATGGCAGTTGGCAAATTGTTGATTTCGTCCATAAAGACATTCATTGTGAAGCACATTGGAAGCGTTTCCAATGTTACGGCAGTAAAAAAAATAAATGAGCTAACTGCTGAAGAAAGGCTTTCGGCGAACATCATGATGTTGATGATCGGTATTCCCAATACAACGGCCGAGCCCACCAATTGGATGAATATGGACTTAGAAATTACTGGTCGAACTATTTGAATGAACCTAAAAAATTAGTAAAAATTAATACAACAACCAAATGTATGTAATTCGTAGGTACTCAAGAATCTTCTTATGTGTCTCAATACAATCCACTAGCCTTTTGAGATTATCTTCATTTGACAATGTTGGATCGGTTCCCAGTTTTTCAACTCTTAGGCAGAGAATTTTCGTATGCATCCTAGCCATATAAATGAAGGTAATTGGATAGACATCCAATGCCACGTCTTGGATAACGGACACATTAAAGAGATAAAATTCCACTAAGGTCGCTAAGAATAATTTTAGCGTTGAATCTTCCCAATGACAAAAGGGAATGTATATTCCAAATGGAGGATGCAGATTCAATAACGATGTTGTAAATATAATTGCTGTATAGGTTAAGTATGAAGTAGTGTAAGCCACAATCAAATTTCTGCAAAATTTTATCATTCTTCTTGCCACCTCCAGCTCTTCTTTTTCGAAAATCCTCTTATCCAGCTCGTCGAGTATGGGTTCGGTTTTGCGTAGTTCAGGCATATAAAAGTACAACACAATCACTTTAATGGCCAAAACATAAATGTTAATAGTCACTTGCAATGAAGTGAGAAGAGTAGAAATAGACATTGTCCAAATTGTTTCGATATAGCTAGTCGTAAAGGCAATTAACTGAAGGACACAAGTTGCGAAAATGAGCTGAAACGAATGCAAGTTGTAAAGCCAACTCCGATTCAAGTTGTCCATTCCCAGAATTCGCAACACTTTGTAAAGGTATGTTGTAGAATCTTGCGTAGATATGTGCCTTTTAGTTCCAATCATTTTCGCTGAAGGAACTCACGAAGCTTTTATAAACTGAGGTAGGAGCATGTGTTCAACCAGTATTTAAGGGATTGCTTATCACAATAATGTCATTAAGTTTTTAAATAATTAATAACTTTCGACTTAAAACTCAATTACCATTAGTTCAAAGAGTGTTTAGGTCTTGCACAATCTTTATTAGTATTTAAATTTTCAAAGGCAAACATTTTAATTGGGCTTCCCTTACTATTGCTGTTGAGCTGTATTTAATGGGGCACTTGTCCTAGAAGTTGTACTCAGAATATATCAGAATCAAGCGTGCTCTGTTATGGGCTGAATTTGTTTTGTGCTTCTGGGGGCAGTTGGCGTTATTTTGTCTGAGTTCTGATTTGATAGTTCCCGATTTATCCATGTCCATTTTGTAAATTCAACACCATGTTATCTGGCTTCTTTTTTCAATAAGTTTCTCGATGCTACCTGAACTTAGCAGTGTTGTGCATCCTTTTCAACCGTAGAAACATATCTAACAACTATTTTCGACATCAATCTGGATTCAAATAGACAGTGTATCGATAGATTTTTGTATTTGCTGTGTTGAGTTGATATTCTGAAGTTTATGCAGTATACTTTTAAGCTAAGCCAACCTTTACACAGAATTCACAGAGAATCTAAGCTGATAACACGCGTTTAACAGCTGATGCTGGTGAGATTTTGATCTGGGGATATATTAAGATAATAAACAACAATTGGTGTTCACCTTTGCTATATAGAAATTAGAAACACTCATGTATAGGTTCTCACTTTGCAAAGGGAAGTATTGATCTATTGTCATTTCTATTGTGTCTTGTTTACTTTTATGGACTTATCAATAACGACAGCTGTGCTGTCAGGCTATTGTGTCT
Organism: Melanostoma mellinum; assembly: GCA_914767635.1. Taxonomy (NCBI): domain Eukaryota; kingdom Metazoa; phylum Arthropoda; class Insecta; order Diptera; family Syrphidae; genus Melanostoma; species Melanostoma mellinum. The sequence goes on along the minus strand of OU612059.1, from coordinate 55,828,700 downwards.
TTTTATGTTATTTTCAATTTAATTGCACATCAAAGAGTAATAAAGTGGGGAATAAGCAGGCATGAATCAATATTGTCAACGCGATAGGCCTACCAGTCATTATTAATTGCGGGGTATTAAACGTCGTAATCTTATATTGCAGAATGATGAATTATTGAGAATGGGGGATTTCCCAGAGAGAGAGAGACATTAAGCTCAGCGTCATTGTAGTATATTTCTTCAGCCTACCTTTCAGGTCTCAGGCAGTAGTTCCAGAAGAATGCATGTATTAGAATTTGTTGGAACTGTCAATAAATATACATGTATTCGATAGCTTGGCGAAATAAATTTAAAAAAATTTGTTAATGAATGGTCGATACTAAAATAAAAAATTATATTGTTGAGCTGAGATTTGCCCTTTTCAATTAATTTTGTTTGAGGAATTGGGATGTTAATTAAGGTGGGCCCACTATATTCTGCTCAAACTGACACCAAAAGTAAGGCAGAACTTCAATCGATGCCTAATACAGAAATCAAATTTCTTCTTGATAGTGCCGAGGAAAAACTATATAAAAGAACCTACACTAGGACGATGTTCTTAGCCCAAATTGACGAATCACTGTGTTGCGTAGATAAAGACCATACAAAAATTAAATAATAAAAGAATTTTATTGATTTTAGTTGGAATATTGTGATTTTAAAAATCAAAAAAGAAAGTTTTTTGTGACCTTCACTCCATTTATGCGTTTCGCCCATGTACAAAAATGGGCTCATCAGTTAGATGTTGTTGTACCCTTCTAATACGCAATGTTTTGGTCGATGTTTACCGACACAACCTATATAAAGTTTACAGTGCAAACACACTGTAAACTTTATACTTTTAGGGAATGTGATTACATTCATGAACCATTGTTGTGCCTTGTACGCATAAATGGAAAAACTTTCTTTGGCGATGTTCATACTGGTCGATTTGTTGAAGCAACAAATCGACCAAAATGTTCACATTGTTCAACGAATCGACCGCAAGTCAATACCTACAAATTAGTGTAACAGAGAAGGAGAACAAGAAAACAATCGCATTTATTCGCACGAAGCTTCAACAAATTGACCAAAGTGAACTTCGTCTTTTTTGACTTTTAAAATCACAATTATCCAAATAAAAATAATAAAATTCTTTTATTATTTAATTTTTGTATGTAATCATTAGCCAGACCACGGGCAAATATATTTTTAGGTACATGAATGTAATCACATTCCCGCGGAATAACTTAAAAAAAAAAACTGGTTCAAAGCAGTCGCTGCCTAGCCGCCATTTTGTAAAAAAAAAAATAACAATACAATATTTTTTCTTATTCTCCTATGATATATTATTTATACATTAGCTTACACCTCAAATGTTCTTCAAGAAAAAATTATGAAAAAGCCTTGTTTTTTGAGCATTTGATGGATATTATCAACCCCTTAAGAACAAACTTCTTAGTGAAAACCCAAATTTTAATCGATTAAATGTGTACTTGGAATATATAATTTTATATTTTTTTTATTAATCTCAAAATTTAAAGACTATTCACATGATTACGACCAGCCAATGACGAATAAACGAATATTCGTTTATTTCAAAAACTTTTTTTACTTGCGATTATAGGTACCTACTATAAGGCAAGTCTTGCAATCGTGCAGAAAAAATATTTTGAGATAACAACTAAATATGACATTACGATGATAGAGAATACGAAAAAAGTGGGTCCTGCAATTCTGTCTGTCTGTCTGTGTGTCTGTCTGTCTGTGTGTCTGTCTGTCTGTATGTCCGTATATGGACCTACAGCCTGAACCGCTTGACCGACTTTCTTTAAAATTTGTAGTTAGGGTCTGTGAGGTAACCTACAGAGGGGTTTTTGGAATTGGGTCTCTAAGTCTTGAAATAACGGTACCTGCCATACAACCTATATGATAATACTTATTTTTCTCGAAAATGACTCTAACGATTTTGATAAAATTTTACGTGAAGTATTATTTTTCATTTTTCTTTTCTAAGATGTAAAAAAATTATTTAGAAAAAGTCTGAAAATGGTACCCTTCATAGTACCGTTTTTTTCAAAACCTCGTTAATGGCTGGCACGATTGGGACGAAATTTTATATTTAAGAAGTCGTAAGTGGATTAAGAAAGATTGCATATTAACATCTGGAAAATTTTTGATTTTGAAATTTTTATTAATTTTTAAAAAAAATTTTATTTTTTTGAATATTTTCAAACCGGTATGGCTTATGTGTTTCAAATTTTTTATCAAAGTATCTTTTGATAAGATCTTAAAACTTGCATACATTACTTTTAAAAAATCCTTTTTTAAAAAAATGAAAAATAAAACACCGTTTTTTTAAAAACTGCTCTAACGATTTTGATTAAATTTTCATCATTCATATGTATTAACAATTGCAAGAAAATGGCGTTTTTAGATTCTTGCTTGAAAAATTTGGAATATTTAATTTAATTTTTTCATTATTTTGCGTGATCTAATTCAATTTTCATTGTCTTAAGAAATCTAAACATTTAGCAGCGCCTTTGGCGACTTCAAATATGTGGTCATTCCAACGAAGATCGTCGTTTACTCACATACCAAGTACTGACAGCTTTTCGGTTTCTTGGATGCAGATACCATTCATGGATAATCGTAATGGGGGAATAAATGATTCATACATACCTTCAAAAGAGCTCGTATATGAGTATATCTAAAGCTGAAGCAAATATGAAACATAACAAAAACACATATCAGTCTAAATAAGTCCCCTGTATCAAAATTTCACCAGCATTCGTGATTCCCCCCGTTGCGTTATCAGCGAAGATTCTCTCCGAGTTCTACGTTAGGGTGTGATTATAAAAGTAAATCGAACAGACTCCAGAGCATCAGTTCAACACAGCAAGTGATAATTGTTAATACAAAAACAATGTCTTTCAAGTTTCTTATTGTCGTTTGCTTTATTGCCATTACTGTTTGCAATACAATGGCACAACGAACACTGGAATACCGACCGGGCAGGGATTCAGTGAGGACAAGGACTCTTGAATACCGTCCAGACCGTGATCGTGCTCGAGTTATCAATCCTGTATACCATCCGAACAGCAACAATCCACCAAGATCATACCGCATGAGGCGTCAGTCACCTGATAATCTTGATAGTTCCAACACTCGCACCAATGAATATCATCCGGATTCACCAAACCAACCACAACCGTCGTATCCTGTGTATCGTACGGATAACATTGATGAAGGACGTACCTATCGTTTTAGAAGGAGCCCCAAACGAAACCAGAACTATCCTCCAAATACCCGCACCAACGAGTATCATCCAGACTCACCAAAACAACCTCGACCATCTTATCCAGTGTACAAAACGGATAAGATTGATCGAGAGAGAACTTATCACTTCTAGTTTTAGTAAATTATAAGTAAAATACAAATAGTTTCTCTAAAATATTGTGATAATTTTATTGATTTTATGCTTCCATTCTTCTCTTATTTGTGATGTGATTATTGATGATCAGAAATTTTGAATCTTATGGCATTTTCTGAATATCTTGCTTTACTTGACTGTTGATTTTGTTGTAAGAAACAGTGTAAGGGAACTCAAAAAGATTGGATTTTTGTTTCAGGAATCTGAGTGACATTTAACTAGGAAATACGAATCGGAGATAGGGCTGAAAAATTACACTTGTTAATATTTTCAATATATGTATGTAATTTCGAAACATAAATTTTTTGTAGACAGTTTAAATTCCCATCGAAATCAGGCATTCAAATAAGAATCTTCTATCCAAATCGTCGAAGTCTCCCACCCGAAAAGGTAAAAGTTAGAAAAATACGAACTTTTTGTGGATTCCTCAAGATATGACATAATCAAAACTATTTCTTATCATTTGTTACAAACCTGCAAAAGAAATCAATCCTGTTCACATTTATGCATCGCGATTTCTTAATTAGATCCCGCTTAACGTTCAAACTGACATACTGTGCAACGCAGTCGAAAGCAGACAAGCTGTCCTTAGCATTCAAATAGAAGCCGCCATTGCACCGATTTGCACAAAGTGATTTTGCATAAAGAAATACACCAAAAAATTTTTTAGCTTCAATACCAAACGACATTACTACGCCCTAGATCGCGATCTCGACATATCATTTTCAAATACTTCATCATACCAGAAGAGTTAGTGTTAGAAGTACCTCCGATGAGCCTGAATACTTTCAACTTGATCCAAAACCATGGCTTGATTTCAGGTTTTTACTGAAAAGGAAAATTTAAATAAAATCCTTTATTACGATCGTTTTATTTACTTCCTTGGATAATATACCTTTGATTTTGAAGTATACTCATGGTATGGAGTTCACACTGTACAATTATTTAGACAGACTCCGTTGGTTGGTCGGATGTAGTTTACGTTCAGACTTATCAGACTTGTCGTCCAACATTATAACATATATTAATCCGCTCCTTCTAACATCAAAATGTGAAAACCATCCAACAAGTTCGACACGCGGTTGTCTGAGGGCTCACACTACCCAACATTAGTCGCTCACACGAAAGTCTTACTTACTTACTTACTTAGGTGGGCATTACAGTTCGGGGTGAACCTGGGCCTCAACCAACATCCTTCTATAACGACTTCGATTTCGGGCGAGCTCTCTCCAGTTTCGCACTCCAAGTCGGTTGAGGTCTTCATCCACTTGATTGCGCCACTTAAGACGAGGTCTTCCCCTTCCGTGATTTCCCTGCAATGTGCTTTCGAAACTCTTCTGGCTATGCCCATGTCGCGGTACAGCTCATACAGCTCGTTGTTGTATCTTCTTCTCCACACATTGTCTTCGCATACGGGACCAAAGATCATTCGGAGAATTTTTCTTTCGAAACGACCAAGGGTTTCCTCATCCGCTTTCGATTAAGTCCATGCTTCCGCGCGGTAAAGCAGGACTGGGATGATTAAGGTCTTATACAAGGTTACCTTGGTTTTTCTGCAGAGGGTTTTGTTTCTCAATTGCTTTCTTAACCCAAAGAAGCAACTTTTGGCAAGAGTTATTCTCCGTTTGATCTCCGCACTGTTGTTGCTTTCCGTGTCTATAGCGGATCTTAGGTAGACGAAGTCCTGTACTACCTCGAAGTTATGTCTGTCTATTGTGACGATTTTTCCAATTCGTCGATGTTCTGTGTCCTTGTTTGATGACAGCATATACTTCGTTTTGCCCTCATTCGCTTCTGTTTCAATACTCGCAAAAGCACCTATGACATCACGTTTTTTTCTTCCCATTACGTCAATATCGTCTGCATAGGCGAGTAATTGTACAGACTTTTGAAAGATTGTTCCTCTGGTGTTGACGTTTGAGTTTCTTACAATCTGTTCAAAAGTCAGTCCAACTAATTGTACAGTGTGAACTCCGCTATACGACGATTAAACTTCATTCCACTGATATCGCATTGAGTATTTATATATTTTTAGCTAAACTTCTAATTCTAGTTCTAATTAATCAGAATTTTCTTACAGCGTCAACGTGACTTCAATAAGATTCAGCAATATTGCGATGACTATAAGTTGAAAATCAACTTCATGGAACTGGTAAGGCCATTGATTGTCTATGGGTCCCTTGTGTGGAAACAGCGTTTCAAGTGGAAAAAATTCGGGTGCTTGAGAGATAGTGGGTGCGTACCTCTCTTGCAGTGCACAGTACACCAGAGTCGGAGTGCAAAAAATACTATCCCAATGGGGTCCTTTACAACGGGGCTCAAATTATCAAGATTGACAACTTCATTATAAAACTGACTGCTGGTCACACTGCAAGGGCGATGACCTCAACCGATTGCCTGACATTTGTGTTGTATTACCCCAACACTAAATATATATGGAAAAAACACGTGCGTCAGTGGATTTCTCCCATCGTGATAATCAATTTGGGTTTCGATCAGGAAAGTCTACTGAAGATGCCATTCTAAGGCTCTCTACGCAATTATATAGCAGTTTAAATTGCAAAAAAACTACCACGCTCTCTAAGGCATTTGATATGGTTGACCATGAGATTTTATTAAACAAATTGTATAATGCTTTCTAAGAAATGGAGTCTCACAAGCCTCCGTTCTTGGCCCACTACCTTTTTTAATTTATATAAATTCTCTTTTCAATCTTAAATTAAACGGTTCTCCTACTGCTTTTGCAGATGACGTACCATATACCTTTCAATTTAATACTACTTTTGATTGTGTTGCCCAAATTAAAGAAGATTTAGAAATCCTAAGGACATGGTTTGCTGCTCATAATCTAATTTTGAGCGAGAAAACTAAATTAGTAGTAGGTAAATTATAACCTACGCTTCCATGCTCATAATTGTAAACAATTTTGCTTACCGATTCATAAATGTGGTGAACGCAATTTTCATTCTCATTATTTATGTAACGATAGTAGCTTTAAAATTGATTCAGTGATGAAATTCAAATACCTGGTAGTTTTAATCGATTTCAACTTAAATTGGAAGGAACATATTCGCTCTCTGAAGTCGTATATGATGTTGGTTACTCGTAAAATGTACCTAATAAAACCATTTTGCTCAAAAAAAGTTTTAATAATAATTTACAACGGTCTTGCTCATTCAAAGCTTCAATATGGGATTTCTAGCTGGGGTGGATCTTATGCGACTACTTTCAGACCCCTCATGATAGCTCAAAAACATGTTATAAGAATAATTTGTAAAAAAAAGTCGTTTTGCTGAAAGTTGGCCGTTATACAGGGAAATGCAATAAAAATAAAACATTTCTATGTTTTCAAAGTTTTAAGAGAGTTCTTTAAACAAAGTGGCAATATTTCGATACATTTCCTTGGACTGAAAGAATTTTTGAAATCGATTAAGTAGTTTTTGAGGTTCATCATGTCGCTTTTTGGCTGTCGCATGTTATAAAAATGTTATTCTCATAAAACGTGTAGAAGAACTATAACTTATATCTACTTCCATTATGGGCGGCCGTGGTGCAGTGGTAGAGTGTTCAGTAGATAGGCCGGACGCGTGGGTTCGAATCCCGCTCTGAGCATATACTTTTCTTTCAGCCTCCCAGTTTCATATGGACGCCGCTTTGAGGTTATATGTGAAATTACTAACACCTTATTTCCAACTACTGCAACACAAAAAAAGGGAAGGCTGCTACCCTGGTAGTACAATGGACCGGGAATTAGGTCTGAGTTCTCGAGATAAGCATATATAAGCCTCCTCTTTAAAAAAAAAAATCTTCTTCCATTCAATTTACTAACAGCCCGTCAACTTATCAATACTACGCCACAAGTCGCAACGTACCATTCAAGCTATAGCTTTCCACCCAATACTAAAATATGTGTTCTCAGCAGGTCAAAATGTTGGGATTTGTGATTATTTAAGAAATTGGAGCTATAAATCCTCATCCTCCAAGACTTGCTTGATGCAAATGTGTCCCTGAGCCCCACCCTAAAATTTTCCTTTTCAAACATTTGCCGACTCATCATACCACACAGCTTAACAGGGTAGTGTATTCCTATAGCTTGTGACCTTTTGAGCAAAATTCTAAATTTGAATTGACCTTTCAGTGCTTTATCAAATGTCAATACAAAACTTTGATTGACTCGCTGCAAAGTGATTGAAAAGCCATAGAAGTGCACATCAAAGCATTTCAACTTTGTCCTTCCCCATACACAAAATGAACTGAAGACTTCCTCATTGGCAAAGTATGATGCACCTAACCGCTAAAGGTGAAAGTCTTTCCATATCACTACACTATATTTATATACCTCCGAGCCCAATAACGCAAAATGTGGGTTAAAAGAAGTAGATAAACAAACACCAGCAAAAAAAAAGACGATAAATAAATATCCAGAATAAACAAAATCCACAAAAACACACTTCCACTTCCTCGTTCGGGACATAAAGGTAAACGTCACTAACATCTCATTTCCAAGCCCTAAAGCATTGCATCGTGAATAACCACCATTATACATTTGAAAACAAAAAACCCGGAATCTGTATAAAGAAAAGAATAAAAAGAGGAACAGAGTTCCATCGCCAACGATGTCACTGCGCAGTAACACTGACCTATAGACATTTTTAGGAATAAAATGCTAAAGCCGGAGAGCTTCTGATGGTGGAATGGAATATCCCAACACAAGCCAACCTACCCCATGAGTATGGGTAGGTGAAGGTGATGGTTGACGACGAAAGATACCCATGGCACTAGCACAGGCAACGTGCTCCAGCTGATGTGCAGCCAGAGCATTGACACCCACCCACTCAATCTCTCAAAGCACCGGAACAGCTGATATTGCCCTTTGCATCCTTAACCCTGCTGTACATGTATGTTTTTCTTCCTTCGGTGTATCATTCGTTCTTTCTCGCAAATACTCATCCTGTATACCGAGAGCAAAGGAGAATATAATATGTGTCGATGGGACTCACGATGGTTGTCCTCTTTTTGCTGCTCCCGCTTAAGGGGATATCACATCCTGCCTTCAGAGCGAAAAACACACTCTAATATATCGATTCATCTTCCCAGGGATCATCCCAGCCAGCATCGGACTCACACAGAAGAATAGGTAGTGGTGATTGTATTTAAACCCTCGACCGATGTGGTTTGTGACCATTAAAACCGTGATATCGTAAAAATAAGACTTCATCGGATGGAATTTTATCTCCTAATTTTGTGCTCTTATTAAATTTACCTTTTACCATTCAATGTGAAGTGTTTGTTATTGTTTTTCCTTCTTTCTCTTTTTTGTTGATAAAGAAACGAACTAACGCCTCAAAACATGGAATGGTTTTATGTGTAAATTACAATTAACGATATTAGTGATTTGAGATAGGAATACCAAAGCATAATAATGTTTCCTGCCACTTACAACGCAATGAGCGCACAAGAAGTAATAAGGCTCGAAAAATCGGTGAGATAATTTTTTGGGTGCACAATTAAACTATCATCGTAATTTATTAAAAAAAAAAAAATATATATATATACAAAAGGTTGCCAATGCGGGAACACAACTTTATACAGTTGCAACGAAGCTGAGCGAAGTGGAACGCAGTCTGGATAACACAAGTGCCGAAGAAATAGACGATGTCTGTGTAATGGAACTCCTAGAATCAATGACCGAAGTGAAAAACGAGTATCAGAACTTACGCAAGGACATTCAAGAAGTGCAGCAACTTCAAAAGGATGTTACGACGTCAATTCGCTTTCAAATGCGAACCATGCATCAGACATTTAAGATGTTAAAGAAGCGTATAGAGTCAAGAGCCGCACAAAACTGAAGATGCGTGTAAATTAACTTGAAACTTTCTTCAACTTTTGTTTGTGTTTTTGTGAGTTTTCTGTTTTTTCATCCTTTCGTTTTTATACTTTCTGTAGATGGAAGTAGGTATACAATCAAATTTTTAATTGCTTAAGTAGGTATAAAGGAAAGGTAAATATTAGACTTAAGCAAACATACCTTGACTTCATTTATTCATTCGAAGTGTAAAAAAGAAAAAAAGAAAAAGGAGGCACAGCATCAGTACTGACTTGAGAATGCTTTACTTTTAATTAGTTGATTGACGTTGTGGAGTTTAATTCACTTTTGAATGTCCTACTTATGCTTCTTTTATGAATGTTTCTCTGGTTTTGGTTTTCTGTAACTTTTTGTTTTTAAATTCCAATCATTTTAAATGTTTTTTTTTTAAGAAACCGAAGCTTTACATTTGCCGGTTTGCATTGAAGTTCATAGAAGAAAAAGTTTTATGCTGAAACTTTTAGTTTTCTTTTTAAATCCATTGCATATCTAGTCCTTGAATTGGCATGTTCTCCGAAATGACTCCAAGTCGGGTAAAAAGAACCAGAACTAAAAATTGCATTCCACAGACCAGATAACATCTTCACAGGGATAGTTGATAGAATAGGCACTAGGCGCAACTAATTGTCAAGTTGTTGTTTTCAAATAGTTATGTTTAAGGATCTTTCTGGTGGAAGAAGTTTTGTACTTCGCTCATGTATCTACAAGTTTGGGTGTGTTATACATTACTTCGTAGACATTAAACATCTTGCACTCTGGTTCTCGGACGACTTCAAAATCCAACAAAATGTAGCTGGTAAATTGTCATCGTTTGATATCTTGAACTTACTTACTTAATTTGGTCGGCATTACAGTTCGAGGTGAACCGGAGCCCCAACCAACATCTTACGCCAACAATTTGGAGCAAGCTCTCTCCAGTTTTGTACTCTAAGTCGGTTGACGTCTTCTTCCACTTGATTGCGCCAGATAAGACGAAGCGTATTCCTGTTCCACGATTACCCTGCAATGAACTTTCGAAAACCCTTCGATCCAGACCGTTTGGGTCCATCCGCTCTACATGTCCCAGGTATCGTAGATGCGTACTCTTCTAGCTATGCCCATGTCGCGGTAAAGATCATATAGCTCGTTATTGTATCTTCTTCTCCACACATTGCCTTCGCATACGGATTTTTCTTTCGAAACGAAACGCTCGAGTCGTGAACAGGATTTTGTCATTCGTACCTTTTCTATAATAATGTAATTATCCGAGTAGGTCCCTTAGAAAGTTCGGGCATCTATAACACTGAAAGCGTCTATTAACGGTTGATTGCTCTTGGAATCACCATGTATATTTATGAATTTTGAGATGAGAGAAGCGTGCAATATTAAGCCATGCGCTCCTGAGTTCGTTTTCGGAGATTTAGTCATTAAGGCTCGTTTGTATTTCCAAATATGCCCTTCTGCCCTGGTTTTTCGTCATATTCAGAACATTACTCATATATGTTTTTTCTAGCTCGTGATATCCGTCCTTTAAGTTATCGCTTTGCTCTTTTAAGGGATAGTGGGCTCATATTAGGCCGGATAATCCGGTGTCAGTGTGCTGATGCTGCAAAATTGTTTGAGAGACGTGAATTTGGAAAAGAATATGAAAAGCAGAGGGTTGAGTCGTCAGTGAAACAATTAATAGCATCAGAAGTCGCAGACATGAGATTGCTTATGAAAATAAGGAAAAGAGCCTGAGACAAAACGTAGCCCTGGGGCACACCAGCATTTATAAAGTGGGTACAGACTTAATACAACTTGTATGGAACGGTCCGAAAGTAGTTTTCAATTCAACGAAGGAAACTCATTCGTACCAAAAGCTTGCATTTTCGATAAGAGAGCTTGATGCCAAACTCTATCAAATGCCTAAGAAATATAAAGCTCAATCACCTCATTTTCTTCAAAGCAGTGTATGGACTGGTTAAACTTTTCAGTGAGATATGCCATCAAATCGCTAGTGGAACATTTGCTACGAAAGCCGTACAAACAGTCATTGAGAAGCTTTCGCTCTTCAATATATTTCAAGGGTGGACGGTTTGTCAACGTTTCCATGACCTTGGAAGGAAGGGACCTTAGTGCAATTGGACAATAATTGGAAGGAGAGGAAAGATACATGTCTTTTAGGGACAGACAGGACAAATGTAGCTTTCCATCTACTCGGACAGGAGCCAAAAAAAAATAGATAAAATAGATAGAAAAGCTTACGCATTGGTTTTGAAAGCGTAGAAAAAATAACCTTTTCAGAATAACGGGGGAATACCATCTGAACCAACGGATTTACTTTGTTTGAGAGCTTCGTCCTTTGACTGTTGAAGTCCACTTTTGGTTCTGTAAGTCGAATTTATCCGCTGTGACATTCCCCTTAAGCTTTGGCAGGCCAGATAGATTTTTAAAACTCGTAGGATCTCGGGTATGAGTTTGTTCGCATAACTTAGTTGGAACTAGTCACGCAATCTCGTTGAACCTCAAATTATATAATTCATCTAACTCTGTGTTGCCACCGTCCTATGTTGTTTTAAAATAATTTTTCCACAATTCATGTCATTAACACTTTTTTAAATAAAGGTAGACATTGATTAACGGAGTTTAAATACTCTAACAAAATTGAAAAAGTTTAATGATTGAAATTCTTTGTTTTTCAACGGAATATGGCTTCAATTTTATTTGATTCCATGCAAGAACATTCATTCTTTTTGTTTTTTAGATGACTATTTGAAGAAATATTCTTCGTCCATTTGTATCAGTAAAAACTATTGACTTCTGGTTCGTATAGTGAAGGGACATATGAACTAAAGGTTAGTTTATTGTACCAGAAGCACAAGAGGATACCCTCCAGAAACTTTACTTCTGAAGTAATACATAAATAACAACCTTCAATTTTAAACAAAGTCCTAGTTCTTATTTAATGGAAGCAATTTATTTTTATCCAGCTCTACCAATTTTACACACAAAAAAAAATCAAAAAAGGAGTACGTATACGCCAGGCATTCTCTACCAATGTTGTCTGACATTCAGACACGTGAGCTTTGAAGAGGAATGAAAGAACTACCAACATAGCCCATTTACTTCGAATACTTGAATGAGCACTTCGTGAGTTATACTTCAGTTGCTCTGATGCGAAACATAGGCTTGAAAGATATTTTCGTTAAAAAATAATAATTGGGAGACCGAAATGGGAAAAACAAATTTTATATTAATAAATCTTTATCCTTGCGTATTGGCAACATCTTCGGTTTACATCCAAGCAAGCAATGATATGTTCGTTGTTGTAGTAATTAGATTTAGGGGACGGGTAGAGCTTGCTCAGCTCTGAGCACTGCGGTGTCTGAATGAAACCTATTGTGCCAGCCCATGTGAGGTTTCAGGGCAGTTCTCCTGCTCCTGAATTGAACCGGAAGTTAGCAATCTTCTGTGGGTGAATGAGTTTGAGTTTATCTAAAGGGATGATCTCATAGTCAAGTATTTGCTTTCTAAGGCGGAAAAGTGCTGAACATTCTGTAATGATGTGCAGAGATGTTTCTTCATTTTCGAGGCATAGTCTACAGATGGGGTCCGCTACCAGCATCATTTGGTGAAGATGTTTCTTTAAAGAACAGTGACCGGTTAGTAGTCCTGTGCAAATTTTTAGGGTTTTCCTTTTGAGGTTCAGTAGGAATTTTGATGTTTTTTGTATATATTCTGGTAAAAAGAGTTTTGAACAGATGAGTTACTCCAAGCTTTATGTTTGAACATGCTTTTATTTAAACCACAGAAGGGTTCAGAACCGACGAATTGTTTAGATGCGCCGTCTTTAGCTGAGATGTCTGCCTTCTCGTTGCCATCATAGCATTTGTGTGCTGGGATCCAGTGGAGGATTACAGCATTTTTCCTTGCTAGTTCAGAGAGTGACATGACTGTCTCTTGGACTAGTTTGGATCTTATGACAGGTGAGCTTAACGCTTTTAGTGCAGCTTGGCTGTCTGAAGAAATGAATATTGTTTTGTTTTTCACATACTAAAGGTATTAAGTTTTTCTAGACTTTCCATTATCGACAGTGATGTCCTTTCGATTATGGATGTGATTTCATGTGTCCTTGATGAAAAAGACGGTGTGTCGCCAGTCTTGCTTCCATTTTTATGAAGAGGTGAATTGGAGGTAGTCCAACAATGCATGTTGTTGCCAATCTTTGAATCTTTTCAAGTTTTTGGATTGCCGTTATTTCTTTTGTTTTTGTCCACCATACAACGGCTGCGTACGTTATTGTTGGTCCTACTACCAGCGTATATAGGTCGTAAATCATTTTAGGTTTTCGACCCCAGTTTTTCCCGCAAACGCTTCGACAAGTTCATAGGGACTTGGTTGTTCTGCTGGAAATGCGTTCTAGTTGGGAGTTCCATGACATTTTGCTGTCTAGGATGATCCTAAGGTATTTTGATTCCTTGGAAATTGGTATTGTTTCCCCATAGAGATTGGAAGGTATAAGAAGGTCTAGTTTTATTCCTTTTGTAAATGGGACAATAACTAACTTACGGGGATTGAAAGAGAGACCTTCATCTGAGCACCATTGTTGTAGTAATTCAAACACTCTTTCTGGCCAGAGTAGTTTTTCATTAGTTCGATAAGGAAGTAATATAACTAAGCTTCTTCCGTACTTCTTATAGCGGCCATGTGTGTCATAACTTCATTTTAAGGCTAACTCCTAAATTCTTTCATCCACATCTCTGATCAAATAAATAAGTAAACGAAGTGAAGGGCAGAACATCAGCCACGGTTCTTTGTGCATTTCTCTCAACTATACCCTTGTGATAAATAACGGAAACCTACAAATTTTTGACAATTCCGAACGGCTAAGTGAGAAAGCTCTTTTCATGACAGTGTACTTACTCTCGGCGGACTTGCAAATTCCAACCCAAGACAATACCCATTAAAAAGCAATTGGATGCCTCTAGGCCTCGAGCCTTGAACATCCCACTTAAAAAGTAGATATGCTTACCATTAAGCCACATCATCGTTGTGTTTAAAGAATTTGGTTTGAGAGAACCTTTATACCATTTTTTATTTGAAAATTTATTTTGCTCAAAGACTGGATTTTGCGCTCTCTCATTTGTAAACAATTTTTTAAAATTTCATAACTTGAAAGTCTTTTAGATTTTTAAACCTTTTTGCATTTGCATGTTCAAAACTTCCATTTTGCACAAATCTAATTGTATGTGTTTCAAAATCATATCACATTGAACGTTCTTATTTTATCTTAAAAAAAAAAAACACAGTAAAAATATAACATAGCATGCAAAACACTCTCATATAACAATTTAGAACACTAGATAAAGAGACTCAAAAACCACGTTTTAAATTAAAATTAGAATAATAGCATAGCTCGTACTATATATAAAAAACAAAATATATACCCGTAACAATAAAAACTGTATCTTTATGATATATACACATAATTATATTAATCTTTTATATACACAACCTTAAAAGTCAATACACAAAACAATGTCTGATACCATGTATGCACTTTCCAAATGCCTTACAAAATAATAATCGTTATAATAACTTCTTTACTCTTTTAATGAATATAAACAAGAAACAAAAAAAAAAAATACAAATACGAGTAAACATATAGAACGAATGTTATAGTTGAAGTCAAAGTTTTAATAAATAGAGTATCAACGAATACTGTAAAAATACTTAAGGATAATACATATTTTTTGAATCAATTACTCACCAATGGTATGATTGATTTGGGGAAATTATAAGACATACACTTATACACAAACATTAAAATACTTTTGATAAAGATATTTTGTAAACTTATTTAAAAATACCGTTTTTGAATAGTTTATTTACATTTTTTGAAAGTTTTTTACTTTTTTATTTCATTTCCGAGGTCTGTTTTGAGAGATGAATTACGACGAGTAAGGACTTAAGAGTCATGATTAGAATGATGGGAATATAAATTTTGAATACGTTTAAGTGTTGCACTAGATTATATATATTTAGGTATATTCAATTGATAAAATGTATTGTTATATTCGTAGTAATGATTCGATTTGTACAAAATACATATACATTGTACAATTAGTTTGAGTTTTATTTACAAGGTTCTTAAATTAAAAAACGAACAAATAACACATTAAATTTTGGTTGTGTTTTTATTTTACATACTCCTTTAAAGAACAGCGGTGTAAAGACACGAAAGTCGTTTTGGCAATACAGTTTTACGCGCTTAAGACTTACGGCTATATTGTCTTTAAACCCGGGCTAAAATTTACATCCAAGAAAATTGTTCTTCCTCAGTAAAGCAAACTCGAACCCGAAGGTTATTTGAGTTCCACTTACGTAATTTCGTTGATGCGCTTTTAAAAATATACTACCTCCGTATAAATTTCTGTATCGGTATTGTCATCATGAAGAGAGGCGACAAATCGTAAAAGGAAATTAAATAGTCTACAAAAAATTAATAGATCGAAATTTTGATCCTCTTGGGTGATACATATATTGAAAATACTAGCAAGTGTATTTTTTCACCCCTATCTCCGATTCGTAATTCCGAATTAAATGTCATACAGATTCCTGAAAAGCCCTTTTCACACTGTACAATTAGTTGGACAGACTTCGTTTAATGGAAGTTGGACACACACTTACCAAGCTTGTCATCCAACATTATGTCACATACTGCGTCCAACTTCTAAATTTTCAAAAATATTTGAAAACCATCCAACAAGCTGGAAAGGGGTCGTCGTCACACTATCAAGCATTGGTCGTTCAAGCCCAAGTCTGTCCAACTAATTGTTCAGTGTGAACAGGGCTTAACAAAAATCCATTTTTTTTTTAGATCCTTTATACTGTTCTTTACAACAAAATCAATAGCCAAGTGAAGCAAGAAATTGAGGAAATGCAAGTTGAGTTCAAAATTTACGACCATCAAATAATCGAATCACGAATAAGAGAAGAATAGAAGCACACAATCAATAAAATTATCACAATATTTTAGAGAAAATATTTTTATTTAATTTATAATTTACTAAAACTAGAAGTGATAAGTTCTCTCTCGATCGATCTTATCCGTTTTGTACACTGGATAAGATGGTCGTGGCTGTTTTGGTGAGTCTGGATGGTACTCGTTTGTGCGGGTATTTGGAGGATAGTTCTGGTTTCGTTTGGGGCTCCTTCTAAAACGATAGGTACGTCCTTCATCAATGTTGTCCGTACGATACACAGGATAGGAAGGTCGTGGTTGGTTTGTGGAATCTGGATGATATTCATTGGTGCGAGTATTGGAACTATCAAGATAATCAGGTGACTGACGCCTCATACGGTATGTTCTTGGTGGACTATTGCTGTTCGGACGGTAAACAGGATTGATAACTCGAGCACGATCACGATCTGGACGGTATTCAAGAGTCCTTGTCCTCACTGAATCCCTGCCCGGTCGGTATTCCAGTGTTCGTTGTGCCATTGTACTGCAAGCAGAAATGGCAATAAAGCAAACGACAATAAGAAACTTGGAAGACATTGTTTTTGTATTAACAATTATCACTTGCTGTGTTGAACTGATGCTCTGGAGTCTGTTCGGTTTACTTTTATAATCACACCCTAACGTAGAACTCGGAGAGAATCTTTGCTGATAACGCAACGGGGGGAACCACATATGCTGGTGAAATTTTGATACAGGGGACTTATTTAGAATGATATTTGTTTTTACTAGAAAAAATGTGCAAATCTTAACACACAACGTTTCAAGTTGGTTTCTGCTAGAGATACATTCATATACGAGCTCTCACCTTTGATGGGATGTATAAATCATTATTTGTCGGTGCCTTATTGTTTTTTTATTTCTATGAAGTTATATCAACACCAAAAACTTGAAGAAATGAAAAAAAGAATATGTTTGTATTCTTTTAATTTTAAGTACAACACAGATGCAATAAGTAAGAGAAAAGTACTCGGGAATCAATATCCCCGCGTCGACTAACAACAATAGATTTGTGTTGTAAATGTTGCAAATATAGTAATTGAATGGTATGCAGTTGTTTAGTTCTATGCTTTACATCATGGCTGTCCAAACCATGGCCCGCGGGCCGCATGCGGCCCGCGGTTTAGATTACTGCGGCCCATTGAACCTTTTTTTAACCGACTTCAAAAAAAAAGTCCGGTTCGGTTACACCGACTACAAAGAGGTCTGTAGGTGTACCCACTGCATATAATAATACTTTATTTTAATTAATAATAGCTTTAACTTAGTAACTTTATTTATTTCTTGTCACATTTTGTATGAAAGCAATTATTATTCAGATTTTAGTTCATTATCTTCTTTGTTTGAAGTTTTAAATACTGTTGCACACAGGAACGCAACCCATCATTTCGATAACCATCGACAGAGTGTTGCACCCAGGAACGCCACCCATTTATCGATAACCAACCACGGTTGTCATGATTTGTCATGATTGTCATTCTCGCTCACATCACTATTGGTTGCGTTCGGATTTTTACCTAAGACGAACTAGATTCCTTTCGTGACATTTGTTGTTAGTGTAATCCCATGTTAAAAAGCAGCTGACTGCAAAACATCTTTTGAGGGGAAAGCGATCCAAAGGTACCTTAAAAATCATGGTATAGCAAGCTACCCAATTTGAAATTTGAGAACAGCTGACTTGGATTCATTTTTGTTTTGCTTTCTGTCATAGTGCTTTGTTGCAAAATTGTTTTTTGTAAACATAAAATTTAAAATATGGTGCTCCTAATTAATATAAACGACATTGTTTACGAAGTAAACGATTGTGAAGAAGTTTGCAATCGAATAATAAGTGGTTCGTGTTGTTTGCAATTTTTAAAACATATTTGGTTTGGTTTGTTTTCACTTCGATTTATCAGCTGTTTCTGATTTGACAGATACCTAATCTTAGTCGTTCGAAAACTTACCCGGATACAAAGGTATCCTAGTTATGCTACCCATTTTTTCTCGAACGCACCCATTGACTCGAGAATTCGGGGAATTCCCCGAACTCAAAATAGGTATTTACCGCGCATCGTTCATTGGGCATTTGTATGTCACTTGTCATTCAACGCAATGAAAGTTTTGATTACGCAAGGTTACTCTCAGGTTATTAAAGACTTTTACATTATTTTAAAGTTTGGTATTACGTTGTTCGCTTTGTGTTTGAGTATATTGAACTTTTCATCATGTCTACAAAGAAGAGGAAGTTAAGCGAAGAAAATCGTACATTCAATGCGAAATGGGAGTTAGACTACTTTATCTCCAACAATAACAATAAAATTCAGTGTTTGATTTGTATGCAAGTTTTATCTGTAAGTAAAGAATATAATGTTAAGCGACACTATACTTCTTTACATGAAGAAAAGTATAAAAAACATGTCGGTGAAGCAAGAAAAGTTATGGCGGCTGAGTACAAAAAAAAAATAATACAGCAAACAAGTATGTTTTCAAAAGTAAGTACTGAGAATGAACAAAGCTTGGCTGCCTCATATGAAGTTTCATTACAATTAGCCAGAGCAAAAAAACCATTTAGTGATGGAGTTTTAATAAAAAAATGCGCAGTTGAAATGGCTAAACGCTTTATGCAGCCGAAATTAGCGGACAAGTTTGAATCTGTTGCATTATCTCATCAAACGGTGGCGCGACGAATAGATGACATGGGTAATTATATTACAAAAAAAGTATGTGATTACTTTGTAGATTGCGAATACTATTTAATATGTTTGGATGAAAGTACCGACCAGACCGATGTCAGTCAATTAATAATCTTTATACGTTGCATTTCCAAAGATTTTACAATCACGGAAGAAATGCTGGATTTAATACCATTTCATGGAACAACTAAAGGCAGTGATATATTTGAAGCGGTTAACAAAACTATAGTAGAATATGGAGGATTTCGTAAGTGTTCTTGTATTGTGACCGATGGGGCAAAAGCTATGACCGGAACAGTGACAGGATTCGCGGGACTTCTAACACAAAATGGCATTGATTGCCCGTTGTTGCATTGTATCATACATCAGGAAGCCTTGTGTGGAAAATCTTTGCGTCAAATGAATGCTATGAAAGTTGTTATAAAAATAACCAATTTGATTAGAGGTGGAAACAGGGCATTGACACATAGAAAATTTAGAGACTTTTTAATTGAAATCGATGCAAACTATGGAGATTTACTATTGCATTCGGAAATCAGATGGCTAAGTGCTGGCCAGTGCTTGCAACGCTTTTTCGCCTTACGAAAAGAAATACCTTTATTTCTAAAAAATGAGATATCATCTGACACTTCTGAACTACAAGATAAAATGCGAGATCCTCAGTTTCTGGCTGATCTTGCGTTTTTAACTGATATGACGCAACACTTGAATGAATTAAATTTAAAATTGCAAGGCAAAAACCTCAATATAGCCAACATGTACGGAAATGTGAATGGATTCAGAAGTAAACTGAAATTGTTCAAAACGTCTCTACAACAAAATGATTTTTCTTTTTTTCCAAGTTGTAAAGAACATTATTTAGAGATGAAAAATTTTGAAGAATGTAATTTTTTGGATCACCTCAAATACATGGACGAAATAATCGTCGAATTTGAGCGGCGTTTTGCAGATTTTAAAAAAATTGAGAGTGATATAGCTCTCTTTACTCATCCGTTAACGATCGCAGTTGAGAGTGTGAAGATTGATTATCAACTGGAACTGTGCGATCTGCAATCAGACCCCTTTTACAAGGGCAGAACAGAAACAGGAATTGATTTTTTTAAGCTCCTCGCTGAACGTTTCCCGAAACTGACGAATTTCGGGCAAAAAATGGGCTCGATGATGGGCAGTACCTACCTTTGTGAAAGTGCATATTCAACAATGAAGTTTATTAAATCGAAATACAGGTCTTCATTGACAGATACTTCACTTTAACATGCACTGCGCCTAGCTACCACTAGTATTGAGGTTGATGTTGATAGAATTGTAAAAGACAAATTAATGAAAAAGTAGATAATAAAATAACGATATTATTATTACCAGTATTTTATTTTTATAAATATTTTGCGGCCCACCAATGTATTTAGTCTTTTTTATTGGCCCTGGGTCCCATCTAGTTTGGACACCCCTGCTTTACATGAATCAGGGCAATTTATTTTTCTGGGTAGTGATAAGGTTTTAAATTTTTTTTTAATTTCTTTAATTTTTTTTAAATGAATGCATAATTTTTTAAGAAAAAAAAAAGGCAAAGCGATTGGGCCAGACGAGGTACCATATGAGTTTTGGAAAAATATGGGAGACATCGGGTTAAGATGGCTCACGATTCTCATCTCCAAACTTGTAAGAGGTGACAGTTTGCCTAATCAATGGAGGGAAAGTTTTCTTCTTCCAATGTACAAGGGAAAGGGAGATACCAGAAGCTGTGACAACTATCGTTCGATCAAGTTGATGTCCCACACTATGAAGATCGTTGAGCGGGTTTTGGATAGCCGACTGCGGAAAATAATAAGGCTGTCTGATGACCAATGCGGGTTTGTCGCGGGTAAGTCAACTACAGACGCAATCCAAAGCATAAGGATCATTATGGAAAAACACCGAGATGCCTTAGAGGATTTGCATATTGTGTTGGTTGACTTCGAAAAGGCATTCGATCGACAACCACGAGATCTGATATGGGTGGCCCTCAGACACCGAGGAGTTCCTGAAGCCTATGTGCAAATAATTATGGACATGTACGAGGGAGCAGTTACAAAAGTGAGATGCCCAGCTGGAGTCACCGAAGAATTCCAAATAACAGTAGGTGTACATCAGGGAAGTGTCTTGAGTCCACTGCTCTTTATTGCTGTTCTGGATTATTTGCTCGAAGGAAAAGTAACGGACAATAAAGTACAACAATTATTCTTTGCTGACGATGGAGCCATCATAAGCGAGGATCCTACATCCCTGCAACGAGCACTTGACGTTTGGATTGATGTTCTGGAAGGAAATGGGTACCGTATTAGCGCTAAAAAGACTGAATACCTGTGCTGCCCTTTTTCTGATCCAGACAAGCCTATTCCAGACATTTATTTGAATGGAAATGTGCTTCCCAAGTGTGAAAAGTTTAAATATCTGGGATCTATGATCAATAGTGAAGCATCTTGTGATGACGACATCAATCATCGAGTAAGCGTAGGGTGGATGAAGTGGCGAGAAAACTCCGCTATCTTCTGTGATCGAAAAATGCCCCCTAAGCTGAAGGGAAGACTCTACACAGCAGTTGTCCGTCCAGCTCTGACATACGGTTCACAATGTTGGACAATGTACAAAAAGTATGAGAGCAAATTGACGGCAGCCGAAATGAAGATGCTTCGGATGACAGCAGGAGTAACAAAGCTTGATCGAATTAGAAGTACTAAGATCCGTGGAAGCCTTCATGTCAAAAGTACCATCTTGGACAAAATTCAGCACGACCGGCTCAGTTGGTATTGTCATGTTCAAAGGAGAGATCCGCAGAACCCCGTCAAAAAGGCAATATCGTACAACGTTTCAACAAATTCGCGACGAAAAAGAAAAGGCAGGCCAAAACACTCCTGGTACAAGCAAATGCAAAAACAGCAGCATTTGGTTGGCCTCAGACATGGAACAATCCAAAACCGGGAGGCTTGCCGACGATTTCTGAGGTCAACGCGGCGTACCCCACAGGCGGATCACTAGTGTGAAGCAGCAAAGTGGGAGAGTTGTGATCGCTTCAAGATCACTACTCGTAACGCCGAAAATGAAGAAGAAGAAGAAGCATAATTTTTTAAGAATATTATGTCGAAGTTTAAGTCGATCATCGAAGCAAGATTGGTGATTTTATGAATATTTTTATACCTGCTCGACCCAAGGGTGCTATTGTTACCAGGCAGCTTTAAAGCGTTTTTTCCGCAACTCACGTTTTCAAAGTCTGTGTCCCTACTTCAAAGCTACTGCACCGATCCTTTTGAAGTTTTGAACACTGTTTTTGTACATGACCAATGACCAGGTAACGCTGAAGAATTTTTTTTTAAATTTGTTAATATTTTTTACGGTGGCTTTTTTTTAACTGCGTTTTTCCCTATTATTATTATTATTATGAGTTTCTCTTCGGTAGTTGTCAAATATTTGTGCGGCCAATTTATTTCAAAATAGCGCCGTATTTTATGTTTGCCTGCTTGTAAAACAACAAACTTGTTGAAGCAACAAACCGACCAACATGATTGCATTGTTCAACGAATCGAAGTCAATACCGACAAATTCGTGTAAAAGAGAAGGAAACCATGAAAGCAGTCGCTTTATTCGCACTTAGTTTCAATAAATCGACCAACAGGTGCGTTTTATTGAGAATCTTATAGCTTCCGCAGTGAGTCTCATTAAAACTCTATACTCACTAATGCAACTTTATTCCATAAACACCATTACCTACCATACCTGTTGGTCACTTTTGAACACTGAACTATTTTTGTTCACTTAACTTTGTTCACTAATCGTTGTTGTTTTCCCATGTGCGATGTCTTGCAATCTTTTGATTCCCAATAAAACACGGTTAATATGAACTTCGTCTTTTATGCTGGGTTTTCATGCATCTGCAACTGCAGAAGTACAGAAAAGTAAAGCGAGACGGATGAAGATTATGAAGGCCAAAAGTTAAAAAGAGAGACGAATAGAATTATGGCTGCGGATGAAAGATTATGGGTGCAGATGAACATGTTCATCTGCAAGGGAGCGGAATGCTTTACCGATGCGGTTTCATATTTTTGTTGTTGGTTTGTCTGGTGTTGTATTTATTTTACAGGTTTTTTGTAGTTTGCTTGACGCTTGGCCGATTTTGTTTGCTATTTTTTTATTATTGAATTAAAAGAAATAGGGAAGGCTGGTAAGTTCTTCCAAAAAATTTATTTTTTTAAATTTTTGGCAATTGTTTTTTGACAGCCCCATACCTGCATAAGGGTGTGTAAATGCCCATACAGAATCGGAATGACTTGCCGGTAAGGTGCATCGACACTGCTGTGTAGTTTAGGTATATGTCTTTTTCCGATTTTCATCTGCACTTGCAGATGCATGTAAAACAAGACAAGACACGCAGCCTTATTTATAAACCCGTATTATCGGCGGATTAAGGTTACTACGAACTTAATACTCCACTAATACTCCAAACCTTATTTATAAAAAAAATACACCAGTATTAGCGACGGATTAAGCTAATACTGGTTCATAGGAGTTTTAAGGGAGGATTAAGGTCGTATTATAGTCAAATGTCATTTTGAGGATAAAAGTGTAGGAAAAATATTGTTGAAATTTCTGGAGGAAAAGTGGAAAATATTTTGGTTTTGTGAATAATTTAAATTCTTTTTCCGCCTTAAATACCAGATAAATAAATTAATAAATTAAAACTAGTATTTCTTGTTTTGTTTTGTTTAATATCCATTTTAGAAAAATTTCCGCCAACCACAAAAAAAAATATAAATCATAACACTCGGGTTCAACGCAATTTAGTTTTTCATGTAATCTAACTTTTTTTTCAACCTCTAATTGGTCAGAAGTCACGTATCAAAAGAAGAACTGAAACTCTGGCCAATCAGAGTCCGAAAGAAGTAAGAATATCTGAAAAAACTTAATGCGTTGAACGTGCACAATGAAGTCAGCTGGGATTTGTTTACGTTTATAGTAACCAGAGCTACAGATGGGTCATTTTTTTGATGAAAAATTTGACATAAGCAAGTATTAACTAATACGGGTTGGAAAATGTTTTATAAATAAGGATTCGCTCGACCTGGCGTAAGGGAGTATTAAGTGCTAATACTAGTATTAACTAATACCAGGTTGAACCGAGTATTAGTGAAATCTAATAAATAAGGCTGAAGATGTAAAATTCATACTTGTCTGATAGAGAGGGAACGAACTTCCTAGTTATGGTTGCAGATGAAAAATTATGGGTGCCGATGAACATTTTCATCTGCAAACATAATTTTTCATCTGCAACCATAATCCTATTTGTCTCTCTTTTTAACCATTGTGCCTTGTAATCTTCATCCGTCTTGCTTTACTTTTCTGCACTTCCGCAGTTGCAGATGCATGTAAGCCCAGCATTATGGTGGATTTACATGCATCTGCAAGTGCAGATGAAAATCGGAAAAAGACACAAGATGTAAAATTCATACTTGTCTGATAGAGAGGGACCGAACTTCCTAGTTGTGGTTGCACATGAAAAATTATGGGTGCAGATGAACATGTTCATCTGCAACCATAATTTTTCATCTGCAACCATAATCCTATTCGTCTCTCTTTTTAACTTTTGTGCTTTGTAATCTTCATCCGTCTCGCTTTACTTTTCTGCACTTCCGCAGTTGCAGATGCATGTAAGCCCAGCATTATGCTGGGTTTACATGCATCTGCCACATAACTAGGAAGTTCGTTCCCTCTCTATCAGATAAGTTTGAATTTTACATCTTGTGTCTTTTTCCGATTTTCATCTGAACTTGCAGATGCATGTAAATCTACCATTAAGCCTTGCGCAAACCAATGCGGTGAGATCGTACGATGCGTTTGCGATAAGTCAAATCCCTATACATTAAGTCAAACGTTTATGGACGTTTGACTTAATGCAAAGGGATTTGACTTATCGCAATCGCATCGTACGATCTCACCGCGTTGGTTTGGCCAAGGCTTTAAGCCTTGCGCAAACCAATGCGGTGAGTGCGTACGATGCGGTTGCGATAAGTCAAATCCCTATGTAATCTTATGGACGTTTGACTTAAGGCATAGGGGTTTGACTTAACGCAATCGCATCGCACGATCTCACCGCATTGGTTTGGGCAAGCCTTTATACTACGCTCAAGTCAAAGAGAAGAAATTATTTTCTCATGCGGCTCAAGTGTAGGCATTCCATAAGAGCATGAAATATCTCATTATCGTGACTAGCGCCAACTAAACCCACATGTAAAACAGCTGTAGTTCAATCAGCCGCCATAGAAAATTTGGCTCGACTGCAGCGGCTCTTTTTCGCAGTTTTTCGTTGCGTTTGGAGTTTGTTGCAAGTTGGTTGATTCGGGGATCTATTCGCCAAACTGTTCTTTACCACCTAAAATAAAAAAAAATTTGAAACAAGGAACAAACCTCCATTTTTGTTAAAAGAAAACGATTTTCTTGCTAAATCAATAACATTTTACGTCATCTAATCAAAGCCCCAAATGCTTAATATGGAAAACGCTGAGGAAGTGATGCAAATCCTGGAGAGGTTTACTCGGTTAAAGCAAAAGGAAATTCCAAAAGAACTGGACGACTACATGCATTATGTTGCGAAAACCGGTGATACGGTATTCAAGTGGTCCAGCCTAAAGTACCTATTCCGCGAGAAGCTCTTAAATGTGATCAAGAATTTCCACGACACATCACCACGGGTCGATGGTAAGTTTTTTCATCTTTTTTTCCTGTTCAGTTTTCTCTACCCCCATCCAAAGAAGTATCCCAAAGTAGTTGCAGACATGTTTAAAAATTAGCAGCAGCCGGCCGGCCATTTTCGGCGGAGACGGGTGGGTACACAAAACTTGTTTCATCGCGAAATAAAATATTTACCGAGTATGCGAGAGAAAAGGGGTTGCACAAGGCAAACAAAGAAGAAAAAAAAGGAATTCTGAAGATGATGAAGAAAATCTGTTCGAAATTTCCCTCTGCCTTTGATATTTGGCTCTCCAAATAATTTTAACTTTTTTTCTTTACAGATCTACCCCAGTATCCAAATGTGGACCCATTCAACTACGAAAGCATGAAATCCTCCTTGCTGGAACGTCTCGAACTCTTCAACGCTGCTCCATTTACCGTTCAACGTTTGTGCGAGCTTTTGACTGAACCCCGTAAACAGTATAGCCGCATCGATAAATTTATGCGGGCATTAGAAAAGAACATTTTAGGTGAGTACACTTTCCATTCCTCCTAAATGAGTTTAGCATCTACTGTCTATCTATAATTAAACTCCAACTCCATAAAACCACGATTAAAAAAGGTATCCTTTTAATGGAGGTGGAAGGAGCAAAGGTGATATCTCCAGCCGCCAGTGGCGCTATGAAAAAAAGAGGACAACAAAATGTCATCGTTCTCGTGACGAGCGAACAGCTGAAATTCTTTTTTTTTTTTGCCTCATACTCGGATACAAACCATTTTGTTTTTGGTTTTCTTTCACCTTTTTTTTTGTCGGCTGCTACTGCTGCTGCTGGGTTTTGTGCGCCTCTAATCTTCGCCAATGTGGTGCTAGTGCCCTTTTTGATTGCTTTTTCGCTTTCACACATCCCATGCATGGACGTGGATCGTGGAGTGCAAGCCTATCTCCCTCCTCTCCGCACTCTTGCAACACGTTTCGCGAATTAAAAATTTTGTGCGAATCTTGGTCGACAGTGAAACGATGAAAACAGCGTAAAGATTTCTGTCTGAAGTTCTTTGACCTATTTAGAAAGCAGTTGAAATTGAAGTGTCGGCGAGTCCTCGATGCATTCCTTTTGTTATCAGCAAAAAAAAAAAAAGCGTGGGTTATTCGGCGACTTATGAATAAAGGTGTCATCATTGTGCGTGAAGTTGTTGGAATGGTTTTGTATTTTTTTTTTTTTGTTCAAAGAGAGTTAGGCAGATTTATAATACTGATTGGATTGTAGTTTTCATGCATTGCTATCAAAATGCGTAAATTGAGTTGGCATAGGCAGAAAGTGTAGGGTAATGAAGTAGCAACTCAAATTCTAAGGAAAGTGATTTCTCCCAAAGCTAATTGGTTAGCCAAAGTTGGTTGTTGGTTGGCTTACTGGTCATTTGGCTGTAGAGGCTGTGGTGTTCTTTCACTTGGGGTTGTCTACTGCAATGTTAAGTGTTCAAAATATGTGACCCTTCCTAAGAAAAAGGGGTTTATGATTCAAAAACGAAAACGCGAGAAAACGACTGTTAAGATAAACAGTGCATATTTCCGTTTTCTCGTAAGGGTGTCTCCTTCTTTCTGGTTTCCCAGTGTCTCAAGTCTAACTTGTTCAAGGGCACCAAGTTACATGCAGGGTTGCTTTTGCTCCAAATATTATGGTAGTCAATAGGAGTTTTTCTTTTTTAGTTCCGAACAGATAAGTGAAACGTCAAAAACGTAAGAGTATTTCTTTTTCAATTTAGCAACATCTGAACGCTCAAAATGCTTTTCTTTTTTCTTCAGAACACTACGCGAGTGCGCTCTACGTGCTCGAAATAAAATGACGGGGCATCTAGAGCTAAAGTCTGAGCGCAACCACTTCACTTAGCTCAGTTCAGAGCACGTTCACGCTGTTCGGTCTCAGATCAGTTAACTGTTAGGAACTAAAAAAGAAAAACCCCTAATAGCTTCTTCTTTTCTTCTTGGATTTTCAATAATTTTTTTTTTTATTTGTGCTCTTCTTTACTTTTTTAGTTCCCCTCCAAGCAAGTTACGACTTTCTGGTTTCGACTATGTGAAAGAGCGTTTCAAAAACCATCTGAATCGAATAATTTTTCTTGAGCCCAAGTCACATATTATTATAGACTGATCTGTGGGCCCATATTACGAATAACGATACCCGCAAAAACCTTACCTAATCTACCATTCGATTCACAATACTCACAGACGTTTTCGACTGCTTTTGACGGTCGTTTTGACATTGTTTGGATGACATGGATGTATTCGTTCTTTTTTGTCATGCGTTTCGCAATTCGTAATACGGTACTTACCAAAACCCTTCCTTAAATATAAAAAACGTCTGTCGGATTACCAGGGGAAGTGCTACGAATTACGGTAATGGTAAAAACCCTGGCTTTCGTTACGTTGCGATTATGTTATACGATATTCGCTTGAATTGCGCAACCCTCGATTCGTGCAACTCCTCAATATTCGCAACACTAAAATCGTAACACGCCTTGACTCTTATAGTGCAACTTTTCAAAAAAGCTACCTCGATAAGTGTAACTTCATGTGTTTATTTATCCGTTTTTTTTTTTATATTCATGTTCTTCTTTTGATTCTTTATTCCTGCCGTTATTTTACAGCTAGTTTGTCTGAACAATATTTCTTGCAAGAACATGAATAACAACATAAAATGCACCTGTGTTTATCTAAGTGGGTTGCGATCTCTTTAGTGTTGAGGGACGTTCAGACTATCATATTTGTTTGTCAAATTTGTAGGATGAAAATAGCGTTCACACTCACCAAACAAGTCAAACTCCAGTCTAATTTGAATTTTAACCATGAAGGACATTGTAGGAGCAGCGTTTATTAGGGATAGAATGCAAGAAAAAAAAAAAAGAAAGCGTGTTGGGACTAAAGAGGTGCATTACCTGAAACCATTGCAAATTCCACTTTCAATGTAGCCAGCAAAGAAGAAATAGTCTTTCCGTGCGATGTGCACTACCTACTTGAAATTATTTGGGAAATGAAATTTCTTGCTAGTTTGACGAGTAGCATTCATATTCGTCAAACTTGTTGTCCAATTTGCTAAAATATCAAAAAAATTTTGAACTGCATCCAACAAATTTGACAAGCCACTTGATGGAGAGTTCACACTGGTTCACACCAACAAATTTGCTTGACAAAAAAATTGGATAGTCTGAACGCCTCTTTTACTAAAAATTCAAACAGAAAATATGACCCAGTAAGTGCAACAACCTCGGTTACTGCAACTGCCCGAATTTCTATTGGTTGCGTTAATCGAGTCCGTACTGTACCTATTTTGCTCTCGTGTTAAAACTCAGAGTCGAAGTCATATGTATATGGGCTGGGTTTTGTTGTGAGATTGCTTCCGGCTTTCCGTAGTCAGTTTTGAATCTTTGGCCGGTATTAAGGAATCATCTCAGTGTGATCTCCCGAAAAATCACTGATCTTCGCGATTTCTTTTTTTTTACTGCCTAAATTACGTCTCGCTGCGTAGCTAGTTGAGTAACCAGAATAAATTGTTAATCAGCCCTATCACAGATTCCATCGTAATCGAAAAAAGTCTAAGTTTCCCGATGTTGCTATCACATAATCCATTCGGAGTGGAACGAACTTCGAAATTCGTATTTTGGTATCACTAATTCCGAATGAAACGGAAATATGACGTCCTTTTCTACGACAAGTTTCTTCTGTCGTAGAGCGTAGAGCCATAGGTAAAATCCATTTGTAAAAACATAAAAAACGCATTTATATGAAACAATTTTACAAAATATAATTCTACTTAAGAAAAAACAACAAAAACAAAAAATATCTCGTAAATTAAATTAGATCCAGCTCTGTTTTTATTTCCTCCCATTGGTCATTAACTTCCTCTTTTGGATGTTTAGTGTATCCTTTTGTTATGTCTGGATTACAGGATAACATTTCATACAGCCTGTTGTTTGTTTGTTTGTTGTTTTCAGCCTTTAAGAACATCGGTTGTATTTATAGACACATATCAATGAATAAAATTCTTTCCGAAAGAAATTACATTTTTTCAAATGACTGTCTTTGTTACGCCCGTTTCCAAATCTAAGCGAAATTGAGACTTGGAGTGTTTAAATACAGTCGTATGATTGTTAAATTATTTTTTTATCTGTTAGCACTCAAAACAACACTTGAATTTTATACGGAAAAAGCTTGGAACTTGGATTTCACAAATTATTTTATGATTTGTTAAGCGAATGAAATTCTATTTGACAGATTGGAAAGTACTCATGGACCACCTAACAAAAATCCTCTTTAGGGAATTTATAACTTGATGAAGAAAATACTTGATTATATTCGACAGTAAAATTGTTTATTGCATATAACATTCAAGATTTGATCAATGATACAGATCTATTATAACTTATCCTAAGCACAAAAAGTGCATATAAATCAATTTTTACTAGAAAACAAAAATCGGTAAAAAAATGTGTTTGGGAAAAGTTAAGGTATTTTAAGTTTAGGGATTTTTGTTTCTCTTGCTTCGAGTATTTATTTTGACATAGGACAGCTGACTTCGAAAATGGACACTCATTTTTTCAATCAGGCAATGCTTTTTTCGAATTCGTTCGGAATTTGTGATTGCTTTTTATCGGGATTCGTATCGTGATTTTTCACTCGGGGATTTCTCCGAATGGATTTCATGATAGGGGTGAATGTCTAAGTCAGAAGACAAAATGTTACTAAGAAGATGTTTGCCTTTGACGCTGCCCCAAACTATGTTTCGAACGTTAGCATCACAGCACATGATAAGGCCCAACTTCCGGCTTTCACAGAACTCCACCAAAACCACAACCTGTCTTGAGCGAAGGGGTAATATGGAGTTCCAGGGAAAATAAACTGACGCAACGACGAAAGTTTTTCACTCACCATTCGTTTCGTAGTTTGCCATAGCCGCTACCAGGTCTTGACCACAGAAATAATCAAGTTTAGTTGCTGCAAAAGAGCTCGGTATGATGAGACAGGTCCGGGGTAAGTAAGACCGTTCGTCATAGAAAATATTGAACAAGACCAAGAACTCGTCCTTTCCAGGGCCATGGCTCTTGGATTGCTACGAAGTGATTTTTTGTATTCAACACGGAAAGCATGCTACATAAGAGTGCAGTAGCTGCTTTAGAATGTTGAAGGTTAATCTGAGTTATTATCATTGATAAATACTAGTAATCCATCCATCAATTTCACCGGTTGGAATTAAATTGTAAATTAATCCTTCCAAGATGAAAATACAGACGGATTCGTACCTATCTTTGATGATAGCCACAGAGCACTCGGCCAAAAAGGTTCCGTCCTCCAAACAACATCCCTCAGACTGGATCTGTTTACTCTCAGCCATAGCCAGCTCCCACAGATGATCTTCACAGTGCTTGCGATCTGTGATGGTCATGCTGTTGTCATTGCCAGCCTTACAGATACGCACTTTGAAATGCGAGACAGCCAACTCTTTTATAGGGCAGCCGTCTTTTATTTCGCTGTGTGGCGGATTTTGTAACTTTCTTTTGCAGAAGTTGGGGTGACTTCGTTTACGGTAGACCGTCCTGAACTGGTGGATGAGACCTCGCCGCCGCCGTCACCAAAGGTTTGCAACTTAATTCAGTGCTTTCGGCCACCCTGGTGACCTCTTTGCACTGAGCCTTTGCCGCTCCCCTTCTCTCCAGCTTCTGTTGGCGTTTGGAAAGCTGTTCCCCAGAGGATGCCATCGTTGGAGTGGGATGATGGTATGGTAGATGGGGCCTCCAGAATCCGTGCCCCTGCCGTAGTGAAAACTGAGGAGAATAAAAATCCTTCATACTGTTTTTTGATCAATTCTTGGTTTTCATTAATTTTCCCCATTTTCCCCATCGGCACCGAGGTCGGTTCAAATAAACTACTTAAGGCGTTGACTTCGTGGTAACGCATTTTTCTGCCACATCAATTTTCCAAGAACTTGTTGATGGATTCGGGGTGTAGTTCACGGGTTGGTTGTCCTTAACCCTTTGTTCCAGGACGGTGTCAATTTTTTGTTCTATTCCCCTTAAAAAAAGTCAAGTAAAACCGCACCTCCTAGGCGGTCAATTGGTATCACCAAGACCGCTGATAACACGATTTGGAATTTGGTTCCTTATTTCAGCCAAAATTCTTTTCGAAAAATGCACTGTGCTAGAGAGCACTCATTTTGGAAAAGACTTTTCAACATTTCCCAACGTTGTTGAAGCGTTATTCATATGCGGGGGTGTGATACTGGTTTTTTGTCTAGATATCGAGCGGGAAAAGGCTGTTAAAGAAACTCTTTGGAGTTGTATGTTTGCATGTGTGCTAGGTGCACTTCGCTACTACAGTGTAACTTGTTTCGCGTTACCTGTTGCCTCGCAAAGCAATGGTTGTGAGAAATGAGCTAGGCCGCGAGGCTCCCCACACTAATTTTGTTTTGTTTTAGTCTTTCAATGGAACTCTCAACTGACTCGGATTGTGAAAAGAAGTTGCAATTTGTTTCCTTTGTTGTTTACGCATTTAAAATTTATCGGGGCTACAAATCCATTTCTGCGAAAAGGAGGGAATTTTTGGTATCCTTTGCTACCCAAGTAGTGCCTGTGGCGTAATGGTCTGTGTACCTTTTCAATGAGAGGTTCCAATCATGAGGAAGGTTATCCGAGGCTGTTGGTTGTTTCATAACCAGTTTTTTTTCGAGTATTCAACCCCACCCCCAGGTCTCAACATGGTGCGCAAGGCTTTTTGGGATCGCCTTAGACAAAAAAGCCGAATAAGACCTTTAACCATTAATTTCAGAGTAGCTCATTCTGGAGTTTTTTGCTTTTTGCCTGCTTCAGTCCACCGTTGCGTTGGTTTTTTAAGTGAAATTCATTTACTATGAAGTTCCCAATAGGCTTTGGCAGACCACTGAGTTTCGGACAGACAATCATCACTCGCAATGTTATTCTATTTTTTTTTTCGTGATTATGTTATTATCTTGATATTGTTCCATGTATAAAACTCGCACTTCTTAGTTCTGCAGGTCATAAGTCGATATGAACAGAAAAAGAACTTGGCGGCTACAAGTTGTGTTGCCATCTTGATTTGATGAATGAATTTGTGGCATCGATATGCTTCCAAGCTAAGATCCTTCTTTGTTTTCCAGCGTCAAGTAAAGTGATGTCGAAGATATCACAGCTCTCCCACTTAACTGCTTCACACTACTGATCCGCTCGTGGTTACGCTGACAATGTATACCAAAAAAACTGCAAACATAAGTGTTATAGCTTTAGCATAAACAAAAACGATAATCATACTTTCTACATTCCAAAAATTTACATCCATAACTAAACCCATGATCCATATGTTTTCTATTTTTTTCCGTTTAGTAGTGAGCACCATTGAACCGGGACGTAAGCGCACTGAAAGCGAAAACGGCGATTCTCTTGATTCTGTGGTAAATGGCGATGTGTCATTAGATGTTAATGTAGACATTGAAATGGAAAACGACACCATTTTCAATGCTGCCGAGACCCCCAGCAATTCAACACCATCCGAAACCCCAGTTCAACCTTCTTCGAATCTTATCCATAAATCAGATGACGATATACTGCCAAATCCTAAGAAACCGAAGTTAGATCTGGACGAGACCAACGATGCTGAAACCGAAGCAGCAACAAAAAGTATCATAAGCAACAAACCAGAACCAACAATTCCTTCTGTTGAAGTATCTATGGCAGAGGAAGCTACTGAAATAACCCCCGAGACAGAACAAGACAAAAAATCTTCTACCGAAGAGAAAAGCAATGCATCCGAAGAAAAACCAGTATCCCAAGAAGTTGTGGGTGAATTATCGAAGAAAGACAATAAGGAAAACGAGCCCGAGAAAATGGAAGAAGACCCCCCATCTGCTGCTACTCCTGAAGAGACCAAGACTCATGATAAAGCTGAGACGGAAGAATCTGAAAAGAAAATTGTTGAGAAAGAAGTAACATCAGCACCTGTAGTTGCAGTCATGGCTGCTACCGATGAGAAGATATTGGAATCGAAACCAACCGAAGTGGTAATCAAAGCTGCTGATAAGACGGATAAATCTGAAGAAAAACAAGACTGTTCTCAAGAAGAAGTAATTGAGAAGATTAAGAATGCTGCCGAATCTGAGAAAGTAGCAAAAGAAGACAAATCTGACAAGGAAGCCTTGAACGGCCACGAAAATAAACTAAGCGAAGAAAAGACTGAACCTACCATCACTACCACTGATAAGACCAACGGCAAGCAATCGGAATCCGCAGGCGAAGAGACCGTAGCTCCAATTAGCCAGGAAAAGCCCGAAGAATCTTCAGAAGGCAAAAAAGCAAAGACTGTCGAATCAACGATTTCCACTGACGCTGTAGAAAAACAAGAAAATATTGCCGCTGCCGCAACGCCAGAAGTAGTAGCAGCATCCGCAGAGGAAGTTACAAAAGTTAAGGACGTAAAAGCTGCTGTTGTCGTTGCCGCCGCCGCTGAAGAACAAGAAAGGTCTGAAAAGAGTGCGGAGGAAGTAGTAAAAGGTGAAACTGCTGCACCGGCAAAACCTACACTCGAATCACAGCAAGCCGAACCAATCGCAAAAACAGACGAAGTCAAACCAACAGAGCTTAAAGAAAAGGAGACTGAGAAACCTACGACAGTAGCAGAGAAGGCAGTACCTTTACCATCAGTTGATGCACCAGCTGCGGCAGCAACTACAGAAACAAAAGAAGCTGACACACAAGCCGTTGCGGATGTTGCGCCTGTAGCTGAAAAATCTGAAGCTATCACTAAAAATGTTGAGCAAGCAGCGCCAGCTGACGATGCAACACCGCAAGTCGTTGAAGCAGCTATTGCAAAAGAAACCGTTTCGCCGGCCATTGTAGATACATCAGCGGCAGCACCACCAGCAGAATCAGCAACTGGAGTTACTGCCCCATCGACAACTACCACACCAGCAGAAGCTGTCAAAGATGTTACTATTCCAGCAGTGGTAGAGGAGCCCGCGGTCACCGCTGATCAGCCAATGGACGAAAATCCCGAATCAATTGCCGAAGCTGAACCTGTTGTTCCAGCAATCGTTGTTGAAGCAGCTGCCGCCGTCGAAGAGGTAGTCATGGGAGACAGTGCTGAAATGGCAACGGATGCCATCGAACCAGCCAAGGACGAACCAGCTGGTATGGAAGTCGATGACACCAGTCAACCCGAAGCAATGGATCAGTAAACTTCCTCCATCACACGACAATTTCCTTAGCAGATTCGGCATCGAAAAAGAAAGCAGTTTTTTGGCAACTCAAAAAAGGGTATCAGTTTCCAATTTCTTTTCTTCTTCTAATTTTTTTTTGTCAACAATTCAAAACATTCTCTACGGCATACCCTATTGTCTTTCGATCCGATGCTCGGGCAGTAGTTCTCACATACATATTTATAACGTATTAACTTATATTCGAAACATTAAACGACATAAACATATAAAAACTATTCTAGTATTAATCAGTACGTAGTTCTTTTATATGATTTTGATTTATTATTTGTTTTTTTTTACATGCAATTGGATGAATGTTATCTGTTTTTCCTCTCAATTTAGTTTATCGTTCCAATATAAAAAAGAAACAATATCTGTGAATTTCGTACTCAATTGAAATGTTTAAATAAATAAAACGTACATGTATTTGTAAATCCTCATGTGAAGTTTGTTATTTTCGTCTTCTTATATACCGGGTGGGCAATTTAAAACTCCCCGCTTTTAAACGCGTCGTATACAAAAACTATTATACCTAGAAAGACGATTCAAAAAAGGAAATAAAGTACACACTATGCCATTTAATGTCCACTTTATTTTTTAAAAATGACACCATTGAGATGGTGGCCACGTTAACGCTTGCACTCACTTAGCCTTTTACAAAAATTCGTCATTACATTACTTTACATTTCTCTCTTAATTTCGTTGATGTGCCTCGTAATCGATGTTTTGAGGGCCTCCATGTCTCGCGGCTTGTCCGCATTAACCTTATTTTTCAGGTGACCCCATAAAAAAAAATCGAAGTGCGCTTCATCGCTAAAGAAAACGTCGTCCAAATCAAGTTCTTCTTCGTCGAGCATATCCAAAAATCGAGTGTCCTATCTTTTCGGATGGTCGGTGGGTAACAATTCTTGGTTGACTTGTAACTTCTACGGATGCATGTTTAAATCATCTTTAATGATTTTTCTTAGAGTTGAACGCGATGGACTGTTTACGCACTGAACGCGCAGGACTTCTCAACACAGCGATACGAACTCGTTCAACAGTTTCAGGGGTTCTCACCGACCTACGATGTTTCCGAGTGCTCGATGTTGCCTTGGCCGAATTTCGAAAGTTTTTAACACATAACAAAAATTGTTTTGTGGTCGGGAGGGTTTTCATGACGCTTTAACTTGAACTCTCTTTTAAACGCGCGCGACGAACTAGGACCATTTTTTCACCATACCGAAAATACGCTTCCACGCAGAAAGCGCGATGTTTCGCGTTCCAGTAAACCATGTTGACTAACCAACAATATCTGACGGAAATGGCATAGTCTGAAGCGACCTGCAGTGTTACCACCTTTGTAACTTATCTAGTTTTTTTCACGACGCGTTTGAAAGTGTGGAGTTTTAAATTGCCCACCCTATATTATATGAGAAGTAGAAGCGTTTTATTATTGCTGAAGGTAAACAAGAATGTTTTTAGCATTTCGGGGTGAACCTGAGCCCCAACCAACATTTTATTCGCTAACAATTTCAAGCGAGCTCTTTCCAGTTTTTGTTTGATGACGACATATAATTCTTTTTACTCTCATTAACCATTAAACCCAGTTTTGTTGCTCTGTTTTAATGCTCGCAAGAAAACCTATGACTTCACGCTTGCTTCTTCCCATTACGTCGATATCATCGTCTGCATAAGCAAGTAAATTTACAGAAATTTGAAAGATTATGGCCCTTATTGCGAGTGTTGCCTTACATTCGATGCGACAAGGGTCGAAAGCTTCGATAAATTTTCCTTTTGGTATTGCGTATCTCTATCGACAAGGATTTCTGTTACTGTGAATAACGAAAGTAGTCAATAAATTCTATAATTTGACATTTGAGTTAGTATCAGTGATAGTCGAAAATACAGACGACAACGACCGAATTCAAAATTGAAAGTATCGAAAATAAGAATACTTATTTTCTATGTTCGACTATCTACAACCGTCGTGTATCGAAAGGCAAACGACACACGCAATAAGGGCTTATGCCTCTGATGCTGACGCTTAAGTTTTATACAATCTTTTCAAATACGATGTTAAAGAAACCCCACGACTGGCCTAAAGCCCTTTTCGACATCAAAGGTATCGGTGAGTTTTTTACCTACTTTAACGGAGCAGCTTCATATTCGAACGAGTTTTGCAGAGATGCCGGAAATAGACATGGCTCTGTAGTCTTTACAGCTCGTGTCTGTAAATACTATCATACACGGCCTAGAAATCGATGAAATGATGGTGTATATCGATATTATTTATGGGGATTTTTCCGGGATTTTTTCCAAGATCTGCCGTAATGTGAAAAATTGGTTTTTGTGGACTTTTCTGTTCTAAAAGCATATTGATTAGGGCCTACCAAATTGCTGACGTGGGGTTTCAGACGTTCACATATTACAGTAGACAAGATCTTGTACGCGACGTTAAGGAGGATTATTCCTCTATAATTGGCACATTGAGGGTCTCCCTTTTTGAGGATCGGACATACAATACTGAGGTTCTATTCATCGAACAAACTTTCTTCTGACCATATGCAGGGGTGAGATTCTGTAACTAAAAAGCGAACAAACGTTTTCGTGTGTGCGAACGATTTCCTTCATGTTAACATAGGGAAATCGTTCGCACACACGAAAACGTTTGTTCGCTTTTTAGTTACAGAATCTCACCCCAGATCAGCTGGTGCATGCTCCTTTCCAACTGATCTCCTGCTGCCTTGAGAAGTTCAGCATCGAGGCCATTTGCAACTGCAGTCTTACTTGATTTAAGTTTGCATATGGCATGATTAACTTCTTCTAGGCCAGGAGAACGGCATTCTTTTCCAAGTTGAAGAGGACATTCTGCCTGACAACGGAATTAGTGTCCTCAACGCCGGTAAGCAGTGTTCAGAAGTGATCTTTTCGGATCCGCAATAGCGACTGCGATTCTATCTATCTTACCCTGCTGGTTTTTACACTCTTGAGTTCGATGTTTGAAACCCTGGTATGATTTGTTCTACGTTTTGGTCCGACTTTCCAATCTCAATCCTATTAAGGCATTCCTCAATTTCCTCAAACGAGCGTTTTTCAAGTTGCTTCCTTTCCTTTTTGAGAATTCGATAATTTTCCCTTCTTTTCTCCTTGTAACCGTTAACCGGTCGAAAGTAGGCCTACAGATTACCCCATGATAAATAAATAAAAGTATAGCAATAAATTTTTCTGTCAATGCCTCCCACACTTGAAGAGGGCTGGACAAGCAAACAC
Organism: Melanostoma mellinum; assembly: GCA_914767635.1. Lineage (NCBI taxonomy): Eukaryota > Metazoa > Arthropoda > Insecta > Diptera > Syrphidae > Melanostoma > Melanostoma mellinum. The sequence continues at coordinate 55,790,542 of OU612059.1, read as the reverse complement.
TTGCAGGAACACTTTTTCAAAGTCTTAAGAAAAGCAATTGATGCTTAGATCTAAACTCGAATTGCCACTCACTAATCATCAACGAGGGGTTCGAAATTTACAACTATTGATTTATTGAAAAATTGGTGGTACTCGTGGCGCATCCCAGAAACATTCAACTGTTTTTCACAGGTATTCAATGTCATTAAAAGCACTTTCTCCACTAGCCGTTCGGAATCGGCAAAAACTTGAAGGTCTTCTCCATTCTTCACTCAGGTATGGTTCTGAGAAATGCAAAAGGCCCTAGGTCCCCCCGAACTCAGTGGCGCATCCCTGTTTATTACTTCCTATGGAAATATTCTAAGTTTGTGAAGCATTCACAAACATTTGTGAATTGTGATGCTTTCATTCGAAATACGAAGTCTAAATTTTTTGTCACGGGCCCTGTGATAAAGGTGAGTATCAATGATCGTGGCAGATTTTAATACTGTTGGTTTCAAACAAAAAGGAAAGTGAGCACCAAAGACGTCAGACGGCTTGTGAAAATGAAACGAAAAATCGTGCCATCAACGTAATGATAAGGTAACATAAAAAAAAATCCAAGATTGTTCTTCACCAGTACTAAACTTTATTCAAATTTATGCATAACGATCCACAGTAACTTAACTTATTAAAGCGAACTTAATTTCGGAAGTATGTAGTTCTAAAGTGTAAACTAAAAATTAATGCTGTTGTTGGTCATGTGTTATCCCCGCAACCCCAGAGCCATAATTGGCTTATGAGATTGTATCGAATCACTGTCCTTAGAATCCGCCGCGACCGTAGCCTTTTCTTGTCCCTCCATCTTGTTGGGAATTGGTCGGATACCCGCGACCGCGGAAAACAGGCATTTGATTGCCGGCTTGCCTTGAATCTCTCGCAGCTTGCAGAGGAAGCCCGTTTTGCCCTTGAAATTGTGCCCCTGGGCGAGTCTGTCCGTGACGGTCTGAAAGTGAAGTCGACTGTTGATAATTTTGCATTCTAGTTGGGTTTTCTCGAAGCGAATTTTGCGTATACTCGGGTGGATCAGGATTTCGGCTTCGTGGGATTGGCGAAAGCTGTGGTTGATAGTTAGATAAATTTTGTCTAGAAGCCTCCACTGCAGGTGGTACCGGTGGTTGATAATTTTTTCGAGTCGGCTCTAGCACTGGAATAGCGTGTGCTTGATAATTTGAGTGGTTTTGATTCGGAGGCTCTACTTGAGTTCCAGAAGCTGAATATCCTCTTGGACCTGAACTCCAGCGACTGTCGAACCTTGGATCTCTAACTTGCTGTCCTGTCGTTCCTACGGCAGAGTATTCAGAGTGTTCAAATGCAGGTAAATTGGGCACCGGTCCCCTGTATTGGCGTTGAGACAAATTGTAAACAACTATAAGGTTTTCCCGCAGTTTCAAAAGTTCTTCAGTGGTTTTCTTTGCAGGCTCTCGAATCAAATTTGAAAAGTCATAAAGAGCTCTCATTTGGTTTTCATTTAAACCGGCTGTTATCTGCTCACTGGGAATTATCATCGGATCTGTTTGTGTGTCAATACTGCCACTAGCCACTGATGCTTGTACTGCTATATCATGGCCGACTTTTCGCTTGCGGGCAACGCATTCCTGACATACCAAATCATCTGTCTGGGTCATAGTATTTTTGAGGAATGACGACAGTGTAGGTTCTTCTACTTCCATTGCCGTCTCTTCTTGACTTGCAATAGCTTTGGCCTTGTCTTCTTCTACTTTAATTAGCTTTCTTGCTATGGTGTTGGCAGTTTCTTTAATTTTGGTAAAATATCTATCGGCACTCATTCCAATCTTTTTAGCTATTTCAGCGTTGTTGTATGGGATTTCCTTTAAAGCCCAATTTTGCATATTGAGCTTTGGGCCAATCGAATGGTAATCATAGCTTACATTGGATATTTTCTGCAAAACCGAATTCGAGACGACATCAGAGTTGAGTTTGGTTACTGTTGGTGTGTGAATAAATTTTCCCGTAGGCTCCGGAAACTCTATTTGCTTCAGTAACGTTGTACATCTTTCAAAAACTGAAAAGATAAAGAAAAAGTGCTGTTACATTTTTTTTTGAGCTTGATTTTTGAGAACATTTGCAATGTTAGTTTCTAAAGAGAAGCGATATCAGCGATATGGTCCTCTTTTAGGTCATCAAAAGGAAAATGCAGAATTGGAGGTGAGAATACTGATGGCGATTGTTGGCAATTAAAGGTTTTTGATGATGACTACAATTGCCATTTTCACTATGCGGATATGAGGTTGAAGAAAGAAGAACAGAAAAAGATGGCAGCTCATGAGGACGGGATGATTTATGTAAATGAATCTACAACAATAAAAAAAGTGAACAGTGGAGTGGAAAGGGGAAAAGTAAGAAGCACAAGAGCTCATATTGCGGAACGGGCAACAGCGTTGAAACTCGAAAAGGCGAGGATAATGAAATGGATAATAATGAGAAACGTTTACCAGAAACCCGACACCAATAAACGCCTTCCTCTGGCTATTAAAAATTTACATATCCTGTTGTGGTACCCGTAGCGTAATGGTTAGCATGTCCACCTGCTAACCCAGAGGTTCGAGGTTCGAATCCCAGCAGAGGCAAAATGCAAAAATGTTTTTCCACGGGTATCGCCTTTCGCGAGGAATTGGCAAGTCCTCCGTTATTAAATTCATTGCCATGAAAAGCGCATTCTCAATTAGCCGTTCGGAACCGGCGAAAAATTGTAGGTCCCCTCCATTCCCTCACAAGGCATGGTTGTGAGAAATGCGCTAGGCCCAGGGGCTCCTCGCTCTGTTGCGCCACCCTATTTATTTTTATTTTTTACATATCCTGACATTACTTTCCATATTCTCAGTAGAAAAACAAAAAGAAAACGGAAAACAAAACTGGGTCCTCAAGAGGTTCTAAACATGTATTACAGGTTTACAGGGTGAAAGGCTTTTAGGTATTTATAAACTTATTCATTGCGCACGCTTTCCTCCGACCATATCAAGCAGATTAGCTGGTACATGATCCTTTCCAAATTATCTTCAGCTTCCTTGAAAAGGTAAGAAGCTACAGTTTTACTGGACTTACACTTACATATTGCAAGCATAACTTCTAGGTCGGGTGGATGTCATTTTTAATTATCAACCAATTTGATTGGGACATGCCTGCAGCGGGATTAATGTAACCATAGACGTGAAGCAGTCTTTCTAGGCTTGAGTTCGGGGTTGGTAACCCTGGCATAATCTTTTCAACTTTTGGTAATGCTTTCAAATCTCAGTCCTATCATGGCATCATTTAATTTCCTAAAACGAGCGCTTCTCAAGCTGGTTCTTTTTCTTTTTGAGAATTCGGTGTTCTTCTCTTCTTTTCTCCTTGTAAGTATACTGATTGTAAGCAGTCATTATTCGCTTTTGCATCAGCGTTTTTCGTGCTTTTTGTTTGGCTGCATTTGTCTGCCTGCATTCTTCATCGAACCATGGGTTTCGTTTTGGGGGCCGAGTGAATCCCAGAACCTCAAAGGCACCAGTGGATGTGCACTGATGGATGTTCGCATTGCTGCCACTGCGATTGCGATTGTTGCGACGTCATATAACGCTGAGTTCGTCCGAGTCGTGAAGAAGATATCCTCATTCGTACCTCGACTACAAACATGGTAGCGGTCCGAGTCGAAGTTGGCCCCTAGGAAAGTTCGGACATCTAACACACTGGAAAAGTTCCTTGCGTCGATCGCAACATGGTCAAATTGGTTGACGGTTAATTGATCTGGGGATCGCCATGTACCTTTATGAATTTTGAGATGCGGGAAGCGTGTACTACTTACAACAAGATCTAACCCCGCAGCAGAATCGATTAGCCTTAATCCGTTTTCGGAGGTTTTGTCGTGGAGGCTATGCTTACCGATTGTATTTCTAAAGATGTCCACCTTCCCTAGTTTTGCGTTAAAATCGCCAAGAACGATTTTCACGTCGTGTCTAGGGCACTGCTCATATATGTTTCTTCGAGGAGCTCGTAGAAACTATCTTTGGAATTGTCGTCTTTCTCTTCTGTGGTGGCGTGGGTGCGTATTAGGCTAATGTTGGCGAATTTAACCCTGATGCGGATGGTTATTATACGCCCATTAACTGGATTTTGGCTAGTAACTCTATCCCTGAGTCTTTCTCTAATGAAAAACCGGACCCAAATAAGCGCTGTTTCTGTTGTCTGTAGCAGTCGCCATAGTAGATGTCACAGTTTTTCATCTTTTTTATGCCCGGTCCACTCCATCGCTCTTCTTGGATGGAGGCTATGTCTGCTTTGCAGCAGTCCATGGAGTCCGTTGTCCAGCTGCACGTAGTCCGTTAAGAGATCTTACGTTCCACGTGCAGATTCGGAGGTTTTTGTCCTATTTACGTTTGCTTGATTCGTCAACTTTGAAATCATTATTGTTATCTGTCTGTTGGTTGTTTTGGAACCAGATGTTTTTTGGGTTGGGTAGTTAACCTCACGCACAATCCCCAACCTGGAGGGCCAGGTTATTTTGGGATCCCTTCAGTCATAAAGGGCTGGAATATCCAGTGTCAGTACCTGGAGTGGTGTGAGAACTGCCGTTGGGTCACCAGGAGCTCATCCGTCACCATTTCTACTTCAATACTCTGTCTTAGTATTGAAAACCCCTGAAAGGCCTTTAAGCCAAATATGTTGGAGTAGCTCCTTCAGAGGTTTCTGCAACATTTAGCCCTGCAGCAAAATCTTTTGAACGTTAAGTACGTTTTTGGAGGTTTTGTCATGCAGGCTATGATGATTTTATTTCCAAGCATGTCCTCCATCCCTAATTTTGTTTAAATTAATGTCTTTCTGGGATTGTTTAAACAAAAGAAACGTTTTTTGAAATTATCTATTCTAATTTTAATTTTTGGGAAGATACTGAAGTGATCGATATTCCTGACTTTAGTAGAGCACTAAATATATTCAATAATATCTTTTGGATATTCAACACAACATTTTTACTTACTTTTTCTTCGGCGTTCCTCTGCTGATGCGGCTTCTTTCTCTTTCTCTTCACTTATGGCGTCTTTTTTTATCTCTACTAAAATAAAAATGATCAAATTAAAAATTGAACTTTGATTATGATCCTTGTGAACACTTTGCACGAACATTTGATACGCTTAAAAGTAGGCATTCCGGAAAATCCTGTTTCATTGATCACCGGCAAGCATTGTACTTCATCACTATTTGTGGGAACGCTTACTTGTGGAAGTCCATAGTTCATCATTTGCATGTTGAGCATGTTCGGTGGGTAGAATCCCGGTTGGAGTCCCATATTGTACATGAGGGGAAAACCACCTGGAGGGACATTACCTATCATTTGGTTTGTAGTAGGATCATAAACAGGTGGAACCATTGGCATTACATTTGGGTATCCATACATTGGCTGCATGTTGTTTGATAAGGCTGTTCCTTGACTATGATTTGTTGTTTCATCATCATCGTCGGTTTTGAGGAGATTTTCTAGTTCTAATTCCGAAGGAAGTACTTCTTCGTTTTCTATTTGAGAACAATTGGCTGACGTTGAAGTTTGGTTGGCAGTATCACTCGATGGTGGAGTTCCTGTTTTCGATAGAACACGGGATTTATTTCGATGAGAATTTTGATCCACAGATTTGTCAGGGCTTCCAGATTGTTGATCAATAACTTTCCTGGAACGTTTAGCCTGAATACCATTGTGTTCTTCTGTATTGGCTTCTGCGACATTGGTTTCATGTTGATCCTTGCGTTTGCGATTACGAACTGAAGTGGATTGGTCAGAGTTTACGTCGTTAAGTATTCTCTTTTTTTCCTCGAGAAGTTTTTCCAAACTTGCGATGTCTGCATCGGAGGAGGATCCAGGAGAATTTGCTTCTAACTCTTCTCTGAGCAAATCATCAAAGAAACTTTCCGTTATTTGTTCAGTATCTTGAACTTGGGACGCTTGTGGGATATCCACGATAAACTCTTCCTTTTTAACATCATTTAACAACTCTGCTAGATCTGGAAAGGAAACATCACCACTATCGGAATCTTCATCTCTTATTATTTCCGTTTTGACATCAACATCACTCATAATAATTCTGTATTTTTATCGGCAATAATAATAAAGAAAGGAATAACAATATTGTATTTGTATCGCGGTTTCTGGTATGTTGGCTGAACAAAATTCAATTTGGTAAATTTGAGTAGACGTCAGACAACAACTGTCAACTGCAGGATGTGTTTGGTGACTTTCAAATGTGTTATAATTGTAATGGCTACGTTCAACATATGAATGAGTCCGGCAATTTGTGAAATCCAATGAATACGTTCAACTAAAAAAATTGGCCGGATAATAGGATCAGTGATTGAGTAACGCCTGGTCTCCACATGCTTTAAATCTATCGCAGCTTTTACAGCAGCCTTTGAATATAGCAAGTGGAGACCATTATAGCAGCTTTATTTTCATAGCCTGCGATAGATAGCATACTTTTATCGCAGGGTATCTATCGCAGCTATTAAAGCAGATGGAACTGTCATCTACATAGATTTTTCCACCATTTTGTTACTTCACTGTTATGTTTGGTACGAAAAGTATGCTATACAAAATGCCCACAGCACAAAATTTGTCAGTTGCTCTGCTTTTCTGTGTCTGTCATTTTCCTGCTTTCTGCTATGAATTTAAAGCAAGTGGAGACACAGCGTGAGCGAGTGGTATCAGAGGGGTCAATTCCCGATCTGTGAAGCTGTGAAGTGAAAAAAAATATATCATTTCAGTTTTCATACAGTTTTTTCATTTTATCACTTCACGAACCCACTCTAAGCGATTCCGGATCTAAAAAGTACTAAAATGTTCTAAATGATAAATTCTGACAGTATTCTCTCATTTTCTCTCTCATTTCAATTGGATTCCAATTGGATTTTTCATCGTTTGAGTTTTGCGGCCATTTTTCATTATTGAATTTTTCACCGACTCATACGGCAATGAAAAGTAATTTATCATATGAAAAAAAATTGACATTTGAGGTTGGATTTTCACTAATGGAGAATCGAATTTTCGGTGAAGCTGTGATAAATGTTTTCACTTCACAGCTTCACAGATCGGGAATTGACCCCGGTTAGGGTTAGGTTAGGTAGAATGGGCTGACGGTTGATCTTAATTCCGCCACACTTAGATCAATGTTGTAGATCCATTGTGATGCCCTGACGTATTGTAACGTCCTTGAAACCTATGAATTTATGTCTAGTCGGTATTTAGCCATTTTGTGGCCTTAGTGAAGTTTAAGAGACTGCTTTTTGAAGCGTCTGACAATTCTTCTAGTTCATTGAAAAAATAATTAATTGATAAATAATAATTAATTGACCCCCTAGTCTTGATTCCATTTCAAATGGTATCAAATGGTCTGTGGATTGGGGATATTACTAGAATGAGATTTGGAGGGGGCAATTCATACTGTTGCTACTCTCTTGAGCTGTTCTTTGATTTGAATTGCCATTATATCTTTCGCTTTTGGCCGCCATACCACAGTTCCATACCTTGCTCTTTGTCTGACTACTCCGTTTTATGTTACAGATCCCAGTTTTGCAGATGTCTTTAGGCTGCGTCTATGAGTTGTGAAAAAAAATTGGGTTTTCCAGTCTTCAAAAAACGCTAAATCACAAAAAAAAAACACCTCCGTGTCATTTGAATAAAAATATATGCCATTTAATAGCCCTCAACTTGCCACAGGTTAACCTCAGTCCCCAGGGCTCAAAAGCACTCAGTTAAACATTCAGGGCGAGTTTAAGGGTTTTAAAAAACGCTTTGTGGCAACCATAGGGCGACCCTAGGGCTTCAGCGAACGAACCTTTTATTTTTGGTTCCATGATAGAGCACTGAGGTGACTGTTTGATCCCAACGTATTAAGCCCTAAATAGGGTTCGGGCTTCAGCGCCAAAAAAGCATACATATACTTTTGACTATGTTGCATAATTTTATCATGCAGAAATTTAGGCACAAATCGGTAAAAGAGCTTATGCCACAACGCTTTGGTAAAAAAAAACATTTTGCGGAGTTCACTGTTACTTGACCAAATACTATCGGAAGTGGAAAAACCTTTTAAAATTTAGTTAAGTTGCTATTAAATCTTCCCCCAACGTTCCGGATAATTTTCACATTCATTTAAAACCTTTTGGTGGCCATCTGGCATCTGGAATGAAAACTGTTGTTTTCCAATAAAAGATTCATTATTTTTATGGATGGGGAAACCCTTAATTTTAAAAAAATAATAGAAATGTTGGGGGTGGTATTTTATATATAGACAATGAACGCAAATTTTAAGTAAACTAATGCTTGTATTATGTAATTTTCAGCGACTGATGGAAAGCTATTCTAGTACTGTTGTACACACTTTCCAGGGTCTGTACGTTTTTTTTATTACTCGTACCTAAAATTTAGATGATAGTCGTATAAAACTGTGTTAGACGATCTTGTTTTCTTCTTTTTGCGAACGGAACAATAACTGTCTTATGTGGGCTAGTGGATGGGGCTTCGTCCTTGCATCAGTTATATGTTCTACGTTCAGCGGTAACTAAAGCTTTCCTGAAATTATTATTATTTCGAGACAATTAACATTTCAACGATGATATACCTATAAGCCTCAGCGCTCTGTTTTGTACCCTATCGAGTAGGCGGAAGGATGTTTGAGGAGCACCTTACTAAATATGATAGTTACACTCTAGTTTTGAAAGGATGTCGATTTCAAATAAATATGTGGTCATTCCAACGTTGGTCATCGTTTACACACATAGTAAGTACTGGCAGCTTTTCGGTTTCTTGGATGCATGAATTTATGGATAGTGGCAATGAGGGGATGTTAAGCTTTAACGACAAATGGCAACATTGAGTTTTCGGAGCATTAAACTCTACTCTGTTTTTAATACCTCATGTAACAATAACGTCAAGGTCGAAATTCAATGAGCAAATCATACGCAAACATTCCAGCTCCATTTCTGAAGAGCAAGGACGTGAATTTGGAAACGAATATGAAAAGCTGAGGGTTGAACCGTCAGTGAAACAATTAAGAGGATTAGAAGTTTCAGACAAGAGATCACTAATGAAGATAAGGAAGATAGTTGGAGACAAAATGGAGCACTGAGGACACCAGCATTATAAGTTGGGTATTAAACTTAAGACCATCCAACACAATTTTTATTGAACGGCCCAAAAAGTAGTTTCCAATTTAACGAAAAAGAGACTCATCGATGCCAAAAGACGCATTTCCAATAAAAGAGCTTGATGTCAAACTCTATCAAATGCCTTAGAAATATCAAGCGTAATAATTTCACTTTCTCCAAAACAGTTTAAAAATATGCTATCAAATCATCACTGAACCTTTTGCTACGAAAACCGTCCTGTTGGTCATTGCGAAACTTCAGTTCTTCAAGCCATTTCATGAGTTGACGATGAAGTGCAATCGGACAGTATTTGAAAAGGGAGTAAGATTCGTCTTTTTTTGGGACGGGCTAGACACGTGCAGTTTTCCATCTGCTCGGGAAGAGCCCAGAAGAAGAGGGAAGATAGAAGAGAAAAATGACGGGGATACCATCAGGACCAGCGGATTTATAAATATTGAGATCTTTGAGGACCGAGCAAGTTCGAAAAAATACTATGTGCTTCATCATAGAATTTACAGACTCAAGATCAGGTGGAGCCAATATAATATCAGGAAATGTCGAGTAAGCAGCAAATTGAGCTGCTACCCAATTGGCTTTATCGATGGAGCTGACATACGGAGAGTTCTTGAATACGAGCATTGGAGCCGATGATGTGGTGGAGTTCTTAATGTCTTTAAAAAGGACCAACAATTTCCACTTCCTTTTGGACACAATAATATTTTTTGTTTATGTGAGCATTGCAAATGTTCCAGGCCTGTTTACAGATATTTCAGTTATCTTCTGGGTGGTCGTTTTTACACTAACAAAAATATTCTTCTCTGTTCCTGATCACCTCCTTACAGCTTAAATCAAAATACAAATTATCAGGTTCGTTCGTTGAATTTTACCCCAGGGTTGACCCAAGTTTCTTTGACAAACCTATGAGTTGTCAAAAAAAGCTGGGTTTTCGAGTCCTCAAAAAACACTAAAACACAAAATTACCACACGTTCCCTGTCATTTGAACAAAAATACATGCCATTTGGCAGCCCTGTTCATTACCTAAACTCGCCCAGCAAAAACCTAGGGCGAGTTGTTGAAAAACCCAGGGCAAATCCAGGGGTCAGAAAACACTCAGTTTGACATTCAGGGCGAGTTTAAGTTTTCAAAAGCGCTTTGTGACGACCAGAAAGCGACCCCAGGGCTTCAACCAACGATCCTATTTTTCTGTATGAGAGGAGAACAATAAATCATTGCAAGACAGTAGCTATGTCATCTGTGGAGCCCACTTCATGGATGCCTTGGGTTGCAAGTTGCAAGTAATATTAGTAGCCTGTCTACAACAATTGACCAACAAATCCAATTGCTAAGTCATAAGCCCTTTAAATACGTTAGTCTCCAAAGCTTCAAGCGTTCTATTGTGTCACCCAAAGTCAATATTAAGATAAGAACTACAACTTCCCGCTTGTACAACTGAAAACTATACTTTCATTAAAATGCACGAAATATACCAATACAACGCATCTTATGGCACTAATTAAGGTACGAAAAATCACTTTAATAATAAAATCGACATAATTAAAAAAAAAAAAAATTCACATCAAAAGAATACATTGGTTGCTTAAATTTTCTGATAAACAGGTATGCATAGGTACTATCCAAGAAGTACTTTTCGCATCAAGTATCCGCTAGCACCAGGCTCTGTTCTTCCACTTGTACCAAGCCCTGTTCTTTGTTGTGCTTCCGGTTGAATACACTTTGAAGAGCAGAGATATTGCAATAGAGGCACACGATACTTCCCGCAGAAATCTACAAACTTAATGTGTTCGACACGGTTGTCAAAGAAGACTCCCTTGCAATTTGGATTAACGCAGCAATTGGCACTATTTAAATATTCTAAAACGGAATGAGGAAGGTCTTCAGGACCGTACTTTAGTGTTGTGGCTTTGACAGCTCTGGCAGCTATTTCCATTAAAGAAGGTGGATTGAGTGCCATATCCTGAACGAATCGAACAACCAATGGATTGTCACGAAGACTGAGCTGTAATGGAAAAAAGTTGTTAGAAGTCAAGAAAAAGAAACTTTGTCAGCTTTACGTTACCTCTGTGAGATTCTTAAGAGCGACTATGTCTTTTGGTAAATGTCGAAGACGGTTCTTATGGAGGAGCAGCGATTTGAGGTTCTTCAATCGGGCAATACTTGTGGGAAGACTCTCAATTAAGTTATCACAAAGCACCAACGCTTGGAGCTGACCGAGACAGCCAACAGTATCGGGAACATCGTGGATTAAGTTTCCACCCAACGAAAGGATCTGTAAACTGTAAAATTAGTTTGTTAAATGGCACTTGATTATAAAGAAAAAAGTCAACGAATAAATAAATTTTTGTCCAGATAATAGTGATCAGTGATTGAGTGAGTGAGATCGAATTTTCTTTCAAAATTCGCTTTATATTACACATTATCAATCTCCTGCCATTTTTTATTGATTTCAATTCGTTCAAATTCTGATGAAAGAATATCAAATTGTGGAACTAAAGTGCTCGATTACGTGAGAAGAATTCACATAATTCAGTCACGCATTACTACACATTACAGTGGGCGATAATTTGGCCCCTATTTTTGCTATGCGATACAGCAAAAGCATTTTATGGTATTCATCGCAAAATATCTATTTTCGGATTGCCTGGAGAGAACATTAAAAATATTGAAGGAGATTTTCTATATTACTTAAGTCAAGGACGTTTACGCTTCTAAACTAAAGACTTCTGAGCAATATGACTACTAAATATTATTTGTGTCCGTGGAGGAATGGTTAGCATATCTGCCTGTTACGTGGGAGTTCGAGTCTTGAATCCCAGAAACATTCAATTATTTTTCCGCTGGTTTTGCCTTTAGCAAGGAAATGGCAAGTCCTGCGAGATAATTTACTCATATGGCCACAAAAGTGCTTAGTCTACCAAAGTCAACGAAATTTGTAGGCCTCTTCCATTTCTGGCAAGGTATCGTTGGGGAAAATGTGCTAGGCCCCGGGCTCTTCGAGCTCTTTTGAAAATTCGGCTGGTGGGTATCCTTTGTTTAAATAGCTTCGAAACCTTTCTAATTCTTGTTTTGAATGAAGAATTTTTTTCTGAAAAATATTATAAAATATAATTTGACTACCATTGATTGTTCTTTATCCATGACTAAAGATCCGTGATAACCAAAAAGTGTCTGTTTACGGCATGGATAAAAGATCATGGGCCATTGAAAAATCGTTTCACTTTCCAGTCTATGTATATGTCAATTATAGAAGTCTAATGAATATGTTATTCATGATTTTTCTGACAAGGCGGTGGGCGGTGGGCGGCAGAAATATAATATGGCTCTGTATTGCTACCAGAGCATGGGGCATTTGTTTCGTCTGTCTACAGGCATGCCATCTACGGTTGTGCTCGTGACAGATCCGATCGTTGATTGAAGCCCTCACTGAGGAAACTGGCAGACCTAGCGACGGTTCAGGTCCTGAAAAACTATCTGTGATCCTTGCCGCGCAATTTCATCAGCGATCTCATTTCCAGTTATTATGCCGTGATAGTCCGAAGGCCAAACGAAACTCAAAGAATTAAGTCATCCGACCACATTCGGATGGCTTTTGCATTCCATTTCGAAGTAGTTAAAGGGTTGAGAAGAGTCCTAGGCATAACTTCGCTGTCGCTGCAAACACATATACGTCTCCCCATGCAGCGATTGTTCATAACATTGCTTATAGCCATAGATCCTATGCTATAGAGGTGTGTAGTTATATGCCATCGTTCTCCACAAAAGCAATAGCATCAAATCTATCGTCGGTTTTGGAACCATCTGTGAAGATTCGATAACAGTTCTTTTCAGGCTCAAATTCTGTAGTGGACCAGTCCTGAACCGATGGAAAGTTGACTGAGTATTTTTGACGCAGAGTTTGAGCCTTGGGATCATCGTGTCAGACGGCAAATCCATATTAGACGTGAGGCAAAAGATATGCTGCTTGCGTGTTCCTCAAAACTCCAGTGTGAATTGTGCCAGAGACCACAGCTCTTTAAAAGAGAAATGGTCTTGGGAGTCCACCCGATGATGTAGGTATCAAGGGTATCAAGCGAGTAGCTGGAGAATGTACCAGTACAGCCTAGACAAACTGTTCTTTGAAGTTTGGAGAACGAAGCAATAACGGGAGAGCTTATTCCACCAAACAACTGATGCATAGGAGACAATTCTTACCAAAGCCGTATAGATCCAAAGGACCCTTTTCGGTGAAAGACCCCATGTCTTGCCAAAGGCTCCTTTACATTTCCTTACATGCTTAAACCAAAGAAGCTTGTTATCTAGGATTACTCCAAGCTATTTGAATTCGTTTGACAAGTGGATGTTGACACCATTAAGTGTTAGTTGGGTCAGACCAATCAATTTTCTGCGTCTCGGGAGGAGGACAACCTCAGTTTTAAGAGGATTGACGGAGATACCGTTCCTGGCACACCAGGTGTCGATTAGATTCAGCGCAACCTGTGCTCTGGAGCGGACACCTTGGGGGTTGGAACCAACCAAGAGCACGGCTACCGACAGAACGCGACCTTGTGGACAGCCCTTGTCAATTCCTGTTGCTACGTACTTTCCACACTCTGCTTCAACGATCTGTTCTTTTCTGTTCACTAACATTGCTTTAATCCACAAGTCTAATGATTCGTCCACACCATAGTCTTACGCAAATTCTGGCAATGCCACAAGATTTTCAACTCAAACGACTGTGTTCCTTTATGGAAACAAGAAAACTTGAAGAAAATCAAAGCTTAAATTCGGAAACCAGTTTTTGAAAATATTAGCACATCAGTATATTCCTTGGCAATTGAGCTTTTATAATAGTCACTTCGACAGCAGTATTTGGAAACGTTTACATGCAAACAATGGAAGTACTTTTTTGTTTTGATTTGAGCTTAGTTTTGCGTAATCAATAACGATAAGCGGTGTTTGATCTTTTGCTTTCAAGCGTACACAGCTTCTTGGTAGTCCATAAAAAGTTCTTTGAGCCTAGTTTTTGAATTTTTTCGAGCCTGAAAAATTTTAGTCGTACATCTGGACCCTCAACAAACGAAGTTACTCAAAAAAAAACTTTAAAGCTACGTAATGTCGCTTTCCATTGGACGAATAGAACGGTCCAGGAGCGCGCAGGAGCATTCTCAAACCGTTCCATTGGTGCAAAAAGATCGCCGCTTCTCACGATTCTGAGAAGTGACAGACGCTTCTCGATTTGAAGTGAGAATCAACTCAGAAGCACTAACACATGTTACTCAAATGTCAAAAAGACAAGTTTCTTTAGGGAATATTTTTTAAGAGCCATAGATGTTTCACTCACACAAAGGAAATTACGTTAAACTGAATAGAAACAATTTTGGCTGTTCCATTGGTTTTTAAAATGAGTGTTTCCCCGAGTGAAACCAAAGAAAAAAAGGAAAGCGCTTTGCTTTTGCTCAACTTAACGTTTTGGCTTTGTGTGAGTGAAACACCAATAGCAGATAAAAAATATTTCCTGTGGAAACTTTTCTTTTTGACATTTGGGTAACATGTATTAGTGCTTCTTGAGTCGCTTCTCACTTCAAATCGAAAAGCGGCTGTCACTCCTCAGAATCATGAGAAGCGATGTTTTTGGCATCAATTGAACGGTTTGAGAATGCTTCTGGACGCTCCTGTGCCCCTGTTCTGTAACTATCGCCTCGATAAAAGTAGGCGATAAACGTTGGAAAATGGAACGAAATCCTACTAAATTCATAGAATTTCGTTCCATTTTCCATCGGTTATTGCAACGAGTTACAGAACAGGGGCACTGGACGGTTCTTTTCGTCCAATGGAAAGCGACATAAGTATGACGACGCAGTTAGCTGCTTTAACTCAAATTGCTTTTGAGTGCTGACAACTCGATTGTCGAACCGCTTGAGGTTTGGTTTTCCTCTATTTTAACATCTATGTAAATGAGTTAGTAGTTGAAATCAATAAAATCATTATATGAAATTGAATATTATGAATAATCGATTCTAATTCTGCAATGATGCTCAGTCCTTATTCCGGCAATTGCTCAGAAAAACACCTGATTCCTTTTTGTTTTTTTAAATCTATGAGTTAAGTTCCTTTTCTAGAAATGTTAGGGTTAAAACTTAAAAGACACATCAAAGCAATCGGGATTGCGATTGAAAAGTACCTCGTTTTATATCTACGGTTCACACGAACTCGAAAAGAATTCAATCTATGACGTGATGTCTTGTGTCAAATATCAAGTGCGTCAATTATCAATTCTCTTGAAACAATCTTTATGAACTTTTTGTAGAACTCTAGGCCCACCAAGAGTTTTTTATGTCTGGTCTGATACCACACGGCTCCTAAATGATAACCTTCTAGCTTTTAATTCATATTCATAATCCAACAATACGGTTTTTGATTTTCAACTATGCTGTACCTACGAGACATTACTTTACTTTCTATTTTATGTTCCTGTTGTGAAGTGCCTTTATTGCGAGCTTATCAGTAAATTTGTTTACTTTTTTCATGTAGTAAGTTTTTGCATGGCATGCAGATGTATGATAAGGATCTAAAACAAAAATATTTTCTGTTTTTTTTTGTAGTTGACTATAAGATTTTATAATTTGAGTTAAGAAATGCTAATTGTAAACACGCGCACATATTCATTCATATACTCTGATCAAAATAGAAAGTAAGAAGAGGCGGTAGGCAAGTATTTTAGGAGGACTTTGCGTCAGTAAAAACGCTTTTGGTGCATCGCTGATGAGAATTAAGCTACGTGCAGACGGCATATAAAAGCCGCACATGTTTGCGGTTCTGACGTCATTTTTACGTCATCATTTGCGAATATTGACGCATATCGTCTGAACACCCTTTTGGGACAGTCCGCACATGTACGCAAATGGTTTGCGGACGATGTGCGACAGCAAAACCGCACATAAATGTGCGGCTTTTTCGCAAATCGTCTGAACACCCTCGCACATTTTTTGTGACAGTTTGCGTGCATGTGCGTGCATGTGCGATCTTCAAAATCATGTGCGGTGACACGAAAATAGGACAACGCAAATGTGCATATTTTACGCAAATCAGTAGTGCTTGTACAGCATAGTTGTGATCGGTTTTCAATTTAAAAAAATTATAAAATGAGCGAAGCGAAGTGTGTTGGTAGTAGACTGTTTTTATTTTCATGAATACAATACTGAAATAATTATTAGGTCTCTTGGGTATTATGTTTTTTTTTTTTTTTTTACTTGAGTATTTTATTTATTTATTTAGTTAATCTTTTTTCTACTGATTAATTATGAAAAAATTAAAACTGATTGCAGATAAATCACATCCAATGCCAAAACAGCAGTAGTTCCCCCTCTTTCTTTTCAACATTTTCAAATAATTTCAGCACTTTTAAATTTATGTACGGATTAGCTCAACCCATGAATAAAACACAAAATTCAAACAATTTATTGAATTAACGCAAACTTGCATATGAACGCAAATGGGTGATGTGCGGATTTTTCTGCATATCGTGTGAACACGTCGCACATCGACCGAAAAATTTGCGTATTCATTTGCGTACATTTGATGTGCGAGCAAATCAACGCAAACTAATGTGCGGCTTTTGGGACAGATTCCGCACATCGTCTGAACACACTTACATGCGAGTTTGCGTACACTGATTTACGTATAGCATTTGCGTTGAATTTACAACTTTTTATGTGACGTCAGAACCGCACATATGTGCGGCTTTTTATATGCCGTCTGCACGTAGCTTTAGGGTTGGTACAAAAATGTAAAAGGACTATTTCAATTACAAGAAAACCATAAATTACAAATATTGCGATTCATGTCGGTTTCCATTGGACGAAAAGAACCGTCCAGGAGCATTCTCAAACCGTTCCATTGGTGCAAAAAGATCGCTTCTCATGATTCTGAAGAGTGACAGCCGCTTCTCGATTTGAAGAGAGAATCGACTCAGAAGCACTAACAAATGTTACTCAAATGTCAAAATGAAAAGTTTTTTCAAGGAATATTTTTTAAGAGCCATAGGTGTTTCACTCACACAAAGGAAATTACGTTAATCTGAATAGAAACAATTTTGGCTGTTCCATTGGTTTTTAAAATGAGTGCTTCCCCGAGTGAAACCAATGGAAAGCGCCATAATTGAAGTGAGAATTCACTCAAAGTTGACAGTTATCGAATTGCAAAGGCAAAAATATCGGATTGATCAATAAGTTGTCAAAAAAGCCTAGGTTTTGGGTTTGACATTCAAATCGAAAACTTGTTGTTTTCAACAACAAACCAAGTGCTCATCATAGCTGAGTAAAGAGTCAAAAAAGTCAGTCAGAACCTGGAATGGATTTTTGAAACTCTTTTTAAAAATTTAACCTTTAAGGTGGAAAAATTGCCATAGGTCTTTAAATTATTTTGGTCTTGTTTTGAACTTTGTGATTCACCGTCAAAGTTCAGCTTCCTCAAATGTTTTCAAATCCCAGAAAATATTGTGCTCTCTTTTAATGAATTTCTTACTTAAATCTAATTTCATGGCTCTGTTACCAATGGAACATTGTACTAGTCGACTTAGTTCTTAATCCCAATAATAGAGTCAACTCGTACCCCGTTTCACTGAAACATCACCCTCAATTTTTGTCCTTGAGTGTCTTTTTTGAATTGACGCCTATTTCTGGATGCTGTTGAATTTCAATAATTCCACTTTTTTATTGTACATAGTTCTTACTTTGATGGCAAATAATGTTCACTGTCAGTTTGCAATGACACTTTCAACATTCTCAACAGAAAAAACAGTTATAAATAGAAAAAAATCCAAAACACTTTTTCAAACTAACCGACAAAAAAATGGGGCCGAGGGTTCCCGGTCGTGAGCTACTGGTCTCATTTCGCTTGTGGACAAAATGGCACTACCTGGCCACGGTTGACTCTCTGGTTTAACTCTGTGCCCAAATATCACAATTGACATTCTGGTTGTACTCTGTTCCCAATACCATGTTAAGGTTGATGTTACTCTTTAGAGTACAACAAAAAAAAGTTCCGCCCCCGAATTTTTGAAAAAAAAAACTTTTTATTGTCATGTGTTTGTCGGATTGTTTAACTATGATTACTCTAAGCTGAATTGGAAGTTTCGAAAAGAGATTGCGAGTGATTTAAATGACATATACCTAATGTTGTGTAATGTAGTGGTGGTGGTTTAATGGTTGGCATGCCTGCCTGTTACGCGGGAGGTTCGTGGTTCACCTCCCAACTAAGAAAACAAAAAATGTTTCTTAACGGATATCACCTTTCGCGATGAATTGGCAAGTTCTCCGATGGCAAATTCATTGCCATGAAAAGCGCTTTCTCGATTAGCCGTTCGAAATCGGCAGAAAATTATAGGTCCCTGCATTCTCCTACAAGGCATGGTTATGAGAAATACGCAAAGTTCTGGGGCTCACCGCTCTGTTACACCAACCTATTTGTTTTATTTTTTTATCATTTTGCGTAAGGAACTAACAAGTTCTCCTCGAATGTTTACAGAACCCATTGAACGTACTGAAAAAATTACACAATTTGACGAAAGTCAAATTCCCTAGAATGATTTTAAAAAGTTTAAAAGAATCTTTCCGTCTGTTAGCTCTAATAACGAATATATATAATATATTTTCGCTAACGTCCCTAGTCTACTACCAAACTAAACTAAAACTAGTGTTTTTCTAAGCTTAAAAATTGTCTAACTTTTGTTTTTTGACCTTGAGCCAATACAAATACAACTTAACTAATATTTGTGGAAATACCCTGATTCATTGGGTGTTTTGTAAATTTAAAAAAAAGCTAAAAAGCAACATGGTTATTATTTTACTGTTTTAAACTTGGGGCGTTAACAAGCTCACCAATCAGACTGTCCAGTCGCGACTGATGAACTGTTTCGATATAGATACGAAATGCGATACACATGACATGATTGTTTTTTATTTTAGCTTTACATGATTGTTTTTGTCTCAACGAAAAGAAAGCGTTTGATAAGAAAACTTCCTAAGCAAGAGAAAAAAATTCTTTTGTGTTTTGTCTTCAAAATATAAGCCACAGTAGCTCCTGGAAATAAAACAACTCTGAAACTAAAATTTACCTATGCATTTTCCATATATCCTTTGAAATGCTTGGAATCTTATTACCACCAGCGTAAAGATATCTCAAATGTCTTAGTTCCAGTATTTGATCTGGAAAGTGTGTAAGCAAATTCCCGCTCAAATTCAACTCCTTCAAAGCTGAATTCCTTGAAACCAATGACTTTGGCAATGAATCATTTGTGAGAAGATTATTTTTTGCAATTAACGTCACTAAAGGAAGAGAACAAATTTCATCTGGCAACTCAGTCAAGGTATTCGAACTCAGATCGAGTACTTTCAAATTTACAAAATTTTTGATTGCCGATGGAATTAATTTCAGACGATTGTGATTCAAGAACATTGTTTCGATGTCCTTTTGACTTTTCAATTTGGACTTTGTCTCCGAGTTGAGATCGTCTTCGAGAGTGATCGCGATCAAATTCATTCGACCGTAATTGAGTGTTTTTAATTCCCGAGTATCGGTATCACTACTATCAGATGTGTAAACTTCCATTTTAATTTTGATTGATTTTTGTTAATTGTAAAGAAGACTAATAAATTGAAAATAGGAGGAAAAGTTGTGAAATTCTAATTAAATTATGTAAATAAAATCACATCGCGATTTGCCCACGATCGCTTTTGAGCTCAAACTGACACTGATAGTCCCTCTTGTTCTCGGAAAAGTATGTAGATTTTTGTGCGCAGCTATCAGTTGGGTATTAAATCAGATCAAAAAACGCAGAAATAGAACAGACGATGATAAAGCCGAGCTAATCAGTGGAAGCTGTTCTATACATGCAAATGTTGACAACAGTCGTTTCGTTATCAGGTTTGAAACTTGTGCGGTGATCTTTTCGAATGGACTATCTGATTATTGTTAGAAATTTTATTTTTACAATATGGGTTATTGGAATTTAGTCACAATATCGGTTGCAGACAAAGATCTGTAAGAGTTACAGTCTGGCGTACTATTTTTCCGGTATTTTCATTTCTTTTTCTGATGGAAATGCTTTTCATATAATTTTTGATGAAACCATTTTTTTAATTTTTTCTAAGTATGGTTTTGACGAAGAGAAGCGTCTTGGAGTTTTCAGTTGCGTTCTCAGATACTACATTTAAACTAAAGCGTTTTGAAAAACGAATCCATTCTAAAATAGCTAATCCATGTAACGCAAATGTCAAAAAGTGATACTCTTACATAAAGACAGTAAGTTGAGCTCCATACGGAGCAATGACAAAGGTCAAAAATTTTTAATAGATCTACTAAGATTGCTGATGTGTTCACAAAAGTGTGCAAGGGTAAAACCTACTAGTACGACTTTCATAAATTCTAATGTCTAATTTCGTTGGTATAAATCTATAGTCAGTGCCTTCCGAAGAGATAGTGCTGGCTTTGGTTATTATCACTTTGACTTTGAAATAATGTCACTAAATGATTCAAGAGCTATTTTCTGATAGTGTCCGAAATAAGAATCATTTGAAGGCGATTTCAATTTTTTTTTTTTTTTTGTCAGGAGGAAATCTTTAAAAGAAACTTGGCACTTTGGCAGTATTCGACACCAAGTAGTGTGTGATTCTTACCTCACTAAAAACTCCTCGTAATCAGAACCAATCTATGAACGATCGACAACAGATTTTTCTTTCTCAATAATATAATCGCTTTAAGGGAAGCTCAAACTTTTAATGCTTCCCACGACTTTTAGACCATTAGCTCGTGTGGCTTGGTTCTTCTTAATTTCCGAACATTGCCTCTCGTATTTAGTATGGACTTAATTTCAGAGTTGATATGACCATGCAGTCACTGATTGTGTGAAACAGCATGTTTTCTTACAACTTCTGTAACCGTTTCTATTTGTAGGTCACTATGTAAACCGCTATTTCTTATATGTATATCATGGTGCATTTACTATTCCACGAAGGACTTTGTTTTGGAACTTTTGGATGATTTCAGTATTTGTTTTCTTTGTACAGCCCCATAATTGGATTCCATAGGTCCAAACAGGTCTAAGTACTTGTTTATAAAGCATTATTTTATTTTCGACAGATAAGTCAGAATTTCTACCGAGTAACCAGTACATTTTTCTATATTTCAAGTTGAGCTCTTCCCTTTTCTTTTTGATATGATCTTTCCATTTTAGCTTTGCATCCAAATTCATCTCAAGGTATTTGGCCGTATTGGCGTAAGGTACAGCTTGATTGTTGATGAATATTTGAACGTAGCTTAACTTTTTATTTGTAAAGTTTATATGTGCAAATTTAGCTTCATTGAGCTTGATACGCCATTTATTGGTCCAATCACTAACGGTGTCGACGGCATTTTGCAATTTCTCAGCAGCCTTGACGACGCACTTACTGGATGCGAAAACTGCAGTATCATCTGCAAAAGTAGCGATAATGGTGTTGTTGTCCATCCAAATCTTTTTCTTTCTTTTCTGACGTTAAGAGCCAGATCGTGATCTTAGAGGAATTTCAGCGCACCACTTTACACTGGTAATCCTTTCGTGTTGACTTCAGAAAGCATCAGCAAGCCTAACGGTTTTGCTTCATATCTGAGGCCAACCAAATGCATATGTCGTTAAATTTGACTGTACCAGCAGTGATTTGGTCTGCCTTTTTTTTGTTCGTCGCAATCGTGTCTGAGCGTTGTATGATGTTACCTTTTTGACCTGTTTCTCTGGACTTCTCCTTTGAACAAGACAATATCAACTTAACCGATGCGATGGTGCTCTATTTGAATTTTGAAGGCTTCATAACCTCCCCCCTCCACATAAGATTAAGCCCATAGTTCCAAAGTCTGTTTCAATGAGCTCTTCACAGAAACAATATAGGCAAAGCCTCACACATGACGAGGAAATAATCCTTAGCGACTTTACAGTTTACAATCGGCAAGTGTGGTCTGTACTACAAACTTTAAAACCTACTCAGGCCATCAAAGTTTTGGGTTTCACTCGTTCTTTAAAACGAAGTTTTCGGTTCAACAAAGAATTCAAGCAGGCAAAAAGCAAGGCAAGTATTGAAGCAAAAGATAACAAGATCTGCCTTTGACCGGTGTAACGAGGTTTACTTGGAGAAAGGAAGGGAAGACACCGAATTCTCAAAAGTGGAGCATGAGAAGCGTTCGTTTGAGGAAATTGAGAGGTGCCATTACAGAAATGACATTCAGAAGTTCTACCAAAAGGCTTAAAGATCGTTCCAGGGTGGTAACACTTGAACTCATGCCTGTAAAGAGCAATAAGGATCACAGCTCGACGCCAAACTTTTTAATTCAGCTAGAGATTAGTTGGAAAGCACCAGCTGATCTGCATGATATGGTCAGAACAAAGCATCTCCGATGGAACGTTAGTATCGTCCCTCTCTTTATAAAAATATAATCCTCCTTAACGTCTGATATAAGATTTTGTCTTCTGAAATATGTGAACGTCTGAGGCCCAATGCCGGCAATTTGAACGTCCTTATCAATGTGGTTTTAGATCACAAAAGTCAACGAAAGACTAAATATTCACTTAAAACAGATCGTAGAAAAAACACGGTAATATAAGGTTTTTCATCGAAGCCCTAGGGTCGCCCTGGGGTCGCCCTGGGGTCGCCCCAGAGCGTTTTTTGAGAAGCCTAAAGTCACCCACGATGTCAAATTGAGTGTTTTTTGAGCCCTAGGGTTGACATAGGTTTTCCCTCAACTCGTCCTAGGTTTCTGCTGTGGCGATTTGAGGGCTGTTTGGATGTGTGGTGATTTGTGGTTTGGCGTTTTTTGAGGACAGGAAAATCATAGGGTTGTCAAGAAAACCTGGGGAAAGTTCAACGAACGGACCTATAATATCGATATACACCATCTTTTTATCCACTTCAAGGTCACGTATGACCTTATTTACAGAGACGAAGCGAAGAAATTGAAAATCTAACTCCACAAACAATAATTACCATCACTATAAGGAAAAATCGCTACTTAAATTTTTTACTTGTCATTTTCAAGTCTTAGTCATTTCACGAGAAATTTGAATGAGAAATGTCAGTTGGTACAATGGGTGTGTTCGGTGAGTATACCTTTGTGAGTGTACGTACATTTTGTGAACTAAATTTTTGTCAAGGAAGGTAAATCTGTTCCCAATTGTTAGCATGTATACGTGTTTGTAGCTACACCAAACAGACCAAACGACAGCTTTTGCCATTTTCGATAACATTTCCAAAAAAAAAATTGTTTGGTAGCACATTTTTTGTTATTGCGATAAGGAAATAAGCTCGATTAAATTATGAGGCTAAGGAAAACTCAGACAGCTAAATTTTCGTTGTATTTAGCAGGCAAATTTTTGTAAGCCGCCAGGGCTTTAGAAGAAAGACACACATAAACATGATTTTATATTTTTTTTATTCTGTTTATCAATAAAATCACATCTTCACTACTACTACTACTTGTAAGATATGAATGC
This sequence comes from Melanostoma mellinum, assembly GCA_914767635.1. Taxonomy (NCBI): domain Eukaryota; kingdom Metazoa; phylum Arthropoda; class Insecta; order Diptera; family Syrphidae; genus Melanostoma; species Melanostoma mellinum. Next base: position 55,766,888 of record OU612059.1, on the reverse strand, counting down.
TCCATTCAGACAAATAGAGTAGATTTCGGAGGCGCATACGTGGATTCTGTAACTTTCTAGACGACTAGGGTTCATGCAGTTTGCTTTCAGCGATAGCTGTTTTACTATCGTCTTATAAGTTTTGGTAACTTTTTTTAGTTCTTAACCACGTTTTTTACCCAATTCAAACGACAGCCGCAGCCGCCTTAAACGTTACGTAATGAACCCCAAAATAAACCAAAAAATGTTTTCTTTGCATAAAAATCTTCCTCTTTATTTACACACTCATTTGCTCATTAAAAAAATACAAAAAAATATGATTTTTCAACATTGTTAATTTCATTCGTGTTAATAGATTCCACCAGAAATCCCAGGTCCATACTGATAGCCACCACTACCTGCGACAACTGGAACTGGTGTCGGCAGTCCACCCAATCCAAGACCACCACCTACGATGCTACTCCCAAACTGACTATTGTAGTAGCTTGATGGATACGAGTTATAATATCCTTGTCGAGAATACGGGTATACACTTCCAAGTCCTGATCTAGTATATCCAGTTGTTGGGTAACCTCCACTATATCCATTTAGACCATTGTAGCCAGCATATCCGGTGTTATACCCACTGTTGTAGAATCCCGGGTTGGTGTAGCTTGAAATACCTAAATACCGATATTATACACAAAAACCTGTCATTATATCAAATGGTTTGACTGACCTCCAAGGCCAGCTACTCTGGGAGGTGTGTAGGGACTAACGTAGCCAGAATTGTAACCGCCAATACCACCAGTGTATCCAATACCACCATTATATCCTGAAATTCCACTGTATCCAACGCCACCTAAAGTTCCATCAACACCTAGTCCACTGGTGTAGCCTCCAAGTGTGTTATATCCTGAGTTATAGCCGATACCACGTTTTTCTTGCTTCTTCTCGAGGTTCGATGATGCAAAGTTCACTTCAGATGGTGAATTTTCAGAGTCTGAAGCCGTTTCCTCGGATTGAACAGCGACAGCAACGAAAAGGACAGCGTAAATTATCTTTTGATACAAGACAGTACATTAGAAACCATTTCAAATGTCCAAAGGACATACAACTCACAAAACACTTCATTTCTAATCAATTCACTTTGGTTCTATAGGAGAGTTCTTAGGTTAATGTTAATCCAAAAGATTCGAATCGAAAACTGATGCTGTACAATTGTTTCTAGCTGGCTTTTATATGGCTATCCTAAAGTCAAGTCGAATCTATTAGTCAGCCCATTGTAAAGAATGAATTGCTCTAACACACTAGCTTAGAAGCGTGGAAATTGCGTAGTGTATCGTGTAGATACATCAGCTGAAACCCAACTACACTGTACACATTGATGGTCACAATACAAACCGATTATACAGGGTAACAATGCTATCCATTGAATATGGGAATTTTTCGGCTGGCTGCGGGTTCGTGTTGTTTTATTTACTCATAAAAGTTTTCTACTGGAAGTGGGCTGGCTAACTTACAAGCAAATATTGCCAAACAGTTGAAAGGTCTTTCAAATAAAACAAATAAAATCTGTAGTTAGTTTCTTTTTTTGGACCGGGGTATTTTAAAATAAAGTTTACTGCATGTTTTTTAATGAAGCCATTTATTTGGACTTTCGTTTTAAATCACAAAGATTGTAGGTAGCTTGAGTCTGATCCAAACAGCCTCCTAGGAAGTGAGCCAAGAGTAAACATGTTTGTAATCCTGAAATGGTTTCAAAGTCATAATGACCAATCGGTAGCCTGCTAAACGCTTCTGAGTTTCTGAAAGCGTTCCCTTGACATCAAATTGGTTTACGCATTCTGTGAGCAGGTATGTATAATAAAAACTTTGTGGTTATGCCTGTACATAATTATACTGAAGTTAGTTTACTCAGCCAGTTAGCCAGGCTTAAGCTTTCTGCAAGCTAAAATGAAATAACAAAGAAAAACTATATATATATATATATAGTTTTTCAGACAATCAAAATTTTTTCGGCCTTTGATTAGTCAGTAGGAAGTAGGTCAGTTTTTCATTTGACTTCTACCAAATTAGAGGCTGAAAAAGTTTTAAAAAAGTTGAAAAGTTACTTCTAGTTTTGAGAGCAAATCAGATACTTTTCCGTTTCGTCCTGAGAGTGCTGCGATTATTGTTTATTAAAATAAAATAAAAAATAAATAGGGTGACGCAACAGAGCGAGGAGCACCTGGACCTATAGCGCATTTTTCACATCCATCCCTTGTGAGGGGATGGAGGGGACCTACATACAATTTTCTGCCGTTTCCGAACGGCTAATAATTGAGAAAGCACTTTTCATTTCAATTAATTTACTAACGGAGAACTTGCCAATTCCTCGCGAAAGGCGATACCCGTGGAAAAACATTTTTGCCTCTGCTGGGATTCGAACCTCGAACCTTTGGGGTAGGTAGCAGGTGGATATGCTAACCATCACGGTACGGGTACCACAACATCTTTTATTATCAATATAAAAAAAGGTACAAAATGCAGCCTTGATGTACACCACTTCGAAGTTAGCATAAAACAAGATACTTTGTACCTACCAACTGGCACTCTATTATGTAGGTAGCCTTTTAACTTCTCTGATTTTTCTGATTTCTGAGCAAAAATTTTAAATGAATTCCGAGTTTAGTAAACCTTTTCCAAATCGATATAAATCAGCTATATTTGGTATCTGAACTTGAAGTAGATACTGCTTCAAATTTCAAAATGATCCGCGCAAGGTATGGTCAACGTAGGAGTATATAGAACGGAAACCTACTTTTCGGCTTTGAGACTTGATTCGAAGGATTCTATTAGTTAGTCAAAATCAATTTGGCAGCTGCTGGAAGAATGCTTGTGACCTTCTCGAGTATACTAAAGATCCAAATGATATATGGGCGGCAATATGTGTGTGACTATGGAATTCTGGTGATTGGGCACTCTAGGATACTCTTTTGATCTCTGGATTTTTTTGCAACAGGGATGGAGAGCTGTCTTCACTTTGAACGGAAACGGAATGTCTGTTGAAGTTTCGTACCTTTCCATATTCTTTGACACATAGCTCTACGGCCTCTTCAGACTGTGCAGTTAGTGTATTGACGCGTGGAGCTAGATTTGGAATTCAGTTATATAAGCCTGATGCGGTTATTTTAACTTAGAGTGAAATGTTTGAGCGATCCGTTACACAATAACGAACTGCTTTGGTTCTATCACCATTTAGCGACAAAGCCTCTGCCTCCGGGTTGTCAAAATATTCTTTCAGTGGTCTTCAGAGGTAAATTACAGCTGTCAGCGGATTTTCTGTAATGTGGTCACTGGATTCATGGTGATCGTTGGGTACCCACATGATGAGAATGGGGATTAGCACACTCGACTTATGTAGAGGATGTCAAGATGAGAAGGCAGAGGAAGGATCATTCCACTTCCTCTGTGAGTGTCCTAGCTTGGCCCACACTAGGAAAAAAACCCTCGGAGAATACTTCCTCGACGAACTGGGCGACATCTCTAATTTCCCATTGAGCAACGTCCTGGCATTTATTCAGGGCTCCAAATGGTTCAGTGGGGGTTCCCTACCCCAATAAACCAATCACCAACCCAACCCTCTACCTCTTCAATCCTCTCACCTCCTCATCCTCTGTTTTCCCGGGTAGCACAATGGATCCTTGAGATCCGAGTGAGGTGCTGCTACTTGTGGCTGCACCCCCCATGCAACCTAACCTAACCTAGTGTCTCACAGCTTAAATGATGCACACCTTTTTTTGTTGAAAAATTAAAAAAAAAACTCAAGAAAAACTGGTGAATTGAATACAAAACAAATTTAATCTTATGAACTAAGCCTATTCAAATACGATAATAAAGAATAAAGAAGATAAATCACATTTTTATCATTTAAACAAAACTGTATTCTCTTTACTTATCAAAAACAATCTCACAGCTAAAATGATGCAAAATGTAAAATCAAACAAAAATTCCATTTCGAAAGCAATAAAAAAAAAATAGGTTAAATTAATATTTTTTCGGGTAGGTATCCCTTTTCCTTCAGCACTGAGTCCAATCTCTTTGGCATGGATTCCACGAGCTTTTTTGTATATTCCGAAGAAATGAGTCCTTAAGTAGATATTTTTGTCTATATTTTCTTTGATAAAAATTAAGTTTCCTACACCAGCTGAGGACATATACTGCCCCAAACCATAACGTGATTTTTTTCTGGAAATCCATATTTGGAGCTCTAAATCGTTACCGTGTCATGGCTTTCCAAGTTCTCAAAATCAGAAAGAAAAACTGACAAGGAAATCTTCATTGAACCAAGATAAGGAAAGGAAAAGCAACATAAATCCTGCTTCTTAATACACTAAGCAAGGGATACTCCGCGTTTCCCAAAGATCAAAATAAAAAATACACTCTTAACCACAAAAAGATAAACATAAACATAAGAAATTTTCTAATTAATCATATATTTACAACAGGAAACCAATTAACATTAGAACCATTCAGACATTAGGGCCGTTAGTTGGACAGACTTTGCTTGATGGATGTTGGATGGTCGGATGTAGTTTGCGTTCAGACTTATCAAACTTGTTGTCCAACTTTATGTCATATCCCATATGTTTCTCCGCTCCGTCCAACTTCAACATTTTTAAAAATATTTGAAAACCATCCAACAAGTTGGTTAAGTGGTCGTCTGACGGTTACATTATCAAACATTTATCGTTCAAGTCAAAGTCTGTCCAACTTATTGTATAGTCTGAACGGCCCTATTAACAAAATACATAGTACAAGTTCACGTTTATTTACCTCCCCGCTTTGATGCACAATCCATTTATTTAAGCAATCATTTTCTACGCTTGTTATATTGTTTGATATTGCTTTCTAATTTACCCTGTTCGGATAACTACCTTACTTACACAAAATAAAAATCAAACATTCCTTGTTTAGTTTCAAAATCAGAACAGCAGCAAAACTGACTTCACAGCAATTGAAATGTCATCAATGGCCAACAAAAACACAGACAATACTACATACTAGCTCTGTTACGAACGCTTTTAAGGTATTAAAGCGGGTCCTTTTAACAGCAGGCACGTAACCGGGGTTAAATAACTAACTTTCCCGGTTGATTGCACATAAAAGATAGCAAAACCTAAGAAGTACTTAGGAGCACTGTATACAAATAAATTATGTATTTTCTTTCAACTTGCTTCTTAGACACTTTTCTAGTTTACCCCTATAATAGATACAAGTACTCAACATTAATTTTCAAAATTTCACAAAATTTAGCTTTTCTTTCTTGGTTTTATATATTTTTTTAAATTTTTTCTTCCGCTAATTAATAATAAAGTGCATTTCCCTGGTGCGAGTGCTCTGGAAAACCAGTCCAGCCAGAGCGCTTATGTCGATTCCCTCTATATGTCCCATAGCCTTCGTATAGTCTCGGGAAATGCGCACTCTTCTAGCTATACCCATGTCGTGGACAGGATTATTCAGTTGCTTGTTGAATATTCTTCTGCCCGCATTGTCTTCACAATGAACAAGGGTTTTCTCATCCTATTTGAATAAGGTCCATATACTTTCACACCCCACGTATAGTAGGATCATGGTATTATAAAGGGTTGCCTTTTTTTTAAGCGAGGGTTTGATTTCTCAATTGCCTTCTTAATTCAAAGAATCAGAGATTGGCAAGAGTAATCTCCGTTAAAAGATAAGTTATGCATCTGTATGTGTGGTTGCGAGAGGAGCTCTTAGAAAAAGTTTCTTTAAGTTCAACTTTTTTCATCAGTGATGAACACGAATTCTTAAAGCTGACCTTGAATTTTTGGCTCTAAAGAAATGTCCTTTTTTTGTTCCCAAGTAGGCACACCAGTGTTTATTCAAAACACACAACAAAATTTCCAAATGAATGCTTCTTGTTGTAATATTTTGGAGAGCAAATTGGATTGATACTGTCCACCTGCGTGATGATGAATATTGTTTAGCTTGTTACGTTGCTTGTTGAGTTACTACCCACCAATTAGCACCAAACTTATGCAGAAACGTTTGCTGCTAATAAAAAAAAAAAAAAACACCCATACCGTTTATAACAATAGCTCTCTTCAGATAAAGTTCACTGAGCTGTGAGTAGTGAATAAAAAATTTCAGAAAAAAATATTCTAGCTTGCACTTGCCATTGACCCCAAACAATTTTTTCTCACAATTTAGTCATGCTCACGTTGCTCCTAAAGTACATTGCACAGTTTGTGGGTGTTAGTGATAGAATTGAAGGTACACGCATTCAATCAAGCTATAGCCTCCCCTTTCGAGTTCAAATAAAACCGCATGTCCGCCTCCAAGTTGTCAACATCTCAGCGGAATATTCGCAAGCTCGAGCTGCAAAAATTGATGCAATCATGGAGCAAATACGAAAAATGCAATTTGTTATTTTGAACTTGTCCTGCATTATTCTGATGTGGTCGTACGTCTCGTCTTATGGTCGTCGTACCTAGACCAAATGTTAAGGTTGACTCGCTTCATTGTGGTTAGCGAGAGAGCGTTAGGCAGAAGTGAGGCGTTCAACATCAAATTGCATTGTTTACTTCTTAAAAGGCCTATGTATGTTTATCTACGTCATTATGGTTAACAAGTAACCATTGTTTATGATGCATTGTCTATGGGAAAGCTTCAGTGCTGGGCGATGCGATGGGAAGATTGGCAAAGCAACATCTGGACAGAAGATTCAGATTTATTGCATTATTACGTGTGTTTATTGTTGCTAAAGGATTTATTAAATATTTTTGTATTTTTATTTTACAACAGCAAACAAAAAAAAAGAAAAGATATCGATTGTCGAGATTGAAACTATCTCACGCTGATGGGTGACGTGTTTATGGGGAGGTACACAGCCATAGACGAACGTGCCGTTCAATTAACACCAGCCTTGAGAACTACCACAAGCTTTTCCTAAGCATAATTCTTGACAGAATAGTGAAGTGAATCAATTTGCAAATTGTTTCACTGGAACTTACTTAGCAATGGATGAGCGAGAGTTGGCTCCAGTTCAATTAAGGTGTGTTTTGCAAGGTTGATTGGATCTAATTAGATATTAAATAAATGCAGGGCAAACTGTTTCATTATTTCCGTTGAGAAATTACCTGCCCATTGATTTGCGGGGTGTAGTTAGGCTTAGGGTGTTTTTAAATGAAGCACTTGTTGTGTTGTATTCTTAATAAGGAATTCCACAAAATTTCGTAGATGTTGCTGTTTGTTTTAGGAGAATTTTAGGAAAGCTATAGAAACACTAAAAAATAAAAATTTTAACGAATATAGTCCGTTACATGTAAACTTATGCTAAAGCAAGAGGCTACGGACAGAACAAATCACAGGTGGAACAATATCACCACGTGCGTGGCAACAAAACGTATATGGCCAGGACTAGATCCAAAACGCACAAGACATTTGTTATCCATTACCAGATTGCAAGTTAGCTCCGTAATCAATGTCATTACCGGACATTGTCTGATAGGAAGACACGCCATAAGACTTGGCATTCCCTCTAATGACTTCTGCAGAAGTTGCTTAGATGAGGAGAAGGAGGAGACAATCCCACATCTCCTCTGCTCATGTCCTGCTTTCTCTTTTAAAAGAAAGCGGCATCTGGGGAAATATTTTCTTGATGATCCAAGCGATCTGGCGAACACAGATCCCCTGCATTTCCTTCGCTTTATTAAAAGCTCCAAATGGTTTTGTTAAGTGAGGTACTCCCTCGCATAATTTCTATGGTATCACAATGGACCTACTATTGGTCTAAGTGTGTCAGGTGTATTTCTGACAGCCATTGTAACCTAACCTAACCTAACCTAGTCCGTTGAATATAAGTCAGACTTGCCCTAGTATTCCGTGACAACCCCATGGGTTGTTTATCTAGGCGGTGAGGTGACCGTCGGATCACTTATAGCTCATCCTCTAATGGGTACAATTATACTTAGAATCAAAAGAGATTCTCTAGGCAAAGACAACGCACCCGGGGTGCCTATTTGAGAACGTGGCCACTTGCGGTGCATTTTTTCAACCATGACTTATCTCAACCCAGTAAATGGTCAAAAATAGTACCAAACCTTAGAGCTCGATGAGATAAGACCATAAAAATATTGGAACACCTAGCCGTGCCAAAGCATAGGGAAGGCACCCTCATTTTTAACTGTAACGTTATTCGATCATGACTTTGCTCATAAAGTTAATGGTTGAAGCAGGTACAATTAAAGGCCTGAAGGTTTTCCTTCCGAAGATATTGGGGTGCCTTGAGTCAGCCGTGGCGACAAAGTCGCAGCCTCAAAAGAACGAAAAACGTATACCAAGAGTATTTAGCATATAAATCATCATAATTCAATTAAATTTGATCCTGAATGTAAGCTAAGGTTCGATGTTTTACAGTTTTCAAAGTCTGTGAAAGGTCAGAAAAATCAGTGGTATTGATTTTTTATTTTGTTTCTTAAATTCGATTTCTAGCAAACACTTAAGCTTTTCTACAGACGTAAGTTAAGAGTTTGCTATTTAACCTACTAATTGTAAAATAGCTTAAAAAGCCATCTTTCTAAAAACCTAATAGTTTATGTATAAAAATATTGCAAACACTTGGCAACCCATATTTACCACCATTAAGAATGGTATCTTTTCTAAAACGTAGGATTGGTATCCCCTGTTTACCAAAAACTATTCCCAAAGTTGTCTTTGAGCAGGCTCAAGGTCAAGAAAAACATTGTTGTTATCTGGTTAATGATGTTTCGAGCATGGATACGCTCTTTATCAGGTAGTAATAAGACATGAAATTAGTTTTTACAATCATAAACATAAGTTAGAACGAACTCCACTAGTATATACAGAATGGACTATTGTCATTTAGACATTTTCACGACGATTTGAATTTATAATTTAGGCAAACCAAAAAAAGTTTAAAAACTTAAACAACAAACTAACTAGGAAAATCTCTATTTGTCCTTAAGATCAGCTGGCTGTATCTGATCATAAGAACAAAGAGGGATCAAAACCCTCTATCTTCCGTTCCTTCGATCTAGCGATAGGTCTGCTTCTTTATTGAAAACTTAGAGGAATAAAGAACAATAGGGAAAACCATTACTCCTCTTGCCCCGCAACTTCCATATGTTTACGTTGTTGCTTTTGTAACACGAAATCTATCTATGATACACGTGTTCAGCTGAATATAAAGTTGTGTCAACGAGTTTACTAACACCATTTTATTTTCGGGCTTCAAACTGGTGGTGATTTGTGGTATAGCGTTTTTTGAGGACTGGAAACCCAAGTTTTTTTTTTGATAACTCATAGGGTTGTCAAGAAAACCTGGTAAACCCTGGGTAAATTCAACGAACGAACCTATTATTTTATAACATAGTCAGACATACACAACTTCAACAATAATTTTGACACTAAAGCTCTGCCTAACATCGAAATAAAAAAAGAACACATTACAGAAGTTCAAAAGAAGTAGACACATGTTATAAACTGCAAACTTTTTACTTATGGTATCCGTGGCGTGATGGTTAGCATGCCTGCTGCTAACCCAGTCGTTCGAGGTCAGAATCCCAACAGAGGAAAAAATGTTTTCCCACGGGTATCGCCTTTCGCGAGGAATTGTTAAAATCTTCCGTTAGTAAATTCATTGCCATGAAAAGATCTTTCTCGATTAGCCGTTCGGAACCGGCATAAAATTGTAGGCCCCCTCCATTTCCCCACAAGACATGGTTGTGAGATATGCGCTAGGAACCTGGCTCTGTTGTAACACCGTGTTTATTTATTTTACTTATTTTCTTTACTGCCACTTAACCTAACGTACCTGATACCTTCCACCGCAGTTTTTAGAAATCCTGTTTTAAATCCTTATCTTGTTTGTATGGTACCTGCATCCAAGAAACCGAAAAGCTGGCAGTACTTGGTATGTGTGTAAACGATGATCTTCGTTGGAGTGACCACATATAAGAAGTCGCCAAAAACGCTGCTAAATGTTTAGGCTTCTTGAGACGATGCAGGAAGTTCTTCACCCCTTCTGATCTGGCTACAATTTATAAGGCATTCATACGCCCAAAACTGGAGTATAACTCCCATATCTGGTCAGGTGCCTATCAAATATCTTTGCACCTGCTTGATAGGGTACAAAATAGAGCGTTAAAATTGATAGGTAATAGTTCAATCGTAGAATCGATTAATTCTCTTGAACATCGTCGAAACGTCACTTGTCTTTCTCTCTTTTATCGCTTTTTTCACAAACAGTGCTCTAGTGAAATAGCCAGTTGCATTCCTCCCCTGAAACAATTTACCCTGCAGCTACACGATCAGCCATCAGCCTACACATACACTATGTCAATTTCCGTTTCATGTTTCGGCTGTGACGTAGGCGACTTACAACTTGCCAGGCAAATGGCTTTCAATCGACATGTCATTATATATTTTCAAAATGGCACCCACAAGAAATTTGAATTTCAAAGTTTTTTTCCAGGCACTCTTTTCTCTTTTTGAGGGTATTTGACGAAGCTGTCAATTTCATGGCTACTGAAACTGCTTCTCGGGTGGCTTTCAATATTCCATACCAGTTGGGCTTCAATTTCGAAAAGTTTGGTTGTGTATGTAAGAAAGTTCGAATGTATTGTAAATGTCTTACCATATCTTGACCGTGTAGCCCCGGGGTTAGCCGCAACACTTGCCTCGCTAGGAATGCTTATCAGTTCTACCTTGAGCTAACCTTTGGACGTACAGTCAAGTATAGAGATTCGTATTTCAGTCGCACAACCCGAATGTGGAATGCTTTACCTGGCTATGTGTTTCCCCTGCATTACGATTCACAAAAGTTCAAAAGCAACGTGCATCGGTGTCTCCTATTAAATCCTCTCCTATTTTCCTAAATACTCGCACTGTGTTTTTATAATATTATAAGGGTAGTCATAACCCCTTGATGTGCGCGTTAATTATAAAAAAAAAAAATAAAAACAATTTAAATTTTTTGAAACATAGTAAAAGCAGTCGGAACTCGGAACATGTAAGCATCAATTTTATTCTCAACAGAAAGCGAATTCTTCAAATTTAAAATTTTCATGTGTGGAACAAAGTAGGTTCTTGCCTTAAGTGCAAGAAATCTCACCTACCACATTCATCCCACAAAATATCAATTGTCAAACACTGGCTGTCAATTTTTTTTTGTAAATATTCTATATTACAGGTTATGTGATCAAAATTGTATAGGTAGGTAAAGGATTTCACAATAAAAATAAGTGATAAAACCCTGCTATAAAAGCTAACAGTTTGTAGAAACCATACTACTCGTGTTCAAATGAGTTTCCCAACGAAAGACGAACGAGCAAAATGCTGGAAAGCCCGTGACGATTTCTGGGCCTGTCTGGACACCTATGCCCCAAACTACCAAGCTACTAGTGGCGAAGCTGTTCCAAAACAATGTGCCAGCCTGAGAAAACTATACGAAAAAGGATGTCCAGGGCAATGGGTTAAACATTTCGATCGAAAGCGAACCTATGAACAATTCAAAGAAAAAGTTCAGCAAGGCTTCGATCCTCTCGAAAAAGAAAAACCAAAGTGATGTTGACAAAACTTAGTCATTAGATTTAGGTTAACAAAATACCACAAACTTGTTATGAAATACGTTTAATAAATAAAAGAGAAAAGTTTTATTCAAGCTTGCGCCAGTGATTGTGTTAATTCTGTGGCTGTCATTGGTGGTGGATCGACAGGCATATCAACTGATATCGATACAATGTGCTTTCCTGGAATCATTACGTTGCCCAAGACTCTTGCATCTCTTCCTTCTTCTAAGTACTCGGCACACATTGAAAGGACAACATTGGCATCCTTGTCGGTGCAGTTGAAGAAACCAGTCAGAACACGTCCGTCAGTGATGACAACCCGAAACGTTTTTCCCAGCCACTTACGAAGGTTTGCTCGCCCCTTTGTAAGTGCTTCGGGTGGTCCTCGTTGAACAATTGGCTGTGGAACGGGAAGAAGCTATGATAAATCGGTATAGAGTCTTCCGAATCTGTTTACTTCTCTTTGAAGGGGCTCAGCTACGTATTCCGAACTGGTGCTACTCATTGCGCTGAACTATGTCAAGAGTCGATAACGTGAGATTACAATTTATTGCAAAGTATACTTAAATTCAGTCAGAAATAATGAATTAAATTTAATTTGATCTTTTATTAAGAAAAGAACAAAATGTTTATTTACAAATGTCAATTTGACATGAACATAATTGATTTCACTTTTCACAAGCAGGTAGCGCAAAAGTAGCAAAAGTGGATGCTAAAATTGACTGCGTTCACGGTTAGTGTTATTGCAGTAATTTTTTTTTGAAAATAGGTTTGTTCGATGTGCGCACTGGGGCGCCCTAGTGCGCACTGAAATCACACTGATGTGTTCGATGTGACATTTTTTTTTAGCCCCAGTGCATTTGCACTGTGTTCGATGTTCGTCCGGTGCAAGCACTCAGTGCGTACTGCCATGCCCCAGGTTTTTTCTGGGGTTGAGGTTTTCAGAGCTGTCAATTCGAAATCAGCTGTTTACGCCAAAAAGATTATTTGCAAAGCAAAGTATATTTTGTTGGCAATCGGGTTTTAAACTGAATATTTGGGTTTCATTTTGATATTTTATATCTTTTCATACATCTAAAAAAGAAAAAAAAAAACCATATTTATTAGCAAATGGAGGAAACTAATTTAAAGTCAAGTGCTACGTGAGTTTTAGCTCTTTAGTGTTCGATGTGAAATCAAATCCAGAGCAGGTATTCAGTGCATTGACAGATAATTTCAGTGCGTTGACATTCCCCAGTGCGCACTGGAGCACTGCACATCGAACAGACCTAATAATTGCTGCAAAAAATTGTTGTTATCTAAAAACGTATTGTTATAATTTTCTGTACCTACCTCAATCTATGAAGCCTTGAATTGCTTGATTTCGATGGAAGATGGAACAAAATTCAAGAAACGTTAACGAATTTAAATAATACTTTGTATGCAGGGCTGCATTTGCAGCAAGTGAGTCAAAACATACTAAATTACTTCAATACTTAACGGCCTTTGGGAATTGCGAGGGCGACAACAAATTTGCTGCATTGGGAACGCAATTCAATTAATTTTATGTTTCATGAAAGTTCATTTTGTTCATCGCCTTATTTATTGTTCCCAATTCCGATTCCGGTAGTCGCTGTCCCGTCAGCCGTCACCCACCGACAGTCGTTGTAGCAAAAAATTACGAAATCATGGATCAACCGGTGTTTGTTGTCTTGACAAGTAAATACAATTTTAGCTACCAAATTTGCATACATTACTTTGTTTTTGATCATAAATTCTCTTTTCTTGCTTAGTAAGCGACTCGTGTCATCAACGCATTGCCACTGATAAAAGTGGCCCACGCTTGGTTGAACTCGTTAAAGAGACCTTCGGTAATTGCCTAGTAATTGCAGAAATTCTACCCGACGAACGAAGTGTAATTAGTAGCAAACTAAGAGGTTATGCCCCAACAGGGGTTCGTGCAATTTTTACCACCGGTGGCACTGGGTTCGCACCCAGAGATGTAACACCCGAAGCCACCAAAGATGTAATAAACAAAGACTGCCCACAATTGGTATTAGCAATGGCCTTGGAGAGCTTTAAGATAACTCCATTTGCGTCATTGTCGCGTGCAGTAGCAGGTATTCATGATAAAACTTTAATTGTCAACTTCCCAGGTAGTGAAAAGGCCGTAGTCGAGTGTTTCAATTCGATTCGTTCAGTGCTACCGCACGCTCTTCAACTGATTGCCGATGATCTAACGCCGGTGAAGAAGACTCACAGTGAAATTCAGGGTTTTGCGAAGATGGACATAGGACATGTTTGTCCACACAAGACCGGAACTGGTGACCGGGATGATCGTAATTCTCCGTTTCCAATGCTCCCGGTGCATGAAGCCTTGGGTATTATATTTCGTGTTGTGGTAGTCCAACGTACGATACCGAATTTCTTATCACAATATCTGGCTCCTGTTGACATTCCACCATTTAGAGCATCCATCAAGGATGGCTATGCCATGAGGTCGTCTGGATTCTCCGGAGCGAAGAGAGTTATCGGCTACATAGCTGCTGGAGATGAGGTAAATTTATTGTTTCATTTTTACTACCCATGATGTTCGATCAACAATCAAAGTCAATCGAAAAGATAAGTTTTTTTTGTATACAAAAATTTGTGACGCAGAGACACCTTATCGTACCTACGAACTAAAAAACAAAATGCGATGGTCGGAATAATAAATAGAATCGTGAGAAGTTGCGTAATTAGATTTATTATCTGGTTAATTCATTAAAAAGTGGTTCTGCACTGTCATGGGAAATAGGAAATATTTAATTTTGTTCTATCAATTCCAACTGATTTTGAATCAGTTGACGGTACTGCTCATTACTCGTTCTAAAAAGGATTTAATGGGAGACAACGATGCACATTGCTTTTGAACTTTTGTGAGTTGTAATGTAGGGAAAAACAGAGTGTTGTTAAGCATTCCACATACGGGTATTGCGAATAAAAAATGAATCTCTAATACTTGGCCGTACGTCCGAAGTTGAGCTCAAGGTAAAACTGGTGAGCATTCTTAACGAGGTGTTTGTTGCGGCTAAATTTTTCTAAAAGAGAAATTCAACTGGCTATTTCACTAGAGCACTGTTTGTTAAAAGGCGATAAGAGAGTGAGATAAGTAACGTTTCGACGATGATGTTGAAGAGAATCGATCGATTCTACAATTGAACCTATAAGTTTCAGCGCTCTGCTTTGTCGAGTAGACGGAAGGATGTTTGAAGAGCATCTGACCAAATATGGGAGTTATACTTTAGTTTTGGTTGAATTTAGCCTTTATTAATAGTAGCCAACACTCTTGACTTATTTCTCACTTCTCATCCCGAAAAACACAGGGTTGTAGTATCATCTCCTCTAGGTAAATCGGACCATTGTGTCATATTTGTAGATTTTTCGTTTTCCGTCACGGTAAAAAAAGGATAAAGTCCCTAAAAGAACTGTGTGGCAATATGAGAAAGCCAATTGGGACAGCTTGTATAATTTCTTTCGAAATTTTAATTGGTTTAATTGGTGTTTTTTCGACGGAAACTTTGATGCATCAGCTGATATGATATCTAACGTAATTCTCAACGGCATGAGAAATTTTGTTCCTCACAGAACAAAAAGTATGATCCCCAAAGAGAATTCGTGGTTCGATTTAAGCTGTAAAGAGGCGATTAGGGATAGAGAAAGAAGTTTTCGAATATTCAAAGATAACCCTACTGTAGAAAACCGAAACTTGTTCAAACGGGTTAGAAATATCTGTAATGCTCACAAACAAAAGGCCAAGTTTTTGCATGACCAAAAAGTAAGGCAAAAAATACTATTGTGTCCAAAAGGAAGTAAAAACTTCTGGTCTTTTGTTAAGAACATTAAGAACTCGACCACGTCATCGGTCCCAACACTCGTCTTCAATGAATCTCCATATGTTAGCTCCATCGACAAAGCCAATTTGCTGGCAGCTCAATTTGCTGCCAACTCGACACTTCCTCATAGCATATTGGCTCCACCTGAGCTTGAGTCTGCAAATTCTGTGATGAAGCAGGTATTTTTTCGTACTCGCTCGGTTGCGAGAGTCCTCAAAGATCTCATTATACATAAATCCGCTGGCTAAGATGTATCCCCGCCGTTATTCTGAAGAGGTGTTCTTCTACGCTGGCAAAACCACTGCGCAAACTTTTCCATCTTTCCTATTCTGCTGGGATTTTTCCGAGCAGATGAAAAACTGCATTTGTCCAGCCGGTCCCTAAAAAAGGCGAATCTTCCTCCCCTTCCAATTACCGTCCAATTGCACTTACGTCCCTCCTTTCCAAGGTCATGGAAACGTTGATAAACCGTCAACTTATGAAATATCTTGAAGAACGAAAGCTTCTTAATGACCGTCAGTACGGCTTTCATAGCAAACTGTCCACTGGTGATTTGATGGCATATCTCACCGAAAAGTGGAACTAATCTTTACATTGTTTTGGAGAAAGTAAGATTATTGCGCTTGATATTTCTAAAGCATTTGATAGAGTTTGGCATCCGGCCCTTTTATCGAAAAGGCGTGCTTTTGGTATCGATGAGTCTCTTCTTCGTTGAATTAGAAACTACCTTTCCGATTGTTCAATAACTTGTATGCTGGCTTGAAATCTTCAACGTTATGGAAACATGTGAAAACGCTTTCTCTCACCGAAAATGTAAGAGTTTTATTACAGAACGATTCAACAGCTGCAGAATTTTCAAAGCAATTATGTAAAATTGGAAATGGAGAATTGCCTCTAGATATTGATGGTAAAATAACATTGCCAAATAATTTTTGTTCCTTATCAGAATCAACTGCTGCGTTAGTACAGAGTGTGTTTCCCAATATTTTAAGTAATTACCAAAATCATGATTGGTTAAGTCAAAGATGTATATTGGCATGTACGAATAGAGATGTTATTAGTATCTATGTGGAAGTTATGAACAGATACCAGGTGTAAACGTAGTTTATAAATCTATTGATACCGTTATGAATCCGGATGAAGCTGTGAACTATCCGATCGAATTTTTAAATTCATTGAATCTACCAGGTATCCCGCCTCATTATTTACAATTAAAAGTCGGTATTCCAATTATAATGTTAACAAATCATCCAAGATTATGTAATGGCACCAGGTTAGTAGTTTAACGATTAATGAATAATGTTATTGAAGCAACCATTTTGACTGGTAAATTCGAAGGCGAAGATGTCTTAATACCACGTATACCAATGATTCCACCTGATCTACCATTTGAATTTAAGCGTTTGCAGTTGCCTATTCGTATTGCTTTTGGCATGACAATTAATAAATCTCAAGGGCAAACGCTTAAAATCTGTGGTATACATTTGGAACACCCAGTTTTTTCTCATGGTCAACTTTATGTTGGTTGTTCACGTGTTGGGAAACCATCTGCTTTATTCATTTATACCGCCAACAATGGAAAAACCAAAAATGTTGTTTATCAAAAAGCTTTAGAGTAAAGAATATTCAATAAAACAAAGATTTAAAACAAAAAAACTAATATTTTACTTTTTATTTTCGCCCTGCGAAGCGGGCGGGGTCTTGCTAGTGAGTATATAAATTTATAAATGAAAACTTTCAAGAAAAAACATGAAACTATCGATAGAAGCAATAAATAAATATGCAATTTAATAAAATATGAAGTATGTATTTATAAAAGAGAAATTATGTCAATAGGCAGACGGCAAAGCCATGTCCAAATTGATTATTTGTATTGTACACACAATTCTAATGCTTATAATGTTTGAAAACTAATGAATAATCTGATAAATCTAATCTAATCTAATCTAATCTATATGAGTATTACAGATATTTGTGGCCGTTTGAACAAATCTCTGTTTTCTACTGTAGGGTTATCTTTATTAATTCCAAATCTTTCTCTTTCCCTTATCGCTTCTTTACAGCTCGAATAAAACCACGAATTCTCTTTTGGGATGATACTTTTTGTTCTGTGAGGAACAAAATTTCTCATGCAGTTGAGAATTACGTTAGATGTCATATCAGCTCATGCATCAACGTTTCTTTTTTCTGAATCCCGAACTCCTGGGATTGATAAACAATTCGGAATTGCAATCTCTATTACGCCTCCACCTTTGTAGTTGATCATAAACTCTCTTTAACTGTGAAACAGTATACAGTATGGGTTGGATAGACGGTACTGGTGCAGCACAGGAGTGAGGTGCTACGCCGAGTGTGTAGGGGAGCGTTCAAGTATTACGTAATGCAATTTGGGGCGAGGGAGGTCTCGTAAAACGTTACGATGCGTTATAGGGGCGAGAGGCGGTCTTTCTTACAACACGTTACGTAACTTCTTTTAAAATTAGAGAATAAAAACTCCCAAATTGGCAACCCTTTTCATTTGCGTGTTACGGGGAACCCTTCGATTTTATAGTCTGATTATCATTTTTATTTGTTTTCGAAAGTTGGCAAACCTTTTCGTTTATATTTCACGGGGAATTCCTAGATTGTGTTGTACGTCATTTAATGTTGTTAGATGCAAGTGGTTTAACAATTCCAGAACCGTCTTCGTCTGCACTCCAGGTGCCTGTGATCAAAGAATCTGAGCGGCTAGCAAACCTGTGGACAGAGGAATAATTTCAATCGAATTGTTTTTATAGACCTACTTGGTTAGTAGTTGATTATTTTAAAAAATTTTTAAGAATGCGATCCTATTTCGAGTAAAATGCTTAATTTCATTTGGGTTTCTGTTTATAATTGCATTGCCAAAGGTTAAAATAGTAATTTTATTATGATAAGTTTCGTGACCTTTCTATCTTAAGGGATAATTAATTATTCTTTATGTGGGCTATAGGTCAATGTAAATAGAGCTGTTCCCATTTATGTTAAAAAAAAGTCCTGATGATGAGCATAACCATGTTCGAAACGTCGAAATAAAACAAAATACAAAAATAAACTAACAGCTCTATTTACATTGACCTATAGCCCACATAAAGAATAATTAATAGTAATTTTATTTTTTATTGAATGGTCACTTGAGTGTTACGTAACGTTTAGAGAGGGGGAGGGAGGGGGGTACATGAAAACATGAGGAGGGTCAAAAATCTTCAAAAATTGCGTTACGTAATACTTGAACGCTCTCAAGATTGCTTTTTTTTCACCCTCTAAGTTAATTCTTCCAACGCTTTTTTTCGGATAGGACCAAAGATCTCTTGAAGTGTTTTTCTTGAAGAAACAACAAAGTGCTTCCGCAGCCAGTTTATAAAGAGACAAAATCCATGCTTCTACACCGTACATTAAAAGTGACATCAGGACCGCGATTATTGTTATTATAAGGGTTTAGCCTGCTTTTTCGAGCAAGAGTTTTTTTTCCCAGTAGTCTTCTTAACACACAGAAGCAGGATTTAATAATTATTGTTCGCTTAGATGGAGCATTGTGGAACCCGTGGTGTGATGGATAGCATGTCCGCCTGTTAATTCAGAGGCTCGAGTTCGAATCCCAACAGAGGCAAAAATATTTTTCTACGGGTATTGCCTTTCGCGAGGAACTGGCAAGTCCTCCGTTAGTATTCATTGCCATGAAAAGTGCTTTCTCGATTAGCCGTTCGGAACCGGCAGAAAATTGTAGGTCCTTTCCATTCCCTCAAAAGGCATGGTTTTGAGAAATGCGCTAGGCCCCAAGGGCTCCTCGCTCTGTTGCGCCACCCTATTTATTTATTTTATAGATGGAGCAACGCATAAGAAGTTCTTCCCTTCTCTTTTGCCGGCAGTCCGGCTTATTCAATTTTTCTGTTTGGCTTCATTTGCATGGGTTTCGTGTTAATTGCCAAGTGGAACACTGGAAAGCACTACTCGTTCGGTTTGAACGTTAACATGATATACTCATTTTTTACCTCTGCGCTTTAAGGAAGTGTCAAAGACTTGCCCGGAAACAACCGGATTTAACCTGAAATAAATATGTAGGCGTATATAAATCCCTGAAACAAGAATGAATTTGGTTACTTCTGCTTGTGTTTTATTGCACTATTAATTATTGCCTAAGAGCTCACGATGCTGACGCCGCTGCCGGTGGTTGGGACGTGCACAGAGGAACTTTCAGATTTTTTAAAATAACGAAAGTCTGGCCGTCTGTCGTGGGCTCTTGCTCTACATTGGTCTAGTTTTAAAAAAATAATTTAAATTAAGACTAAGACTAGTTCTTGAGAACCCGTCCAACCGGAGGGTTGATGTCCATACCGGACCCAGTCATTGTAGTTTCGCGATGAGTGTTCTTCTAGGTCTACTCATATCTCGGTACAGCTCATGCAGTTCTTTGTTGAATCTCCTTCTCCACACATCGCTTTCAGTCGGAGTATTTTTGTAGAGAGGATTTTGTTTTTCAATTGTCTCTTAATTCAAAGAAGCAGCGATTGGCAAGGGTATTTGCGTTGGTTCACCGCATTGATGTTTTTAGCCGCTTCTGTTCAAATGCTTGCAAAGTACCTATGACGACACGCTTGCTTCTCCCCATCATGTCAATATCATCCGCGTAAGTGAGTAGATTTACAGACACTTGAAAGATTTTACCTCTGGTGTTGACGTTTGGGTTTTGCACAGTCTGGAACTTCAAACATGATATGGGATGGTAGCTTTTCGACGTCATATCGTCATATCGTTTCCGGATTTCCGGATCCTTTATTCCGCCGTTAAAAAAAAAACCGCACCCAAATAAGAGTTGTTGTTGTTGTCTGTAGCAGTCGCCATAGGAAAAATTGTTGTTTTTCCTCTTTTTCATCACTTTTCCGCGTTATATCGTTTTGTAGAATTTCGTGTTTGGTGGCGCAGCCAAGTAGAAGGGTACCTCAACTGACTACTTCAAGTGCGAAACTATCACAGGCTCAGCAACGCCCACCGAAGTATGTACTTAAATATTACTGAAGAAGTGACTCAGTTTTCAAAAAAAAGTACTCATACGCCATACGCACATGCATTACAAAAATAACAGAAATAAATTTTATCCATTTTTTTCCGAATCAAGACGAATGTACTCCAATTAATAACATTATTGATATTGGACGTAGAATTAATATATTGTATAGTATTGGCGTTTGTACAGTTTCAATGCGAAACTTTAAACTCTCGTTTCGGATCAAACCATGCGAGAATTTCCCCGAAACAGGGCACTTGTGAGATGAATCTCCATTATAAAGACAACCTTCTGTTTGACAAGTTTGTTTGTTGAACCAAGTTTTAACGAAGCATCTTTGAATGACGTCATTATTCATAATTAAATGCACTCTCGATTCACAGGTCACCGAGTATGACCTTCAGGACGATGAATGTTTCAAAATCAACACTGGAGCTCCAATTCCTAAGAATGCGGATTGTGTTATACAAGTTGAAGATACAAAACTATTGCGAACCACTAAATTAGGCACCGAAGACTTAGTGGATATACTTGTCGAGCCAAAGGCCAATCTTGACATAAGGTTTGTTTCATTCCATAGATTAGAATAATGCTAACTTCTACTATCCAGACCAATTGGATGTGACTTGAGAAAAGGAAGCCAGCTTTTTCCTAGTGCAGATCACTCGGAGGTCGTGGTCAAATCGATTCTAGCCTCAGTTGGCAAAACAATTCAATTTAAGAAACCAAAAATAGCTATAATATCAACTGGAAGTGAACTTCTAGCCCCAAACGACCTGAATGTATCTGGCAAAATTTATGATTCGAATACGACAATGTTGGAAGAGCTGCTTTCTTACTTTGGATTCGAGTGCATGATGAAGCGAGTCTTGAAAGATGAGTAAGAGACATGAGATTGTATTTTCTAGCTAATATAAATATTGCTCTTCGTTTTAGCTTTGAGTCTTTGAAAACAGCCGTAGACGATCTTTATCAGTCAGTGGATTTTGTCATATGCAGCGGTGGTGTGTCAATGGGCGATAAGGACTACATAAAGCCAGTTCTCGAAAAGCTGGGTTTCAAAATTAACTTTGGACGCATAAACATGAAACCTGGGTATGTTTTTACATTCTCACAACTCACATGATCTTTGTAATGCGAAACACTTTTCTTCAAGAAAACCAATGACATTTGCATCGAACGTGGCTACAGGGAAGTATTTCTTCGGACTGCCTGGCAACCCGGTGTCGGCATTTGTTACGTTTCACTTGTTTGCATTACCATCCATTCGTTGGGCATCTGGATGGGAGAGAGACAAATGCGAGTTGGCAACAATTCAAGTAACAGTGAGTATTGTTTGTTGATAAGCGAACGAGTTTTGATATACTTTACTTGGTCTTAAAACGGTGCAAAACTTGACTTAAACTTCTAACACAGCGTCTAGTCATATTCTACCTAGTCTTTCAATATAAAATTAGCTTACCATGGTCATAGTAACAATCTATTAGTACAGTGGTGTTTTTATTATTTTTTTTTTCGCCTTCACAATTGAAAATAAAACTTTTTACAGCTTCAAAACGATAACATTGACCTTGACCCGAGGCCAGAATACGTGCGTGCCTCGGTTACCAGCAAAAATGGACGTCTATATGCCTCAGTCAATGGCAATCAAGTATAATTAGTTTTGACAGAGCCAACATTTGCATTTACTCATTAAAGCCGTCTATTTACAGATAAGCAGTCGATTGCAAAGCATCATTGGTGCTGACGTTTTGGTACACTTACCTGGTAAAACGACAGAAAAACCAATTGCTTCAGCTGGTGACGTATTAAGAGCTTCTGTGTTGCGCTATGATTTTATATCCAAATACGAATGATTTTTATGTCTTTTAAATTTAATAATTCCACAATCTCATTTGGTTTTGTTTCAATGGCTTTAAGTCGAATTTACTAATTTTTTTGGTTCACTATCCAATTTTGTTTTGTTTGACCCTCATACACTACGCATTTTACTCTAATCTTAAGGAAAATTCTTTCATATTTTTGATAAGGTGAAAAATAAAATAAAGTTATTACTTATACTCGAACAAAGTTTCTTATTAAAAAAAATGTAGAGT
Organism: Melanostoma mellinum; assembly: GCA_914767635.1. Lineage (NCBI taxonomy): Eukaryota > Metazoa > Arthropoda > Insecta > Diptera > Syrphidae > Melanostoma > Melanostoma mellinum. The sequence goes on along the minus strand of OU612059.1, from coordinate 55,744,360 downwards.
GCGTTATTTGTCCCATGGATGTCAATTAAATTTATCAGTCTGGTTTCATCACAGACCAATGCTCCGGTTTTCATCTTTAGACAGACTTTGGAAAATTGTAAATATCTCATAGCGAGAATAGAACTATGTATATTAAACTATGAAAGATTGAGATAGGTTGACAATGATCAACTAAAAAGGCAAAACAATTGCCAGAACAACACCATTATCATGGATGGTCGGTCTGAGCTCCTTTCCAACCTTACGATGGAGACATTTTTAAATCGAAAAAGCAAAAATAATATGGTTATAAATGGGGAAGAGTTTAGTGCATTTCTCTAAACTCAATGAGAAATTGGGGGTGGACGATTTTTTGTTACTTCCGATTTTTGTAAAAGCATTTTCAATATCACCAGGCAATTACCCATTGCTCGCAATATGTGAAATAAATAAGATAAATAGGGTTGTGCAACAAAGCTCGTGAAGCCTTAGGACCTAGCGAATTTCAGGAGCCTACAACTTTTTTGTGGAAAAGCGCTTTTTAAGGCAGTGAAATTAATTTAGAAGAATTGGCTAGGTAGTACCACAAAATGTTTTTTTTTGATATTACCCAACCTACCAGGTTATAGTTCGACACACTGAATACTACACAACAGGTAGTCCATATCCGAGACTCTGATACAATAGACGTTTCACTTAAACGCCTGGAAAATGAGCTGCAGACGATTTGTGCTTTAATATAAATTAAAGTGAGTCTTTTCTCTGTTCATCATTTCGAAAGTTACTTTACTTATCCGCTAATTGGGGCGTCCATAGATGTCACTTTACTAGCGTTTTACTAAAACCCCTATGATAAAAAGGGTGAATGGCTTTTGAAGACGATATTAACATCATCGGAACATTCAAATAAGCTTTACAAGAATTTGAAGGACTGAAATCCCCTGGCAACATTTGTTAATATTTAGCAGCATGAAATAGCCAGGTTTTCAAAGTCAGCTATCCTTTTGATAGCTGGATGGTGTGTAGACCATGTTGTTTTACTTGGGCTTGCACAACGTTAGTAAGACTTGTTGATAGAGCAATAACAAACAATTTTTGTTATTGTTTTTGTTTTGTCCTGGAGTTGTAAAGAATTGAATAGACAAAAAATGTAAAAGAGAAATAAAATTTCTAAAAAAGATATGTACAGTATATGTACGAATATCAAGAAGATCTGCCGCCCTAGCTGGGTGAAAATGCAAATTTGGAGTTGAAGCTAACTTCTGGATCTTTAACATATCTTTTCAATTCATATCTTTTATTTCTCTTTTAAATTTTTTGTGTAGGCATTCAGTTATTATTGCTTGTTTTTGATTGAATTATCTGCGGTTAAATGAACATCATCAGCTTTTTAGGCTTTTTAGAAAATTCTATGTTCGCTTTTTTTTCGTTACATAAAAAAAAGTGAAGCTGGGTAAAAGAGATTTACAACCCGATTCTACCTAAAAGTCAAAAGTCACAACGTTATGACCTTCTGAGAAAATCAAATCACAATTTGAGTATGGAGTGAAAAGTGAATTGAAATTGACTGGAACGTTGTATCCAGTGAGGTATCTCGTATCACTGATGTTGAGCAGTAGCAAATATGTTTCAGGGCTTACTGAACTATGTATAAAAACATATCAACTGAGTTCCTAAATGCAAACAGAAAAATCTCTGCCGAGTTGACGACTGCCTAAAGCGAAAGTCTGATTTAAAGCAGTCTTCTACTCCTGCACAGTTCTATCTTCTTATGTTTTCTGGACAATCTAGTTGTTTCTTCTTAAATCATAGTTTATTTTGATAATGATAGCTGGTTCCCGATATTTTTTTTAAGCCTGAACAAGTTTGTGAAATATTAAAAACTTGTTTGTAAATTTAGTATTGTGCAGCCCAAAATGGGCTTCCTTTGAAAGAAAGTTTTGGCCGAAATGAAGCACCAACAATGCATTCTTTATCCGAGTTTATGCAAAAAGTTCGGCCGATTTGCATGGTAGAGGTAGTGGGCAACTAGAATGTTGCTGAAAGTGTGAAATTCAACCCCACGCACATCAGCTCGCCATTGGGAACGTTCAATAACCTATCGGGTAGGCAAAGGCAATCCCGAACGCCCATAGGTTCATTAGTTGAAGAATGTGGTCATGATACAGTCCTCACATAATATAAAACGAAATCGCTTTCAGCTATGTCTTTCTGTATGCTCAGATCTGTAAAACCACGTAAGTTTACTTACTTACTTACTTACTTAAGTTGACGCTACAGTCCGGGTCGAACCAGGGCCTCAACCAACATGCTTCTCCAGCCAGCTCGGTCCCTAGGTAGTTGACTCCAGTTTTGCTCGCCAAGTTGGTTAAGGTCCTCTCCTACTTGCGTGCGCCACCTGAGTCGCGGTCTTCCTCTACTGCGCCGTCCCTCGGGATTGGGTTCGAAGACTTTCCGGGCCGGAGCGTTGGTGTCCATTCGCTCTACATGACTCAGCCATCTAAGCCGCTCGATCTTGGCTCGTTTGACTGTGTCGCTGTATAGCTTGTACAGTTCGTGGTTAAATCTTCTTCTCCACTCTCCATCTATGCAGACGGGGCCAAAAATCACCGGAAGAATTTTTCTCTCAAAGCATCCTAAAGCGTTCTCATCTACCTTTGCCAAGGTCCATGCCTCTGCGCCAGATATAAGAACAGGAAGGAGGATATAAGAACAGGAGGACTTTACTACTCAATTGCCTTCTTAGTCCGAAGAAACAGCAATTCAATAGTTATTCTTCGTTTGATTTCAGCGCTGGTGTCGTTGTCTGAATGAATAGCGGCGCCTAGGTAGACAAAGTCCTTAACTACCTCAAAGTTATAGCTGTCTATCGTGACGTTTTGTCCAAGATGTCGGTGTTGGGTGTCCTTTTTAAATGACAGCATATACTTGGTCTTGCCCTCGTTGACCACTAAACCCATCTTCTTCGCTTCCGTCTCAATGCTCATAAACGCGCATTAACATCACGCTACATTCTTCCAATTATGTCAATATCGTCGGCATATCTGAGCAATTGGACGGATCTTTGAAAGATTGTGCCTCTTGTGTTGACGTGGGAGTTTTGCATTATTCTTTCAAGAACGATGTTGAAGAAGTCACATGACAGTGCATCGCCTTTTGCCTAAAACCTTTTTTGACATCGAATGTATCGGTGAGATCTTTTCCGACCCTGATGGAGCAAACGGATTTTGATAATAGATAGAGTGATCCAAGAGAAAGCCTTATATGTCTATTTCATCCCCTTATTACCAACGAGAACGGGAACTTAGAATATGCTTTTCATTCCCATATTCCCACGGCAACAGGACGGGAGCATACACGGGAACTTATGGCGCTTTCCATTGGTTTCACTCGGGAAGCACTCATTTTAAAAACCAATGGAACACCCAAAATTGTTTCTATTCAGTTTAACGTAATTTCCTTTGTGCTAGTGAAACACCTATGGCTCTTAAAAAATATTTCTTGAAGAAACTTTTCGATTTGAATGTGTTAGTGCTTATGAGTCGATTCTCACTTCAAATCGAGAAGCGGCTGTCACTCTTCAGAATCATGAGAAGCAATCTTTTTGCACCAATGAAACGGTTTGAGAATGCTTCTGGATGCTCCTGAACGGTTCTTTTCGTCCAATGGAAAGTGACATTAGAAACTGCTTTACCGATTTCAAAAATTTATTCACCGTTGAAATGCTACATTTTTAAATGTTACATAGACACATTTTATCCCCATAGCTTAAACTTAAAACTTTCAGTAAACCTTCAACTTAGCCAAGCGAGTGTTCCTGGCAATTTTTGGTTTTTTTTGCAATTTTTGTGAACAACGCTTTTGAATAAGTTAGACCCGATCAACGCCGGGCGGGTCAGCTAATCAAGCAATAGGTCTGTTCGTTGAACTTTCCCCAGTGTTGAACCAGGTTTTCTTGACAACCCTATGAGTTGTCAAAAAAACCTGGGTTTTCCTGTCCTCAAAAAACGCTAAACAATTACCACACATCCCTGTCAGCAAAAAGCTAGGGCGAGTTTATGGAAAACCTAGGTCAACCCTAGGGCTCAAAAAACACCCAATTTGACATTCAGGGCGACTTTGGGTTTCTCAAAAAACGCTTTATGGCGACCCCAGGGCGACCCTAGGGCTTCAACGAACAAACCTAATATAGCACATTGCGCATGATGCGCCTGTAGTTGTCAACAAATCCGTGCTTAGATGACGTCATTCTTTCTCAAATCAACTTGTGTCAACCATTCTGTACTTCAACGGTATCAAGATTCCCCAACATAATTGCTCCATTAGTTTCCCATACTTCCGAATACTTCCAAATAAAAGCAACCTCTCGCTCTCAAATAAAATGAAACGAAACCGAGTGATATTAGTAACTTTATTATTGTTTATCTTCCAATAATGGGGTATACAAATAAAGGAAACAATTTTATGTAAAAGAGCAATAATATTAAAAATAATGCAATTACATCAATAATAATAATAAAAATATATTTACAGAGAATTCTTAGCTAAAATATAAATGTATATACAAATCCAACAGACAAAATCAATAGAGTATTAAATTAAATATTAATGTAAAAAAATTATAATGAAATAATGATAATTCGAAGTGTTTTTTCGTGATACAGAACTTTGTCGCTATTTTGCTGATGCAATCAAAGTGATTGACTGCCATAAGAGGGCGCAAAATTCTTGTGTTTTTGTTTTTTCTGTTTTCTGTTCCTCAACAAGAATATAGTCTAAGATTAGTTTAGACTTTCTGTATGGCCCCCATGTCCAATTTCAGACGAAATGATGATCTGCATGGCAACGTAATGTTATATTTGTTTTGTGGCACCGCTAATTGGTATCTCTCGTGTGGCCGGATATCCCAGAGAGCATGTTCGATGGCTGTTAAGGCACTGGATGTTAGAACTTCGGCTGAATACTGCGTTGGAGCTCCTTCGCAATCCGATATGACTTGAAAGGGTAGTAAAAATGTATATAAATTTTGTTTTTCGTAAATGGGTTTTTGCTACTTACCATGTGGTAATGGTGCCCGGAAGAGTGACTCTGAAGGGACACCATTTGTGTCTAATGCCACCACACTAACTCCATATGGCTGCAATTCTTTGCGAAGCTCCTCTGCACACTTATCGACAGCAACTCGTGAGGCATTAAATGCTACGAGTTCCTCTCCGCCATTGCCAGCACCCAGATAAATGAGACGGCCACGAGTGGGACGAAGTAGACCCACAAAGGCCTTGGCCACCCTCAGTGAACCTAAAATATTTGTCTTCAGCATTGTTTCCCATTGTTGAACGTCTTGGCTCTCAATTCTTCCCTTAAAAATACATCCACTTGTGTTGATGACCGCACTGATGCCACGCTCACCAGCGCTTAAATGAGACCCCATTGCTTCAGTGGCCTCGCGTAGGATGTCTTCACGTGTTACATCCAACTGCATTGGTATGATTGAGCCCTGAGTATGCTCTACATTGACCTCTTTCATCTTAATCCAATTTCTTAAGAGTTTAGCTGGAATTGAATCAACGGAGTCTTTCATTCCGGCAAAAACACGACATCCCCTGTTAGCCAAATGTGTGCACAACTGAAGACCCAATGCACTGTCGGCACTTGTAACGAGCACAGTTCCGCTCTGTTGTTCGGATAGATTCACTTGAGTGGTGCGTACTTTGCATAGCAGATACAAAAGCAGTGCTCCTGCTATTGAGAATAGAGCAATGAGCTGGAAGGCTAGAACTAATGCGGTCATTGGTTCCATTATGGCATGTCTGGAAGGAAAAGAAGCAAAGTTTGAGTTTATTTGTTTGCGTGGTAAAAATAAAATTATATAGCAATCAAACTTATAGAAAATATATTTATGCGGTAGCAATTTTAAGGTTCAGTGCCGAGATTTAGCTAATTTCATTTTCCCAGGAGTGAGTGAAGTGAGTCACTTTCCATTGAAAATCGATTTAGCTTAAGGAATTCAGTAAGTGCAATTAGTGCAATTGGCTGTCAGATTACTCACTTAGCATTTCAGCAATGACTCTACTCAGAAAGTGAAATTAGCTAAATCTCGGCACAGGTTTGGGTTGCTGCAGCAAAACGGTTAGATATTTTGACTGCAGTTTGATCAACGTGAGATCACATTTCGCCTCTGATTAAGATTAGTCTGCTGATGACAAATTTCGAAACTAGTATGATCCATGAACCAAGTAGCTCATATCAATCAATTTTTCAAAGATGTAAGTCTTATTAGGATAATTAAATACATAAATAAATAGGGTGGCGCAACAGAGCGGGGTGACCCGGGACCTAGCGTATTTCTTACAACCATTCGTTGTGAGGGAATTGAGATTTATGAAACCAAAGGTTTGCTTGTTGAAGCCCTGGATGTGCCCTGTATTAGCCACAAAGCGTTTTTTTTTTTACCTAAACTGACTCTTTTTTGAGCTCTGGGTTTGCCCTCAACTCGCACTAAAGCAGCACTAAGTGTTCGCTAGAGGGAGTTAAGGTATCGAACAAGACTATCAAATGGAATCTGTTTTTCATCAATGAAATGATACCATATCATTTTTTGAGAACCGAAAGTCACATTTTAAAAAAAGACTTCTAGGGTTGTTAAGCAAAACCTGGGATTATCTTGGGTAACGTAAACGAACGAACCTCATGTTTTTTTTTTTCATTACTCTATGATTTTTCCAAATGGGGTAAAGAGTCATTTAACCCGCTCAAAATCACTTCATATCATTAAACTTGCTCAGACTGCTGTACTGGATGACTTTTAATATTTAATTTTTCAAATTTATTAAAATTATGAAGGCCATACTTTTACACCTTCGGGTCGGCCTTAATTTACGCCTTTATGGTTTGCACTTTCTGACAAGATCGCCAAATTTAACCACTTCAAACTTCTTTTGAAATCACGAATCTATGTCAAGAAGCCGCAGATTCCTTAAGCCCTCAAAATATTTTAGACCAGAATGCTAAAAGATATCGCTGGAATTTCTGACAGGAAGGAGTTGCTGAAAATTTTTTGAATTTTATGTCTGATGAGTGATGACCATCAATGCCGATGATGACGTTCGATGTTATTTTTCGAGTTTGATGGAAAAAATTGAGAAAATCAGAACCGAAGTTTTTCATTGATAAAAAAATTACGGCCAAACAACATTTATTGTCAACTGACAACTTTCACGACACCTTGTCACTCCGACTACACCAAACCCCAACTCGTCTTTGAAAACAAGTCTAGATTTCATCGAGATACATTTGGGATGACGAGGAATTTTCAAGACATTCATTTCATTTTTATACAGATAAATAAAAGACTGTTGTTTGCTAGGTGTTCTCAGATAGACTAAACTTCATTTCATCATTTCATCTTCCAAACCTTTGTAGCCTGTTCCAAGTGGAAGCTCTGGCGATTAAAGAGGTCCTATCTTGCTTAAAAGAGAACTTGTTATCCTCAGTGAATATCCGCATCTTCTCTGTCAGCCAATCAGGCCCCAAGTCATTCAGCGCTGCTTCCATGAACTATGTAACCACCCTCAATCGTCAACTAGCTCTCATGGAGATGCCTGAACAGTTGAACATACACCTTCTTCTTTTTGAGCTGGCGCACAGACATATCGTGCGAAACTGGAAAGCACATGAACTCGTCAGAAAAGGAACCGGGCAACCAATCCCAGCCAAAGGCTGAACATTGGTATAGCAATCGCCATGGAAAAAAACAAACAGCAGGTGGAGAAACACCAATAGTTAGCTGGAAACAAAACGGGGTGAATTGCAGCATTAGTGAACGAGTGAGTGAGTGGTATTTTTCTTTCGAAATTCACCCTAACTAACTTAATTTTAGTCGGCTATCGATTCAAATTCCGTTCGATTACAGATAAAAAAATGTCAAATGATGCTACTAGATTGCTCGATTGTGCGAGTTGTAAACCATACTCACATAATTCAGTCACGTACGTATCACTCGATAACGTGTGCGGTAATTTAGCCCAGAACTGGCCAAAACTGTAACTAAAACGCATAAGGTACTTGTTATCTACAAGTAGATTGAATATTGGCTGCATACTCGAAGTTTTTACCGGACATTGCCTCATAAGCAGACACTCCACTCCACATAACTCGGTTCTCTATCAAACGACTTTTTCAGAAGCTGTTTAGACGAGGCGGAAGAAAAGACCATCTCACACATCCTCTGTTCATGTCCTGCCTTCTCCCTCAAACGAAAACTAAACCCAGTACCCAGGAGATTACTTCATCGAAGCGATCTGATGAGCATTGATACCCTTGATTAAAAGCTTCAAAAGGTTAAGTAATTGAGGTGCTCTCTCACACATTTGGTATAGATATCACACAACGGATCTAATATTGGTCTAAGTGTGTCAGTTGGTTTCCTCACAGCTCAGTACAGATCTGAGTGGGGTGCTTGGAAGATTATGAAGTCGGGAGACAATTGGTGAGAGTCTTGGATAGAAGTTTTACTGAAGCGAAGATAAGATAAGGAAAGCTAGTTTATAGTTGAAAAGAAGCCAAAAGATAAGATAAGATAAGCTAGTTTAAAGTCGAAAAGGTGGATTTCCCTCTGAGCTCTTCGGAGCTGATCGGCTAAGAGAAGTTCTATAACGTCAACAAGAACATTATTTTGCTGCGCAAAGCAAGTTTGAGAATTGAGTCGTAGGTAATCAATTAATAAGTATCAAGCATTCGCTGTACTTAGAAGTTTGACACTTTTAGTGGAACTCGACAAGGTATCATTCTAGCGCCAATACTTTTTTCATTTACAAAAATTGATTTTCTTGAGTATTTCCCGCTGACTTAGTGTTTCAGCCCTCCACTCTCAAATGCCTTAACTCCTAAGACCTTCCCATTGGATCCGAAGTTCCCTTTTCACTTTAGTATTTAAACAAAATCGTAACATTTGGAGCGAAAGAATCTCAAGATGATACATCAAAACCAAGTTCATCCTAAAAATCTGTTTTGTTTGGTGGGGTGAGTTTTAGTGCATCACATGGTATCACCGGGTGGGGCAACAGAGTAGTGAGCCACGGAGCTTAGCGCATTTCTCCGAAGCGTGCTTTATCAGGGAATGGAGGGGACCTAAAATTTTCTGCCGGTTCCAAACTGCTAATCGAAAAACGCTTTTCACGACATTGAATTTTATTGTTAGAGGACTTGCCAATTCCTCGCGAAAGGTGATACCCGTGGAAGAACATTTTTTTATTTCTGTTAAGATTTGAGCTCAAGGTTCTTCTGACAAGCTGACGTGCTTACCATTACGTCACGGGCACCACCGGAAAATGCTTTTTGAATAGGTACTCAGAAAATTGAAGTGTCACCATTGAAAATGAAGTGCCACCAAAGTTGCGCCCGATATAGATCCATGGTTGTCAAACTTATCATATTCATTGCCGGTTGGCGCAAGGTACATTTTGTCAGTTCTGGTTTGTTATTAAAATTGACAGACATTAAGTTTCATTATTACAATTAACTTGGTCCTAACACTACCTGTGTATATGTATAATGTACACGCTCTCTTATACCAAGAAAGAGTTTCTTTTCGTACACACTGCGTCGGTACACCTACGTACTGGAGGTGTAATTTCCGCATTTCCTTGTTTCAACGATCATTAAGTTTAGAGAATTGCTAATAAAATTAGCAACGCCAATAACAAAAGCATTTCGCCTATTAAGTCCCCTTCCTTTGCTTAAAGTCATTCATCTGAGAGTAGCACCTCAGCGAAAACAAGCGCGTTGCACTTTCATATCTCGCACAAAAGGCGGATATGGATTATGGATACGTTTTCTTGTACCGTGTCATTCGTTTGTGTAATGACCACTTGGCTTTTGCTTAACCGCATATGGACGAACAATCATGAATAAATATATAGCCGATGTGGTTTCTCTCTTACAAATTGAAACCGCAATTAACGTTTTTGATGAAAATGTTTGCTGCTTCCACTTTGGGGGACTGCACTGCGATGTTGTCGTTGTTCCATAGAGGCGTTAGCATAGGTATACACATACCTACACCGAGAGTGGTTAGTGCAATTTTGTTTGATTAACAAAAAAAACTGTGCGATGTAGGAACGTATGCCTGCCACAGAGTGCAGTCCCTGATGTGTTCCAGAGAAAATGCACTAGAGGCTACAGTTGCAGTTATAAGTTGTGGAACTTTAGCCTTGGCTTTGTTCAATTTTAAGATCGAGCAAGCAGATTTAGAAGATTACCAACTGACCCATTCAAAAACAAAGCACATTATAAAGTTGTTGTTGAACTTGTAGTCTTCACTGTAGTCTCTAATTTGTTCAACAGTTAACTCACATTGTTTCAATTGAAACGAAACTGCAATTTATTGTTTCAAACTGACTTCCGTGTCCAAGTTTTGCAATAAAAAGCGCTGTTTCATAGGATCAGCTCAAGCATTTATGTGAGTAAGCTTATACCTACTGCCTATACCTTCTATAACAAAAATGCACTTTAGACCAATAATGGACGACGCAACGTTGCTTCACAGTTCAACGTACATTATTCGCACTATTGTTTGAGTAGCGCCAATTTTAAACACTTTACTCCGATTTCAACACTTACGAGTTGGTGTTGTGCCTGCGTCTTTTGTCCGTTCGCTGATATGTGTGAGACTTGGCAATTGTTCCTAATGCATTTCTCAACTTACTGACAGCGTAAATTGGGACATGTAGATTAGAGCACAAATGGAATGCGATATTGATGTTTTGAGAACAGTACAAGTGTGTGGAATTCAAAAAAATTTGTCAAGCTCAACAATTCGTTACTTGTATTCGAAATTTTGGTGGGGCTACCGCCCCATTTATTAGCTTAATACAAGCTTAAATTAACTTAAACATACTAAACTTAAACTAATTAAAACTAATCAAAACTAAATTAAACTACAAGGATGAGAAATGGTTTAAAAGGAGGAGGCGGCAAGGAGGCAGGGTGAGAAAGTTTCTAACGTCGTAGAGATCCCGAAGGGCAAAGAGCAGAAAACGACGTTGAATACTTTCGATCCTTGAGATATGAACCGCTTGATATGGAGCCCACACTTGCGATGCATACTCAAGGAGAGGGCGAACATAGGCAATATAGAGGGATTTCGTTACTAGTGGGTTGTGGAACTCTTTGGACCATCTCTTGATAAAACCAAGGGCGGAATTAGCTCTTGATATTACTTCATCAATATGAGAACGAAATAATTCGCTGTCGCAGAGAACTCCTAACTCTGATAAGCTGCACACGGTTTATAGAAATGTTCTGAAGATGATAGAATCTGGGGAGAGGTTTGTTACTTTTACGAGAAAAAGTTATTGCTTCGCATTTGGCTATGTTTAATTCAAGGAAGTTTTTAGAACACCAAAAGACGAATGAATCGAGGTCATTTTGAAGCTGGAGAGAATCTCGATCGGAGGTGATGACTTTGAAAATTTTAGCGTCATTCGCGTAAAGTGAGATAGAAGAAAATTGGATGATCTTTTCGACATCATTAATGGCCAGGATGAAAAAGAGGGGTCCAAGATGGCTGCCTTGTGGTACACCGGAGGTTGCCACAAAAGGAACTGAAAGAGTTGAACGGAAACGAACTCTATATTGGCGGTTATCCAAATATGAAGATATCCATTTGAGTAAGATAGGGCTGAGTCCGAGGAAGGAAAGTTTAAAGAGGATTAAAATGTGAGAGATTTTGTCGAAAGCTTTGCTGAAATCTGTGGTAATGACGTCTACTTCGTTTCCTTTTTCCATTGCAGAAAGAGAGAAGGAACAAACTCAACTAGATTAGTGGTTTTAGACATTCCTTTACAGAAACCATGCTGCTTGGAGGATTTGCACTGGAAAGAAAGTTTTTCATACATAATGCTTTCGAAAAGCTTAGGGATATGGGAGAGTTTAGCTATGGGTCTATAGTTAGAAATAAGGTTTTTGGGGCCTTTTTTATGGATAGGTGAAATAACGGATATTTTCCATAATTCCGGAAAAACCCCACTTGAAAGGGATAGTTTCAAAAGGTTAGTGATTGGAAGGGCTAAACTGGAACAACATTCACAGAACACAATAGAACTGGAAACCTCATAATCGGGGTGAGGAAATATTTTTGTGAGCTTATTAAGCCGAATGTCCTATCAAACCTTGGGTTCTCGCTTTTACACATGACAGTTAAGCAAAGTGTATCTGTTTTTTTTTTTTTCTTTTTTTTTGAAAGAGATAAGGATAGAGATAGAAGTATAGAAAGAAAGAGAAATTGAAGGACAAGTCTAAAAATCTCTCAATTTTTACATTTTTCATCTTCTTTTTCTTATTCCTTTTTCGAATTCAAAAACATTAGCGCAAATTTATAGACAGCGAAAATGCCGGCTCTTGTTAACATCACTCTAACTATAAATTGGGGTCATTAAACACAAAAGATCTATAAACAGCACACTAGTTAGTGACAACTTTAAAGTGGACTTGGATATATTAAATTAAACTATTAAAAATTTTGACAGTTCAGGCAAATCAAATGAAGTAACAGATCTAAAAAGCACTGTTCACACTGTACAACTAGTTGGACAGACTTCGTTTGATGGAAGTTGGAAGGTCTGATGTAGTTTGCGTTCACACTTATCAAGCTTGTCGTCCAACTTTATGTCACATACCCTTCCACTCCGTCCAACTTCTAGTTTCTAGACTTTCAAAAATTTTTGAAAACCATCCAACAAGTTGGACGAGCGGTCGTCTGAATGGTTCACACTATCAAGCATCGGTCGTTCAAGCCCAAGTCTGTCCAACTAATTGTACAGTGTGAACAATAAAAGCAAAAAAAAAATAAAATAAACTCAGGTGAAAAATAGCATAAACTTTGATTGCAAACGGAAATGTGGAATGAAAGTTTTGTTTTTGTCTAGAAATAGTTGGTTCCGAACAAATATTAGTTCGGAAATAAGTCACACAAAAATACATATCAAGCAAATGAGAATCGTCAGATGAGTTAGAGAATAATGTTTTAAGTATTTAAAATGGGGGGTTGTCTGATTTTTAATTTAGAGCGAATATAAAAAAATGTGAAGTTAAAATCAATTATAAATTGATACGAGTGTCATTTTAAGCTAATGTGGCACTAAGGCTCATTTTAATGCGACTTTAAACGACTATAAATTTGCGCTATTGTGATTTCGATCTTGTCTGCTTCGCACTAGTAATTCAACGTGAGGTAAGCCGCGTTGGCCTCAGAAATCGACAGCAAGCCTCTCGATTTTGAATTGTTTCATGTCTGACGCCAAGCAATTGCAGATGTTGTTGTATTTTTCCACACCAGGAGTGTTTCATTTTGTTTGCTTGCGAATCTGTCGGAACATTTTATGCTATCGCCTCTTTGAGCGGGTTATCTAAATCTCTCCTTTGAACATGACAATTGTTCCGTGGGTTCGTCTTTTTTTTTCTATCCAAGATGGTGTTTTTGACGAGAAAATCTGCAAGATCCGCTTGGTGATTCTTCTGCTGTCATACTTAGCATCCTCATCTCAACTGCTGTCAATGGCTCATAATTTCCATACACTGTCCAACATTGTGAACGGTATATGAGTGCTGGACGCACAACCGTTGGCGTCGTGTGGAGTTTTCTCTACAGCTCAATGAGCAATTTTCGCTCACAGAAGATGGTTTAATCTTCTCGCTACTTCTTCCACCCAACGCTTACTCGATGATTGATAAATTCCATTTGAGTAAATGTATGGTACAGGCGTTTTTGGATCGAAAACGGACAACACAAGTATCTACCCAATCCTTTCTAAGACTTAAGCCCATACATTAAGTGGAAGTAAGATCCTCGCTTATCATGGCTCAATCAACAGCAAAGAATAGCTGATTTACTTTGGTGTTCTGTACTTTATCCTCCAAAAGGAAGTCAAATAAATAAAAATGTTGGCGCAACAGAGCAGCACCCTTTAGCAGATTGCATTTCTCTCAACCATACCTTGTGAGGAAGTGGAAGTCGCCTAAAGTTTTTACAAATTCCGAACGGCCAATCGAGGAAGCGGATTTCGTGGCAATGAATATTTATCTCCATACGAGTATACTTACAGAGCACCCACCACCACAATTAAACAAAAAGCAAACCATCTGTGACCTTTTAAAAGTTAAGTTTTCGGCTTGGTCAACCCACCGTAAAACTGAGATAAAAGTTATTGAAGACAAGAACATCCGAACAATTAAAGACGATTCATAGACTCATTAGTTCATTATTTAGATTTATCATTTCTAAAACATTTATTCGAAAATTTTCTTAAAAGACTCACGATTGTATTCCGTTGTGCCTATTTTATACCAATCAAAAAGAGTATTCCAGCAGGGTCATGATTTTAAATATCTACTGTACTTGAGTTCAGTGAGCCCCTATTTCGTGCTATCAAACGGAAGTCACTAACCATTTTCCTATCACATTTCCTGTTCGAAATGAAACCCATTCCGAGGACAAGTTCCAGTTATCCAACGAACGAACGAACGAGCACTCACCCAAAAAGGAGCCACCACTTTGTCATTCATAAAGCAAAATAATTATTTATATTCAAAGCAATCGTACTGACAATCAAGTCTTGTTAATACAGGTGCTCTTGTCTTTTAACGTGTACGTCCGTCGCGTCGCCTTGGATTTCACTTTCATGCCAGAGCCCCAGATGGCTGAGCTTTAGTTCGCTGCTGCCCAATAACAAATCACTCTGGTGCATGCAACTCTATTAATAAGAGTTTCGTTTTCATTTCTTTTGCACAAATAAATAAAAATATGTAACATTGAAAATGCCTCTGCGAAATATCTTTAGCCAAAAGTATACCTAAGGCTAAGACCAGCAACGAAAACCTTCCCAACCAGATGAGGGAATCTCGTCTGACTTAATCTGATTTTCCCATACCACAGGTGCATTGTTCGTTTGAATTTCTTCGGCTTACCATTCCACAGCACAGCAGCACAAGAAAAATAAAATAAAAAGGGTATTGCACTTGCAAAGTGGCTTTGAATCGTGCTTATGCGTTGTTAATTAAACTTTTGATCTCGTGTAAGATAAAGAGGTGATCGAGAGATTACTGGAGTCAAAGTTAATGCCTTGTAATGATGGATACCATGATGTCTAGTGGACCAGCGTTGAAAATGGTATTGTAAGGTCAGGTGAACTTTGTTGATGCTGTCATTATTTTACGTTCACATTGTTGATAGGAGGTGGTTACGATCACCTTTGAGTAATCAGCGTTGAAGCTTCTACTTTATAAAAAACAAAACTTCGTAACATTACCAACAAAGTTTTAGTTATTGGACAGTTTGAGCAAGTGATTATATTTTATTATTATAAAGATACATGAGTAAACACATACGTAGGTTTCATTGTGAAATCGCTGGCCTGTTAATCTCAGCAAGATCGTCGGTCACCTATACTTCCGAGGAACACTACAATTAACTCACAGTTCTATTAAGCAACTTGATCGAAGGCAAGGTGTGTTGTTAGAGGGTGAAATCGATTAAAGCCGCATTGATCGACAAATTATAACCCGACGATCAATGTGCGATCACAGCAAAAGTTAACAGATATTTCAAACAAAAATTTAACCTGTGATAGTCTTCTTTTAAGCAGAGCCTCTTCACTTTTGCAGTGTCCTCCCAGCAAAAGGACTTGCAGGTACGAAGCTGCTTACTATATACATCGTCATATGCGCAGGAGAAGCTAGGTGATCATTCAAGCCATATTGCCTCATTTGTTCTCATTTGTTTGAACTGGTACTGTTGTTGCAGCAAGCTAGGTATATGCTCATCATAGCTAACCCAGACATCCTTCGATGAGGTCCACAACACCTTGATAGTTCGATGAGTAATGGAGTGGGGTACTATAGCGGTCCAAAAACGTTCGATCACTTTAATCCAGTCATATTTTCAGCCAGACATCAAAGACCATTTGGCTGATACACCATAAGGCTAATTATACAAATACTACAGAGAACAAATAACACGTGACAACAGCACGCAGTAGTAAAAGACGGTCCCCATCCTGTCTTTGATAGCGCTAGAACCGACGCTGTTCGGTTGACAAGGCCGCTGTCAAATTAAGACACTATTAGGTTCGATCGTTGAAATCAACCCAGGGTTGACCCAGGTTTGCTTATAAAAAACCTGGTTTTTCGAAAGCCCAGGTTTAAAAAAACGCTAAGTCACTAAATCACCAGACATCTCTGTCATTTGAGGAAAAATATATGCCATTTGACAGTCCTGTTTGTTACCTGAACTTGCCCCAGCAAAAACCTAGAGCTACTTTAAGGCAAGTTAAGGACAAACCCAGACGGTACCCGTGGCGTGATGGTTAGCATGTCTACTTGCTAACCCAGAGGTTTGAGGTTCGAATCAAAACAGAGGCAAAAATGTTTTTCCACGGGTATCGCCTTTCGCGAGGAATTGGCATGGCAAGTCCTCCGTTAGTAAATTCATTGCCATGAAAAGCGCTTTCTCAATTAGCCGTTTGGAACCGGCAGAAAATTGTAGGTCCCCTTCATTCCCCCACAAGGCATGGTTGTGAGGAATTTGCTAGGCCCAAAGGCTCTATTGCGACAGCCTATTTATTTTATTTTTTAAGGACAAACCCAGAGCTTAAAAAACACCCAGTTTGATATTCAGCGCATGTTTTCTCCAAAAAACTCTTTATGGCGGCCATCAGGCTCAAGTCTTCAACGAATCAACCTTAAAGCAGGAGGCATGTGTTACAAACATCGGAACGATAAAAATATTAAACATTAGCTTCGTTCGTGGAACTTTACCTTTACCCGTAGGCTTTTTTGCAAGCCTCATGAGCTATCAAAAAATAGGGTTGATCGACCTTCCCAAAATATTCAAAACACCATAAATAGCGCTTGAAACAAAATGAACGCTATTTAATAGCCCTATACTTTACTTAAACTCGCTCCAGCAAAATCCTAGTTGGTTTCAGAGCAAATTCAAGTTTTTCAATAAACGCTTTGTGGCAACCCCAAATCAAACTCAAAGCTTCAGCGAACACACCTATTGTAAAAGTTGTGTAGTACAAAAGTCCAAAAGTCCGATAAACATTGCTGTTCGCAAAAATAAACCCAGTCAAGCACTGCGGAAGAAATACAACATCAAGCGAAGCAATCAATTTATTCAAAACAAAAGAAATTCGCAATAATTAAATTAACTATAAAGACTCATAAAAAAAAACAAAGTTGCTCTATAAACCAATTTCTTACTGTGTGAAGGTCAACAAATTGCCTTTGAAACTTTAATTGCAGACTGTAGTTGCCAACTGAAAGTGTCCCATAACGCATTTTGATTGCCCATTCCAAGTGGCTAAGTGCCCTAAAAAAATATGAATTTTAATTGGCCAAGAGCTCATAGTGTGGCATCGATTAAAATCACAAACCAAACACTTGGCTCTGCCGCATGAAAAAAAAAAAACAAATTTGGCGCAAGTTTCAAACAAAGAATGAGTCGAATCTACTTAATACAATAGAGACTATATCACAAGCCGTCAAGCTGAACGCCATTGCTTCAGCAAACGTGATTGCAATACGAAGCCTCGATAATTATTGCTATTTTTTTCATATAGTTGCTACTGCTGCGTGGCTAAGCCATAATTAGTCTTGCCAAAGTAAAATAATTAAACGTCTTATTAATAATGCAACTCGTCAAAACTTGGAATGGTAAACGCACGTCAATCATCGAGGTTTTTGGGAGCTTTATGGTGGGTGAATTAATTCAGAGATTGTTGAAAGTACAGTGACTGGGAAATTGAAAGTGGGCATTCTAAAGCTGGTATTGCGGGTGTTTTTTTAATGAAGTTTTTCGATGACTATTGTTTTCAATTGAAAAGCAATGAGTTTAATTGAATAACGAGGCAGAGAATGAAGCTTCAATCTTCTAATTGACCGTTTTAATCGACGCGATGATGGACAATTAGTTTTACACGTTTGGTTTTTTGCGGGACACGAGTACTTGAGATGTTTTCTTTCACAAAGCAGAAAGCATGAAATTAGGTTTGAAGTTAAATGAGCTAAATCGTTGAATAACTCACTGCATATGTAAGTTGCGCGATGCTTAATTGAAACATTATTTCTAAAAATGCACTTTAGGTGATGGTGCTGCACTATCTATTCTTGATCGTCTTGGAGTAATGTTGAGCAATAGCAAATACAACAAATCGAACAAGATCTAAATTAATGGAAAAATATATTAAATATTCGAAGTCAAAGAAAATTTTAAACAAATGCTAATGACCAGAGCACGGATAATGAATGACGAATAAATTGTGGAAAGTGATTTTAAATACCTAACAAGCCTTATAATGCTTTATAAATTCTTAAGGAAACGATGGAAATATTGTTCGAGCTGATTTTCAGATACATAAACTTTACGTTATAACATAAAAGTAAAGAAGTCGAGACAAAAAAATTTATTCGTCACGAATAAAAGTCTAAAAGATTTGAACTATCAAATTTTATTCTAGTTCCACATACAATCCACACTTAAACGAAAAAAGCCCAGCCCAAACCAGATCCACCTGCGTTTGCAATTTGATCGTATCAAAATGAAGCACAAGTTACCTTATGTAATGTTACTGATTTGCGTAGGGCTTAAATGATGGAATGTTGTTTTAAATACTTAACAAGCCTATAGATTCTCCACGAATTGGCAAAGAAACGATGGAAATATAATTTACGATGATTTTCAGATACATAAACTTTTATGTTAATCCTTAAAGAAAGAAAATTGAATTAAAGAAACTTATTCGTCACGTCTATTAGATCTATTAGAATGTTAAAAATTTTTATTAATATTTACATAATTTACTTGCTCCACATTCACACACTTCAAAGACTAAATTTTTCTTGCTTCTTTAACTTCAAAATCATTCATGATTTGTCATTTCTGACGAATACAAAACTCATACATATGTGAATAAAATGTTGGAAATTAACGAATATTCGTACATTCGTCGTCCGTTGGTCGGTTCCATGTGAAAAGCCTTATAGAGCTATAGACACATGGCCAAATGTAAAAATTAATCGAAATGTTTTTCTATGTTACCATCAGGCAAGCCCTGTTTCTTCAAAATCATTTAAAGCTCCTCCAACCAAAGCAAAGTTGATGTTGCTACAACGAAAAATTGAATTACACTTACGTTATGACATATGGGAATGCCAACACTGTCATGACAAAAACGACTGTGTTTCTATGCGATTGTGGTTAGCGCCTTGTGGTCTCGCCTTGGTTTGAGAGAGTCACTATCGCGTATAGTCCTTATTATCATTATGGATATAAAATCAGACATGAGTATTGTGCGGTTTAGAGGTGAAAATTAAAATTTAAACGACTTGCTCATATGCCCATTATAGTAGATTCGCTTTTGTTGCAAATCAGCAATCTTTTGATCAGTTAACTAACGCAAATCCGAATAATGGGTCACCCAAACCGAAGCTCTTTGCAGTTGCGGCAAATTCAGCTGTCAAATTATGTTTACAAAGCGATACTCTTATTACCCACACTGGACGCAAGGACAAAACCGCGTTTTCATACATTTGCAGTTGCCACGACATCAGAAATCCTGTCAACAGAAGCTGCAGCAATCGCAAAATCGCTTGGCCTTGGGAGAACCTTAAAACAAAAATTACAAAGAATTTAAAACCACCCAAACCAAAGCGTTTTGCAGTCGTAACAGCGCCAATTGAAGTTGTCGAAATTAAGTTATACAGCAGCGTAGGAGACTACCCACACCGAATCCAAAGTCCAAAAGTAGTATATGCCTTCACACTCTACTTACTCAGAAGTGACCGAAAACTGAACGAAACAAATAATAGCGAAATACGCTATTTACGATAACCGTATCTGGGATACCATTTAAAAGGACTCATTTTCATATCAGAAACAAGATGGCTTCAGCTATAAAATATAAAAATCTATCTTTTGAAAACAGTCACACAAGCTTATCAAAACGATTGGAATTTATTTAACGATAAATCGACATCTGCATTTTCTGTGCCATATTAACTATCATAAGCTTTTAAATAACAAAGATATAATTAACGATTGAATAAGGACTCCATCAAGAATCAGGACACAAAAAATGACAAAGAATTTCTTTAAGGGACTAACTGCAGCCGTGGAATCAATGGAAGCTATTATGTGAAAGTTGTCTTTGTCAAATTTGACACATTTGAAATTTTTTTTTGGAACGAAGATATCTTTGGAACACACAATCGGTAAGCAAAGCCTGCAAGACAAAACCTGCGACAACGGGATAATCGTTTTTCCTGTAAATCTTGTTGTTTAAGATTACTTAATAAAGGAACAAGACGATCTCTCGATGAGTCAACCTTCAACCAAATAGACCATGTTGCAAACGACGCAAGACATTCTTCCGGTGTTATATGTAGATGCAGAACTTTGCGAGGGCCAACATTGACTCGGACCATTGGGAGCGTTCAACAATCGTATCCGAATAGCTTTTTGTTGTTGTTTACTTAAAACGTTTAGCAGAGTCACAAACCCATTTCTACTAAAAAGGTATCTAAAGGTATCCGAGTATTTTTGGTAAAACTTTCTATTCAAGTGATCAGCTGATAGAAATTTTATTGTTATTTCTTTTCATGTTGAGTTTTTGTTTTGGTGTGCATATATTTCAGCATTAGAGTCTTTTAAATTTGATTAGATTTAACTAGTTACCTCTGAATACTATTTATATTTGCTTAGTAGTTTTAAGATTCAAATCTGTTGATGTAAATCGTAGATAATAATAATAAATAATAAATAAAATAAAGAGAAAAAACGCATGGGAAATCGAAAAAAAATTAATTATAACCGTCTAGCAAAGATATTGTGATTGTTTTTCTATTTTCAAAAGTCGAATTTTAATATTTTAAGAGATTGCAAATCTCTTAACGAATCGATTGTCTCTCCCACCATCCTTAAATCCTATGCCGCCAGCATCAAGCATTGAACCAGTTGGAGCAATGCAAAAAGCCATTTGAACCGCAGCCGCTGATGTTCTCGGTTTCGCAAACCTATGATACATTGAAGAATGCAGGCTTGCAAATGCAGAAACAAGAAGCACAACAAATTTATGAAAATGCAAAAGAGAACAAGGGCTGCTTTTGACCAGTACAACGAGTTTAATAAGGAGAAAAAAGGTAAGAACAACGAATTTTTGAAAAGAAAAAGAGGCAACATGAGAAGCTCCGTTTAAAGAAATTGAGATATGCCATATTAGGAATGAGATTCGAAAGTTTTACAAAAAGTTTTCATGCCAGAGTGGTAAGCCTTGAACTCAAGACTATAAAAAACATCAGGGATAGCATCACAGTCGCTACTGAGATTCTGTAAATAATTTTTTTCTTTGTTTTGAAATTTAAATCTGGCGCATTTGTACCAGTGACCTGTTGGCATACTTTCATGATTTCGAATTCGCCCCAAAAATTTATTTTATCTTAAAGTACGTGAAATTTTTGAAAAATTAGGAGGATAATTTAAAAAACAGTAATCATTTATATACCGTTTCGTTAAAAGCGTTTGTCGTCGTTTTCGTACTTGGTTACCGCTGACAATCCGTTAACGCATCAACCAGGATCTATATCCCTTCGCTTCTTAGGAAATTAACAGAGATCCCCGGGTTGACGTTCAAATTAGATTGATCGTTCAACCACTTTTGCAGACTACTTAACAGCGTAGAAGGCACAAATTCGGTTGTCAGGCAGAATGGCAACGACAGCTTGACAACAATCAAGAAAGCTGTCCTCCCGACCTAGAACAACTTGTTCTTGTCGTATGCAAATTTAAATCAAATAAGATACAGGTGCAGATGGACTTGAAGCGAAGCTTTTCAAGGCAGCTGCAGACCAGTTGGAAAGGAGCGTACACTTGCTGATCTGCATGATATCGGAAGGATCCATGCTCTATGAATGGAACGTCAATGTCAAATGTAAGATCCTTTGAAAGCGATATCTTCAAAATTGCTCCAATATCCGAGATCTTGTCTGCTGTAAAGCGGGGAATACACGATACAATTATCGTATGCGACTTGGATCGCATACGATCGACTTTGGTTTTGAGTTCAAGGCATTCGACACTGCGACATCGGTACATCGGTTCGTGTATTTCCCGCTTAATAAATAAAAGTCTAAAGACCTACGTCCAAAATATGATACCAATACGGTTTTAGACCATCTGAAAAGTCCACGATCGATCAGATATGCTCACATTACAAAATATCATATCGATGATCAAAGCGCCTTCATAAAGGGATCTATCATGAGATGTTATATCAATTAAAGAAAATTTAGGGTCATCATCGAAAAAATTCAACTGTTTGCAAGTGATCGTGCAACATTATTAAAGTGAACAGGTACACCTTGTATTGATGACCTTTCTGGTTTAAATTTTCCAATCGTTGCGTTGGTAAATAAAATTTTCTACCAGCAAACGAAGTATTTAATTATTTCTCTTTGCGTTCATGCGTATAAAACTGTCAACCTCATAGATACCAGTCTGCTAGCCACCTACTTGCCCATATAAAAATATCTGTTTATTTGAGCAGCAACCGTTTTTACATATTTACCCCCTCGAGGTCTTGGCAGACAGCCGACGAACGGACGTGATTGAAGAATTATTTTTCACTTACACACCGCCATATCTGATATAGTACCTCCACCAATACAAATGCCACTTCGATGTATGTTTGTCAAGTTTTCACTTTTACTCGCTTGGTTTGCTTTACGAATGCAGTGATTGCAACTTAGTTTTTTTTTCGTTGGGCTTTTGCACGTAATAAAATATTTCTTATATTATTACCTTCTTCGCCCAATATTATCGGGCTCAATACCTTAGTACGAGCTGGTTTACCGATTCATTTGAAAAAAACGTTTAACTATTTGTTCGTTTGACTGCTGCATATGTCTTACCTTCGCTCCGGTTTGATTTTGCATGCGCGGCACATTTAAATTGTTAGTCTAGCTTGGTTTTATTTTGCATTAATTTTATAGCTGCATTCGCATAAGTGCTTTGCACAAATAACACAGTTTAGACAAGTGACAGTATAACGGTCAATGAATTATATCTGTTTACAAATCACCGTAAAAAATGTATAAGGTTGAAGAGTTTGTTCACTTGGCGCTTTGAATTTTAATTTTGAAAATTGCAACATCAATGAATGAATCTTGAATGACATGCTAGGGACTATTTGAATACCTTTTTTTCATTTTAAAGTGAAACTTTCTCTAAATCATGGTTATTTGAAACTCGATGAAACGAAAATGCGCCACGAAATATGAATAAATACATAAATGTGTAGTATAAAATCAGGGGGAGAATGAGAAAGAACACGTTACCCATTATTGTCAGTCGCCTGAAATGTGTTTCGCAGAGTCAAGGCCGTCTTTACCCTTTTGGGGGCCCTGGGCACTTTTTGAAAATGGGGCCCCTATATGATTAAATAAAAATGTTATGCTATGTAATAAAGGTATGCAGAAAAAATCACACAACTTTATATTAATAATTATTCTTTTATTTTTTAAATGAATAATATTTTTTCAATTCAATTCAATTTTCGAGTGAATAATTCTTTGTGGAAATATCTTGCTTTCAATCTATTTCCATCTTTGAATTGGAAAAGTCAGAGTTCTCATTTTGAAAATAAGCAGGTCCCTTCCTGATTAAGCTTTCGAGATCTTTTTCCGCAAAATTATCGGGAAAATAATCTGCAATATCGCTCGATATTTCTTGGTCAACTAAGACACTTGATGACGTTTGTAAAGGTGACAAAGTTGTTGCAGTTTCATGACTGGTGCCCTGACCCTGGCTTTTTGATTCACCTGCGGAATTTTGTGAAGATGTGACAGTCGAAATTTCTTCATCTTGAAAAGGTGACGATTTATCGTCATATAGTTCGCCCTTTTTAAATAAAAATACATGTATTAATATTTCTGAAGAAACTGACTAATGAAAGGAGTATGTACGTTTGAAAAGAATAAAGGTTAGTTTGGATATTAGACATCAAAGCGAATTGAAATTTTGTAATTTATTTTGCAAGTAAAGTATAAATAAGTAAAAATTAGGAAGTCAAAACTATTTCTGTATTTTTCTAAAAACTAATAAAAATTGAACTATTTGAACTAGAATAGTTATTAAATAGGTATAAGCTTTCAAAAACACTATAATATAAGGTAGTAAGTTGCTTGGTTGATTTTAAATAATTTTTTTTAGCATAAGAAACGTAATGCCACTTCAATCAAAAAAATTCATTCACTATTATCATTTTCCGAGAACAAGACCCCTGGGCACACCAATATATTTATGTAATTTGACATATTTTCCGGACAGAAATCTATAAAAGTGAAACTTACAATAGACCTGAATACATATGAATACAATGATGTTTGTTTTTCATAAACAAAAATGTTCCTTGTATTGTAATTTCACATAGTAGCTGCTTTGAGATTTCGTTTTTGTGTTTAAAGTCCGTAAAATCTGCGGCGCTTCGTTGCTGAAAAATTTAATGGAAAGACTGCTTGTGCCTTCAATAATGTAAGAATGTACGATGACGCTACTCTCAAGTCTCAATCTGCACTATGCACAAACAGTTATTATGTGAAATTGTAATACATTCTATGGTCATTGGTCATGCCTAATTTTATTCATTAAATCTAATATGAAACAATTTTTTGACTATCTAAGCCCCTTTTTCAATAAAGTGTAGATGAGTGTAGTGATTAATGTATTGATTATTGATTACTTATGGAAGTTTCTCCTACAGTTGAATTGAAATAGGATGTCAATTTTGGTAATTTTTCGATCAATTCTTTCTGCTGTTTTGATTTTTTTCTTTTTCCGGATCCACTTACATATGATCGCTTAGACATATTTTAATTTGACAAAGTATATTTTTATACACCTGAAAAACACTAAAAGCACGAATTGAAAATACACTACAAACTTGACAAAGAACGATGATAAGAAAATCAAATGAGCAAAGTCGCATAACAACGCTACCAGACTACCTATATCTGAAATGATCGAACAAACAGTGAGAAGCGCTATCTTTCATCTATCTCATTGCACAAAAACAAAACCTCTTTCTTTACTTTGAAATCTTAAAAAATTGAGTGCAGTTCATCTCTACACAAATGCAACTCCTACTACTACATTTAACAATATACAGCAAAAAAAAAACCCCACAATTAGTGAAAACAGGCAAAAATTTATTAATACATAGTAACCCTTTCGGACCATCGCAAAAGTCAGAAGGATACACAAGAGGTTTTCCAATCACAACCCAATGATCGTAAGATACACGAAAGGATGTATTTTCTGATTGGATTTTTAAAAGCACCCTGAAACGAACACAAGTGTGTGTATGATTTCGTTGCCTTGATCATTACTTGGGTGACCAGATTTTCTTTTTTCTTGTTTTAATTTGAAAATAATTTCGGAGGAAATGTGATTTAAAATGTTCAACAAAGGTTGTTGCTAAAAAAAAAGTATTCTATCAATTTTTTCTTTTTTGTAAAATAGGCCAATAGAGGTTAAGTGATGTTTCAGCATTTGGGGGCCCCTGCGAGTGCGGGGCCCTGGGCTTGTGCCCAGTGGGCCCAGTGGTAAAGAGGGGTCTGCGCAGAGTGCAAGTATTTCCAATAATCTCTTCTTTGTTCGGGCTTTTGAAGTCGCCTTTCTGAACTCTGAAGTTTTATTTCTGCTCTACCGTGCGCGCACATAATTTTTATTCTTTTATTCTATTAACATTTGAAAGAAAAAACAATAGGTTCGTTCGCTGAAGTTTACTCAGGGTTCACCCAGACAGTCCTGTGAGTTGTCAAAAAATCTTAGTTTTCCCCTTTCGAAAAAACAGTAAAAAAAGAAATCGCCGCATATATTTGTCATTTTAAGAAAAATACATGCCATTTGACAACCCTGTTTGTTACTTAAACTAGCTCCAGCAAAAACCTAACGCTAGCATAGAGCGAGTATGGGGCAAACCCAGGGTTCAAAAAACAATTGGTTTGATATTCTGAGAGAGTTAAGGTTTTTTAAAAACAGTTTGTGCCGCACACGGGGAAAACCCACGGCTTCAACAAGCTTCAATGAGCAAAGCAATCATTTCAAAGGACGAGAAGGAGTTTTCGAGACGTGTTTTTGACAAGTTGCGAATTCAAACTCCATGACCAAAGCATACACAGTGCCTAAGCATTTTTCAACAAGACCCGTGGATTCAAGGAACTGTGTGTCTTCTCCCCCATCTTTCTGGCGTTACGAGCAAAGGGATGAAATTGTGGTAGCTTAAGGTGCGTCCACATTATTCTGAATAAATAGGCACATAGCAATCCGCAATACCGAATAAGTGTGGACGTACCAACTGGCATTCCTACCTTCCAAAAGTCAAACAGAACTCAAACCATTTAAAATAGAAACGATTGCCAACCGTCATCGTGAGGATGCACCTTAAGACAGTGTTTTCCATTTACTAATCCTTACCTAGTATAAAACTAAGTACCTCTGTCTGTCTGCATGCTTGGATCTTTTAAACTACGCAACGGATTTTGATGCGTCTCTTTTTTAGTAAATGGAGTGGTCCGATATATTTATTTTTATATTTGTATGAATATTTCTTCTCCATATCCCCACAGGAATGGGAAGGAGAACATACACGGGAACTTAAAAACTACTTGACCGACTTGAAAACTCTTTTACCCTTAGAATGCTATTCATTCCCATATTCCCACAAGAACAAGAACATGATCGGAGAACTTAGCATTTGTTTTGAAAAGGCTTCAAATACTCTGATCCAAATATAATGAAGCTTTAAATAAGGTCGAGAACCTGAGAAATGGCATATGCTATAGTTTCCTTGCCATATTCCTTGGGGAAAGGAAACGGAAGCGGAAACATATTCGCGAGCTTAGAAAATACTGGACCGATTCCCCAGATTCTTTCATCGTTAGAGTACTTTATTACCTCTGAGATATATTACCTCGACTATTTTTCACCACCATTTTCCCACCGGATTGATTGGAAACTTGGAAATCATTTTCACCGTAGAGCCCGAGCTACGCCACTATACGAACGCTCCTATTCGACTTATTTTCGAAGGCACATTGCAAGGGAATTGGAGAAGGAGAAAACCTCATTTTAGGTGACCCAATAAAGTGGAAGAAGACCTCAACCGACATAGAGTGCCAAACTGGGGAAAGCTCTCCCGAATTCAAAATTGTTATCGAAAGATGATGGTTGATTCCCAAGTTCATCCCGAACTATAACTCCCACCTAAGTTCGTAAGTAAGCCCTGACCCATTCTGAGCTGTATTATGTATATATTTTTATTTTCATTCAATAATCCTTAGGAATTACCTATTCATGCGCATTGTGTCATCACATTCCATTGCAATGAACGCATTCACTCGTAGCCTCTCATTGCTCATTTCGAATACACAATCCTATCACCAAACCGCCATATAGCTTAGCCGCAGATATAAACCCTCTCAGAAGCGATCATCTATTTATCATTTTTTCCACACTTCTCATTTACATAATAATTATACGACATGTCGCTTGTCAAGCAAGCAAAGCAAAGGCGTAAGAAGCAGTGCCAACTCAAGCCAAGTCAAGTGTACTTGATCATCTGTCATCTTCGCCACATGAACTCAATAACCTGTAACATGAATCTGGTGCACGATTACATAGCAAATTATCGAAACAATTCCTCACTTCGAGTTCAAGCATACGTAGATATAATGAGAGATGAGATTAGAAAAACCAGCGAAATACCATTGTGGCTAAGAAAGATTAGCTAGGTATGTAGCCATGGTTAAGACAGATGGCTCGTGTGACATAACCTCTGCTGGAATGCACTCATGCTATTTTTTCAGTACTGATATGTTGCACACGACATATTCCACTCAGGCACCTCACCACATAGGGAAAAGCATAATAAAAATAATAAAAAAACAATTTACACCGATATCATCTCGTATAAAACAAACGATAATTCATCATTCCCACTTGCTGTACGGATTATGATGGCAGCACTTGTTGGATCATCGCCAGTGGGGCTTGTCTTCTTTTCTGTGCGAAACAAAAGTACGACAAAGAAATTTCTCACGTTAGTTCATGAATATTTAAATTGGATGTAGTGTGTGCTCGCATTTTAAGTGACTAACTTAATTTTGTTAACTAATGTTATCTTTTATTGATCATAAACCAAATGGCCTCAATAACATGTAATCGATAACGAATTTCCCATGAATAATTTGGATGATGTTGTGAATGTGAATCCAATTTTTACTTTGATGCAATACAAAATTAGTCGAGATCATTTAGAGTTCAATTATTTGAAATCTTCAACACAAAAGGCAGATATAGAGGAAAAATTCCACAGGAATCTGCTGTACTTTCGGTGAGCTTAATCTTAACGATTTAAAACGTAATTTAGTGGGCTGCCATGGCAGAATTCTATCGAACAGGTAGAAGAGAGATAGAAGAAGTTCGCATAAAAATCTCACTGAAAAAGCGCTTAATTAATTATGTACTTATGTTATGTGAGCTTGGCAGTTCTTTGAGTGACATCGCAAAAATATCAAGTACTCAATTTTTGGGTCTTAGTTTTAATGTCTCTAACTGCTGTTTTATATTCGGTGTCGACGTTTGACTTTGTTTTGACATAGTGGGAGTGTTTCTTTTTTTACATTAAGTTTTCCTTACCAACAGCGAGCTTCTGTCGATTTTGGGATCAGACGAAAACGAGATTTCTTAGGCGGATATTATATTTTTTGATGTACTTGGGCCTTAACCAGATCATCTCTCCGGCCATTTCGTTTTCTGACAAGATTTGATGTCTTTCCAGTTTAGCATTTCAAATTTGTTTGGACCACTTAAGACCAGGGACCGAATTACACCTCACGTTATCGAGTGGGTGAGTGACTTCAGTGATCGAGTGAGTTAGTAACCATCTTGGGATTACAGCATACGTGATCTCGCGCATCGTATAGCTTATTTAACATTTACATTGTACATCGAATATTTACTATTTTATTTCGAGTCTCTGTTAATACACAGATGTCACTGATGTGCCTTTAGTTTAGATTGATTCCTTTTTTTTTTTGGTAAACAAAATTCATTCCTTTGTGAAAATGCTTTATATGGCTATATTCACCAAGTTCACTTTCTCAAACTCCATTTATCAACCATCCCTGTTGTTCACTTCTGCAAGTGAGTTATTTTTGTCCGCTTACGCTATTCACTTCAGAGTTTTTGTTTTTCCATGAGCGATGTTTTGCGATGTTTTGCTTAAGTGAATATAAGTGAATATAGATTCCCAATAAAACTCGGCTTGTATTTCCTTTCCGCATTCCCTTGGAAACAAAAAAATTCTTTCAACGTTAGAACAAAGACTAAATTTCATTCTCATTTTCCCTCAGGAACGGGAACGGGAATTCAAAAAACACTGTACCGATTTCAATATTACAATATGGTGTTACCCTCAAGTTACATAGACTATAGCTATGTTTTGTTGAGAATCTATTTGCAGGTTTGCAAAATATCGCAAAACATCGCACATGGGAAATCAGCAACGATTAGTGAACAAAAATAAGTCAAAAGTGAACAACAGGGATGACAGGAAAATGGTGTTAATGGAATAAAGTTTCATTCGTGAATACCGCTTTTTAATGAGACTCATTACTGCACAAGATTCTCAAAATAACGCATTTTATATTTCATCCCCATATTGCTACGGGAACAGAATGGTTACTGGAAACTAACCGAGAACTTTTAAAATACTGAATCGATTCCAAAAACTCAGTCATCGTTCAAGTGCTTCAATGCCCTTGTATGACTTAGACTTATGTAGTTAACCATTGGACGAAAAGAAAGATGTGGCGTTGATTGGCGTGTCTGCCTTTACGTATAAGAGAATCGGGGTTCGAATGTCTAAAACATCAAAAACAAAATTAGAATTTTAAGGATACATGTGGCGTTGAATTGACAGTTCCTCCAAAAGTAATTTCATGTCATGAAAAGCCCTTTGTCGATTAGTCACTCGGAATCGGCAAAAAATCGTAGGGCCCTTCCATTACCTCACAATGTGTGGTTGAGATAAATACGCTAGGCCCCGGAGCTCCCTGCTCTACTGCGCCACCTTTTTTACTTATTTATGTATTTATTTTGTCAACTTGAAGTGAAGCAAAAAATAAACAAAACCTTGTATTCGGACTTGCCTTGCACAAACCAGAGTGGCCTACGATTGCGATCCTAACGCTGTAAAAATAAAACATAGATAACCTGGTGGAGTGGCACACACTTACGAGGCCTGCGGTACATACAAATAAGAACACGTATATGGTAAAAAACCGAGAGTTAAGACTGATAGGTGATAGTTCAATCAAAGAGTCAGTTCATTCTCTTGCATCGTCTCGAGCATCGTCGAAACATAACTTGTCACACTCTTTTTTATTGCTTTTTTTACAAGTTGCATTAATATAGCCGCAACACTCGCCCCACTAGGAATACCCGTCAGTTTTATCTTAAGCCCAACTTTGGACGTACCGAATACATATAATAAAAACGTAACAGTTTGTTTGTTTGTGCACGCTAATGTCAGAAACGGCTTAATCTATCTAGATGGGGTTTTCAGTAATATATTTTGATAAGCTTCACTTAACATTTAGTTTTTATTTCATGTCAATCGGTTGATAAATAAAAAAGTTATGCCAATTCTTGCGGACGAAGTCGCTGGCACACCTAGTAAGGAAATATTTTTTTGATTGTTTATTTGCTTGTATTGAATAGGCTCCAAATCTACTGAGCTGATTTGAATGAAATTTTAAACACAATTGGCCTTCTAGACTTTTCCATATACCTTCGGATTATATTTTATCCCCATATGCTAAATCCAAACGAGCAGAAACGGAGGGCCCGAGCTACGCCGCGCGGGTCAGTAATACTCGTAGTTTTCAATATAAATAAAGAGTTATGCAAGAAGATATATAAAGTGTTGCAGGATACTGCTATTACCTGATCAATTTCAACGATGTTCAAGCTAAGAATTATTCATTTTTTCCCAAAGATATTATACTGACTTTCTGTCAAGATTTCAAGTGGAAAAGCTCTTCTTCTTCTTCTTTTTCATTTTCGGCGTTACGAGTAGTGATCTTGAAGCGATCACAACTCTCCCACTTTTCTGCTTCACAATAGTGATCCGCCTGTGGGGTACGCCGCGTTGACCTCAGAAATCGTCGGCAAGCCTCCCGGTTTTGGATTGTTCCATGTCTGAGGCCAACCAAATGCTGCTGTTTTTGCATTTGCTTGTACCAGGAGTGTTTTGGCCTGCCTTTTCTTTTTCGTCGCGAATTTGTTGAAACGTTGTACGATATTGCCTTTTGGACGGGGTTCTGCAGATCTCTCCTTTGAACATGACAATACCAACTGAGCCGGTCGGGCTGAATTTTGTCCAAGATGGTACTTTTGACATGAAGGCTTTCACGGATCTTAGTACTTCTAATTCGATCAAGCTTTGTTACTCCTGCTGTCATCCGAAGCATCTTCATTTCAGCTGCCGTCAATTTGCTCTCATACTTTTTGTACATTGTCCAACATTGTGAACCGTATGTCAGAGCTGGACGGACAACTGCTGTGTAGAGTCTTCCCTTCAGCTTAGGGGGCATTTTTCGATCACAGAAGATAGCGGAGTTTTCTCGCCACTTCATCCACCCTACGCTTACTCGATGATTGATGTCGTCATCACAAGATGCTTCACTATTGATCATAGATCCCAGATATTTAAACTTTTCACACTTGGGAAGCACATTTCCATTCAAATAAATGTCTGGAATAGGCTTGTCTGGATCAGAAAAAGGGCAGCACAGGTAATCAGTCTTTTTAGCGCTAATACGGTATCCATTTCCTTCCAGAACATTAATCCAAACGTCAAGTGCTCGTTGCAGGGATGTAGGATCCTCGCTTATGATGGCTCCATCGTCAGCAAAGAATAATTGTTGTACTTTATTGTCCGTTACTTTTCCTTCGAGCAAATAATCCAGAACAGCAATAAAGAGCAGTGGACTCAAGACACTTCCCTGATGTACACCTACTGTTATTTGCACAATATGCAAATCCTCTAAGGCATCTCGGTGTTTTTCCATAATGATCCTTATGCTTTGGATTGCGTCTGTAGTTGACTTACCCGCGACAAACCCGCATTGGTCATCAGACAGCCTTATTATTTTCCGCAGTCGGCTATCCAAAACCCGCTCAACGATCTTCATAGTGTGGGACATCAACTTGATCGAACGATAGCTGTCACAGCTTCTGGTATCTCCCTTTCCCTTGTACATTGGAAGAAGAAAACTTTCCCTCCATTGATTAGGCAAACTGTCACCTCTTACAAGTTTGGAGATGAGAATCGTGAGCCATCTTAACCCGATGTCTCCCATATTTTTCCAAAACTCATATGATACCTCGTCTGGCCCAATAGCTTTGTCTTTTTTGGAGTTCTTAACTGCCTCCCTAACTTCTTCGACTGTGACGTCGGATACTTCCGTAAAGTTAGGTGCAGCTGTTGGAAAGTGGCGCCGAGGAAACTGTTCATTCAAAAGATCATCACAATACTGTCGCCACCTGTGAAGAATTTTGTCGTCATCCACAAGTAGCACTCCTTGAGCATCATTGATGAACTTCGGCGAACGAATCTCCTGCGCATTTCTCCTTCTCTGAGCGGCTATTTTGAAAATGGTTGCTCCCTTATTCAAGTTGCTTTGTCTTAGCTCTTGGATTGCCTGATTTGCTTCAGCAGCTGGGGCAGAAATCTCTTCCAGCTCTCGATACAGGCCCTCCGTGCTTTTTGCTTGAAGTTGGGCGCACTTTTTCTTCGCTTCTTTTCTGCAGCTCTTGTATTCCATTTTGAAACGCGCTTTTTCATTTGTATTTCTTGAGGGGCACTTCGACCAAGCTTGGAAAGCTGCTTTCTTCTTTCTAATCACTGCTTTAGCTTCATCATCCCACCACCAGGTTTCTTTAGCTTGTTGGTAGTGTCCTTTTGAGACTCCTAACAGTGATTTGGCTCTCTCTAAGCAGGTTCGTTGTAGGCGATCCCACATATTTTGTGCCGTGATCGCATTTGAAACTGCGTCGATGGTATTACACAGCTGACTTTGCATATACGAAATGAATTGCTGTCCTTTGGTTTTCTCCAGATTGTACCACTTGATTCTCCTAGGAGCCTTTGTTTGTTTGACTTCCTTTACCGCATCCGTAAAAAATTCTGTTAAAAGAAGACGGTGTTGTTGAGCGGCAGCTTCTCCTAGTATCACTTAGCAGTCTTTCACCCGAGATTTCATGTAATTGGTTACCAAATGGTAATCAATCTGGGTTTCATTTCCTCCACTGCTGTAAGTGATAAGGTGTCGGTCTTGTTTGATGAACATGGTATTTAGTACGATTAGACCGTATGACTTGCACAAACTTAGAATATCTTCACCAGGAGTATTCCTGGTGCCGAATCCCAAACCTCCATGGCAGTCTTCATAATCCTCGTTTGTCTTCCCGACATGTCCATTCAAATCTCCTCCAACAAACAAATACTCTTCTTTTGGGATGTTCTTAAGTAGGTTATGAAAATCAAGCCAGAATGCATCTTTTTCCTCCTGCTCACACCCTATTTGGGGAGCATATGCACTGATTATATTCCAGACCTTTCCTTCCATCACCAATTTAAGAGACATCAAACGGTCACTGGACTTCAAAATGGTCAATACGCTGTTGCATAAACTTTGGTCAAGGATGATACCGACTCCGTTTCTACCTTGTTCTGTTCCATAGTAGAACATCTTGTAAGCCTTGGTCTTTGCATCCAAGGGCTTTGTTTGCTGTGTTTCGCCATTTCGTTTCCTGAACACACAAGATGTCCACTCGACTCCTTCTCATCATCTCTTCGAGTTCGAGACTTCTACCAGTCATACTTCCAACGTTCCAACTCGCGACTCTAAATTTTCGTCCAACTCGTCGCATTACTTTG
The DNA here is from genome assembly GCA_914767635.1 of Melanostoma mellinum. NCBI lineage: Eukaryota > Metazoa > Arthropoda > Insecta > Diptera > Syrphidae > Melanostoma > Melanostoma mellinum. The sequence continues at coordinate 55,710,323 of OU612059.1, read as the reverse complement.
CTAGCCCCCGGAATCCGTATAGCTCTGACCCGAACATTGCTGCTCGGTCCAGGATCAGCTCCATGCATAGCAATGGAACTGCCTGGCGGGGTAGTGCTTCTTATGTTTGCAAGTACTTCCATAATGCTCAAAATTTTTCAAAAATTTTTCTTTCATCCTTTTCGACACATGCATGCTCCATTTAATGAGTTTGATTTCCCTTTTACTACACCGGTGATCTCCAGTCGTGTAAACCCCGGGATCTGCATGCATACTTGGGTAGAGTTTTTAGGTGGTATGTGTGTCGCTAGACTCACTTTGATGTTAGTCGTCTAGATATGATTGTTCCTTTAGTCGCCTTTTACGACAAGCGGGGAGGCGCTGCAGTGCTATTCTAACCCGACACTGCACGGGGCAAGTGGAAAAAGCTCTCAGTATCGAAATAACATAAGACTTATGAAGATACCACTAGTTGGCTTTTCCTGTGTAAACAATTACCGATCTTACCAGGGAAGTAGACGCCGGTACTCATGAACTATCTAAGCTACTAAGTATTTTTGCAGAAATATAAATGAAGAATCAAAAATTTGCAGAAACAGTGTTCATAATATCGATTTCTTTTTACTGATTTCATATTCTCCTACGAAAATCCGGAAGCTTTATAAAATAATGCCCATGTCATACGACGATAAGTCTATTCAGCTTCGGCTTTAAGTCCCTTCTCTTAACTTTTTTCAATCCACAATTTGAGCTGCAGACCACACCGAAATAAATAATTTTGGTACACCGAACTAAAACTTGAATGTATTTTACAAATTAAAAATAGAAAACCATCGGACATTGCCCTTACCTAAACATAAAGAAAAATTGCCTCCATCTACCTCAGCATCTCCCAGCAGAAACGGATCACCATTAATCTCCGATCCAAACCAGCAAGTGCTAAAATTAAACTTGAAAGCAAAATTAATCGAAGTTCAAAGAAAACAAACAAGCAGAGGCAGCTGGCAATTAATATTGATTCTCTTGCAGATTCAGTTTGATTAATTATGCAACGATTAACAAGCTGAGCGCGCTAATTCTCGTATGACCCACTTTATGGCCACTCACTCCTGTTAGGGGCAATTGACCGAATTATTGCTCCCATTTCATTTCACTGAACATAAATTCAAAATTCAAAAAACCACCATGGAAGGCAGACAGGCCTTTGAAGAAATCGAAGCTTTAGAAAAAAAGAAAACACATGCCTATTCATCTGAGAAGCCACAATTTCTTATGCTGGTCAAAGAAAGGAGTCTTTATCATAGCCCAAACTCCATAGGCTAGGCTAGGTTAGGCTAGGCAAAACAAATAAGTATGCACACCATCACCATCACCAATATAGACAAACCCAATATTATTCTTTTCACATTTAATTTGTTTGCTTTAAGTGGTTTGATGGCCGAGTGAGAATGTTATTCAGTCAGCGTTAAACATGAACAGCTATGTATAACCAGAGAGATAACTTTTTTCATCGGTGTATCCATAAAGGCAAAGTGAAAATATCGCTTCTTGAAGTCAAAACCCACACACCTATTCTCGTAAAACAACAGCAAACTAAGTATGTGTATACCTACCTACATCGGGGTTTGGAGAAAAGATTGGTTAACTGGTTTTGTGTATCTTCTGTTCTGCATTCCGAAGGTGAGTTGTTGTCGATTGTTGGAGTTTGTTGGAACTTGGAAGTAAAAAATAAACATGCCGAGAGCCAAGATCCAACGTCCGACCTTTATTTGATTTTGCATTGCGAAGCAAGTTTCAGGTTTTAGCAATCACACTGATCGTGGATGTGACTTGGTGTCAAGCGGAGCGGCTATACAGGGCGGGCGCGGCGAGCACGCGCGGCGGGTGGCTTGTCCTCAACGTGTAGATATACTTAAACTTGAAATTCTTTTTTCAGATCAAAATCGGTGCTGCTTGGTTTGGTTTGATATTTTTTTCGACTGACAATAAATATGATTTCCTTCTTCTTCTGGTAAATTACACGCTTGAATGTTTTTTTAAGCGTTTTTCGAAAATGTCAATGACACTTTCTTATTATTTGGATCGATATCGTGTTTTGTTGTAAAATGTATGCCAATCCTTCTTTGTGAAGGATTTTTACAGGTTAGCCGTTCCGGTATTTTTTCTGGAAAAGACTTTAAGGCACTCCTGCTTCTTTTTCCTCTTCTTTTTCGTCGTTAGGAGCATCGTGATCTCGAAGGAATGACTGCTCTCCCATTTCTCTGTTTCACACTTTTGATCCGCGCATGGAATACGACGCACCATCAAACGGACTTCAAAGCACTATCAACTTTCAAATAGCAATGTCAGCATTAAAACGTAAATAAATTTTAAATAAGAAAGAATCATAGAGTTCTCTTAAATAGGTTTCTCCTTTGCAATCATTTTTTTTAATTCCAATTAAGCGCCTTTGCACAGAACAGATCCACAAATTTATTTACAATAAATTTGGAGCGGTATTCTTTAGCAATTTTTGATTTTTTTTCTTTGCTAGCAAATTGACGAACAGACGGTGATTCATTTTCATAATTTGTCATGATCGTCTATTCCTTTGATTTTTATTCTTCATTTGAAACAATTTTACGAAGCAATTTCAAATATCTTTCTTTCTTTCTTATGTTCAGTCATTAGGTTTGTTCGTTGAAGCCCTGGGGTCGCCACAAAGCGTTTTTTGAGAAACCTGAATTCGCCCTGAATGTCAAATTGAGTGTTTTTTGAGCCATAGGTTTGCCATAGGTTCTCCCCCAACTCGCCGTAGCTTTTTGCTGTGGCGATTTGAGGGCTGTCAAATGGCATGTATTTTTTTTTTTTTTTAATGACAGAGATATGTGGTGATTTGTGGTTTAGTGTTTTTTGAGGAAAACTGGAAAACCCAGGTTTTTTTACAAATCATAGGGTTGTCAAGAAAACCTGGGTCAACCCTGGGGAAAGTTCGACGAATGGACCTATTTTGTGGTTGGTATCGCTGGCTTTTAACACCTGTCAAACTCAGCTGGTTTGAATTGAATTTCCTTTTTATTGTCATGCGGAGTTAACGCAACCAGCTCTCGGATACCTATGGATAGTTTTTGGTAGAAATGAGTTTTTGTGCCTCTACTGAATGTTAAACCGTTAAACGTGTAAACGACAACAAAAAGCTATCAGTGCCCCTGTTTTGTAACTATCGCCTCGATAAAAACCGGCGATAAACGGTGAAAACTGGAACGAAATCCAACTAAATTCATAGAATTTTGTTCCATTTCCACCGAGGCGATAGTTACAGAACAGAGACACGATACAATATTATTTAATGCCCACAATGCAACGGCTAAGCACTTTTTGTGTAAAGCCGAGTTTTATTGGGAATTTCTATATTCACGTATATTCACTTAAGCAAAACATCGCTCATGGAAAAACAACAACTCTTAAGTGAATAGCGTAAGTGGACAAAAATAACTCACTTGCAGAAGTGAAAAACAGGGATGGTTGGTAAATGGAGTTTGAGAAAGTGAACTTGGTAAGTGAATATAGCCATATAAAGCGTTTTATTGAGACTGAGTGAATATAGAAACTCCCAATAAAACTCGACTATAGCTTTTGTCATTTCTCTGGTCTTAGACCATTTTTGTTCCAAAGTTCTATTAAATCGGTTCGGTATACAGGGTGATTCGCATAAGGTGTGACAAAAAGATAGGGTGTGTAGGTTGGACCTAGACAAGCAAAAAATCGTATGGGAGGGGGGGGGTCCATTTTCCCCCGTTTAGGCGGGAGGGGCAATTTAAGAAAAAAACCACTAAAAATGGGAAAAAAATTATTTTAAAAGAACGGTAATACCTACAGAGTCGTGCTATAGCATTTTGAAAAGCCAAAAACCTATACATTTATTTAAATTTTAAAATAAGTTGTTCAAATCAATAGTTTTTGAAATATTAATTTTCAAAGTCAAAATTTTGAAAAAAAAAAACATAATTTTTTTTTCAAACCATTTTTTTTCAAAATTTTACATAATAAAGTAGTATTTTTCTGGCTTATTTTCAATGCTCTTATTTATTTTTGATCAAACACAAAAAACCGGATGTCAAAATAACCTGTAATTTTTGAGAAAACCAAAAATTACAAAAACGACTTTTTTAAATTTTTTGTTTTTTTTAAGTTTTTTTTTCGTTATTGGATTCTTAAGTGAACTTACGAAATAAAGGATGAATTTTCTCTTTACTTTTTTTATTGAGAATTCACTTAAAAATCCAATAACGAAAAAAAAACTTAAAAAAAACAAAAAATTTAAAAAAGTCGTTTTTGTAATTTTTGGTTTTCTCAAAAATTACAGGTTATTTTGACATCCGGATTTTTGTGTTTGATCAAAAATAAATAAGAGCATTGAAAATAAGCCAGAAAAATACTACTTTATTATGTAAAATTTTGAAAAAAAATGGTTTGAAAAAAAAAATTATGTTTTTTTTTCAAAATTTTGACTTTGAAAATTAATATTTCAAAAACTATTGATTTGAACAACTTATTTTAAAATTTTAATAAATGTATAGGTTTTTGGCTTTTCAAAATGCTATAGCACGACTCTGTAGGTATTACCGTTCTTTTAAAATAATTTTTTTCCCATTTTTAGTGATTTTTTTCTTAAATTGCCCCTCCCGCCTAAACGGTGGAAAATGGACCCCCCCCTCCCATACGATTTTTTGCTTGTCTAGGTCCAATCTACACACCCTATTTTTTTGTCACACCTTATGCGAATCACCCTGTATATACGGACAGACAGACTGACAGCCGAACTGAGGAAAATATTACAGCTGTATCGACCAGTGTTTGTGTTTCGAATATCTTAGTCCACTTCTTTTTGCACAAAATGGAAGAACTTGCATGAAACAACAAGACGGTTCCACAAGCCCCACTCAGTAACAATGGACCAGTAGAGAGGCGAGTTCAGTGAACAGTTTATCTCATATTTGGAGCCGGTAATTTTTTAACGTTTCAACGCCTCTAGATTATTTTTTGAAGGGACTATATTAAGGCTCATATTTCATAAATGTAAAACGACAAACCCCGTTCGGTTGACGCACTGGAAGCCAAAGTTGAAGTCTTTATTCGTGAAATCTGGCCGAAATGTATGCCCAAATTGGAGTTAATGAATGAACCATCTCAGGAGCAGCCGCCGCGCCGCACCGTCAGCATTTTCATGACATTAAAACATTGGATTGTATCGACCATACTAGCAACTCAAAAGTTTCATGCATTTTTGTGAATTTTAAATAAATGCCCGTTACAGATACCGCACCCACAAGTCAGGGAGTGGCCTTAATATTCTTAATGAAGCTAATTTATAATATCAAAGATGTAGTGATGTGTGAATAAATTTACATATGTATGCTCAGATGCTCACGCCCGCCGCGCCAGGCCAAATAAACTTACATTGTGAATCAGAGTTGAAGTTTTGAATACCTCTTTCGATTTATATTAACACACTTTCTCTAAAAATGCATATAAACAACATCTACTTTATTTACTTAAACACAATACTCAAAAACAACTTACAAACTTTTGATGAGTACTTCCTGTTTAAAATAAAATTTATTTCAGGTTCGGTTTTTTATATTTCATGGCTTCACAAAGGCCTTGATAATGTGCAGGTTGTATGCAAAATATGCACATAATAACAATAAGCGTGATTATATTGATGCTACGATCATAATGGACAAATGTTTTTGTTTATCTCCATGTCTAATGAGCTGACAAGCGTTGACGATTACAATTAAATATTTATATACAATACATAAATACATTTGTTTAACGACATATGTATAATTATGTTATCCACGTTAGGTTGAGGTTGAGGTTGGTTTTTATAATTTACGTGCACCTCAGGGGGTTGTGCCTACCCTTATTATTTTGGAAAACACAGTGCGGGTGTTCAAAGATAAGGAAAGGATAATAAAGGAGAGTGCATTGTAATGCGTAGGGAAAATTGAGTTTAGTAGAGCATTCTACATCCGGGTTGCAGGGCTAAAATATGAATCTTTGTATACTTAAATGTACAACCGAAGTTGGGCTGAATTGGGAACTGATGTGCATTCATTGTGAGGCGAGTATTGCGGGTAAATTCTTCAAGGGGAAGAATGCAACTTACTACTTCACTTGAGCACTGTCTGTAAAAGTAGCGATAAAAAAAGAGAGACATAAAGCGTTGCATCGTTGTTCCAGAGAATCAATTGGACCTACAATTATTGATCTGTCATCTATCAAGTTGATTGCTCTGTTTTCAACCCTGTCGAGCAGGCGCAATGACGATTGAGGAGCACCTGCCCAAAAGTGGGAATTATAGTAGTTAAGGAGGAATGTACCTACTGTGCGCTTTGAAAATTGTAGCCAGATCAGGGGGGTTGGAAAATTTCCCGCATCGTTTTAAGAATCCTTAGCATTTTGAAGAAATTTTTGACATTTACAAGATAAAAACAGAATTTAGTGTGAAAAGAAATTAGGTTAATTAAATTAATTAAATTAATCAATTCAGACCAGCCAGTCATCCTTTCCTCATAAGACCATTCAAAAATTAATTTTTTATAGAAACGCGTGTCTGTCAGTTTTCTATTGTGCCTTTGACTCTTTTTACATACGAGGTGTAAAAATATTCTGTGATTTGTTTCAGATTGCTTTTTGTTTTCAGATAAAAGAAAGTGCTCGACTTTCCTTTGAGATAGAAGAAATGCATGGTTAGGTAGGTAAGGTAGAATGGGCTGACGGTTGATCTTATTACCGTCACACTTAGATCAATGTAGATCCATTGTGATACCCTGGAGTATTGTAAAGTCCTAGAAACCTATGAGTTTTGTGTTTGGTCAGTAGTTAACCATTTTGTGGCCTTAATGAAGTTTAACAGGCTGCTTCTTGAAGTGTCTGATAATTCTTCTAGTTCATTGAAGAAGTAATTACCTAGAAATTTTGTCCTAAAGTGGCAGATTGCTGGGCATTGACAAAGGAAGTGAGTGGTATCCTCATGTTCATCTTCCTCATTGTCATCCTCTGCACAGGTCATAGGTGCAAAGACCCATTTTCTTTTTGTGGTAACCTAGTAGGTTGTGTCCAGTTATGATACTGATAAGCATTCGTAATGAAGGTCTATTTCATGATAGCAGATTTTCAGATCCTTTCTTATCATATTTCGGCCATAGTTTCCTGGAAGTAACACAAGAATATAGACTTTCCCATCTTTCATTGGATTTTCGCATTATTTTGTTACCAATGATCTGTTTAATTTCACAGGGTGGAATCCTGATTGATTGATCAATGAGAGAAGGCTCAAGTGCTGTTTCCTTCCTTGCTAGTTCGTTCGCTTTTTATGTTATGCTGCGTGCCAAGAACCCTTAGCTCTTCGCGACAGCAAGAAACAAGCTTTGATTTGAGAAGAGTGGCAGATATAGCTTTTATTGCTGCTTGGCTATCAATGAAAAAAGTGATATCAGCATGTGATAGCGCCATCATGGACACCTATTTTGCAGCGTTTGTAACTGCCAAGATCTCGGCTTGGAGGACGCTGCTGTGATTTGGAAGTCTGAATGAACTGGCTAGGCTTAGGCTTTCTGAAAAGAAACCTGCACCTGTTTCAACTTCCATTTTTGAACCGTCGGTATAGATTGATATAGACGTCTCATTCAAGTAAGGTGTTTCATTCTCCCAATCCTGTCTATTGGGAAAGCTGGTTGTGAAGGATTTTTTAAAGTCCAGGTATGGAGTTATGTAATCCGTGCAGATATTGTTATCTGCGTATCGTGATAAAATCTGTGCGTTCCTGTTTGGCTGGTTTTCCAGACATTACACTGATTTAGTCTAAGTGCGCTGTTTGCTGCCACTTCTTGAACATAGAGATCAAGCGGTGTGAGATTGAGGATTACTTCCAAGCTCGCGGTTGGTGTAGTTAGTTCTCATTGCACCAGTTACGCAAAAACAGGCTGATCTTTGTACTTTGGTTAGGGTTTTTAAATGCGTGGATTTTTCCAGCGCCTTCCACCAGACCAAATTGCCATAAAATAGGATGGGTCTAAAAATGGCAGTATAAATCCACAAGATGATTTTGGGATTTGGTCTCCAGTTTTTGCCCAACAAATGCATGAAATGGTATTCTCTTATTGCTTGTGAATCACTTTTGAATTAAATATTAACGCCAAATTTTATAAAGGAATTCAACAATTTATGAGGATTTAAATACTCAAATGACGTTAACTTGGCCAAAATACGTCACTTAAAAGTTTGAAATCCTAATATATCTTAAAAGTGGTTTAGAATACTATGGACATAAGTGCATAGCTGCGTTTCCAACAACATACGCTATACGCTTCAATGAATTTCTTGAAGAGGTAACAAAGCTAAAGGGCTGTCTTAGATGAGGTACAGCATAAATAATAAAATTAATAAACTTTTTTAAGGGAAGAAACAGCAAATGCCATTGGAAAAAATGGGCACCACTGGATGGTAAGAACTTGCGATTGAGTGCAAAACACGATATCGAAATCTTAAGACTGAGTAAATGGTTTTAGTGTTTGATCTTCACAATATATTTGGTGGTGCAGGGTCGCCAACTACTCATTAATTATGAAAATTGAATAAAATCAAGCAAAATATTGAAAAAAAAATGTATTAAATATTCAAAAGGTAACTCCAAAACCGTTCTACGACTATTTCTCGAAAATCTAAAAACGCCATTCTTTTGCAGTTGCTAATCCTAACTAATATTATAAATGTAAAACTAGCTCTGTCTGTTCGCCTTTCTATGTTACCATCTCTCGCCCAAACTACTAAACTGATTGAAATTAAATTTTGTACAGAGATAGTCTAGAGCCTGAGGAAGGACATAGGCTATATATTTTATCCCTAAATTCCTACGGGAACGGGAACGTATACGGGAACTTAGAAGCTACAGCACTGATTTCAAAAGTTCTTCCACCGTTAGAACGCTACACTATCCCCGAGTAACATGAAAACTAATTCATCCCAATATTCCTACGGCAACGGACGTCCTTTACTGATATAGAAAGTGTGAAAGAAGCTCTGATGCCTGTTCGTCTTTCTATCTATGTTACCATCTCTGCCCGCCCAAACTATTAAACCTATTTATATGAATTTTGGTACAGAGATATAGTCTTGAGCCTGAAGATGGACATAGGCTAGGTATACATATATGTTGTTATCCCTGTAAGAATGCAAACGAAAACGGGAACCTAGAAACTACTGAACTGATTTCAAGAATTATTTCCAACTTAGAATGCTACACTATCTTAAAGTAACAATAACTTTAATTTATTCCCATATTCCCACGGGAACGGAACTTACATTGTAGATCCGAAATCAACTCCGTCTGTATGTTTTTCTTTGTTACCATCTACCGCCCAAGTTATTTATTGAACCTATTTGTATGAATTTTGGTGAAGGGATAGTCTTGAGCCTGAAGAAGGACATGGGCTGTATTTGTTATCCCAATATTCCTACGGGAACGGCAACGTAAACGGGAACTTTGAAGCTACTGGACCGATTTCAAAAGCTTTTTCCCCGTGAGGTGATTACTGTCAAATTGTCGATTACCCAGTGGACCTGAGAAGAAATGTCTATCTTTATCTTCAAATAATTTTTGGCAATCGGTAATGACTGTGTGAAAAGTCGATTTCGGCACCGACTAATAAGATAGTTAACCATATAAACTAATAAATTATGTTCGACGTATTGGGGGATGTTATCGAATGTCTATCAGTAGACGACAATATTATGGACACTGAGCAAGTCACATCATACCCTTTAGAGCTTTTCAATTCCTTAGAATTATCAGGAGTGGCTGCAAGTTGGTGTTCCAGTGCCAATAATGAGTAATCTTGAATTGTACACAAACCGCAGTTTTTTAAAAGTAAAGTATGCAAAGCTTAAGATCTTGCCATAAGTTGTTTTGACAAAAAATTAGAAAAAAATTAAGGGTACAGTTTTTGAATAATTCCAAAAAATCAAAATTTTTATTAAACGTTTAAAAAAAGTTTTCAAATGTTGATAGCAATCTTTCAAAAACTTAAGACTTCTAAAATACAAAATTTCGTCTATATTGTGTAAACCATCACGCGAGGAATTTCGTTTGAAAAAAGCGGTACTATTGGAGGTACCTTTTTTGACTTTGTCGGAAAATATTTTTTACATCATAAAAAAGACAACCTAAAACTCATGCTTCACACAAAATTTAATCGAAATCGTTGAGGAAAAATAAATATTATTATATCGGTTGTATGTCAGGTACCGTTATTTCAAGACCTAGAGACTCAATTCCAAAACCCCCTTTTGTAGGCTGCCCCACAGACCCTAACTGCAAATTTTGAATAAAATCGGTGCAACGGTTCAGGCTGTAGATCCATATACGGACAGACAGACACACAGACAGACAGTAGTCTTTGCAGATCTCACTTTTTTCGTATTCTCTATCATCGTAATGTCATGTTGAAGTGTTATCTCAAAATTTTTTTTCTCCACGATTGCAAAACTTGCCTTACGATATCAAAAACGATAAACGAGCTATGCAAACAATCTACGCAAACGTTTAACAGCGTTTTTATTTCCACTACTTCATTTTATGAGTCCTTATATAAATCTGTAAATCAAAGCATGAGTAAACTTCTAAAGAATCATAAGCAACAAAGTCCCTTCATGTAAAAGTGGGCATATGATTCTACTCCGTTAAATGCTTGTGAACAAACCGTTCGACGTCCATTTTGTTTTTGTTCGAGATGTTTGATAGTCATCAGTTGCACCAACACTAAGCGATGAAAAAGCTATAAATTCATTTGAAACTCGAGTAAAACTCAAAAATCTATCCCCGACAGTTCATCCTTTTATCGCCGACAAGAGTTATCGGCAATTTTTTTTTTTTTGTCATGCAAGTAGGCAAAAAAAACAATTCTACTTTTTCTCCCACTTAGTTCTTGAACACAATCGCTCTGTTTCCCTGTCATTGATGTAGGGGTTCTACGTCATTTCTATGGCCACTCCAAGCTTTTACCAAAACTTTTGTATAAACAAGTCTTAATCTTCGGTTCCATCTTTTCCGTGTAAATTACAAGGCTAACACGCTTACATCAATAACGAGCCCAACTGATGGAATTTCTTGACAAACTGCTTTGGAATTTCATGCTATTGTACTGCTATCTTAAGCTACAAGCGAAACTAATAGAACAAAGGGCAGGTGATAAGTTATGCCATACAAGTTTTTCTCCACTCAAATTATAAATACAACTTCCGCAACTTGTAGTTCCAGCAGCTTGTATATTAAAGTGTTTTCTGTATATCTTTGCAAAGCACATATCAATCTGTTATTTCAAAAACTAAGATGATATTTGCATGTTTAAGTTCATAACTAAATAGCCCATAGTTATAAGAGCTGGTATTTTCCTCAGCAATTACCATAACTTATCGAAACCAACCTGTAAAATGACAAGTTCGAAATACAAATCACTTGAGTATAATGTGACTTCAATCGAGACCAGAGAGACTAGCCAATAGCAAGTTACATAACTTGAGTAGTCGTTCATAAAATCAAGATTAACATCAAAAATTCAAAACTCATTGCAAGATAAAAAAAAAAAAACAAATCATAACTGTTTGCCTTTCCAATCAAATTTCAAAATTTAGTTTAGTGTTTTAAGTGTGGTTAAGCCTTGAAACTTTGCTTCAACCTCTTATACTACTCACCAACTCTACCCTCTTGTGAGAAAATATCTTGGCAAAAGTGTAGTCGCACCTGACCATTTTTTCGTCTTTTTCGAGTGCACTGTCAATCATATTTGAAGACCTTATCGGGGACTTGGGTTATGCAATGAAGACTTACTCGTACTCGTAAGTGGTAAAGGAGTATCTCGGAAGATGATGCATGATGCATAAGCAATCGTAGAAAAGAAAGTAAATAAGGTGGAAGTGAAATTCAAGCCGTCGGCGTCGCGTCAGTTGTTAATACAAAGAAGGTCTACGATAGTATCAGGTTTTGTTTTTGTAAAATGCAAGCAGACGCACAGCGGCGAGGTGCAGGTGGTATAAGCCAGAAGCCAGCTTAAATGTTTTCTTTGCCTTATTTCTTGAAGATTACCTGTCGCTGTCTCACTTTTGTGGACCTGAGTCATTGATATGCCCTAAGAGTCCAGTCTTGTTGCATTTGAAAGGTTTACGCTTCGGGCCAATGGTACATAAGGTCTTTTTTTTATTTTCGTGAAAAAGACATTAAGTTAATGCCTTTTGTTATTGATACCTATTGTTGTACTACTGCGGCTAAGTGTTTTTATTTTACTTTAATCATTCACTTTCCACTGCGTTTCGCTGTTGGCTATTACGTTCCAAAGCAGTAAATGCGAGTAGTGCAAGCGGCATGGAACCATGAGTTAGCCAACGCGTAGAGAAATAATTTCTTTGCTTATGAGGACGACATGCTATATAATTAGCAGTTTCCGACTGGGGGTAATTAAAACCACTGCGTTTGAAATGTTTACCCATAAAAAAAAAATAAAAAATGGTGCAATAAATTGATTGACGTTAATGTGGCTGTAATTGGTTACAAGAAAACTGCATTGCAACAGTTTTTTTTTTTTAACAAAATAGAAAGAGCCGTTATGTTTGGAAAAGAAATCAATCAACTCAGGAAGTCATAATTGAAAACTTATTATGTTTTTTATGCTTGAACGTTTAACAACCAGAGTTGCAGGTAAGGAGTTTTAAAAATAGAGTTCTATTCGAAGTGAGAGTGATTGCGCTGTGAAACACACTACAGATTTCTATGATTCGATAAACTGTTTCATAATTTCACTCGTTGATCCTTTCTCTAGTGTGACTCTAAATGGAGTGCTTAATAGCCTAGAAACTAATGCAAATTTAATGATGGATTTCTTGATTGTTGGACCTTCAAGTGTCCTTTTGCGGTATAGGGCTGCCAAATGCTTGAAAATTTTCGTGAATTATAAGAAAAATGAAAACGAAATACGCCATTAGATATTGTTGCACTAATTTTTTCTTCAAATACCCTTCCAAGGGTTATAGAAAGGATAACATATATTAATAGAAGTTAGTTAAAATTTAGGACGATTTTGAACTGTAAAAACTGCGAACAAAACCAAAATTAAAATTACTAAGAAAAATTTGCACAATGTGCACCGAAAGTATGATAGCGAATGAATAAGAAAGACAATGGCTGAATGAAGGGTTAAAAATATGCAACACACGGCATGTAATGATGCTGTCAGCCCACGGCTACTCAGCTGGGTGTGTTCAATAAAGAATTCAGGTGCGAAGTTTTATTGAGGTAGGTTGCGATTAATCAAAAGGGTTTAAATATGAAATAAATAATTACATTAGAGTGCAGTGTTGTTCAATAAATAAGGGTGGGCGTCAGAAAATCTGTTTTTGAAAAAGGAATTTTCAAACCCTTTGCTGGAAAGGGAAAAGTGAAAATACGACCGAAGAAAAGAACGACAAATGTTAGTGTAAAGAACACGATTGTTTTAAATGGGATATGTAATGATTTATTATAATATGTTGGGAAAACCGAAATTCTTTTCGAACAAAGTAAATATTATAAAATGGATGATAAAAAAAAAAATGGCAAATGAATGACGTTTAATGGCAATATGAAATATGAATAAGAGGTCTGAAGGACCGCTAGATGACTCTACAAGGGCAAGTAATGAAGGTTTGACCGTTAATAATAACTTCCCCAAAATGCTCAATAGAATGAATTTAAAGGGGTATTAACCAGATATTTTCTGGACAAAATAAAAGGAAGAAAGGGGCCACACGGTTATCATTTTGTAACTCACAGATCACAAAAAAATTTATTAAAAATGACGACACTAGAAATCTTTCTACTTATCTTTTCTTTGGACAAGATGTCCTCCCGCTATTTCTCACAAATTTACGTCCTGCTGACGTTTGTTTTTTTTTTCTGCTCTGCTTTTATTGTTTTTTTTTTTCCTACCTTCCTCGTCTCACTATTCTCTTTACTTTTTCCACAATTTTTCTTTACTCAGCACAAACAAATTAAAAACCTGATTTTCGCTTAAAACTTTCTAAACTTTCTCTTATCTCAAAAAAACTATACTTTTCAGCTTGATAGCTAACCAATAAGTGTCAACCAGTTCAAGTCTAGCTCCCTGTCTGGACCCAGCACCGCACTCATACACACACAAATCCGATCTTTCAAACAATCACGTTTCGAGGAATTCAGTTCCACGACATCAACCACCAATGGGGTTCTGCCATCGCTATCGAATATCCAACTCTCTCAATTCAGCGAGTTCGACAAGTTGTTGTGTCGTCCAAAACCTGCCGATCTCATGGGTGAGTCCAGACGCCAATTACCCAATGTCAAAACCTTTCGAGAAAATTGTAAGTTATTGAACAAAAACCTGGTTTCATCTGTGCATTCTCCCAGTTACTCTAAATTGCGTAAATAGTGAATCGAGGAAGGCCTTATTTCTAATGAACAATTGTCCGAGAAGAATCATAGCCCGAGGAAATCTTTCATAATCGCGAACCCTAACTTACGCCGGTGGACCCTTTTGCAGATTTGGGGGAGAGAGGAAATCAATAACGTTCCAACCTCTTTTACTTTATTAAATATTTAGGGTGGGCGTAAGCCTTGATTTCATCATGTATAAAATGATGAGGATGGTTTCGGGACCAAAAGAAGGGAAAACATAAATTAGATTTTAAGGAAGGATCCGTGAAATTTCACCGTAACAATATCATGCTTCAATGCATAAGTGTAATTTGTGTTTTGAGGCAGACGAAGATCGTACAAAAGAAATTTCAAAGGAATGGAAACATAGGCAGAAAGTCTTCAGCTGCAATTACCTCAAAGAACGCTTCACGAGGAATTATATCAACGCTTAACTTCGCCAGCCTTATACTTCTAAGCAGCATTTTGGCCTTGCAGGCTCTTTAGAATTTTCTCGAAACAGGTTGACCAGGTTATTAAACCTGGAAGCTTAGGCTCCCTATCACGACAGAGCCTTCGACAGGCTTTTCTATACCAAGAAAGTTTTCAAACCGTCTCTGGTTGTTCAATAGGCTGGTACTTAGGTCTCAGATTTAAGTGCTGTTGAAAAAATAGAAATCTTGAAAAGGTCAAATTTAGCAAACACACAAAAACACACATACAATGTTCAGTTTTCAACTTTACACAACACAATTTATGATATGTAAGCAAAGGGTGATTTTTATTAGATGTTTGGTTTTCAATCTGGCTTTACTTTTTTATAGTTAGTCTTTTTGACAGCTGTCACTTGACTTATACTTATGCTGTTTTCTATTGGCATTACTGCGTAAATACAATGGCTGCAGAGACGCAGCCGCAAGAAATGTCAAAACATTACATACAATCGAATACAAAAACAACGCAAGAGGGAGCCGGACAAGTTAACTTGATTTTAACTCTTGCGGCTCCGGCTCCGTCTGCGTATGCAGTTTATTGTGCTAACGCAGTTACACGGGCTTCCCCTCATTTCGAAAACCAATGGAACACCTAAAATTAGGTTCGTTCGTTGAAGCCCTGGGGTCCTCCTGTAGTCTTTACAAAGGTTTTCTTGGAAAACCATCGTTTTGAATGTAAAACTGAGTGTTTTTTTACCCCTGGGGTTGACCTAGGTTTACCCTTAAATCGCCTTAGGGTTTTGTCGGGGCGAGTTGAGGGCTGTCAAATGACATGTATTTTTATTCAAATAACAGAGATGTGTGGTGATTTCGTGGTTTAGATTTTTTGAGGACTGGAAAACCTATAGTTTTTTTTTTGACAACTTATAGGGTGTCATGGAAACACGGGTCAACCCTGGGTAAAGTTCAACGAACGAACCTGTTATTTCTGTTCAGTTTTGACAAATTGTCTTTGTGTGAGTGAAACAATTATATACATATAATAGCCAGCTGAGCCACCCGGCTTTGCTCGGGTCTGTAGTTTTAAGGTTCCCGTTCTCGTTTTTCCTCTTCCGTGTGAATTTGGGGATGAAATATAATCTTTCTTATTGAGTGACTATGTGGCATCCTATTACTGAAAGAATTTTTGAAATCTGTCCAGTAGTTCCTAAGTTTCAGTTCCCAACACATTTCTGTTGGAATTTTTCGTTCCCGTGGAAATATGTGAATGAAATGTAAGTCTATGTCATTGAGGGATAATAGCCGCGTTTTATTATCACAATGATCCAATCCGGATCAGATCTTGATAATAAAACAGCTTTGGATCATCATATTTCCAGTTGGAAGTTGTGAGAGACTCGCTCTTTCAACTGACTTTTCAAAAGAGTTGCAGAGTTGCCCTACGAACTTTTTTTCCAATGGTTAATTTTTTGTTCTTTTTTTTAGGGAAATATGATACTCATGCACTTTGTCAAATATATATTTTTTTTGCACTAATTCTTATTAATTTCACGAATATATGTTTTGTTTTGTAAAACTTTCTCATTATGTCATGTATTATACAAAAATGAATAAATGTGAAGTTTCTCGCTATCTATCTAAAATATATTTCATTTCACACAGATAAAAATGTTCATGTGGCAATACTGTTGTTATTAGAAATATTGGAAATGATACCAACGTTTTCAATGGAAAGTCTCCTCTTGTGTGAAATAGAAGAACTAATTTTTAGATCACAAAAATAGATCCAACTAAAAAGCAGGATTTCGCTTTGTTGTTGTAACGCTAATAAACCCATGATCTGATCCGGATCAGATCAATAATAAAATGCGGCTAATGTAGCATCCTAGAGTTGAAAGAATTTTTGAAATCGGTCAAGCAACTTTTGGTTCCCGTTCTCGTTCCCGTTTCTGCTCTTGTGGGATTATCAGAAATAAAGTCTAAGTTAGTGATGAAGAGAGATAATGTTACCCCGTTCCAGTGGGAATATAGGGATGAAATACAGTCTAAGTTACTTATGAAGGGAGGTAGTGTAGCACCCCGAGTGCTAAAAGAATTTTTGAAATCTGTGGAGTAGTTTCAAATTTTCGGTTCCCAACACCGTTCCTGTGGGAATATGGGGATCAAACCTTAACAGGAACCATCTCTGGACAAAACTGTGTCAACCCTGAAAATTTCATAAAAGTCCGTTGGGTGGTTTAGGAGTCCACACCGGACATACATACATCCTATTTTAAAGATAGCTCATAAAAAATAATCCTAAGGTAAATTTTTCACGCCCCTGGACAGTTCATTTCGTCCAATGGAAAGTAACATTAGTTTGGTTTATGGTTCACCATTTTTTCGTGAAAGAATCAAAGAAGCACGACTGCTGGGCACTACGTATGTATGGTAAGTCGTATTGAAACGAAGTCGCTGTTGACGCCGGTTTTTACATAATTTCGAGTTTTAGACACACATTACTTCCATTATAGGGTGGTTAAACACCGCTGTACCATGTTTTGTTGGGTTATAAAAGTGAAGTTGCTGGTCTACACAGATAAGCCAGAGACGAGTGATTCCTTGGAAAAGAATATTCGGGTCGTTATTGCGGACAGGGCCCCAAATGAGCCCGAAACTTATTAATGCGAAACTCTTATTTTATAATAAGGCTTGATTTTTGGTCATAACATTAGATTATGTGCGTTCTTGAAAACTAGACTAATCAAAATAGACCCTTTGAAAAAACGAAAGTCACATGCATCTCTTCTTTAATTGTCAGTGACTCCATTTTATGTGTTTGGTATTCTGTGAATAAAACAAACCTTCTTCTTTAATTTCAGTGACAGTGAAATTTAACAAAAACGACACTTGTTTTAGCATGACCTTGCATCATTAAACGAATTGCCACAAATCAATAAGCTAAAAATCAATACGTGAAAATCAAAAGAATGGTTTTAAGTAGTAACCTAGTTACTGTTATGAGGAAATTTTAATTGATAACTTGACACTTGAAATAGTGTCACTATGTCAAGCATGAAGAAGTTATCAACGTGTTTTCATTATTAACGAACTAAGATTTAAGAAAATTTTCACTCAATTAAAACAAACAAAGTCTGTCTGTGTAGTGGCAGTGAGACTGTGGTAAAGTGTTAAGTCGATAAGTCTCAAGCATGGGCGTAGGTTCGAATCTCTCACCGAAAATGATCCTTTCTTTCAGCCTTACTTTTGTCTGAATGTCGTCATTGAGGTTATGAGTGAATTAAAAACCATCTTATTTCGATTGGTTCAAAACCACTAAAAAGTGTAGGGTGCTACCCTGGTACTGCGGTGTAATGCTTAGCATGTCTACCTGTTAACCGAGAGATTCGTTTTTTGAATCCCAACAGAAGCAAACATGTTTTTCACGGGCATCGCCTTTCGTAAGGATTTGGCAATTCCTTGCCATGAAAAGCCATGAATAGCCATTTCTCTGTTAGCCGTTCGGAACTATCGGAAAATTGTAGGTTCCCTTCATTCTTTCACAAGCTTAAAACCCATCAACCCACAGATTTTATTTTTTTTTTTCATCAGTTTTTTCGCTTTAAAGCTATGAAGACGTGTCATTTGCACCACTATCCAAAAAAACCGCTTTGGACATCCTTATGTTACACATTTATAAGTTCTCTCCATGTGAACAACAACGACTAGACTTGGTTCCACCACCGATATTTTCTGGCAGGGTACCATTGTCCTTTCTTTTTCTCTTTTTTTTTTTTTTAATGTCTTATTGAAATCAAAACAATTTTAGTTTCTATCGATGCTCGAAGGTTGGGCTACGTAGTCACCATAACGAAAAAATGAAAAAGGAGAAGTTCATTGTCAGTTTGGTTTTGATAACAGCGTATTCATTAGTCACTAATTTGCTATGCAATGTTCGAGTGACCTCAGATTTCAGAGTTTTTCACAAACTGTACCTTAATTACTGTGGCGTATGAGTACTTTTTTTTACCAAAATTTTATAGCAAACAAACAAAATCAAGGAGGGAAAATCAAAGTCTTATAAATACAGACACCCGATTCCGCACCAATTAGTGAAGGTTACTTTTCATGGCAGTGTGATTATACCCGTGGAAAAAAAATTTTATGTACCTCGAACTCCATTTTAACAGACAAAAATTCTATGCATTAGGTTAGGTTTGGTTGAATGTGGGTGTCAGCATTAGACCACAGAAAGTTCATTGTGATACCACTGAAACCAGAAGGTTGTTCACCATCTGGTCCCCATCTAGGGGATTAGAGAGTTGAATCACCCTTTAATCAAACACCTGGACTAACAAGTTCATCACCTCTTAGTCAAACCAATCGGAACTTCGTTTGAAAAAGACAAAACTCTTAAGGTCTTGTTAAGCTAGATCGCTTTTGGTGCGTCTACCAATAAGGCAGTGTCCTGTTAGGACACCTATGAACCTATGTTGAAGCCAATGTACAGCCCTTTGAACGTTTAGAGTGTACACATAGCCAAATTTGTTTAGTCATAAGTCAGGTATTAGCTACTCTGCGTCCATCTAGTGTTCATCTTCTCAGAAGAGTCCTGCTTTAGCAAAAGCTTGCATAATGTGATAATTATGATTATGTTGTTCCTTTCAGGTCGAAGATGAGAAGTCTCTCGTTTTTTGGTGAGTTCGTCTGCCATGCAGTTGCCTAGAATGTCTCTGTGGCCCGGCACCCATGAAAGCTGAATGCTGAACTGTTCTGACATGTCCTTTTGAGACACGCGACAGTTTAGAGACTCAGTAGATTTTGTAGAGACAGAGGCAAGAGTTTTGAGAGCAGCCTGACTGCCGAGAAGATACAATGTCCGTGAAGAATACAACACTTCTCTTAAAGCCAGGATTTCCGCTTGGAACACACTACAACAGTCAGGTTGGCGGAAGAAAAAGCTTAGTTTCAGCCGCTTCGAGAAAATTCTACTTCCTATACCATCACAGGTCTTCCTTCAGGGTAGAAGCTTAAGCTTAATTATCCGCAAGAGAGTGCCGTTCTCCATAGCTTCTCTTAAGGGTATAGTTGTTTGGAAATTGTTGTCAAACACGACCTTGGGCCGTAAGGTTTAGTAGTATGTCTTTGAACTTTGACAAGCTTGTTTTAGTTTACTTGTTTGTGTAGTGTGGCCCACCATGTTATTACCCCGTAGGTTACTAGGTTATTAGTAAACCTTATTTACTCTTTCACACCTTTAATGGCCGAAGGTCTTTAATCTGATATCAAGTATTTTCTCGTTAGGGCAACAAGTTCTGTTTTAAGGGTGTTGATATTCGGTCCTCGAACTTTGGTCCATTGATTAAGTTTATTTAGAGTTTGTGGGTTTTTGCCTGAGACTGCATTTGCCATATCATTGGCATGGGCAACAACCTTGAATCCTGCTTCTTCTCGATCGTTAAACAGTTCGTGGACAACCACATTTACTAAGAAGGGAAGAGATTACTTTTCCTTGTGGAGGCCTTCTATTGGTTATTCTATTTGTTTCGATGTCACCCATCTTTGACCTGATGATCCTGCTTCTCAGTAGACAACTAATCATTTTATCGATGGGGTCTTCTATGTTTAGCCTATCATGAGCATTGGTATGCTGAGTTCCTGACATTGTTGTAAGCACCTTCTATGTCTAAGAAGGCGACCAGGGTGTACTCTTTACAGTGTAGGGAGTTTTCAAAGGTGTATACCAGACAGTGGCGTGGCGTCCATATAACACGATTCCTATCGTCTTACCTTTTAAAATTTGTCCCTTGTTCATCGAAAAAACCAGCAACATAAGTTTACAACTAAGCAGTCAACAGCCTATCTTTGCCCATACACACAATGTTCCTCAAGCACTTAAATTTGCGAGATACACACACAAACACAATACACAAAGCATACACAAAGCATTGAAAATCGCCGCGCAGAACACATTTTGTGTTTGTCCCTGTCTTTCCTACGATATATTTCCACCCCGGTGTTCCGCGGTGCTTCTTTTTTCAATACACGTTCTCTTATTGAAAAAAGTAAGACGATAATTTTCGTCTTACTGCAATGTCTGCTTGGTAAAAATAATAGTTTTTGCCTTCGAGTAATGTACGGCGAATTCGCTTTTGTTTTACTGTTTTGTTTTGTTCTACTGATCATTGTTTTGGATTATTTGCAAGTTTAAAGTGAATTTTAAGTAACGTGCATTTTTTTATGCTTTAAGCTCATTGTGAATTTTAACCTAAATGACTTAAGGTATGGAAAAATTGGCTTAAATTAATCCACGTTTGGAATTTAAGGTACTTTCTATTTATTCCTTATTAATTTGTGTAGGTGATTCGTTTTTCTCGACTTATCATCTGAAAATATCCACGCCACGCCACTGATACCAGAGAATGCACAGGAACCACAACAGATTTCAAGCAGAAGTACTCGCAGTGTGCGAAGCCGCGAAGCACATTGCTACGCAAAACTTGATCAACAAAAATATTGACTTCGTCATAGTCACAGTCAGGCGGCCATTAAAGCTATCTCATCCATTATCGAAAAAAACCAGACTAGTAGACAGCTGTCGCAGTAACCTAAGACTGCTCAGCGAAACAAACACAGTTAGTTTAACCTGGGTTTTAGGACATCGTGACATAATCGGTAATGAAATGGCGGATAAGCTGGCTAAAATCGGGTCAGCACTCGAATCCAGCCAAACGAACAACTCAGTTCTAAAGCCACTAGAGCGAGAAAAAAACAGAATCAAACAAAATTTTCTAAAAACCGCCAATGACAGGTGGCCACATCTTTAGAAACATGCCGAGTCTCCAGAAACTTTTGGCCAGATATTTCCAAGAAAAAAAAACAGAATTTCTACTCCAGCTAAGCAGACCTCGGCTCTCTCTGTTGATTGGCATTCTCACGGGCTACAACTCGTTGGGTACCCAATGAGGATGCCAAGATGAGAGGCAGAGGAAGGATCATTCCACTTCCTCTGTGAGTGTCCTAGCTTGGCCCACACTCGGAAATAACCCTTGGAGAATACTTCTCCGACGAACTGGGCGACATCTCTAATTTCCCATCGAGCAACGTCCTGAAATTTACTCAGGGCTTCAAATGATTCAGTGGGGGTTCCCTACCCCCATAAACCAATTACCAGCCCAACCCTCTACCTCTCCAATCCTCCCATCTCCTTATCCTCTGATCTTTACGCGGAGCATAATGGATCCTTGAGATCGGAGTGAGGTGCTGCCACTTGTGGCTGCACCCCCCATGCAACCTAACCAAACCTAACCACAAAAGATATAACATAAAATCGTTTACACGTTATATGAGAAAATTTAAAAAAAAACCTTTTTAAAAACACATCCATTTCTATTTATTCCACAGACTAGAAATAATTTGATAAAATTTAATAGAATAGGAATAAATTTTGTCCACGTACACTTATTACCAAAGGAAGATGGGATGCATTTTATCAATACGGAGTTATTCAAACATAAATTTTTTCCAAGGACACACACCCTATTATCAAATTACAACTCACATACCACCCTCTTATGACTAATTCATCGACTTGTAAACCAATTAAAAGTCAATTCACATATCGCATTTCTGTACTCAATTCAATCGAAAGTGGTGCTCCAACCACCACCGATTGCACCTGCATCATATAAAATAAAATGTGAGGTGATTTATAAAGCTCTCCGAGACTCCAATTAGCCTAGTTTCCACGACATCGATTGAAAATCGAAAGCAAAATAATTGCAATACATGACTTCTCTTCTTTAACCGCACCAATAACACAAATAAATACCAACATGTGCCTAGGTACCACTTAAAGAGTTCAGTTGCATTTGGAGTGCTTCAATATATGAATCCACTGCAGCATGACCAATGCATTCTCTTTTCCTAAGAAAGATGTGTGAGCTCAAATGTGTATCGTTTCGAAAGTCGAACAATTCGTGATTATTTTGCCCAAAGTCTTCGTGTGTTCTGATTAGAGAGCAACATTTTCAGCTCACATTCGGAAGTTTTATTCAAAACAAATTGAAATAAGTCGATGGGTTCTGGTAAATTAAGTAAAGTAATAAAGTAAAGTTCCTCAAGCTGTCAAAATGCTTGCATAACCCCATCGCGACTCTTTTTCTTATTAATCTTATTAAAGGTTTAGTCTGTAAGAACGAACACTTAGCCCACGTAAAAATTTAGTCAGACTTAAGTTCAAATTTCCACAAAAACCTCATTGGCGCAGTCTGATTTTGCTGTAAGATACTAAACAATTTCCCTTGCTGACTCAGACATAAAACTCACAATCCAAGCCTCGTGATTTGTTTCTCACAATTTCTGAAATAGAAACCAAGGAATAATAGCTTAAGGGATGAAAATCTATAATTAAAAAATTATAATTAATTGCTTTTCTAAAGAGTCTTCGTGTCGATAAGACAGAAATTCCAAGGGCTTATGCAAACAAAAACCTGATCAATTGAATAATTCGTTATGACAATTTGAACTTCAATTTATTTTTTGTTCGATTACGCTGATTTTACCCTCAGGAGACAATGTGACCTGTTTCACTGTCCCACCTTGAATACATTCGCTTCTTGTGCCAATTGACCTCTAATTTTCCTTTCCAACCCACAAAGCAAGGTGTGCTTCATTTGCAAAAGTTGTTTTTGGTGGTGTGTTGAGATGTACTTAATCTTAACATCCGTACTCTGTACAGACACTGTGTCAGGGTTTTGCTTTTGCCATTGGCAAACCGTGAAAGACACGAGTGACAGCAATTGATAAAAATTATCTGACACACAAAAGGTTAAATCATTTGTATGGTTTCAGTTTATTATTAATTGAGCTGCTCTTTCTGACCGCGTATTTATTTATTTTTGTATTCATTTCTTCGAAAATCAATCACACTGAAACGTTTTCTTTCTAAAAATGTTTATTTGTCCAGCAAATGTTATTTTTAAGGATCATGATTCTTTTATGACGAAGCTAGTGGAAGTGGAGTGAAAATTTATTGTTGAAATTTGAGTCTTCGGCTTACATAATTTCGTGATGCTTTGTTGGAACTGAGCAAGAATTGGTTTTTGTGCTCTTTATAAATAGAATCACTTTTTTGACAAAAGACAAAATAATACAAAGTATACATAATGCGACTGCAGAACCTGGCATAACGTGTACGACTGTGCGCCAGTGCTTTTAGACGGTTTAAGGTGTGAGCACAAAAAGTTATGAATAGGCTTTTGAATTGTCTAGCCCAGGGTTTCCCAAACTATTTTCAGCAACAGACCCCTTTTCCAAAATGAACTGATACCGTAAACCCCCAGACCCAAGGCCAAATTACTTTGAAAATCCTGTCTCAAGTTTTTTTCTTACTTTTATAGGTACCTAGTGCGTAGCAGTAGTGCCGAAGGAAAAATTTTTGAGATAACAATAAAACATAACGTTGCGATGATAGCAGGTATGAAATCCAATAAACATAAAGTCTAATTCATAGTTTATTAATGCAGGTTTTTAGAAATCGTGCTCTTAATTGAGAACAAATAATAAATTCATGATTTGAAAAATTAATGCGAAGGATGAATTTGGCGACTTTTTACCAATCTAGCTGGATCTGGTTTAATATTGGTAAGTCGCAGCCTTAAGTCTCCGCGTTCGTTGACTTTCAAGTGGTTTCTATTTTTCGTCAAAATGTTTGCAACCACACTGAACCATTTTCAACTAAATATGATGATGGAAAAGCGATGAGATATTTTTTAGCACAATGCAGTATATTGAGTTTCAATGCTGCGCTGCAACCAGAACTTCTGATAGCCTTCGTTGAACTTTAGCTTAAGCTCTTCGTCGGTTTGGATGGTGATCAGCTCTTCTTGCATTATCACATTGGCTTCTTCCATGGCTGTTATACTGTACGAATTTATTACCCACCCAGGAAATTGAAAGTTCAAAAGATCCTCAAACCTTTTGGTAAAATCTTTGTGAAGCGCGTCCAAGTGAGCGACATATGATAATATAACATCATCTTGAAAGATTTCTGTTGATTTCAACAAATGCGGAAACTGAAAGTTTTGCTTAAATTTTCTTAATAAAGAATAAGTTTTCCCACAAACGCCCGCCGCTATAATTGATTTTGTTCTGATCAAGTTGAGATCGGTCATGTAATAAATATCCGTCATAGAATTTTTCAGATTTTCTTCCAAATTCGGATCTTTTTCATTTAGAAACTCCAACACAGACCCAAAAATATCTGAAAATCTTGATGAGCAAGCTCTCTTGAAAGCTAGCGAACTTCAGTTTGCAAAAGTAACTTAGTAAAGACTTCGTCGTTATCCTCTCAAAGCTGAGCAAATAGCAGAGAGTTCAATGAATTGCTTCAAATCTTGTTGACAGCACTTATAACGTATTGCAAAGGCTGGTGCAATCTAGGACTCAGATTTTTTGCTACTAAATGTTGTCTGTGAATCACGCAGTGAATCACCCGTACATCAGGCAATTGCCGCTTTAAGTGAGCTATAAAACCACGATGACGACCAACCATAGATGGTGCTCCATCATTCGCAACAGAAGTAATGTTTCTCCATGGAATAACTTTTTCGGTAAAAAAAACGTTCCACTACCTGAAAAATGGATTTTCCTCTGGTATCAGTTTCCATAGATAAATGGTTAACAGCAGCTCTCGGCACATATTTGCATCTATGATATAGATATCGAACGTATCCTAACAACAGAGCTTCATTGCCGGGTAATGTAGACTCGTCTAACTGGAGAGAGAATCTATTCGTCTCTGAACGGTGTTATTGCCCAAGGATATTCTTTTTATAATATCTTGAGCGGGCTTAGGCAATACATTGTTGTGGACCTCTGCATTGGCAGAATTCCCCGAATTCGCTATTAGCAGAGGTTTATTGTAGGACGCTCGCAGGCCATCAACGTCTTGCATAGGACCGTGATAAGTGCTTCTCCATTTTCGAAGGCTTCATGGCATCGTTATTAAATACTTTTTCACATATGAGACACATCGGCAAGTGTTGATTTGAAAAATGTCTACCTTTTTTCGTGTCTGCGATCACACCGCCAATCTTAAGCAAAAAAAAAAAAAAAAAAAAAAAAAAAAAAAAAAAAAAAAAAAAAAAAAAAAAAAAAAAAAAAAAAAAAAAAAAAAAAAAAAAAAAAAAAAATTTCATTAAAACCATTGAGTATTTCCCTTCATAATTCCAAAGATGGCTCATGAAATTTTGAATGAAGCATACTGTATCCTTACTCCTTAGATATACTGAAATTATAAGTTAGTCTAGGAGAGGAATTCTAAGGCTTACAACTTCTCTCTTAAAGTCATCCAAAGAAGTTTGTTTTCTATCAATGTGTTTCCATACTTCATTTCACGTTAGAACTGCTTTCTTTTTTCTTTATTTGCTTAATTTGTTGTGCTTATAATCCAATGATGAAGCTGGCAAACTCCGTTGAAACGTTGGAAAAGTTAATAGAATAAACTTCAGCCGATGAGTAACCAGACTCTTTAATCGAACATCAACGAATACAAATATGAAATTTTGTTCACAAAATATTGGAAATCAAATGCGCTCTAGAAAACAGAAGAACACCAATTCGGTTTAAGATTACGAGGATTAGGTTTATGAGTGGATTATTGGGGTTGCGAGCCCCCACTGAGTCATTCGGAGCTCTAGATGAATTTAAGGGTGCTGTTTGGTGGGAGGTTAGAGATACATATCGCCCAGGTTTTCAAAGAGTACATATTCTCCGAGGGCTTTTTTCTTAGTATGGGCGAAGCCAGGACACTCACAGAGGATGTGGAATGATCCCTCCTCTGCCTCTTCGTCTTGGCATTCCCTACATAAGTCGGATGTACTAAAGCCCATTCTCATCAACCATTTTCATGACACGTCAGAATGCAAATCAACAGAGAGAGTAAAGGCCTGCTGACCTGGAGCAAAAAAATTAGTAAGTATACTAACTTTGGCCACAGTAGAATAACTAACATTCAAAAGATAAGTTTATTAACTGCAACTGCACAAGTTAGTACTAGTACCAAAAAGACTGCAGTTTTTACAACTGTAGTAAAAAGAACAATTAAAATGAGGAAACAATGAAACTTAGTTGTATCTGGATAAAGCCACTATAATTCTGCCCCACTAGCACAGAGTGGTAGTCACTTATTTGAATGAGTCGCAAACTTTGCTTTCTTTACAGAAATAAAATGATTGGGTTTCTGGCAAAGGGGGACGAGTTGAGTCTCTAAAGTCTAAATCATTTAATTTGTGGTGGTGGGGCAGAATGAACTAGTAGCTCGTTTTGTCCTTGCTTTTAAGCTTCTACTCTCTTACTATTTTGTCTGTTGATAATTGTCATTGAATATTTTGTATTTCAGTTTCAGCATTAGTCAGGAAAAACAATATCTATCATCTATCTATCTATCTATCTATCTATATATATAAAATAGGATGTATGTAAGTTTGTATTTATGTATGTTTGTATGTCCGGGGTAACCACGCAACGGATTTTTATGAAATTTTCAGGGTAGACATAGTTTAGTCCAGAGATGGTTCCTGTCAAGGTTTGATCCCCATATTCCCACAGGAACGGGGTTGGGAATGGAATATTAGAAACTACTGGACAGATTTCAAAAAAATTTTCTCCATTAGGATGCCCACATTAAGAAAGATTATATTTTATCCCCAAATTCCCAAGAAGTGGAAAAACGAGAGCGGAAACTTTAAACTACAGAACAGAGCAAAGCAGGGCGGCTCAGCTAGTTTTAAATATTCTTCTGTTTTTAAAAGTTAATATTTTACATTCTACAACTGCTGTTGCAGCAATCTGAAAAAAGCTATCCGAATCATTCAAAAAGGTTTCTAATATACGTGCTTTCGAGATTGCTTATCCGATAGGTTCTTGAACGAGCCCATTATAGAAACGATATGCACTTTAACAACGCATTGAAAATACTAAATTTCACTACAAAAATAGTTGCGGTCATAGTTCGCAAAACTATAACATTTTTTGGTCTTCATGAAGCCTATTCGGCCAGTAATTGTTAAACTGGTGGTCTAATTGAAGCTGTGATGTGTGGTGTTAGTGATGGCGGAGTCATTGAACCTTACTTTTTCTGTAGCAACTGTTACGGTGAAAGGATTGCGCTATCGAGCAATGATTAATGGGTTTGTGAGTCGGAATTGGAAAATATTTATGTGGATGACTCGAAGAACACTACTTGCCATCGCTCTTTTGCGTCAACAGCTTCCGAAAGGTGTATGATGGTCACCGAGATCTTCTCATTTAACGTCTTCAGACTTTTTTCTTTGAGGCTACGTAGAAATGAAAGGTCTATGCCAATTTCACACAATTCATTCAAGATTGAAGACCCCAAATTCGGAATTGTGAAGTTATATAACTGCATTTGTGCGGTTTGTTGATGAAAAATGTCATGGTTTTGAAAGCGAAGCCTTAGCGGTCAATTGGCTGACATTGTATTTCATTATTAATGGCGTACGCTTTACAATAAAATGAAAGGCGTTCCCTCTAATGACTTCTGCAGAAGCTGCTTAGATGAGGAGGAGGAAAAGAGACTATTCCACATCTCCTCTGCTCATGTCCTGCACTCTCCTTTAAAAGAAGACGGCATCTAGGAAAATATTTCCTTGGTTCTTCCTCGCTTAATTCTTATGGTAAATTAACTTAACCTATTCCTGACAGAAAAGTCCTGTCTCCAAGACAACGTTTGTAGAAAAATTCGTTGAAAAATTCAAACTCGAAACGCAAATGTAAGCAACGATTTTTGCTTTCTTCAAAATTTATTCTTTTGACACGCCTTATTTTTAACATTTCTTTGGCTCCAAAAACGTTCATTGCACCATATCCCAACACCTTTCCAAAAAGCTTGGACCAGTAGCAAAGCAATTAAATTCAAAAATAATAATTTTTAATAAACAGTGACTCAATTGTTCCTGATTGGAACAACCAAAACCATTGTTGACCATACCGAATCTACTCCCAGAAGAAACGGCGAATGTAACCAAAATCTTTTATCTAAATTGTCTCAAAGCCCACAAAAGTTTGGAGAAAGGTGGCCCGGCTTAACAAATTCTAATCGATTTTCCTATTCAAATATTTCCGGTGACTTTCTCCTATTAGATCTCTGTAATTTAATCAAGTATTTATTAATTCATTTTCTATTATCCATTCGTTTTCAAGATCCAAAAAAGTTCTCAAGCACACAACAGAAAAACATCAGATGAATAAACCACGCATGGATAAGCATTAATTAGCATTACCAAAAGTTTTTTTCTGTTCACGATTTTCTCTCAGTCTCCAGAATATTATGTGTACATATCGCGCTGATCAAAATAAAATATTTTATGGCCCACGTTAAAGTCCCACAAGGCGCGACACCCCTTTTTTGAGTTAATTTCAAATACAAATCTCCGTCGCATACCTTAGTTTGAAAATCTATTTTTTTTTTTTGCTTCGCTCTCGTCATTGCAAAAATAAAGGCAGGTAACCCTCCTTACAAAGTATGTGTAGTATATGGGTGCGGCTTGAGACGTGATCAGTGATCGACTTACCATCTTTTTGCGTCTTAACTTCTCGTTTAGAAAAACAAAAAAGATCGGTGGGCCTAAAAAGGATTTTAAATCTGTGTTCGTAGGTGTCTGTCTGATACACGGTTTCGCAAGCAGAGCTCAAATATTTACTATCGCCATCTCAAGCATGACACCGGTAATTAGGATGACCTCACTTGATGACCCATCATTCGGGTGATCTTACATCGCGATCGAGAGCTGTGACTTTTCGTAAACACCAATTACCCCGCGCACAGAATGCCAATTAACTCTGTTTACAATTGTCTTAGAAAAAACAAAACAAGTTGCTCACCTTTTTTGTTCTATGTCGCTATGATTTTAATCCAAATATGCAGCGCTTGTAGTCTTGAGTAATTAGTCAAAATTCCTTAGTCAAATCCTTTAATTAAAATTAATTAGCTTGCAACTTCTTACTTTCAATGATTTTTATTTTTTTAAAATCAATCACTACCACTACCTCACACAACCGCACAACTAACTAACTATATTTTTATTACTCCGCGATTAAAAACAATGCTAACGCGAAATAAATAAACACAAAAGCG
Organism: Melanostoma mellinum; assembly: GCA_914767635.1. Classification (NCBI taxonomy): domain Eukaryota; kingdom Metazoa; phylum Arthropoda; class Insecta; order Diptera; family Syrphidae; genus Melanostoma; species Melanostoma mellinum. The sequence goes on along the minus strand of OU612059.1, from coordinate 55,680,304 downwards.
CTGATTCTTGATGCGGCACAGGAAGCCTCCTATTAACTTGTAAGTAGCAACGAGTAATTACAATTATAACGACAAACGTCAACGGTGTACGAGTATCGTCGGAGATACTTTTTTTTTTGTTTAATTCAAACCTACAAGAGGTTGGGATGGATAGATGTGATGTTAAATGAATTGAATGATGGTACGAACAGGTGGAACAATATCAGACGCAAGTTGAGGTTTTCTTTTCAATTGTATCGCGTTGTGTTTTACCGCGAGTCACGCGAGTGCTTGCTGGTCGTTTGAATTCAATATGAAGACTGGTTGGGTTAGTTAGACGTTCAATTGGCGGCGTTGTCAGTCAGTGTTGTCTTACCAGTTTCTTTACGAATACAAAAATGTATCTGATAGTGTAAGTGGTGAAGGCAGTGGTGTAGATTTTGAAATTGTTTTTGGGTGTTTCGATGGTTGAAGCTGAAGCTCGGGTGCGTAGGAGGGTGGAAAGTTCTTCCCTTTAAGAATATTTTCGGGAATGTTGAAAGTAACAAAAGAAAATGTATTGCCAATTTATTGCACGTATTAATTGCCATAACATCGAGGCATCGATCATATTCTCGCAGTAGTTTGAGTCGGGTAGAACTTTATTATCATTTTGAAGCTTAGAACGAAGATTATTGTATATTCGCATGTCCGGCATAGATTCCTTAACAACCCAACGGATTTTTGTGAGACTTTTAGGGTAAATATAGTTTGGTCCAAGGTTGGTTCTTGTTAAGGTTTGGGGCCGGTTCAACTTCCAGGGGAGCGGAGTTATAATGATTTCTCTTTGCACTAATGGCGTTTGTCAGCTTGGTAGTTGGGCATGTACTATTTGGGAAGGCTCTGAATGGTGTTAGCTTGGCGGTAGGCGTCCAGATATTGCAACTCATAGTTCTCATCAAAGGTAGCCAATATGGGTACTGGGTCTCTTCAACCAGAAATGCCCTGCCAAACTAGTAAGTACGAATGTTGACAAAGAGCTGAAGAGGAAAAAAATTAGCACTATAATGCTCGCGAGTAATAACCGACTGCCTAAATCTCAGTGAACGTCAAATCGGATGAATTCGATTAACAAAATCAATAGGAAACTTCAGCAGTCAAAGTACTTCGACATATTTGGTTTAAAGATCTTTCAGGGTCTTTCAATACTAGGACATGGTATTAAAGTAGAAATGGTGCTGGATGAGCTCCTGGCGAGCCAACGGCAGCTCTCATACCCCTGCAGAAGGGTATCCCGGCTTATTCAGCCCTTTATGGCCAAAGGGTTACCAAAAGGACATGGCTCTCCAGGTTATAGGTTGTGCGTAGGGTTAACTACCCACTATAAAGTTCCAAAAAACACCAACAGCCTCGGATAACAAAAATGATTTCACAGTTGAGAACCCACACAAACGAAAAAAGAACAACGACCCTCGGATCTGCACGTGGAACGTAAGATCCTTTAACGTACTAGTGCCGACGAAGAATCAGCGGATGCACTAGACTGCGAAGCATATATAACTACCATCTAAGAAGTGTGATGCATTAGGCACGTATAAGAAAAAGGGCAAACTGCTACATCTGCTATGGTGACTGCTGCAGACAGCAGAAACAACGCTAATTTTTGTGCAGATTTGTCGTTGGAGGTAAACTCAGGGTTAAGGTGTTCTGCTAAAATCCAGATAATGGGCGTATGTGACCATTTGCATCAGGACTAAATTCGCCAATACTAGCCTAATATGCGCCCAAGCCAACACGGAAAAGGAAGAAGAGAGTTTCGAAGATTGTTTCTACGAGCTGGAAGATATAAGAGCAGGGAAGGAGGATATCTTTGGAAATACAATCCGTGAGCATACCCTGTATTACAAAAACTCCGACTAATCGATTTTACTCGCAAGAAATTGCCAGTGCCTTTTCCAACCGAGTGTCCTTCCAACTGTCCTTTAATCTTATGCCACCAGCATAAGGCATTGAAGATCAGTAGCAGCAATGCCAAGATGTCATCAAAACCGCTGCCTCTGAGGTTCTGGGTTTCACTCGGCCCCAAAACGAAACCTATGGTTCATTGAAGAATGCAGGCAGGCAAATGCAGCCTAACAAAAATCACGCCAAATGTTGATTCAAAAAAGAACAAGGGCTCCTTTTGACTTGTATAACGAAACTTACAAGGAGAAAGAAGCGAACAACACCGAATTCTCAAAAAGAAAAGGAGGCGACATGAGAAGCGCTCTTTTGAGGAAAAGATGACATAACAGGAATGAGGTTTGGAAGTCTTACCAAAAGGTAAAAAGATCTTGCCAGGGTGGCAAAGCCCGAACTCAAGCCTGCAAGGACCGGCAGGGATACACAGTAATAGAGACGCAGTTGCTACTGAGGATCTGAAAAGGCCACTTCTCCAGATGGCTTAGTGGGGATAAAGACTCTTATTCCGCTGTCAGGCAGAATATCCCATTCAGCTTGGACAATGATCAAGAATGCCGTTCTCATGACCTAGAGGTTAAGATTTCCATATACAAACTTAATTCAAATAAAACTGCAGGTGCAGATGACCTTGACATCGATCTTTTCAAGGCAGTAGGAGATCAGTTGGAAAGGAGCATGCACCAGCTGATCTGCATGATATGGTCGGAAGAAAGTATGCCAGATGAATAGAGCCTCAGAATTGTATGCCTGCCCTAAAAAAGGGAGAAACTCACAATAAGCTTCGTAACGTTGCGTATAATATGTGAACGTCTGAAACCTAACGTCAGCAATTTGATAGGTTTTTATCAATAAATTTATTAACGAAGGACATGCCAATTCCTCTCGAAGATAAGATCTTATCTACAGTGTCTAATATGTGAATGTCTGACACTCTTTGTCAACTATCCATCAGAACCTTATCGATTCTAGAAAAGTCCGTAATCAATCAAATTTCACGTTACGTTACGAGTTACGACTTAACACAGATATTTGAAGTTTTGCAAAAATATGTGTCACCTCATCCTTCACGGCATCCTCCAAAAACTCTGACATTGCACTATGACTTTGCAAGTCTACAACTCACTTGAAGTACAGAACTCACCTGTACTGAGTTGAATTTTTAGCTTGTAGCAAGCTAATGAATGAGCCACTAGTCCTACCAAAACAAAGTTTAAATGGGACCTTTAGGCTGTGTGTGAATTGGGTTAAAATTGGTTTAAATGGGTTAAAATATGACACTAGCGTGGTGAATAAGAGGGGATAAAATTTTAACCCATTTAGCCTGCTCGCGGAGCAAGCTAAAATGGGTTAAAATTTGACGTTTGTCTTGAAAGAGAGGTGTGTCTAGTTCTTGTTGCATTCACAACTTTTTTCGTCGAACAAACAGTAAACAAAGCAGAAAGTAGTTTTTAGCAGTATGGACGGCATACGAAAAATTACAAGAAAGAATAACGTGAAAACCTTACAATAAATGTAAATTTTACCTTTTTTATCGAAAAACATATGTACATAATTATAAAAATAAATTTGTTGCTTTTTAGGGTCTCCCGAAGAAAAACTAAAACTCATTCAAATCCGAATTGAGCTGGAGAACATGTAACTGCAAACATGAATGTAAATATGTAATGAGAAATTTTGTTCCTCACAGAACAAAAAGCATCATCCCCAAAGAGAATTCCATGACCAAAAAGTAAGGCAAAAAATACTATTGTGTCCAAAAGGAAGTAAAAACTTTTGGTCTTTTGTGAAGAACATTAAGAACTCGAACACGTTATCGGTCTCAACGCTCATCTTCAATGACTCTCCGTATGTCAGCTCCATCGACAAAACCAATTTGTGACAGTTCAAATTGCTGCCAACTCGACACTTCCTCATAGTATATTGGCTCCACCTGAGCTTGAGTCTGCAAATTCTGTGATGAAGCAGATATTTTTTCGAACTCGCACGGTTGTTAGAGTCCTCAAAGATCTTATCATACATAAATCCGCTGGTCCAGATGGTATCCCCGCCATTATTCTGAAGAGGTGTTCTTCTACGCTGGCAAAACCACTGCGTAAACTATTCCATCTTTCCTATTCTGCTGGGATTTTTCCGAGCAGATGGAAAACTTCGTTTGTCCAGCCGGTTCCTAAAAAAGGCGAATCTTCCTCCCCTTCCAATTACCGTCCAATTGCACTAACGTCCCTTCTTTCCAAGGTCATGGAAACGTTGATAAACCGTCAACTTATGAAATATCTTGAAGAACGAAAGCTTCTTAATGACCGTCAGTACGGCTTTCGTAGCAAACGGTCCACTGGTGATTTGATGGCTTATCTCACCGAAAAGTGGAACCAATCTTTACATTGTTTTGGAGAAAGTAAGATTATTGCGCTTGATATTTTTAAAGCATTTGAAAGAGTTTGGCATCAGGCTCTTTTATCGAAAATGCGTGCTTTTGGTATCGATGAGTTTCTTCTTCGTTGGATTAGAAATCACCTTTCCGACCGTTCAATACAAGTTTTAATACAAGTTGTGTTGGATGGCTTCAAGTCTGATACCCACTTCATTAATGCTGGTGTGCCCCAGGGCTCCGTTTTGTCTCCGACTCTCTTCCTCATTTTCATAAATGATCTCTTGTCTGAAACTTCTAATCCACTTAACTGTTTTGCTGACAACTCGACCCTCAGCTTTTCATATTCGTTTCCAAATTCACGTCCCTTCTCTTCGGAAGTGGAACTGGAACGGTTGCGTATGATAAGCTCATTGAATTCTGACCTTGACAGCATTGTTTCATGGGGACTTATGAATTTGAGTAGAATTCAATGCTTCGAAAACTCAATGCTGTCTCTTGTCGTTGAAGCTAAACATTCCCCCATTGCCATTATCCATGAATGGTACCTGCATCAAAGAAACCGAAAAGCTGTCAGTACTTGGTATGTGTGTAAACGATGATCTTCGTTGGTATGGCCACATATTCGAAGTCGCAAAAAACGCTGCTAAATGCTTAGGTTTCTTGAGACGATGCAGGAAATTCTTTACCCCTTCTGATTTGGTTACAATTTATAAGGCAAAACTGGAGTATAATTCCCATATCTGGTCAGGTGCTTCTCAAACATCTTTGCACCTCCTTGATAGGGTACAAATAAAGCGTTAAAATTGATAGGTGATAGTTCAATTGTAGAATCGATTAATTCTCTTGAACATCATCGAAAAGTTACATGTCTCTCTCTCTTTTATCGCTTTTTATATATATTATATTATTATATATATTTTATAATATTGTTTCAACATATGAAAATAGTAGTACAAGAACGAGAGAAATTGGGCAAAATGGAGATTTTAACACTTTTTGGAACGTAATATTAAATTTACATTCTTAAAGTTGCTTTATTTTAAGTAATAAATGAATTAAATTAAACGATGAAAAGGAATTTTTGCAGGGAAATTTCTTAAACTATGAAGGAATTTTAATGAAATTAGTGTTTCAAAAAATCCCTTTTAACACAATTCACACAGCAAAAATTTAACATCTGAATCCACCGCAAAACGAATGCCAAAATTTAACCAAGCTGAGAAATTTTAACCCAATTCACACACAGCCTTAAAGGCTTAAATTTTTCCTTAACGCTGTCAAACTAAAACATTTCCATCATATTTTGAATACATACGTAAATTGGTTCATTTCTTCTTTTTGATCCAAAACTAAAGCGAAAAAAAATTTTTTTACCCTTTTGGGCACGCCACTGGTCGTATTCCTGAAACAACTTGCTATTGCGAGTATGTATCTTATATCTGCAGGTACATCTTCCGCGCTTACCTCAACCTCATGTAATTTACTCCCGCGGCACTTTGCTAATAGTTCGATCGTGAATAGTTACACGAAGATGGCACCAAACAGCAACCAAGCAGATGGAAGAAGGTTTCAAAGTAGTAAAATAACAACAACTTCTTATCGCCAGCACTGGTACAGACCGGTCCAAACTATTCCCTCTGGCTCTCTCTCTCTTTCGCTCTATCAAAGCCTGTATTTGAACTCGGTTTTCTTTCCAACAACCGCCAATGTAATTTCGGATTAGACATTCCGATCATTTATCCAGAACCTTCAATCTGGCTGTGTCTTTGCACTTGGACAGCACAGACTATTGGTTGCATTGTGATATGTGAATAAAAACAGTCTTCAATGAGCGTAAATGATTTTTGTCGTTAAGGTAAACGTAATAATAATCATAATGTTCAAAAAAGGACTTAGTTTTCAAAAGTCCCTTCAAAGCGCTATACCTAACTTTCATTCATGATTCATCTCTAGGGGTACGATAATCAGAATGTAAGGAAACAAAAGAGTCTGGCAATCAATTCGCTCTTGTGAGGACATTCTAATTGATGGCCAAACAACAAATTACCCACATGCAGTGCTGGAAATTGAAAACATTTGAATTATATCCATAGTCTCAAAGTGGATTGCTGGATAGAAACGAGATTAAAGCGCATAGTTACAAAAACAATCGTACAGCCAAGGTCAGTATCATTGACTTTGAAGGGCAATTTCGTTTCAAAAATTAACTACCTTTTGTTTTCTATGACTATTGTAAAGTCCTTGAAGTCTATGTTTGATTTGTGTAATGGGAAATGTAGATTGAAATGTGAAAACTTTACTCTTGGGCTGTGATTGTAAACTGTTAAGAGGCTGTAAATAGATACTTGATTGACTGCATTGACTGTGAAGTAATGAAAGACGAGTCCTTTTACGAAAATACGTTATTTTGTTTTTCAATTTAGAACTGAGAGATCCGAATGAAGCACTAAACTGAGATTAAACAAGACAGACGTATCCTGAACTGAGTTTGTTATCCCGTAGTTTTATTTCGACACTGGGGAGGTGTTCGAAGAGAAAAAGAGTTCGAGCGTTAAGGTGCGTCCACACTTGGCCGAACGGCATCAATCGGCACTTGCCGATCGGGAATACCGACTTAGTGTGGACATCCCCGATTCGAATTCGAACAGAATGAAATTGGTGCGTTTGCCGGTCGGCATAATGTGGACGCACCTTTAAGATGTCACTGAAATAGAGAAGAAAAATACTCTAATATTTTGACGGCTGAGTTTACTGTTCTGAACTAATAGATAAAAATCTTTATTGTTAGCTCTTGCCCTTGTTGAACAGGGCACAGCACTGCAATGTATAGTCTCAGTTAAATGCTTACTCGAAATTATGACCATAGCACAAATCACTGCTATACACTGAAAAAAATATTTTTCGTAATAGTACGAAATTCGCTTCATACACTGAAAATACGACCAATTTCGTTGGGCTAACGAAAATATGTAATTTTTCGTAGAATGAAAAATGTGTTCCTTTAACGAAACGCTTCATACGCTGTTTTTGCCGGTTTTGAGCTGAAAAAAACGTTTTGATTAAGTGTTTCATCACTTAATGAAGCGTTTTCATAGTTATTTTAACGAAAAACTGCATAAAATTATGTAAATGAGCATAATACGTAAAACGTCTCATTGAATAATGAATTTCTCTCATGACCTGATGAAATTTTTCATTTTTCTTACGAAAATCCTTCATATTACTAAAATAATTAATAGATTTACTAAAACTTTGCTTTGACCTACGAAAAATTACAAAGTCCAATGGAAAGAATTTTTTGCTCTATGAAATTTTTTCACTGATATACAAAATTTCACTTCATACCTTGACGAAAAATTTAATTCCTTTGCGAATTTTTACATAGAATTTTCGTAATATCTGTTCATCGTATTTGAACGCAAAACTTCATAATTTGTTGAAAAAATTCAATAAAGTATGAACGAAATTCATACCTCAACGAAATTTTTTTCACTGAATAACGAAAAATTAATTTATTATCCTACGAATTTCTACATAAAATTTTCGTAGAATCTGATCATCGTATTTGAACTCAAAACTTCATAATTTGTTGAAAAAATTCAATAAAGTATGAACGAAATTCATACCTCATCGAAATTTTTTTCACTGAATAACGAAAAATTAATTTATTATCCTACGAATTTCTACATAAAATTTTCGTAGAATCTGATCATCGTATTTGAACTCAAAACTTCATAATTTGTTGAAAAAATTCAATAAAGTATGAACGAAATTCATACCTCATCGAAATTTTTTTCACTGAATAACGAAAAATTAATTTATTATCCTACGAATTTCTACATAAAATTTTCGTAGAATCTGATCATCGTATTTGAACTCAAAACTTCATAATTTGTTGAAAAAATTCAATAAAGTATGAACGAAATTCATACCTCATCGAAATTTTTTTCACTGAATAACGAAAAATTAATTTATTATCCTACGAATTTCTACATAAAATTTTCGTAGAATCTGATCATCGTATTTGAACTCAAAACTTCATAATTTGTTGAAAAAATTCAATAAAGTATGAACGAAATTCATACCTCAACGAAATTTTTTTCACTGAATAACGAAAAATTAATTTATTATCCTACGAATTTCTACATAAGATTTTTGTAGAATCTGCTCATCGTATTTGAACTCAAAACTTCATAATTTGTTGAAAAAATTCAATAAAGTATGAACGAAATTCATACCTCAACGAAATTTTTTTCACTGAATAACGAAAAATTAATTTATTATCCTACGAATTTCTACATAAGATTTTTGTAGAATCTGCTCATCGTATTTGAACTCAAAACTTCATAATTTGTTGAAAAAATTCAATAAAGTATGAACGAAATTCATACCTCATCGAAATTTTTTTCACTGAATAACGAAAAATTAATTTATTATCCTACGAATTTCTACATAAAATTTTCGTAGAATCTGATCATCGTATTTGAACTCAAAACTTCATAATTTGTTGAAAAAATTCAATAAAGTATGAACGAAATTCATACCTCATCGAAATTTTTTTCACTGAATAACGAAAAATTAATTTATTATCCTACGAATTTCTACATAAAATTTTCGTAGAATCTGATCATCGTATTTGAACTCAAAACTTCATAATTTGTTGAAAAAATTCAATAAAGTATGAACGAAATTCATACCTCAACGAAATTTTTTTCACTGAATAACGAAAAATTAATTTATTATCCTACGAATTTCTACATAAGATTTTTGTAGAATCTGCTCATCGTATTTGAACTCAAAACTTCATAATTTGTTGAAAAAATTCAATAAAGTATGAACGAAATTCATACCTCATCGAAATTTTTTTCACTGAATAACGAAAAATTAATTTATTATCCTACGAATTTCTACATAAAATTTTCGTAGAATCTGATCATCGTATTTGAACTCAAAACTTCATAATTTGTTGAAAAAATTCAATAAAGTATGAACGAAATTCATACCTCATCGAAATTTTTTTCACTGAATAACGAAAAATTAATTTATTATCCTACGAATTTCTACATAAAATTTTCGTAGAATCTGATCATCGTATTTGATCTCAAAACTTCATAATTTGTTGAAAAAATTCAATAAAGTATGAACGAAATTCATACCTCAACGAAATTTTTTTCACTGAATAACGAAAAATTAATTTATTATCCTACGAATTTCTACATAAGATTTTTGTAGAATCTGCTCATCGTATTTGAACTCAAAACTTCATAATTTGTTGAAAAAATTCAATAAAGTATGAACGAAATTCATACCTCAACGAAATTTTTTTCACTGAATAACGAAAAATTAATTTATTATCCTACGAATTTCTACATAAGATTTTTGTAGAATCTGCTCATCGTATTTGAACTCAAAACTTCATAATTTGTTGAAAAAATTCAATAAAGTATGAACGAAATTCATACCTCATCGAAATTTTTTTCACTGAATAACGAAAAATTAATTTATTATCCTACGAATTTCTACATAAAATTTTCGTAGAATCTGATCATCGTATTTGAACTCAAAACTTCATAATTTGTTGAAAAAATTCAATAAAGTATGAACGAAATTCATACCTCATCGAAATTTTTTTCACTGAATAACGAAAAATTAATTTATTATCCTACGAATTTCTACATAAAATTTTCGTAGAATCTGATCATCGTATTTGAACTCAAAACTTCATAATTTGTTGAAAAAATTCAATAAAGTATGAACGAAATTCATACCTCATCGAAATTTTTTTCACTGAATAACGAAAAATTAATTTATTATCCTACGAATTTCTACATAAAATTTTCGTAGAATCTGATCATCGTATTTGAACTCAAAACTTCATAATTTGTTGAAAAAATTCAATAAAGTATGAACGAAATTCATACCTCAACGATAATTTTTTCACTGAATAACGAAAAATTAATTTATTATCCTACGAATCTAGTATCGTCGCATCGTATTCGAACGCAAAACTTCATAATTTGTTGAAAAATTTTAATAAAGTATGAACGAAACGCATTGCTCAACGAAATTGGTGTCAGGACGAAGGGTTGCCGTCATAATAAGGAAAAGAAATTTCGTTTGCAAGTAGAGCAAAGAATGTTTAATAAAATTGTAAAATGAATTGCAAATCCTAATACTGATTAAAGTATAACAAAAAGAACACCGAATGAAACACAATAAAAGTAAAAACCAGGGATTGTTTTTATTTCTCCCTTGGATAAAGTTTCAGCGTCCGAGCGTCGCGTTAGTGCCAGAAACAGAAACTTGTTTTCTTTTTCAAGTACTCTCTCCAATCTTTTTTGAGCACATATAGAATTGTGTATATATCTCCCGTATAGAGTCTCAGGTCCAAGAGTCTTAGCGTCAGTGCTAGAAACTTGTTTTCTTTTTCAACTACTCTCTCTAATCATTTTTCATATAGAATTGAAGAAAAAAAAACCAAAAGTACAGAAAACTCAAATCTTGAAACATTTTTTTAACGCCTTTCTCTTTTCTTCGCGAGAAACAGGTTTCGATCACATTTGCTGTGCTATGGTTTTGTTTTTGCATGTAAAAGAAATGCACCTACTAATGAATAGCAAAAGAAACAAAGAACAGTAGATACTGAATCATTGCAACTTTCTATGTATATGTGTATTGTATATATCCATTTCAGTCCTTTCTCTATTCACGCGAAAAAAGTGTAGATCGATGAAAAAACCTGCTCAAAAGAAAACAAAGAACTAGAGACAAAAAAGTGTAAAGCTGGGCTAGTGAAATAACAAATACCACTTTATTTTCGGATCTCAAACTAGTTATGAAATCCGAAAATAGAGTGGTGTTTGTAAAGTCAGCTTAAGGACTGATGCAATTGTGTGTGTGAGGTTTGCGGTCTTGTTCTTTTATTGCCTATGGTTTTAACTATACTTCAAATTCTTTGTGTGCGTGTGCAAAGCAAAATTCATAGGAAAAATCGTAAAATAGACGTTATTTTGAAAAACTTTTGAAAAACACAATGATCGCAATTAAAATTTTCGAATAAGAAATAAAAGAAAATATTGAAAATGTTAAAAATTTTCGGAAGAAAGTTTTTTTTTCATGTTTGTTTTAAACTATTCAGTTCTGAAAAACCATCAAAATCTGTCAATAAAATGTTTGAGTCTGGCCTTACAGTAGGTATATCCTGTTTCAATAAATTATGTTGTAAATTGAAAAAGTTACAGCTGTTTCAACACAACAAATAACAGCGTCAGATTCGACTAACTTTTTTGTATTTAAAAAAAACTTTCCATTTACTTCCCTCAGTTAACTTTATCTTTTTCGAAACAGAAAAATTTCATGAAACAAGATGTGCAAAAACTAATAAATTGTGCTCTGTGTAGTCTGAAAGAATAATGAATTGAATTTTACATTCTTACACTTTCCTTAATTCATCCTGTTAATTTTATAGTACATGTTATTAAGCTCTGGAGCTCCCTACCAGCTTCGACAAAACAATTAAAATATGAGAATGCCATTTTTCGCTACTTCAATCAGTCTATTTGATAAACAAAAAAAAACTGTATTCAGTAATTTTGTCATTGAAATTATTTTTTAACTACATACCTAGTATTTTTTTCTTTTTTTTCACTGTTTGTATCTAATACGATTTAAGCTGTATATATCAAATTACAATGTGGTATAGTACTATAAAAGACTATATGTCTTACTTGTACACCATCTTTGTAATAAATTGGAGTTAATTTCATGCCAAAAATTAAAGGAGAAATTTAAAATGCGTTGTAAATTGATGACCAAATTTCAATTTCTTACACCCTCAGAGTCACTGTAATATAATCCCTCTACAAAAATTAACGACACCTGGTTTTTCATAAAAACGACCTTGTTTTTTACGAAAGTGTATCTGTTTTGATTTTTCTAAAGTAAATCCCAACGTGTCAACATTTCAATCAAAAGATTTATCTTGCTCAAACTTCAAATCGTATAGGTGGTAACCTGCCACACTTGCATTATAAAAATAATTGCGGTGTGAAATTCTACATTTATTAACGCAATGATGCATCGTTTAATTAAAATAAATACTTGCTTTATCAAACCTTTTATCTATCAACGAAAAACATCATTAGTCAATAAAAAAACTGTCATTGCTTTACGAAACAAGTTAATAAACCATTGACTTTTTCGTAAACCTGTAACGTGGGTTAATGTAGAAAATTCATGTGTGTATGAATTCTTTGCTTCCATTATGAACATTTTTTAAAACTTCATTAAAAATTTTAATCAACCCATAAAAAACTTCGTCATGTTATGAAAAAACCTCATCACATAACCATGTTTTGCATAGACCTACTCTAGTCTACTTACCTCTATTACAATAATTCGTTGTCTAATGAATAATATCCTCAAGCTACGACAATCTACATAACCTTACGAAAAAAAATCGTAGCCATAAGAAAAAATAGCCTCTATTTACCAAAACACTACATACACACTCAAGCGCTTCATTATTTTTCGGCATCTGTTGTTTTATCATTCTCAGTTCGTTCTTTGGAGGTGCCGGTTGTGCTGACTACAGACGCAGAGCAGAGTTTTATTTCAATTTCAAGTGTATTGTCTATTGTGCCATAGTATTGTTTCAAGTGAAATTAAAATTTAAAAGTAAAAGTGTTGTGTTTTAAAAAATACCAAATTTAGCAGTCCAGCGTTTAAAAAAAAGGTAAGACCTCACGATATTTATTTAAAAAATTTAATTGCTGCATATCTACATATTCGTATTAAAATATTTGCATATGAAGACCAGTGTCCGCTTTTTTGAAATCAACTGTGTTAATTTTTGCTTAGTTTATTGATAGTGTCTTAACGTGTAACTCATTCACTGAATATGTTAATTAATAGAAAAAGTATTGTCTGTTTTCCTTTTTGAATAGATTTAATTCAAAGTTTATGACAAATCTCGTTTGAAAACATATTTTTCGTATGCGCATACCTACACGGTACAGTTTAGTATTTTTGTTTGTTAAATAGGCTTGTGCACAGATGCGCTTTTTTGTGTGAGAATTCTCCCTTGTTCAAGATCTCCTTTGCGCTGCCCACATTTTTACGCAACATCGGTTGCTTGTGTTTTGTGTGTATTCAAAACTGTCTTTTTTAATCAGTACAGGACACAGGTCCAGTAAGACTTTTGCTGTAATTTTCATCCCCTATTCCAAGAGAAGAAGAAGCAGATATTGTGTCTTATCCAAGCCCAAACGCATATTAATTTACTATTCTTCATTCTATGCCAAATTTTTATCAAAAATTTTTTTCAACGCTGCATTTATACTCGGTTTTTTGAAATTTTTATTCGTTTATAATGTTTCCCTTAACATTGGGCGCGTTCATCACAAGTTAGATTTTCAGATTAACTAACTATTCTCGGCCTCTGATTGGCCAGACGTTAAGTTTTTCAGTTGACACTCATCAGCTGTTAGTTTTTACCGATTCAGTTTTTCAGTCAAGAAAAGCAGTCTGAAAATCTAGATTTAGTTTATTAAGCTGTCAGATGCGATAAATAGCCTACATGACAATTGAACTTTACTTTGTATTTTTCGGTTAGCTTTTTTTGGAAACATTTTTGTAGTGAACTTTTTCATTAAACTGAACTCTAATTTATTTTTTGGCAATTTGTCGTATAATTAAAGGTTATTAATGAAAGCCCTTACAAAAGAAATAGATTTTTAAGAAAATTATTTGCTACATTTTCGTTCGAAGTCTATTCAAATTGTAGTTACGCGCATATTTCTAATCACAAATATTGAAAAGAAATGCTTTGGACTATAGTTAGTACTATTTTGAACCGACTACAAGAAATTATTTATTTCTTATCAAATCTTTCCTCGCAGAATTGAAAGGTGAATCCCAATACCATTCAAATCTGACAAAAAATTTAGAAGACCGTTCAACGCAAAACTGAATAAGTTTTTCAGTTAATCTGAAAATCTGAATTGTGATGAACGCGCCTATTAACAAGTCCAGATCAGCGTTTTAATTGAAGACTACCAAAGTGTTGAGTGACATTTTTTTTAATTTTTCGTTTTTTCTTTGAGATGAAGTATTTGTTTTAAAAATAAAATTCTTGTATCATCCGCAATTCTCAATTTTGCCTAAAAAGGTTATTTCACTAAAGCTAAATTGTGCATTTCGTCGATAATAAATACCCCTATTATGGATGACAACTCAACTCAAATTGGGTTGTCTTCTCATTTATATAACACGGGCACACAACCCAATTTTCAGTTGGGTTGTAATAGGGGTGAAACTTTGAACGCATTTTACTCAAATTTTTGAAAATGTCACTTGGCTACTTCATCTAAACAATTTTCTTTATCACAACTGAAAGTAAAGTTGCAATACATTTGTTTTTAAACAAGATATTTCATTAGGAAAAATATATGAGGCTGTTTACTGAGCCTATTCATAGGTAAGAAAATTGAAATCAGTTTTTAAACTTTCCACTATCTTGATTGTTTTTTCTATTTAAAAAGAACAAAAAGTATTCGTTGATGTGCTGAGATTAATGGAGAGGAAACACATTCATCTGTATTTCAACAGCATTTCTACCGGAGACAAAATTGTCTTCGAATATAGGTTGAAAAAGTGGAGGGAATCGATTGGAATTCCTTTCGAAAGAGACCACTTGACTGACACATATATTTCACCTATGCATACTCCAACAAGTAACCGGTCATCGCCGTCACCATTGCCACATTCTCCTAGTTCAGGACCGTCGTCAGAGGAGTTTGAAAATTATATTAATCTGGCAATGATCCTAAATACAACTGCAAAAGGACAGTTTTTGGCGAACTACTATAATTCCTTCCAGAAGTTTGAAGAGGATCAAAGAAAAATGCTGATTAATACGATAGTAACGTATTTCGAGGAAAAGCAGTGTGTTTTCAGCCTCAGGGATAGCCGAAGAATAGAGAAGGAAATTGTGAAAAGATTTCCCACTGAAAATCTTGTAAGATAATATTTTTTTCTTCTTAATCAAAACACTTGAAAAACTATTTCTTTTTCTATTATTTCTATTTCTCAACGAATTTTTCCTCATAATTTCTTAGGAATACTACCGAACGTCGCCGTCGTCTAGGGGCCGAATTTACAACAAGTTTTCGAACAACAAAAAGCTGTTCCGTCAATCAGCCAGGTCAAGTCATACCGAAACTAAAAAGAAAGCAAACTTTGGTAATTTTGTTTAAGACTAATTTTTTTGTACAATACTAAACTATACTTATTTTCACTAAAAGGTTCTGAGGCTAATGCGGAGGAAATCTGATGATTTTGATGGGTACTGGCAGGCATGTTCAAAGCACACTTTAAAATCTACAACTGAGGCTCTTCAGAAATGGCCGCAGTATAAGAAGCCACTTGGTTTTCGACTGGTAATTTTTATTTATCAATATTTCTTCATTTTCATTTCATTTTATTTTAATCATATCTTCAACAAAGCTATAAATAAATTTTATTTCATTGTATTTGTTTAGGATTTTAGCGACCTTCGTTTCGATGCCAGCTCTCTCCTGGACAATTGGGCGGAGCACCGCCACAAAATCGGTGCATTTTTGACAAAAGACCAGAACATTAAAGAGAGGCGGTTGGTCCTTCTCCTTGAGAAGTGAATGACTGAAACACTGGATGAAAGTAAAAGTTATTACAATTTATCTCTAAAATTCTTTAAATAAATTTTTAAATACTCCCATTTTAAATATTCTAATTTTTTTTTCTTAGTTTAAGTATTTTGTTTCTTTTTTTTAATTTTTCAGATTCGAAAGATGCGGTGCTCATGTACATAATGCATGGCTACCTGACACCGACGCAAAGAACTGTCGTCAAAGATAATACAGGGAAAAAATCCACTACCAAATATACAATAAAGGACTCGCAGGAGGCTTTCCTATATGTGTGCAAGTCTCCTCAAGAGATAGAACCTCATCTGGAACACCTAAGAAGCAGGTCAAGCTGCATCCAGCCCTTTTTGATAGCGATTGGTGATTCAATAACAGATTTAAAAGAATTTTACATTTTCTTTGACGGCATTAAATATGCATTCAAATCATTTTTAAGAGGGTTTGATGTTTTGTTCAAACTATTTCATTTGTTCAATTTAGAGTACCCTCTCGCGTGTACAAACTTTTATAATTTCTTTCAAGAATTTTTATACAAAATTAGATGTGAAAAAAAAAACCAGAAAAATTCCCTTATGGGTATCGCTATTTTACAATAAAATAATTACATTCATTGCACTATTTATATAATGTTTTTTTTATTTACAACAGTTCTTCAATTTGTCGTTAATAGGTCACAGGTCGTGTTTTCTCTTCAAATTGTTTCAACGATTTTCTTTTCCCCAGATTTAGAGAAAGATGAAGGGCCTTTTTACTATTAAAAAGGCCTCAAAGGACAAATATGGGTGAGTAAGAAATCGCTTCACTTTATGAAATTATTCATAAATGAAATGAGGAATTTCGTAAGATACCTACATGAATTTACGAAATTTATTCGTTAGCAGAACGCAAGGTTTCATAAGCGAACGAATATATCTTTCGTTGATTTATGAAAATGTTAATGAATGGTAAGCAAAAATTTATTACCTAACGAATTTAAAGTACATTAATCTACGAAAAATATTCGTTAATAGAACGAAAAGTTTCGTAAGCCAACGAATATAAATTTCGTAGGAGTATTAAAATTTTCATAAGGGGAACGAAAAAATTCATTAGCTAACGAGTTCAAATTACATTAATCTTCGAAAAATATTCGTTAATAGAACGAAAAGTTTCGTAAGCCAACGAATATATCTTTCGTAGGTATATTAAGAAATTCATCAATGGTATGAAAGAATTCGTTAGCCAGCAATTTCAAATAACATCAATCTACCAACAAATTCGTTGACAGAACGAAAAGTTTCGTTAGATTACGATTATTTGTTTAGTAGATTTATGAAAATGTTCATGAATGGTGGGAAAAAATTCATAAGTCTACGATACTAATTACGTAACCCCGTAAAAATATTCATGAAATAATGAAACATATTCGTAGGCTGACGGATGTATCTTTCATAAATTTATTAAAAAAAGGATAAGCGCAACGAAAAGTGTTATAAATTAATAAATACATCTACGTTAACCAATGTAAATCTTAATTAATGGTATGAAAAAAATTATTACTCGATGGAATGTCTTCCATCAATCGACGAAGAAAAATAATGGATTCAACGTTAAAAAATCATAGTTTAATTAATTCTACACGTTAGTTGATAAAGAATTTCGTAGGCCGATGTAGAAAATCATAACCCAATGAAAATTTCGTCAATTTAAAAGTTTCGTTAAAAGTACGAAAGTTTCGTTGACTGATAAAGCGCTTCATTAGAGTATGAAGGCCACTTCGTTGGGCCAATTAATTTTTTCATCGGCTGAAAAGTACGAAAAATTTCGTTGGCCCAACGAAGTTTTTCGTTGTATTTACGTAAGGAATTTTTTCAGTGTAGCGTAACACTAACAAAAAAGGAAATCTAAATTCTATGCAAATCAGCGGAATAGTTTAAACAGTCTCTTAGTCCTTTAGCATCAGGAATCCAGCAGCAAAGACAAAAACAACGGACCCATACTTGACCTAGAATTAAAGCACTTTGGCTCGTTAACTATATCAAAAAAGACTCGTAGAAGGGCTCTTAACAGTTGCGTACCACTGCACCAAGAGAGGTAATCGGTGAACCTGGCATTTTTCCATTTTGCAGTTCTTGAACCCGTTAGGAGTAATCGAGAGATTGGAGCTATGCCCATCCATTATGGAAGACTTTGGGAAAGGATATTGGTTTGCTGCCCTAAATGGTGAATGGTCCAAAAACGAGATAGATCCGATCGGAGGAAATTTGCTCCGCTTTTAAAGAGAAAATAAAATCTACTCCGAAGCTCCGATTTTTTTGAGTGATACGTGCTTCAACAGTTTTTGAATTCTTAATATAACAACGGTCTTTTACAGTCCCCACAAAAAAAAAAATGTTACAAAGAGGTCAAATTGCAGCTCCGGGGCGGGCAATTGACACTGCCTAGATGGGTGATAACATGGGTTGGCATTTGGAGAGATTACGGATTGAGAGTTGATTGCGGTGTGTGGGAACTGGCAAAACACTCCATCCTGCATGAATCAGAGGTCGTCTAAGTCCATGTCATCAATCTCATCAAAAACAAGTAGAGAATTTTGCAGAAGAGAGCTTCTAAAAGAAAGTTAAAAAGACATGGAGGATCGAAAGAGATCCAATAAGCTTATAACTCCAAAAATAGGTACGAGGTATGACAGTGGTCTCATCAGTTTTTTTTTTTATAATTAACGCGCACATCAAGGGGTTATGAACACAGGGCGAGCATTTAGGAAAACAGGAGAGGATTTAATAGGAGACACCGATGTACATTGCTTTTGAACATTTATGAATCGTAATGCAGGGGAAATACAGAGCCAGGTAAAGTACTTCACATTCGGGTGGTGCGACTTAAATAAGAATCTCTATACTTGACTGTACGCCCGAAGTTGGGCTCAAGGAAGAACTAATGAGCATTCCTAGCGAGGCGAGTTTTGCGGCTAAATTGTTTCAGGGGAGGAATGCAACTGGCTACTTCACTAGAGCACTGTTTGTGAAAAAAAAACGATAAAAAAAGAGAGAGACAGGTAACGTTTCGACGATGTTAAAGAGAATCAACGCTACGATTGCTACTATTGAACTATCACCTATCAATTTTAACGCTCTAATTCGTACCCTAACAAGTAGGCGCAAAGATGTTTGAGGAGCACCTGACCAGATATGGGAGTTATACTCCAGTTTTGGGCGGATGAAGGCCTTATAAATTGTAGCCAGATCAGAAGGGGTGAAGAACTTCCTGCATCGTCTCAAGAAACCAAAGCATTTAGCAGCGCTTTCGGCGACTTCTTCGATGCAGGTACCATTCATGGATAATGGCAATGGGCGAATGTGAAGCTTCAACGCCATGAGACAGCATTGGGTTTTCGAAGCATTGAATTCTAGTCGGTTTCTATGACCCCATGTAACAATGCTGTCAAGGTCAGAATTCAATGAGTTTATCATACGCAGCCGTTCCAGTTCCACATCCGAAGAGCAGGGACATGAATTTGGAAACGAATATGAAAAGCTGAGGGTCGAATCGTCAGCAAAACAGTTAAGCGGATTAGAAGTTCCATACAACAGATCATTTATGAAAATGAAGAAGAGAGTCGGTGACAAAACGGAGCCCTGGGGCACACCAGCATTTATGAAGTGGTCTCACCAGTTAGATGCTGTGGTATACTTCTAAGACGCAATTTTAACGCCACGGGTACCACATCCGATAATATAGCTAGCATATTAAATAATTATTATTGTATTAAAGATTTAATTCAGCAGAAGTTTGCGTTACCATAAAATTTGACAGAGTGGCTTGTATTTTAGTTTCCATTAATAATTTTTAACTTAGAAGGATGTCAATGTTATGGCTTCTCAATGACGCATTGGGACTTTGGGACCATCGTATTTTATTGGATCGCTTTGAAATGTAGGAATGCTCTCATTTGTCCGTTGCACTTGTAATATCCGCCTTTGCCATTTCGTGATCCTGATTATATTGTATTGTCAGAGCAGTGGAAACATTTTCATGCGATACATTGCCCATAGTTTCCGACAGTTTCCTCCTTTTGGTAAATTCTGAAGCAACGTCGTCGTCGAGGGACTTCGAAGGCCTTTATTTCGATTTTTTTCGACACGTTACGTTACTGTCTTCAATTTGATCTTATTGAATCGCAAATGTTCCGTTTAAAAAGCTTTCGTGTTTTGAAAGAAAATGTTTTTGTACTCTAAAGCAATTAATCAATTCGGCTTTTAATGAAGAGCATGGTTTTTACTAGCGATTACACATATGTTGATGTAGGTCTTGCTGTTCTGTCTAGCTGTCTGGCTGTCTGGCTGTATGTATGTATACTAGTAAATTGGTAAATGGACCTACAGCCTGAACTGCTTGACCGATTTTCTTAAAATTTTGCAGTTAGGATCAGGGGGGCAGCATACATAGGGGTTTTTGGACTTGAGTCTCTATGTATGGAAATAAAGGTATCTGCCGTACAAACTTTATGATAATACTTATTTTTCACTAAAACGGCTCAAGTGATTTCGAATAAATTTTATGTGAAGGAGTATTTTTTTTGTTGGAAAAGGTCTAAGAAGGGTACCCCCCATAGTACGGTTTTTTTAAAAACCGACTTACTCGTAATCCTCTAGATTTTGGCGAATTGTTGTATTAAAAAAGTCCTAAGTGCTTTAAAAAAGATTGCGAATCTAATTCTGAAAAGTTTAAATTTTTGAAATTTTTACTAATTAAAAAAAAAATTATTTATCTCCCTTTTCGAAAGAAGTTCTGAATGGTTTGACTAACAGGTGATCATTTTGTTAGTCCAGGTTCGGTTTCAATTCTCTGATCCCCTAGATAGAAGCCAGAGGGTGATCAACCTTCTGGCCTCAGTGGTATCACAACACAATAGACCCTCTGTGGTCTAAGTGTATGGGTCTCCGTGCACTGACAGAGTGACAGCCACATTTAACCTAACCTATGCCAATGGATGAAAAGCAAGCTTGAAACACCTCAACTAAAAGTGTTTACAAAATTAATCTTTACAGCCTTCATCTAGGTTATAACCCACTAAACAGTATTCTCTATTCTACATTCCTGCACGCTACACTCCACCGACACCAGAAATACTCCGCCAGGAATGCATGCATAATAGGCACATAGAGACAAAACTGCAGCTCACTAGGAACAACTACATGCATATATCCAAGTTTCGAGATGATGCAGCCAATTATAAGATACTCACTCATCTTTCAAGTAAAAAGTTGCACTTTTAACAAACGGATTGACATAGTCGCCAGTCGCCACCATTGGGCAGTTGCTAATTTGAATTTTCATTCGTGTGCGCGCATATGTAAAGAACCTTGTTTGCATTTAATAACCGCACCGAGTTCGCTTAAACATCATCATCGACTTAAAAGACTGTGTCATTTGTTGCAAATGCACGAATGACACACTTTGTGATGTTTGTTTGCGACCAACCGAAGTAACGCAACAAATACTGCATGGCCATTGAATTGTTAAGTGACTTTAGCGTTGAATAGGTATACTTTCCTGACATCGGCATGGCCGGATTTAATTGGATTCCCGATGTTGGCTTCTTTGAGCATGCTACTTGGGGAGAATTTATGATGCCATAAATGTGCGGTTCGCTAAAACGTTGACCATTTGCTCTACTTAAGGCATGGATTGGTTTGCTTTTCTTTTGAAAATAAAAATCTATAAGAACCGAAGCGTTACTTGTTTACATATATGAGATGAGAGTGTGCCGAATCTGGGCTTTCAACAACGCAATCTCACTTCAAACAGAAATAAAGTACCATTTCCGAAATGGCACGAAAAAGAAGCTTTATTAACCGAGTACAGTTCAAAGTAAACTTGCGACAACCAGTCAGACTGAAAGCCATTCAAAACCCACATATGTGGCATACTTGAAACACACTCTGGGGAGTCTTGTGTGAGGCATGTTGTAAATTGGAATTCACCTGATGGAAATAACATGTCACTCGGAGATTTAAGCAATTAGCAGGAATTTAATGATGGAGTCAATTCTTCTATGAGTTATTTTTAGTTTCCGTTAGTCAACAAAAATTGCAAATCGTTTATTTATTTTAAAAGATAATAAAAATGCAATCAGTCTCAGTCTTGCGGAAGAGCTACTGGGCTGATTATTTTAAAGTCTTTTTGTCGTTTAGAGTCTCTTAAATTGGTGATGTAAGTAAAATTGTGGATTGGATGTGAACAGATGGAGAAAGATGCAGTTTGGTTAACTTTGTTTTATCAACTCACTTTAGGATATTCCAAATAGGGATCTCTTGTTCACTGACGCAGATTTGGACAGATAGGTTGGGAAGAAAAACGAGGATCAAGGACTGTCATGTGGATATGTCATACGGTACTAGCAACTATCCTGAATTTTTATTTATTTATTTATTTATTTATTTATTTACTTATTTATAAATGCACACTATAAGTGTCCACTACCTTGTTGTAGCCAAGGTACGAATGAGGATATCGTGTTCACGACCTGCACGAACTAACGCTGTGAATATAGATATGACTTCGGAAAGCTATAATTGTAAGAGATTGCCAATGCCTTTTCCAATCGAGTGTCCCTTCAATTATCCTTGAATCCCATGCCGCCAGCATTAAGCATTGAAGACCACTCGCAGCAATGCCAAGAAGCCATCAGAACCGCTGCTTCTGAGGTTGTGGGTTTCACTCGGCCACCAAAACGAAACCCATGGTTCGATGAAGAATGCAGGCAGGCAAATGCAGCCAAGCAAAAAGCACGACAAATGCTTATGCAAACACGAACGAAGGCTGCTTACGATCAGTATAACAAGATTTACAATGAGAGAAGAAGGGAAGAACACCGACTTCTCAAAAAGAAAAAGAAGCAGCATGAGAAGCGCTCGTTTGAGGAAATAGAGAGGTGCCATGACAGGAATGAGATTCGGAAGTTTTACCAAAAGGTAAAAAAATCCTGCCAGGGTGGCAAACCCCGAACCCAAGCCTGTAAAGACCAGCAGGGAAACATAGTTATAGAGTCACAGTCGCTACTGAGGATCTGGAAAGATCACTTCTGCAGACTGCCTAACGGTGATGAGGACACAAATTCCGCTGTCAGGCAGATTGCCCCATTCAGCTTGGACGATAATCAGAAATGCCGTCCTCCCGACATAGAAGAAGTTAAGCTTGCCATATGCAAACTTAAATCAAATAAGACTGCAGATGCAGATGACCTTGATGCCGAACTTTTCAAGGCAGCTGGAGATCAGTTGGAAAGGAGCATGCACTAGCTGATCTGCATGATATGGTCGGAAGTAAGCATGCCCAATGAATGGAACCTCAGTATCATTTGCCCGATCCTAAAGAAGGGAGACCCTCACAATTGCGACAATTATAGAGGGATAAGCCTCCTTAACGTCGCTAATAAGATCTTGTCTGCTGTAATATGTGAACGTCTGAAACCCCACGTCAACAACTTGATAGGTCCTTATCAATGTGGTTTTAGACCAGTGAAGTCCACAATAGACCAAATTTTCACATTACGGCAGATCTTGGAAAAATCCCGAGAATATAATATCGATATTCACCATCTTTTTATCGATTTCAAGGCCGCGTATGACAGTATCTACAGAGACGAGCTGTAAAGAGCCATGTCTAGTTTCGGCATCTGCAACGACTATGCAGGATGACTTTGGAGAATTCACGCTGCTCCGTCAAGGTCGAAAAAAGCTTTAGGCAAGGCGACAAACTGTCATGCGATTTCTTCAACATCATACTTGAAAAGATTGTAGAAACTTTAACGTCAACACCAGAGGAACAATGTTTCAAAAGTCTGTACGATTACTCGCCTACGCAGACGATATTGACGTAATGGGAAGAAAAAAGCGTGATGTCATAGGTGCTTTTGCGAGTATTGAGACAGAAGCGGCAAAAATGGGTTTGATGGTTAATGAGAGCAAAACGGAGTATATGTTGTCATCAAACAAGGACACAGAACATCGACGAATTGGACAAAACGTCACAATAGACAGACATAACTTTGAGGTAGTACAGGACTTCGTCTACCTAGGATCCGCTAAAGACACGGAAAACTACATCAGTGCAGAGATCAAACGGAGAATAACTCTTGCCAACCGTTGCTTCTTTGGGTTAAGAAGGCAATTGAGAAACAAAACCCTCTCCAGAAAAACCAAGGTAACCTTGTGTAAGACCTTAATCATCCCATTCCTGCTTTATGGCGCGGAAGCATGGACCTTATCGACAGCGGATGAGGAAAGTCTTGGTCGTTTCGAAAGAAAAACTCTCCGAATGATCTTTGGTCCCGTATGCGAAGACAAAGTGTGGAGAAGAAGATACAATAACGAGCTGTATGAACTGTACCGCGACATGGACATAATAGCCAGAAGAGTACGCATCGCGAGGCTACGATGGTTGGGTCATGTAAAGCGGATGGACCCAAACGCTCCGGCTCGACGCGTTTTCGAAAGCACATTGCAGTGAAATCGCGGAAGGGGAAGACCTCGTCTTAGGTGGCCCAATCAAGTGGATGAAGACCTCAACCGACTTGGAGTGCGAAACTGGAGAGAGCTCGCCCGAAATCGAAGTCGTTATAGAAGGATGTTGGTGGAGGCCCAGATTCACCCCGAACTGTAATGCAAACCTAAGTAAGTAAGTAATTCATGCACAGTAACAATATATACATATAATATATGTTATCATATAGACTTGATAAAAAGATAGTAGCTGCGGGCCATATACTTTACAACTATAGGTAAATTTGAAAACATCTCCCAAGTTTGACAAGCGGTCGTCTGAGGGCTCACGTTATCCAACATTGGTAGTTCAGGCCAAAGGCTAAACAAATTAATTAATAGGGTGGCGCAACAGAGCGAGGAGCCCCAGGGCAGGGAATGGAGGGGACCTACAATTTTCTAACGGTTCCGAACGGCTAATCGAGAGAGCGCTTTTCATAGCAATGTAATCACTAACGTAGGACTTCCCAATTTCTTGTAAAAGGCGGTAGCCGTAGAAAAACATTTTACCCTCTGTTGGGACTCAAACCACAAACCTCTGGGTCAACAGAAAGACATGCTAGCTATCACACCACCGACCGATACCACATACCAAAGTCTGCCTAATTAATTGAACAGTCTGAACTGCCCTATTAAAGTAGAATTAATGCTAAGCACCAGGACAGTTACCTGTCTAAATAATTTTGTAAAGGAGTTCGATCAGCTGCCAATTGAATACATAATGCAAACATAAGACAGAGATTCAATGATATGGGGAATATAATTAAGAAAAAAAGAAGTAAAAGTAAAGTGGGTTCTTTGAGGAACGCCAGAGATCACAGATATTTTAAGAAATAAGGACAACGGTTTGGGTTTGACCCACCAAAACAATATTTTAATATTCCAACCATATCAGAAATCTCGAATGAAAACCTAAAGCAGATAGTTTAACGATTATGATAAATGTAGCTTGACGCCGCCGCTGTAGAGAAATCTGTGTAGATTACATAGAACTGAAAACCACATTCAAGGCTACATGTGATCTCATTACGAGGAATAGTAAAATTTTTTTCCTTTCGATCTTCCTGAGACAAAACGATATTGAATGGGGGAAATAATAAGTCCGTTCGTTGAACTTTCCCCAGGGTTGACCCAGGTTTTCTTGACAACTTTATGAGTTGTCAAAAAAACCTGGGTTTTCCAGTCCTCAAAAAACGCTAAACCACAAACCACAACACATCCCTGTCATTAAAAAAAAAATACATGCCATTTGACAGCCCTCAACTCGCCACACCAAAAACAAACAAGCAAGTTGATGGAAAACCTATTATGTCAACCCTAGGTCTCAAAAAACAGTCAGTTTGACATTCAGGACGACTTTAGGTTTCTCAAAAAATGATTTGTGGCGACCCCAGGGTGACTCTTGGGCTTCAACGAACAAACCTAATATAACAGCCTAAAATACAAGAAGCACAGAATGCACTATGTGTGTGGGATTGCCTGCAACAAATTTGCTTAAAGAGAGTCAAATTTTTACTGAGGTTTTCAAAGGGACACTACTGTAATGTGACTTTAGACTTCTTTGGTCTATACATGGCGAGTCTAAAACTACTAAAGCACTGTCAGTTTTCTGGCAATGTAAAGGAGCCGTTGGCAAGACACGGGGTTTTTCACCGAAAAGGGTCCTTTGGATCTATACGGCTATGATAAGACCAATCATCTCCTATGCGTCAGTTGTTTGGTGGAATAAGCTCTTGCGTAAATACGTTATTGCCTCGTTTGCCAAACTTCAAAAATTTGTCTGGGTGTTACGGGGGCCTTCCCCAGCACACCGGCAGCTGCTCTCGACGCACTGTTGAATCTTCCTCCCCTTGATACCTACATCATGGGGTGTACTCTCAAGACCATTTCTCGTTTAAAGAGATGTGGTCTCTGGCACAATTCGCACTGGAGCTTTGAGGAACTCGCTAGCAGCATATCTTTTGACTCACGTCTAATGGATATGCCGTCTGACACGATGATCCCTAGGCTCAAACTGCGTCAAAATTACTCAGTCAACTTTCCGTCGGTTCAGGACTGGTTCGCTCCTGAATCTGAGCCTGGAAAGAACTGTTATCGTATCTTCACAGATGGCTCCAAAACCGACGAGGGTTCTGGTGCTGGTGCCTTTGTTGAGAACGACGACATACGACTGCACAAATCTTTGGGATCATACGCATCCGTTTTCCAAGCGAAGACATGCTATCCTAATGGCCTTGAGCCACATAACGAACAATGCATGGGCGGGGAGAAGTATCTTTCTTTGCAGCGACAGCCAAGCTGTGGCTTAAGGATCTTCTCAACCCTCTAACCACTTCGAAAGTAATCCAGGAATGCAAGAGCTCTCTGAATACGATCGGAAGATTAAATTCCTTGAGTCTCATTTGGGTTCCGGGCCATCACGGCATAACTGGAAATGAGATCGATGAACTTGCTAGGCAGGGATCTCAGACAGCTTTCTTAGGACCTGAACCCTCAGTTAGGGCTTCAATCAACGATTGAATCAGTGAAGGGCACAACCGTAGATGGCATGCCTCCATTGGATGCAGACAAACCAAGCGTATGCTCCCCAACGTTAGTAAGAAGACTGCAACGTTTTTGCTCGTAGCAGAAAAGACTGTAGACAGTTTATTAGCGTTGCCAGCGGGCACTTCTCTTTTGCCAAGCATTTAAAAGTGTTAGGCTTAAGTGATACTTCACTCTGTGAATCTTTTGGAGAAGATGAGGACACCGCAGAGCACTTCCTCTGTGAATGCCCTGCTTTTTTTCGCATGAAGTTACAGATACTCGGCGCAGACATGGTGAGAGCTGGTAACTTAGGCTCCTTATCATGGCAGCGTCTTTTGGCTTTTCTCCGAACATCTGGAAAGTTATAAAAAACAGAAGGTTGCTATCTGGTAGTACAATGGACCGGTATTTAGGTCTGAGTGCTCCAGCTCGTATTTTTAAAACCTCCAAAAAAAAAAAAACTGTAATGTAATTGTGTACCAATAATTTTTGCCTACTCCGTACGGCTTATCCAGAAAGAGCTTTTCGTGGCAGGCAAGTTACTATCGGATGGCTAGCCAATTCCTCTCAGAAGGCGATACCAATGGGAAAACATTTTTGGTTTTCTAGGATTCCAACCAAGGTAACAGGTAAACTTGCTAACCATTACGCCACGGGCACCACAAGGATAAAGATCCTTTTTAAAAACATCGTGATTTATTGAACGATTTGTCCTCTAAAAAACTATGTAGCTTTATACCACATATAGATGATATATGGTGCAATTATAATTAAGTGGTGAAATTGTTAAAATTCTTCTTTTATTTATCGGTCACTTGAATTTCAAGAATTAATTTGTGGTCTGTTAAGGAAAATGTATTAACTGCTCGTGTCCGTGGACTTTTTGAACTGACAAAAATTAAAGAGAAACTGCGGTATGCTCTGACAACCAGTCGGATAAAAGTTTGTTTATATAGTGAGTTGGTTTCAAGTGAATTGGAGAGTTTAAGGGCCAGTTGCTCAATCGAATCATAAATTAAAGTTCTACATAAAGTTCTACTTTAGTATGGGGATTTTATGTAGAACTAAAGAATTCCGGAACGTCTCATACAAAAATGAAAACTTTATGTAGAACTTAAATTTATAATTCGATTGAGCAACTGGCCCTAAGTGTCCAGTTCTTCAAATCATACGCTGATACGATCACACAGAAAAAGGGAAAGGCGAACAAAAACACTGATTGGTTGGCCTCAAACAATCTGAAAGCGGGAAGATTGATGTCTGTGAAGTTAGCCGAGCTATTTTGGATTTTCAAAAAAAGCAAAGTTGTGCTGGATTGTTCTCAGTTTGTGCTATTTGTGCTGACTTTACTTTTTTTGATATCTTCAAAATTGCGTGTGCTAGAGCGAAAATCAAAATTCAGTGTGAAGTTAGCCGAGCTATTTTTGATTTTCAAAAAACGGAAAGTTATGCTGAATTGTGCTCAATTTGTGCTGTTTGTGCTGACTTTCCTTTTTCCGATATCTTCAAAATTGCGTGTGCTAGAGCGAAAATTCAAAATTCGGTGTGAAGTTAGCCGAGCTATTTTTGATTTTCAAAAAAAGCAAAGTTGTGCTGGATTGTGCTCAGTTTGTGCTATTTGTGCTGACTTTACTTTTTTTGATATCTTCAAAATTGCGGTTTTTACAGCCAAAATAAAAAAAAATTCGGAGTGAAGTTAGCTGAGCTATTTTGGATTTTCAAAAAAGCAAAGTTGTGCTGAATTGTGCTCAATTTGTGCTGTTTGTGCTGACTTTCCTTTTTTCGATATCTTCAAAATTACGGTTTTTACAGCCAAAAGAAACTTCAAAATAAAATAAAAATTTGATTGAAAAAATTTTCCGTTCAGACCATATAGACCCCTCCTATTCCTTTTCATTGGCTGACATTCGGTTCAAAGCGATCGTAGCAAAGTACAGGCTGTATAACATACACACACACACAAGTATGTATCTTCTTGCTTCTTCCTTACGCATGAAATCGCAAACGAACTAGTTTAAACTGGAGCATCCTAACACAATTTTTTTCAATGCATGTTAGTATTGGTTAAGGCAGGTATAACTGTCGAATAATAGCAAACACGTGCCTCAAACCAAAAATCATCCCCTTTGTTTTAAAAAGGAATTATACGGCACATGAAGAAGCAAATGCAATTACTAGCTTTATATGTGATTTTTTTTCTATTATGTCTGCCATTGTTCTTTTTTAGATCACATACGCAATTTTATTAGCATATTTAACAGCACAAATTGAGCACAATTCAGCACAACTTTCCGTTTTTTGAAAATCAAAAATAGCTCGGCTAACTTCACACCGAATTTTGATTTTCGCTCTAGCACACGCAATTTTGAAGATATCAAAAAAAGTAAAGTCAGCACAAATAGCACAAACTGAGCACAATCCAGCACAACTTTGCTTTTTTTGAAAATCCAAAATAGCTCGGCTAACTTCACAGACATGGAAGATTGCCGTCGCTTGCTTTCGTCAATGTGGGGTATCCAATGGATGGATAACTAATGTGAAGAAGACAACTGGTACAATAATTACACAGCCTTATTGTGAAGATCAACTATCAGTTAAACAAAAAATTTAAAAATAAAGCGGCGATACAAAGCTATGGAAACCTCAGGGCCGAAGGTATTTCAAGGACCTACAATTGTTTGCCTCCGTTCTTTTGAATGTTTTGAAATTTGTTATGAAAAAGTTGTCAGATTCTTAGAGCTCATAAATACACCTATACCTAATTTCAGTTTTGATCACGACTTACGGGACAACCTGTCCACAGCCAAACATATGTACCTACACTTTGTGTTATAAAAGGATATAAGGCATTCACACTTGTGCTGGATGTACATATACACATTCATTGGTGCATACACATAATTATATTGAATTGTTCATCGCTCTGACAATGCAAATATCTTGTTTTTAACTGCATCTCGACTATTAGCTCCATCAACATGAATAGTTTTTAGTTTTGATGCTTTAAGGTAATCAAATATACTTTTGCTATTTTGGTCGTATTTTGCGAACTAAGGATTGATATTCAAAGTAAAAGTTTTCTTTTTTGCGGAATTATAACCTCACCTCTTCTTCCACAAACGTTGTTGTGTTAGCTGCCTTGAAGTGACACTCCATCCTATCCCACTGTTTTATAAGCCTCCGCAAGGCAATACTTTTGCTGCAGTGTATTGTCACAAATCTGTTGGGTGGAATTTCAAATTTCTGCACAAAAGTCTTGAGTTCATTTATGCAGTTGGGAAAACCAACAATAGCCCATCCGTTTGATAAAGTGTCGCGTTGTAAGAGTCGGCTCAGGAGCAAAATCGTCACCGCTGAACTAGAAAACTTCTTCTGTTTTTTTACACCCAATGCAAGTTTATTGCCAATGGTGTCGTTTGATTGCAACGATTGTTCAAGAAGATCCTCGACGTTTACTGAAGGAAAGTAGAAGAGTACATAGATTAAACATCAAGCATTGTACTAACCAACCCGGCCTGCGATTGTGACCTGTAGGTGGTATTATTCTTTGTAAGTACCACAGGCTGTGTACCACCCCCATTTTGACAGAGATCGGATCACAATCGCAGGCTCTGCTGGTTTGTACAAGACTTTAATAAACTTTATGCATACTGTAAACCAAATTGTATCTGGCAGCCATTAATTTGGCTTGGGTCTTCCTTCCAGAGCCCCGTCTTCCCATGAACACAATTCTGTACAAGAAACTTCCTGTAATCCTGGATGGCACTGACAAGGGGTTGTATTTGATTCTGTGCAATGCGTCTGCTGCTAAAGTATCCATGCTTTGATCATTTTTAATTGGTTCTTGTTTGGAAACGTGATGGCAAAAGTCCCAAAAGTTTTTGAAATCCGTTTTATTTTTGTTGTTGTTGACCGTAATTAAATTCGTTGGGTGAAAGATGTCATCAATTTTTTTAATTTTATTGAAATCTCTAGTGAAACCTGCAAATTAAGTTTTTTGAGAAAAAGAATATCTTCTATGACTTGAATGAAACTCTCGTCTCTGGTTGGCCATGACCCACGGTCCAAGCCATATTGTGAGAAATCTAAACTTTTGCATATTCTACAAGACCTAATAGCATGTGCTTCAAAATAAACGAAGCGATGAGCGATTCGCCCATCCTGAATCCCAAAACTTGCTTACTTAGCTTTGGATTCGAGAAGTAAAATTAATTTTCCATGTTAGTTATTTGTCTTTCATTCACTGTTTCAATCTCACCAAATCAATCATCATACAATACACTCAAATATAACCATTAACAACATTTCCAATTTGACCACTTTACCTCATTTCTACGTGCCCTATATTTGTCGTCAAAATAAAAAGAGATTACTGGCCATTTCGCTAGCGGCTATGGGCCGCTACCAACATCTTTCGACATAAACTTGGGTTTCGGGCGAGCTCTCTCCAGCTTTGCAACCTAAGTCGGTTGATGTCTTCTTCCACTTGATTGCACCACCTAAGACGAGTTGTTCCCTTCCTGATTCCCGCGATTTCTCTGCAATGTGCTTTTGAGAAGCCATCAATGTTTTTTACCGTGTAAATAGTGGATTCAAAGTAGACGAAGTCCTTACTACCTTGAGAAAATGTCAGCCAGGTTTAGTCCAATTCGTCGATGTTGGCTGTCCTCAACGTTCTACGTCCTTGTTTGATGACAGCATGATACATACTTCGTTTTGACCTCATTACCCTTTAAACCCAACTTCGGACTTACAGTCAAGTACATATAGAGATTCGTATTTCAGTCACACCACCCGAATGTGGAATGCTCTACCTGGCCCTGTTTTTCCCCTGCATTTCGATTCGCAAAAGTTCAAAAGCAACGTGCATCGGTGTCTCCTTTCAAATCCACTCCTATTATTCTAAATGCTCGCACTGTGTTTTTATGACATTATAAGGGTAGTCATAACCCCTTGATGTGCGCGTTTATTATAAAAAAAACCCAATTTGTACCGCTAGGCAGAAAGTAAACTAAACTATCTCAAACGAGCGCCTCTTTTTTTTAAAGACAGCCCTTCGTTCTGTTTTTTGCAACAACATTTGTCGTGTTTTTTTGTTTGGCTGCATTTTCCTGCATTCTTCGTCGAACCATGAGTCTCGTTTTGGGGCCGAGTGAAACCAAGAACTTCCGAGACTGCGGTTCTGCTAGCTTATTGGCATAGCTGCCACTGGTCTCCCAAGTTTAACGCTGGTGGCATGGTGTTCGAGGATAGTTGGAGGGTGGAGTTATACCCTCATTTGCATTTCGGCTACAAAAAGTAGTGGTCCGACTCTACGCCCGGTTTTGGAAAGTTACTTACTTACTTACTTAGGTGGGCATTACAGTTCGGGGTGAACCTGGGCCTCAACCAACATCCTTCTGTAACGACTTCGATTTCGGGCGAGCTCTCTCCAGTTTTGAACTCTTAAGTCGGTTGAGGTCTTCATCCACTTGATTGCGCAACCTAAGACGAGGTCTTCCCCTTCCGCGATTTCCCTGCAATGTGCTTTCGAAAACCCGGACATCAATAAAACTGGAAAGAGTGTCTTGCGCCTTTAACATCATATAGTCACTTTGGTTGACAGGAATCGTCATGTACCTACCTTTACGAGTTTCAAGATGCGTCAACCGTGTGCTACTAACAACATGATTTAATTCCGCAGTAAAATCGAATAGCTTCAGTCCGTCAGCTTATCATTTTATTCAGTCAGCGCAACATTTTCACACGTTTATAGATTAAAAAAGTTTTCCACTGAAGTTCGGAGTGACCGCAACTTTAAGTGCAAAATTTTTAGCCTACATTTATTCGTTATGTCATGTTGCTGTGTCAGTGAGACCATGGATTGGTCAAAGTGGTTCAGCCGTCCGTAGCAAATGATCGAAATCAGTCAATTCTACGATGTTCTCTAAAATCGGGAATCGCTCATACCATATTTTGGCGTATTTCGTGTAAGGAACTTGGTTTACTTCCATACAAAATCAAGCTGTCTCGAGAATTGAAGCCGATGGATTATTTGAAGCGACGTTCATTCTCCGATTGGGTTTTGAAGAAGATGCGCTAAGATGACGAATTTCACCGCAAAATCATCTTCAGCGTAGAAGATCATTTTTGGCTCAATGGGTTCGTGTGATGATCCACATGTGCTTCATGAATCACCACTTGATCCACAAAAACAAAACCAACTGTTTCATGGGCGTAGCCAGGATTTTTTTAAGGTCTTTTTTTCGAGGAGAATTTCTCAATAATCAATGAAAAAAACGAGGACATTTTTTTGAAAAAAAAGTAGGACATATTTATTTTTTATTGACAAGAATATGGAGAGATACTTTGAAAGTATCATTTTTTGGTTTCTCAAAACAGAGAAACATCGTTAGTATATGAAATGAATCAATGTGATTTTATAAATGCTTTGTGAGGGAATGGAGGGGACCTACAATTTTCTGCCGGTTACTAACGGCTTTTTAAAAAAGCGCTTTTCATGGCAATAAATTTACTAACGGAGGACTTGCCAATTCCTCGCGAAAGGCGATACCCGTGGAAATACATTTTTGTCTCTGCTGGGATTCGAACCTTGAACCTCTGGATAAGCAGGTGGACAGGCTAACCATCACGCCACGGGTACCACGACCAATGCATGTGATAAAGCAGGAAAAAAGGTGTCCGCTTCCGTGATTACGTCGCACACTTCCAAATCTTCGCTTCTTCACTAAGCTGTTTGTCTTTCCAAAAATTGATGTTCACAAAGCGAAGAAAAAATGATATCACAAGACAACGATAAAATCAATTAGAAATATTCACACTTCCACTTCATTTCTACTTGTTGTATTGAGCTGAAATGTTAAAACCATCTATCGCGACTATTTGTTGTTGCCGCAATGCCACATTCAGATGACTCAGAATTTCTGGAGAATTCTTCGATTCGAAGAATTATATATACTAGGGTCGCCCAGTGGTCGAAATTCGACCACACACATATATTGCACACACACACACACACACACTGCACGCACACACACACACACTACACATACACTCCTCACACACACTGCACACACACACTACACATACACACGGCACAAACACACTGTACATAAGAAAACAACACAAAAGCTCTGAAATATTTCTTTCCCATATAAAATACATGTAAAACACAGGTAGACACAGGTAAAAATGATTGATGACACTTCTACTCATCAATACCAAACCACAAAAAAAAAATTAAGAGAATCGGTTGGAAAACAACAGAGAAAAAGGGACCCAAAGATTTTCCTTAGCCTATTTATATATAGATCAATTCCCAAATATCCTCGTTTTTCGGCAATTTTGCGAATTGTCCTCATTTTTTATAAAAATTGTCGTTGATACTCCTTTTTCCCACTTCACCACTCCACCACTTCACCAGTTCACCTGTTCACCACTTCAACACTTCACCAGTTCACCTGTTCACCACTTCACCACTTCACCACTTCACCACTTCACCACTTCACCACTTCACCACTTCACCACTTCACCACTTCACCACTTCACCACTTCACCACTTCACCACTTCACCACTTCACCACTTCACCACTTCACCACTTCATCACTTCACTACTTCATCACTTCACCACTTCACCACTTCACCACTTCATCACTTCACCACTTCACCACTTCACCACTTCACCACTTCACCACTTCACCACTCCATCACTTCACTCCTTCATCACTTCACCACTTCACCACTTCACCACTTCACCACTTCACCACTTCACCACTTCATCACTTCACCACTTCATCACTTCACCACTTCACCACTTCACCACTTCACCATTTCACCACTTCACCACTTCACCACTTCACCACTTCACCACTTCACTACTTCACCACTTCATCACTTCACTACTTCATCACTTCACCACTTCACCCCTTCCCCACTTCACCACTTCACCACTTCACCACTTCACTTTTTACCACTTCATCACTTCACTTCTTCATCACTTCACCACTTCACCACTTCACCACTTCACCACTTCACCACTTCATCACTTCACCACTTCACCACTTCACCACTTCACCACTTCACCACTTCACCACTTCACCACTTCACCACTTCATCACTTCACTACTTCATCACTTCATCACTTCACCACTTCACCACTTCACCACTTCACCACTTCACCACTTCACCACTTCACCACTTCACCACTTCACCACTTCACCACTTCACCACTTCATCACTTCACCACTTCACCACTTCATCACTTCACCACTTCACCACTTCACCACTTCACCACTTCAGCACTTCACCACTTCACCACTTCACCACTTCACCACTTCATCACTTCAACACTTCATCACTTCACCACTTCATCACTTCACCACTTCACCACTTCATCACTTCACCACTTCACCACTTCACCACTTCACCACTTCACCACTTCATCACTTCACCACTTCACCACTTCACCACTTCACCACTTCACCACTTCACCACTTCACCACTTCACCACTTCACCACTTCACCACTTCACCACTTCACCACTTCACCACTTCACCACTTCACCACTTCACCACTTCATCACTTCACCGCTTCACCAC
Source organism: Melanostoma mellinum (assembly GCA_914767635.1). Classification (NCBI taxonomy): domain Eukaryota; kingdom Metazoa; phylum Arthropoda; class Insecta; order Diptera; family Syrphidae; genus Melanostoma; species Melanostoma mellinum. The sequence continues at coordinate 55,644,680 of OU612059.1, read as the reverse complement.
TTCATCACTTCACCACTTTAGCACTTCACCACTTCATCACTTCACCACTTCACCACTTCACCACTTCATCACTTCACCACTTCACCACTTCATCACTTCACCACTTCACCACTTCACCACTTCACCACTTCACCACTTCACCACTTCACCACTTCACCACTTCACCATTTCACCACTTCACCACTTCACCACTTCACCACTTCACCACTTCACCACTTCACCACTTCACCACTTCACCACTTCACCACTTCACCACTTCACCACTTCACCACTTCACCATTTCACCACTTCACCACTTCACCACTTCACCACTTCACCACTTCACCACTTCACCACTTCACCACTTCACCACTTCACCTCACTTCACTACTTCATCACTTCACCGCTTCACCACTTCACCACTTCACCACTTCACCACTTCATCACTTCACCACTTCACCACTTCACCACTTCACCACTTCACCACTTCACCACTTCACCACTTCACCACTTCACCACTTCACCACTTCATCACTTCACCACTTCACCACTTCACCACTTCATCACTTCACCACTTCACCACTTCACCACTTCATCACTTCACCACTTCACCACTTCATCACTTCACCACTTCACCACTTCACCACTTCACCACTTCACCACTTCACCACTTCACCACTTCACCACTTCACCACTTCACCACTTCACCATTTCACCACTTCACCACTTCACCACTTCACCACTTCACCACTTCACCACTTCACCACTTCACCACTTCACCTCACTTCACTACTTCATCACTTCACCGCTTCACCACTTCACCACTTCACCACTTCACCACTTCATCACTTCACCACTTCACCACTTCACCACTTCACCACTTCACCACTTCACCACTTCACCACTTCACCACTTCACCACTTCACCACTTCACCACTTCACCACTTCACCACTTCACCACTCCACCACTTCACCACTTCACCACTTCACCACTTCACCACTTCACCACTTCATCACTTCACCACTTCACCACATCACCACTTCACCACTTCATCACTTCACCACTTCACCACTTCACCACTTCATCACTTCACCACTTCACCACTTCACCACTTCACCACTTCACCACTTCACCACTTCACCACTTCATCACTTCACTCCTTCATCACTTCACCACTTCACCACTTCAAAACTTCACCACTTCACCATTTCACCACTTCACCACTTCACCACTTCATCACTTCACCACTTCATCACTTCACCACTTCACCACTTCACCATTTCACCACTTCACCACTTCACCACTTCACCATTTCACCACTTCACCACTTCACCACTTCACCACTTCACCACTTCACCACTTCACCACTTCACCACTTCACCACTTCACCACTTCATCACTTCACTCCTTCATCTCTTCACCACTTCACCACTTCAAAACTTCACCACTTCACCATTTCACCACTTCACCACTTCACTACTTCATCACTTCACCCCTTCACCACTTCACCACTTCACCACTTCACCACTTCATCACTTCACCACTTCACCACTTCACCACTTCATCACTTCACCACTTCACCACTTCCCCATTTCACCACTTCACCACTTCACCACTTCACCACTTCACCACTTCACCACTTCATCACTTCACTCCTTCATCACTTCACCACTTCACCACTTCAAAACTTCACCACTTCACCATTTCACCACTTCACCACTTCACCACTTCATCACTTCACCACTTCATCACTTCACCACTTCACCACTTCACCATTTCACCACTTCACCACTTCACCACTTCACCACTTCACCACTTCACCACTTCACCACTTCACCACTTCACCACTTCACCACTCCACCACTTCACCACTTCACCACTTCACCACTTCACCACTTCACCACTTCACCACTTCACCACTTCATCACTTCACCACTTCACCACTTCACCACTTCACCACTTCACCACTTCATCACTTCACTCCTTCATCACTTCACCACTTCACCACTTCAAAACTTCACCAATTCACCATTTCACCACTTCACCACTTCACTACTTCATCACTTCACCCCTTCACCACTTCACCACTTCATCACTTCACCACTTCACCACTTCACCACTTCAGCACCTTCACCACTTCACCACTTCACCACTTCACCACTTCATCACTTCACTACTTCATCACTTCACTTTTCACCACTTCACCACTTCATCACTTCACCACTTCACCACTTCATCACTTCATCACTTCACCACTTCACCACTTCACCACTTCACCACTTCACCACTTCACCACTTCACCACTTCATCACTTCACTGCTTCATCACTTCACCACTTCACCACTTCACCACTTCACCACTTCACCACTTCATCACTTCACTACTTCACCACTTCACCACTTCACCACTTCACCACTTCACCACTTCATCACTTCACTACTTCATCACTTCACCACTTCATCACTTCACAACTTCACCACTTCACCACTTCACCACTTCACCACTTCATCACTTCACCACTTCACCACTTCACCACTTCACCACTTCACCACTTCACCACTTCACCACTTCACCACTTCACCACTTCATCACTTCACCATTTCACCATTTCACCATTTCACCACTTCACCACTTCACCACTTCACCACTTCACCACTTCACCACTTCACCACTTCACAACTTCACCACTTCACCACTTCATCACTTCACCACTTCACCACTTCATCACTTCACCACTTCATCACTTCACCACTTCATCACTTCACCACTTCACCACTTCACCACTTCACCACTTCACCACTTCACCACTTCACCACTTCACCACTTCATCACTTCACCACTTCACCACTTCACCACTTCACCACTTCATCACTTCACCACTTCACCACTTCATCACTTCATCACTTCACCACTTCACCACTTCACCACTTCACCACTTCACCACTTCACCACTTCACCACTTCACTGCTTCATCACTTCACCACTTCACCACTTCACCACTTCACCACTTCACCACTTCACCACTTCACCACTTCACTGCTTCATCACTTCACCACTTCACCACTTCACCACTTCACCACTTCACCACTTCACCACTTCACCACTTCACCACTTCACCACTTCACCACTTCACCACTCACCACTTCACCACTTCACCACTTCATCACTTCACCACTTCACCACTTTATCACTTCACCACTTCATCACTTCACCACTTCACCACTTCACCACTTCACCACTTCACCACTTCACCACTTCATCACTTCACCACTTCACCACTTCATCACTTCACCACTTCACCACTTCACCACTTCACCACTTCACCACTTCACCACTTCACCACTTCACCACTTCACCACTTCACCACTTCACCACTTCACCACTTCACCACTTCACCACTTCACCACTTCACCACTTCACCACTTCACCACTTCACCACTTCATCACTTCACCACTTCACCAGTTCATCACTTCACCACTTCATCACTTCACCACTTCACCACTTCACCACTTCATCACTTCACTACTTCACCACTTCATCACTTCATCACTTCACCACTTCACCACTTCACCACTTCACCACTTCACCACTTCATCACTTCACCACTTCACCACTTCACCACTTCACCACTTCAGCACTTCACCATTCACCACTTCACCACTTCACCACTTCACCACTTCACAACTTCACCACTTCACCACTTCATCACTTCACCACTTCACCACTTCACCACTTCACCTCACTTCACTACTTCATCACTTCACCGCTTCACCACTTCACCACTTCACCACTTCACCACTTCACCACTTCACCACTTCACCACTTCACCACTTCACCTCACTTCACTACTTCATCACATCACCGCTTCACCACTTCACCACTTCACCACTTCCCCACTTCATCACTTCACCACTTCACCACTTCACCACTTCATCACTTCATCACTTCATCACTTCACCACTTCACCACTTCACCACTTCACCACTTCACCACTTCACCACTTCACCACTTCACCACTTCACCACTTCACCACTTCACCACTTCACCATTTCACCACTTCACCACTTCACCACTTCACCACTTCACCACTTCACCTCACTTCACTACTTCATCACATCACCGCTTCACCACTTCACCACTTCACCACTTCCCCACTTCATCACTTCACCACTTCACCACTTCACCACTTCACCACTTCACCACTTCACCACTTCACTGCTTCATCACTTCACCACTTCACCACTTCACCACTTCACCACTTCACCACTTCACCACTTTACCACTTCACCACTTCACGCCTTCACCACTTCACCACTTCATCACTTCACCACTTCACCACATCACCACTACACCACTTCATGACTTCACCACTTCACCACTTCACCACTTCATCACTTCACCACTTCACCACTTCACCACTTCACCACTTCACCACTTCACCACTTCGCCACTTCACCACTTCACCACTTCACCACTTCATCACTTCACTCCTTCATCACTTCACCACTTCACCACTTCAAAACTTCACCACTTCACCATTTCACCACTTCACCACTTCACCACTTCATCACTTCACCACTTCATCACTTCACCACTTCACCACTTCACCATTTCACCACTTCACCACTTCACCACTTCACCACTTCACCACTTCACTACTTCACCACTTCATCACTTCACCCCTTCACCACTTCATCACTTCACCACTTCACCACTTCACCACTTCAGCACTTCACCACTTCACCACTTCACCACTTCACCACTTCATCACTTCACTACTTCATCACTTCACTTTTCACCACTTCACCACTTCATCACTTCACCACTTCACCACTTCATCACTTCACCACTTCACCACTTCATCACTTCATCACTTCACCACTTCACCACTTCACCACTTCACCACTTCACCACTTCACCACTTCACCACTTCACCACTTCACCACTTCATCACTTCACCACTTCACCACTTCAGCACTTCACCACTTCACCACTTCATCACTTCACCACTTCATCACTTCACCACTTCACCACTTCATCACTTCACCACTTCACCACTTCACCACTTCACCACTTCACCACTTCACCATTTCACCACTTCACCACTTCACCACTTCACCACTTCACCACTTCACCACTTCACCACTTCACCACTTCACCACTTCACCTCACTTCACTACTTCATCACTTCACCGCTTCACCACTTCACCACTTCACCACTTCACCACTTCACCACTTCACCACTTCACCACTTCACCACTTCACCACTTCACCACTTCACCACTTCACCACTTCACCACTTCACCACTTCATCACTTCACCACATCACCACTTCACCACTTCACCACTTCATCACTTCACCACTTCACCATTTCACCATTTCACCACTTCACCACTTCACCACTTCACCACTTCATCACTTCACTACTTCACCACTTTACCACTTCACCACTTCACCACTTCACCACTTCACCACATCACCACTTCACCACTTCATCACTTCACAACATCACCACTTCACCACTTCACCACTTCATCACTTCACCACTTCACCATTTCACCATTTCACCACTTCACCACTTCACCACTTCACCACTTCACCACTTCACCACTTCACCACTTCACCACTTCACCACTTCACCACTTCACCACTTCAACACTTCACCACTTCACCACTCCACCACTTCACCACTTCACCACTTCACCACTTCACCACTTCATCACTTCACCACTTCACCACTTCACCACTTCACCACTTCACCACTTCACCACTTCACCACTTCACCACTTCACCACTTCACCACTTCACCACTTCACCACTTCACTACTTCACCACTTCATCACTTCACCACTTCACCACTTCATCACTTCACCACTTCATCACTTCACCACTTCACCACTTCACCACTTCACCACTTCACCACTTCATCACTTCACCACTTCACCACTTCACCACTTCACCACTTCACCACTTCACCACTTCACCACTTCACCACTTCACCAGTTCACCACTTCATCACTTCACCACTTCACCACTTCATCACTTCATCACTTCACCACTTCATCACTTCACCACTTCACCACTTCATCACTTCACTACTTCATCACTTCACCACTTCACCACTTCACCACTTCACCACTTCATCACTTCACTACTTCATCACTTCACCACTTCACCACTTCACCACTTCACCACTTCATCACTTCACTACTTCACCACTTCATCACTTCACCACTTCACCACTTCACCACTTCACCACTTCATCACTTCACCACTTCACCACTTCATCACTTCACCACTTCACCACTTCATCACTTCATCACTTCACCACTTCACCACTTCACCACTTCATCACTTCACCACTTCACCACTTCATCACTTCACCACTTCACCACTTCATCACTTCACCACTTCACCACTTCACCACTTCACCACTTCACCACTTCACCACTTCATCACTTCACCACTTCACCACTTCACCACTTCACCACTTCACCACTTCATCACTTCACCACTTCACCACTTCACCACTTCACCACTTCACCACTTCACCACTTCACCACTTCACCACTTCACCACTTCATCACTTCACCACTTCACCACTTCACCACTTCACCACTTCACCACTTCACCACTTCACCACTTCACCACTTCATCACTTCACCACTTCACCACTTCACCACTTCACCACTTCATCACTTCACCACTTCACCACTTCACCACTTCACCACTTCACCACTTCACCACTTCATCACTTCACTACTTCATCACTTCACCACTTCACCACTTCACCACTTCACCACTTCACCACTTCATCACTTCATCACTTCACTACTTCACCACTTCATCACTTCACCACTTCACCACTTCACCACTTCACCACTTCATCACTTCACCACTTCACCACTTCATCACTTCACCACTTCACCACTTCATCACTTCACCACTTCACCACTTCACCACTTCACCACTTCACCACTTCACCACTTCACCACTTCACCACTTCACCACTTCATCACTTCACCACTTCACCACTTCACCACTTCACCACTTCATCACTTCATCACTTCACCACTTCACCACTTCACCACTTCACCACTTCACCACTTCATCACTTCACCACTTCACCACTTCACCACTTCACCACTTCACCACTTCATCACTTCACCACTTCACCACTTCACCACTTCACCACTTCACCACTTCACCACTTCACCACTTCACCACTTCATCACTTCACCACTTCACCACTTCACCACTTCACCACTTCACCACTTCACCACTTCACCACTTCATCACTTCACCACTTCACCACTTCACCACTTCACCACTTCACCACTTCACCACTTCACCACTTCACCACTTCACCACTTCATCACTTCACCACTTCACCACTTCACCACTTCATCACTTCACCACTTCACCACTTCATCACTTCACCACTTCACCACTCCACCACTTCATCACTTCACCACTTCACCACTTCACCACTTCACCACTTCACCACTTCATCACTTCACCACTTCACCACTTCACCACTTCACCACTTCACCACTTCACCACTTCACCACTTCACCACTTCACAACTTCACCACTTCACCACTTCATCACTTCACCACTTCACCACTTCACCACTTCATCACTTCACCACTTCACCACTTCACCACTTCACCACTTCACCACTCCACCACTTCACCACTTCACCACTTCATCACTTCACCACTTCACCACTTCACCACTTTACCACTTCACCACTTCACCACTTCACCACTTCACCACTTCACCACTTCATCACTTCACCACTTCACCACTTCACCACTTCATCACTTCACCACTTCACCACTTCACCACTTCACCACTTCACCACTTCACCACTTCACCACTTCACCACTTCACCACTTCATCACTTCACCACTTCACCACTTCACCACTTCACCACTTCATCACTTCACCACTTCACCACTTCACCACTTCACCACTTCACCATTTCACCACTTCACCACTTCACCACTTCATCACTTCACCACTTCACCACTTCACCACTTCACCACTTCATCACTTCACCACTTCACCACTTCACCATTTCACCACTTCACCACTTTACCACTTCATCACTTCATCACTTCATCACTTCATCACTTCACCACTTCACCACTTCACCACTTCACCACTTCACCACTTCACCACTTCACCACTTCACCACTTCACCACTTCACCACTTCATCACTTCACCACTTCACCACTTCACCACTTCATCACTTCACCACTTCACCACTTCATCACTTCACCACTTCACCACTTCACCACTTCATCACTTCACAACTTCATCACTTCACCACTTCATCACTTCACCACTTCACCACTTCATCACTTCACTTCTTCACCACTTCACCACTTCACCACTTCACCACTTCACCACTTCACCACTTCACCACTTCACCACTTCACCACTTCACCACTTCACCACTTCACCACTTCACCACTTCACCACTTCACCACTTCACCATTTCACCACTTCACCACTTTACCACTTCATCACTTCATCACTTCATCACTTCACCACTTCACCACTTCATCACTTCACCACTTCACCACTTCATCACTTCACCACTTCACCACTTCACCACTTCACCACTTCACCACTTCACCACTTCACCACTTCACCACTTCACCACTTCACCATTTCACCACTTCATCACTTCACCACTTCACCACTTCATCACTTCATCACTTCACCACTTCACCACTTCATCACTTCACCACTTCATCACTTCACCACTTCACCACTTCATCACTTCACCACTTCATCACTTCACCACTTCACCACTTCACCACTTCACCACTTCACCACTTCACCACTTCACCACTTCACCACTTCACCACTTCACCACTTCATCACTTCACCACTTCACCACTTCATCACTTCACCACTTCATCACTTCACCACTTCATCACTTCACCACTTCACCACTTCACCACTTCACCACTTCACCACTTCACCACTTCACCACTTCACCACTTCACCACTTCATCACTTCATCACTTCACCACTTCACCACTTCATCACTTCACCACTTCACCACTTCATCACTTCACCACTTCATCACTTCACCACTTCATCACTTCACCACTTCACCACTTCACCACTTCACCACTTCACCACTTCACCACTTCACCACTTCACCACTTCACCACTTCACCACTTCATCACTTCATCACTTCATCACTTCACCACTTCACCACTCCACCACTTCACCGTTTCATCACTTCACCACTTCACCACTTCACCACTTCACCACTTCACCACTTCACCACTTCACCACTTCACCACTTCACCACTTCACCACTTCACCACTTCACCACTTCATCACTTCACTACTTCATCACTTCACCACTTCACCACTTCACGACTTCACCACTTCACCACTTCATCACTTCATCACTTCACCACTTCACCACTTCACCACTTCATCACTTCACCACTTCATCACTTCACCACTTCACCACTTCATCACTTCACTTCTTCACCACTTCACCACTTCACCACTTCACCACTTCACCACTTCACCACTTCACCACTTCACCACTTCACCACTTCACCACTTCACCACTTCACCACTTCACCACTTCACCACTTCACCACTTCATCACTTCACTACTTCATCACTTCACCACTTCACCACTTCACCACTTCATCACTTCACCACTTCACCACTTCACCACTTCACCACTTCACCACTTCACCACTTCACCACTTCACCACTTCATCACTTCACCACTTCACCACTTCACCACTTCACCACTTCACCACTTCACCACTTCATCACTTCACCACTTCATCACTTCACCACTTCACCACTTCACCACTTCACCATTTCACCACTTCACCACTTCACCACTTCACCACTTCACCACTTCACTACTTCACCACTTCATCACTTCACTACTTCATCACTTCACCACTTCACCCCTTCACCACTTCACCACTTCACCACTTCACCACTTCACTTTTTACCACTTCATCACTTCACTTCTTCATCACTTCACCACTTCACCACTTCACCACTTCACCACTTCACCACTTTATCACTTCACCACTTCACCACTTCACCACTTCACCACTTCACCACTTCACCACTTCACCACTTCACCACTTCACCACTTCACCACTTCACCACTTCATCACTTCACTACTTCATCACTTCATCACTTCACCACTTCACCACTTCACCACTTCACCACTTCACCACTTCACCACTTCACCACTTCACCACTTCACCACTTCACCACTTCACCACTTCATCACTTCACCACTTCACCACTTCATCACTTCACCACTTCACCACTTCACCACTTCACCACTTCAGCACTTCACCACTTCACCACTTCACCACTTCACCACTTCATCACTTCAACACTTCATCACTTCACCACTTCATCACTTCACCACTTCACCACTTCACCACTTCACCACTTCACCACTTCATCACTTCACTACTTCATCACTTCACCACTTCACCACTTCACCACTTCACCACTTCACCACTTCACCACTTCACCACTTCACCACTTCACCACTTCACCACTTCACCACTTCACCACTTCACCACTTCACCACTTCACCACTTCACCACTTCACCACTTCACCACTTCATCACTTCACTACTTCATCACTTCACCACTTCACCGCTTCACCACTTCACCACTTCACCACTTCAGCACTTCACCACTTCACCACTTCATCACTTCACCACTTCACCACTTCACCACTTCATCACTTCACCACTTCACCACTTCATCACTTCACCACTTCACCACTTCACCACTTCACCACTTCACCACTTCACCACTTCACCACTTCACCACTTCACCATTTCACCACTTCACCACTTCACCACTTCACCACTTCACCACTTCACCACTTCACCACTTCACCACTTCACCACTTCACCACTTCACCACTTCACCACTTCACCACTTCACCACTTCACCATTTCACCACTTCACCACTTCACCACTTCACCACTTCACCACTTCACCACTTCACCACTTCACCACTTCACCACTTCACCACTTCACCTCACTTCACTACTTCATCACTTCACCGCTTCACCACTTCACCACTTCACCACTTCACCACTTCATCACTTCACCACTTCACCACTTCACCACTTCACCACTTCACCACTTCACCACTTCACCACTTCACCACTTCACCACTTCACCACTTCATCACTTCACCACTTCACCACTTCACCACTTCATCACTTCACCACTTCACCACTTCATCACTTCACCACTTCACCACTTCACCACTTCATCACTTCACCACTTCACCACTTCATCACTTCACCACTTCACCACTTCACCACTTCACCACTTCACCACTTCACCACTTCACCACTTCACCACTTCACCATTTCACCACTTCACCACTTCACCACTTCACCACTTCACCACTTCACCACTTCACCACTTCACCACTTCACCTCACTTCACTACTTCATCACTTCACCGCTTCACCACTTCACCACTTCACCACTTCACCACTTCATCACTTCACCACTTCACCACTTCACCACTTCACCACTTCACCACTTCACCACTTCACCACTTCACCACTTCACCACTTCACCACTTCACCACTTCACCACTTCACCACTTCATCACTTCACTACTTCATCACTTCACCACTTCACCACTTCACCACTTCACCACTTCACCACTTCACCACATCATCACTTCACCACTTCACCACTTCACCACTTCACCACTTCACCACTTCACCACTTCACCACTTCACCACTTCACCACTTCACCACTTCACCACTTCACCACTTCACCACTTCACCATTTCACCACTTCATCACTTCACCACTTCACCACTTCATCACTTCATCACTTCACCACTTCACCACTTCATCACTTCACCACTTCATCACTTCACCACTTCACCACTTCATCACTTCACCACTTCATCACTTCACCACTTCACCACTTCACCACTTCACCACTTCACCACTTCACCACTTCATCACTTCACTACTTCATCACTTCACCACTTCACCACTTCACCACTTCACCACTTCACCACTTCACCACATCATCACTTCACCACTTCACCACTTCACCACTTCACCACTTCACCACTTCACCACTTCACCACTTCACCACTTCACCACTTCACCACTTCACCACTTCACCACTTCACCACTTCACCACTTCACCACTTCACCACTTCACCACTTCACCACTTCACCACTTCACCACTTCACCACTTTACCACTTCACCACTTCACCACTTCACCACTTCACCACTTCACCACTTCACCACTTCACCACTTCACCATTTCACCACTTCACCACTTCACCACTTCACCACTTCACCACTTCACCACTTCACCACTTCATCACTTCACCACTTCACCACTTCATCACTTCATCACTTCACCACTTCACCACTTCACCACTTCATCACTTCACTACTTCATCACTTCACCACTTCACCACTTCACCACTTCACCACTTCACCACTTCACCACTTCACCACTTCACCACTTCACCACTTCATCACTTCACCACTTCACCACTTCACCACTTCACCACTTCACCACTTCACCACTTCACCACTTCACCACTTCACCACTTCACCACTTCACCACTTCACCACTTCACCACTTCACCACTTCACCACTTCACCACTTCACCACTTCACCACTTCATCACTTCATCACTTCACCACTTCACCACTTCACCACTTCACCGTTTCATCACTTCACCACTTCACCACTTCACCACTTCACCACTTCACCACTTCACCACTTCACCACTTCACCACTTCACCACTTCACCACTTCACCACTTCACCACTTCATCACTTCACTACTTCATCACTTCACCACTTCACCACTTCACCACTTCATCACTTCACCACTTCACCACTTCACCACTTCACCACTTCACCATTTCACCACTTCACCACTTCACCACTTCACCACTTCACCACTTCACCACTTCACCACTTCATCACTTCACCACTTCACCACTTCATCACTTCATCACTTCACCACTTCACCACTTCACCACTTCATCACTTCACTACTTCATCACTTCACCACTTCACCACTTCACCACTTCACCACTTCACCACTTCACCACTTCACCACTTCACCACTTCACCACTTCACCACTTCACCACTTCACCACTTCACCACTTCACCACTTCACCACTTCACCACTTCACCACTTCATCACTTCACTACTTCATCACTTCACCACTTCACCACTTCACCACTTCACCACTTCACCACTTCACCACTTCACCACTTCACCACTTCACCACTTCACCACTTCATCACTTCACTACTTCATCACTTCACCACTTCACCACTTCACCACTTCATCACTTCACCACTTCACCACTTCACCACTTCATCACTTCATCACTTCACCACTTCACCACTTCACCACTTCACCACTTCACCACTTCATCGCTTCACCACTTCACCACTTAACAACTTCACCATTATACCAGTTATAAAAATATAAATGCCCAAATATCCTCGTTTTTCGGCAATTTTGCGAATTTTCCTCATTTTTTATAAAAATTTTCGTTGATACTCCTTTTTCCAAAATTGTCCTCGTTTTTTACGAGAATACTCTTTGAAAAGTCCTCGTTGTTTCAGCATTTTCTCCAAATGTCCTTGAGGACAAAGATTAATTTTTTCTTATGAAACGCAGAATTTTTCTAGTACATTTGCCTTAGGTTGGGGCATTTGCCCCTACCTGCCCCTACCTGGCTACGCCCATGAACTGTTTGGTGCCGTTTGCATGTCGGCAGCGTTTTTGGCCGTATATTTTCGTCGACGATAATAGGTCCGTTTGTTGAACTTTCCCCAAGGCTGACCCAGGTTTTCTTGACAACCCTATGAGTTATCAACAAAACCTGGGTTTTCCAGTGCTGTGGCGATTTGAGGGCTGTGTGGTGATTTGTGGTTTAGCGTTTTTTGAGGACTCATTGGGTCAACTCGGGGAAAGTTCAACGAACAGACAACAGACCTATTACCGATTAGTTTTCGCCCGAATTAGAAGATATGAAAAAGTTTGATGAACGGGTTATCTCATAAAATAGGCGCCTCATTCATGAGTCTTAACGTCTCTGGACTACTTCTTTTGGGCTGCATTAAGTCATTGGCTTGGCTTATGAAAACAAATTGGCAACGTTAGAAGAGCTCAGAGCCAACATTGAACTGAAATAGCGCCCGTTTCGGCCGAAATGTGTTGCCCAGTCATCGAAGATTGGGTCCAACGTATCGACCGCTACAAACGCTCCCGCGGTGTTGAAATATCTCAATTGGTTTAGGTTTTATTAAAAAAAAAATTGTCAAGTCCTTATTGGAAAAGTAGAAGTAGAAAACGCCTAGGACGGTTTTCACGTTTTGTGTAGGGCAAAGTCTTTTCTTTCTGTAAGGGCTTGCGTGAATATCAGGGTAATGTTGGCGAATCAAGGCTTGATGCGGATTGTCATTAGGGTAGAGACTGCACCCTTCGACAGTGGGGCACCTTCGACAGTCACTATTATCTCTGTGTGTAGACCTTTAAAAATTCTGTAACAAGTTGTGGATGTGCCTTTAATCATGTCAAACATATGTCAAAAATTTCAGCAGTCTGGCTTCAAATCCCGCCAAGTTAGGATGTAAAGCATTTGTTTGGACAACGTGCTATAATTTTCTGGGTAAGTTCTTAAGATTTTCATAGTCGTGTTTTTAATTTTTTCTAGCAGTGAAGTTGTTTTTATATACAATACTATGTGTTTATTTATATTTTTAAAGCTAATTTGATTAATCTTACTTTGGGAAATAATATAAAAAAAAAGGAAAATAACATCAAGTGGGGCACCTTCGACATTCTGGTCTGGGGTACCTCCGACAGACTGTTGAAGCTACCCCTCCTATGTTTATCCACCACAAAAAATTAATTAATCCTCAAAATATTTTTCGATTGTTAAAGAAAATGGTTCGAGTTTATAAAAAAAGTACAAAAACTCCTGTGGATGAAGAGGCTGTGAAAAAGGCACTTACAGATGTCATCAATAAGGTGGAATCACACAGTTCAGCAGCGGCAAAATATGGCGTGAAAAGGACTACCCTTATATCTCGCCTTAAGAAGGGAAAGGCAAGACTCCCAATTCCAACTGATGATTCCGGCCAAGAAGAATGTGAGGACGATATATATCCTTATCAGAGTAAATATACGTCTCGTCAAGTGTTTAAGACAAAACAAGAACAAGATTTAGCAATATATTTTAAAAACTGTTCCAACCTCCACTTTGGAATGACTTACCTCATGGCAAGGCACTTTGTATTTGAATTTTGAACTTTTTTAAAAGCCAAAATGCCAGAGCCTTGGGTCGAAAAAAACAAGCTGGAAAAGATTGGATGCAAGGGTTCATTAAAAGAAACCCAATGGTAAGTTTACGAACCCCAGAAAACACGACACTCATCACTCATGCGGATGAATGGATTCACCAAAAAAGCAGTTGAGGAGTTCCAAAACAATCTGTCAACAGTTTATGAAAAGCATACATTCTTAGCAAGAGACATATGGAATTTAGATGAAACCGGTATTTCAACTGTTTAAATCCACCCAAGGTAAGTACATGCCAGACATAATCCCAGACATAAGCATGATCTTAAGGAGCGATATTTATGCTAAAATGCCAAAACCGACGCATCCTCCCGGCACATCAAGGTCCCAAGGGAAGAGTATCTTTAACATCGATTTAAAAATTCTTAACGTTCGTTAGAGACTTATTTATGATTTATTTATGTGATCTTATAACATTTCTTATGAATCTATTTTTTTTTTGCTGTTTTTGATACCAATCTATTTATTTATTTTTTGTTAAAACTATTTTTTTAAATAAAAACAATTTAAAAATTAAATGAATTCTTATAGCAAACTATATCATGACTTTTATTTAAAAAAAAAAACTAACATTATAATGCATTAATTTTAAAGAATGTACATTGCTGTCGAAGGTGCCCCACCCTGGGGCACATTCGACAATTTTCTACTTTTTTTTTAAATAAAAAAATAGTAAACATTTTTTTTAAATCTAAGGTTCCGCCAATATGTTGATAAAATCATAAATTTAATAAAAAAAAATTAGTTTTTGAAAAAAAAAACTATGATTTTGTGTATTTTCTGTTAAGGTGTCGAAGGGTGCCTACTCTACCCTATACGCTCATTAAAGAAAAATAAAGCAAAATCAACTTTATTCAGGCATTTCAAGAACATATCGGATGTGCTGGGCTCGGGTACCTTTTGAAGCGGTTCAGCTATATTTTTCCAAGTAGCTGCCCGCAACAAGTTAAATAGAAATATTCCAAAAGTATAATCAAGAAAGCGCTTTTCTGTTGGGATTCGAACCACTGACACGTAGCAGCCAGATACGCTAACCATTTCGCCAAGTTTCTTTGGTAATAAAATTTCTGCACACAAAAATAAGAATATTCAACAAGAAAAGAAACTAAAGTGAACTTTCTTTTAGCAAATCATTTTGATATATGTACGTACTGGAATACCAAATAGTTTCACATATATGTACCTTAGGCTACGTTTATGACCGAGCGTAATCGCAACGCGCGATGCGATGAGAATCGCTCCATCGCTTGTCACATTTTCGCTATGTTTATCGCGGGCGATTGAGTGTTTATAGTAGCGCGTAATCGCAAGCGATTGAAAGTTAACAACACAACAAATTTGGTTGAATTTGGTTTAATATTGTGGAAGTTACAGATATTGAAACATAGAATTTTAAAACATGCACTCACTTTTGCTTGCCACTGTATATAAGAACAAATCACAACAGCGAAGCGCGCATTTTGTAAATTTTTGTTAAATGTAACAATAATTAAAAACAATAAAAAACATGTTAAATATATTTACTCACGTCCCAAGTCACATTTTTTTTCAACATCCTCCCAAGCTTTTCTTATTATATTTCGATTGTGGTAATCTGCATGGCGCAAATTCCATAAACATTGATTATCACGCACACACTCTATGAAAATGTCCATGCTGTTTCGCTGGTTTCGCTCAAATGAATCAAAATATTTTGATTGCAAATTTTCGTCGCTTTTATCGCTTGTAATCGCTCAATTCGCTTTTCGCTAAATCGCTGTGTCGTGAACACCACCATATGCACTAATATAATTTATCGCTAGTAGCGATTCTCATCGCATCGCGCGTTGCGATTACGCTCGGTCATAAACGTAGCCTTAAGCGTTTGGATAGCTTTTGCCAGAATGGGGGCTGTGCTTTTGCTAAATCTGTTACACGAAAAAAAAAACAAAAGGCTATGCGGATACGAGTATTAACCAACAAAGGCCACTGAGGACTGTCTGCAAGCTGACTAAAACTCTAGTCTGTTAGACATAAGTTCACATGCCGACAGTCAGACAAATAGAATTGCTTTACCAACTCTATTCAAAATCTCTATAGGTTTGTTCGTTGAGGCCCTGGTCTTGGCTTATGGTTTCGGTTTAAGGGGATGACATTGTATGACTATCTAAAATGTTCACCCTTTTATTAAAATTTCCTCATGATTAGATTGTTGGGTACCTCAAAACTTGCCTCAAAAGATTCCTTACACTATGATTAGTAAAAAAAAACTGGGGTTTCAGTTCTTATAAAACGATAAACCACAAAATCACCACACATTCCTGCCATTCCACCCATTCGACAGTCCTGCAAAAACCTATTGCTACTTCAGGGCGAGTTCAAGACAAACCTAGGGCACAAAAACACTCAGTTTGACATTTTGAGCTAGTTTAGGCTTTTAAAAATAAACTCTTTATGACTACCACATGGCAACCCCAGGGCTTCATCGAAGAAACCTAAAATTGTAACTAAAACTGTCAAAGGAGCAATAGACTGTAGTAACCGGTTTGAAAAAGGGCAGTGTTAGAAGTATATTGATGGCACAAAAGTTTAAAAATCTGTTTGTTTTATAATTTTGTTGACTTACTTAAAATAATTTTGTTCTTATTCTTGAACCCGTTCTCATTGCAGAAAGTTTCAAATTCGTGTAAAATTTCAACAAAATCATCCTCCCTTGTTCCTTTCGCAGTGCATGTAATAAAAGGAATGTTTTTCAATTCACAGCACGATTTTGCAAAACTTTCTGCATCTAAAAAATTTCAAAATGCACACATCGTCGGCTGAGTTCTATCATGTTCAATGTCCATTTTTCAAAATGTTGGGAAATCGATTTTTAAGGTTCAGATCGAATTTTTTTTATTATATTGGAAGATTATTGTTCGGAAGTAAATTTTTTCTGCAAGCGTAGACAATTTTAGTTTTAAAACAAGTCACACTAGATGTTTTTCTTTTCTTTTAAAAAAGTTATAAATTAAAATCAATAAGGAAGTCGTTTTGGATATTGAACAACTTTGTATGGAGCAATGACAAGTTGGAAATCATCATGTAAGTAATTGAACAAAGTAGAATTGAATATTGAACAAGATAGAAAGAAACTGTTCAACATAATAAAAAATGAGTCAATAAGTGTTTATTGAACAAAAAAACAGTTAGAAAGTTGTACTATTGAACAAAGCAGTTTTCCATAACTTAAAAACCAAAAGAGATAGGACAAAATGGTTTGCGCCAAACGAAAGAGCGCCCCCAAATTATGAAGACTGCATACCTAACTCCATTTCGTGAAAAATGGCCTATTGAACAAGATAGAACTCAGCCGACGACATATACCCAAAATATACAATAACACACGAACCAAGCTGGGAGGGCAGATGCACCAGCGTAGTTTTAAGTAAGACACTGCTTGCAATCCTTCGAAGATACCTCCGAAGGTAATGTTTTAGGCAATGAGGTCTTTCAATAGCCAGCTTAATAAGAAGTGCCTAAAATCTTGTAAAATATTCCAGTAACTGCTTGATTCGATTGTTTCAATTCAAAATTTACCTCTATGACCTCTAAGAAACGATTCTTTTCGAAATAAACCATCAGCTCAGCAGCATAAACTCGTAAATGGGTCATTGGTTGGTTTTAACTTTCATACAAAATACCGAAAAATAATAAAATAAAATTTTGAAAGCTTTTTTTCTGTAGAAAATTAATAAATGCGTACAAGTGTTTGTCGAATTTGAATATTTAGCTAGGACTACTGTCCTATTTTAAATCAAACTAAGCCTTGTGTAACCGTCAATTTTGCCGTTGGTTCGATTTTTGGCCGGATATGTACCCTATGGGCTAGCTCGAGCCGCGGGTTCTTGAACCTAAGACGGTCACAAAAATCCAGCCAATAAAGCGTCTGAAGGTGATATCGACGCGCGAGACTGTTGCCTCTACCCACCCTACCTTGGTTGTCTCCCTCGCTAGGACAACCCCTTTATACGGCTTCTTCATCGTCTTATTTCGTTATCATTCTCCTCTCGTCATCCTTCTCACCCTTTCACAAAAATTTATTCCGCGCTCATTATGCTTGGCTTCATTAAAATTCTCATTTAAATACCCTTTTGTTCATCATAATAACAATAAATTCTGTGTTTTATTCAAAATATGTTAAAATTTATAATTCAATGTTAAATTATTCATTCAATTCTACTTCAGTTTATAAATGTATGTTTTTTTTTTTTTTTTTTTTTTTTATAATTTAATTTTTAGCTCAGGTGGCAATCGTAAAATACCCAAGAAAAATTTCAATTTATTTGATCCTTACGTCATCGACTTTATTACCAAATTTTGGGAATCCCGTTTCCTCTTTTGTCTTTCATATCTAAATTCTCAACTCTATTACTTTACTTCAATTCAAACAAAATGTATATGTATGTGTTCTACCTGCTCGCGAAGATTCCGACGATCATAAAAAAAATTCAACTTTTAATCGATTTTAATATAAACCAATCCAAATGCAAATTAAAACATGCTCAAACAAACTTACCCCTGTATCTGGTGAAGTGGCCACTGCAGCTGATGTTGTTGGTTGTTTGGAGCTGATAGGAAGTTAAATTTTGTTCTTTTCTTTTTCTTTGCATGCATAAAATTTGAATCCTTTTTATAATTATACGTTCTTAATCGTCGCGAATAATAATACGTTTCCCGTAAGTATAAATTTTTGAAATTCCTCTTTCTGGATTATTAGATAACCCCAATGATTAATTTAGATTGAAAAGCAAAAAGATGAATAAAAAAAAATCGATAGTAAAAGTAAAAAAAAACACATAAAAAGTTATGATGGATTCGAACCGGGGCTCCGCAGGTTCGAGGGTCAGTTGCTGACGCATAGACGGTCACGGCCGATGGTACTCGATGCTGAATTCGTTTCTGCAACCCTTTTCTTGTTTGCACAGCGCCGTCTCCGGGTCACAATGACAATATTTGCTTCGCAAAGTATTAAAATTTCAGCGCGCCTATTAATTAGGCGGCGCAAACTTCGAAACAATTTTCGGAATGGTCGAGTCCTAAGGGATTTATATGGACTTTAGTCTCAAGCACTACACGTTTATATATATATATATCTGGGATTTTTCAATATGCGCAAGGCATAAAAAAAAATGAAATTCACCCAAATTCGATTCGAAATGTATATAGATAGGTACCTGTTTCTGGATTTGATTCCCTATTATTCCTTCTATGGGTCTTATTTCCTGGACTTTGGGTGGTATGCGAAATGCTTTGTCTCAGTCTCATGAGATTGAGCTCTGAGAATGAGCTCGAGATTGTGAGATAGAGCATTTGCAATGAGACAAAGCTCAATTTGGTATGCAAGAGCTTTGTCTCATCTCACTATCTCAGTCTCAAAATGTCTTCTTCAAGTGAAAGTAGTGTTTGTGATAACTCTTCAAAAAAAAACGTCATTAAAAACGGAGTAATTCCATAGCCCTCGTCGCCAATGAGTACAGTTGATGAACTTTCAAGGAGAGTTTGGTAAATTTCAGAATTTTTAAAGATTCTTGAATCATGTACCGACCCTGGCCAAGAGATGTCAACACTCGTAAACAGTGTTCTGCTCCGTTGCAGGTCGCTTGAACATTTATTGAATGAAAACCTAACACAAAATAAAGAGAATTATTAATTATATTTTTGAGAACACTCAAACTTTGTGTTATCTACCTTTTCTATTTACAAATTCATCACTGTGACGGATAGGCTTTTTAATGCGCACGTGCGTGCAATCAATTGCTCCAATACAGGATGGGAATTGATACTTATTTAGCCAAATTACTTTTTCGGCGTCTGTCTGCTCCAACGTATTCGGAAATTTAATCCAGTCCTCTTTCTTGCTTACAATTTTTTCACCAACTTCGATGATGATCCTAGATACCGAACTTTGGTCGATTCCGAAATCTTCAGCAATTCCGCTTTGGAAACCAGGATCAGCAACGAATCGTAGAAAAACCATCATTCTGGTTTTATTAGATAAACGACCACCCCGAAAAGTATCACTACTTTGAAAAAAATAATCAGCTAAGGCCTCAATTTGAGTTTGGGTAAACCTATAAAGAATTTTATAATTTCTTGTTGACTCAACAGGAGCAAAAATATTCATGTACTCAGCCATTGTTATTCCTGAGACAACTAATTTCCAGTCTCAACATTTTACGAGCTTTGGCTCATTTTAATGAGACAAAGCTTTTTTTCTGCATACGGAAACATCTCAAATGAGATAGATCTATAAAATGAGATCGATCTCATTTTTGTGAGATTTGTCTCAAAACAATTTTGCATACGAAAGCTAGCAAAAGTTCAAAATAATGAGATTTGAGACTGAGACAATGCATTTCGCATACCACCCTTTGTCCTAGGGGAATTCTTTAGGTTCCTTGGTAGTTTCCAGATTCCTGTCTGGCACCAGTTATTTTATATATATATCTATTCTATATATGTAAGAATTTTTAAATTCTTAAATTCTTAAATTACTGGCAAAAAAAAACTTGTTACTTTGACTCAACTGGTCTACTAGCATTTAACGTCGGAACTGAAAGTCATTTTTCTTTCAAACCTTGTCTGAGTTCAACAATGCCTAACGAAAACCGTCAGAGAGAAAATTCAGCAGAACAACAGCAAGACCTTTAGAATCGTTCTCCGAAGACATTACAGTATAGGCGGACTCCGAATCCAAAGTCTTCGCTCGCTGCTCAAAACCGATCGCTCAGTTTCCTCTCGTCGTCTCTCTTAAAATTTCCAAAATCTAAAATCCCTACTCGGTGAACACTTTCCTTCTGAACCTCTCCTACTACTCTACAGACGTCCTATAATTTCATCGAAAGGCGACTATCTCTATGGATGGGACTTCTGACTGTCATGGTTTGACAGGCCAACGTCATTTTCGTGTAAATAAAATTTTCTGCTTTGCTTGCAGATCGGTCGTCGTCGCGCTTCGCCATAAATAAATATCAATCGATAGAGTTTTCGGCTATATTTTATAAAAAATTGGTAACAGGGCTTTGCTTTTTTCTGGTAATAGCATTATCAGAAATATGCAAACGAACCCACAAACGCACGTTGCACTCGTACAAAAAAAATTTTTGTGGTCAAAACAATAAACAAAACCTGTGCTGAAACATGAAATCGTCGGTCGAGAAATGCCAAAATATAAAAACGCAGATCAATCGTTCATCGTATCAAATAAGCAGGTGAATGTTAAAATGCTAATTGTGTTGAAAATTGTTTGTTTTTACCAAAATAATGGACAGCAAAGTCACTGTCGAAAAGTAAACAATAATCATTTGACCACGGGATAACGGCGATGAGAAAAAGACAACCTAATGGTTGCGCCGTTAGCTTATAAAAAAAAAATCGTCACATAACGCGAGTTAACAGCAAAACAAAACAAAACCAAAACCCGTTGATTTTTTGTAAACAAATCGCAAGGGGATGCAAGTATGTATATTGAAATATAATCGGTTCGGTCATTAACCTTCGAATAGCCCATTAAAATCGTGTTTTGCCGTCGGGATTTCGGTGTCGCGCAAGTAAATAAAAGTGAATTAATTTTAATATTGCTCTGAAAGAAAAGTGTCAGGAAATAATAAATAAAAGTGTCTAAAGTTAAAATAATATTGCACGAAAACTGGTGGCCAAGTTTGAAATAAAACATAGTGATGTTAGTTAAAATATAAAAAAAAACAGATCCATAATCATTATCTGCAAAAACATTGAACCAACGTGGGACGCGAACCCACTTAAGGACTGACTAGCTGGGCACAAAAACATGGAATTTAGTCAGATAAGTACAATAAAAAAAAATCCTTAAACGAATACGATGCTTTGTGGTATGTTTTATTTTCTCTTTTCAGATTTATTGACGAATGTCCTTCGCATGAAATACACCAATGGCTTTTCCAGCGCGACTTTCCAACTCGTACATACAATTGCCAATAACTTTCCGGACGCGGCATTTTACAAATTTGGGAAGAAGTTTGGCGTTGATTCCTGTCGCGAACTTGCTCTGGGCAAAGTTTCTGTGGAAAACCTCTTGGCCTTCACGGTAAGTAACATGCTTTGCCCTAGCATTATAAGTGTTTTTAGACTTAACGTGTGCCCTGAAAAGATTCTCCGCCATCGTCTGTCTGGCAAGCGTAGCCTTAATTGCATTCGGCAGGACTAACATCTCCGGGTCTCCTAACGCTTTCAGTTCTCGCATAATTTCGTAGGACGAGCCATGTGTCACCATATTCTGACCAAAAAGAGCGAAGTATGGCTGGCAACCTAAGGAATCATGGACATCAGATCTGAGAGCACACGCTATGCTCGATAAGTGTACATCCCAGTCGTTTTGCTCTTCTGATATTAAGGCCCTAAGCTTACTAAGTACGCTACGGTTTACCCGTTCGGAGATGTTAGCCTGTGGAGAATACAAGGCCGTTCGCACCCGCTGTACGCCGTATTTCGACAAGAATTGTTTAAATTCTTTGGAGACGAACTGACGTCCGTTGTCGGAGTGGATCTTCTCAGGGGTGCCGAAAGTGTGAAAGATGTCAGCTTCCAAGAACTGGATAACTCTGGAAGAATTCGCTTTTGGCATCGCTTTTAAAAACATGAATTTAGTAAAATGATCTACTACGATAAACACATAAACATTACCTCGTTTGGTACGCGGATAGGGACCCAAGAAATCGATATACAGACGTTGCATAGGCCGTTCGGTAATCGTTTGTGTCTTAATAGGAGGACGAAGAGATGAGTTTGGGGCTTTCACCATTTTACAAGTATCGCATTCCTTAACGTAGGCTTTTATGTCTTTGGCCATTTTTGGCCAATAGAACTTAGCTTTGATGCGGGCGTAAGTTTTCGCAAAACCACTGTGACAACTCAATTTGGTATCATGTGAAAGTTCGATACATTGCCTAGTTAGCGCTTCGGGCACCCACAGTCGCCATAACGAATCTTCTTCGCCTACCTCACCTGTCCTAAACATAACCCTTTTATAAATGTATTTTCCGGATACCACTAAATCGGGAAGTTCAGATTGATTAGAATTGATGTTCTCTCTCAGTTGGGCATATTGCTGCGAATCGAACTCAACCGAATTAAGGTCGATCTCACCACACAGCATTGTCGAAGCAATCTCCTCAATATCATTTTCTTCTACGATTACTTTTGCAGTAATCTCTTCCATATCCATCCTAGACAGCGAATCAGGTACTATGTTGAGGGAACCCTTTCGATGTTCGATTTTAAAGTCGTAACCCTGGAGTTCCAAACTCCATCTAGCCAATCGACCGTTCAGCTCCTTCATTGACATTAACCATTTCAGACTTGAATGGTCTGTGATAACAGTGAAAGGTAATCCGTCAACATAGGGCCTGAATTTGCGAATACTTAGAACGGCTGCCAGACATTCCTGCTCAGTAACCGTATAGTTTTTCTGAGATTTATTCAGCTTCTTTGACATGTATGCGATCGGTTTTTCGTAGTCGTTCTCATCCAACTGAAAGAGAACACCACCCACACCTTCTGAAGAAGCATCACACTGGATTGTGAAGGGTTTCTTGAAATCGGGCTGTGCTAACACGGGGGCAGACGAAAGTGCCGATTTCAACTTGTGAAAACCTTCAAGGGCTTCGGGCGTCAATTCAAACTTGGCTTTCTTTTTCAAACAGTCCGAAAGTGGAGCTGCCAAGTCTGCATAATTCCTTATGAATCGTCTATACCACCCGGTCATTCCCAAAAATCTCCTTACTTGCCGTATGCTCGTAGGCACCGGAAAATTCATCATCGCCTCGACTTTGTCAGGGTTGGTTAGCAGTGTACCCTGACCAACTATGAAGCCTAAAAACTTAATTTCTCGCATGCAGAGCCTGCTCTTATCGAGGTTAATAGTGAGGTTCGCTCGTCGTAGACACGCAGCCACTTCGCCAAGGATGCGCATATGGGAATCAAAATCGGAGGTACAAATCAACAGGTCGTCCAAATAGACGAAAACATTTTCGCGAAGCGAACCGGGTATGACTTGATCTATAACGCGACACATCGTTTGACCAGCATTGCTCAATCCAAAGGGCATAACCTTAAAATGATAAAGTGGTCTACCCGGTACAGCGAATGCGGTCTTGTCACGAGATTTTTCGTCAAGGGGGATTTGCCAATAGGCATCCTTGAGATCTATACCCGTTATAAAGTTTGTATCCTTAATCCGACTGAGTAACCCTTCCACATGAGGTAGCGGATACGCATCCTTAACGGTGACCGCGTTAACCTTGCGGAAATCCAAGCAGAGACGAACCTTGCCTGGCTTCCTCACTAACACCACCGGACAACTCCACGGAGAGTTACTAACCTCGATAACATCAAGTTCCAGCATTCGATCTAACTCCTTGTAGACTTCATCTTGGCGAACTGGAGACAGGGGATAGTGTCGAGACTTTATCGGAGCTGTATTCCCCGTGTCAATAACATGACATCCATAGGTCGTCTTTCCTAATCCTAACACTACAAAGTTCGGAAATAAGTTCTTGATCCTATCTAATTCCCGACTTTGTTCTGGTGATAGATCAATTAGCTCAGCCTCGTCTTTTACATTCACTTCATCTTCCAATCTGAAGTCGGCCTGAAGTTCCGAAATTTGGGGCATAAGATTGAATTCCTTCCAAAAATTCATCCCTAGATAGACCTTCTGTGTTAGGTTGGGAATTAGGTAAAAGGAAAGATGCTTGGTAAGACCGTTATATGTTACATCAACGTCGCAATGGCCGACTATATCGTGCGAGCTGCCATCGGCAGTTCGTACAATGTTTCTATATGGCCTTACTTCTACACCAAGTCTCATGACCAATTCCCAGCAATTGTTGCCCAGCACAGAGATCGAAGCTCCACTATCTAGCAACCCGAAAACAGGCTCGCCTTTTAATTGAACGCTGGCGTACATCCTACCGTCTGTATCCGACGAAATGATCGTCTCTAAGATTTGTTTTCGAAATTTTCGTCGGTTTCGAAAACGACGTCTACACTTTTGAATATGCAGACTAGCTACGCTATGTTTCGATTCGAAAATGCGTTGTCTGACTTTATAATAATTAATTTTTCGTTCATGAAGCGATTTCAACGAGTGAGTTTCACCTGGATCTACCAGGTCATCTAACGGACATACATTTATTTTTCGTTCCAAAATCTTAGTTGGAACAACTGTATCGGTAATCTTAGGCATATCTTGACAATCATTATTTAATTTTGAGAGTGGTTTTGAACATCCCTGGTGGAACGAATCTCGCCACTCTTCCTTTCGTTCCCCGGACGGTTTCCCGAATGCTTGCCACAATCAATGGTGTTGACCCCTTTTTCCCCGCACAGGAAACAGAAAAGAGTTCGTATATTGGACGGACAAAAATGATAGGCGTGACCCTTCTGGCCACAGTTCCAACAGATAAAGTTAGCCGTGGAAATTGGTTTTCGGCTAAAAGCTAAAGCGGCGACTTCTTCTCCATCCGAGAAAACCGCACTTTGGTCTTCACCGGCTGCGATCTCGTGGACAGTTTTTGGAGCAGAAGTGCGCTTGGCCAAAAACCGTTCCGCTTCGCGGGCCTTGTTTCGAGCTTGTTCCAGGCTCTTTATGTCCGCAGCTAACAATATCTCGCCTATCTTGTCTTTGGCATTACTGCGGATAATATCGATTAACTTTCTATCGTCGAAAGGTTCCTTCAACCGGTCGTTCATGTTCGCGATAGCATTATAAAAATCATCAAACGATTCCTTAACCCCTTGCTTCCTGGTAAGTACTCTCATGTAGATCTCTACGTCGCTTTCCAATCTACCAAACTCCTTTTTCATTGCGGTCTTAAGTTCCGTTAAGGATACCTCAGGATTTCTGTGTAAATAGGACCAGTACCATTTGTATGGCCTCTCTTTCAACAACACATGGAAGTTGTCGACAATTTGTTTATCGGTATAAGAAGAAGATGCCCTCATCCGATCAACTTTAAAAAGAAAATCGCTTACATTTTCATTGCCACTGTAAGCAATATTCCAGCGATCTAATCGGCAAACGATTGAACCGCTGGAGGTAATTGAAGGAGCTACGGAAAGCCTAGCATCGGGTGTCGACTGATGAGCTTCACTCTGTCAACGCTGTCTTTCGTCATTAAACGGATTGCTGCCCGATGGATTTGGTTGAGATTGGCGTTGTATTCCTAACGACTCCAGCCTTTGGATGACGTTTCCCATAAAAACGTCGAATGTTTCGAACAATTTAATTTGGTTCGTCATCAGGGTTCGCTCTATTCGAGCCGCTAATTCAGCCGTTTGGTCAATTTGGCCAGCATTTCCTGCATCAGGAATTGGCTGACCATTTTCGCCTTGAATTTCGCCCTCATGAGTCGACCCATCCATTTCGATCGGCATGCTTTCCGTTGATTCCGAAACTATGGAATTAAGGTTTTCTGAATAACTGAATGAATTATCCAGGTTAAAACGAGCGATTCTATTTGAAAATCTCTGGTAGAAAGCCTCGAAATTTGCCTCAGAACGAGCGTAAATAGTTCTTAGGCTATCGTGCAAGGAAACACGTCTCCTAGTGCTCATGCCTCAGCAAACGCACAAAAAAAATTTTCAACCGAAGTCTTTCAATGCTATAAGTATAAATATATACTATTTGGCAACTCTGTCTAGGTTCCAAAAAAAACAATTCCTCACTGAACCAGAAAAGAATAAAAAGGATCCAATCCAGAAACAAAATTCAGAATACAACTTCAGAATTAAAAGGTAGTATAAATTCAAACTTTTTTTGTTTGAATAGATTTATGTAAATGTTTAATAGGAAATTCAAAAAAAAAAAAAATAATAAAAACTGATTTCAGCTTTTAAAAATAGAATTAAAACTTAATTTTAACGAAACAAAAGAATGTAACGAAAGTTGAAACATTCGGGGACTTTCGTGACTTGATTTTCGACGTGACGACTGTGAACCTTGTGTGCAATTCAAAAAAAAAACAGAAGTCCAACTCAGATGTCGAAAACCTTACCAGTTCTTAATATTCAATTGAATTTGTAATTTTATTATAAATTCTTACCGTGAAATAATATTTAAAATGTATCTAAAAAAAGTGTTTTATTTAAAGAAAATAAATTTTCGAAAAAAGATTTTGAAAAAAAAAAATTTTGTTTTCTATCATAAGAAGAAAAAGGATGAGAATTCTAACACAAGAAGGGTGATAACGGAAAACGATGAAGAAGCTGAAGTTCTATATGAGCCGAGAAAAAAAATTGAAATAAACTACTGACTGTTTAAAAAAAAAAGGACTTGGAAAAAAAAAATGATATTCTCCTCAGGTTTCAGGACTATCCATGAAGAATCTTTCTTTAAGGAAGACTCTGTAACCCTCGGAGAATTTTAGGTGACTTGCTGAAAGGACCTCCGAAGACGCCTTAAATATCGACGTGTCTCTTCCAGCGTTATATTTTACATTGTGCAAGACTGCTTGGACTTTCGAGTACCTTTGATGAAGGTACCAAAAGACTCAACCAATCTTCCACAAAATTATGCTTGAATTGGAGGATGCGCATTCTTCTGTGGCAACGCGATACCGAGTCACTACTTCCCAGTCATCGGGACTCACAAAAATAACGCTACCCCAGTTAAAGATTGAATTTATGTTTAAATGAAAACGAGAAAAAAAAATTAAATGCAAAGTAAAAAAAACTTGAAAACTAAAAAAACTTGAAAATTAAAAAAAAATGGATTGGATTGGCTCAAAATTTAACAAAACTAGTCACTCTATCTAAAAGATAGAGGACTCCACGTTGCGGGCGCCATTTTGTAACCGTCAATTTTGCCGTTGGTTCGATTTTTGGCCGGATATGTACCCTATGGGCTAGCTCGAGCCGCGGGTTCTTGAACCTAAGA
Organism: Melanostoma mellinum; assembly: GCA_914767635.1. Taxonomy (NCBI): domain Eukaryota; kingdom Metazoa; phylum Arthropoda; class Insecta; order Diptera; family Syrphidae; genus Melanostoma; species Melanostoma mellinum. Next base: position 55,615,336 of record OU612059.1, on the reverse strand, counting down.
CGGTCACAAAAATCCAGCCAATAAAGCGTCTGAAGGTGATATCGACGCGCGAGACTGTTGCCTCTACCCACCCTACCTTGGTTGTCTCCCTCGCTAGGACAACCCCTTTATACGGCTTCTTCATCGTCTTATTTCGTTATCATTCTCCTCTCGTCATCCTTCTCACCCTTTCACAAAAATTTATTCCGCGCTCATTATGCTTGGCTTCATTAAAATTCTCATTTAAATACCCTTTTGTTCATCATAATAACAATAAATTCTGTGTTTTATTCAAAATATGTTAAAATTTATAATTCAATGTTAAATTATTCATTCAATTCTACTTCAGTTTATAAATGTATGTTTTTTTTTTTTTTTTTTTTTATAATTTAATTTTTAGCTCAGGTGGCAATCGTAAAATACCCAAGAAAAATTTCAATTTATTTGATCCTTACGTCATCGACTTTATTACCAAATTTTGGGAATCCCGTTTCCTCTTTTGTCTTTCATATCTAAATTCTCAACTCTATTACTTTACTTCAATTCAAACAAAATGTATATGTATGTGTTCTACCTGCTCGCGAAGATTCCGACGATCATAAAAAAAATTCAACTTTTAATCGATTTTAATATAAACCAATCCAAATGCAAATTAAAACATGCTCAAACAAACTTACCCCTGTATCTGGTGAAGTGGCCACTGCAGCTGATGTTGTTGGTTGTTTGGAGCTGATAGGAAGTTAAATTTTGTTCTTTTCTTTTACTTTGCATGCATAAAATTTGAATCCTTTTTATAATTATACGTTCTTAATCGTCGCGAATAATAATACGTTTCCCGTAAGTATAAATTTTTGAAATTCCTCTTTCTGGATTATTAGATAACCCCAATGATTAATTTAGATTGAAAAGCAAAAAGATGAATAAAAAAAAATCGATAGTAAAAGTAAAAAAAAACACATAAAAAGTTATGATGGATTCGAACCGGGGCTCCGCAGGTTCGAGGGTCAGTTGCTGACGCATAGACGGTCACGGCCGATGGTCATTTTTTCATTTTAAATTCATTTTTATTAATCTTTTCTTATATCTACTTACATGCTAACAAAAATGTGTAAAACTAGCTTATATAATAACTTAATTAACTTACTGACCCTAGGCGGGTACTCTAAATTATTCAATATCTTACTACTAATGCCTTTCGGCCTTATGATAACTTATGAATCTAAAACTAGAGCAAGTTAAAACTAAGAAAATTTAAAAAAAACTTAGTTCCAAAGATCATTTTTTTTGTGTTTTCTTAAAACTAATTAAAACTAAATAAAACTACTTAAATCTACTTAAAACTAGAGCAGCCACAGTAGCTTTTTTTTTGTGTTTTGTAAATTTTTTTTGGGTTTTTTGTATTTTGTATTTTTTTTTTTTTTATTGTTTTTTGTAATATTTTTTTTGGGTTTTTTTTATTTTTTTTTTTTTTTTTTTTTTTTTTTTTTTTTGTAATTTTTTTTTTTTTTTTGATTTTTGTGATTTTTTTGTTTGCCACTGTACCCACCCCCTATACCCTAAGACTTACACGCTAAACATGTGTAAGCCAGCCATTGGCGACTCGCTATCCATATCAAATTCATGTTGCTGCTCCGACAACCACCAGAACATTTTCGACGTTTTAACAACGTCACGACGATCGCGATCTGAAACCGCCCTACTGAACCGGAGGAGCTCTTCAGCTTCTCCGCCTACTGCGGTGACGTCTCGGTTGTAAAGGAGCCGTCGTTCCACGGACTTCCGGCAGACGTGGTAGATTTGCGGAACCGCCAATCTATCCTGAATCAGCCCTACCATATCAAAATAGAGGAAAGCCTCCGGTGGGACAAATCCACTGAAGCGCGTTTTCTCCATATATTCAGTGTTGGGGTAATAAGCCCCAAAAATCAGGCCATTGGTCGAGGTCATCGCTCTTGCAGTATGACCACGAGTCAGTTTTATAATGAAGTTGTCGATCCTGTTTATTTGAGCCCCGTTGTAAAGGACCTCATTAGGATAATATTTTCTGTACTCCGACTCTGGTGTTCTGTGCAATCCAAGACAGGTACGCAGACACTGTCTCTCAAACACCCGAATCTTTTCCATTTGAGACGCTGTAACATTGAACCACACGGGGCACCCATAGACAATCATTGGCCTTATGAGGGCCATGTAGCAAATCACCTTCACTCTGCTATCAAGTTGACTGCTGTGAAACAGTCGCCTTGTCAGAGCAAAAGCTCCTCTAGCCCTGGCCAGAGCTGCATCCATATGTTTGTTAAAATATAGATACTGATCTAGCCAGATGCCGAGATACTTGACTACTACTTTGTTTGGCAGTGGGTTGCCATGTAGATCAACGATCACCAGCTTTCGCCAGTTCTTTCTCGTATCCCATGAGGCCCGAGCCAACGAGGTTCTAAACACAATTGTTTCCGACTTCTGGACGTTGATTTTCAACTTCCAGTCATCGCAATATTGCTGGATCTTATCGAAGTCACGCTGCAAAAGTATTCTGATGACTTCGATCTTTGGACCTGTTCTGTACGCAATAAGGTCGTCGGCGTACGCTATAGCATGGTGAAGAGAACCAATTAGATCGCCGGTGAAAATGCTAAATAGAATAGGAGAATTCACCGCTCCTTGTTGCAGACCGTTCTGTATTTTAAAAGTTCTGGTAGAAGTTCTATTGCAACTTTTCACAACAAACGTTCTACCATGAAGCATGTCATTCAGAATATATAGTAGTGGTTTACTCATGCCATATCTGATTAACTTATAGAAAAGACCGTCTAACCAAACGGTATCGAAAGCCTTCTCCAAGTCAACCAGACATGCACCCGTACACTGATTTTTAGCTTTGTTCCATTGAATATCTGATACTAGTTTAGACGCGGCATGTGTGGTATCATGGCCCGCCTTGAAACCGAACTGATTTTCTGGAATAATATGTTTGTCCTCAGCCCATGTTGACAGAGCTCTATTGAGAACTTTCTCGAATACTTTGCTGATACTCGGAAGAAGACTAATTGACCGGAGATTTGCTGGATTGGAACCATCCTTACCTTTTTTAAGGAGAGGATGGACCACTGCCGTCTTCCAACGCACTGGATAATATGCATTATTCAGCGCATTGTTGAACAACGTGGTGTATATGTCCACCGCTTCCGAAGGGAGGTTTCGCAGCACAACATTGGGTATGCCGTCGACTCCTGCTGACTTCTTTTTCTTTATTTTGTGAAAGATGTCCACGAGGTCCATCTTAGAAACGAACAGGGTGTTATCCCCGTTTCGCTGGGCGATGACTGCATTTGCAAGTCGGTCATCATTGAACCTAGTGAAACCAGGATTCTCAGATCGCCAATGCGAGATCTCGTCTCTAAGATAGAAGTGTCCGACAAAGGCTCTGTTCTCAAGGTCGTAATTCGGGCGAATGCAATCATTCACCTTATATACTCGCTCGAAAACAGCACCAACAGTCTCTACCTTCTCTTGAGCATCTTCCACTATAAAGTGGTCATCATCCAAAATAGCGTCATCTGGATCTATTCCTAATGTCAGAAGTAAGTCTTTGTTCTCTGTCGTCCTTTGGAGTTTAATACTCTGAAGGTCATTTTGATCTTTTCTCCTAAAGATTTTATTTATTTCCGGAAACATACTCGGGTTGTTGGACTGTACAGCCCGAATTTTGTTGTTCCAGAAAAGAGATATAGATATTCTGTAATTTTCTTTAATTAACTGTTGGTGATTTTTGATCTGTGACTTCAGAGTTCTAATCTCCAAATCGTGTCGGTCAGTAAACCTCCTGTGCAAGAATTTGAGTCTCGACAGGAGTCTACTTTTTTGTTTGTAAAGTGCGTCTATTGTCGCGTTTCTGTACATGTTCGTAGAGTCATGTTGCCTATATTTAGGAATTGTCCTGTCCATTGTACTACGGATTGCATCCTCCATACGTTGCAGGTATCCATCGATCTCAACGTTCGACAGATTCCTGTTGCATGGTGGCGCAATACCGTTCGAACGAAGTTCCCTTGAGACGGCACCGGAAAAGCGCGGCCAACGTGTCTTACCGTAGTTGTAAGAGTGCGTCGGCACGTACTCCTCCAGTTCCACAAGGTCGTTCGGAAGCAGTATGACGGCGGCAAGTCCACAATGGTCACTGTCGTACTCAACCGTCGTCAAACAATTTTTCGTCCGTCGAAGAATGTCGTCGGTCAGTCTCAGTCTTGAGTCTAAAAGTAATAGATCCAAATAAGAGCCACTTCGAGGATATGAAGGCCTGTCAGTAGCCAGCAGATCGACTTTACACTCAATGCTGTGGAGCCCCAGCCAATTGAATAGCTGGGTCCCCCTTGGATTGGCTAATTGATTTCCCCAATCTTGGTGTTTAGCATTGTAATCACCGGCCAAAAGGAAATAGTTTTCTTCTGAATTCAGTTTCAGACATCGAAAAAGTGTTTCAAGCTCTGTTATAAAACATGAATTTTGAGAAGCCTCCGGCGCATAGATCGCGACCACATACAAGCGCCTCCCCTGTTGGAGAGGGATGCATACAATACACGCTTCCAGCAACTGGAATCGGCGTACTTCACCACTATATATTACCTTATGAGCAATGCCCTTACGTATGAAGATCGCAACCCCACCCGCGAAAGTCGAGTTGGGTCGGTCCCTCCTTACGATAATGTAATTATTATTCGTCAGATTGTGATGCTGGTTTAGCCTAGTTTCGCTAACCATACATACATCGGGACGTTGGTCTTTTAACAACTCAGAAAAGTTGGCTCGTCGTTCTACCCTAACTAGCGAATTCACATTCACGGCTAGGATCTTGAAAGGCCTCTCCGGCAGCGCGCCCGTTAACCCAAAAATTGCGCAAGCGAAGGCACTGCACGGTAGATTAAATCCACCCTACGCGCCTGCTCACTTATTTGCCGTGATAGTTCACTCATTTGTGCCTGAATCACACGCAGAGCGACCATCACCTCTGACTCCCCAGTAGCAGCCTTTGACACAGATGGCTGTGCCGCCGCTTTCTGAGGAGGCTGTACCGTTTTCCCAGCCCCCCACGCCATTTGGGCGTAGGAGACTTCGGGAACGACGGCCCTTGGAATTGGTCTGGCTGTTTGCCTTCCCTCATCCTTAGTTGCTGTTGGAGCAGCTTTTTTTGATTTCTTAATAATCTGGTATCGAGGACAACCCCGATAATTAGCAGGGTGCCCATCTCCACCACAGAGAACGCACTTCAGTAGGGTCTTGTCTTCGACCCTTGTCTCACCGAGTTTGCACTCTTTGTCGTTGTGGTTCTCTCCACACTTGACGCACCTCGACTGCATTTGGCAGTTGAATGCGGCGTGACCGAACCGTTGGCAACGAAGACATTGTAAAATGTCCCCGTGCCTGTTTAATTTTTCCCATCTTACCATCTGGTAGTCCAGGACGGAGATTTTCCTTAGACTCTCCAGACGGCTATTGGGTGATAAAGTGACGAGGAACATCGGCAATAGCCGCTTCTCCCGTCTTGCCTTGGCCGTGGTGAACGACTTGACCCCGATGAACTCGAGATCGTCGCCCGCCAACCTGCGGAGTTCAACTAAGAGCTCCTCTGGGTCAGAGGTTGGTTCTACCCCTTTCAACAACATGCATTTTGGTTTCTCCTCTTTGGGAGTAAAAGTAAAATGTTCGGTGGCTGTCACTTTCAACAACTCCCGAACGATCTTATGGTCACCAATGTTTTCACATTGGATCGCATGCCGATCTTGACCTAATCGTTTTATAGTAAATTTATCGCCAATGGCGGACTTACATATATTTTTCGTTGCTTGCAACTCCATTTTTAGGGTGTTAATAGGGGGCACCCTGCTTTTTTGTGGCTTCTTCTGCTGTTGTTGTGCTGGCTGCTGCTGTTGTTCTGCTGGCTGCTTCTGCTGCTTTTGGGCTTGACTCGTTGTCGCGGCTTTTATAGCCGCGGTCCCCCGTGGCTGCTCTTCGGTAGCAGTTTTTTTATTTAACTCAGCTTTTTTAGCTGTATTCCCGCGTTGCTGCACGGGCGCAGTTTTTTTGTTTGCAGCATTTTGCGCTGCTGCTACTTGTCGCTGTTCTTTTGGCGCATCAACTTTTGGTTGCGACTGTTGTTGATGCGCCTCCCTCTCCGCTCGCCTACGGTCCTCTTGCCTTTGTTTTATTTCGGCAATTTCTTTGCTTAATTTTCCCAACGTCTCGGTGAGAAACCGCATCCGTTTTTCGTCTTCGTCGTTGTTGTCGTTGTTTTCGTTGTTGTCGTTGTTGACAATGTTGTTATCATCTGCCAAGGCAGCGAACGAATTGCCGCTACCTGTATAACGGCCTTCGCCACCGTTGGACTCATAATCGTAAGTCGAATTCAGACTTACGATGCTTTCTGAGCTGGTAGACATTCCATCGTCGTCTACCTCTTCTGCTGCTTCCCTCGCCTTCTGCTTGCGAGGCACTAAATTTGGTTTTATTTTTAGGCGCCGCCTCCTTTTAACTGCAGTTGCCTCTGCTGTTGTTGCGGTTGTTGCCGCTATCGATTTTGCGGTGGTTTCCGCTGCTGTATTGTTTGTTGTTGTTGTTGTTGCTTCCAACAACGCTTTTACTCGCAGAGGCATCTTTCGATGCCCCTGCCCTTTTCTCCTTTACCATTTGCCTTTCTTCCCAATGGATCACGTTTTCCACCTCTCGGTTGTGAAAAAAAGCTTCCACAATTTTGGTCGCTGAGTGGGATTTGATCCCACGACCCTCGGCTTCAGAGTCCGCCACTCTACCACTCTGCTAACTTTTAGTTATCAATTCGATAACTTAATTTGCACTTATACTTGCACTCACTTGTAAAAATACTGACACTGCTCCGTTGAAGTCTTTCCTGCTCGAAAGTCAAAGATCGACTGACACGGCCGATGGTACTCGATGCTGAATTCGTTTCTGCAACCCTTTTCTTGTTTGCACAGCGCCGTCTCCGGGTCACAATGACAATATTTGCTTCGCAAAGTATTAAAATTTCAGCGCGCCTATTAATTAGGCGGCGCAAACTTCGAAACAATTTTCGGAATGGTCGAGTCCTAAGGGATTTATATGGACTTTAGTCTCAAGCACTACACGTTTATATATATATATATCTGGGATTTTTCAATATGCGCAAGGCATAAAAAAAAATGAAATTCACCCAAATTCGATTCGAAATGTATATAGATAGGTACCTGTTTCTGGATTTGATTCCCTATTATTCCTTCTATGGGTCTTATTTCCTGGACTTTGTCCTAGGGGAATTCTTTAGGTTCCTTGGTAGTTTCCAGATTCCTGTCTGGCACCAGTTATTTTATATATATATCTATTCTATATATGTAAGAATTTTTAAATTCTTAAATTCTTAAATTACTGGCAAAAAAAAACTTGTTACTTTGACTCAACTGGTCTACTAGCATTTAACGTCGGAACTGAAAGTCATTTTTCTTTCAAACCTTGTCTGAGTTCAACAATGCCTAACGAAAACCGTCAGAGAGAAAATTCAGCAGAACAACAGCAAGACCTTTAGAATCGTTCTCCGAAGACATTACAGTATAGGCGGACTCCGAATCCAAAGTCTTCGCTCGCTGCTCAAAACCGATCGCTCAGTTTCCTCTCGTCGTCTCTCTTAAAATTTCCAAAATCTAAAATCCCTACTCGGTGAACACTTTCCTTCTGAACCTCTCCTACTACTCTACAGACGTCCTATAATTTCATCGAAAGGCGACTATCTCTATGGATGGGACTTCTGACTGTCATGGTTTGACAGGCCAACGTCATTTTCGTGTAAATAAAATTTTCTGCTTTGCTTGCAGATCGGTCGTCGTCGCGCTTCGCCATAAATAAATATCAATCGATAGAGTTTTCGGCTATATTTTATAAAAAATTGGTAACACTTGCACAAACCAATGCGGTGAGTGCGTGCGATGCGATTGCGATAAGTCAAATCCCTATGTAATCTTATAGACGTTTGACTTAATGCATAGGGATTTGACTTATCGCAATCGCATCGCACGCGCTCACCGCATTGGTTTGGGCAAGGCCTTCGTTTTCGCTAAAATATTTTTAGTTCATCGCAACCGTATGGCTAAGATCACACAGCCGTTTTAGATTCTGAGTGATAGCAAAAATGCCTGGTGTTTTTGAATGGTTCTGGAAGGGTTGCAGACTACCGAGCCAATTTCAGCTCTCAAACTTCTGCAGCATTGTACTGACACTGGATTATCAGGACCTTTATGTCCAAGGTTTTTCAGAACAAAAGAAGGAAATCCCAAAAGACTATTTCTACAAGTTTCTCGAAGAAACAGATGAGCACTGCCAGATGAGTATGACCGATGAATGGAACCTCAGTAACGTATGCCCGATCCTTAAAAAAAGGAGACCCTCACAATTGCGCCAATTATAGAGGCATAGGCCTCCTTAACGTCGCATATAAGATCTTGTCTACTGTAATATACGAACGTCTGAAACCCCACGTCAACAACTTGATAGGTCCTTATCAATGTGGTTTTAGACCAGAGAAGTCCACAATAGACCAATTTTTACATTACGGCAGATCTTGAAAAAAAGCGAGAGTATGTATAACATCGATATAGGTACACCATCTTTTTATCGATTTCAAGTCCGCGTATAACAGTATTTGCAGAGACGAGCTGTACAGAGCCATGTCTAGTTTCGGCATCCCTACAAAACTCGTACGACTATGCAGGATGACTTTGGAGGATTCACACTGATCCGTCAAGGGTGATAAAGAACTCACCGAGACCTTTGAAGTCGAAAAAGGCTTTAGACAAGGCGACAAACTGTCATGCGACTTCTTTAATATCATACTTGTCATCAAACAAGGACACCGAACATCGACAGGTTGGACAAAACGTCCACAATAGACAGACATAACTCGAGGCACGAAAATAACATCAGTCCAGAGATCAAACGGACAATAGCTCTAGCCAACCGTTGCTTCTTTGGGTTAAGAAGGCAATTGACAAACAAAAACCCTCTTTAGAAAAACCAAGGCATCCCTTTATAAGAGCTTAACCATCCCAGTCCTGTTTTACTGCGCGGAAGCGTGGACTTTATCGAAAGCGGAGGAGGAAACCCTTGGTCGCTTTGAAAAAAATACTCCGACTGATCTTTGGTCCATGCTGTATGCGAAAACAATGTGGAAAAGAACATACAACAACGAGCTGTATGAGCTTTACCGTGACATGGGCATAGCAAGAAGAGTGCGCATCGCGAGTCTACGATAACTGGACCATGTAGAGCGGATGGACCTAAACGCTCCGGCTCGACGTGTTTTCGAAACCACATTGCAGGGAAATCGCGGAAGGAGAAGACTTCGACTTAGGTTGTGCAATCACCTGGAAAAAGACTTCAACGACTTAGAGGGCAAAACTGCCATGTTCTCCCTGAACTGCACTGCCCGCCTAAGTAAGAAAGTAAAACATGTACATGCCAAACAGCGACACAATTGTTTTTCGAGCAACAGCGAGCCATTCACTGAAATAAAACAAATTAATTGCAGTGTTTCTCAAATATTATTATTATTATTATTACTCTTTTTAAATATCGATTTTATAAACATAAGGCGCTTCAATCAGCAAATCGGTTACTCCACCTAAGCTCTCTACGTTACCGTTTTCTTCCAAACATACGTTTGTGTCTCGCTTTATTGAAAATAAGGCTTCAATTACCCATATTATTATATGATTTTAAAAGGTGAGACAAATAAAATTAATACACAGACGCTACATAAAAAGCTGCACGAGAATATAATATATCAAATTTTACTTAAAAGAAAACATTTGTTAAGGTTTTGTTTTGTTACATGGATCACCATTTTGCTTTATTAGTCTTGGACATGTCTGCATACACTTCTTATCTGTGCGATTTTTTATTTTTAAATAGTTTTTACTTTAAAATTATTTTGCAATGTTTTTACGAAACCAAAGAATGTATTTCGATTTTAAATAATTTTTCTTTCTTTTATTTACAATGAGACAAGGAAAATATAGTTTCTTTTTTTCTATTATTTGTTAGAAGCTGCCATATGGTTTGAAGTCAAAACCAAAAACATATAGAATTTTTCTTGTTGTAACGCCAGTTTAGAGGCAATTCGATCATCACTGAGTGAATGTTTGCCAGCCATTATGTTTTTATGCTTAGTCAATGTGAAGTCATTACTTATTTTGTTTAAAATCTAATTGCATTTGATTTTTATAGGTTCGCAATTGTTTGATTTTGATTTAGTTTATTTTTATTTTCATTGTTTTGAACTCTTGAACTTGAATTGTTAAGTTATCTCCTTAATATCTAATGCATAATAAATATTCCTTATGTATAACAACACAAATTTGTTTTGTGAATAGTAGAATAGATTATATAAAACAAAAAAAAAAATAATTAATTTAAGTTAAATTTATAAAATTAGAGTGATTTTGTTTTTAATAATATAGAATATATATATATATGAGTATACATATATTATATACTTGTTTTTGTTTTTCAATAAATAGTAAAGTGTTTAAAAAACATGTTTATCGCTTAAAAGTGCTTGTCATTGGGAGTGTGTAATGATGGTGTGGACCGAAAGGTCTCTTTTCGGGCATCACCATTCCATCGACTACGTCCATTCCACAGTCGGCAGATTCGAGTCTACGGGCTTTCTGTTTTTGCTGGCATCGCATGTACCATGTAAGGCATAAAATTAATACAAATATTAAGGCAAGAGTGGCTCCACTGGCGATGCTGGCCTTTTCCAACATTGCTCTTGGACGGGTTGCTGTATAGAAAGAAAAAAGCAGACTCAGTATTGATGATGATTGTGAAAATGACACTAGCTTACGTAAGTATGAACCATCGATTTCCTTGTATTCGCATCGGGGGCCCATGTATCCAACGGCACACCTGAAAACATACAAAATATGTTAACGTTACTAGTGTTTCCTCTCATAAGCTTTAAAGGACTTGCGCCTCTTTAAATCTAAGTAACATAAAAGAAATAAATAAATAAATAGGGTGGCGTAACAAAGCGGAGAGCCCCGGGAGCGTAGCGCAATAATAATAACAATAATAATAACAATAATAACAATAACAACAACGACAGCCACGATATAGACCGAATATGAATTACGAGAAATGGTTGGGTCCATAAAAGTGTCAGAACTATTACAAAATGACCGTCAAAAGGACTCGTAAATGAAAGCGAGTGAAACTTAATTCCCTGTCCCTGTCAATTAATACGATTGACCAAATTACAGAATTGTATGACTCCCATGATGGAATCCTTATTTTCAGTGAAGTCAACCTGCTTTAGTTCAAATGGACTTCATTAGACCATCAATGTAATCACATTGCTCCTATCCCAGGCTCTGTTTAAGAATGTCTCTTCCTTAAGCGCATGCAAATTCAAGTAAAGTAGGATTTTGAATCCGAGGGGCAGACAGCTAGACCATATTTTTACAACATGTGTTGTACAATCTCACTTTATTCCCCTCAACGGCCAAAAACTTACATCTTCTCATTTTTATAAGATATGAATTGACCGACTTGGTGTTGCAATTTGTCCAATGCGGACAATCTTTTTGAAGAACCGTGAAGGACCGGAAAAGATTCAAGTACTTAAGTCTAATATCATTCAAGCGATCTGTAAGATACAGCTCGAAACCATCGAAATGATTTTGGCAACTTGAAATGGCAGTATGCGTTACTGCAGAGCAAATTTGCAGGGCAAACACACAAAAAATCACACTGAAAAAAAGCTAGAAACTCATTTAACAGTGTGGTGCATAAATCTATATTTTTTCATCTTCCTCTTTCTAGGTTCAAAACTTCTACATCCCCGCGTTGGTATAACCAAAGTCTTTGCACCCTGAGAAATTTTAGTCAGCTTCAATAACCGACTGTCTCAGTTATTTTGATACTTAACTTCACTTTTGCAAACCTATTCCTTATTAACATCTAATTAAAATGCAATGTCTTAGCAACGATCCCAAATCTTAGACACTTGTCAACCATAGTAGAAAACGAATGGGTAAATATCCTACTCCTCCTTTTCTTTCAATGACAAAACATAAATCGGCCCCCTTTCTATCGACAACTTTTTCGCTTCTTTTTTTTTTTTTTTTAATAATCTTTTAAAAATAGATATTTTGTTCCATGCTTACTTTGGGCCATTTCTCTCTCGTATTGTTGATTCCTCTTCTATTGAAAGAAAGTTAAATCAACTCAATGACGAGTGTGTTCTTGTTCCTGATGGCATCCCAGTCATATAATTAAAGATATTCTGTTCCTTACATTCTCAAGAAAGGTTCAAAATTATCGTCACAGTGCCCAACTTTCACATATACCCTACTTTTTCGAAAACGTTTCGTATGAAATTTCAAGCTTTCATTATAAATCTTTCATTTTTCCTGCCCAGCATGGGTTTGTCTGAGACAGGTTAACATTTGTGTCATCTACCCTTTCAGGAATGGAAAAAGAAACGAAGTTTATGTTTCAATGAATTTTAGTGGAGCTTTTGACGAGATCTGCCATACACTCATACTCTTTGAACTGTCCATCCTCGGCTTCGAACCAGTTGTTAATTAGAAAACCGTTTCAAATTTACCATTTTCAATTACTTCAGGTACCCCTTAAGGCTGTCACTTAAGCTATTCTACTTTTCTTTTCATTATCGAGATGAAAGAACTCGAAATGGTCATTGACTATTCTCGTGCTAGCACTATGTATATGCAAACGATACTAAGTTTAACAAAATCAATTCTACAATGGTTTACTCTTCTTATTTGTAAATGGATCTTCGACAACTTTTCTACTCAGTGCTCTAAAAGATGTTTGGAGCTAAGCAGAAGCACTGTCAATTCCTAATCAATCACTTTCTAACGTAAACGCAAATTTTATTCTCGTTTCTATTTTCTTAACAGTCAAACCATTTTAAGTTAGGCGACTCGTCACCTAAGCATCATTTGCTACTCTATTTCATCTTACATATCAGTTTTATTTATAATTCTTAAAACCAGTTCAGAACTCGGCTTCGTGATATTTTTAAACTAGGTAATCTCGAAATACATACAAAATGCCATACAAAATGAAACCTTTGTAGTCATTTGTCGGTGACATTCTTTTACGTCTACATGTTTATAGACAAAACCAAGCAGAACAAATAAAAGCAAGCCGGCGTCCAGATGGTTAACACAAACCATCCTGGAAAGAAAACTAGCTCAACTTCAGATGGAAATGTAGTATAATAGACATCCCATCGAATGCGACACACCAAAGCTCGGTCTGTAACGAACATAACATTAGTGAACTCTCTCATCTTTCGAAGTTTACAACAATGGGAATTGTGTCATGAAACCATTTTAAAGAAAATGTTAAGAAGAAACAAGCCATACAGTCTCCATTTGGAGTGAATAATTTTTTTACATCCCCTCGTAGCCAAAATATTTTATTGTAGCTCATACATGACAAAACTTTTTCCAATAAATTACGAAGAGGTTACGTAAGGAGAGAGAGAACATATTGCAGAAGATTTGTGGTAACATCATGTACTTAAATTCATAGGCCAACTTTATACGAAAACAGTGCAGACAGTCATAGGTGATTGATATAAGCTTTGCGGTTTCCAGTGCAGCAACTCTCTCTCCTAAATGTGCTATTCTCCTCAGTAACCCTAAAATGTTCTACCTGAAATTATTGCCGTTTTATAAAAAAAACGTTTAATTCGCGGATTTGATCATAGACCAACTCCTGCTGACAAGATATCAATGTAATATTTTTAAACAAAGATGCGACAAACAAAGTGGCCTGATTTTGGAATAAGAAACGAATTGTTTTAAGGCAACTAAATTCGTCCTTCAAAAAATTAATCACAAATAAAACAAATCTGCATACAGCTACATTAAAAAGCGAAGCGTCATGTGATATACGCTTTCGCATTTGATAATTGGGCGTACAGAAAACAAAAGAAGAAACGAAACAGAAAATAATATTACGAAACCCCAAATTCATCAGCAAAAATGATTCGATTCGAATCAGCCAACAGCGTCTTATTAAATACAACCAACAAGAAAAAAACGAGTTTTTAAAGGTTGCAATAGACTAAGCTTAAATAAGAGTCAAAATAAAATTTTAACTGACGTTTTAGCAGTAGGAATAAAACTTTCTTATTTCTATTTCTATTCTTCTGGACATCTAATAGAAGACATCCAACGGTCGTATTGAGGACAAATTTGTTATAATATCACCGGGTCTTGAAAAATTTAAACTAAGTTTAAAAAGTTTAGTTATAGAATGTCCTTTTGCATAGTTCCTTAGTTGGTTATGGGTCCAAGTTCGTGTAGACACAATTAGTTGAACCACACTACACGTAAACCAACGAAGCCAGCCATTTGAGTTGTATAAAAATAACTTTCAATTACAAAACAATGCAAACCAACACTTTTTCAACCGAGTCAGTGTTCGATAAACAAAAAAAAAAAAAAACACAGGGCAGTGCGTGGAAAAATGTTTTGTTAAACCCCTTGGACTTTATTCTCGGAAATATTTCTCCAAGTTGTTTTTAAGACAGATAAATATAAATTCCTGCAGAGATAACTTATTTTTGAGTGGGTAATTCCCACTGGCAGGTATGTACATTTAAAAAAAAATAAACAAACAAGGCCTAGATAACAACACCTTCGATAAGATTTGGTTAATTAATGTTGATGATATTTTTAAGTCAACAAATTAAGTGCAATTATGATTACAGTAACAATAATAATAAAGTTTGTCAAACAAAACTGAAACAATGTCTCCATGACTTCAATAAAATTAATAACCCCATGTTGTTTTCTTGTTGTTGGTTTTGTTTTCGAATGATTTGCATCCACTTGAATGGGTTACCTAAGCCGTAAAAATAAAAAAATTTATAGATAAATTATTTTCCTGATAATAAAATCCAAGATAGTTGAGAACTTTTCACTCAAGAACATGTTGTGCATAACTTACCTACTAAATCAACTTATGGGTCCCATGCTGAAAGAGCAATTTCTGCCATAAAGCGGTCAAATGTTTTCAACAGTTTTCAGGGATTGAAAGTGCTGATCTCGCTTAAAAAAAATATGGCCTGCAAAACTGGTTCAGGGACGGGTGAGAATATCCCTCCAGCGCAGCGCTTTCCTGCTTTTCATAGTAGGCGACTAAAGAAGAAGTCAAAGAACTCAAAGAAATAGGGCTGAAGTTTTGAATCAGAAGAAGGCTCGAAGTACTGGAAACAAGGGCCGTTTTTTTTTTTTTTGATATAAAGACAAAAACCTAAAATATGTTCCACTATGGAAAGGGATCAGAGAAAAAAACAGAATTAGTCTCATCCTTGCGGAAGAGGTACTGAGCAGTCTAGCGTGTAATGTGATTCCAAGATGTGGAATATTGTCAATATTTTCCAAATTGGATGTAGGTATGTGGAAAAAGATTTTGGCTGCAATTTCACAACCTACTTGAGGATATACCAAAAGAAAAACTTTAGTTTTTTGTAATGATTAATACGAATATGTAGAAAAGAGAAACCAGATTTATGAAGACTGCCATGAAGGTATGGGTTATGAATTATGATACAAGGAACCCTCTTGGCTAAGATATCCAAGGGATGTGGATGGGCGTTGTACTATTCGATAAGGCTCTGATTGGTGCTAACTTGGCGGTGCCCAGATGCTGTAACTTATAGTACACGTCAACTGTGCTTACTATACCTCCAAGCGGTATCCACTGGGACCTGGGATGCTCCGTCCAGAGCTGACCTGCTAAACTAGTAAGTGCGAGTGTTGAGATAAGGGAATCCGGAACAAAGAATTGTGATCGATCAACACTATAATTGCTCTGCGAACAATGACTGACTGCACGAATCTCAGTGGTCTACGAGAGCTTTCGTGTAAATGTCCCAGCGGATGAATTCGAAGGACAGAATCAACGGTGGACTTCAGCAGCCATAAAAGCAGAAACCCCTGAAAGAGCTACTCCAACATATCTGGTTTAAAGGTCTTTTGGGGTCTTTCAATACTAGGACAGGGTATTGAAGTAGAGATGGTGGCGGACGAGCTCCTGGTGAGCCAACGGCAGCACTCACACCCCTGCAGCAGGGTACTGACTCTGGATACTCCAGCCCTTTGTGTCCGAAGGGATCCAAAAGGACCTGGCCCTCCAGGTTGGGGGTTGTGCGTAGGGTTAACTACCCAACCACGTAAAAAAGATATAGTTCCGAAACAATCAACAGCCTCGGATAACGATAATGATTTCAAAGTTGACGACCCATGCAAACGAAAAAAGGACAACGACCTCCGGATCTGCACCTGGAACGTAAGATCTCTTAACGGAGAAGGTGCAGCTGGAGAATTAGCGGACGCCCTGGACTGCTGCAAAGCAGACATAACCGCCATCCAAGAAGTGCGATGGAATGGACCGGGCATAAAGAAGATGAAAAACTGTGACATATACTATGGCGACTGCTACAGACAACAGAAAAAGCGTTTATTTGGGTGCGGATTTGTCGTTAGAGGTAGACTCAGGGATAAGGTGATTAGCCAAAATCCAGTCAATGAGCGTATAATGACCATCCGCATCAGGCCTAAATTCGCCAACATTAGCCTTATATGCGCCCACGCCCCCACAGAAGAGAAAGACGACGATTCCAAAGACTGTTTCTACGAGCTCCTCGAAGAAACATATGAGCAATGCCCTAGATACGACGTGAAAATCGTTCTTGGCGATTTCAACGCAAAACTAGGGAAGGAGGACATCTTTGGAAACACAATCGGTAAGCATAGCCTCCATGACAAAACCTCCGAAAACGGATTGAGGCTTATCGATTTTGCTGCGGGGCTAAATCTTGTTGTAAGTAGTACACGCTTCCCGCATCTCAAAATTCATAAAGGCACATGGCGGTCCCCAGATCAATTAACCGTCAACCAAATTGACCATGTTGCGATCGACGCAAGGCACTCTTCCAGTGTGCTAGATGTCCGAACTTTCCGAGGGGCCAACTTTGACTCGGACCACTACCTTGTTGTAGCCAAGGTACGAATGAGGATATCTTGTTCACGACCAGCACGAACTAACGCTGTGAAGAGATATGACGTCGGAAAGCTACAATCGCAAGAGATTGCTAATGCCTTTTCCAATCGAGTGTCCCTTCAATTATCCTTGAATCCCGTGCCGCCAGCATTAAACATCGAAGACCAGTGGCAGCAATGCCAAGAAGCCATCAGAACCGCTGCCTCTGAGGTTCTGGGTTTCACTCGGCCACCAAAACGAAACCCATGGTTCGATGAAGAATGTAGGCAGGCAAATGCAGCCAAGCAAAGAGCACGACAAATGCTTTTGCAAACACGAACGAGGGCTGCTCACGATCGGTATAACGAGATTTACAAGGAGAGAAGAAGGGAAGAACACCGACTTCTCAAAAAGAAAAAGAAGCAGCATGAGAAGCGCTCGTTTGAGGAAATAGAGAGGTGCCATGACAGGAACGAGACTCGGAAGTTTTACCAAAAGGTAAAAAGATCCTGCCAGGGTGGCAAACCCCGAACTCAAGCCTGTAAAGACCAGCAGGGAAACATAGTTGTAGAGTCACAGTCGCTACTGAGGATCTGGAAAGATCATTTCTGCAGACTGCTTAACGGCGATGAGGACACAAATTCCGCTGTCAGGCAGATTGCCCCATTCAGCCTGGACGATGATCAAGAATGCCGTCCTCCCGACCTAGAAGAAGTTAAGCTTGCTATATGCAAACTTAAATCAAATAAGACTGCAGGTGCAGATGGCCTTGATGCCGAACTTTTCAAGGCAGCTGGAGATCAGTTGGAAAGGAGCTTGCACCAGCTGATCTGCATGATATGGTCGAAAGAAAGCATGCCCGATGAATGGAACCTCAGTATCGTATGCCCGATCCTAAAGAAAGGAGACCCTCACAACTGCGCCAATTATAGAGGGATAAGCCTCCTTAACGTCGCTTATAAGATCTTGTCTGCTGTAATATGTGAACGTCTGAAACCCCACGTCAACAACTTGATAGGTCCTTATCAATGTGGTTTTAGACCGGAGAAGTCCACAATAGACCAAATTTTCACATTACGGCAGGTCTTGGAAAAAACCCGAGAACATAATATCGATATTCACCACCTCTTTATCGATTTCAAGGCCGCGTATGACAGTATCTACAGAGACGAGCTGTACAGAGCCATGTCTAGTTTCGGCATCCCTGCAAAGCTCGTACGACTATGCAGGATGACTTTGGAGAATTCACGCTGCTCCGTCAAGGTCGGTAAAGAACTCACCGAGACCTTCAATGTCGAAAAAGGTTTTAGGCAAGGCGATAAACTGTCATGCGATTTCTTCAACATCATACTTGAACAGATTGTAAGAAACTCAAACGTCAACACCAGAGGAACAATGTTTCAAAAATCTGTGCAATTGCTCGCATATGCAGACGAAGAAAAAAGCGTGATGTCATAGGTGCTTTTGCGAGTATTGAAACAGAAGCGGCAAAAATGGGTTTGATGGTTAATGAGGGCAAAACAAAGTATATGCTGTCATCAAACAAGGACACAGAACATCGACGAATTGGACAAAACGTCACAATAGACAGACATAACTTCGAGGTAGTACAGGACTTCGTCTACCTAGGATCCGCTGTAGACACGGACAACAACATCAGTGCGGAGATCAAACGGAGAATAACTCTTGCCAACCGTTGCTTCTTTGGGTTAAGAAGGCAATTGAGAAACAAAACCCTCTCCAGAAAAACCAAGGTAACCTTATATAAGACCTTAATCATCCCAGTCCTGCTTTACGGTGCGGAAGCATGGACCTTATCGAAAGCGGATGAGGAAACCCTTGGTCGTTTCGAAAGAAAAATTCTCCGAATGATCTTTGGTCCCGTATGCGAAGGCAATGTGTGGAGAAGAAGATACAACAACGAGCTGTATGAGCTGTACCGCGACATGGGCATAGCCAGAAGAGTACGCATCGCGAGGCTACGATGGTTGGGCCATGTTGAGCGGATGGACCCAAACGCTCCGGCTCGTCGGGTGTTCGAAAGCACATTGCAGGGAAATCGCGGAAGGGGAAGACCTCGTTTTAGGTGGCGCAATCAAGTGGAGGATGACCTCAACCGACTTGGAGTGCGAAACTGGAGAGAGCTCGCCCAAAATAGAAGTCGTTATCGAAGGATGTTGGTTGAGGCCCAGGTTCACCCCGAACTGTAATGCCCACCTAAGTAAGTAAGTAAGTAAAGTGCAAAACAAACCATCATATAGTTTCAAGTACCGAGTTTATCAAATAAAATCGATGCCTTATCAATTACAGCAGTGGTGGAAATTAAACCCAGATTGATTAGCATTGAGTAACCAAATTTATGAAATCTCGGGTGAAAGGCTGCAAACTTATACTGGGAGAGGTAGTCGGGCAGCATCACATTGCAGAAAGAATTCGTATGGAGGCGGCGCAGAAATTAAACAAACAAGGGCAACTAGGAGAACCCAGTTATAAAGTTTGGAAGAAACAAAAAGCTTGCGATACATACGCAAAGTTATATGTGCAACATCATTAACACAGTCCGAAACACTACTACACTAAAGTATTTGCAAATATCACAAACATTGCTCTAAGATGATTGCTTGGATTTCAAACGGACAAAACCAACAAACTAAAGAAACATGGTGATTAAATAATGAAGCTATAGCAGCTATAAGTGAAGAAACCATGGTCAAAGCGTTAATTAAAAAAGCTGAAAAGGCTCACTTCGAAATGGAATACAGAAGCTAAGAGGAGTTCGTTGTAAGAAGTTTTTGCTAATATAAACTAAGTGATTCAAGTTATACGACAAAAGAATGTGAATAAGTTAGCGATAATCTTCTAAATAGCTACACACAGAATCAAAGAAAGTGAAATAAACTGGAGATCTGTACGCCAAATTTTGTTAACGTTGCTGTTGAGAGAAACCTTCTGGTGATTGACGGCAAAACTCTGTACAGGTGAGAGGTGACGACAGTATTATAATGGTTTTTTCGGCAGAACCTAACTTAACGAAAATATTTGACATCGTAGTTGATGATAGGTTGATTTCTTTGATTTTTTGCTCACTATCGTTCTAGTACTACCGTCAATTCACCTTTTTATTGACATGGAACCAAGCCTAGCAATACACCGTCTCTTTAATTATCATCAAGAACATGACATTTCGAATTCAAGCCCGAAAGGAAGGATACGCTTCGAAAAATTTACAGCTTAAGACTTTAATATGTGATTGGATGTTGCTATTCTTATGTACAACTTTAAACTCAACTTCTCCACAGCTATCTCTTCTAAGGAATACTGGGATAACACAAAATCCCACCATTTAAGGCAAAATTTGGTTTGGTACATTGACTCAACAACTCAAAAATGGAAACTGGCACAGATTCCGGCGTTTTCAGCGACTCACTCAGTAAGTCTGGAATATAGACAAGATACTATCAATCTGCGCCCTGAGCTCACCATCACCAATCATAAGACCCAAACTAGTCCAGGATAACACCCAAACTAGTCTTTCCGAACTAGCACAAAAGAGCAAAGATTGTAACGATAATGAAGACATTAGCAAAATATGGTGACTCTAAACCATTCGTCGGTCCTGAACCATTCTGTGGTGTAAATAAAAACTAATTCAAATATACAGCCCAGAGTATATTACTGGAAGACTCCGCTTGTCAAACCTGTACAACATTTTTTATGCCAGAATATACTAAAAAAAAAACTCATCAACATTTCTATTGAACCTTAAAAGTAAAATCCTCAAAATATAGACCAGACTATTGTCACTCTCTACACCAAATGAGATTGTCAGTAGACCTTATCTACACACTAAAGAAATATCTCTGCATATCATAACAGAATTTCCAACACTCCTCCATCTTAGGGACCAGTTATAGCGATCAGGAAAACGAATCAGGAAAAATTTTCAAATGGAATAATAACTATGTTTTCGTTACAATTGAATAACAAATGTTATACCAATCAATAGTAAACAGCCCAGAGAATTTTTTCTGTCAAGAAAATGTGAAATTGAACAAATACTTTGCCGTAAAATTGTATTTTTCTATTTTCCTGATGGAATTGGAACAGGAAAATAGAAAAATACAAATTAAACAGAAAATATTTGTTCTATTATATCTTTTTTGGGCACAAAAAATTCTTTGAGTGATTTGCCATCGATTGGTATAACATTTGTTATTCAATTGCAACGAAAACATAGTTATTATTCCATTTGAAAATTTTTCCTGATTCGTTTTCCTGATCGCTATAACTGGCCCCTTAGAAAGCGAATGCTTGATTACGAGAGAGATCATCCCCCTGGATAAACTCAAACTCATCCACCAACAGAGAGTCATTAACTTCTGGTTCGATTCTAGAGCAAAATAACTGCTCTGAAACTATCCATGGGTTTGCACAGTTGTTTTCAACCAGGCATTGCAGTAAACTCAACCCACCATACATTCTAATCTAATCTAATGAGTTAGTTGATGTCAGTAAAGATAATAACAAAAATAATAATCTATCTATATATATAAAAATGAATTGCTGTTCGTTAGTCTGGCTAAAACTCGAAAACGGCTGAGCGGATTTATCTTATCTTGATCTTAAAATGTTCGTGTAGGTCTAGGGAAGGTTTAAAAGATTTTATTTCATCCCTATAATCCCACGCAAACAGAAACAGGAACGGGAAAGGGAACCTCAAAGTTATTTGACAGATTCCAAAAGTTCTTTCAACTCTAGGATGTTACATTATCCCTCAGTGACATAGATCTATATTTCATTCACATATTTCTACGAGAACGAAAAATTCCCTCAGGAACGGGGCCGGAAATGGAAACTTAAAAACTATTGGACAGATTTCAAAAACTCTTTCATCACTGGGTACCACATAATCCCTCAGTTACTTATTATTTCATGTCTATAACCCCACGGGAACAGAAAAAGGAACGAGAACGGGAACCTTAAAGTTAATTAACAGATTTCAAAAACTCTTTCAACTCTAGGATGTTACATTATCCCTCAGTGACTTATATTTGATTCACATATTTCTACGGGAACGGAAGATTCCCTCAGGAACAGAGAACGGGAACTTTAAAGTCATTTGACCGATTTCAAAAAATGTTTTAACTCTAGGATGTTACATTATCCCTCCAAAACGGGGTTTTAAATAGAAACTTAGAAACAACTGGGCAGATTTAAAAAATTCTTTCGGCACTATGATGCCACATAATGCCTCAGTAACTTAGCGTAGAATTCATGCCTAAAATCCCACGGAAACAGAAACAGGAATGAGCACGGGAGCCTTAAAACTACAGACCCGAGCAACGCCAGGCGGCTCAGCTAATTAAATAACAAATAGTAAGATTATTGGATTGTTTGTTTTTAAGAACTCTTTTGACTTTCGCCTGGTAAGAAGAAAGATTGAAACTGTTTTCAGTTAAAAGTGTTACTTTTACAATAATCCAAACTATTTTTTCATATGAACACATTGAACACTATTTACATTCGCAAAACAAAACGAATTGATTTAAAGTGATACTATAAACTTTGACATAAGCAATGATAGCGTCTTCTAGGCCTATGGTAGGGATAAGGATCTCGAAGGGATATAGGGTTCGAAATGAAGTCGAAGTTCTTTAGTTATTATGTAGTCAGGAAGAAATGAGTAAAGTAATAAAGGCTCGAATAAAATTTTATTTTTGGCTCAGACCCAATAAAAGTATTGTAAAATCGCTTGGTGGTCTCTGTGACCATGTTGAACGGTGCAGATGCTGACACTTTGATGTACTCAACAAGTGTCACGAGCTTCGGCAACGGGACGGGAACAACAACATTAGCGGGAACATGGAAAATATTGAGCCAATTCCCAAAAATTTTTCAATGTTTGAATGCTTCATTGCTCCTGAGTATTGAATTGACAATATTTCCTTCCCATATTCTTTCCGGAACGGAAACGGTAATGGCGAAATAACCAAGAAACTGGAAAGTACTTAAGCGATTACAAAAATTCTTTCACTGTTAGAATGCTTCATTGTCCCTGAGAATATATTTCATCACCATTCTCCCACAGGAACGGGAACGGAAATCCACAAAAAAAAAAACACTCTACCGAGTTCAATGCGTATTTCAATTTTACAGTACTGGGCCGATTCCAAAAACTATGTCATCGTTAGAGTGCTTAACTGTTCCTAATAACATAAACTATATTTCATCCCCATTCTCCCACTAAAATGGAAACTTGGAAACTACTTAACTAAACTTACTTACTTCAATTAACGTAGGGCCTGAGCTACGCCAGGCGGGTCAGCTAGTAATATAATAAATTTTTTTTTAAATTTTTTTTTTTAATTACTGTTCTTGAAAAGTTTGACGGTAGACAAAGAATAATGCTTTTTGAAAATGGTGAATTCTAATTATTTGCTTTATAGTTACTGGTAAATCGTTCCAAAGTTTAGTGACATAAACAAAAACGAGTCTTGATGAGTTTAAATATCGACAATAGAGTGTGATCAAATTTAAAGTTCGAGAAGAATGCGCGAAGCGGAGTTTATCAAAAAGATATGTTGGCATTTTCTTATGAATTATCTTATGCAGAAAAATCAAACATTTTGAATCAAGGTACTGAGTAAAAGTGCATCCAAGAACCTTCTAATGATACTGAGAAACATGGTCAAACCTACGCAAACCATAAACATACCTTACCATGTCATTAAAAGCATCAAGTAACTTGTGCCGACAATGAGAGTCAGCCCAGCAATAAACTACTGCAAAATAATCAATGATGGGTAGTAACAAAGATTTGATTAATCTCAACTTTGTGTTTACCGGAGTAATGTTGGAAAAGGTGCTGAGTTTCTGAAGGCCACCGTAAATCCGACCTATACTGATGTTAACATTGTCATTAGCTGAAAGAGATCGGTTTATTTTAAAACCAAGGCTAGTGATAGTATCTACAAATTTTTGTTGGAAACCTGATATCTGCGATTATTATTATTATCTGCGATTTGGAAGGATTAAGAGTTAAACCATTGCACAAAGACCAATTGTGGATAAAAGATAGATCTTCATTAATTCTGCAGATAAGATCTTCCAATAGGTTAAATGGTCGAGACAAATATATTTGTACATCATCTGCGTAAAGGTGCAACTTGACATTTTGACACAACTGAGGAAGGTCATTGATAAACATACAAAATAAAATGGGGCCCAAAATTGAACCCTGCGGAACACCAGCAAGTAACACTTTGGACGCTGAGAACTCTTTCCCAACTTGAACTTTTTGACTACGTTGATGCAAGTAATTTTCAATCAAACATACTGACCTTCGACTAAACCGACTTTTCGACTTTTGACATAGAATTTTGTGATTGACTCTGTCAAAAGCCTTGGAAAAATCGAGTAAACATAAGATCGTTAGTTCCTCTTGGTCAAAATTAATTCTTATATCATCAAGCGCCTTGACAATTGCTGTGGAGCAGCTATGATTTGCACGGAAACCCGATTGCAATGGTGATAATAAGTTATATTGGCTAAGGTGGTTAGATATCTGATTGGCTATAATTTTTTCGAAAACCTTAGACAAACAAGGCAGGATACTTATTGGCCAGCACTCGTAAAAAATAATATCAAGATACCTAGAAGCCGTCACGTTAAAAACAACAGTAATGTTATGTTCCAAGCAGAGATCTACAGAAATCCGTTCAAAGGATGATATTATCTTGCTACTTTAGAAGTCCGACACGAAGAAAGAAAAAAAAGGCGGATCAAAACACCCTTGGAGCCGACACGATGAATGCACAAATATCAGCATTTCGTTAGCTTCAAAAGTGGAGCAATCCAAAGCACGGAAACTTGCCACGTTTGCTGAGGTCAACGCAGTGCACCCCACAGGCGGATAACTAGTACGAAGCATATAAGTAAAATAAATGGTGATCAATTCGAGATTACATTACCCGTAGGGTCGAAAGTAGAAAAAATAGAGTTTGAAGTAAACTTGCTTAATCAATCCGCAATCAGAATACAAAGTTTTCTCGCTTTAAAATCAAGTCGCTATGAATTTGCCAACTAGCAAATGACTGATTTTGTTTTACTTTAAATTAAGACTTAATTGTTTTAGAAAACCCAACCAAATGCGATCCCTAGTAAGGAAACAATCCATCCATGGAACATAAGTTGTATCATCTGGAAACTCTGTGCAAACTGGAGAAGATCACTAAACCGTTATAAACGTTAGCGGAACATTTTCAACTCATCACAAATGATCGTCATACATTTAAATCATTCCTAACACCCGGCTAAGTTTTATGATTGCGACTATGATCTTATCAATATTCGTTGCAGTTAGTTGCATCTTAAAGTGATTAACGAAATCAAGATAAAGCCCATTATTCCACATTCATTAACATGAAAAACTCATTTTGTAAAAATAAATAAGAAAAAAAAGAAGATGAAAATAAAATAAAAACAACCGACCAAATCAAAGTAACAAAGTGAATGGAGTTCATTTGAAAACAGAATTGTTGCAAGTGTTGATTTTGTGTTCAACAAACATTTCATTTCGTTCACGCTTCGCTCACATTCGATTTCGGTATCAGATGTGATAAAACTGTTGATATAGTGTGACTATGGTTGCTGTTAAGCCTAAATAATTTCGAAAGTTGGTGATTTCACTTGAAGAAGACGAACATTTTAACACAAGGTCGATTGGGAATCTTTTTGTTCAGTGAAAAGTAAACTTAGTTTGAAATTGTTTAGAAATTCTATATCTTTCGTTATCACTTCACTGTAATAAATAACTTACTCGCAATTGTATAGAATTTCGTCACCGATTTTAACAGAAAAACACGTTGCGGAATTAAGGCAATACCAAGCTGCATAGTTGGGTGGGCATGAGTATGTGTGGAATGTGATGTTTGGTCGAGGCGTAGGACTTGGCGGTGGTGGCCTAGGCTTTGGTACAGTACGGCTGGAGCAGGCTTCTGAAAGAAATAACAAATTGTTTACTTTCAACATTCTGGACAAATAAATCAAAGAAAATTACCTGACGTGGGAAATAATGATATAATGACTAATAGAACTATTGCTTCGAGATGTATCCCCGGACACCGTCGTCGCCCTGAAATAAATTTAAAAAAAACGTTCTTATTAAAAAAATATCTCTAAATAGACTTGATACGAAAGAAAAAAAGTTAAATATTTTTTTTGCAGAATGTGTACGATTGAAAACACTGATGCGCAGCATTAGAGTAAGAGGAGATATCCATCCGTACATAAAGTTTTGAGCCTTGGTCGGAGAATCGACGATCTCGAGATAAGAACTTGGACGGCTACTATGGAACACTTCCCTTTGCATGTTAGGAAATTGAGCAGCAGTTAGTAGAATGATACCGCCCACATTAAGGGACTCTAAGGTGCAGCAGATAAGTGGAAGGCTTCTGAATCTGAATCGGTATTAACTGCAAAACCTAACGCGGGACAAGAAGAGTTTCGGTCGATGAAAGAATACTGGCAGCCGTCGAAATCGATCCTTCCGTCAAAACTTGATTCTACAGTTTAATGTTTCCCAACAAAAAAATTCCAGAATACTGCGTGGCGAAAATATACACCTGTGCAAGAACTGTTTTGGTATGAATTTGAAATGAGGCTTTATGACAGCAAGTTTATAAACAAAATTCTTGACAGACGAATTTCAATTCACAGGGGAGGCATTACGAGTTTCCATAATCCACATACACGGTCTTCGAGCAATCCACCATCAAAACGACCAAGTTGGTTTCATCTCAGATTTTTCGTCAATGTGTAGGCAGGTGTAGTTGGAAATAAATTAATCGGGCCTTTAAAATTACCACCCCGACTTAGTTCGAGAGTTTTTACAAAATAATCTACCAGACCTATGGGAGGATGTTCCACTGCTTTAGCTAGTTTACATATTTTATAATTTTTCCAACAAGATGGTGCTCCAGCCCACTATGGTCGTGAAATTATGGATTGGTGGTTGGATGAAAAATGCGGTGGTCGATTAATATACAGAAATGGACCAAGACCTGATGGTCTCAACTAGTCGGAATATCTAATTAGGTTAGGTTAGGTAGAAGTGGCTGTCAGCCAATGAGTACATTGCCTGACACACTTAGGCCGCAAAGGCCCATTGTGATAACACAGAGATCAGCAAGTTAATCACCTACTGATCTCAGACAACCGATGTAAGATTAACGAGTTGATCACTTATTAATCTTCCATTACGAAACTAGCCGGTTAATCACCTGCTAGTCGAACCACGCGGAACTTTTAATGTATTTCGAAAGACTTTTAGGGTCTATGTAAGCTAAGTCGCTAGTATCATCGACGAAGAATTCACCGAGATGAGTTTTCCTCCTATGAAGTAGTGCAGGGCATGAGCAAAGAAGGTGTTGAACGGTTTCTTCCTCCTCCTCGTCCATGCAGCTTCTGCAGAAATCATTGGAAAGCACACCAAGTCTTTTGGCGTGTCTCTCTATTAGACAGTGTCCCGTAAGAATAGCTATGGTAGAACCTAGATACAGGCGGTTCAGGGCTAACAAACTCTTCGATCGTTTTACTCTCAGTCCATCTAGTGTTTGTTATCCTCGAAGCGTCTTATCTAAGTAGGAGTTTACATGTAGCGATAGGTACACCTATGTTGTTCCATTCTGAGCGTAAGTAAGTGGTCTTCCCTTTTTAGCTAGTTCGTCTGCCATACGGTTGCCTGGTATGTCCCTGTGCCCTGGCACCCATGAAAGGTGAATGTTAAACTGATTTGACATCTCTCTCAGAGACATCTGACAATTTTGGACCGTGGTGGATTTTGTAGAGACAGAGGCAAGAGATTTAAGGGCAGCTTGGCAGTCCGAGAAGATTCGAATATCCGTGGAGGATATAACGTTTTCTTTGAGCCAAGAACTCCTTAACCGCCAGAATTTCCACACGACAATGATCGGGTAGGCAGAAGAAAAGACTGAGATTCAGTTTTTCTGAGTAGTGGGAAACCTTCACTGGTTTTTGAACCATCGGTGTAGAAGTGTATTGCTTCATTTTCCACAAGAGTGCCATTTTCCCAAGCTTCTCTTGAAGGTATGGTTACTTGGAAATTGTTGTCAAACACCAGCTTGGGGGTGGTGTAGTCAGATCGATTCGGTAAGAATCTAAGAATATCTAGAATGGTAGTCTGGCCGATTTGATTATTGGTCCACTGTGATGTAGCTCTGAGTCGGGTAGCTGAGATAGCTGCGACTTGTTTGCTGAAGATATCTAGGGGTGTGAGATCTAGTAGTACATTGAGGGCGTCCGATGGGGTTGTCCTCAGTGCGCCACTAATACACAGACTAGGAATATCTAATTAGAATTGTCACAATCGAGCATTGACAACTCAAACCGGGGCATCTCAGCTCAATGAAGACTTTGGACGACCACATCATCACGCAGAACAAGGTAGCTTTTTCTGTCTACGCTGACACTGGATCAACCTACCCCAAATGCTAAAAGCAGCCCTACCCATAATCAAAATAAAACCATTACTGAAAACCAGGAATGCGCACCCTGAGGACAATTTTCTAAAATTTCTATCTTTTCGACAATTTATTTAATGTAAATGTTGACAAAACCTTCATCTTAAGACACTGTAAATATATGGTTGGCGAGCATCGCGCTAACAAATGTAAATTTCTCACATTATCTTACTTTGTTGATAGCCAAGTTGTAAATATTGCTCACATTGAAACAAGTTTGATTTTTGGGGTTGGTTTTGTTTCGTCACATAACTGACGTTTCTCCCACATGCAACTATGACTCTTTGCACTAATCTACCGAAATGTATAAGTTAAAATTCATAACCAAACACATAACTAACCCCATTCCAATTTCAAATACGGCAAAAGTAATTAAAA
Source organism: Melanostoma mellinum (assembly GCA_914767635.1). Taxonomy (NCBI): domain Eukaryota; kingdom Metazoa; phylum Arthropoda; class Insecta; order Diptera; family Syrphidae; genus Melanostoma; species Melanostoma mellinum. The sequence continues at coordinate 55,586,372 of OU612059.1, read as the reverse complement.
TAGTTTATTGAGGAAAAGTATAATAAAATGTTTCATTTTGAGTACACTTAAAGCATTTCCACACGCAGCCACATTATTAGTGGATGTAGATATAAATTTAAACGAAATCAAACTGATTACAATAAAGCAAAAGAACTCTGATAAGAAACCCCTTAATTGGGGTGAATGTAACTTAAATAATTTCAATTAACTAAATAGAATCATTAATAATTACAACTAACGAACTTCATTAGACCTGAATAGCGTGGACAAACAGCGTTAACGTTTACTTCATTCTAATTTTTGATCGATTGTATGTTGGAGAAACTGTATCCGTTACATTTTAATGACTAATTTTCGTGTTAATTTTCTAGACATTCGGATGCAAATGATATTCGTGAGAGAATACAAAGTGGCTTTCCAAAGCTCTTGGGGAGAAGTTTATGAGTTTTATTTTGACTTTTGTGAGCAATATAATCGCAGAAATGAAGGATAACACCTGAAACTAGGTACCTAAGTTTTGAGGCAATTTTCTAAATGGATTTTTTTATGTTCTATTGCGACTATTCAACCAGAGGTGAATGAATGAGTTGAGAAGTCTGAAAAAAGCTATATCTAGATGGTTCGAGTAGATAAGAAAATACAAAACTATCGCATATCAGGGAAATAAATTAGGTTTCATTTAAGGCAAATCCCATCGTCCTATCTTCGCAAAACCTTTGATTCGCCAGATGTTGTGAGCGAGCCACAATTTTTAGAAATATGTCAGCGGAATTCGTCTTATCGCTCGAGAGCGGAACACACTTTTGGGACTCGTCTATTTTTTATAGCTTTAAAAAGTGCCAGGCCATGTGGCAATAACCCAAGGGTTTGTAAGTGGCCCTCTTCTGCTGCAAACTCTGAAGAAAGACAAACATATGATGGATTTGGATAAATATTCTGAATTTAAATATAAAGTGTGCGCCTTTTAAAAATGCATTCATTAGAACAAAACTGAATTTTTTGCATTTATAATGGCTATATTAGCAAGAGCAAATATTACCTTTAATAATGGAACACAAGTGGCTGCCCCAACTGGCTACCGTCTTGTGGTTTCGTTCTTTCACTCCAACGCAAAGCTTTTTTGATGTCTTCGGGTTGTAGCTCACGGGTTACTTTAATGACTGACATTAGCCCTTAGAGCTTGAATCGTTCTCGAATTGTTGGCAAAACATCGATATTTCTCGATTACTCACAAAACATCGCAGCTCCAAGGTGATCAATTGACATTTGATTGGCATTTAGGCCAAACGTTCTTTTCAAAAACGCACTGTTTGGACTACACAATACTCACTTTTGAAATATGTCCTAAAGTTTTTCAAACGCAAAACCACTCATGCTTATTTTTAGACTCTATTTCAATAAAAAGTTAGTCGAATTAAAAAAAAATGCATTTTGAGATTCGACCGTTTCGAAAGTTAACCCGAAACAATCGAATCTCAAAATGAAATTTTTTCTAATTTGACTTAAATTCTATCGACATCGAATCTCAAAATAAACGTTCCGTTCCATGGTGGTATAATACTGACTTCCTGCCCAGATTTTGAACCGAAAACAGCTCTCAGTGTCAAAATAACCTATGATTCAGAATGAAAACAACAAACCACTGCAGGCCAACCCTGTATGTTGTCCGCGGGTTGAATCAAATCTTTAGCTTCCTTCCTCTTCCCTTGGGAAGTACAAAGACTTTATTGTTTTTCTTTTCCCGTAGGGAAGCTATAATTTCCTTAGAAAATATATGCATATATATATATATGTTACAGTCATAGTGATTAAATAGCTATTATACATAATGACTGGTCATTATATATAATGGCCAAATTCACTAGACAAAGTAATAAATTAATCACTTTGTCTAGACATTATTCATAATAACTTGTCAAAGTTAGTCAAAGTAATAAATACGGTCTAGCCGACTTGTTACCCCTCCCTCTCTTCATCCCGCTACCGCGTTCCGTATGCAACAGCTTTCCGCATGGACCGCTTCGCGGGGCTCATTATTTTAACCCTTTTTTCCGCAGGGTTAAGCTGCTCATGCTAAATATGAAATTAGCAATTAATTTCCGTATGCAACAGCTTTCCGCATTTATTTTATAATTTAATTTTTTAAATAATCTTTGTGATTAGTTAAGGCAAATTCAAATATAATTTTATAATTTTAAACGCATACCTACGTGTTTTATTACATTATCCAAGTTATCGAAGATATTATATATAATAGCTAGTTAATGTGATTAATTTTGTGTCCATTATCACTTTAACCAAACTGAGTAGATATTATGCATAATGGCTAGCTATTATACATAATATCCAGATTTATTACTTTGGCTGTAACATATATATTAAATTCCTTATTTTAGTTAGCATTTTAGTTTTTCGTTTGAAGGGTCAGACGTCTACTTCTTATGCCTCGTGTATGCTAATAAAAAATGGCGAAGGATTTTCCAATAACCGTTTGGGTTTAAAACGTCATTCTTATGTGCTGCCAAGTTGACTGTATGAAAGCCAAATACGGTATTCCTGAACTAAAACAAGCCGCCTGTTCTTACACCCAACATCACAAAGGTTTCGTACACAGATGATTGTATAATTCATAACCACTTCAACAGCGCATTTTTCTCAACCATACCTTATTAGGAATGAAGAGATCTACAAATTGTTGCCGATTCCGAACGGCTACTTGACACAGAGCATGGCAGGGAGTCCCGGTGCCTAGCGCATTTCTCTCAATCACATTTGTGTTGTGAGGGAAAGAAAGGGATTTATAATGTTTTTTCCTATTCCGAACGACTAGTCGAAAAAGCGCTTTTCATGACATGAAATGACATCTGGTAATCATAAATATTTTGTTTGCGTTATGGCCGGAATTTGTAAAATTAAATAGCTTAGCTTGTGGTACCTGCAGTGTAATGTTTAGAAAGTTCAATTATTTCACCGGGTGTTAGTTTTTGTAACAAGCAAGTTTTCCGACAGTAATACTGCCATCGAAAATGTTTTCTCACCTGGTTTTGAATTGTTTGTTACTTCGACACAGACAGCTCTCTCCCGTTCAAACAAAAAGTCAATGTCATACCTCCGCGGAACGAAATAAATAGGGTGGCGCAACTGAGCGAGGAGCCTCAGGGCATTTCTTATAAGCATGCCTTGTGAGGGAATGGATGGGACCTACAAATTTTCTGCCGATTCCGAACGGCTTAACGAGAAAGCGCTTTCATGGCAATGAATTTACTACCCATGGAAAAACATATTTGTCTCTGTTGCCATTCGAACCACGAACCGCTGGGTTAGCAGCCACGGCTACCACAAATGACCAGTTTACATTTGGTACGTACTACAAAGCACAAAGGATAGTATGCACATTTATGTTAATGGTTGAATTCAAGAAGTAAGAAATTGTCAAAAAAATTAAGTGTTTCTCCAAATGCCGCAACGATGTGACTTGTGATGTTCGAAGAGAATCGTGCTATACGCATTTTATACACATAAACTTTGGTAAGTCAAAAAGACGGTTTAACAATCTAATGGACCGGAGGGTACCAGTCAGTGGCGCAACAATCGCTTTTATATATTTATACAGTGGTGAAACTAATAGCTTGGACCGGAGACTTAGGTTCGCCACCAGTCCAAAAGTCTACATAATCCTACTACAGTTTATAGTATACAATGCTATATGTAAGTATCATCGTAGCAATATATTCAATAATTTATAGATGGAATTCTCAGACAAGTCAGTTTGATTAGGTGCCTAAGATTTGACAAGTCAGTTTGATTAGGTGCCTAAGATTTGGCTTAAGTCAAATTTATGAAATTGTTTTACACAGTCTAAAAATAAAATTTAAATGACCTCGAAAGCTTTCGTATGTCCGTAAAAAAAATCATCAGGGTTATTCATTATCTACTGGTTGCAAAAAAGTCATCACAGTTTCCTCTAAATAGTATTGAAGTTGATTTGTCTTATCGTTATCTGTTCTAGCTTATCCACCGCTGTTCGCAGAGTTGGCGATTAAATTTCGTTCTTTTAAATGTCTTTTCTCAAAAATTCTGAAGCTTTCCAAGACAAACGTTTACGTGTCCGTAAAAGGTCTTTAGGGTTTGCTGGTGTTTCACGATTTTTTTGAATCTCAGATGATATATATCTCTAATCTAGTTCTAATCTTAATGGTTCTCATTCAGTTTCGAAATTAGCTGACAAGAGAACCTCTTTGTCAAGCTTCTGTTTTCTTACTACCAGTGAATGATGATTGGGTAAAGATTTGTAATAATACCTCGATTTTCCTATTTAATTCTTCACCGATTAAAAAAAAAGCAATAAGATCTTCCCCAATTGCTTTGTACTATGAGAAACACAAGATTGCATTCGACATATGTCTTTCTTTTGATTCATGCATAACGAGCTTTAATTTTGTTCCAAATTAAATAAGAAAACAATAATAAACTTCAGATTTAACACTTCAAAAAAAGATGAGAAGAACTGGTGGGTACAACAAAGTCTTGAAAGGCCCAGCGCTTTTCTCTCAGACATACCTTGTGAAAAATGGAAAAAATAGATGGTCTCCTGACTTAAAATTAAGGAACTCGGATTATAATCAGTTCCAGATTAAATTTCCGTGATAGGGTCATCCGATCAGTTAATGAGAACAGCACTCCATCTGCTCAGGTATACTGATCATTGATCAGTATCCTTTTGTTCCAGAAGTCTGAACAGTTTTTGATCAAAGAACTGTACTCCATTCGCTGATCCAACTATCTAATCAGGAACCAGGTTACTTCGGCAGTTTCTGAGATTAAAAAAAGAATAGTTTTTGTCTAACTTTTGGCTCAGTTTGATTTGTTTTTGTGTTCAGTGCCAAAGTGCATTACTGGAGCTGATTCAGGATTGCTGAGTGGCGACAAAGTATTTGGCTAAATCAACAAGTATTGTAAGTTTTTGAAAAAACTGTGTGCGAGTTTTTTTTTTAGTAAGAATTTAAATAATAGGTGGCCCAACGCTCCCGTCAATTTGGGTTACTTTGGCCGGACAAACGCTTTGCTTATTTTCTAAATAGCCTTAAGCTATATTTCAATATCCTTTCTCACATTTTGGAAACAGTTTTGTTTTCAACTTTTCCATTTTTTGTCCTTTCAAAAAATATGTACTTAAATACCTTGCAATGATTTGGAAAGATCAAACTTTCTCTTGCTCCTCGGCGCAGAAATGAGACTGTCAGCTTTCTTCATTTTCTACGCAGGATGCATTAGCCGATGGAAAAGGTTAGCCTCCACTTCAGGGTTTTATCTGTGTATCACTTCTTCTTCAGTCACTTTTTCAAAATCCTGAAAAGCTGCAAAGTCATTACATATTTAAATCGACCGACCAATGATAAAGGCATCAGGGAATTTGAAGAAACGATAACTTTACGGGTTCGTGCTACGCAGTAGAACTTTTATGGGCCGAGTTTCTTGGAAATACTGTCTGGAAGCTAGAATTGGCTCGCACACTACTGCCTTTGGACCATTCAGTTTTCGGGCATGTGGGAAACATAAATGTTGGGCCATCTAATGTTTTCATTTTGAATCATAAATTATTTTGACACAGACAGCTGTGGCCCACCTGAAATCTTGACAGAAAGTCATCAGTATCATAGCATCGCCGAAGGAATTGAGTTGCTTTCCTTTTTGGCAATGCAGGGACATACTGAAAATTTACGTCAAAGGCGAGTTTTTTGTAGCTAAAACAGTGCATGTTTTAAAAAGAAGTTTTAGAGAAAACTGTGAAGGTCAATGGCGTGACGGAATTATGTTAACCTACTTTTTTCTACTGAAATTGATGGCATGGATTTGGACGACCTCAGATTCCAGCGGCCCACATGCTTTTGCGAACTAAATTCTTAAACCGTGTTATCAGTTTTCATGACGATTTGAATTTGCTGCCTTATAGTAAAGGTTGTTTTTTTAGATTTGGTTTTTTTTTTAATTAACGCGCACTACGTGGGGTTATGACTACCTTTTTAACGTTATAAAACACAGTGCGAGCATTTAGGAAAATAGGAGAGGATTTGAAAGGAGACACCGATGCACGTTGCTTTTGAATCTTTGTGAATCGTAATGAAGGGAAAAAACAGGGTCAGGTAGAGCATACCACATTCGGGTGGTGCGACTAAAATAAGAATCTCTATACTTGACTGTACGCCCGAGGTTGGGCTCAAGGTAAAACTGATGAGCATTCCTAGCAAGGCGGGTGTTGCGGCTAAATTCATTCATGGATAATGGAAATGGAGGAATGTTAAGCTTCAACGACAAGAGACAGCATTGAGTTTTGGAAACATTGAATTCTACTCGATTCTTATGACGCCATGTAACAATGCTGTCAAGGTCAGAATTCAATGAGCTTATCATACGCAGCCGTTCTAGTTCCACATCCGATGAGCAGGGACGTGAATTTGGAAACGAATATGAAAAGCTGAGGGTCGAGTCATCAGCAAAACAGTTGAGAGGATTAGAAGTTTTAGACAAGAGATGATTTATGAAAATGAGGAAGAGAGTCGGAGACAAAACGGAGCCCTGGGACACACCAGCATTTATGAAATGGGTATCAGACTTGAAGTGGATGGCTTCAAGTCTGATACCCATTTCATACAACTTGTATTGAACGGTCGGTGGTTTTCAAGAAGAAATAAAACATATATAATTTAATACTATGGCCAAGAACTTATCTTAATTGGAAGGGGTTTTGCCACTATGTTTTAGAATACTCCTTTTATTTGGGTCATCTCAAATGTCGGGAACTAATCAGAGAAAACTTTGCCGTCAAACTATCGATTTATGTTGCAATGTAACGCGTTCCAACAGGGGGCCCCCATCAATCCCGTTGTTCCTAGAAGCTTTTGTTCTTCAAATTCACAAAATACTACACTTTAATTAAACAAGATGGCTAGAACTTTATATGGCAGTACATTGTATTTTAGACCATTGGTTGAGGTTTTTTTTTTTTTAAATAACTAACCTACGTTTAAGATCGTTAAGTTTGCCATAGGATATTTATTTTAAAAAAATACCAGCCCACTTGTTTTTGTCTATATTTTTTGTAAATCTACTCCTTTTTTTCTCTTTTTAGGCATTTTGGTTGCACATTTTCATCCCTGGCTGAAGTGATGTTCTTACACAAAAAACGAGAGAGTGAACTTTTCCTCCATCAAAAGAAGAACAAAATAACCAACCCACACTTTCCGTCGTTTTTTGGCGCAATCTAATAAAGAATCAACTAATCGTGTTACTACAGCAGAAATAGTTCTACTTTCTGACGCACTTTTGCTCACATTTCAGAACCTCTCACATTTCATTCACAAAAATATGTCAAAAGACATCGACAAAAGTCGTATCAATTTTTTTTTATTTGAAAAAATGGGCAAGTTTATACATGATTATGGTTACAAACACAATAATAGTCGTTCCTGCTTGAAGCGCGTGGGTATCATCATTAATAAGGCAAAATAGTATATTAAGTGATGACGCACTGGTCAGCAATGAAGTCAACAACATAAAACACTCCATTGAAAAAAACGAGTGCGAAGTTTTCTAAGAGCCCATCAAAGTTGACATACAACAACAGCAGCCTTTCTCGAGTTAAATTGAATGAAATTTTTTAATTGAGTTATGATCGTACCCCAAGATCAGAATGTCGTTGGGCCACATAGGGTTTTAAAAATCAGACACTGCAAGTTCAACAATTAAAATGTTGGCTGATTTAATCAAATAGCAATTGAATTAATTAGAGGGGTTAAGTGATCAATGAATATACAGCCGCGCTAGGCTGTATCATGTACGTCGTTTGTCATGAAGATGTGAATCGTGATTCTTTTTGTAGTCAATTGAGTTAAAAAGTATTTGAAAAACAAAAATTTTGCAAATATGCCTTTGTCATGGTCAATAACTAGGTGCAAATTATTTTGGTTTAATAAGCATGGGATGCCTCGTCAATGAAACGATTGAGTTTTTATTAATATTTAGTTTCTTTTTAATGATATTAAGTTAAGGCCTTTCTCAACCCTCTAACTAGCTACTTCGAAAGTGATCAATTAATGCAAAAGCTCTCTGAATGCGGTTGGAAGACTAAATTCTTTGAGATTCGTTCGGGTTCCAGGTCATTACAACATAACTGGAAATAAGATCGCCGATCAACTTGCGAGGCAAGAATCTCAGACAGGTTTTTCATGGCCTGAACCGTCGCAAGGTCTGCCAGGGTCCTTAGTGAGAACTTTAATCAACGATTGGATCTGCCAAGAGCACAACCGTAGATGACATGCCTCTATTGGATGCAGACAGACCAAACGTATGCTCCCCAAAGCTGATAAGGAAGACTGCACCATTTTTGCTATTCCGTAGCAGAAAAGAATGTAGAAAGCTTATTGGCGAAATTACTGGGCACTCCTCTGGGCCAAACTTAAGTGATACAACACTCTGTGAATATTGTATACCAGACACGATACAATGGAGTTTGTACAAGTACAAAAGTCCAATTTGACTAAATTCATCGACCGAATTAATGCACACGTTACGTTATCGAGTAACTCGTTACGGAATTATGTGAGTTTAGTATAACCGCTCACGTTATCGATCGAATCTAGTGCCACAATTGGGTTTGGTAGTCTCTTATCAGTAATCGAACGAAATTTCATTCGTTATTTGAAGTGTTCACTGATTATTGCTGAAATGAAAATATTAGAAATTTTGCGTACATTTTTTGTATTTATTACGAACGTGCATCATGATCTCAAAATGTTTCAGCTTTCGTACTTATCTGCTTCAAAGTAGTGATTCACTCGTAGGGTACGTCGCGTTGTTATCCATATGAGCAAAGATCGTTAAGTATTACGATCTATAGCAAATGTAATACGATATGTTTGGTAAGGATCTCAAAACGGAATTAAATTTCCTCGAGGACCAATTCGTTCGATCCAATTGTTATTTCAATAGAGATCAAAGTCAAAAACTCTTAACTAATCAGTTTTCTAAACCCAAGAAACTTTTATTTGGGGTACGCCATTCTCAAACGTAGAGGCGTACGCTGAGGCTCAAATACTTTATTCATTTGGACGTATTCAAACGTACGGGGTACCTGAGTCAAATCAATATGTTTTGAGATGAGGAGTTATTTTTTACAGTGCACCGGTTTTGAATTGTTTCTTGTCTGAAGCCAAAAGCACTTGGAAAACACGTCTCCATATAAAATATTTCTGGAATGGACATGCCCGCATCAGAAAACGAGCAACATGTATGCATACCTAATAATAAGAGTGGACTATTATGTTTTCTTCACAAAAGAATCTATGCCTTAAAGCTTAAACCTTTTTAATTGGAGCAAAATATATATAGGTACCTACCTATACGAATTTTCTTTGACCTGACTGCTAAACATTTCCAGTGCTAGCAAAAATTAATGATGGTCACTTGCAATGTACCGTTAGTTTTACTTAGAAATGTCAGATTTGCAATGGTCAAAAATATAAGAGTGCTGTGTAGAATTGCATTATTTCTGGTCTTTTTCACTTCCGATCGCAATTTAATTATTAAATTTACCGTTAGACTTGTGTTTAAGTGTTTCAAACTCATTAATTTTTTAAATAATAGGACGCGGAAACCATTGCTCTGAGGAAGAACGCCGTTTGATCCTCCAAATAGGAGATCGAGGCAAAACATTCAGTTTTATTCAAGACTAGCTGAGCCGCCCGGCTTTGCTCGGGTCTGTAGTTTTAAGGTTCCTGTTTTCGTTTTTCCTCTTCCGTGGGAATTTGGGGATGAAATATAATATTTTTACTGTGGGACTAATGTGGCATCTTAATGCTGAAAGAATTTTTGAAATCTGTCCAGTAGTTCCTAAGTTTCCGTTCCCAACCCATTATTGTTGGAATCTTCCGTTACCGTGGAAATATGTGAATGAAATATAAGTCTATGTCACTGAGATAATGTTACATCCTAGAGTTGAAAGAAATTTTGAGATCGGTCAAGTAACTTTAATGATCCCGTTCCTTTTTCTGATCCTGTCGGATTATAGGGATGAAAAATATAGCCTAAGTTATTGACAAAGGGTAAAGGGGGATAATGTAGCACCCCTAATGTCAAAAGAATTTTTGAAATCTATCCAATAGCTTCTAAGTTTCCGTTCCCAACCCCGTTCCTGTGGGAATCCTCTGTTCCCATGGAAATAAGTGAATGAAATATAGGTCTATGTCACTGAAAGATGATGTAACATCCTAGAGTTGAAAGAATAATTGAAATTGGTCCAGAAGTTTCTAAGTCTCCATTTCCAACCCCGTTCCTGAAGGAATCTTCCGTTCCCGTGGAAATATGTGAATGAAATATAAGTCTATGTCACTGAGGGATAATGAAACATCCTAGAGTTGAAAGAATTTTTGAAATCGGTTAAGTAACTTTATGGTTCCCGTTCTCGTTCCCGTTTCTGATCCTGTGGAATTATAAGGATGAAATATAGTTTAAGTTACTGATGAAGGCAGATAATGTAGCACCCCTAGTGCTGAAAGAATTTTTGAAATCTGTGGAGAAGTTTGTAATTTTCCGTTTCCAACCCCGTTCCTGTGGGAATATGGGGATCAAACCTTGACAGGAACCATCTCTGGACTAAACTAACTCACTTGAGCTTTTCATTTTGATTTTTAAAAATCAACACTCCACAAGAAAACAATAAATTCTTTTATTATTTTTCTTTTTTTCAATAAACTATGTCTACCCTGAAAATTTCATAAAAATCCGTTGGGTGGGTTAGGAGTTTACTCCGGACATACATACATACATACATACATACATCCTATTTTATATATATAGATGTTCTTCACCGATTTCAATGTGTTGTTGCTATAGTGCTAAAGCAACGAGGTTAACCAACGAATTTCACCGAAAAGAGAGTACGCCCAAAAAAACAACAACTTTGCTGGACAAAAGGATTGTAAGAGAGGTGCTTGAAAATCCTTTTGCAACATCTAGCGGTAAAAAAGAAAATCTATCATTGGATATCAGCTCATGCAGGATCCGCAGACGTTTGCAGGATAAAAATTCACTTGGGCGATGAAGGTTCCGTTACTTAGTTCTAAGAATATAAAGCAGCGTATACGATTTGCAAAAGTAAATCCTTTACAATCGGCTTACAGAAATTGGCAAATTGTTTTTTTTTAGTGATGAAACAAAGATAAATTTGTTTGGTTTTGATGGCAGAACTTATGTTAGAAAGAGGCCCACTAAAGAGCTGATGGAAGAGGTAATGGAAAAAATTGGTTTCACTCTTATTATTTTGGCAACCACTGTACGAAGTGCTTGTGCAGGGACGTTGGATACTCACTTATGATGGCCCCATCGTCTACCAAGAACAGTTAATGTTATTTTGGTGTTCTATGCTTTACTTTATCTTCCAGTGGAATTTTTTTTACAAAGGCATGAATATTGCTAAAAAGAAACATCAGCAACATTTAGGTGATAGAGATTCAAAAATCAGTGAATATTCGATTTTCCATTACTCTGTTAAAGAAAAATGTGCAGTGCATGCCTCATGGGACAGCTTTCAAGAGACCAGTGAAGTGCAAACAAATTTCTTATGAGAGCCCCTCAGAAAAAAATGCTTCAAAGCAACTGCATTGCATTGTAATTTATTTATTGTGATGGCTATCTGGTACAATCTTGAGTCTTATTTTTTTTTTTTTTTTTTTTTTTTTTAATTAACTTCAAAATGTCCTGTTCCCTGGTAATGTAGAAAAAGATTATCTTAATTTCATTTGAAAAGTTAATTAAATAAAATTAAATAAAAAATAAATAGGGTGGCGCAATAGAACGAGAAGTCCCAGGGCCCAGCGCATTTCTCACAACCATACCTTGTGAGGGAATGGAAGGAAAGTGCAATTTTCTGCCGGTTCCGAACGGCTGATCGAGAAAACGGTTTTCATGGCAATGAATTTACTAACGGAGGACTTGCCAATTCCTCGCGAAAGGCTATGCCCGTGGAAAAACAGTTTTGCATCTGTTGGGATTCGAACCACGAAACTCTGGGTAAACAGGCACTCAGGCATCAGACATGCTAACCATCACGCTACGGATACCACAAACTTAAATACAAATTAATAAAATAAATCTAAATTAACAAACGGTAACCCGCACATTACTCCTTTAGATTTTTTAAGTCAGATCAAAGATCATACTACGACAAACCTGTCAGATTTTTAATTTGGAAAGTACTTATAAGTATTATAGGAGTGTCAGAGGGAGGTAAACAACCCTGCACATTTTTGTTGAGCAAAGTATAGTACAATTTTAAAAAGCTATACAATGAGTTCCACATCGGTTGCCATCAATTCGTTTGTATGTTTTTGGGATAGGAATTTCCTTTGCTATCTTCCATCGTGAAGATGAAACATGAAACATGTTTTAATAATTAGTTGAAAATGTGTAAAATGTAAATCATTATCGGGAAAATGATTTTCAAAAAGAAAGGGTGCACGATATCAAGTCTTGTTGCACTTATTTTACGGAAGCAATTTGATATTTAACTTGCAAAATGACTCAGTTAGGAATAGCACGAGGTCTGCCGGGTTTTCGGCGATTGTTGAATTTTTAACGAAAGTTTGATTGAGAGCGTTAAGGTCTATCAAAGTCTTCAAATTAGCATACTTCCAAGTGAAATGTTTATTCGAGGTTGAATACGTATGAGCCTTAGCTTTACGTATTTCTCGAACGAAATAATCTCGATCAAAACCGCCTTCCTTCCTTTTGGAACATTTTCCAACCCTTATAGGTATGCTTAATCCTCAGTTAAAAGGGAGAAATTTCTGTTGTTATCCAAATTCTTTTGATTTCATTGAGGGCACATGGTTTTTAAAGATTTGGTTTATGTTTCTGTTAAGGAACTCCACTTAAGTTTGAACCTTGAAAAGGAGTTTCCAACGTAAAGTACCAGTTAACTATGTAACAAGTTTCTATTCAATAAATTATGGTGCTTAAGGTATTCAACTAAATACCTCAAATCGTTTTGGAAAACCAGGAGCAGATAGTTGTTTATAAGGAATAAGATAAATAATAAATAACAAAAAACCAATTCATTTTATTGAAAAAGAAGCCAAATTGGAGTCACCATTTTCTCTCAGAAATTGTTACTTCCTCAGTAATCTAAAATCTACTTTTTAAATCAACAATTTGTGCATTAATTTGGTCAAAGAGAAATACATTGAATTAAGGAAATGACACACTACTTGGTATGTATCTGAGTCTTTTCCGATCGCATGACAAGTCATTTGTGGCAATAAAGACGCACCGACAAAATTTAAAGGGGTTTCCGTTTTACGTGTTATCGATGCAGAGGTGCATGTCTTGCAAAATCTTATCCGCCATTACATTTGAGTCATTGTTGAATAATGAAAACTACAAATGGACTGTAAACATTTCCGGAAAGAGTTTTTTTCCTTTTTGATTACTTCTCTGAGTGAAAATGTTGGAGAATAAATAAACTGCCTTCGCGAAAATGTTGTTTATTTAGCGAATATCTACTCAGATTTTATAGACTCGAACATCATTATCAAATGACGTAGTTTGCCATTCTAAACATTAACTACCTACATCCTCTTGTTTGCACTACGAAGAAACTGATTCTTACGCTCGCTTTGGGAAAACATCGTGGAGTGTGGGTGTGTGTGTGTGTGAAAACGATGCAGATATTAAATTTTAAGTCATTAATTATGTTGTTGTTGAATTTTCAAGAGCGCAATGTCTGATCGAAGAAATAAATCAGAATAAAAGCAACGCTGCAGGAAGAGGAAATTCTTCCTCCACTATCACGTGTGACCGTTTCAAGCACCGACGCCATTGACTTTTCATTTCTTTCTAAAAAAGACCAATTCCTCTTATCTCTTGTATGATCCTTTTAAAAATCTATAAGTGAATGGCTATTAACCTACAACAACCTTCGATTGGAAATAAAAAATATAAAAAAATCAACTTTGTCTTGTCTTTGGAGAATATAGATGACGTCTTGAGTTGCCATACGCAGATGGCTGCTGTTCTAGAACTCAAAACAGAAACGATTTGCAATGACATGCTAATTGGACCGACCCTAAAAGCTTTGTAGTACGTAAGACGTACGTGTGTTTGTTCTAATTACCTTTAACTATTTTGTGGTAATAAAACATTATTATTGTTGTTTGTTGAAAAGACGCCAACGAGAAACAAAACTCAAACAGTTGCCACCCATATTCACGAAAATAATTTATGTTGCCTCACTCCTCGGGCGTGTTTAATCAGTGTCAGCAAACTCTCAAGTAAACAAAGGTGTTAAATTAGGTGGGAAAGTGGGTAAAAATTGAGCTGAAATAGATGGCGAGACTATAGTGTTTCATTAGATAACAGACATTCAAAGTAAACTAAGGCTGATTGTTACGATAGATGAGAATAATTTCGAGCAAACAAGTAGTAGAGTAACTTTTTTGCACATGGAGGTGTCATTTTTATGGCTCAGTTTTCTTTCTATCTGGAAAAAATGCGTAGCTTTTTTTTATAAAATAATAAAAAATTGCCTCTCTGTTTAGAAACAATTCAGACTAATCCAAGTGACCTACTATGTAAGTCGATTCTAAAATAAAAGTGCTCGAATGCACCAAATTCCTTCTCCGAAATTCTTAAGGACGCAGCAATAAATGGGTAACTTGAATGAAACTAGGAAGACTTTGCCGAAAGCAGTTGGAAAATTTCAAATTCAATTCTACTTTCATTCTTGCATTTGAAAGTTGTATCAAAAATACCTTTCGAATAATTCGAAAGAAGACTAATTGGGTAGGGTACCTGGGCCTAGTCCCTGCATTTCTGTTGGCCAATATAAGGGATCTACAAATTTCTAAGTGTTCCGAACGGCTAGACAAGAAAGCACTTCCATCACAAATACATTTTTTTTAAATAGGAGGTTAATCCTAATCTGGAGCACTCAAACTAATTCCCGGTCCATTGCATTATCAGGGTAGAAGCAGATTCATTCAAAAAAACCATAGGAAACAAGTGGGGTCTTCAACCCCGCATCACACATTGGCTTTACATCTCGGTCATCAGACCTATCCTCACTTATGGTGTTACAGTATGGTGGACTGCACTAGATAAAGCAATTTATCGTGAAAGTCTCATCAAAACTCAACGTTCGACATGCATTGTATGAGTAGTGCCTTAAGCACCACTCCTTAAGCGGCACTGGACATCCTGTTTCACACAATAGCGCGACGATGAGTGTAATCACAGGACACTGTCTTATTGGAAGAGATGCCGCAAGGCTATGAGTCACCTCAGACGATTTTTGCAGAAACTGGATGAGAAGGAGGAGGAGGAGGAAACTATTTCCCACCTTCTCAACTACATCGACGGCCTGCGTCTCTCCCGCTTCACTGTAAGCTCGAAATGGTTCCATTAGGATAAGGATACATTAGATCCATTGTGATATTAAAATGGGCCTAAGTATGTAAGCCGAGCTAACAGCCGTTTTGCTTAACCCATACGCAATCTTCGGTAAACTACCTAGGGCTTCTAACATTTTGTCAAAATCTTGTTATATTAATAGACGAACGGTTTTTTTGTGGTACCAATTTACCCCAGTTTACGATGATGTACCCGCATGAAATTTATATTCTCTGAAAGGTATTTGGCCACAGATGATCCCAATATAAATTTTTGACGGATTACTGTTCACTCAGGTAAAATTGCGTTAGAAGGGACATGCAAAAACAACCACAACACTGTGTATTTAAAACAATTTGTATTATAATCTCATTGTCTGTCGCATACATGAGCGTTTGGTAAACATCTCAGAAAGGGGGGGGGGGTCTCTGTGTCGTCATAAACTAGTAGAAACTAGTAAAAAAAAAAACTGGGCGAAACTAGTTGACATTAACGAGAAAGTCGGTTTTGAAAATAGCGGTACTATGGGAAGTACACTTTGTAGACTTTTTCCAAAAAAAAAATTAACTTCATAAGAAAGACAATTGAGAAATAATCACTCACATAAAATTTTATCGAAATCGTTAGAGGCGACCGCTGTCAAAAAGACTAGCTCCGATAAAAGCATTGGCAGATTGAAAAACACGCGTATAAAAAAAAAACACTCTTTAGATCGACTTCTTTTTTATTTCTTTTTTAATCTTATATAATTTGTGAAACCTGAATGAACTCACCGAAAAGACAATTAATTCTAATAGAATTCTTTTTATTATGTAGAAAATGAAATTATGAATCAGTAAGACTTACTGTTAAAAAGCTGTTCTTGATAAGCTTTATTCGTTTTGAATACGAAATAAAAATAAACTTCTTGTTTTTTTTTTTTTTAAATATATTTTTTCAAATTTAGTTCGTTTTTGTGATTTTTTCACTTTCTCGGCTCAGCATTAGAAGCCTGGGTCCCGACATCTTTTAAACTGCAGCCACAATATTTTGAACGGCATCAATCGGCACATGCCGATCGGCAATACCGAAATAGTGCAGTGATCGTTCCGATCGATCTTCCTAACCACAGAGAGCCTACCCGAATACAAACAGAATAAAATGGACACGATTGCCGTTGGGCGTAGTGTAGACACACCTTTACTACTATACCGAGGGCTTGTATCGAGAGCTGGAAGAAATGTCTGCCCAGTTGCTTATGCAAACTAAGCTATTCAAGAAAAACAAATAAACAACTTGAATAAAAGGGCAGAGCAACCATCTTAAAAAAGCCGGCCAAAGAAGGAGAAATGATCAGGAGATTCGTTCGTCCAAGTTCACTAACGATGCTTAAGGACAGCTTCTCGTGGATGAAGACAAAATTACCAGTGACAGCGGCGGTATTGTAATGGCTTTTTAAACGAACTGTTTTCTCGAGAGCACTTTACAGACGCTAAAATATTCTTGAGAGCAATACCCCGAAAAAGTTAGTGAGACAGATAAAAACTACAAAAAAGGCAAAGGCGCTGGGTCAGACGAGATCCCACATGAGCTTTGAAAAAAGATGGGAGACATCGGATGGCTCTCTATTCTCATCTCCAAGCTCATATGATGAGTCTGCCAAAGAAATGGACAAAAACTTACCCCTCACAAATTTACAAAGCGAAGGGAGGTACATGGAGTGATAACATGTGATAACAAGCTTTCGATCAAGCTTGTCTAACACTTTGAACAGCGTTGAACAGGTATTGGGTAGACAACTGCGAAAAGTGATAAAGCTATCTGATAACCAATGCGGATTTTTGCGTGTAAGTCAACAGTAAATTCATTCCAAGGTATAAAAATCCTATGGAAAAACATTTTGATTCCTTACAGGATTTGTATTTCATGCTGGTTGATTTCGAAAAAGCATTCACGAGATCTGATGCCGGTGGCCTTCAGACAAGGAGCAGTTCCAGAGGTCTATGTGCAGATGATTGAGAAAGGTGAGATGACCAGCTGGAGTTACCCAAGCACCGAAGTCACAGTAAGTGTATACCAAGAAAGCGTCTTACTCTTAATTACAGTTCTTGTAGATAAAGTATGATGGAGCCGTCATAAGCGAGGATCCTTCCTCGCGCGCTTAAAGTTGGCAAAAATACTTTAGAAGGTAGTGCTTACCGTATAAGCCCAAGAGTGAAAAGTTGAAATATCTGGGAGCTATGATCAGAATTAAAGCAACTTGTGATGATAACATTAAACATCGAGTAATCGTTGGGTTGGATAAAGTAGCGACAAAACTCCACCATCTTCCCCTAAACTGAAGGGATTCTACATTGCAGTTGTGCCTTGTGCGTCGAATAAGTCCAACACTCTAACCATTACACCACGGGCACCGCATAGGGTCTATTTGTTTGCACAAAAGATGGTGCAATTCAAAACTTGTCATCAAGAAACATCGTTCCTAAACAAAAAGATTTTTCTAAAAATGCAATTGTTGTAGTTCCAGGGGCCAGCAACACTTGTAATGTAAGTGAATTGTGATAAGAATATACAATTTTTGTACCGAACAGCCATAAGTTATCTTGCTCTTCTACGAGTGTATTTGGCATAATCTGACAAGTGGTTTTTGACTTACAGGCTTGTAGCTTTGTGTAACAGGCCCCAGTTAGCATCCTGAGAAAAAAACGAATCCAATTTATTAAGCCTCACTAAAAAAGGTTATTTTTTCAGTATCCTTCATGAACAGTTACTAAAATGCTCAGGCAAACATACTTCATCAAAAAAAAAGTAAAAAAAACTAAACTTCCTGATCCCACCCAATCGCATAGGTTCTTAGTAGTTGTATAGGTACTTTATGTTTGTATGCTCAATGAAATGTTAACTACCTATGCATTACTTCCTTAGAACTCGTTGCCCAGACACGACCACCGCTGTCGAAAAAAAAACAATAATCTCTTACACTTGATGT
Source organism: Melanostoma mellinum (assembly GCA_914767635.1). Classification (NCBI taxonomy): domain Eukaryota; kingdom Metazoa; phylum Arthropoda; class Insecta; order Diptera; family Syrphidae; genus Melanostoma; species Melanostoma mellinum. The sequence continues at coordinate 55,567,981 of OU612059.1, read as the reverse complement.
AACGATTCTACTTAGGTAGACGATGGGGAATCTAATTGGAAAAACTCTTCTCCTTCTTTTTTGCTCAACCGAAGACTGATATGAGGACGAGGCTATTTTCTTTTGATTTATTTTCTTTTTCCAAAAGTCAACTGTATATGAAGAAAATTAGTCTTCTTAGAGAAAAAAAAAATGGAAGACTGCGCGTTTTAACAATATTGTCCTTTTTATTTGTGGTGCCATAGTTAGAGATAATTATCTTTGAGTTTTCGTGTATTAGGTAATTGAGTTGAGTCATCCTTTGGGTGGCCTTCTTAGCAGGTGTCTTACTATGATTGTTTGGAGTGCAGACACGATATTGACGACGCAACGCTGAATTAAAAGGTTAACCATACGAGTTATAAAAGTGGTTCAGATTGGCTTGGTAGCTAAAGGAGTCAGCTTTCAGTTATCAGCAATTAGCTATAAGGTATCAATTATCAGCTATCAACTAACAATTATCAGCTATCAGCAAACAGCTTATAGTTGACAGCTTCAAAATATCCTAATCAATGACTGTAAACGACATCTTAAAGGATACTTGGAAAGGGTGAAGTAAAGGGTTTTCCAATGGGGACCTGACTTTGAATTTAATTTGTGAACGCACCCTTTCACTAATTAAACTGTAACTGCCAATTTATTTAGTAAAGTAAACGTTTTTACACGAACAAGCAAATTAATTGAGACAACGGGTTGGTCGAAGTATCGAGAATGCCGCTACCGCTTCGGCATCCGCAGTAAACGATCCAAATCAGTCAGTTTCCCTGCGTTCTAAATATTTGGACACCGCTCAGACCACACTCTGGCGTATTTCGTGTAAGGATCTTGGTTTACACCCATACAAGATCAAGCTGATTCAAGAATTCAAGCCGTTGGACCATTTGAAGCGACGTACGTTCTCCGATTGGGTTCTGGAGAAGGTGCGCTAAGATGACGAACTTCACAGCAAAATCATTTTCAGTTTATAAGCTCACTTTTGGCTCAATAAGTTCGTGTGGTGATCATGTGTTTCATGAATCACCACTTGATACACAAGAAAAAAATAACAAAAGGGGTTTTCAACAGGGACGCTACAAAAGTAGAGCTACAGGGACAGCAAACGACGCCATATTTCTTGCCGCTTTTTTGACATTTCTCTTCATGGTGGAAAGATATACGAGCCAACAACGAGTCGAAATTATTAAAATTTACTATCGAAATTCGGAGTCAGTGGCCTCAATGTTAAGAGCACTACGTCCAATTTATGGTCGTCATAATCGTCCTAGCAGATCAAAAATTTAACGTCTAGTGAAAAAATTTTAATCCACAGGCACAGTACAAAATGTTCCCAGTGCCAGTGAGACAAAGAAGAACCTGTAGTGTCGAGAATATTGCTGCCGCTGAGGCTTCAGTTGCAGAAAGCCCAAATGTGTCTCTCACACGTCGTTCTCAAGCGTTGCGCATCTCTGTGACGTCGATGTGGCGAATTTTGCGAAAAGATCTTGGCCTACATCCTCACAAGATAAAATTGACTCAAGAACTGAAGCCGCTTGGCCACCAGAAACGTCGCATGTTCGTGAATTGGATACGATACGTATATACCAATATTACGTAACTGATGTATAGAAAATCCTTACAGGCAGATGCGGCAAAAAAGCAAGACACATAACTACACACTTCGACTAATACTTCCAAAGGGTTCTGTGCCTTATATCTCACGAGAATTACTTTTTTAATTGAATTCTTGTACGGACACGTGCTCTAGCATAAAGCCAACGAATAAGAAAAGCAACCTTGTTCGTTTTATGTTTAAGGAAATACCCAGACTCCCAGAATTCCAAGCACTGGTAGTCTCACAACTACACACGTATGTGTTTGTTTTTCTTTTCTTTTTTTAGTTTCATCCTACGACGCAACTGAATACAGTGCGAAATTTGGTAAATTTGCACGTCACCACACTTTCGAAAATTCGCCACGCAACAATAACGTCACTGTGGAGTGCGACAAATTACAAGCATAATGTCACGTACTTCACTCCTAAACAATGTAGACCGCCTAGGGTAGTTGTACTCGTAGTAAAAGGGTTGCAAAAGTCGTATTCAATTACAATTTTCTTTATGAAGCACGAACGCAATGGGATTCCCGCACAGTTATTATGATACTTGCTCCCTACTGTCCAGAACATCGGCTTGAAAAAAAAACCTTTACGATAAATACCATGACATCGAAACAGTTCCATAATTCCCAGAAACCATTCATCTTTATTTGGAGTTTGAAAGAAAATTTCATCAAAATAAATGAAAGTGGGAAAATTAAAGAAACAAAAAAAAAGAGGCTTGTTAAGAGCTGTGAGAAAATGAGGTGAAAGAACAACTGCGGATGGTCAGTTGGAGAGTGTGGGAATTGATGCGAATTGACGGAGAACCGAATGAAAATTGATGACCCTACACGAATAAAGCGAGGATGAAGCAAAAGATGAAATTTCTAATGAGGATCAACTTGCAACATCTGTGTGATCATGATTATGGTGAGCCACACAGAAAATTTGAGGGCAAATATCGCCGGTAATTTAATTGAATCCAGGTTTAAGTTTTTTTTTACTGACATTAATGAGTAAAAGAAATCAGTTTTAAATGCGTTGTTTTGCAGGTACAACAACAACGAATGTTTGTGTTTGATTTTTGTGTAAGAATTCTCTCTTTTTAACTCCCACAAGACTTTGATAGGTTACACCTATTCGGGAATCACACATCAATAAATAAAATTAACGAATTTTACACCTACAAAAGCTTTTTAGCAATAAAATCTTTAGTAAGATGAAAAGGAAGCTATAACAAGTATCTGATATAAACAAGTAAACACCCTGGGTATAAATAGAAATAAATAGAATGGCGCAACAAATCGAGGACCCCAGGACCTAGCTCATTTCTCACAACCATGGTGAGACCTACAATTTCTGCCGGTTCCGAATGTCTTATCGAGAAAGTTCTTTCATGGCAATGAATTTACTAAAGGAGGACTTGTCAATTCCTCGCAAAATGCGATACAAATGGAAAAACATTTTTGCCACTGTTGGGATTCGATTCTAGAACCTGTGGGTTAACAGGCAGACATGCTAACTATCATGCCACGGGTACCACGGTTTTTTATACACATATAAATTGTACTACTTATTTACTTTCTTAAATAGGCATTATAGTTCACGGTGAACCTGGGCCAAAACCAACATCTTCTGCCAATCATTTTGGGCGAGCTTTCTTCAGTTTGGCACTCCAAGTCGGTTGACTTCTTCTTCCGAATGATTGCGCCACCAAAGGTCTACTCCTTATCGATTTCCCTGCCATGTGATTCAAAACCCCGTCGACCGGGAGCTTTGATGTCCATCCGCTCTTCATGGCCCAACCATCGTAGCCTCGCGATGCGTACTCTTCTGGCTATGCCCATGTCGCGGTACAGCTCGTAGTTATATCTTCTTCTCCACACATTGTTTTCGCACACAGGACCAAAGAGTATTTTTTTTTTAAGGAGCAACGGTTTGCAAGAGTTGTTCTCGGTTTGATCTCCGCACTGTCTATACCAGATCCTAGGTAGACAAACTCCTGTACTACCTCGGAGGTAGGTTACATTTTCAATGCTAGCAAAAGCACCTATAAGCTATGACATCACGTTTCCTTCTTCCCATTACGTCAATATCGTTTGCACAGGCGAGTAATTGTACAGACTTTTGAAAGATTGTTCCTCTGGTGTTGACGTTTGAGTTTCTTACAATCTGTTCAAGTATGACGTTGAAGAAATCGCATGACAGTTTGTCGCCTTGCCTAAAGCCTTATTCGACATCAAAGGTCTTGGTCAGTTCTTTACCGACCTTGACGGAGCAGCGTGAATTCTCCAAAGTCATCCTGCATAGTCGTACGAGTTTTGCAGGGATGCCGAAACTAGACATGGCTCTGTACAGCTTGTTTCTTTAAATACTGTCATCGATAAAGAGATGGTGAGTATCGATATTATGTTCTCGGGTTTTTTCCAAGATCTGCCGTAATGTGAAAATTTGGTCTATTGTGGGCTTCTCTGGTCTAAAACCACATTGATAAGGACCTTCCAAGTTGTAGACGTGGGGTTTCAGACGTTCACATATTACAGCAGACAAGATCTTATAAGTGACGTTAAGGAGGCTTATCCCTCTGTAATTGGCTCAATTGTGAGGGTCTTCTTTCTTTAGGATCGGGCATACGATACTGAGGTTCCATTCATCGGGCATGCTTTCTTCCGACCATTTCATGCAGATCAGCTGGTGCATGCTCCTTTCCAACTGATCTCCAGCTGCCTTTTCGGCATCAAGGCCATCTGTACCTGCAGTCTTATTTGATTTAAGTTTGCATATAGCAAGCTTAATTTCTTCTAGGTCGGGAGGACGGCATTCTTGATCGTCGTCCAAGCTGAATGGGGCAATCTGCCTGACAGCGGAATTTGTGTCCTCATCGCCGTTAAGCAGTCTGCAGAAATGATCTTTCCAGATCCTCAGTAGCGACTGTGACTCTATAGCTATGTTTCCCTGCTGGTCTCGACAGGCTTCAGTTCGGGGTTCGCCACCCTGGCAGGATCTTTTTACCTTTTGGTAAAACTTCCGAATCTCGTTCCTGTCCCGGCACCTCTCTATTTCCTCAAACGAGCGCTTCTCATGCTGCTTCTTTTTCTTTTTGAGAAGTCGGTGTTCTTCCCTTCTTCTCTCCTTGTAAATCTCGTTATACCGATCGTAAGCAGCCCTCGTTCGTGTTTGCAAAAGCATTTGTCGAGCTCTTTGCTTGGCTGCATTTGCCTGCCTACATTCTTCATCGAACCATGGGTTTCGTTTTGGTGGGCGAGTGAAACCCAGAACCTCAGAGGCAGCGGTTCTGATGGCTTCTTGGCATTGCTGCCACTGATCTTCAATGTTTAATGCTGGCGGCATGGGATTCAAGGATAATTGAAGGGACACTCGATTGGAAAAGGCATTGGCAATCTCTTGCGATTGTAGCTTTCCGACGTCATATCTCTTCACAGCGTTAGTTCGTGCTGGTCGTGAACAAGATATCCTCATTCGTACCTTGGCTACAACAAGGTAGTGGTCCGACCCAAAGTTGGTCCCTCGGAAAGAATAGCGCCTTGCGTCCATCGCAACATGGTCAATTTGGTTGACGGTTAATTGATCTGGGGACCGCCATGTGCCTTTATGAATTTTGAGATGCAGGAATCGTGTACTACTTACAAGATTTAGCCCCGCAACAAAATCGTCCGTTTTCGGAGGTTTTGTCGTGTGTCGATGTCCTCCTTCCTTAGTTTTGCATTAAAATTAACAAAAAAATTTCACTTCGTGTCTAGGGCACTACTCGTATGTTTCTTCGAGGAGCTCGTAGAAACAGTCTTTGGAAGTTTGGAAGTGTCGTCTTTCTCTTCTGGGGGGGGGGCCTGGGCGCATATAAGGCTAATGTTTGGCGAATTTAGCCCTGATGCGCATGGTCATTATACGCTCATTGACTGGATTTTGGCTAATCACCTTATCCCTCAGTCTTCCTCTAACGACAAATCGGCACCCAAATAAGCGCTGTTTCTGTTGTCTGTAGCAGTCACCATAGTAGATGTCACAGTTTTTCATCTTCTTTATGCCCGACCCATTCCGTCACATTTGTTGGATGGCGCTTGCTTTGCAGTCTAGGGCGTCCGCTAGTTCTTCGGCTGCACATAATTTTTTAAGGGATCTTAATGTTCCACGTGCCGATACGGAGGGCTTTCTCCTTTTTTCATTTGCTTGGGTCCTCAACTGTGAAATCGTTTTTGTTATACGAGACTATTGGTGTTTCCTGGAACTTTATAGTTTTTACGTGGTTTATATTTTAACCCACGCACAACCCCCAACCTGAAGTACCAGGTCTTTTTGGAATCCTTTCGGACATAAAGGGCTGGAATATCCAGTGTTGGTACCCTGCTGCAGGGATGTGAGAGCTGCCGTTGGCTCACCAGGAGCTTATCCCCCACCATCTCTACTTTAATACCCTCTCCTAGTATTTTAAGACTCTGAAAAACCTTTAAGCCAAATATGTTGGAGTAGCTCATTCAGGGGTTTCTACTTTTTTGACTGCTGTAGTCCACCGTTGATTCTGTCATTCGAATTCATCCAAATAGCTCTGGTAGACCACTGAGCTTCGGGTAGTCATCACATTACTCGCAGAGCATTACACTGTTGCTCTTTTTTTATTCGTCCCTTTGTCAACACTCGCACTTACTGGTTTGGATATTAACCTCCACAAGGCAAACTGATTATGAACTTGTGTCCGACCAAAATGGGATACAGAATAACATTCAATAGATTTTTCTTTATCACGTCTGAAGGTACGTAAGCAACTATCTGGTGCCTACCGGCACCATTCTTACTAGAACATTCGAAGAAATTTATTCCTTTTGGTAGGACCAAATAATTGCAGGAATTTGGTAGGTGTACACTCACTCCTATCCGTCTCAACTACTTCGGACTACGAATGCCAAAAAGAAAAGACTTAAAATTCCTTGTAATAAATGCTTGACAACAAACAGAAATCCTTGATAGTTTTATTAATAGCAACAGATTTAGTGGCAGAATATTCATCGCGAGGGCGTCTATGATGCTTCCTTACTATCGACCAATCTGAGTCTCAGTCTACGATCACACTTCACAAAATTTTCCAAGAAACGGAATAAGATTCTTCCAGCGATAGTAGTCCTCAATGCATTAAATTTTGTTAACCCACAAATACCTGCGGGTTAAACTAAACATCAGTGGGACGACTCTTACAACTTCATTCAGGGAAAATTTGCAAAAAACAAAAGAAAAAAAACAAGCAGGTAGGTAAGTAGACACTATACTATCAGTTTAGTGTGATTATGACACACGAGTGCAACGATTGAGTCAACACACACCATTTGTCACTGTTGGTGTTCAAAAACTGTGACCTTAAGTGGAAACCCCAATGCACGTTGGTTGTCAAATTTAGATAACCTGCCATGCCAAGTTTTCATAGAAATGTTTCTCTCATTGCCCAAGAAACATGACAAATAATTCAAAACGATAATAGATTCAACTTCCACCTTATGAATCAGTAAAATTATTACATTCGCGCCGCCTGATGATCACGGCAAATATTCAAAAAGAAGTCAGTCTACTTGGAGAATTGTATAGTAACTCGATCCCTAACCCTAGAAATGATCAGGTGACAATAAGAACCTACAATTTGTTGACAGACAACGAGTCCTGCAACACCTTGTGATCACGTCACGTGCTCCCTCGCTCAATTACTTATCCGCCAGTGATTCGAATTTGTATACACCGAATAAGATTCGGATTTAAATTCAATAGTAGGAAGGCATTGTGCCCACGAGTTGCCCTTGAAAAAAACTAAAACCTCTTTTTTGAAAAGCAATAAACTTGAGAACCACGCATATTGTATTCGGATAGCGGCTGCTGTTGTAAACACACAAGGAAGTCTCTACTCTGACTGAGAACGAGCGACGACAACAATGAAGAAGACGATGACGAAGATGACGAAGACGACGAGGCAGATGGTAGGCGTAGGTCAAAAAGGAACAGATGTTCTCCTTCTTACCTTCCTTTCCCAATCCGCATCGAAGTCGCAACCACCAACAATGTCGATCGTTGTTTTGTTACCGTGTCCGACTGTTAGTTTGTTTTCAAAACGAATAATCAACAATAAACCAAAACCACTCACCTGAGAATCTCGCAATGAACTTAAAAAACTCATTAGAAGCAGCAATGTCTCTGGTAGATGATTTCCCCCAAATACTCTGAACAGTCGCATCGTCCACCGCTGCCGCCGCCGCAGCTGCTGGTTCTTCATTATCGATGATCGTCGTTGTCTCCATCATTGCCGTATCCATTCAACTCGAATCGAAGAAGTTCGTTGCAGGTATGCTGTTTGCTTTAGTCGTTGGCTTGTTTTCTTCCTTCCGTCCTTTAGGTACAATGTCCTATTGGGTTTCTCTGTTTTAGTTTCGCTCTTTTTTTGAGCGTCGTCGTCGTTCAAGTCGTTGATTTCGCGGACACGCCGTCGTAGGTTTCCTTCTGAGAAAGAAGTCGTCTTAATGCTATGGCTAGTTTGTTTCCAGCTCCTTAGCACTGCCTACGACTGTAGATTTCCTTAACTGAAAACGCACACTGCCTCCTCGAGGTGTCTAAACATTTCTGAACTTTTCTTTTTGTCGCTGTGACGAGTTGCATCTGCTGTCGTTCATGTGCCAAATTAATTAGGAACAGTTGTTGTCTTTCATTTATATCATTTTTTTGTTTCTATTTTGCAACTTAAACCGTAAGAAGATACCGCGACGGTATTACTCCAGCATTACTCATTGAAATCTCGCGGGAGAAGACACAAGACACAAGACAGACGGGCCGAGTAATAAGCCGACCAACAACACTAGACGACGAACGCACACACGGAAGAGAAGCACGCTCTACGTGCACAAGTAGCAGGTTCGACTGTGGGTTAACCCGAACCGTGTCTCAGCTCACAGAATAGTAATTCGACCGACGACGACCCTACGAACGATACACAAGCGTAATATAAAAATATATGAATGAATGAATGAACACACAGGAGTATATAAGAATGAAAATGAAGAAAAAAATAAAAGACCGAGCGTAGTTCCTCTCTGGTTATGTAAAAAGCGTGTGTATGCACTGAAGTTATGTACTGCAGTAATAAAAAGTAGACTTGCAATATATTCTTTTTTTTCTTTTACAAAATTCACTTCTTTTCTTTTCACAGTAATTGGATAGGTGAGAGCTTTTTGTGGACTGAAATTATGTGGAATATATTCTGAGGAAGGGTATTTCGTTGATTTGAACACTTTTCACTGAGTTTTGGGTATCGATTTTGAGGTATTTCTGCAAGAAAAACACGAAATTCAATGCAATAGCCCTGCGAAACAGACGGACAAATACATACTGCTGATGGTAAATGGCTCCAGTGGAGAGAGCATGACAATTCTACATAAAAGTGGTGCCAAATTCGAGATTTTCTTGTGCTAAGGTAACTAAGAGTGTAGATGAGCAGTTGAACTAAGCAAAAAATTATTTATTTATTTATCTTTTCAAGTATACTTGATTTTTCTATCTATCGAGAGTTTTTTAAGGTAAACGACTGAGTTTTTGTTGAGAGACGGAGGAAGGTATACGCGTGATCCATGGACTATAGTTTCTGTATTTGACTACACCTTTGTCAATGGACGAAATGCGTTGGAAAAGAAAAAATTAAAAACTTCAAATTTCAAGCAAAATTGTTTTCTTGTGCAAGCTGAAGATGCGTTTGCTTTCCAATAAAAACATTTCTCTCAAACTAAAGATTCTCCTATGCCGAAGCGCATTAGCAGTTACAGCAGCTGAAGAAACGCTCCATGAATGCATGAAAACTGTGCGTTTTTACTGTCCCGCCATCGGTATCGGTGTTCTAATATGTGGTTTTGACAACTGCAATTCTCACTGCCATGAATGACAAGACGGTTTGGCTTGGGAGGTCCTTGTGACTTTGTAGTTGCAACAGATTTTACCTCATTACTGTCGCTACAACAACTACAAAGAGTTGTTTGTTAAATTTGTCATAGTTTGCGACTATCAGCCCAATTCTTTCCAAAGTCACTGATGACTCACAAATCACTTCTTTCTGGAACAGTCATAATAATTTTCCACTCAACACTCAAATTGTGGTGTGGTTTTCAGCAGTGCCCCTGTTCTGTAACTATCGCCTCGATAAAAGCAAGCGATAAATGGTGGAAAATGGAACGAAATCCAACTAAATTCATAAGAATTTCGAGGCGATAGTTACAGAACTGTATGTTAAGACAAACGCAGAATGCAGCAAGAAATCCAAAATTCAATACGAATGCTTTAAGTGATCCCAACATAAGTCGTAGCTATATCAACACCCTTAACTACAGAGCTTCGTCATTATAACAGCCGTATTTATTAGATTTTCTTAAGACGTCTCTTAGACATCGATTAGTTAAGTTCGAATTAAAATTTAATTGGAACTTAAGAGAGGTTGATTAAATTCTTATCGATAATCGATTCTGCGCTGATGCTAAACTAATTGATAGTTGTGTCAAAATAAAGTAGTAAAAACAGAAATCTAGTCCAATTTAAACTGCGGTTTGACAACCATTCGTTTGTAAACAAATGTGGTGCCTTTTTGCTTATCAAAAAAAAACCACTATGTACGAGTATCATCAACCTAAAATGTGACGAGAATTTCTTTCGAATTTTCTATTAAAACTAACGCAACGCATTGTTGGTTTTAGGCCCTTATTACGAGTAGCAAATCGACCGTTCCACCATGGAACAATCTTTCTTTGCCAAGCAAACCTGCAATTCCCTAACAATCTCTTAACTCAGTTTGTAGGCACACGACATCCATGGCGAAATGGATAAAGCATAACTACTGCGTGGGCGTTCGACCACCATAAACATCCAAAATGATCTCTGGTATCAGGCAGGAAAATATGCCTTGAAAAATGCTTTTCCAATTTAACCTTTCAGAAACGCACTCACGAGAATGCTTGTTGAGAGAACAACTTGTTTGGCCTTGTAGCACTGTGGAGCTTATGTGCCAGCTTTTTACGTTTCTATTTATTAATCATGACATCTGAAAAAAACTTAGCACATTGAAAACATTTAAATCGCGAAGAAAATCTTCCATATTTTTAAGAAAAGTTTATTTTTAGAAATTATATTACCTAAACAACAGAGCGAAATTGACACCGATTTTCCCGAAACGTCAGAATGAATTTTTAATATGGATTTAAGAGACCTTTAAACGTCATTATTGGCATTTAAGTTAAGAGGGCTCTTAGCAAGGTTACTCAAATGTGAAATTTGATTATCGATACGGATTCGTTACTTAAGCGTTACTTAAAGGGCAATTAAATCTAATCGATGATTAAAAGTTCTTTATAGATACGGCTGTAAATGTGAGTGCTGACTCAGATGTTGATGAGATGTGGGGTGAAATAAAAAGTGTTTTTATGGAGGCTGGATCCGAGACTGTACCTAGGCGTACGAGAGCTAGCGACTCTTGGATATCCCAAGACACCTGGGAAAAAATTGAGCTTCGTAAATCGTTGAAGCTTCAAATAAACGCCGAGACAGACGCTCAACGAAAGGCTGAATTGCGAAGTGAATATCGGACTGCACACAAGATGGTCTATCGTTGTGTGAGACGTGATAGGAGGGTGAGGATAGATGGACTCGCTGAAAATGCTGAAAACGCTGCAAGAAGAGGAGATATCCGAGAATTGTACCAAATAGCCAAAGAAGTTGTCGGGAAAAAAAGCAACAACAATCATCCTGTAATGGATGTGGATGGGACACTATTGGTATCAATTGAAGATCAGCTTCGCAGGTGGAAGGATCATTTTTGTGCCCTGTTAAATGATCCCGTTGAACAGAGTGCTGAAGTGCCCCAGCTCAACGAGATGCGCAGATCCTGCAGGGGTATTGACATCGAACCCCCTTCAGAAGCGGAAATTGAAACAGCGATTAATCTCCTCAAAAACAACAAAGCAGCGGGACTTGACGGAGTACCAGCGGAATTCCTGAAAGCTGATCCCGCCACAGCAGCTAGTATCTTGCATCCGCTTATACAAGCTGTTTGGGAAAACGAAACTTATCCCAGGGATTGGAAGGATGGAGTCATTGTTAAGTTGCCAAAAAAAGGTGATCTCAAGAACTGCAACAACTGGCGTGGTATAACCGTTTTGTCCGTTTTTCCAAAACTAATGGCAACTCTAATCCTCGAACGGATTAAGGCTAGAATTGAGACTACACTCAAGACGCATCAGGCTGGCTTCCGGAGCGGTCGGTCGTGCGTTGACCATATCAACACCTTACGCATTGTTCTTGAGCAGTCTGCAGAATTTCAAACACCGCTAAATCTCATGTTTGTAGATTTTGAGAAGGCCTTTGACCGAGTTAACCGAGAATCTATATGGAGATCACTTCTTGGTAGAGGAATTCCGCCAAAAATTGTTGCCATTATAAAGGAGTCCTACAACAATGCAAGGTGTTTCGTGTTGCATAATGGGCAGCTATCCGACTCTTTCGAGGTGCGGCAGGGTGTGAGACAAGGGGATGTTTTATCGCCAATTCTTTTTCTGCTGGCGATAGATGATGTTTTGACGGCGAGCGTCGGTACAACTGAGAGGCAGGGTATTCAATGGAGAACGTTTCAAAGGCTTAGCCATTTAGACTATGCCGACGATATATGTCTCATGGCAAATAACATCAGTGGGCTGAACGAGATGTGTCAAACTTTACGGGTGAAAGGAGAAGCGTGCGGTCTTAAAATAAATAGCAAAAAGACAAAAATAATGCTAACAGGCCCCCCAACACAACATCGTATTATTCTGCATGACACGCCCGTTGAAGAGGTCGAACAATTTAATTACCTCGGAAGTATTGTATCAGCAAACGGTGGTACGGATCTGGACGTAAAAAGCAGAATAAATAAAGCTCGCGTTGCCTTTGGTGCTCTGTCCCAAATTTGGAAATCCAGTCAAGTCTCCTTACGCACTAAACTGAGATTCTTCGAATCCAATGTGAAATCCGTGCTATTATATGCTTGTGAAACATGGAAAGTCTCGGCCACCATCTCGAGAAAATCGCAAGCTTTCGTGAACCGCTGTCTGCGTCACATCCTGAGAATTCGCTGGCCACAAACAATATCCAATCAGGAGTTGTGGCGTAGGACAGGTCAGAGGCGCTTGGACATCGACATCAGAAAGCGCAAATGGCAATGGATTGGTCACACACTGAGGAAACCAAACGATGATATTGCGAAGCAGTCCTTTGAATGGAATCCTCAAGGGTCACGGCGGGTTGGAAGACCAAGAACAACATGGAAGTCTACAGTGTTATCAGAAGCTAATTCCCAGAGAAAGACGTGGCCACAGTTAAGGTATCTAGCTGCTGATCGAGAAGGATGGAGACGTTTTGTTGACGCCCTATGCCCCGAGCGGGGTTACAGGACCTGATGATGATGAGTTACAGAACAGGGGCACAGGTTACAACGGTGTGCCTTGTGACTTTTGCCAGAATCGTGTTGTAAGTATAAAATCAATTTGACTTTTTGAACTATGAAAAACCTGACTCCTTTATTTTGTAGCTTTTCGGACGATTATCGTCCCATCACCCATCGTCGATCAACTGTCAAAAGATGTGACATTTAACTACGACTTCACAGCAATTGCTTTCATTACCTACTTCTGTGGGCTTCAAAGTGCGGGGTGAACCTGGGCCTAAACCAACATCTTCCACCAACAATTTCGATTTCGGGCGAGCTCTGTCCAGTTTTGCACTCAGTCAATTAAGGTCTTCTTCCACTTGATTGTGCCACCTTAGACGAGGTCTTCCCCTTCCCTTTAAGGTCTATTTGTTTTACATGCTCATGTCACCACACAGCTTGTTGTTGTATCTTTTTATCCACACATTGGCCTTGTTTTTTGCACGCGGGTATAAGCTTAAGCCCAAAAAAATGCCAATCAAAAATTTTACCCCTGCTCTTTTTCTGCTATTTTCAAAATGCAAAATGTTGCGTTCTCTTGACGCAATTCTTTGGATCTCATCACTCTATTGAACATGACAAAACCAACTGAGCCGATTGGCGTGCTCTATTCTCTCCAAGACAGTTGAAGGCTTCCACACATCTGGGCCAAAATACAATCCTGAGTTCAAGCGGAGCATCTTCATCTAGAAACGAGCAACATAAGTATTCTGTCATTTTTGGGCTAGGATACGGTACCCGTTTTCTTATAAAATGTTCACCTCTACCTTGAGCGCTTCTTGGGGTGACGGATATTACATATGTGGGCATCGCACCGTCAGCAAGAAATATAGTTTATATATGTAAGTACTTTGACTGTCAAGAACTGTAATAAGGAGCGGAAAACTCAAGATGATTCCTTGATGCACACCTACTCTGTTTTGGAATCCTTCGGTGACTCCAGTCTGACACCTAATCTTCGTCATCGCTCACTCATCTTTTCTTAATAAATATTCCCAATCATCCGTAATCCGCACCTAGGCCTCTGGAACTCTTCGTTTTGTTCTTTTTTACACAAGCTCGCGAACTTGATTCGATTCTCTACCCGCAACTCCGTCGCTAGAACATGTTCAACTTTTTATCAATCATGTCCACCCTCCCATCCAAAGTTTCTATTACCAAACTCATTCAAGACCATTTCTTAGTAGTAAAGTAGCTTTACTGCAATTGGTTTTTAATGTTTTGCTAGCTTAGTGCTTTTTCGTTCAAAAATAGGTAGACATGAACTTGTTTTCTCTTTAAAAATTGTTTACTTCGTTATGCTCCGGAACACAAAAAGATGAACAAATCCAACACACCCACTCGCTCAATCTGTCAAATGAGGAGATAAAAAAAACACCTCCCTTAACACTGCACAGAACACACAAAAAAAACTTATTGCCGTCGTGTCAGTTGTTGGCAGCGAAATTTGTTGCTGAAAATTATTTTCGGAATATTTATACATAAAATTTGTTGTTTTTTATATTGTTAATGTTATTTTTGTTATTCATTTGAGTATCAGTGCACTGATTTATTCAAAATGTTAGATCTTTTTACAATATTCACAAAAGGAGGCATAGTTCTGTGGTGCTTCCGAGCCACTGATCAAATATTTACGTCTCCAATTAATAGTTTAATACGTGGAATCATACTTCAAGTACGTGTAACACCTCATTTGCATAGCCATATCATGTCACAATATTTCATTCATATTCATAGGAACGTACAATTGGATCAAAAGACTTTGAACACAATAATCTAGCATTGCGCTACAAGTTGGACAATGAACTGGATATTGTTTTGGTAGTTGCATTTCAGAAGATTATTCAAATGTCTTACTTGGATAAGTTTCTCAATGATGCACATTTGGAATTTAGAGACAAATATAAAAATGAACTCTCCTCCGGGGAGAAGATGAACTTTGAATACAGTTTCACTAGTGAGTTTCAGAGGATATTGGCGGAGTCGGAGTCGTGGGGTAGGAAGCAAGAGAAAGTTCCAAAACTGATGCGTAGCTTTGATGAATCGGCTAAATCGAAGAAGACGGTTGCGTCAATGATAGAGTCGGGTCCGAATGCTAAGCCGCCAATTAAAAAGGTACAAATTGTTGAGCAGATGACTCAGCGTAGTAATCAAAAGACACGAGAGGAGATAATTCAAGAGAATCGAAAGAAGCTTCTTGAGAAGATGGCTGGTAAGAAGAGTCCTCAAGAGGAGAAGAAGAAGACTCAGAAGGAGAACGAGAAGGCTGGCAAGAAGCCTAGAATTTGGGATTTGAGTGGCGGCTCGAAGGATGCGACCAATTTGGATTGGTCCAACGCTAGTCCCGATGAAAGGAAAGTCGAGCTGTCTCAGGAGTCTGTTGAGGTAAACTTCATATCAAGAGAAACTGTGTTTGTTTAAAAATCACTTTGTTTTCAGATGATCGGATCGATGAAAGGTGTGATAAAAGATCTGGAAGTGGAGAGCGAGGAAGAAGACGATGAGAAATACAATCAAACTTCCCCTTCGCCAGGGAATAACAACAAAAAGGCCAAGTCCGGAGTGTTTTCTCTGTTTCGAGGTATCGTTGGTTCTAAGAACCTATCCAGGGCAGATGTAGAGCCCGCTTTGGACAAATTGAAAGACCATCTTATTTCGAAGAACGTTGCTTCGGATATTGCACAAAAACTATGCGACTCGGTTGCATCAAAACTTGAAGGAAAGGTCCTGGGCACATTTGAATCTGTTGCCACAATCGTAAAGACCGCACTTACCCAGTCTCTTGTGCAGATCTTATCTCCAAAGCGACGAGTTGACATCATACGAGATGCCCTTGAGGCAAAACGTGCAAATAGGCCTTTCGTAATGGCTTTTTGCGGAGTGAATGGTGTCGGCAAGTCGACCAACTTGGCCAAGATTTGCTTCTGGTTGATCGAGAACGATTTTAGTGTATTGATTGCGGCATGTGACACATTCAGGGCAGGCGCTGTTGAACAGCTGAGAACACACACCCGGCATTTGAATGCCTTGCATCCACCGCAGAAACACCACAATCGTACAATGGTGCAGTTGTATGAGAAGGGCTATGGCAAAGACGCTGCTGGTATAGCAATGGAAGCCATCAAACACGCTACTGACACTGGAATTGATGTAGTTCTGGTCGACACGGCCGGACGCATGCAAGACAACGAACCATTAATGAGGGCATTGGCTAAACTTATCAAAGTCAACGACCCGGACTTGGTACTTTTTGTTGGCGAGGCATTGGTCGGCAACGAGGCTGTGGATCAGCTAGTTAAGTTCAATCAGGCACTGGCTGATTATTCTTCCAACGAGAATCCACACATCATTGACGGAATCGTACTTACTAAGTTCGATACAATCGACGATAAAGTGGGTGCCGCTATTTCAATGACTTACATCACTGGACAGCCGATTGTTTTCGTTGGCACTGGACAAACTTACACTGATTTGAAGGCCATCAACGCAAAGGCTGTTGTACACGCTTTAATGAAATAAACACTGATTGCTTTTTCTATTACATCTAGTTTTTGGTTTTTTTTTTCATTTTCAAATTGAAGTGAGTTCAGCTGGTCAGCCAAGTACAGAACCTGAAAAGAGGATTCCGTTTTCTTAAAACAAAACCTCCCAAACCTCACATATTTCAGAGGCCTACAATTTTTGTAGGTTTGAGAAGAGGGAGGAGGTTCGTTGTTCGAATCCCAAGAGAAAACAAAAATGTTTTTCCACCGATATCGCCTTTCGCCATGAAGTCTACCGATAGTAAAGTCATTGCCAGGTTAAATAAGAAAGAACTTTTTGGGATTACTATCCAAATGCTTACTTACTTAGGTGGGCATCACAGTTCGGGGTGAACCTGGGCCTCAACCAACATCCTTCTATAACGACTTCGATTTCGGGCGAGATCTCTCCAGTTTCGCACTCAAAGTCGGTTGAGGTCTTCATCCACTTGATTGCGCCACCTAAGACGAGGTCTTCCCCTTCCGCGATTTCCCTGCAATGTGCTTTCGAACACCCGACGAGCCGGTGCGTTTGGGTCCATCCGCTCTACATGGCCCAACCATCGTAGCCTCGCGGTGCGTACTCTTCTGACTATGCCCATGTCGATAAACAGCTCATACAGCTCGTTGTTGTATCTTCTTCTCCACACATTGTCTTCGCATACGAGACCAAAGATCATTCGGAGAATTTTTCTTTCGAAATGACCAAGGGTTTCCTCATCCGCTTTCGAAAAGGTCCTGGCTTCCGCGCCGTACAGCAGGACTGGGTTGATTAAGTCTTATACAAGGTTACCTTGGTTTTTCTCCAATGGTCTGCCTAAAAAGCCTGTAGTCCTGTGATTCGAACCTCGACCCGGAAACGAGCACAATTTCGATTCCATTTATTTAGACGTTTGATTTTCAATTGATGGAACACGGGCATATCCGTTATGTTTTTGAATGCGTCCAATGGCTCTCGAGTTTCTCTAACGATAGCAGCGCTCATGTGAGAAATCAGTTCATTACTAGTTTCTGTCTTTATTATCAAATGAAAACTTTTCATATCAAATCAAAATTTCCTCGAACACCAATTTTGTGTACGGGAGAAGTTTAACTTTTTTGTTTCGCAACTTCAACACCTGCAATTCTTATGTGTGAATAAAGTTGAATCAACTAAAAATCAAGCAACCCTAACCAAACCAATCAATTCACACACATTTCTGATTGATTTTATGGCTGGAATTCAAAAATACTCAGCCCTAAAGTAATAAAAATAACTTTGTTATGTCAAACCTTATAAAAAAGACTTGGTTGCATTTTGTGAATTCCCACCTATAGATATTCGGCAGATGAAGAACGGCAATCGAATGCAGCTCGTCTATCACCAAGAAAAGTCATAAATAAAAGCAGCCATCAAAGTAATGAAGGTTCCCCAGGTTACCAATTTCTAGCGACAGGAGTAGACCGTCCCGATATGTATCAACTAGAAGACCAATATTCGTTCATGTAACATTTTTTCAAATACCAAAAAAAAGTGACTATAATTAAGTATTTGTTCCTGTAGCCATTCGGAGGATGACGAAAATAGCTTCAACAACAGACATCATCAATCGAAAAGGGCCGAACGGGGTTCTGGGCTTCAGGATAGTTTGTGTTCGCCGGTCGATAATGATGCCAAATACAGATACATAAACACGGACAGAGATTTATCGTTGTCATTGGATAGGAATACGGACTTTCGTAATTTTTACGATACTCCTGAGGATGGTAACAGATTTTGGATTTAACTCTGTGTGTTTGGACTTGAGCATTCTAATTTGTTGTTAGATCTGTCGGTGCAAAAGTATTTATCAATTAGTGTTGGAGTAGTGAGTCTCATAACGGAGAACTTACTGAGTCATCCCTTCATTGTGTTGAGGAGGCAATGTCAAGTATTTCACGCATCTGAAAAGTAAGTCATCCTTTTTATAAAAACAAGAACTTTCTCGACGAGACGTTGGTTGACGCGTCAGCTGATTTTCAACGTCTTCAGAAACTTTGATCCTCACAGAACAAAAAGTATCGTCCCCAAAAGAGAATTCGTAGTTTGATGCGAGCTGTAAAGATAAAATTAGGGATAGAGAAAGAAGTTTTCGAATATTTAAAAACCATCGTACAGTAGAAACCCGAAAATTGTCCAAAAAGGCCAGAAATATCTGTAATATCTGCTCATCTACAAAAGGCCAAGTTTTCGTATGACCAAAAAGGCAAAAAATATCTACTGTTATTTCCAAAAGGAAGCAAAAACCTTTGCTCTTTTGTTAAGAACATTAAAGAACTCGACCACGTCATCGGTTCCAACGCTCGTCTTCAATGACTCCCCGTATGTCAGCTCCATCGACAAAGCCAATTTGTTGGCAGCTCAGTTTGCTGCTAACTCGACACTTCTTGATAGAACAGTCGCTCCACCTTACCTTGAGACTGTTAATACTGAGATAAAGACGATATTTTTTCGTACTCGCTCGGTTGCGAGAGCCCTCGAAGATCTCAATATTCATAAATCCGCTGGTCCAGATGGTATCCCCGCCGTTGTTCTGAAGAGGTGTTCTTCTACGCTGGCAAAACCCCTGCGTAAGCTTTTCTATCGTTCCTATTCTTCTGGGCTCTTCTCGAGCAGTTGCAATACTGCATTTGTCAGGCTGAATCCTCCTCCCCTTCCAATTACAGTCCAATTGCACTAACGTCCCTCGTTTCCAAGGTCATGGAAACGTTGATAAACCGTCAAATCATGACATATCTTGGAAAACGAAAGCTTCTTAATGAGTACGGATTTCGTAGCAAAAGGTCCACTGGTGATTTGATGGCAATGGCATATCTTACCGAAAATTGGAATCCATCCACTGTTTTAGAGAAAGTAACATAATTGCGCTTTGTACTTCTGAGAATCCGGTCGCTCATCTAAGTTTATGTGGAATCAAATAAAACAAATTGGGGTTACAAATAAGTCTAAGAATAATAACCTAAACATTAATGTAAATGAAATTAATCGTGCATTGATTGGTTCTCTTCCCACGAACATAGACTCAGGTATAACGCTTACTGAAACAAGAAATGTTCTCGATGGAGCTTTTCAGTTCGAAGTTTTAGATTTGCCTATGGTGTCGAAAGCTATATTATCAGTAAAATCTAACAGTATGGGGCTGGATAACATACATCCTAGGTTTATCAAAATTCTTCTCCCGTACATTGGCATTTACATTAAACATATATTCAATACTATTTTATTGTCGTCTAGTTATCCCCTTAAATGGAAACAAGCAAAGATTGTCCCTATCCAAAAAATAGCCTTAACACTGAATTTCGACCGATTTTGATTCTGCCTTTTTTGTCTAAATCACTCGAGTTTATAATGAGTTCTCAAATTAAGTCTTTCATTGAAAATAACAATGTGTTGACACCATTGCAGTCTGGTTTTCGAGTTGGGCACAGTTGCATTACCACTATACTGAAGGTAACTGATGGTATCCGTACTGCCATCGACGAAGATAAGTGTACGCTAATCACCTTGCTTGATTTCTCCAAAGCGTTTGATTCATTAAACACCAATATTTTATTGAATAAACTCCATACTTTATTTAACTTCTCGGCCATATCAGTGAATCTTATACGCTCCTACCTTGCTGACAGAGTACAAGCTGTCTTTCATAGCCAATGCCTTTCGACTTTTTTGCCCGTTCATTGTGGAGCTCCTCAAGGTTCATTGATGGGACCCTTAATCTTTTTACTTTTTATCAATGACTTTCCTGGTGTACTGAAATACTTACTTACTTACTTAGGTGGGCATTACAGTTCGGGGTGAACCTGGGCCTCAACCAACATCCTTCGATAACGACTTCTATTTCGGGCGAGCTCTCTCCAGTTTCGCACTTTAAGTCGGTTGAGGTCATCCTCCACTTGATTGCGCCACCTAAGACGAGGTCTTCCCCTTCCGCGATTTCCCTGCAATGTGCTTTCGAACACCCGACGAGCCGGAGCGTTTGGGTCCATCCGCTCAACATGGCCCAACCATCGTAGCCTCGCGATGCGTACTCTTCTGGCTATGCCCATGTCGCGGTACAGCTCATACAGCTCGTTGTTGTATCTTCTTCTCCACACATTGCCTTCGCATACGGGACCAAAGATCATTCGGAGAATTTTTCTTTCGAAACGACCAAGGGTTTCCTCATCCGCTTTCGATAAGGTCCATGCTTCCGCGCCGTAAAGCAGGACTGGGATGATTAAGGTCTTATATAAGGTTACCTTGGTTTTTCTGGAGAGGGTTTTGTTTCTCAATTGCCTTCTTAACCCAAAGAAGCAACGGTTGGCAAGAGTTATTCTCCGTTTGATCTCCGCACTGATGTTGTTGTCCGTGTCTACAGCGGATCCTAGGTAGACGAAGTCCTGTACTACCTCGAAGTTATGTCTGTCTATTGTGACGTTTTGTCCAATTCGTCGATGTTCTGTGTCCTTGTTTGATGACAGCATATACTTTGTTTTGCCCTCATTAACCATCAAACCCATTTTTGCCGCTTCTGTTTCAATACTCGCAAAAGCACCTATGACATCACGCTTTTTTCTTCCCATTACGTCAATATCGTCTGCATATGCGAGCAATTGCACAGATTTTTGAAAGATTGTTCCTCTGGTGTTGACGTTTGAGTTTCTTACAATCTGTTCAAGTATGATGTTGAAGAAATCGCATGACAGTTTATCGCCTTGCCTAAAACCTTTTTCGACATTGAAGGTCTCGGTGAGTTCTTTACCGACCTTGACGGAGCAGCGTGAATTCTCCAAAGTCATCCTGCATAGTCGTACGAGCTTCGCAGGGATGCCGAAACTAGACATGGCTCTGTACAGCTCGTCTCTGTAGATACTGTCATAAGCGGCCTTGAAATCGATAAAGAGGTGGTGAATATCGATATTATGTTCTCGGGTTTTTTCCAAGATCTGCCGTAATGTGAAAATTTGGTCTATTGTGGACTTCTCCGGTCTAAAACCACATTGATAAGGACCTATCAAGTTGTTGACGTGGGGTTTCAGACGTTCACATATTACAGCAGACAAGATCTTATAAGCGACGTTAAGGAGGCTTATCCCTCTATAATTGGCGCAGTTGTGAGGGTCTCCTTTCTTTAGGATCGGGCTATCGTATGCCCGAGGTATGCTGAGGTTCCATTCATCGGGCATGCTTTCTTTCGACCATATCATGCAGATCAGCTGGTGCATGCTCCTTTCCAACTGATCTCCAGCTGCCTTGAAAAGTTCGGCATCAAGGCCATCTGCACCTGCAGTCTTATTTGATTTAAGTTTGCATATAGCAAGCTTAACTTCTTCTAGGTCGGGAGGACGGCATTCTTGATCATCGTCCAGGCTGAATGGGGCAATCTGCCTGACAGCGGAATTTGTGTCCTCATCGCCGTTAAGCAGTCTGCAGAAATGATCTTTCCAGATCCTCAGTAGCGACTGTGACTCTACAACTATGTTTCCCTGCTGGTCTTTACAGGATTGAGTTCGGGGTTTGCCACCCTGGCAGGATCTTTTTACCTTTTGGTAAAACTTCCGAGTCTCGTTCCTGTCATGGCACCTCTCTATTTCCTCAAACGAGCGCTTCTCATGCTGCTTCTTTTTCTTTTTGAGAAGTCGGTGTTCTTCCCTTCTTCTCTCCTTGTAAATCTCGTTATACCGATCGTAAGCAGCCCTCGTTCGTGTTTGCAAAAGCATTTGTCGTGCTCTTTGCTTGGCTGCATTTGCCTGCCTACATTCTTCATCGAACCATGGGTTTCGTTTTGGTGGCCGAGTGAAACCCAGAACCTCAGAGGCAGCGGTTCTGATGGCTTCTTGGCATTGCTGCCACTGGTCTTCGATGTTTAATGCTGGCGGCAAGGGATTCAAGGATAATTGAAGGGACACTCGATTGGAAAAGGCATTAGCAATCTCTTGCGATCGTAGCTTTCCGACGTCATATCTCTTCACAGCGTTAGTTCGTGCTGGTCGTGAACAAGATATCCTCATTCGTACCTTGGCTACAACAAGGTAGTGGTCCGAGTCAAAGTTGGCCCCTCGGAAAGTTCGGACATCTAGCACACTGGAAGAGTGCCTTGCGTCGATCGCAACATGGTCAATTTGGTTGACGGTTAATTGATCTGGGGACCGCCATGTGCCTTTATGAATTTTGAGATGCGGGAAGTGTGTACTACTTACAACAAGATTTAGCCCCGCAGCAAAATCGATAAGCCTCAATCCGTTTTCGGAGGTTTTGTCGTGGAGGCTATGCTTACCGATTGTGTTTCCAAAGATGTCCTCCTTCCCTAGTTTTGCGTTGAAATCGCCAAGAACGATTTTCACGTGGTATCTAGGGCATTGCTCATATGTTTCTTCGAGGAGCTCGTAGAAACAGTCTTTGGAATCGTCGTCTTTCTCTTCTGTGGGGGCGTGGGCGCATATAAGGCTAATGTTGGCGAATTTACCCCTGATGCGGATGGTCATTATACGCTCATTGACTGGATTTTGGCTAATCACCTTATCCCTGAGTCTCCCTCTTACGACAAATCCGCACCCAAATAAATAAGCGCTGTTTCTGTTGTCTGTAGCAGTCGCCATATTAGATGTCACAGTTTTTCATCTTCTTTATGCCCGGTCCACTCCATCGCACTTCTTGGATGGCAGTTATGTCTGCTATGCAGCAGTCCAGGGCGTCCGCTGATTCTCCAGCTGCACGTAGTCCGCTAAGAGATCTTACGTTCCACGTGCAGATCCGGAGGTCGTTGTCCTTTTTTCGTTTGCATGGGTCGTCAACTTTGAAATCATTATCGTTATCCGAGGCTGTTGATTGTTTCGGAACTATATCTTTTTTACGTGGTTGGGTAGTTAACCCTACGCACAACCCCCAACCTGGAGGGCCAGGTCCTTTTGGATCCCTTCGGACACAAAGGGCTGGAGTATCCAGAGTCAGTACCCTGCTGCAGGGGTGTGAGTGCTGCCGTTGGCTCACCAGGAGCTCGTCCGCCACCATCTCTACTTCAATACCCTGTCCTAGTATTGAAAGACCCCAAAAGACCTTTAAACCAAATATGTTGGAGTAGCTCTTTCAGGGGTTTCTGCTTTTATGGAAGTCCACCGTTGATTCTGTCCTTCGAATTCATCCGCTGGGACATTTACACGAAAGCTCTCGTAGACCACTGAGGTTCGTGCAGTCAGTCATTGTTCGCAGAGCAATTATAGTGTTGATCGATCACAATTCTTTGTTCCGGATTCCCTTATCTCAACACTCGCACTTACTAGTTTAGCAGGTCAGCTCTGGACGGAGCATCCCAGGTCCCAGTGGATACCGCTTGGAGGTATAGTAAGCACAGTTGACGTGTACTATAAGTTACAGCATCTGGGCGCCGCCAAGTTAGCACCAATCAGAGCCTACCCGAATAGTACAACGCCCATCCACTGTGTACTGAAATACTCATATCATATTTACGCTGATGATGTACAAGTCTATCTACATTTTCCCTTAGGATTAATGGAAGACGCAGTTGAGAAAATGAACAGTGATTTGAAAAGCATTTCTGAGTGGGCGTCCGAAAACCAATTACTTTTGAATCCATCTAAAACAAAAACACTGTCTGTATATAAAAACCCTATTTTAATTGATCTTCCTCCTGTGTTTTTGAATGGTGAACAAGTTGAGACGGTGTCGAGAATCAAAAACCTGGGCATCATCCTAAATAGAACGTTAAGATGGAATGACCATATAAACTCAGTAACTTCTAAAGTGTATGGAGCTTTGAGAGGACTGTCTGTTTGCAGGGATTTCCTGCCCGTGTCAGTAAAGCTTATGCTCGCGAAAGCCTTGATTGTTCCAATTATACTTTATGGATGTGAACTATTTGCTGATGCTGATTCATCTTCCTTGCAAAATCTGAATGTTGCGTTCAACTCCATCGCTAGGTTCGTTTTCAATAAACGTCGTTTTGACCATATTTCAATGTACTCGACGCAAATTTTGGGATGTAGCCTAGTAAAGTACATTGACTACAGAACCGTCAGTATGCTTTCCCAGATACAGAAACAGCCTCGCTACTTGTTTGAATAGTTAGATTTATCACATTCCGCACGCAGTCTAGCAATAAGACCAAACTTGTACACATGTTTTACATCTCGAAAGCAATTTTTCATTTACGCTGTTAGGTTATGGAATAAACTTCCCATTGATATTAGGACAAATTCAGCACAGAGACTTTTTTCAGAAACTTTTTAACTATTTTTGTTCTCATCCCTAATGTTTCTTTTTCTTTAATCTTTTATACTCCACTCTCTTTATTCTTTATCTTTCTATTTCTTCTTTTTATTTAATTACTGCTGAAAATAGTTTCCTTCTGCTAATTTTTACTTGATCGAATGTTATTGAAATATGTTATTAAATTAAAATAATTATGGACGTACCTATATTTTAAGACTGTACAAACTTTAAAAGACTAGTTCTTAATGTACAGCAAATTATAAATTAATAAATACAAATACAAAATACAAATGCAAATGCATTTGATAGATTTTGGCATCAGGCTCTTTTACCGAAAATGCATGCTTTTGGCATCGATGAGTCTCTTCTTCGTTAAATTTTACCTTTCCGACCGTTCAATACAAGTTGTATTGGATGGTTTCAAGTCTGATACTCACTTTATAATTGGCTGGTGTGCTCCGTTTTGTCTCCGAAACTAACACAGTAAGATAAATCTTATAAGGTAGTGTAAGTTTATTGTTTAACATATAGCTCAAGTATAATTATTATAAAATGTTTCAATACAGGTTTACAAAAAATTAAAAAAAAGCAAGTTAATGAAATAGAAGAGAAAAAAAGATGTTCAGATTGAATGTAAGATACAAAAGGGAGAAATTTAAAAACAGGAAAGAAGAAAAAGAAGAAAATTTCGTTAGAGAAGAAAGAATCTAAATCGAATTTAAAAGTTTTCGTGTCGCTAATATTTCGCAGGTATGGGAAGAGCGAGTCCCACAAGTTAACAGCAGCTACAAAGAATTGTAGACATGAAAAACGTGGTAAAATTAAAGTTGTGGGCCTACTTGATGTTGAAAATCGGAGTTTTTCAAAAAGATAATTAGGTTGGCGTGTTCTTATGATTTTAAACAGAAATATTGAGGATCGAGACTTAACAAAATTATCAAAAGATATTTTAAGAAGGTTTTTCTGCAGATGTGAGTCATATCTTTTTAACTCGGCTATGTATCGGATAGTACTACTAAAAGCCATCTTAAGTTTATTTTTAATAATATATTCACAGTTGCAAAAATTTCAAAAATTTCACATCCATGAGTCAGGGCAGGAATGACTAATGTCTTCGCTATCATTCTGGTGTTAAGAGGGTAAATGTTTGTGCGGTCCATAAAGCTCGAAGTATACTATACGTTTTGCTAACCAATGAATTGATGTGATTAGGCGTACTTAATGAAAAAAAGAGCAGAGCAGCGTAGCTCAGAGCAGAGCAAGAAATGAGATAAATGTCAGGCAATTTAGAGCAGAACAGCTGGTGTCAAAAGTCAGCTGATAAGAAAGCAACAAACATTTTGGTATGCTTTTACAATAAAAATCTATATGCGGAAACATTGGAATCAAAACTAAACTAACATGCGATGTTAATTCAATTGATTTTAAGTTAAATTCGATTTCAAATAGATTGCAAAACGCAAAATATAAACAAAAATATTTGAATCAAATGTCAACAGCTGATTTTGACACTTTTGCTCCACTATACTCTTACTCAAAAGCAAGTGCAGAAAATGCTGCTCTAAAAGCTCTATAGCAGGTCATTAAACACAAAAAGTTCTTACTCGGAGTAGAAAAATTTGTCATTAAACACCAAAAAGCTTTTTTTCTGCTCTAGATCGATCTAGAGCAGGTCATTAAACACACTTATTATTACATGTGAGACTTCTATTGAAAATTACTCCTAGATTTTTACAATTCCTAACAAACTTTAAAACACTATGTATGTACATATTATGTATGTATGTATTTATTAGTTTAATTAAAATTTTTTCATATGAATTTGTTTGAAAAATTTTATACAAATAAAGAGTTTTGATTAATTCAATGACGGCTAACTATAAATTTAAATTCCAAATAGAAAGGTTAAATCAAACTGAAAATCTCTTAAACATTGTGTACAATATACACTGTGTACAATATACACATAAAGTTTTTGTTTAAATATATGAATACGATATTCATTTCTTATCTCTTCTGGTAAACTGTTGAAAAATGATAGCCCTCTGTACATTAGGGTATTCTGCGTGCTATTTCTGTTGAATCTTGCTAGTCTAAAGTTGTTTCCTCCTCTGAGATTGTAAGGTTGAGCTTCAGCAACAGTGACCAAGTTATTGCTCTGGTAATCCGGGAAAATATTTTGGCGAGTTTTAAAGATGAAAACCATTGCGTTGAATACCAAAAACTGCTGAATTGTCATCCAGCCTAAAGCCTGGATCACAAACTGGATAGAAGTGTATATGTTGCACTTTAAAATCATTCCCATTGCCTTGTTTTATAAAATTTGAAATCTGTACTTTATTTCATTTGAACACGTATATAATAGTGTGAAACAGTATGTAAAATGGGGTAACACTAACGAATTACACAACAACAAAGCGATTATCATGTTTGTAATGCTTCTTAGTGTTATTAAAAAAGTTCACCTTTGCAATTTTCTTACATATATGTATATATACTCAGCATGTTCTTTAAATTTCAACTGACTATCTAACATGACACCGAGAGATACATAAAAAATTACTTACAAATTCGATTTGTTCATTGTCCATAGAAACCACAAGTAAGTAAGTAAGTAAGTAAGTAATCCATTTATTGACTTTATAAAGTAAACACATTAACATAATAAGTATTGAATTAAAAGCAATGGCAATGCTGTCAGCTCAGTTGGCAATAAATATTTTAATAATTTAAGATTTTAGTAAAGAAGTTAAATTAACAATTTTGTTTTAATCAAATTCAGTTATCAATAACATTCGATATTTATAAACATTTTTTATGAATAAATGAAGATTTTTCCAATTCGTTCCATTAAGCAAATTTACTGTTTCCTGCACTGTTAAAGAACTTACTCCTAAATATAGTCGCCTTTGTGCTGCATAAATAGGGCACACTCCAATAAGGTGAAAGCAGTCTTCTTTTGAGTTAAGGTTACACAAAGTGCAGAACTGATTAAAGCTTCCATTATAGGGGTCTCCGTTTAACCCAAGGACCTCGCATCTGGTTTTGAATATAAGTGATATTTGTTTGTAACTATACATGTCATTAAAATAGTTATCAGCTTCTAAATAAAAGTTGAGTTTTGAATACAAAAATCTACTCTCCGACTGCTGGGCTTCCGCTACAAGCAACTCCCTCTGAGTGTCTTCATACTTTTGTATTATACGGTACAGCCGATCTTTCAAAGTACTCGTATCAGCTGCGACTATGTTCGTATCTTCTCCATATATTTCGCCAAGATTTCGCCATTTCATCATCCACCAGTCATTATTTCTGATTTCATACTGGAGCATTTTGTTTACAAGTCTCGATGCGGGGAAATCAAGCACTTTTAGAATAAAGTCGGCTTGTGTTTTTAAAGTAGTCGTAAATATTTTAGGTAAACCCGTTTCTAAATAAATAGCATAATTTGGGGTTTTAATTGGTAGGTTGAATAATTTTTTGATGAAACTTCTGCAGTTTTTCCATTTCTTCAAATTCTTCGGATCCCCAAACTTCTGCAGCGTAACACAATGTAGATTTAACGACTGAGTTGAAGATTTTGTACTTAGTTGACAGGCTAACGTGTTCATTGAACAAAACTTTTTTCCAAGTCATGTTTATAAGTTTCTGACAAGTTCTAGTTTTTTCTTCAAAGTGGGTCTTGAAACAAAGTGTTGTATTTAGCTTTACTCCCAAGTACGTATACTCTCTCACGACATCAAGACGGTTACATCTCAGAAACCAATTACAGCTTTGTGTTGAGTTACCTCGATTACTTCTTGAGAAAACCATTATCTTCGATTTATTTCGTGTTTATGATAAGTCCCCACTTTTCGCAGTATGAAACCAGGCGATTTATCATCAATTGTAGATTTTGGGGAGTTTCAGACAAAACCACCAAGTCATCAGCATACAATAAAACATTAATAATGCTACCTGCCATTCTGATTCCACCAAGTAGTTCAGTCACAACATCATTGATAAAAAGAGCAAATAACAATGCACTAAGCGGACATCCCTGTTTCACCCCACTATCTGTTTCAAACCACTCTGACATATTGCTTCCATCCCAAACAGCTGCATTAGTTCCACAATACATTTCCTTGATGATCCGAATGAATTTAGTAGAAAGCCCGATTTGCGATAGCTTGTACAAAAGTGCATTTCTATTGACGAGATCGAAAGCCGCCTTGAAATCTAAAAGAGCGCGTACACTTTTTTGTTTCTGGCTTGAAAACTTTTCACTATTATTGTTAAACTAAAAATGTGATCGATTGTAGAATAGTTTTTCCGGAACCCTGCCTGTAGTTCGGTCATAGTTTTATTTTCATCAACCCATTTCTCTAGTCTATCTACAAGAACTCCACAAAAGAGTTTGCCAATGGTATTCATAAAGGAAATTCCACGATAATTTTCAGGTCTATCCAATGCGCCTTTTTTGTGTATGGGGAAGATTACAGACCGCTTAAAAGATTTTGGTACAACGGAATTGGAATAAATATTATCATACAATTTTTTGAGGTGTAATAAAAATACACGAGTTGAAAAACTCGTATGGGATTCCATCTTCTCCCGGTGCCTTTCCATTTTTTGATCTTCTAAGAACATTCTCAATTTCCACGAGAGACATTTCACAATCAAGAATATCATCGACGATAAGTGGTTCAGCAGTTAAAAAGATTATATTTCTTTGATCACGAAGAGTTAGAGTTTGAAAGTATAGTGATAGATTTTCTGCAGAAACACCAGGGCCTATTTTAAATCCAGAACCATTTATTTCCTTTGTTACTTTCCAGAATTCTTTTGAGTTTTTGATATTTGAAAGCTTAATAGCTTGACTGTTTTCCCAGTTGATTTTCTTCGCACGACACATATTTTTGTAAGAGGTGTTGGCCTCATTGTACCAATTCCTTAGAATTTCAGAATCTGTTTCTCTCCAAGCGTGTAAAAGAGCAAAAGACTTCTTACGAGAATTCAAACATTCGGAGTCGAACCATTTTTGCTTGTACGGTCTTACTGTAGTTGACATTCTAATTGCAGAAACCACAATATTCGATCTACAATTAAAGGCCATACATTTGGTTTTGGCTACATTTAGCTTCAGTTTTATCATTTTGAGTTGGGTCATTTCAACTATATAATTGTATCATCAGTGAAGAATTTAACTTTGCAGTGACTCATAATGCCTTTGATATCTATGTGTATAAGGAAAAGGTAAACTCCCAAAACTGACCCCTGTGGTATTCCCAAAGATACTCCCATAGCATCCGATAACTCGTTGTTAACTTTGGTTCTAGCCGTTAGGTACGAACGAAACCATTCCAATTCTGTGTCTTGAAGGCCGTAATCCCAAAGTTTTTTTTAGTAATATTCTATCAATGGCTTCGAAAGCTCTTTTCAAATTTAAAAATGCAACAATCACAAAATTTCCGTTATTCATATCTTTTTTCCACTCAAAAATTAAGAAGTGACCAGTTAGAAAACCAGACTATAAATATTTTATTAGTTTCCAAATATTTTACGAATTGGTTACAAACAAAACGTTCCAATATCTTTTCATCTGAACTTAACATATTAACGAGACGAAATTCTTCACATTTATTGGTATTGCACACTCTCTCAATGGGTATTATCACAGATTGCTTCCAAATACTTGGGAAAAATCTCGTTTGCAAGGATTTGTTTATAATTTTTTTTGCAAAATTGGACCGAATAGTTCTATAGATTGGTAAATCTTATCACACATAACCTAAGCTCACAGACCCGATTTTTATTATCTCATTAAAACTCTCACAACTATTGTTCAGCGTTATTGGGGAAAATATGAGAGTTTTTCTTTGAAATAATTAGGCACTTGTATTTGTTTTCGTTACGAGCTAACCCATTATAAGAGGCCAATTGGATATTTTTTCGAGTTCTTGATTTAAGATGAAGGCGCAATTTTCAATGAGACCTGAACGGGAACGGTTGCGTATGATAAGCTCATTAAATTCTGATCTTGACAACGATGTTACACGGAGTAGTAAGAGCCAAGTAGATTTCTTTGGTTCGAAAACACAATGTTGTCATTTGTCGATCTTCTATTCCATTATCTAATATCTATGAATGGTACCTGCATCCAAGAAACCGAAAAGCTGTCAGTACTCGGTATGAATATAAACGATGATCTTTGTTGGAAAGACCACGAGTAATGAATTAATACTTAAGTTTCTTAAGACGAAATTCTTTTGATCATGGCTTCAAATTATAAGTCCTACATCCGCCTTAAACTGGAGTAAAAAAAAAAAATCTAACGAAGTGAAAAGACATATTACATACTGCAGCACTGGTTACAAAGACAAAGTGAGTAAAGTGATTCACTTTCCATTGACAATCGATTAAGCTAAAGGAATTCCGTGATTGAGTTAGTGCATTTGGCTGGTAGATTACTCACTTAGCATTTTGGCAGTGACTCTACTCACTCACTCCCTGGAAAGTTAAACTACTGAATTTCGGCACTGGGCAGGTGCACCTCAAACATCTTTGCGCCTACTTGCTACGTCCCAAAACAGAGCGTTTAGGCTGAAAGGTGATAGTTCAATAATAGGATCGATCGATTCTCTTGAACATCGTCGTTTTACCCTGACCCAACTTCGGACGTACAGTCAAGTATAGAGATTCATATTTTAGTCGCACCACCCGCATGTGGAGTGCTCTACCTGACTCTGTTTTCTCCAACACTACGATTCACAAAAATTCAAAATTAACTTGCATCGGCTCTCCTTGGTAATCCTCTCCTATTTTACTAAATGCTCGCACTGTGTTTTGAAACATTATGAGGATATTCAGAACCCCTTGGTGTGCGGGTTAATTATATAAAAAAAAACTGGTTTCAATTGCGGACTTTCCTGGATCTTAAATCACATAGATAAGGTGCTCTCAAATTGTAGATGTGCGTTTTTAGCCTTTCATATATTACTGCAGACAAGATCTTATAAGCGACGTTAAGGAGGCTTATCCCTCTATAATAGGCGCAGTTGTGAGGATCCTCCCTTCTTCAGAATCGGACATACGATACAGAGATATCATTCATCGGGTACGCTTTCTTTCGACCATATCATGGATATCAGCTGGTGCATGATCCTTTCTAAATGATCTTCTGCTGCCTTGAAAATTTCGGCATCAATGCTATCTGCTTCGGCATTCTTGATCATCGTCCAAGTTGAATGGACTATGTTTCACTATGTTTCCTTGCTGATCTTTACAGACTTAAGTTCGAAGTTAGCAACCCTCGCATGACTTTTTACCTTTTGACCAAAGTTATGTCTTTCTATTTCTATCACATCATTTTTCAATTTCTGCAGACAAGTGCTTCTCACGCTGCGTCTTTTTTTTATGATGATTCTTGTATATCTCCTTATTTAAAGACAGCCGTTGTTCTCTTTGCATCAACGTTTGTCATTGAACCATGGGTTTCGTTTTGGAGGCGGAATGAGAACCAAAACATCAGAAGCTACAGTTTTGATGCTTAATGCTGGTGGCATAGGATTCAAGGATATTTGAAAACGGCATTGTCAATCTCTAGCAATTGTAGCTTTCTGACGGCATATTGTTTCACAGCGTTGCTTCACGCGAGTAGTGAACGGGATATCTTTTTTCGTAACTTGGCTACAACAAGGCATTGGCCCGAGTCAAAGTTGGCCCCTAGAAAAGTTCGGATATCTATCACTTTAGAAGTGTGCCTTGCTTCGATCGCAGCATGGTCACTTTGGTTAACGGTTTATTGATCTGAGAATCGCGAAAAACGTATATGAATTGTGTGATGCGGGAAGCGTGTACTGCTAAAAATGAGATAACGAGATACAGCCACCCAGCACAATCGATTAGAGTACGTTCTGAGATTTTGCCTAGCAATTATGTTCCCAAAGATGTGCTTTCCATAGTTTTGAGTTAAAATCGCCAAGGATGATTTTCGAATCATTTCTTGGCCATTGCTATGTCTTTGGAGCTCGTAGACACAATCTTTTGATTTATCATCTTTCTGTTTTGTGAGAACGTGGACGCATATCAGGCTGTTGACGAATTTAACCCTGATACGGATTTTCATTATATCACCGGATTTGAGCTGATAGCCTTTACCTTGAATCTATTTCTAAGGACAAATCCGCGCCGAAATAATCGTTGATTGCCATAATAGATGACGCATTTTTTTATTTTCTTCATCACCGGCCAATTCCATCGAACTTCTTTGGATGGTGGTTATATCACCTTTACAGTAGTCTAGGACTTCTGCTAATTTTTAAGCTGCACGTAGTCCGTTAAGATATCTAAAGTTCGTCGTGCAGATCCGGAGGTCTTTGTCCTTTATTCCCAAGCACAGTACCCAACCTGGAGGGCCTAGTCCTTTTGGGGCCGCCTTTAACATAAAATGTCGAATAATCCAGTGTCAGTATCCTTCTGCAGGGGTTTGAGAGCTACCATTGGCTCTGCAGGTACTCATCTACCACCATCTCTTTTTCAACACCCTGTCTGAGTATTGAAAGTTCCTGGACGACCTTTATACCAAATAGGTCGGCTTGGATCATCATTCAGATGTTTCTGCTTATCTGGCGGCTTAAGGCCACCGTAGATTCTGTAAGTCGAATACATCCGTTGTGGCATTCTCAATAAGCTCTGGTAGACAGACCACTGAGATCCGGGCAGTTAGATATACATTACTCGCAGAGCATTACAGTGTTGTTCTGTTTTTTTACTTTCGAACTTTTTGAAGAAGCCTTTTAGAACGATCCATTAATGTTTTTAAAATTTGGCATATTTTTAATACGCTCTTTTTTCAGATATCATCTTACTCCAATAAGTCTCATACCAAGCATTATTCATCTCCATAAGCGACAAGGAGTGACAACGCTATGGAAGGGTTTAGGAAGTTGCCTTCTTGTCCGTGGCATGTCATTGGGGGTAGATGATTTAATCGGGAAACTGACTTCCTGGCCAAAGTAAGAACTTAAACAAGATTCTTAATAAAAAATATACACTTGGAAATATTTCTTTCTTTCCAATTACAGGGATGTCGATAACCACACTTCTCTCAAGCGTTTTGGACAGCATTTAATTTTGAAATCGTAAGTAATGGAACCTCCATATGTACCTTTCTTTGAATTTTGCTTATTTTTTGTTTCAGTGTAAGTTTTGCGGTTGTGATGCCATTTTATGCGGCTTCTCTAGTGGAAACCGTTCAAAGTGATATCGCTAGTGAGAAACCTGGGATATTTGATGTCTTCCGTGAGGGTATACAGCGCCTTCTCTCTTGGAGCTCACCCCAGAGGGGAAGAATGCTACCCGTTTGGGCCTTAGTCGGGCCAAGTGTGTCCCTCGGCCTTACCAAATATGTTTTTAGGTATGAACTACACTTTAACAGTGTGTTAATAAAGTTTAAATTATTTTATATTCCTTCTAGCCTTTTCGTGAGAGGAATCTCAGGCCATATAATGCGAAGGAGTATGCAGAGTTCAGAAGAACAAAAAGGAGCCAAACAAAGAGATGACTCGCTTATCAATCAAAATGTCCAAATATATTCGAATCTTTTATCAATACTAACATCCGAAATATTGTTCTATCCATTCGAAACGATTTTGCATCGGCTCCAACTGCAAGGAACTCGAACAATTGTAGATAATTTGGATAGTGGCTATTCTGTGGTTGCAATATTGACTAACTATGAAGGTGCCAGAGACTGTTATAGAGCAACTATTGCAACAGAAGGCGTAAGTGGGCTATACAAAGGATTCGGAGCCATCGTGCTTCAATTCGCTGCACATATTGCTGTAATCAAACTAACCAAATGGGCGGTCGGTCAAATAACTGACATTGTATCGACTAAGCCCCCAGCTAAAGTCGTACAATATTATAATTTAGATAGAGCAGTCGCTTCTAATTCCACAACGATTTCGCGAAGCCTTAGCTCGAGCAGTAATGTTGCCGCAAGTGTCGAGAATGTAGAATAAAACAGAAGTTTTTCTTGTTTTGCAAATAAAAAAACAAAAAATTATTTAAAATAAAATAATCTGTTATGCGTTATGTATACCAAAACCTGGACTTTAGAAGCAAGTTTTTTATTTTTAGTTGACTGTGATAAAATAGAAAAAATACAAAAATTCGGTTTAAATGGAAGAACATTGGTTTTTGTGAAGAGAGAAATTAGCAGGACTCTGGCAACGATCGACCTCGAAAGTATAAGAGAATTAGACGAAACACTGGGTTAGAGACTTTTTTAAACTGCAACACAACTTAAATTTTCAGACAGTTGAAATGCTTGCTAAAAATCTCAACTTTCTGGTCAATCAGTAGGCGAATTCGAAATAATTTCAGAAATGCTGATTTTTCGGATTCAAAGTCTGGAAACAGGAAAATCATTACAAGACGAGTCGATTTTTTTTTATGTCGGTCTTTCTTACCATCAAAATGACTGATGATGACCAACATAAAAAGTAGCAAAAGTAATGTCGCTTTTCATAGGCCAAAATAAGCTTCTGGGAACGTTCGGAAATTTTTTCAATTTGTTCCATTGATTCAAAAAGATCGCTTCTCATGATTCGTGGAGGTGACAGTTACTTCTTGATTGGAAGTTATAAACTTCTCAAGAAGCACCAAGGTTTCCTTAAAAACCCTGTCCATTGTCAAAAAAACCGACCATAGGGCAATACCATTGTTTAACGAACGAACCTACTAACATATGTTACTCTCACCGAAAAGTGGAACCAGTCTTTACACTGGTTTGGAGAATGTAAGATAATTGCACTTGATAATTCTAAGGCATTTAATTGAGTTTGGCATCAAGCTCATTTATCGAAAATGCGTGATATCAATGACTTTCTTCTTCGTTGGATTAGAAACTACCTTTCGCCACTTCATAAATGCTCGTGTGCCCCAGGGCTCCGTTTTGTCTCCAACTCTTCCTCATTTTCATAAACGATCTCCTTTCTGAAACTTTTAGTCCCCTCAATTGTTTTGCTGACGACTCAACACTAGCTATTCATATTCGTTTCCAAATTCACGTCCCTGCTCTTCGGAGGTGGAATTGGAACGGTTGCGTATGATAAGCTCATTGAGTTCTGATCTTGACAGCATTGTTACATAAGGTCATAAAAACCGAGTAGAATTCAATGCTTCGAAAACCCAATGCTGTCTCTTGTCGTTGAAGCTTAACATTCCCCCATTGCCATTATCCATGCATCCAAGAAACCGAAAAGCTGTCAGTACTTGGTGTGTGTGTAAACGATGATCTTCGTTGGAACGAGCACATATTTGAAGTCGCCAAAAACGCTGCTAAATGCTTAAGTTTCTTAAGACGATGCAGTAAATTTGGTCTGGTCTGGTCTGGCTACAATGTAAAAAGCCTCCATCCGTCCAAAACTAGAGTATAATTCTCATATTTAGTCAGGTGCCTCTCAAACATCTTGGTGCCTATTCGATAAGGTACAAAACAGTGCGTTGAGATTGGGCACGTTCAAGAACCTATCGGATAGGCTATTTAGGATACCGGTATCTAAGATATCTTTTTCTAGATTGCTGCAGACAACATCTGTGAAATATTAAGATTCGACTTTAGAAAACAAAAAAACATTCAAAACATCTTTTCTAAACGATTAGATTTTATTGTTTTCAATTTCCCATGCATTTTAAGAGACTCTGAAAGTGAAATATAGGCACCCCAAAACAAAAAACCAACAAGAAAAGAAAAAAAAATTCTACCAGCTGCTCACTAATTCAATAGAAAGGTATACCAAAAATACTGGGTTACTTTTAGATAGCTTATTACTAGAAATGGGTTTGTGACTTTGATAAACGTTCAGCACGTAAACAACAACAAAAAGCTATCCGGATACGATTATTGAACGCCCCCATTGATAGGTGATAGTTCATTTGTAGAATCGATCGATTCTCTTGAACATCGTTGAACATCGTCTCCCTCTTTTTTGTAGCTTTTTCTACAAACAGTGCTCTAGTGAAATAGACAGTTGCATTCCACCCCTGAATTTAGCCGCAACACCCGCTTCACTAGGAAGGCTCATCAGTTCTATCATGAGCCCAACTTCGGACGTACAGTAAAGTATAGCGATTCATAGCTTAGTCGCACCATCCGGATGCGGAATGCTTTGCCAGAATCTATTTTTCACTAGCGTTACGATTCACAAAAATTCAAAAGCAATGTGCATCGGTGTCTCCTCTATTAAAGCCTCTCCTATTTGTCTAAATGCTCACACTATGTTTTATAACACACTAAGGGTATTCATAACCACTTGATGTGTGCGGTAGTTATACTTTATACATATAAAAAAAATTGACACGACTTGGTCGCACGAATTTGCGATTGTGTTCTAAATATGATATCAAAATCTTAAGGCTGAGTTAAAGGTTTTGGTATTCTTCAAAATATATTTGGTTATACATGGCTGCCAAATACACACTAATTATGAAGATTTAATTAAATCACGCAAAATAATGAAAAAATTAAATTAAATATTCCAAAGGTTTCAAGCCAAAATCTAAAAACGCCATTCTTTTGCAGTTGCAAATGCATACATATAAATGATGAAAATTTAATCAAAATCGTTGGACCCATTTTTCAAAAAACGGTTCTTTGTTTTCACTTTATTTTAAAAATTGTTTTTTGATATGCAAAGTTTTAGATATTGCTAGAAGTTGTTTTGAAAAAAAATCAAAGTTATAGTTTTGAAGTTATTTTCAAAAATCAAAAAAAAATTTTTTTTAATTTCCAAAACTGAATTTTTTTAAATATTGATATGCAGTCTTTCTTAAACAGCTAACGACTTATGAATTTGAAATTTCGTCAACATCGTATCAGCCATTAACGAGAAAGTCGGTTTTTAAAAAACGGTTCTAAGGGAGGTACCGTTTTTAGACTTTTTCCATAATTTTGTCTTACATCAAAAAAATAATCAGGTTAAATTTTTTTTGGTCAGAAAAACCGCATTTTGCCAATTTAGCTCATTTCAAAAGCTGCTATCCCAGGTGATGTGAACGCGTGCGAACTCCAACCGCTGTTCGCTCTTATGGTGTTTAGTGGAGACTTTTTTTGTGTTTTTAATTGAAGATGGCCTGCACCTAAAATAGATCGACGAACAGTTAACGTGCTGGCTGTTACCCCCTCTTTTTCCTTTATTTTGCTGGTAGAGAGAGCTGAATTTGATGCAGTTTTTAAAATTTTTCTCTTATCCTGAGGACCGTTTTTGTCCTTCCCATGCAGTTTTTATCGTATTGTAACGTGCGCTTAGTTCGCAAAATAAAACTTCACGTTTCAACTTATTTCTACCACTTTTATTCAGTATCTATACTTTATTCGATCCCAATTCGACTTTTGGACTATCACTTGTAAACATCAATTCACTCTTAACTTTATCACTCTATAATCAAAACTGACATCTGGTTGCCTCGGGCGGCCTGTTTATATCGAATGACATTTCATCTAGAACTCTCCAGTAATTTCCACATGGTCTCCACTCTCCACTCCTGTCCTGCGGCACTAGTGTTGCCGCTTGTGTTTTCGGTTGAACGTTTTCGATTAGGAAATTGGTATTAAATGTTGGGTTCGCGTTACAGTATAAAGTGTCGATCAGCTATTCACCGTAGCCACACGCACCGCGCTTAGTGCCCGAATAATTCGTGACCTGTTCCACCTCCTACCACCCAAAAAATCAAAATTAATAAAAAAAAAAATAAAAAAAAATTCAAAAAAAAATCCAACTAAATCAACAAACAATATTATAAATCTCTCCAGCCGCGCCGCGAAAATAAAATCGAGTGCAATTATAATCAGTGCTGTGAAAGTGTAAAAAAAAAAAAAAAAGCAAAGCCCATGTACTACTCAATAGCCCAAACACTAAGTGCGTTACCTGTCCATCGTCTCCTCCCCCACATCACTCTCGCAGTCCCAGTGACTGCACACATTTCTTTGATTTGATAATCTCTTATCTTATCTGGGCAGTGTGTGCAGTCAATGAGACTGTGCGTTTGTTAGGCGAATAGTCAATCAACGGTGTTGATCCCGTTGGTGAACTAAAGTCAAATTGCTAGCTGGGCATAACACCGCTAGTAATTTGATTTTGTTTTCTAATAGGATATACACTTGTTGATTCGACTTAGTTAGCGTCTACGGTTGATATTTTGTTTTATGTATTTTTGTGAATTGTAATGTCGGGTAGATTTCGGGTAGATTTTAGCAACATTCGGGGGCTAAGATCGAATTTCTTTGCTGTGTATGCTCACACTGCAAAATGCAGGCCAGCTGTTTTGGCACTAAGTGAAACACAGGTGGGTGTTGGTTCTGATCCCTCAGAATTCAACCTGCCTGGATATAGCTTAGTGCCACTATTCTTTTCCTCCCATGGCCTCGCCGTATATGTTAGACATGATATTGCTTACCAACTTCTACCACAATACGGCCTATGTTCTAATACGAACTTTAATTTCATGTGGTTAAAATTCACCGTCCGTAAGCAAATCATTCATTATTGTTTTATTTATAGAAGCCCCAATTTAGATAGCAATTCAACCTCCAACGAGTTTGATGCGCTATCTGACTCCATAGTAAGAATTGTTTCCCTTTATCCTCACACTGAAATCGCAATTGCGGGCGATTTCAATGTACACAATTCAGATTGGCTTCGACGTTCTGGCCAGACAACACCCGAAGGAAAATATGTTGAGATCTTCGCCGAGTTTAACGAATTAACTCAACTTGCTGATGAGCCCACTCGGGTTCCAGATATAGAAGGCCATGCGGCCAACACTCTTGACTTATTTCTCACTTCTCATCCCGAAAAATACTGGGTTGTAGTATCATCTCCT
The DNA here is from genome assembly GCA_914767635.1 of Melanostoma mellinum. Taxonomy (NCBI): domain Eukaryota; kingdom Metazoa; phylum Arthropoda; class Insecta; order Diptera; family Syrphidae; genus Melanostoma; species Melanostoma mellinum. The sequence goes on along the minus strand of OU612059.1, from coordinate 55,528,289 downwards.
TTAGGCAAATCGGACCATTGTGTCTTATCGGTAGATTTTTCGCTTTCCGTCACGGTAAAAAAAGATAAAGTCCCTAAAAGAACTGTGTGGCAATACGAGAAAGCCAATTGGGACGACCTGAATAATTTCTTTCGAAATTTTAATTGGGCATTGTGCTTTCTCGACGGAAACGTTGATGCATCAGCTGATATGATATCTAACGTAATTCTAAACGGCATGAGAAATTTTGTTCCTCACAGAACAAAAAGTATCATCCCCAAAGAGAATTCGTGGTTTGATTCAAGCTGTAAAGAGGCGATTCGGGATAGAGAAAGTAGTTTTCGAAAATTCAAAGACAACCCTATACTGTAGAAAACCGAAATTTGTTCAAACGGGCCAGAAATAGCTGTAATGCTCAGATACAAAGGGCTAAGTTTTTACATGACCAAAAAGTAAGGCAAAAAATACTATTGTGTCCAAAAGGAAGTAAAAACTTTTGGTCTTTTGTGAAGAACATTAAGAACTCGACCACGTCATCGGTCCCAACGCTCGTCTTCAATGACTCTCCGTATGTCAGCTCCATCGACAAAGCCAATTTGCTGGCAGCTCAATTTGCTGCCAACTCGACACTTCCTCATAGCATAGTGGCTCCACCTGAGCTCGAGTCTGCAAATTCTTTGATGAAGCAGATATTTTTTCGAACTCGCTCGGTTGCGAGAGTCCTTAAAGATCTCAACATACATAAATCCGCTGGTCCAGATGGTATCCCCGCCGTTATTCTGAAGAGGTGTTCTTCTACGCTGGCAAAACCACTGCGCAAACTTTTCCATCTTTCCTATTCTGCTGGGATTTTTCCGAGCAGATGGAAAACTGCATTTGTCCAGCCGGTCCCTAAAAAAGGCGAATCTTCCTCCCCTTCCAATTACCGTCCAATTGCACTAACGTCCCTTCTTTCCAAGGTCATGGAAACGTTGATAAACCGTCAACTTATGAAATATCTTGAAGAACGAAAGCTTCTTAATGACCGTCAGTACGGCTTTCGTAGCAAACGGTCCACTGGTGATTTGATGGCTTATCTCACTGAAAAGTGGAACCAATCTTTACATTTTTTTGGAGAAAGTAAGATTATTGCGCTTGATATTTCTAAAGCATTTGATAGAGTTTGGCATCAGGCTCTTTTATCGAAAATGCGTGCTTTTGGTATCGATGAGTCTCTTCTTCGTTGGATTAGAAACTACCTTTCGGACCGTTCAATACAAGTTGTGTTGGATGGTTTCAAGTCTGATACCCACTTCATAAATGCTGGTGTGCCCCAGGGCTCCGTTTTGTCTCCGACTCTCTTCCTCATTTTCATTAATGATCTCTTGTCTGAAACTTCTAATCCACTTAACTGTTTTGCTGACGACTCGACCCTCAGCTTTTCATATTCGTTTCCAAATTCACGTCCCTGCTCTTCGGATGTGGAACTGGAACGGTTGCGTATGATAAGCTCATTGAATTCTGACCTTGACAGCATTGTTGCATGGGGTATTATGAACCGAGTAGAATTCAATGCTTCGAAAACTCAATGCTGTCTCTTGTCGTTGAAGCTTAACATTCCCCCATTGCCATTATCCATGAATGGTACCTGCATCGAAGAAACCGAAAAGCTGTCAGTACTTGGTATGTGTGTAAACGATGATCTTCGTTGGAATGACCACATATTTGAAGTCGCCAAAAACGCTGCTAAATGCTTAGGTTTCTTGAGACGATGCAGGAAGTTCTTCACCCCCTCTGATCTGGCTACCATTTATAAGGCCTTCATCCGCCCAAAACTGGAGTATAACTCCCATATCTGGTCAGGTGCTTCTCAAACATCTTTGCGCCTACTTGATAGGGTACAAAATAGAGCGCTAAGATTGATAGGTGATAGTTCAATCGTAGAATCGATTGATTCTCTTGGACATCGTCGAAACGTTACCTGTCTCTCTCTCTTTTATCGCTTTTTCCACAAACAGTGCTCTAGTGAAATAGCCAGCTGCATTCCTCCCTTGAAACAATTTAGCCGCAACACCCGCCTCGCTAGGAATGCTCATCAGTTCTGCCTTGAGCCCAACTTCGGGCGTACAGTCAAGTATAGAGATTCTTATTTTAGTCGCACCACCCGAATGTGGAATGCTTTACCTGGCTCTGTGTTTCCCCTGCATTACGATTTACAAAGATTCAAAAGCAACGTGCATCGGTGTCTCCTTTCAAATCCTCTCCTGTTTTCCTAAATACTCGCACTGTGTTTAATAACATTATAAGGGTAGTCATAACCCCTTGATGTGCGCGTTAATTATAAAAAAAAAAAAAAAAAAAAAAAACTGGTTTTAATAAAATTCCTCACACTGTGGACACTTTGCCCTATTTTTTTTGCAGTTCTTCTTATTGAAAACTCTTCGGATTGCAACACGTCAGTTTTCATTTTTTCTTCTGCAGCTGAAACTTTTTTTTCCAACGTTTTAAACTGAAATCTGTAGCAAACACTTTTTTATTGCTTAAACTTTGCAGCTAACTGCAATCCACGTAACAGATCGCGACCAACTAACTAATTTTACAGGTGCGTCTAATCATGTGAACAAAAAAACTGTATTTTTTCTTGGAGCATAGACAAAAGAGAGAAAAAAATGTCCGTTTACTTCCACTCACCTTGGACTTGTTAGTGTTATTTTGTTGAAAATTTAATAAGCTTTCAAATAAATGCAATTGTTTGACAATTGCTACCCACACTTACAAAAAAATTAGGTTTAACAAAAACAGAAATTGATTCATGCAAAACAGTAACTAACTTATGTACACAAGGTTTAATGTTTTCCGGGCAACATACCTCTTCGTACATATTTTTTTTTTTTAGCCCAGGGATATTAACAATGTTTTTGATTAAAGCATAATCACCGACTTTGTATTTCCATGGTTTTTGCGGCTTTTATAAAAATTAATTTTTTTTTCGGTTTAGGCTTTCAACAGTTTTTCATTTGCTATTTTTCTGAGCTCTTCTAAGTTCTTTAGTTCTATCGCTGATACATTTTCATTTAGGTATCCTTTTAAGCTATCTATAATTTCACCTAAATTTTTCTTAATCAAAACAGTCTGTGATGCAAACGGTGAGTTTCCTTCGCGAATGATGTTATTTTTAAGCAATTTTTCTAAGACTTTCTGCAATTAAATTTTATATGCGTATGGAAAACGCCCAGGAATGCAATTGAAAAAACTATCAAGATTAGTCAAAACTATATCCATTTCATAACCTTTATCTGAATACAAAGCGTTTGTCATAATACTCCCGAAAACTAAATGTTCTAATTTCAACTTCTGATCATAATTCAACTATTAATTAATTTTTAAAGAACAAGTTTCGTCGCGGCTATTGCATAGATCAATTTTTAAAATTTGTTCGTCAAAATCTAAATCTTCAAAATTTCAATTGCTACTTTCATCATAAAATTTTGTTTGATTGCTAGAATCTTGCTCTTTAACCTGAGCTCTTTTGTTTTCAATTAATTAAGTATTAAAATTTCCAATCATTAACTTGATATTAGATTTCCGTAAGAAATCTCGACCTAATATGATTGGGTCGTTCATTGTTTTGTCACTTACAACATAAAGATAAAAATCAACATAACTATCATAAAACCTTACATTACATAACAAATTACCTAATATAACCACCGTGGAATTATTTATTCCAACAAAACTGCAAGGCGTTGGCTGCAGCGATGTCATTCAAAATGGTGGCACGTATTGTTGTTGGATGAAGCTGATTGGACTTCCAGTATCTATCACATGTCATGATGTTCATAACGACTCCAGAACAATCAGCCCCACTATTCACAGATGTAAACTCATGTTGCAATGGTGGTTTCTTTTGGAATTTTTGCACTCTGAACGACAAGAACCGAAGAAGTTTGTGGGCAATTGGTGATGATATGCCATTTTCCTCCACATCGAAAGCAAGAACCTTTTTCTCGGCGGGGCTTAGTACAGTTGTTCGACATGTTCGACCAACATCGTTACAGTTGTAGCATTTGGTCTTAGCTTCGACACGTGGAAAAGGTTCCGAATAATGTACAGGTGCATTATAACCTGACGTCGCGTCAGGGGCTGCGATTCAGACTTCATCTTCTCATACTTGCGTAGAATTCCCTTAAGCTCAGCGATGGTATTTGCGGTGAGCATGAGCTGCTTGTTGAATAAGGAATTTGGAATTCCCTTAATGATATACGCAATCACGTCGAAAATAACCTACCCGTAACTTTAAGAAGTCATTTGAAGTAGATAAACGATTCTGACTCAGTTAGGTGATAAGTGACCATAGCGTCCTCGACGTTCTCAAGCCACTTCTTGATGGGATAATTATCATCGCCATTGAACGAAGGCAAGAAATCTTCGATATCACGTGACGAGTGAAGAGCTCGAACATTCTGAGACTCACGGACAGGGTAGTTCATATTGAGTTCAGCCAAACGTCTTTCCAACGCAACAATTTCTTCCTTTTTTCGTACCAATTCGCGAAGCCTTTCTAGACGCTGTATCACATCATAATCGTCATCTGCCAACTCACTATCGCCATTTCAACGGTAGGGAAAAAAATTTCAACCTGATGAAACTCTAGCAATTCAATGGCTTCATTTAGACGAGCCTTAAGCGAAGTCCTTGTACCATAAGTATCCAAATTCATCTCGGCCAATTTTCCTTTGAGTTTTTGCTACAGAAGAGTAAAACACTTCTATGAAAAACGCTTTTTTAACTAGTCATTTGGAGTCGGCATGAAATTGTTGGCCCTTGAACTGCGTTAAGCACCGAGGCTTCAATAGCTTAAGTTGTGCCACCCTGATTATTTTTTTTATATCCTGTAAAAGAAAGAAGACAATTTATAAAAAAAATTTAATAAGATGAAAACAGAGATTTTTAAAGTGAAGTAAATAAAACTTTAGCAAAGGTGTGAATTAGGGAAACCAATTTTGCAAAAATCGAAAAGAATTTGATCCTTCAGATTGACAGCGGATTGAAATTGTGAAAATTTAGAAGGATTTTTGAAAAAAAAAGTGCCACTCATTCACTCGATCACTGACGGGCTAATTCATCCCCAATTCTAATAAAAATTATACGTGCGAAATTACCACCTCAAGAAAGTCTTCTTTTTTCACGACATTTTTATCAGTGGATACATCAAACCTTATAGTTTTCCCCTTGGCGGATCTACCAAACACAAAAAATAATTTATTCGAAAATATTTTCCCTATAAATATGGGTTTTTGGAACACAGCAACTGAAAAGCCAATTAGTTACTCATGCTAAAATTCGTATGCTAACCAAGTACCTGTTCCTACCTCTTTAATTTTAATACTTACGGCGAGAACATACTTCAAATGCAAGAAAGTCCAAGTTGATTATACAATCAACAACACAATCGACAGTCATACATCAAAACATCATCCCTTGTCAAAAATATGATTAGATTACATTCTTAAAATTGAAAATCTACTGCGAATTCAAAATGTATTCCCATTCCCCGTCCTTATTCATATACTAGTTGGAGAACTTATTCAACAAAAAGTTGTTCGGTGTTCGGCCCAATTTCGTTCTCAATAGATTCACAGATTTATGCCACCCGCATTCTCTAAGTTGGGCTGCAAAAGTTCTCACACATTTTTGCTCACGTGTGGGGTAGCCCCATGTCTCAGTCCTTTGCCCAACCCATGCCACTGCCATTGCCATTGCTATTACCATTGGCATCGTGTTATTTCTTGGCGACTTTAAACTAAGATATCTGCGGAGGAGGTGATTCTTATTCGAAGGAGGCATTCGCCCAACATCCAGCAAGTACTTACACATACTTTACGGCTCACATACAACAGTCCCCATATGCAAAGTTAGAGAAGCAAGAATATCCTTACACAGTTGTCGGCTGCTGATGCTGTGCTCTGTGTTGTGTTCTGTCCTGTGCTATTCTATACGCAGTGTACCACAACCATACCCTTTGTGTACGCTCGTCGCCGTCGTCGTCGTCGTCCGCCTGGTACAACAAAACAGAAAACACACAGTTCTGGAAGTTGGGCAAAGGGACAGTAAATTTTACTATAGAAATCTCCAGGGTATTGATTTGTTGCCCGTCCGTTCGTACAGGAGTTTCCATTCCTCCCCTCCATTTTAATCTAATATGTTGGCAAGTGTGACTATATGGATCGGTTTAGATGCGTACATCTACATATTTTATAAAACTCGATTCTTCGTCCTCGTTGTTGTTTCTCCCAAGTCCCAACTCCCAAGCCCAAGAGCAAATCTACAGCAATTACTATAGTCCTGGCTCTGGCTATAGGAGTAAGCATGGACAAGCGGCAAAAGGCGCAAAACGTAAAGGGGATGTCCTCCTCAGAGCCCATATGCGAACACTTCTATTCATACAGAACACACAATATCCTATGTTTGTATGTGCGTGCGAATATTTATATATGCACATATTCTAAACAGTGTTTCTCGCTCAGAAAAGCAGTGTTGTACTTAAATTTATCTTAATATTTTATATGCATACACACGTGTGTGACATACAGATTTTACGAACATCCTTTTCGTTAGGTGGAATCATGCCCGTCAGCGATTCGCATTTGGCCGGGGAGACTTCACAACTCCTGCTGGACTTTGGCGACTTGTATTTTAAGAAATATATTTAGAAAATCTACATACAAAATTGGATTGGATCGATATTTTCCAGTCCAATTTATGGGGCTGTGGTGTTGCCGCCGCTGCCGTCGCTGCTGCTTATGCTTCTTGTTGTTGTTGTTATAGCTATAGTCAGCAGCAGCGTGTGGAAGAGATGTAAATATTGCCACTTTCTCATAAGGAAGTGATGTATGCATGGGTGGTATAGTTGTGGAACTCTTTTGTAAATTTAATACCAATGTGGGGTAGTTTATTGAATTTAAAGAAAATATGGGTTCTTGCTTTTTTTTCTGTTGTTGTTGTTGTACTTTTTGGAAAGTTATGAACCAATAGCTGGAAATGAAGTTCGGAAAGTGTGCCTTTAAGGGTCGGTTTTATTCAATGAGTAAACTTAATGCTAAGTCTTAGAGAAACAGTTTTGCTTGAAACATAATTCTTGTTTTGGAAGGATTTGAATTGGGCGCCATTTTGATTTTTTTTTAAATATTTGACATAGTGGCTTTTCAGAAATTGAAACTCGTTAAAAATGATTTTCTAATTCTACAGAGAATACTCTCCTTTTGAAACAGGCACAGCAATATTTACGCATTTACACGTAACCCTTGGTGGTTGGGAATGTACCATTTGGGAAGGCTATCATTGGTGTCAATTTGATGGCGCCCAGATCTTGCGATTATAATACACGCCAAATGTGCTTATACTACACGTCAGCGCGATAATCACTGGGTACTGATCTTTTCCAGTCGGAGATGACCTGCCAAACTTGTAAGTGCGGGTGGCAAAGGGTCAATGAAAAAGTAGACCAACACTACATATAATGCTTTGTGAGTAATGACCACTGTTTGAATCTCAGTGGTCAGCCAGAGCTTATGGGGAATGTCACAGCGGATAAATTCGACTTCCAGTACTCACGGTGGACTTCAAAAAAAAAAAAAAAAGCAAAACAAACCTCTGAATACTCCGATATATTTGATTTAAAAGTTTTTCAGGGTTTTTCAATACTAGGGGAGGGTATTGAAATAGAGATAATGGTGGAGAAGCTCCAGACTAGCAGATGGTTGCTCTTAAGGCTCTTAAGGCTTAAGGAGAAAGACTAAGATTCAAAAGACTGTTTCGTCGAAACTGTTTCCTAGCAGAACCATATGAACACATTGCTCTAGACTCGAAAATCTTCCTTGGCGATTTAAATGCAAAACTAGAGAAGCATGACATTTCTTGAAACCTAAGCATAACCTCCATGATTATGTAAATATGCGAATACGGACTAAGGTTATTCGATTTTGCTGGCGGGGCTCAAACTTGTGGTATGTAGCGCATTTCAAAATTCATAAATGAACATAGCAACCCCAGAACAACCAAGTTGGCCATATTCCGACTGAAAAGCATTGATATTGATGGCCGAACTTTCCGAAAGACCAACTCTGAGCATTGAAGATCAGTGCGGCATCAGCATTTTCAATAAGACATCAGAACCGTAGCCTCTGATATTTTGAGCCTCACTCGGCCTCCAAAACGAAATCCATGGTTCGATGAAGAACGCAGGCAGGCAGATGTAACATGTAACCAAACAGTAAGCACGACTAATGTTGCTGCAAAAAATAGAACAAGCATTGTCCGGTAAATAAGATTTACAAGGAGAAGAAAAGTGAAGAAGAACGAATTCTTAAAAAGAAAAAGAAACAGCATGAGAAGCACTCGTTTGAGGAAATATAGAGACGGGCCATGATAAGAATGAATTTTGACAATTTTATCAAAAGATAAAAAGATCATTCCAGGTTGGAAAGCCTTTTACTCATGAGCAATAAGGATCATAGCCGTTACTGAGAATCTGAAAAAAAAAAACACTTCTTCGGACTGCTTCACGGCGATGAAGGCACTAATTCCGCTGTCAGGCAGAATACCCCATTTAACTTGGACGATGATCAAGAATGTTGTCCCTCCGGCCTAGAAGAAGCTAAGCTTACCATATGCCAACTTAAATCAAATAAGAGTACAGGTGCGGAAGGCTTTAATGACGAGCTTTTCAAGGCGGCACTAGATCAGTTGGAAGAAAGCATGCACCAGGTGATCTGCATGATATGATCGGAGGAAGGCATACCCGATAAATGGAAGCCCAGCATTGTTTATTCGATCCTAAAAAAAAACCCTCACAATCGAGCTAAATACAGAGGAATAAGTCTTTTTCACTTCGCGTATTAGATCTTTTATGTTGTAGTATGGGAACACCTGAAATTTGTTAGGTACATATCGATATTCACCTTCTTTTTATCTAAATATAGATTTATATACGTAGATACTTGTATTCATTGTTCGCGCTAATTATGGCTGGGACCAACCAAAAATCACGGAATTGGAAGACGTCGTGTCGTGTCAAGTGGTGTATCAAGTGGTACAAAACCTCAACCGACTTAGAAGCTGGATTCACGAAACACGATCGCTAAAAAGTTAATTGATGAAAGAGACCGGATGCTTTTTCAAAAGATGGAAATTGATGGAACTTGAAGCCAAGCTTCGTCATTTTGTTCGTTTTCAGTTTAGAGTGTGACGAAGAGGGATGTACAGAGCTAACTCTACATTTTCGTGTATATCCACGAAAGTGATTACTTTTTCCACGTGTTTCCAGGGTATCAAAAGCATAATTGAAGTGACCTTAAAATCTTCTGGTTGAAAAACGTTAAATGTGGTCCTTTCACTCCGAACTATCAAGCCCACCTAAGTTAGAAGAAGAATCATCGACATATGACTGAATACTTAAAGTGCTCTCTGCAGTACTTTATTTACAACTAGCTGTGCCCGCGACTTCGTCCGCGTGGAATAGTGACTTTCAGCAGCATTTTTAACTTTTTAGGAAATAAAACTTGTAGCCTTAAAAATGGCGGTACATATTTCCAAAAAAAACATTCAACCCCTATTTCAACACCTTGTAGCTCTGTTAAAAATACTTTTGAGACCGTAGTTTTTGAATTCCCATTTCCGTTCCCGTGGGAATATAAGGATAGATATATAGCCTTTATCCTTCCGCATGTTCTAGACCATCTCTGTAGCTAATTTAATAAAATTTGTTTAGCAGTTTGAACGGGAGACATACGAAAAACATGCCGACATAGCTACATTCGCATTTTGAATATTAGTTAAGACTCCCGTTCCCGTGGGAATATAGGGAACCGTAGGAATATGGGGATGAATTAGTTTTTATGTTACTCGGGGATAGTGAAGCATTCTAACAGTGGAAAAAATTTTGAAATCGGTGTTGTAGTTTCTAAGTTCCCGTATACGTTCCCGTTCCCGAGAGAATTTAGGGATAAATTGTAGCCTATGTGTTAGTCTGATGTATAAGCTATATTATTGGAAAGTTTAATTGAAATCCATTCAGCAGTTTTTGCGTGAAAGTGTAACAAACAAACATCCACATATACAAACTTTCACGTTTATAATATTAGTAGGAAGCAGGATAGGATTTTATTCATAGGGAAGAAAGAATGGGCTCCTTGTTTTACACCACTGTAGCTCCACTAGGGATTGCAATCCCGGGAGGTTTTTTCAATCCCGGGATTTCGGGATTCAGATATGTCAATCCCGGGATCCCGGGACTAGTCCCGGGATTGGCTCAATATTTTAGACAGTTAAAAAAATTACTTGGTTGATGGCTGATTTATATTTAAATCTATTTTTTGTGGTGTTTCGATGAAATGCACATTAACTAAGTGGTTTTTTGTTTTGAAATTAAGTTTAAATTTAGACTATCCTTGAAAACAGCGATGTTAGCACTCAAAAATACAAAAGAAAAAACAATGTACAAAAGGGTTTAGAAAAAGAAATAGGATACCCAAAAACTAGTATGCTATTTTTTTTTCTTTTAAGAATAGTCAAATAGATCAAAAACGGGTATACTATATTACGTCAAAAATGTTTTGACAAAAATCGTTTCGCGGTGTATCATTTCGCAGTTTTTGGTTTGCAAATCATTGTTTGGCATATTGTTCATTAGCATTTTACATTTCAGCAGAGCACTTTTTGCATTTTATTGTTTGGCCAAGTAATTGCTTGGCAATTTTTTTTTTAGCAATTGATCGATAAGACTTTCTTTGTTTCGCAATTTTTTATTTGTCATTTTATTGTTTGGCTTTCTTTTATTTGGTATTTTATTTTTTGGCTTTTTTTTATTTGACATTCGATTTTTTCGCTATTTTTTTTTACTTGCATTAAATAACAAACTTTAAAATTTCACGCGAAATCTTAAAGCTTTTTATTTAATGCAAGTAAAAAAATAGCGAAGAAATCGAATGCCAAATAAAAAAAAAGCCAAACAATGAAATGCTCAAAAAAAGTTGCAACTCATACATACTGTACAAATCGTGACTTGGTAGTACCTAGATTTTGAACAACCAGTGAGATGCCTTATTTTATGTAAGAAAAGTGTTTTCCTAGAACCCTTTGAGAATACTAGATGCTTTTCGATAAATACTGAAAACGAAATCAAAGAATTAAAAAAAAAAAAATTCGAAAGTATCAACTTCACGTGTCGTTCTATTTACTTTAAATAAATAACTAGAAATAGATTTAAGAATGTACTTTTTGATGATAACAAGTTCATGGATAGCTACGGCGAAATAATCGATTCGAGGAACAATGAAACGGAAAAACAATCATTTGCGAAATAAACACTTGACCAAGTAACTTGAAGCGAAGTAAGTGAAGGGCATTCAACAATTTGCAAAATGATATTTGCGTATTGTCCCAAAATCATTTCCAATTGAGCCGAAAGAATGAAATGCCAAATAATAATTGCGTAATAATAAGAAGACAATATGAAAGAATGCAACAAAGTGTTATTTGCCAAACAACGTTTGTAAAATAAAAAAAAGTCGAAATGACCACGGCGAAGCAAAGAAATGGCAAACCTCTTCTGCCGAAATATAGGTGACCCATCAAAAACAATGAAAAGAATGGAAGTCTCGAAAAACATACGACGAAACATACGAACTAGTTTGAAAAAACACAATCTAGTTTTCAACCAGTTTTAAGCCAATGATAAAGGTCTAGTAGATACTCAAAATATGTTCTTGCAATTAGGATGCTTAAGCCTTTTATAAATCAAAAATCTGCTCTCACAAATGAAAACAAGATATTTATTCACAAAGCTATTTTTATGCAATATGGATGTCCAATATGGGCTAAAGTAGCTTTTTGGAATAAAAAGAAATTACAATTATCACAAAATAAAGTTTTGAAAAAAATGCTAAATCTCCCTTGGTACACTTTAACCCTAGATCTCCACAGAAAAATGAATGTTGAGTCGATTTTTGAAAGAATTGCAAACTTTACACCCAAAGGATGTATTGACAGTATTATTAATTCAAAAATAAGTGGAATCCAAATTAAAAATTTTTTTATCGGAAAAGTTTCAAGTAGATAAAAATAATATGCCAAAATAATCAACAAATCAATCCCGAAAATCCCGGGATTTTACGATTCTAATCCCGGGATTTTCGGGACCGAAAAAAGACTCGGGATCCCGGGATCCCGGGATCCCGAATCCCGGGATTGCAATCCCTAAGCTCCACTTATTTGTTTGAAACCAATCTGAAAATTTCAAACCAGCTCAGACCAGCGTTGCCACTGTTTGAAAAACTTTTCGAAGTAGATTTACAAAAAAAGTGCAGTAGATTACATTTTTATGCAGTAGATTTTTTTGTAAAGATATTCATTTACAATTTTAAATCTATAAATATAAAAATTAATTGATTTGCGTTAGTCTCGTTATAACCTTAGAACGCTTAGACTGATTTGGCAAATTTTGGTTTTGAATTATTTGTGAAAGTTCAGGGAAGGTTTAAAAGGTATCTAAGTAAATATGAATAAAAGGATAGAAATTTATAAAAGCAACAATTTCTTTATTCTTAGCTGTACTTATTTCAAAATTAAATTGAAACAAGGCTTTTGTTTTTTTTAATCGTATTTGACAACAAAAAATTAAAATTTTAAATAACAAATACTAGTAAGATTATTGGATAGTTTGTTTTTAAGAATTCTTTTAATTTAATTTTTTAATTGAACAATAAATCGCTGACTAATATTACTTATTTCTATTTTAGTGAGTGATTTGCATAACCTCAAAATTACTAAAGAACGGGAACGGGAACGTAAACGAGAGCTAAGTGTTTGTATTTAAGAGGCACCAAAACCATTGATCCAATTTGAATGAAATTTGGAACACAAAAATGGTATAGAGCCTGAGAAACAACATAGGCTAGATTTCCTTTCCATATTCCTACAGGAATAGAAACATTACCGGAAATTTGAAAAATACTAGACTGATTCAAAAAACTCTATCACTGTTGGAGTGCTTCATTGCCCCTGAGTACCATGGACTATATTTGATCCCCGAATTCCCACAGGAACGGGAATTCAAAACCACTGGAACGATATAAAATATTTAACGCTATTTCAATACGTTGTTATCCCCAAACAGCTTAAACAATATTTTATCCCCATACTCCCATGAAAATAGGACGGGAGAAAGAACATAAGCAGGAACTTGGAAAGTACTAAACCGATTTCAAAAATTCTTTCACTGTTAGGATGCTTCATTGTCCTTGAGTAATATAGACTATATTTCATCTGCATATTTACTGGAATGGAACCACTGTACCATACCTGTTTCATTGAAACAGTTTCAATACAGTTTTCGCTATCACAAGTTGGAACGTTCCCATTCAAAATTAAACTTCAATGGGCGCGATCAAGAACCTATCGGATAGCCTATCTCGAATAGCCGTATCTTGCATACCTACCTTTTTGAGCGATCCAGATATCTTTTTCTAGATTGCTGCAGACAACAGCTGTGAAATATTAAAATTCGACTTTTGAAAACAGGAACAAATTCAAAATGTCTTTGCTAGACGATTATAACTTATTTTTTTTCGATTTCCCATGAGTTTTAAAAGACTCTAATGCTGAAATAAATGCACACCAAAACAAAAAATCAACAGGAAAAGAAATAAAATTTAAATTTCTATCAGCTGATCACTTGAATAGAAAGGTGTACCATAAATACTCGGATACCTTTAGATAGCTTTTTAGCAGAAGTGAGTTTGTGACTCTGCTAAACGTTTTAACACTTAAACAACAACAAAAAGCTATCCGGATACGATCCATGAACGCCCCCAATAAAACCCATTGGTTTCACTTGGGGAAGCATTCACCAAAAAATCCAATGGAACACTTAAAATTATTTCTGTTCAATTTTGACAGATTGTCTTTGTGTGAGTGAAACACCTATGGCTCATAAAAAATATTCCTTAGAAAAAATTTTGATTTTGACATTCGAGTAACAAGTGTTATTGCTTATTGAGTGGGTTCTTACTTCAAATTGAGAAGTGGCTGTCACGTCTCAGAATCATGAAAAACGATCTTTTTGCACTAATGGAAGGTTTGAGAATGCAACTGGACGCTGCTGGACGGTTCTTTTCGTCCAATGGAAAGCGAAATAAGTGTCATGTCGTTATGTGTAAGCAAAAAATAAATTAAATTTGAATCCTTATTGGTCAACCGTACCTTCACTTCACTAAACAACAAGCACCATATTTCTTCTAAATCCATCCCCATTTCTTCTATGTTTTTTGAAATTAAATTTTATCGAACAGCTCAGTTTGGACGCCTAAATTAACCAGGAAAAAAATGAAAATAGATTTGGCAAGTACTTTCCGTTTTTCTATGCTGATCGAAACTGAGTTTTTAAAGTTTCTTAACGTACGCTGCTAATTAAAGGTATGAACTTTCTCTGGTATAGGTAAGCAGGGCCAGGCTCAGCTAAACTAGCGCCCTGTGCAAGATTTATAGAAAGCGACCTCTAAAATAGTCTACTCTTTTTAGATCTAATAAGATTATTCATTTTGCGTTATTTTGAGCTAGTTTCTATAAAATTTATAAAAATTTTGTGGTACCCGTGGCGTGATGGTTATCATGCCCACCTGCTAACCCAGAGGTTCGAGGTTCGAATCCCAGCAGAGGCAAAAAGGTTTTTCACAAGTATCGCCTTTCGCGAGGAATTGACAAGTCCTCCGTTAGTAAATTCATTGCCATGAAAAGTGCTTTCTCAATTAACCGTTCAGAACCGGCAGAAAATTGTAGGTCCCCTCACAAGGCATGGTTGTGAGAAATGCGTTAGGCCCAGGGGCTCCTCGCTCTCTTGCGACACCCTATTTTTTTATTTTTTTTCTATAAAATTTGCAAGCAATTCAAGTAATGTGAGTTCATGTGGTAATAATAATTGTGGTTCTGGTCTGGATCTATGACAGCAAAATCCTCGGGGAATCTGGAAAAATTAAGATTAGATTGTGGGCTGGATAAACTGGCCATTATTGGAAAACTTCTCAACAAATTGCATGAGTTGGTTATAGTTTGTTATTTATTTATTTACCACACTAGGTGCCAGTGGCGTGGCGTGGATATTTTCAAATGGTAAGTCGAGAAAAATGAATCACCTACACAAATTAATAATGAATAAATAGAAGATACCTTAAATTCCAAACGTGGATTCATCGAAGCCAATTTTTCTATACTTTAAGTCATTTAGGTTAAAATTCACAATGAGCTTAAAGCATAAAAAAATGCACGTTACTTAAAATTCACTTTAAACTTGCAAATAATCCAAAACAATGATCAGTAAAACAAAATCGAATTCGCCGTACATTACTCGAAGGCGAAAACTGTATTATTTTTTCCAAGCAAACATTGCAGTAAGACGAAAATTATCGTCTTACTTTTTTCAATAAGAGAACGTGTATTGAAAAAGGAAGCACCGCGGTGCACCGGGGTGGAAATATATCGTAGAAAAGACAGGGACAAACACAAAATATGTTCTGCGCGGCAATTTTCAATGCTTTGTGTATGCTTTGTGTATTGTGTGTGTATCTCGCAAATTTAAAAGTGCTTGAAGAACATTGTGTGTATGGGCAAGGATAGGCTGTTGACTGCTTAGTTGTAGACTTATGTTGCTGGTTTTTTCTATGAACGAGGGATAAATTTTAAAAGGTAAGACGATGGGAATCGTGTTATATGGACGCCACGCCACTGCTAGGTGCTACCAAGTGGTAAGCTTTAGGCTATGTGTGCACTGGTATCCACTGTGAAATTTTATAGAACGCCTGCATTAGTATAAAATTATGGTTAGTTTTTGTCATTTTCAGTGAAATTCTGGCTAAAATGGAAAATACAATCAATTCCTGCAACTCATAAATTAAAAATAATCGATTGCACCAAAATAAAAGATAAAGTTCAGAATTGAAACCCGATCTCAACTCAACTGATCTATTCTTTGACCACAAAATGGCGGCCAATGGTGAGCGTGGGCTGTGGGCTCCCGGTCTAATTTAGCTTTCAGGCAAAATGGAACTATACATTGCCGATTGGTTATACTCTGTGGTTTTATGCATAAAACAATGGCGGAATGTTTGCAATTAGCCTACTTTCAAAAGTTCCTTAAGTACCCAAAAGAGTGCCTGCAAATAAAACTTTTCTTATCCAATCTATCGGTACACAGTACGAGTAACTGTACGTGCATACCAGTGGTACACTTTATTTGTTCTGTAAACTGAAGCACTCCTGTATTGCTCTACTTATTTTAAAATCCAGTTAACTTTAAGCCCAACCAACGTCCTAGATTAAAGTTTGCAAAAAAAGAAGAAAAAAAAAAATTAAGAAAGAAGAAAGATACACATCTACTGGAGCAGCTCGTAGGTATAGATAAATAGAAATTTGATCCAAAATATTAGTTCTCACACACGTAGTATTAGGTAATGTAAAGTAAGTGCCCCTAATACAGTAAGCCAAGCATGTATCTCCACTAATTTAAATTTCTATTGCAAAACTTTTGTTTGCATATTACATCCACATTACAGGACCAAACATATTCTACATATTCTACTCAACTAAACGAACGTATAAAAGTGTGTGAACACACACTGGCTATATTATGTCTCTGTCTGTATACAAGTATGTGTGTTTAAATTTATGTCTAAAAACCAATCTCTTGAAATCCCTTATGTCCTGCATATATTGTAAACTTTCAAACTCCAATGCCTATAGTTTGTTTATGAAAACTTTATGTATGCATACGAGTTTATGTATGTAGAGTATATATGTGCGTGCGTACTTTTATGTACGTTGGTCGTATCGTCGTCATCGTAGAGCTTGCTTCGTCCGTCCGTCCGTCGTCGGTCTGTCCCTCTCTGGTTTTGTGCCCCAGAAGCATGTTTATCAAAGAGCACAACGTCCTATAGCCATACTCGTATATTCATTGTGATTGTGGCTGCCCATCTATCCCAGGCATTAGAATATGCCATAGCGACATACCTACCTACATCCAATTTCATATAGTTCACTTGATACACACATTTACAAACATATATATATATATGGAAGATGTAAGGATTTTAAGTTTTCTATCGCCAAACCACCGCTCTCGCCGCACCACTTCCCCCCCAATTCAATGTAAAACTCGGACACGTTACAAGCCAGCAAATCCTTGCTACGTCTCCTTCTGCCATCCTTTTTAGTTGTAGCAGCATCCATCGCTGCCCAAATAGAATATAATATGGTAAACAGATTTGAGGGGGTGGCTGCTGCTGTGTTGTGCTGCTGAGCTGAGCTGGGCATTGTGCGTTATCTCTTCTTCGCAATTCGCAACGGCATCATAGGTATTGTATGTGACTTTAGTGCGAGTACTTTAGAGTGCGAGTCTATCCCTCACACCACCGCAGCAACCATATGAACCAACCCATCACCGGGCAAACAACCAACATACCTTTGGTGGAGGTATTTTGAATTGAGAACTCTACCCCGGACGATAATAATGTGTATACCGTCGTTGTCGGAGTTCGGAGAGTTGAAGCTTGAAGGAGGGCGACACACAAAGTCGTGTGTGTCCTGTTCATGTCCACATGCGGCATATCTCACACACACTTCTCACCCCTTTCCGCGCGAAGAAATATTTAGTTTTGGGCCAAATTGATGTCGCTTTTAGGTGTATGCATACAATTAAAGGATACGGGGTGTTAGTTGTTCTAAGGGTATCCGCTTCAAGATCCCTGTGAATATTAATTTGATCTAAGCTGTTTGGTGGAAGCACCTTTTCACGGTGAAACATTAAGATTCATTAAAAATTGCCTCTGCTCGTTCATTATGGAGGGTTTACTATGCGTATCCTATGCGTTGTTGCCATGTGTGATAGTTTATAGAAAACTCTCACTCCCCCGCTGGCGCTGTATAGTGGGTCGTCATCTGCTCATAACTTACGGGGTATTCTGTGAACCGCGCTGTTTTCGTCAGTCGAGGAGTAGGAGAATCGTAACGAAGTCCAAAATTTATGTTTTTCTTTGAAAAACAAAACCCTGGTTTGGGGCTCTGTAGCTCATAGTTTAAACTAAACATAGCCGCAATGTTTTTCCAAAGCCTTGCCACTTTTCATAGAAACAACAACAGCAACAAAAAATTTATGAAAAAGTGGAATGGGCGAAATTCTTTGAAAGCAACGACCATCGAGTTTATCCGACCAGGCAACCCCTTTTTTTGTTTGGTGCGAAACTCTTGTTCTTTATTACCCACTCAATGCCCAGGCCAGCGAGAGTTTTTACTGTTGACGACGAATCTTCATCCCCCAGTGGAATAATAGTCATTTGAATGTTGCATGTGGGGGAATTGAACTGGACTGGCAATATTTAATTCCATTGCTGCTATTGTTTTGTATGTGCAAACAAATGTACGTAGGTGTATTTGCATGTGGGTGTGTATGGTGGTGGTATTTTGTGTAGGAATTGAGCTTTGAAATGGCAAAAGAATGCCCTTGATGTGATTTTGAACACAAATTTGTAATTTGAATAAGCAAATGTTCATAGTTGAGTGATTCTAAGAGTGGGCAAGTGTAGTCGTTATAAGCACTTTGGAGTTCGTTTTAGAAGGACACGAAAAAGTATTGGTGAAATTGGTAGAAAGTTTGAAATAAATTTCGCTTTAGTTTAAAATGTTCAAGTGTTATCCTATAGTTTATATATACAATGCCGATACGTTGATTTTGTCCAAAACAGTGAATGGTAAGGATCACGACGTACGTGAGCTTCAAACACATGAAAAATTTCTACAAACTCCCACATACCATAATTGCGGGTGTCCCGTAATTCATGTGCTATATTTTAGGATGCTATTTTTGGTCATGATCTTAGAACAAAACTTTTTAACAGTAAACTCCGCTTTTCTACTTTGACATTACTTTTTGAATATTTGAAAAAAGGCTGACTTTGGTGTACCCTTACCCAAGTTATGACCGATTTCTTTGTCAGTACTGATAAAAGGAACCTTTTGGACTTTTTTTTTAGTAAAAATACTTATTTTTGAAACTGTATCTAAATTGCGCTGGTATGGCTCGAGAATTGTCTGATTTTTTTTCTTTCAATTCTTTAAAACTTTAACTTTCAAAACCTTAAGACTTGGTATAACGAAGGGAATACATACTACAAAAATTATGTTTAAAGAAGAAAACAGAGTTCGAAAACAACCAAGCTCAAACGTTAGGTCAAACAAAAAACTCCAAAGACTTTTGGAATGTGGCCAAGGAAATTAATGGGCTTAATTTTATGATAGGATCAGGAGTATCTGCTGAAGCTCTCTCCATTCATTTTAAGAATCTGCTTCATAGCGATTGCAGTCTCAATTTTTCGTACGCTGAGCCAATTTTCATCGATGATATCCTTGATAGCGAAATATCATTGGAAGAAGTACAAGCTGTAGTCTAAAAACGCAAAAGCACCTGGTGAAGACGCCTTATGAATTTTTCAAAAATGCAACTCCAGCGTGTGTATCCTGCCTTGATAACTTTTCAATGAAGTTTACCCCAACGAGGATGTTCCTTCATCGTTTAAAAATTCGGTCATTTTCTCCACAAAAAAGGTGACATGAATAATAGAGAATTACCGAGGAATCTCATTCATGAACGTGCTGGCAAAACTATTTTGTGGTGTACTTGCTAATAGCCTAGAAGCATGGGTCGAAACCAACAACGTTTTGTCTGAGTTTCAAGCAGGATTCAGAAAGGGATTTTCAACTGTGGATCATATTTTTACAGTTGTGTCAATTGTTAAAGCATATCAAACTAGAAAGAAAACTATATACCTACGCATTTTTCGTTGACTTTAATTCAGCGTTTGACAATGTAAACCGCAACGCTCTTTTCTACAAACCTTCGCAATTAGGTGTTTCTACGAGGTTCGTACAAGTGGTAAAAAAGATGTATGCAGAATCGAAAGCAACTATCTAGGATGGCTCAAGTTATTCAGAAGTCATGATCACCGATCATGAAACAAACACTGGTGTTAAACAAGGATGTCTCTTAAGTGCTCTGTTATTTTCACTCTTCATTAATGACGTAGTTACACATTTACAAAGAACTGTTGGACTGACAGTCAATGTTTTGCTATATGCCGATGATCTGGTACTTCTGTCAGAATCACCAGAAAACCTGCAACTGATAATAAACCGATTAGCCAACTATTGCAGTAAATGGGGACTTCTTATTAAGACGGACAAGTCCAAAGTGATGTTGTTCTCTATATCAAGTCGCAACCAGACTACGAGGATTTGGACTTTTAATGAAGACATTTTAGAAGAAGTTGACGAGTACAGGTACCTAGGAGTCAAACTTACCAAGACCATGGACTTCACCAAACACCTGGCTGAGAAGGCTAAGCCTTCTCAAAGTTTGCTAAATTTAACTTGGAAGACTTTATTCACAAACGAACGCATTATACTTTCTGTGAAGTGTTCAATTTTTAATGCCGTAGTAAGATCTTCACTGTGCTACGCATCACAAGTATGTGGAATTGATGAGTTTGATGCGATTGAAAAGTTTCACAGAAATTTTTTTAAGAAATTGTTTAACCTTCCGCTGAATTCACCAAATTATACGCGATATACCTCGAAACAGGTCTACCCAAGCTTTTCACTAACACTCTAAGGCCTCAGGCGGACTACATCGCTAAGGTATTGTCTTATCAGGATGGCCGACTACCAAAAAAATGGCTCTTTATGAAATTAGGAACGAAGACTGGTGAATGATGAAGTGAAAAAATCTAGGACAGACTGACTTATGGAGAAATAGTGACATTAGATCCTCCAACCTTAAATAGTCCAACGGAGCAATTATACCGAATAATTCAAGCACATGAAAATCATATACGTGATGCGTTCGTAGAAAAAGCTCGATGTTCGGAAAGTAGAATTATGTATTCGCAACTTCAATTCAACTTAATGGAAAGAAACTATTTCAATGACACAATGAATTTTATACTTATACTTCTTGTAAAGGGTGTTTTTCTTAGAGATATAGAACTTCAAGCCCCCTAAAGTTTCTGGTTTGCTGACGTAATCGAGTGACTTCAAAGTCAAAACACCCGATCTTGGTGGCCAATTGACACGTCGTTCCGCGAAATTGCGCCCTCATCAAATGTTTCCTTCAATGCATCGATTGTGACGTACACTGTGTGGCAAGTGGCATGTAGTGCCGTCTTGTTCGAACCACATCTCATCCACATTCATGCCATCCAATTCCGGAACAAAATAGTCGGTGATCATAGCTCTATACCGGTCTCCATTAACGGTAGCTGGGTCGCCATCATCATTTCGGAAGAAGTATAGCCCAATGACTCCACCTACCGAAAGAGCACAAATGTGGCAATTTTACTTATTGACGTAACCATTCCACCAAAAATGAGCCTCACCACAGAATAAAATTTTGTGATGAAAATTAGCATCGAGATCAATCCCATTTTCGGCCCATACACCAAAATCACGACGCATTGCATCGTCTCGCGGCTTTAATTGCTGCACAAGCTGGATCTTGTCCGGTCGCAAGCCAAGATTTTTGCGCAAAATGAAGGACAAAGCTCCAATTGCTGTGCTCGATGGCAAATCGATTCATTTGGGTCATCTTCAAAACTTTGCTTTACAGCGGCAATTGTTTCTTCGGTGCGCACTGTTCGACGTCTCTAAAGATGCGTTTTATCACATAAAGTAAACGTAGTGCGAAGACGATATATGGTTAACCGAATTAATTGTTTTGATGGACGATTATGCGTCAGTATTGTTTGCGTAAGCGAGTTACTCTACGGACTTTTGAAGAGAATTGTATCACCGTTTTTCGCTTGCCCAAAGCCTTTTTCGACGTCAAAGGTCTCTAGGCCTTGATTATTGGCGCAATTGAAAGTGTCTTCATTTTTTTAGGATCGGGCATACGTTAATGGAGTTAAATTAATCGGTAATGCTTTTTTGAGACTATGTTATGTAGATCAGCTATGACATATCCGTTTCAAACTGATCTTCAGCTACCTTGAAAAGTTCGGCATCAAAGCCATCTGGACCTGCAATCTTATTTCATTTAAATTTGCATATGGCAAGCTTAACTTTTTCTTTATTCGGGGGACCGCATTCTTGATCATCGTCCTAGTTTAATGGGGGAAATCCGCTTGACTGCGGAATTTGCGTCTTCAGTACGTTGAAAGTTCCGATCTTTCCAGATTCAACTGTTATTCATCATTTTGATCCCTTTGTTGCTCATTACAAGCTTGAGTTTTGAGTTTGTCACCCTAGCATGATCTCTTTTCGTTTTTGTAGAACTTTCGAGTCTCATTCCTTTCATGGCCTCTATTAATTTCCTGGAAGGAACAATTCTCATGCTGTTTCCTTTTCTTTTTTAGAATTCTGTGTTATTCCCTTCTTTTCTTTTCTAATTGCAAATCTAGTTAAACTGGTCGAAAGCATCATCAACATTTGAAGTGCTTTTAGGGTCGACCTATTGTATTCCAGATCATCTGATTGCTTGTTGGCATTGCTGCTACTGGTCTGTATAACTTAATGCTGGTAGTATAAGTTCCGAGGAATGTCGAAAGGGTACTCGATTTTAAAAGGCATTGGCTATCTCTTGCGATTCTAGTTTTCCGAAGTCATATCATTTCTAAGCGTTAGTTTGTGCGCTTAAACAGGATAGCCTCATTCGTACCTCGGCTACAACGAGGTAGTGGTCCAAGTCAAAGTTGGTATCTCGGAAATTTCGGACATCTATTACACTGAAAGTGTGTTTTGGGGCGATCGCAACATGATCAATTGACGGTCAAATGATTTGGGGGTCGCTATGTACATTTATGAATTTTGAGATGCGGAGAGCGTTTGCTATTGACAAGATTTAATCCCGCAGCAAAATCATAATTAGTCTGAGTCAGTTTTCAGAGGGTTTGACATTCGACATTCGAGTAGCTCGTAGAAACATTTTTTCGAATTCTCGTCGTTCTATCTCGTCTATCAGGCTAATGTTGGCGAATTTAGTCCTGATATAGATTGTCATTATACGCCTATTAACTGGATTTGGCTGATAAAATCTTATCTCTTATAGCGATTTTCTTTGAAATTCGATAGATTTACTCTCAAATCGAGAACTACTCCTTTCAATGGAACATGTTATTAGGTTTTTTACTGGTATTGGAGGTTAAATTGATGTTCACATATAGGAATTCATATTTCCATGTTTTGTAATTTATTTTCTTCGGCAAATTACTGAATTTTAACTTCTTTACTTGTTTCCTCATAATTTACAGCAATTTTTTAAACCCAAAGCTGGCACAACAACTTGAAGATAAGCAAATTATTTTCAATTTAAAGTTTGACAGAACAAATGTTTTTGCATGTGTGCGTGAATTCAGAGTAGATCTCCCAACCAAATGGAAGTAGATCTTTGGCGTTCAGAGTAACTCCGGATCTACTCTTTTTTCAATGAAACATGGAACATGGGAAAGGAGTAAATCTCTTCGTCAGTGAAAAACGATATTAGTCTAAAAACAAATACGGAGCCAAATAAGAAACACTTCATTAATTAGTGGAGTACTTGCCTTAAGACTAAGGTTTTTAGAGCTTTTTTTCTTTAATCGATAAACTGAAACAGTACTTCGAATCGTATGTAAAAACATTCTATCCGAGCAAATCAGTTCGTGCTGCATTATTTACATTTCCAGTTCAATTCAATTAAAAAATTAAAATTAAAGTCTCTATGCAGATAAGTTTATTGAATTTGAATTGTTTGATTTGACTTTATTTTTAATCAAAAAACAAAAATTAAAAATTCACTCATCAACATTCCCATTAAATCTCATTCATAAATAATGAGATCGTAGGAAATGTTTTCACAATTAACCTTTCGTCACGCCACTGTCATTTCGGTTCTTGTTCTAATTGCATATCCTTATATTCCATAAAATAATAATAAAATATTCATTTTCAGATGTCAACCTCTCTCTTCATCAAGACAAGCTAAACCATTTAAAAGAGTTTTTTGACTGACTCACATTTGCGACAAACTAATCCAATAACCTAAATATTTCAAATGCTTTACCTACAATGAGTATCATTCTCATACATAGGTAAGCTGTAAGCATGTAAAATATAAAATTTCAAAATACTTTAGTGCAGAAATAGTCGTTACTTTAGATTTACAAATGTAATGAAAAACTTAGAATGACAAAAGATTATGTTTGAAATGGGAAAAGGAGATTAATTGACATGTGATGAACGAAAAATCGCTCGGTAGGTACTGTAAAGGGTGATTTATGCGAAGTCATTCAAATCCGTGGTATTCTTACAACTGAATGATTTGAATTTTAATGAAATTTATCCATAGCAAGAAGAGGCTCATGAATCTATTAAGGCACCAAGTTCTGTGGTTGGTTAATTTGAAAATTTATTTCGTACAGGAGTTTGTATAAATGTTCTGGCATCGATCTAACAACGGCGTATGAGAACTCCATCCGAAAACCCTTGGAATCGGTCAAGCTAATTGTAATTTTTTTTATTTCCGTAGTTCCTGTTTGGGTCACAATTTTTGTCTTTATTATTGGTTAATATCGAGGACTGTTCCTAAAGTAAGACATAAAACAGATTTCAGTCTTGTCTTGTCTTCTACCCTTGATTCACTGCAATCCTTAACTTTGTGATTCTCTCCTCATTTGATGTACCAACGAAAACGACAGCGACAACGGCTTTTGATTCCACGAAGCTGTCTTGCGAAGTTAAAACAACTTAAAAAGGACGGATAGCGAAACGACAATGACTGGGACATGTAGAGCGGATAGACAAAAAAGTTCGGGATCGATGTGATTTAGAAGTAGTCCAGTTAAATGGTCAAATATGTTTCATTCGCTTGAAAGAAAATTCCACGTTCCAGAGTATTACTTATGGATGATAACAGAATATCTTACAGAACGAAAACTTTCAAACTCTTTCAAACCAGAGGGATCTATCAATGGACCAGACCTCTGGAATATCTCTTTCGGTGACATTCTCTATAAATGTGACGTTTATGCGGTAAAAACGGCAAGGGATCCCAAAAGCGCACAGAGAAAACTGAATCAATTGATGATAAGGAAAAATTCCTGGATGAGA
The DNA here is from genome assembly GCA_914767635.1 of Melanostoma mellinum. Lineage (NCBI taxonomy): Eukaryota > Metazoa > Arthropoda > Insecta > Diptera > Syrphidae > Melanostoma > Melanostoma mellinum. Next base: position 55,503,152 of record OU612059.1, on the reverse strand, counting down.
AACATGGGCTGTCTAGTGTCTATAGCTAGTACGAAGACTACTGAAGTATACTTCGAATAAATAATGAATTCGCACGGCTATCTACTCCCACATCTAAACGGAAGTTAAGAAAGCCAAAACATGATAAGATACCTGAAAATAAAACTCGGCACAAAATTGAGCTATTGCAACCATACACCGATGGCCACAGAACTCGAATCTAAGGCCCGGCGAGCCAAGTGCAAAGGACGAGTCTATATGCACCCAAGTAGTGTTATAACATTGTATTTTTGAGTCGTTCAGTTGAAAAACTCCTATCTCCTGGCGTTGCCAGAGTTCGCGTGATTATGAAGATGTTACTAGTTTTGTCATTGAAATGCATATTTCACGTATATTACTCAAAATGCGATGTAGATGTAGAGCAACAAAAAGCTTTTTTTTTCAAAAATGCGTTGCAACACCACACTTACACCAACTACACCGTGGGTGTATATTAGACTGGGCCAAAAAAAAATTTTTTTTTTGTTTCAAAATCCATATTGAAAATATTGTTAAGGATAGCTAAAAAAAATTCCAAAAAAATTTGAGCTAAAAAAAAAAAATTTTAGAGGTCTATCAATCGTGTTTTATATTTCTTAGACCTAACCTTACTTCAGTGTCAGAACTGTTCAATTATTTTAAACGCAACAAATTTAACGATAAATATTTTTGTAGAAAATTAAATTTTCTTTAAAAAAGGACAAAATAAAAATTTTTCTCAGACTAACCGTTTCCGAGTAATCAAGCTTTGAAAAATGGTATGTTTTTTTAATTTTGCTCTTTTATTTTGGAGTTTCTTAACTCACGTACAAATCAATATGTGAAAGATTGCAAACATAATCCTTAAAGAAAACTAAATTTTCTAAAAAAAAAGTCTTTTTACACTTTTTCACAAAGTGCTTCCTTCAGAAGTTATTATACAGGGTTTTCCATTAAGAGCTGTCCATTTTATTTTTTAAATAAAAACGCCAGCCATTTGAGATATCAAAAAAACATTTATTTCATATTAAAGTACACCCAATACCATTACGAATGGAACTCTATTTCGTTCATATGTCCTCCACGGGTGCGCTTGCAGCGATCGATTCGTTGAACCCAATTTTCGAACACTCTCTCGCACATATCGACCGGTATTGCGGCAATTTTGCGTTCAATATTGGCTTGAAGCTCCTCCAAAGTCTCTGGCCTGTTGGCGTAGACCAACGACTTGACATAGCCCCAAAGAAAGAAATCCAAAGGTGTCAAATCACACGAGCGCGGCGGCCAATTAATCGGTCCATTTCTTAAGATAACACGTTGACCAAATTTCCTCTTCAAAATGTTGATGGTTGCATGAGCTGGCTCCATCCTGCTGGAACCACATGTCACTAATATCCATTCCACGCAACTGACGCCAAAAAAACGCCACAATGTGGTTTGTGCGATGCCCAATTCCTGTGAACGACTTGGAATTGACTGATTTGGGTCGTTCTGAACGGATGCACTTACGGCCGCGATATTTTCAGCACTCCGTCCTAATCTTTGTCTCACTGGCACCTAGACCTTAATGAGCAATCTGACGTTTACAGAATGTCAAAAGACCTTAAGGGCGCGTTTACATTAAAGAAACAAAATGGATAGTCCCCAATGGAAAACCCTGTATTATATATTTTTTTTGGCCCAGTCTAGTGTATATAGACACGACCTTTTGCAAAACCAAAAGACTGGAAAAAACAAAAGCTCTTCGTGCCAGCACGGAAATTCTATCGCAGAAGACACTTGCTGCACAGTGTTTATGTGCATTAATGGGAATCTCTCCGTCAGGAAATAACAAAAAAAATTGGAGAGATCAACCAAAATATCAGTATCCAAGACAGGATGAAGGTGGGAGGCGAAGATCATTGGAAGCGAATCAGCACATATCTGAAGCAGATCCAGAAGATAAGAAGAGGCAGGAGCTGATGCAAACCGCTCTTAACAAAATAGTCAAATGCGTGGGAAAAAGTATGCAGAACTAAACTCGTTCTCTTCATCAAGAAATACAAAATTGCACAACTAATAACTCCATCATTTAATAGAATCCCACTTAAATATTCATAAGAAGCAAATTATTTAAGTATTGTCCTTGATAAAAAGATAATTGGAAATCCGATATCAAGGAAAAAATCAGGAATGCCACCGTAGCTATCTTTTGCTGTAAAAAAGACATTGGTAATAAATGGAGATCTTCCCCAAATCACCCACTGGCTCTATACTGAGGTCATCTGACCGATACTTACTTACAGAGTAATAGTATATGGTGGACCGCTCTAGATATATCTATAGGCCGAAAGGCATTAGCATTAAGATATTGATTGATTTAGAGTACCCGATTAGGGTCAGTAAGCTAGTTAAGTTATTATATAAGCTAGTTTTATACATTTTTGTTAGCGCGTAAGTAGATATAAGATAATCAAATAAAAAAGCACCCCACCCATTTCATTCCATTTTGGTATATAATTTTACTATTTATTGATGTGGCATTACCTCTATTTCTTTAAAGAAATACTTATGTCACTATTATTTCTCTATTCTTTTCAATGAACAAACATTGTAATTAACTTGAATTGTTATGTAGAAATAATTGAAAAATAAATGAACTAACTAACATTTGACAGTAGCTCCATAATCGATGATACTACCAGACAATGCTTCATAGACAGACACGCCACAACCCTCGGCGCGGCGTTCTATCAAACGACTTTTGAAGAGGCTGTTTAGACGAGGAGGATTCACACCTCCTTTGTTTATGTCCTGCACTCTCCCTGAAAAGAAAGCAGCATATAGAAGAATACTTCTTAGACGATCCAAGCGACCTGGTTAACACAGATACCCTTCACCTCTATGGCTTTATTTAAAGCTCCAAATGGTTTAGTCGATTGAGGTAATTCCTCATATGCTATCACAGTGGACCTTATATGGTTCTAAACGCGTCTGTTGCTCTCCATTTAAACCTTACCTTACCTTGTACTTCATCATGGTGCGTAAAGCATTTCTAAAAAAAATGTCATAAGTACGTATGAAGACATAACCTACGTCAGAAGATGTCTGAAGAAATTGAAATATAAAAAGTTAATTGATTAATGTCGATTTCCATTGGTCGTTCGGAAGCCTTCTGAACGCTTCTCAAACCATTCCATTGGCATCAAATGACAGTTCCTCTCCTCGAAAGAAGAGAAATTTGATTCTTTATTTGAAGAAGGAAGCGAAGCCAGAAGCACTCACAAACTGAAATTACGCACTGAAAATAGCGCTTGACGTTTCACACCGATACAGAAAACAAGCAACGAAACTTCAAAACAAATAAAAGTGTTACTTTGGGATCCCGGATCGGAGAGTTTTTCTGGATTACCAATGGAAATCGACATAAGTCTTACTCATGTAATTGGTGTGCGTGGCTTGGCAATGCGCAACTATGCAGGTATTGCGGTAGTTTGAGTTTGGTGTTTTACTTAAACATGCGACGGTAAATATTTTATTGTTATTGAAAGGAGTTATTTGCAAATTTTGTATAATCTTCTTTCTATCATAGAAACTGTAGCTGATCATTCATGTCTTTCTTTATTATTTTTGAAACAAAATTAATTATAAATAACTGTTGAAGCCCAAGAAGGAGTAGCATGTTCGATGGAAATATTTTGGAAGTAATTAATTTTGACTAGAGCTTTGTACTTAACGCATGTTCTTTTACCCGTGTTTTTGTAAATTATTTTGATTGTAATGATTGGGCATGAGTTTGATTACTTTTTGATTTGAAACATGCTTGCATGAATAAGTTTGGATTAATATAAATTGAAATAGGGTATTGCGCCCGTGTTTGTTATGAAAAAGGTAGAAGAAAATAATGGCAATGCAGTTATCTGCTCCGGTGTAAATGGTAAAGTTTCTTAAATCAGGGACTCCCAAACTGTTTTGAGCAAGAGACCATTTTTCCAAAATAAATTTTGTGATAGCTACGATGATAAAGAATATGAAAAAAGTAGATTTTCCCATTCTGTCTGTCCGTCTATCTGTCTGTCAGTATTTGGATCCACAGCCTGAACCCCTTGACGAATTTTCTTCAAAATTGACAGTTATTTTTGGAATTGAATTTCTAGTTGATGAAATAACGGTACCTGCTTATCAATATGACAAATTTTTAATCTTAAAAATTTGCAGTTGGTTAGTGAGTTAGTTTAACGTCATTTTCTCCTCAAAATTATAAATAAAGTGTAATTTATAATTTATTGATGCAAGTTACTTTAAATCGTGCTCTTTATTAAGGAAAAACAATAGACTCACAATTTGAAAAATTAATGCGATGGATGAATTTGGTGACTTTTTACCAATCTAGCTAGATCTGGTTTAATAATGTTAAGTTGCAGCCTTAAATCTCCGCCTTCGTTGGCTTCCAAATGGAAATGTTTTTCAAATCAAAATTTTAACAACCACATTGAAGCCTTTTTCAACAAAAAATATGATGCTGAAAAAGTGATAAGATATTTTTCAGCAATGTTCCACAATGCTGAGTTTCAATGCTGCGCTGCAACCAGAACTTCTGAAAGCCTTCGTTGAACTTTTGCTTAAGCTCTTCGTCAGTTATCAAAACTGACTGATCACCATCAAGGTGATCAACTCTTGCTGCGTTATTACATTGGCTTCTTCCATGGCTTTCAAGCTGTACGGATTTATCATCCACTGCGGAATTTGTAAATTCAAAAGATCCTCAAAAATTTTACAAACAGGTGGTAAAATCTTAATGAAGCACGTCTAAGTGAGCGACACACGATAAAATAACATCGTCTTGAAGGATTTCTGATGATTTTGACAAGTGCGGAAACTATAAATATACTAACCGTTTAAAAATTCTTTATGAGGACTAACACCGCCGCCGATATGTGGGAAAACGCAGCCAAACAAAAAGCACGTCAAATGCTGATGCAAAAACAAACAACGGCTGCTTACGATCAGTATAACGAGATTTGCAAGGAGAAAAGAAGGGAAGAACACCGACTTCTCAAAAAGAAAAAGAAGCAGCATGAGAAGCGCTCGTTTGAGGAAATAGAGAGGTGCCATGACAGAAACGAGATTCGGAAGTCTTATGAAAAGGTAAAAAGATCCTGCCAGGGTGGCAAACCCCGAACTCAAGCCTGTAAAAACCAGCAAGGAAACATAGTTATAGGGTCACAGTCGCTACTGAGGATCTCGAAAGATCATCTCTGCAGACTGCTTGAAGGCGATGAGGACACAAATTCCGCTGTCGGGCAGATTGCCCCATTCAGCTTGGACGATGATCAAGAATGCCGTCCTCCCGACCTAGAGGAAGTTAAGCTTGCCATTAGCAAACTTAAATCAAAAAAGACTGCAGGTGCGGATGGCCTTGATGCCGAACTTTTCAAGGCAGCTGGAGACCAGTTGAAAAGGAAGAAAGCATGCCCGATGAATGGAACCTCAGTATCGTATACCCGATCCTAAAGAAGGGAGACCCTCACAATTGCGCCAATTATAGAGGGATAAGCCTGCTTAACGTCGCTTATAAGATCTTGTCTGCTGTAATATGTGAACGTCTGAAACCCCACGTCAAAAACTTGATAGGTCCTTATCAATGTGGTTTTAGACCAGAGAAGTCCACAATAGACCAAATTTTCACATTACGGCAGATCTTGGAAAAAACCCGAGAGCATAATATCGATATTCACCATCTCTTTATCGATTTCAAGGCCGCGTATGACAGTATTTATAGAGACGAGCTGTACAGAGCCATGTCTAATTTCGGCATCCCTGCAAAACTTGTACGACTATGCAGGATGACTTTGGAGAATTCACTCACCGAGAACTTTGATGTCGAAAAAGGCTTTAGGCAAGGCGACAAACTGTCATGCGATTTCTTCAACATCATACTTGAAAAGATTGTGAGAAACTCAAACGTCTACACCAGAGAAACAATCTTTCAAAAGTCTGTACAATTACTCGCCTATGCAGACGATATTGACGTAATGGGAAGAAGGAAGCGTGATGTCATAGCTGCTTTTGCGAGTATTGAAATGCAAGCGGCAAAAATGGGTTTGATGGTTAAAGAGGGCAAAACGAAGTATATGTTGTCATCAAACAAGGACACAGAACATCGACGAAGTGGATAAAACGTCACAATTGACAGACAAAACTTCGAGGTAGTACAGGACTTCGTCTACCTAGGATCCGCTGTAGACACGGACAACAACATCAGTGCGGAGATCAAACGGAGAATAACTCTTGCCAACCGTTGCTTCTTTGGGTTAAGAAGGCAGTTGAGAAACAAAACCCTCTCCAGAAAAACCAAGGTAACTTTGTATAAGGCCTTAATCATCCCAGTCCTGCTTTATGGCGCGGAAGCGTGGACCTTATCGAAAGCGAATGAGGAAACCCTTGGTCGTTTCGAAAGAAAAATTCTCCGAATGATTTTTGGTCCCGTATGCGAAGAAAATGTGTGGAGAAGAAGATACAACAACGAGCTGTATGAGCTGTACCGCGACATGGGGATAGCCAGAAGAGTACGCATCGCGAGCCTACGATGGTTGGGCCATGTAGAGCGGATGGACCCAAACAATCCGGCTCGTCGGGTGTTCGAAAGCACATTGCAGGGAAATCGCGGAAGGGGAAGACCTCGTCTTGGGTGGCGCAATCAAGTGGAGTGCGAAACTGATGGAGAGAGCTCGCCCGAAATCTAAGTCGTTATAGAAGGATGTTGGTTGAGGCTCAGGTTCACCCCGAACTGTAATGCCCCACCTAAGTAAGTAAGTAAGAATAGTAGCACACGTCTCCATTCAAAAATATGCTCAAAGAGAGTTAATATCTCTTAAACTTATTGCCAACAGCAATTTGCAGAAAAAAAGGTTAGGATTGGAAAACCGAATGCATCTCAATAAAAATGCAATTATACAATTCGCCAAAGCAGTACTTAGGTACGAAAAGAAACTTGTTGAGTTTTTTTTAAAGTGCAACACTCTCTTAAAAGTTTAAAATAAGAACATGTGTAAACGCGTAAATTGCAGAACTTGTCGACCACTGAAATCAGATTTCGGTATTGTCGACCTCTGGGAAACCGATATCGACCCTTAGGGATATCACTTTAGGAATCACTTTTCTCAATGAAGGAGTTTTCGTTTTTCCTTAACTCCACAAAAAACACACAACTGTTATGTTTTTCTATTGATAAAAGACTGATTGAACAACAGATGGAGTAGATAATGCTCCTAGTTTTGGTTATTTCCTACAAAGATGTAACCTCAAATTAAATTTTTGCACTCGTTCAACAAAACAATAACTTTGACCATAGTCATTCTCATTGTCTCGCCGTATTTTTATTTCCAAAGTTTTTTATTTAAGCTAATAATGAACGTCTGGGGTATTCAGGATGTCATACATAAACTTAATGACGAAAAGGACAGTTTTTAGCGAAGGATACATGTCACACCACACAACATTGGTTGATTTTTGTATGTACAAAAGTCTGGCAACCTTTTCTCACCTTAAATTACGGCTGAGAACAATGGCTAACCCTGTTTGCTTTCTAATTGTGTCCTTTTTTTGACCCATCCGGTCTGAATAGGTTTCTTGATGATTTACTTATTTCCTGTTAATAGATTTTGACGGGTTTCCTGATGTGCTCCAAGGAAAGGTCAGTAAGATTTATCTTGTGCTTAAATGAATAGAAGTAACATTATAAATGGAAATGACTTTGTTTTGAAAGCTCAATGAGTACAGATAGTTCTTTGGAAAAGATAATAAACCAGATATGTGAATACAAATCAGTCAAAACTATGCTCCACAATAAATGGTAAAAAAAAATTGAAATGATAAGATGATCGTCCTTCGACCAATTTATTAAAATGCTTTCAGCTCACTTTGAATTGTTGAGCTCAAAAACATTGAAAGGTTTGAATAGCTAGTTGAATAAATAAATAAATAAATAAATTGATAAAAATATTACCCACATGACCTAGAAAATACAGTGTTTCCCTATACCAATTGTCTTCAGAATTTACAAACAATCGCGTGCAAACAACAGCATGTGTATAAAAACGAACATGCCTTTCTTTACCCAGTCCATGATATGTCGAATTAACACCCCATGGGTAATAAACATATCCTTGATAGTGTTTCACGAGGTGATGGCTTCAATTTCAGACTCAACTGCAAGACAGCTGTTAGGCAAGGTTAGTTAATAAAAATGAAAAAAAAAGGAGAACAAAAAAGGAAACGAGGCAATAGTTTCATGCCAACTCTGTAATCGTTGGCAGTAGGTAATCCATTTAGTGAGGCAATAATGTGCATTTAAACTTTTGATGGCTGTACGGAGGGAACAATAAACAATTTAAAAGCAATAAAATGCTCATTTCGTTCACTTGTTGGTGAAAACAGGGTGGTTCTTTGATTGAAGAAGTTGAACTAGCTCATCATTTATTCTTATAACTTTGAAGTGATTAAGAAATGGTCTTTGACATTTTAGATTCTTTTGAGTCGAAATGCACAAGAGGGTGTTAATATTTTCAAAGTCTCTTAAAAACTCGAATCCAGGTATTTTTGGTTGAATAATAAATTTTGTTAAGAGTTTTGTTGTTGGTTGACTTGAAAAGGGATTCAATCGACATCCCCAGACAAAATGGAGCTTCGAAGCCCTATCTGCGGTTGATGGATGATATTTTTGAAGGAACAGTGACAAATTTAAGATGCTCAACTGAAGTCACCAACGAATTCATGGTCACACAAAGTGATGTACATCAAGAAAGCTGAGTGAGCTTTCTGCTCTTTATCAGACAACCTTAACAAATGATCTAAGCAAAAGTACAGGACACTCCAGCCTTAATTTCCTAGTATTGCGGTGTCGTCTTATAGTGGTCGTCATTTAACGTTGTCTATTTGTAAACAAAATGGCGCCGTGTCCATAAGAGCGGTAATTGACACTCTTACGCCAAGAAGCGGTGGCGTTTAATAGTGGCCGTCGTAAACAAAATGGCGGCGCGGCGTTTCCAAAAGAGCGGTAATTGACAGTGTACCGTCAAGAAGCGACTCCGCTATTTGCATGACGGCCGTCTTGTGGTTGTAGGATAGTTTCATGAACGTTGTTATTGACAGCTTTGAGCGTATTTTTGTTCCAACACCGACTTGAGCAGCGAGAACGGTTAGATTTAAATAAAACGCACTGTTTCACTGTATCCGCCTCACGACTTTCTCTTCTGAAAATAGTACATCCTCCAAGTATATTATTAAATAATCTAAATCAATATTGTTAATTTTCTCTCGTTTTTACCATTTCCTTAAAAAAAAGGTTGACGAAGTTATAACCGCCGTGGAACTTCCAATTGTTGTCACCGTAAAGACGGCACTACTATGCTAGGAAACCAAAAGGCTTAAATTACATCAACTATTCTTTTTTCACAATGGAGCCATGATAGGCAAAGATCCTATGTCCCTGATGTATTGGTGAACCTTTTACAAGGAATTGGATAGTGCATTTGTCCGAAAAAGACTAGATACCTTTGCTGCACGTGTTCTGATCTAGAAATGGAAATGTGCTTTCAGAGTATGAAAGTTTAATATCTGGGTTCTATGATCAAGAGTTAAACAACTTGTCATGGTGACATAAATCATTGCATAAGCTCAGGATCAATGAAGTCATGAAGTGGGAAGAAACCTTAACTGAATTCTTATTTAAAAGATAGGGTGGTGCTACAGATTGGGGAGCCTAGTGCATTTCTTGCAACCATATCATGTGAGGAATAAAACTGGCCTACAATTTTTACTGATTTCGAATGGCTAATCGAGAAAGTTCTGTTGCAGACTTGCCCAAAGGCACTTAACCCCAGTATTGACTTGTTTTTGTTTTCAGTAGTAAGGCGCATTGCTAAGCTGATGAAATAATGCAAAGTTGCAGCAAAAACGAACCTAATGTTAGAAAATGTACTAAAGAAAAGAGAGATTTAAGGGCAGCTGAGATGACGATGATTTGGATGAAATATCAAAGCTTGATCGAAATAAAAGTAGTCATTCCATGGAAGCTTTCACTTCAAAGCGCAAAAACTCCTGGAAGTAGCAAATGAAATGAAATGAATTTGGTTGGCCTCAGGTACAATTGAACAATTGAAAATCTGGCATTCTGAGGCCAACAAGGTGTTTCCTACGGTTAAATCACTAGTATAAAATGGATGAGTTGGACAGTTGTGGTCCTTTCGAAATTACAATACTCGCAGCGCCTTTAGAAAAAAAGGCATAGTCTCTGAAACATATTGTGTTTTTGCTTAAATCTTTATAATCTTTTGTTGTGGTTCTTGTCTAAGGTTTTCTTTTCTTCCACTGTTTTTTTTTCACAGGTATCATTTTGTGATAAGAATTGTGTAGTCCTTCGAGCCTACACTGCTATGGAAAACGCATTCTCTCTTAACCAAAATTTGTAGGTCTCCTCCATTCCTTCTAAAGGTATTGTTGTTAAAAAAGCGCATTCCTAACCATTCCATTATATTACTCAGAAGGTATTTTTAGGAGAAATGCGCTAGGGTACCGGGCGTTTCAAGCTTTGTTGGGCCACCTTATTCACTTTTATTTTGTTCTATTATTCCGATAATTTTGCAATGCGTAGTTTTGTATAAAAACTAGCTTAGCCGTCCGTGTATAGCTCGGGTCCTACGGTGATACAGTTTTAGCATCGATTCTGCCATATTTAAATGCAATGAAATCTATGTCACTGATGAATATTGAAGCATTCTAATTTTGAAGAATTTTTAGAGATGTGTTCAGTTGTTTTTATGCTCAACTTCAAGTTCCCGTTCCCGTAGGAATATGGGTATGAAGTATAGGCCGTTCAACTCCGAAGTAATGTAAAATGCCAGTTTCTGTTTTTCCCCAGCATTGCGATCTACAAAAATCCAGAAGCAATGTGCTTCGGTGTCTTTTTAAATCTTCTCCTATTTTCTTAAATGCTCGCACTGTGTTTTAAAGCATTTTTGCATGTTTGCTTTACAACAGGATACAAAAAATAGTAATTGCATGCCATGAAAAGCACTTTCTCGATTAGCCGTTCAGAATCGGGGAAAAAGTCATAGGTCCCCTTCATTCCTCACATGATATAGTTGTGAGAAATGAGCTAGGCCCCGGCACCACACCGCGCCGCCCTCTTTAGATGAATAGATTGAAAACATTAATAAAGAAAATGCAATCGTAGCATGTATTTGTCGTAAATCTAGGCTTTAGTTATACAATTACATAGTAACTTTCTTTCCATTTATGGCACTGCGATTGTTGCGAGCTATGTTTCCCCCAATTGCCTGCTTAACATCCACGCTTAAAAATACCAGAAATCATCCTGAAGGACCATTCCATGCCTGTGGCCAACAAATTGATGGTGTCGTTGCAGTTGCTTTCACCAAAAGTGTTTTGGTCTGACATTCTTCTTCATTCTTTTTAATTGTGTCAGAACTTTGAAAGATATTGCCATTTGATAAGAATTTGCGGATTTCTTCTTTTTATATTCCAATACAATCTAAGAACATAGTCGCTTGTGCTCTGTTTTCAGTTTTCAGTGGAACGTGATGCTTTCAATCATCTTGATGCGTATATAGTCGGATCAGCTTTGTTACTCCTTCGGTCATAAGAAGCATACTTTTATTTCACCTTACTCTAACTTTTTTTTTTTTTTAAATTATGTAGGGTGAAGGTGAAAATTACCTTTACAAGCACGTCGACCTGAAAGATCTTTTGTGCTGTTCCCTTAGGTTTAAAAACACGTAGTGTATAGGTTAGCTCATTCGAAGCTGAGGTCATGTAAGAACCTAAGAATCTTTGAGGAAGAGGTGTTTCTGATATCAATGGGACAGGGGAACCCTTTATTGAATATTTTTAGCCTGGATCTAGCTAATGCAGGGCATTCACATAAAATGTGTTCAGCTGTTTCTATGTCTTCAAGACAGAGACGACAAGTGTCATCTTGGCTGATGCCCATGTTTTTAAGATGATACTTGAGAGAGCAGTGTCCAGTGAAGAAGTCCGTAAGTAACTTTGCGTCACGTTTGCTCATGTCAAGAATTTCTTTCATACGTTTGTGGGATAAGTCAATGAATAGTTTTGACTGACGATGGCCATTTGAGTTGTTCCAGGTGCTGATCATGTTCTGTCGTTCCCAGGTAGCTAATTCGTTTTTAAGGCTACTGATTGGGAGACCACAGTAGGGTTCAGGGCCTTTGAATTGGGACTGAGAGCCAAGTCTAGCAAGTCCGTCAGCCTCTTCGTTACCCGGTACGCCTTCATGACCAGACACCCATGAAAGAGTTATTTTATTGTGAGTAGCTAATTGAACTATACATGTCAGGCAGTTCCAAACTAGTTTGGATTCGATTTTTGTCGAGGACAGAGCCTTTAGTGCTGCCTGACTGTCAGAGCAGATAAGGATACTTGATCTACGGAGGTTTCTTCTAATGCATTCCCTAATACAGAATTCTATAGCCATTACCTCTGCCTGAAAGATAGTAGTTGTGTTACCAAGGGATGTAGATGATTTAAAGTTGGGACCGTAAATCCCTGCACCTACACCGTTGTTTGTTTTTGATCCGTCAGTATACCAGATGTATTGGAAACTATTTGTAAGTGTACTCTAACATACTCTTATAATTTCGTACATTGTCCATTATTATGAGAGCTGAACATTCAACCTCATTGTGAGGTCTTTCCCACAGTGTATTTTTCAATCACTCATTTCATTCACCCAAAGCTTATTCGCTGATTGATGTCGCATTTATAAATAGTTTACCGAAAGTTTTTGCTCTTCGCACTAGGGAAGCACATATAATCAAGCCAAAGTCTGGCCCAGCATATCTAAAATCAGAATCAGAAGATGGGAGGAGAAAGGATTTAGTCCATTTTGGACTAACACAGTGCAGGATTCCTTCTAAATGGTTTGCTCATAGGCCAGATTCTTGCTGAATGGAAGATGGCTCCATCTTCAGCAATAAATAATTGGTGTTCGTGATCCGGTATTTTGTCTTCAAGCGCGGAGCAGGTAGTTAAGGATTATAATATACAGCGGAAGACTTAAGACCCTTCCTAAGTGAACACTTACTGTGTCTTAAAATTATTCGTTGACTCCATCTGGACATAGATCCCTTGCCACTTCCCCTTAGTACATACTATAGATCATTCGTAAATAGTTTCCAGAAAAGTTCATTGTATGATCGCCATGTGAAATCCATTGTTGGTGTATGTCCCCCAATCCAAAATGAAGTTGTTCACTCCACGAGACACAGTCAGTTGACACTTAAAATGCCCAACCATCCTGTTCTCAAATTAAGTCAGATATCATGAAGCAGCTCTAGATAACAAACATCTCGAGCACCAAGTATCTCGAGCCAAAAATAACTGAAAGCTACCAGTCTTCTGCTAGTATAAAAGAGTTTTTAGTATGAGAAGTGGAATCTGTCACCGAAGAGGGTAGTCTGGTTCCATATGAATACGTCAATGATACGACCAAGCATCGTCCATGCTCCAGTGTTCCAATTTAACACCATTTTGAGCCTTCAAGTCCAATACTATCCTAATGGCTATAAACAATGCTGCTGAGAATGACAGAAAGGGAATAAGTATTTGTGTCAAATACGATCAAATAATTCTTCGAAGTCAACCCACAAAACATTCAAGTATTCCAATTAGTCGGAGTGTACTCATATTTTCATAAGGATCTTTATACTTAGGATTACGTCTGTTGTCTTTTTTTTTCCAGGGACAAACCCGCATTGAACTTCAGAAATCTTCATAGTTTTACACAGTTGGCTATCCCATACAATGTATGTATGAACACAACTGTGTTCAATGTTATACAGATCGGAGAAAATCACTGAACTTATTTCTCAATCTAGAAAAGCCCTTGAATGTTCAGAGAACTATAAAGACAGTCTAAGCTGGCTAATTCATACACTTGAATTCCTAGCAAATTACGAATAGTATTTTCTATTGAATTATTATGAGGCACTTTTGCTTCTGATACACAATCGTTGTTTTTTAGACTTTCAGATCTGTCCAGTTCGAAACCTTTCACTTTAGTTCCTTTCAGTTCATTTCTATCTGTTCAGTTCTAACTGTTCCATTTTTTTTTTTGTAAAATCCTTTCTGTTAAATTCTTTCTTTCTGTAGATATCTAGTTCCCTTCAGTTCAGTGCTTTCACTTCAACTGCTTTTAGTTCAGTTAGTTTCAGTTCAGTTCTTTCTTTCCCTACACATTCAGTTACTTCCAGTTCAGTTACTTTAACTTCTGCTCTTTTCAGTTCACTTCTATCTGCGTCATTCCCTTTGTTCCATTTTTTCTTTTTTTTTACATATTCAGTTTCTTTCAATGTTAGTTTAGCTTCAGTTCTTTGTTTAATTTTTTAGAGACAACTTTCCAGTTTCACTCTCAAAGCCTGTAAGGAAATTATTCGTCAAAAAAGGCTTGATCAAATCCATTACAGGCTTTCGAGTGATGCGGAGAAACAACGACACACAAATAGACACAGATATGTAAACTTTTATCATACTTGAAGATTTGAAAGCTGTGTGATCTCATAGAGGAGAAAGCAGTTCAAAAATTTGTTTAGAACGAGGCAACCCATTTGAAATTCAGTATTTTTCTAGTCAAAAGATTTAAAACGAGTTGTCAAGAGTTGAACGTATCAATCAAATAAGTGGAACAGGGCAACAAAGCGATTGAATCCTCGAGAATTAACGCAATTCAAGGACCTGCACGTTTTCGGTTTAGTTAGAAAGCGCTTTTCATGGTAGTCTGTATTTACTCTTGGACGAATTATCTGTGAAAAACAATATCAATCTTTTGATGTTTCTGGGATTTGAACCACGAACCTCCCATGTTACAATCAGACATGCTAACTACTACGCCATATACACCACAAACTAAACGCATCCAAAAAATAGCTAAAAATAAGTCAACAGCTACTGTCGTGTTTTTGAGTAAGTTAAGTCTTTTGACATTTTATATAATCTTCAGTTTAAAGTAAAAAGTCTCACAATGTAAACGTTACAATGTGATTCAAATGCAGATAACGTGCTCACTTTGTACTTTGATTGAAGGCATCTTCATCGCTTGAACTGCAATTTTCTCCGCCAGTGTTGATAACTTCTAGGCAATTCGTTTAACTTACTTCGGCAAAAAAGAACTATAGGCAAACTAAAGGACATCGTCAATATCACTTAATTAGGTCATAAGACAATAAGTTGACTCCAAGAACTCTCGTCTCTTAATTTATTACTCGCTCAAAACAAAGTTTTAATTAGAATAACGTTTAAAAACGAACCATCCTGCATAAATATCGTGGCACATGCACTTCCTACTCGCAATCATTATCATGTCATAATTCCCCTTTCAAGCTTTTAATATCGACCCTACAACACAATATAAAGATTCATAGCTGATAGCTGCTCATATGAGTTATTAATGAATAAAAGAGGCACAAACGGGTGAATGGGTTTGGGTAAAGTAGGCAAGTTGTTGTCTGACAAAGTTTCTGCGAAGTTGATGCGGTAGCATGTTAACATTTTTACGTATGTCTTTTATGCATGTCATAAGATACCTTTTACCTTTTACTAAACCAGGATATTAATGTGAGCTACAGCATTTTGCGTTGGCCTGTATTCCGTCAGTTTATTATAGTGCTGCTCCCATTCAGGTGTTTATTCAATATTGTCTCCTCATATATGAGACCCGCAGTGAAATGTAGTACGAAAACAAAGGTCGTTTTTCAAATAAAAAAAGAGAAAATTTTGTGAAATCTAACTGCAAAAAAAGGAAAGAAGAAAAACAAAGTTTAAAGGATAAAATCGACGTTTTGTGGTAAGTTCTTAAGCCAAAAGTCGTCCCTTCTCAAACGAATATGTGAATCGTTGCTCTTTTGGGTCTCATTCTAACAAGTTTGACTAATAAATCGTGTGGAATTGGCAATTTGGTATTTATGACTTGAGAAGCGAGAAATAATTATTAATTAGTCGTAAAATTTTATTTTCAATCGCTGGGAGCCTAAAGAGACAACATCTAGTCCGATACGAGGCGCAGCTTTTTCTTCTCAAGAGATTATTGGATGTTTCGTGAAAATGAAATTTGCATAATTTGATTTGGGGTTAATTGGTTTTATGGCGTCACGGTTCACCCACCTGGGATCAACAAAATATTTGCTATGATTTATAAAAAAAAAAAACGTAATCCTAGAGGCGTAGGAACTTTATTTTAAGTCGATGTAAGTTAAATTGAACACATGTGTCGAGATCGTCGTAAATCATTTTGCCAGAACCTAAGGCATATTTTCAATTGCCTCTTATTTCACGAAACTTTGAGGAAATTGGGAAAAAAAAAATTTTTTCGGTGCGGCTATTTTGTGTAGTAATGGGTAAACGTCCAGTGTGAGAATATTTTTTATGAGTTGAACATTTGAAAATTTTGTATTCAAAGCAAAAATGAACGCCATTGCGACAAAAGTTAAAAAAAAATGCGTATACGCCCGAGTGACTGTTTCCTACATGTTTTGTTTTTTTTGCATCTCAGAGACTAAGTCGCACGGAGCTTAGAGCAAGCTCATTTGTACGTACTTATCTTCGCTCTTCGTCAGTAAGTGTACACCTAGCCTTTGGAATACTGAAAGAAACAACAGTAAGGTTTGATGAAGTAAGAAGTCAGAGTGGAGAATTTCCAAGTTAGTTTTTAGTTTTAGTGTGAGCCCCGAATCGAAGGGCAGAGTGGCGTACCCCAAGATCGGATCACTAGTGTAGATAAGTGGGAGAGCTGTGATCCCTTCGAGATACGATGCTCGCAATCGCAACGTTGAAAAGGGGAAAAAAGATGAAGAATATGTGAGACTTTTCAATTGTCTGTATTAATCAAAGAAATCTGAAGCAAAAATTTGATTTGCTAACAAGGTTCATTTGGTAAATGGACTTATCAAGGATGTACTGAAACTGAAGTTGAAATGAGTAAATTTGAGTAAGTACTTCTAAGCAAGTGATCGAGTCTTTTGAGGGATGTTACGGCAGAGGTAATACGTCGTGATGAAAATGGAAACATCGTAGGAGACACGCAGACGGTCCTGAGAATTTAGAAAGACCACTTTTTCAAACTGCTTAACGGTGGAGAAAGCCAACAATCCGTTGCTTTGCAGGACAACCCATTCAGTTTGGACGATGATGGTCAAAATATCCGTGCACCTGACCAAGAAGAAGTAAGAACAGCGATAGCCAAACTTAAGTCGCCCTAGGCTGCTGGCTCAGATGGTCTGTCGGCCGAACTTTTAAAGGCAGCGGGAGATGACTTGGTCAGGAGCATACACCAACTCATCTCTAGAATTTGGTTGGAGGAAAGTATGCCCAATGAATGAAAGCTCGGCATAGTGTGCCCTATCCACAAGAAAGGAGATGCTTTGAACTGCGTTAATTACCGAGGCATTAGTCTTCTCAACATCGCTTACAAAATTCTGTCGACTATTTTGTGCATCCGCCTAGAACCTTTTGCCAACGACCAGATTGGACCATATTAGTGTGGTTTTAGGCGAGAAAAATCAACAAACGATCAGATTTTCACACTTCGGCAGATACTGGAAAAAACCCAAGAACTCCATATCGATACACAACATCTCTTCACCGACTTTAAAACTGCCTAGGTGATGCGCTATCGTGCAAGCTTTTTAGCATCGTGCTTGAAGCAATTGTACGCAACTCACAAGTCAATACCAGAGGTACAATTTTCCAAAAGTCCGTTCAACTCCTTACTTATGCTGATGACATTGACATCATGGGCAGAACAACGCGAGCTGTCAGTGGAGCATTTGCAAGTATTGAAGCGGAAGCGGTGAAGATGGGTTTAACTGTTAACGAGACGAAAACGAAGTATATGCTGTCATCAAGAAGAGAAGCCCAACACCATCGACTGGGACAAAACGCCACCATGGGCAATTATAACTTCGAAGTAGTCAGAGACTTTGTTTACCTGGGATCCAATACTACGTCGCACAACAACATCAGTACTGAGATCACACTAGCTAATCGCTTTTTCTTCGGGCTTAGAAAGCATTTAAGAACCAAAGAGACCCTATATAAAACCTTAATCATCCCAGTCCTGCTGTATGGAGCAGAGGCATGGGCACTGGCAAAATCGGATGAATACCAGCTGGGTTGTTTTGAGAGAAAGATTTTTCGAGTGATGTTTTACCCAGTGTGCATTTGTGGAGAGTGGAGGAAAAGATTTAACCACGAACTTTACGGGCTCTACTGTGATATCGACATAGTCAAAAAGCTGAAAATACAGCGACTAAGATGGTTAGGCCACATGGAGCGCGTAGAGATCGATGCAACAGCCCGACGAGTCTTCGATTCCAACCCCCATGGACAACGTGACAGAGGAAAGCTTCATCTTAGGTGGCGCGATCAAGTGGTGAATGACCTCAACCAACTTGATATGCGCAACTGGTGGCGACTAGCTAGGGTCCGGACTACCTGGAGAGGTTTTTTTGTTGATGCCGTGATCCATCCTGGATTGTAAGCGCCATCTAAAGTAAAGTAAAGTAAGTAAGAACTTCTAAGGGAGGAGAAGAATTTCGTATACTCATTGAGAAGATTTGTGTTAAAATTGATAGAATTGTACGTTGAAGGAATAACGGTTCACAACTAAGGGCCGGTTTGCTCAAGCTTGGTTATCTTTAAACAATGATTATTCCAGGTGATAATCATAGATTCGCTTTGTTCACGAAATTTTCAGTCAATTAGTCTCTGATCAGAACATACAATTAGAGATTTTGCTAGCCAGTCGATATTCCTTGGTTAAATCCGTGACAGCCCAAATGCTGATTTAACCCACTGTCAACAAATTGGCTTTAAAACTCGATCAAAACTAAGCCTAAGACTTATTAAAATGCAAACTATTAGGCCGAAAGATTGTGTAAGTAATTTGGCTATTTAGGTGCGAGAGTTGATCTCGGGTACCTATTGATTTGAGGTGAGAGTTATTATTTTTTATCTTAAGGAGTTGATTTCTCGATAGTCCTTTTTAAGTCGTGTCCTTTTTTTATTTTCCCTTCTTGTGGGAAGTTAAAAGAGGTGAAAAAAAAACATGAATTTTAGGAACGAAGGGTTGCAGTTGGTATAATTGTTCTGGTACTGAAAATTCTTTAATGCTTCATTTCAAAAAAAAAAAAAAAATCACCACAGAGCCTCATATTTTTAGTTAACTCATTCGTGTTCTGTTGTTGACCTCGAAGAGCAATTCGCCAAATACGAACTCTGTTGAAATTCTTCAATCTTAACTCCGATAGTGATATAAAAGTAGGTTCACTTAAGAGTGACTGTCGAAAAATGCAAATGTTGAGAGTAAGAAGTCAACTTTCTCTCAAAGCTCTGAACCCTTTAGAGTTTGCTATCGTTTTTGCTTCAAAGTGGATATGCACCTTTAGAACGCAGATTTTGAGGTTTGAAATCGAAATGAGAAGAAATTAAATTGATTGTACACAAAGTTTCTGTTAAAGGTTCGTTGAGACCATAGGATAAATGATGAGGAGGAACGTTAAGGCACACTGATCTAAACTTTTTCGGGAAACTGATGCAAAAATGGAGATCAAAAAGCTAAGAGCAATCAGTGACACCTATAAGCAGCCAATGGAAATTTTGTTGTACACATCCCATGCGGTCTTCAAGAGTAATACCGCGTCTCGACTTCAAATGTTGGCTGGTTTTGTTTTATCTCGGAACGCAGCCATTTTGAATTGCTTGAGTTAGATAAATAAATAAATAGGGTGGCGCAACAGGCCGAGGTGGCCAGAACCTAGCAAATTTTTCACAACCATGTCTTGTGATTGTTAGAATTGGACCTTCAATTTTTATACCGGTTCCGAACGGCTAGTCGAGAAAGCTTTTTTCATGTCAATGAATTTACTATCTGAGCACTTTCCAATTCCTCGCGAAAGACGGAACCCATTGAAAAACATTTTTGCTTCTGGTTTAAATCGAACCACGAACCTTTTTTCATTTTCTATTTACCTACTTACTTAACTGCTTTGGTGGCTAAGGGTGTGCCAGAGATTTTTCAGCTCGTTGTTATAATTTCTTTTTTGCACATTGTCTTCACGTACGGGATCAAGGATCATTCGGAGTAACTGCAGATAGTTTTGAAAGATTTTGCTTCTGATGTTGACTTTTGAGTTTAGCACAATATTTCCAAATATGACTGTTATACGTACGTGGTCTTGAAATCGATAAGAAGATGGTGTATATCGATATTATATCCGCACGGGTTTTTAACAAGATCTGCCGTAATGTGAAAATTTGGTCTAATATGAACCTCACATATTACTGCAGATAACATTTTATACGCAACGTATAGGAGACTTATTCTTCTATAATGGATGCAATAGTGAGGGTATCCCTATTTAAGATCGGGCGATACGATGCTGAGATTCCATTCATCGAGTATGTTTTCTTTTCAGATGAGCTTGTGCATGCTCCTTTCCAACCGATCTCCTGCTGCTTTGAAAAGTTCAGCATCAAGGTCAACTGCACCTGCAGTCTTATCTTATTTAAGTTTGCATATGGCAAGCTTAGCTTCCTCAATGTCGAAAGGACGGCATTCTTGATCATCATCCAAGTTGAATGGGGCATTCTGCATATCACTATTTTTTCTTGCTGATCTTTACAGGGTTGAGTTCTGGGCTTGTTACCCTTGTATGATATACTTCCTTGTCAAGCTTTGTCTTTCTGTTCCTGTCATGGCATTTCTCAATCAAATTTTCTCACGCTGCTCGTTTTTTAGAATTCTGTGCTCTTTCCCTCTTTTCTCTTTGTAAATCTCCTTATACTATTCGAAAGCAACTATTGTTCTCTTTTGTACCAATGTTTGTTATGCATTGTTATGCTACCACAGGTCTTCAATGCTGAATGCAACCGCCAGCATTCAAGGATAGTTGGAAGGTTACTGGATTTTAAAAGGCATTAGCTATCTCTTGAGATCGTAGTTTGCCAATGTCATATCGTTTCAAAGCTTCAAAGCATAAGCTCCCACGAGTCATGAACAGGATATTGTCATTCGTACCTTGGCTACGAAGAGGTGCTAGTCCTAGTCAAAGTTAGCCGCTCGAAAAGTTCAGAAAACTATTACACTTACTGAATGTCTTGCGTCGATCGCAACATGGACAATTTAGCTGACTGTTGATTTATCTGGGAAGTTTTGTCATGCAGGTTATAGTCACTATTTCATAGTTGTAAAGGAAAACTTAGTCCTATTTCTCTAACTATCATTCAATTCGAAAATGCGATAGATTATAGCTACTCAATGAACTTAATTGAAAATACAAAACTATTGGTTCGTTAGGAAATTGCGCTTTTGAAGTGGTTACAAGTTTTTTTTTTTTTTTTTTTTTTTTTTTTTTATGTTGGAGGTTTTTAAAATACCAGCTGGAGCACTCAGACCTAAATACCGGTCCATTGTACTACCAGATAGCAACCTTCTATTTGTTATAGCTTTCCAGATGTTCGGAGAAAAGCCAAAAGACGCTGCCATGATAAGGAGCCTAAGTTACCAGCTCTCACCATGTCTGCGCCGAGTATCTGTAACCTCATGTGAGAAAAAGCAGGACATTCACAGAGGAAGTGCTCTGCGGTGTCCTCATCTTCTCCACAAGATTCACAGAGTGTGGTGTCGCTTAAGCCTAACACGTTTAAATGCTTGGCAAAAGAGAAGTGCCCGCTGGCAACGCCAATAAGCTTTCTACAGTCTTTTCTGCTACGAACTAGCAAAAATGTTGCAGTCTTCTTACTAACGTTGGGGAGCATGCGCTTGGTTTGCCTGCATCCACTGGAGGCATGCCATCTACGATTTTGCTCTTCACTGATCCAATCGTTGATTGAAGCTCTCACTGAGGATGCTGGCAGACCTAGCGACGGTTCAGGTCCTGAAAAAGCTGTCTGAGATCCCTGCCTAGCAAGTTCATCGGCGACTTCATTTCCAGTTATGCCGTGATGGCCCGGAACCCAAATGAGACTCAAGGAATTTAATCTTCCGATCGCATTCAGAGAGCTCTTGCATTCCTGGATCACTTTCGAAGTGGTTAGAGGGTTGAGAAGGGCCTTAAGCACAGCTTGGCTGTCGCTGCAAACACAGATACTTCTCCCCGTCCATCCATTGTTCGTTACGTAGCTCAAGGCCATAAGGATAGCATAAGCTTCCGCTTGGAAAACGGATGCGTATGATCCCAAAGATGAGTTCAGTCGTATGTCGTCGTTCTCAACAAAGGCACCAGCACCAGAACCCTCGTCGGTTTTGGAGCCATCTGTGAAGATACGATAACAGTTCTTTCCAGGCTCAGATTCTGGGGTGAACCAGTCCTGAACCGAAGGAAAGTTGACTGAGTAATTTTGACGCAGTTTGAGCCTTGGGATCATCGTGTCAGACGGCATATCCATTAGACGTGAGTCAAAAGATATGCTGCTTGCGAGTTCCTCAAAGCTCCAGTGCGAATTGTGCCAGAGACCACATCGCTTTAAACGAGAAATGGTCTTGAGAGTACACCCCATGATGTAAGTATCAAGGGGAGGAAGATTCAACAGTGCGTCGAGAGCAGCTCCTGGTGTGCTGGGGAAGGCCCCCGTAACACCCAGACAAATTGTTCTTTGAAGTTTGGCAAACGAGGCAATAACGTATTTACGCGAGAGCTTATTCCACCAAACAACTGACGCATAGGAGATGATTGGTCTTATCATAGCCGTATAGATCCAAAGGACCCTTTTCGGTGAAAGACCCCATGTCTTGCCAAAGGCTCCTTTACATTGCCAGAAAACTGACAGTGCTTTAGTAGTTTTAGACTCGACATGTTTTGACCAAAGAAGTTTGTTATCCAGGATTACTCCAAGATGTTTGACTTCATTTGAAAAAGGAATGTTGACGCCTTTAAGCGAAAGTTGGGTCAAACCAGTCAATTTTCTACGTCTCGTGAAGAGGACAACCTCGGTTTTAAGAGGATTGACGGAGAGACCGTTTCTAACACACCAGGTGTCAATCATACAAAGCGTAGCCTGTGCTCGGGAACAGACAGCTTGGAGGCTGGAGCCAATCGAGAGCAGGGCGACGTCGTCTGCATATGCTTGGGCATGAACGTTAGAACCATTGAGCATTACGAGTAGAGAGTCGATCAACATGCACCACAGAAGAGGAGATAAAACGCCACCTTGTGGGCAGCCCTTATTCACTCCCGTTGCAACATATTGTCCACACTCAGCCTCAGCGATTACGGTTCTATTTACTAGCATTGCTTTAATCCACAACACTAATGACTCGTAAACACCGTGTTCTCTGGCAGCATTACACATACCATCGAAACTTGCATTGTCAAAAGCACCTTGAATGTCGATGAAAATACCTACCGCAAATTCTTTCCTGTCAAGCGCGCATTCAATCCTGCTAACAAGATTTTGAAGTGCGGTCTCGCAAGATTTTCCTCTTTGGTAAGCATGTTGCATCTGAGACAGAGGGTGTAATTGGAGTGAGGTTTTACGAATGTAAATCTCAACCATTCTTTCCAGCGTCTTAAGCAGAAAGGAGGTAAGACTGATGGGTCTAAAGCTCTTGGCGAGTGAGTAGTCTTGTTTACCAATTTTTGGTATGAAGGCGACTCTAACACTCTGCAATGGAGTTGGTATATACGCTAGGGCTAAACTACCAGTGAAAATATTTTTCAAAGTAGGAAGCAAAAGGTTTATACTTTCCTGCAACATAGCTGGGTAAACACCGTCAGTGCCAGGTGACTTGAAACTGTCAAAAGATGCCACGGCATATTTGATGGCTTCGTCGGTAACAACTAACGATGACGTGTACCAGCTAAGTCGAGTGGATTTATCGGATTCAACTGATCTAATGGAAATAGATTGCTGTGGTCCGATTGATATCTGGTTTCCTGGAAAATGAGTTTCCAGCATAAGACTGAGTGTCTCTGCTTTGGACTCGGTATAGGAACCGTCTGATTTCCTGAGCGTTTCTAGTTTGTTTACCTTGCTCCTTTTAAGGGCTTTAGTAAGTCGACTAGTTTCACTGAGTGTTTCTATACTTTCACAGAATTCTTTGTAAGAGGCATTCTTTGATCTTCGAATTAACCTTTTAAAGTCCTCCTGTTTAGCTCGATACAGGTTCCAGTCGACATCTGATTTGGTCTTGAATACTTCTGGTTTCCCTGCGAAGTTTCTGTAGTTCATTGTTCCACCACGGAACCATAGATCTACTAGGTAATTGTCTAGCTGGACATGCCAGCTCGAAGCTACTTGTAAGGGCACAATTCACTTCTAGAACGGCATCTTCCACTTTTTGTGATGTTGAGAGCTTAGGTAGAGTTTTGACGAAATTACCGAGCTCATCGTTGAAAAGTGTCCAGTTAGTTTTTCTGGGATTTCTTGTAACTAAAGGAGTGGGAGTCACATTTGCTACATGGAATTGAATGTATCTGTGGTCTGAGAGTGACACGTCCAGCAATACTTTCCAGTTGGTAATCTCCTTGGCATATCTGTTAGATAGTGTCAAGTCAATTACGTCCTGTCGTATAGCCGTAACAAAAGTTGGCGTATTACCAACATTGTTAATGTCTAAGTCAGAAGACAGAATGTAATTAAGAAGATGGTTGCCTCTCATGTTGCATTTGACGCTGCCCCAAACTATGTTTTGAGCGTTTGCATCACAACACATGATAAGCCCCAACTTCCGGTTTTCACAAAACTCCACCAAATCCACAACCTGTCTTGAGGGAGGGGGAAGAATGGAGTTCCAGGGAAAATAAACTGACGCAACGACGAAAGTTTTCCACTCACCGTTCGTTTCGTAGTTTATCATAGCCGCAACCAGGTCTTGACCACAGAAGTGGTCAAGTTTAGTTGCTGCAAAAGACCTCGGTACGATGAGACAGGTCCGGGGTGGATCAGCCCGTTCGTCATAGAGAATATTGAAACCTCGTAGCCCTCCAAGACCAAGAACTCGGCCCTTCCAGGCCCATGGCTCTTGGATTGCTACGAGGCGAGTTTTTGTATTCAACACGGAAAGCCTGCTACATAGGAGTGCAGTAGCAGCCTTAGAATGTTGAAGGTTAATTTGATTTATTATCATTGCTCCTTTCGAGGCTTTATCCCGTCCGGTCAGTGTCCGTGGACCAGACTGACTACCAGTCTCGGTTTCATTCACCAACGTTTCGGTTGGACCTCCAGGAGTTTTGACCATGCCGGCTTCGTCCTTTCCAGCCAGCGTCCGTGGACCGAATTCGCAAGCCTTGCGACCTGTTCCTTCAGTTTCATTCACCGACTTTCCAGTTAGACCAACAGGAGTTTCAACCATGCCGGCTTCGTCCTTTCCAGCCAGTGTCCGTGGACCGAATTCGCAAGCCTTGCGACCTGTTCCTTCAGTTTCATTCACCGACTTTCCAGTTAGACCAACAGGAGTTTCAACCATGCCGGCTTCGTCCTTTCCAGCCAGTGTCCGTGGACCGAATTCGCAAGTCGTGCGACCTGTTCCTCCAGTTTCATTCACCGACTTTCCAGTTAGACCAACAGGAAGTTTTGCAGAGCTTCCGGAAACCTTCTTCCTTTCGACCCTGTTCGCGTTTGCAGAAGTTGGGGTGACTTCGGTTACGTGAGACCGTCCTGAATTGGTGGGTGAGACCTCTTCCGACCTGCCCCTTTTCGCCGCCGTCACCAAAGGTTCGCAACTTAATTCAATGCCTTCGGCCACCCTGGTGTCCTCTTTGCGTTGAGCCTTTGCCGCTCGCCTTCTCTCCAGCTTTTGTTGGCGCTTGGAAAGCTGCTCTCCAGAGGGTGTCATCGTTGGAGTGGGATCCACTTGTTCAGCTTCACTTAGTCCGGTGATAGCACCGCTTTGGTCAACAGCTAAGCCCGGATGAGAGATTAGCTTTGGAGGTAGTACCTCCGAGCTGCCTTCTTCATCTTTCCAGTTCAGACCACGAAGAGCTTCATGGAGAGAACTGCAGGAGTCATCGGTTACGGCACCTTCGACTCGCGTGTATCCACCAGTAAAGGTGTGCGTTTGTATGTCAGATGGGGCCTTCAGAATCCGTGCCCCTGCCGTAGTGAAGACTACGGGTGGATTTTCGCTTTGACAATTGCCACCTGGAGAATAAAAATCCTTTGGGTTATCTTCCATACTGTTTTTTTTGATCAATTCTTAGTTTTCATTCATTTTCCCCATCCTTCGACCACCTTTCGGCATCGAGCTCGGTTCAAATAAACTAATTAAGCCCTCCCACCGCGACAAGGTGACTGATCGTCGGGATGGTTACTAGTTACTCAATCGGAAAATATTTGCAAAGAAATAAACTTGTGAATGTGAAGCCACTACAAGAAGCAATTACATTCAGCAAGTGATTTAAAAGATTTACGAAAGAATAGGTTCACAGCTAATTAACATATTCGCTGTTATAGTACGTAGCTCTGAGCATCTATCGGTTAGTTGGGCAACTAGTTCGCTGACTACATCTTAACACGTCGTTCTTGTGCGAAGTATACTTCCACAACTGAAATTCCCTGCATAAGAGAGGTGTAGCGAAGGAACCCCATATCCGTGTTTCATGAGAATTTTGGAGTTACTACGTTACTAGCCAAGTCTTGTTCCTACAGTAACGCTTCTCTATTTCTCTTGATCATAATAACTTATTCAAGGAAGTGCCGGTCATTTCAAACGAAATGACGCGACGTGCAAATCGACCTCTCCCTTTAGACTAAGTATGAACGTGTGGCCCAGTCGTGCACTTTATTATGTAATTCAGTCGCATCACAGAGTAAAGTAACTTTTTATACGAACATGAATGCCAATGCACATATTACTATCCTGTCAACTTGGTAGCAAAATAATTGTGTGCTGGGAAACGGTTTCTTTACAACCATAAAAAAAAAAGTAAACTGCTCATCAGATTGCATGCGTACGCCACTCAAAACTAAAACATATTCCTATAATGACATTTTTGATTTTTCATGCGTCACTGAAACTGAAGCCAAAGGGATTTTCCCGTCCCCTACAAAAATTGGTGAAAGAGAAAAAAAAATTTCACCGATCACTTGTCATGTTGATTTATCTGTTGCATGTTGATTGTTCACGCACAAAGGTGAGCCCATGCAGTTGGATTTGAACCCTCCCAACTGACAACCGAAAACAAAAGAATTATTTAATTCTTGGAAGAAAAGAAAATCTATTTGGTTTGTTTAGAAGATGCGAGACGACTTTTGTTCCTCTAGTGTCCATAAGGAGAGAGTTGTTCGAGTTCGAGCGGTGTAATCTTTGTGGCTGTTAAAGAAACTTTTTTTTTTTTTTTGATGTTTTTGTTTGATTTCAATGACAGCATTTCATAAAATCGCAATTTATTAGAGTGAATGAAAGTAATAGTCAACAGTTTAATTTTTTTGCTAAAATATCCCTTTGATCAGCTATTTTTTAAAAGAAATAAGAAATTGATTTAAAGTAACTGAGGGTTATCTATCGATTTTATTTTAAGCACCTTTTTGACGTTTGTTTTGATTAGCGGAGTTAACAGTTTTCAATTAGTTACACAGACTTTGAATTGAACGACCAATGTTGGATAAAGTGAACCATTGTTGGATGGTTTTCAAATATTTTTGAAAATATTGAAGTTGGGTGGAGTGGAGGACTATATGTCATAACTAGCAGTGCACGCAACATCGTCCACGTGGAATAGTGACTTTCAACAGCATTTTTAATTTGTTCGGCTAATTATATCTATCTATCTATCTTTATATATAAAATAGGATGTATGTATGTATGTGTGTATGTATGTATGTCCGGGGTAAACTCCTAAACCACCCAACGGATTTTTATGAAATTTTCAGGGTAGACAAAGTTTAGTCCAGACATGGTCCCTGTCAAGGTTTGAATCCCCTATTCCCACAGGAACGGGGCTGGGAACAGAAAATTAGAAACTACTCCATAGATTTCAAAAATTCTTTCAGTACTAGGGGTCGGAGTTAAAGGAATACGGGGAATCAAAACGTTTTTTCCTTTTGCCATTCCATTCATTATAAAAACTTTTATACAGCCTCATCCCTGATGTTTAATTTGTAGCTGTGTACAATTTTGGAGTTCTCATTATTGGCACTAGAACACCGACTTGCACCCTCAATTTATTGAAAGGTATTCCTGATAGTTCTAAGGAATTGAGAAACTCTACAGAGTACGATGTTGCTTGCTCAGTGTCCATAATAGTGTCTACTGATAGACATTCGATGGTTAACTATCTGATTAGTCGGCACGAATTTTCACACCGCCATTCCCGATTCCCATTTCGAATCCCAAAAGAGGTAAAAAGGGTTTTCCACGGGTATCGCCTTTTGCGAGGAATCGGCAGATCCTCCGATAGTGAATACATTGCCATGAAAAGCGCTTTCTCGATTAGCCGTTTGAAACTGTCAAACAATTGTAGGTCCCTTCCATTACATCTGAAGGTATGGTTGTGAGAAATGCATTAGGCCCTGGGGTTCCCCGCTCTGATGCGGGAACCCTATTTATTTACAATTCCCGATTTACAATATATATTTGAAGATCAAGACATACATTTCCTCTCAGGTCAACTGTATCGACAATTTTAAAACCGGTCCAGCAGTTTCAAGGTTCCCGTTTACGATGTCGTTTTCGTAGAAAAATAGGGATAACATATATAGCCCATGTACTTCATTAGGTTCTATCTCTGAACATAATTTCATTTAAATCGGATCAGTGATTTAGACGGGAGATGGTAACAAAGAAACACGGACAGACAGAGCTCTGGCGGATTTATAATATTTGTAAAGGCTTAAGTTCCCGTAGGTAGTAGTCTATTAATAAATTAAATTACTACAATGTTAATCTGGTCAATTTGGTAGACGCCCTTCGGCCAAACCATATAAAACTTATTTAATAACGTAAATTTGTAATTAGGTTTCTTTTTGATAAAGTTTTCATTTAACCAGCAAAGTAACTAACTGGCGCAATTGAGAAGCCACCCACTTTTAGGATCGGGCAAACGTTACTGAAGTTCCATTCATTGGGCATACTATCTTCCGACCATATCATGCAGATCATATTTTCCATGCTCCTTTCCAACAGACCGCAACCTGCCTTGAAAAGTTGGGATTCAAGGCCATATACATCAGCAGTCGCATTTGATTTAAGTTTGCATATTCCCGAAAGATTACAGATTGTGAATTATGGGAGGGTTTTGATGTCCTATTTCTTCTTGTGGGAATAGGAATCTTGGCGCGATTGCTAGAATAACAAATTCTGTACAACCACAATCTTGTGCATAAATTGCATCAACATTTTTTATTTCTTACATTTTGTTATTTCAAAATTGTAGTAATCGTCACAGCCCGTCACAGCCCTGGTCTTGAACTGTACTCAAAAGAGAACATAAGAACATCTTCTTCCTTTTTCGACGGTACGAGCATCGTGATCGCTAATGAAACTCAATACAATGACAATACCAATTGAACCGAACGTGCTCTATTTTCCCCAAGACGATGATGTATTTTTGTGTTTTGTACTTTATTTTATAGATTTATAGATAATAGTAAAGAACTGAAACAAAAAGCAGAGTACATTTACTGTGACTTGGTATGCTTCGGTGCCTCCAACTTGAAAACTTACATGAATCACAGTTTCTTGATTGACTTGAGTTGTTTCCTAAAGGAGTGTTTGTTTGGAATTAGGTTACTAGGTCATAAAAAAATGGCACCATTTATCCTTATTACAAAGCTTTTTTTTAACATAAAAACCAGTTTCCTTGACTTTTATCGTAATGGAAATACTAATCCAACCAAAAACAACTAACATCTCTATCTTTTTACAGAAAAATGCTCATGTGCTCTCAAGTCAAGCTTTCTGACCGGAAATCTGTAAAAAAGTTCAAAAAATATAGCTCAGGAGCGGAGTCAATAATTTCAAGGCCTTGTCTTCAACGGAATATAACAGAGGTTCCACAAAAAGTACCCACTATGTCTTCAACAGCGGAGAAGAGGTATTTTTTCTTACATTCTAATCATTATCATATTGATATTATGTTAAGAATAAAACTAGTGAAATAAGTTTGGCCATTAATAAACATAAAAAAAGATCGGGAGGTGTCGTAGGACACCTGTCAGGAATGAAATACCTAATTACATAAAACTCCGATAGCGGAGAATAGCTTTTCAATTGTTTTTTTTTTTTAGATTGAACCTTCTATTCGGGCTATGAAAGTATAATTTTAAGGCTATCACAGATAACATTCAAAAAAGAACATAATATGTACAAACTTATGCTGCAGGCGGCCAGCGAAAAGTGTCTGTTTCAATACATTTTTCAGATTCTTACTTTTGTGAGTAGGTATGTTTTTGCAGAGGATTCTCTCCTCTTTTTTGGATACTCTCAGTTTTTTACCGCTAATGCTTCTGCTCAATTAGTATAGTCTAAATATTTTGTTCCAGCTCTTGGCAACCCGTTAGCTTTTACGTTTCGCTTTCGTGCTACATATTTTGGGATGCGGTTCTTGGTCATTTTCAAAGAAAAAAATTGTTTTACAGTAAATTCCGCTTCTCAACTTTTAAAAAATGCCATACTTGGTGTATCCTGACCTGTGTTAAATTCGATTTTTTTGTTAATACTGTTGACAAAGACCTAATTCTGAACTTTATTTTGAGTAGAAATACTAATCTTTAAAACTGTGTTTGTATTGGGATCTTATGGTTTTAGGGTTGCCAGATTTTCAATTTTCAAGAAACGGATTAAAATTGTACTTATGTCAACTTAGCTTGCTCTTTTCTCAGGGAGATTTTAATTTGGGTGCAAATAATATTCAATAAATAATTGGTGTAAAATAATAACAAAATCAAAGTTGTTCTTTAGTTTATCAAGTTGAGTCACGATTTGTAACTGGTTGCCTGAGAGATGTTTGGATGACAATCAATTTATAAACAGAATTCCTTTTATATTATGGTTTTATTCAAACTGTTTCCACCTCAGGACAAGAATAATTTCTTTAATTTCACCCATTTTGTATTTTCATAAATATCATAAAATGTATGGGGTTTTGAGTGCACTTATTTATTGTTTTTTTTTTTTTATATTATTTCTTGCATCTGAAAAAATAAAGAAAAAAATTCTCTCTGTATTTATTTATTTATTTACAAAAGGTAACTTTCAAAGTAAATTTAATAAGCTAAATATAAATTTAAAACATCGGGGCAACTTGACCATAGATGTCGTGAGAGAAAAAAAAAATGAAAATAAAAAGTGATTTAGTTTAGAGAAAATTTTAAAAGATGAATTAACAAGAAAGTTTAAGTTTGATATTATATCTCTTTCCATTTGTTGTGCAGATCTAGAGCTTTCTTAATTCGTTGTATAATGAGAGCATCAGAAGGGTTGAGGATGATCGAAAGTATGTTTTGCATTTTTTCAATTGAGGTCATGTCCAGTATTTGCCGGGAGATAGGACATTCCGTAAAAATGTGCCAGATTGTTAATGGTTCCTGACAATTTCCGCATTCCTAAGGTGGTTCCTTTTTGAAGTATTGGCAACTTGAGAACAAGGTTTTTACAACTCTTACTCGAAACAGCGTAACGCTCTCTTGACGGCTTAGTTTGATGTTGTATGGCAGTCGATGTTGTGAAAACTGGTATCTTCGTAGAAAGGTTACTTCGTTTTTCCAAGACTTATCTAAGCCATCGTTTTCATAGGCTTCCAGAGTTCTTTTTATGAGCTTTGGCAGGTTTGGAAGTTCTGTTGTTAGAGGATAGCGCGTAGCTTCTTTATCTGCGCTGTCTGCAGTTTCGTTCCCTTTAATACCCACATGTCCAGGAATCCATGCAACCGTAATATACTTGTTGTTGTAGAGGATACTTCGCATTCATTCAAAGGTGAAGCAGTGGTTATTATTGTTTTTTAATCCAATCAAGGCGTTAAGGCTGTCGGTCAGAATAAGTGTATTTACATGTTTTGATTGTGCTAGAGTAAGGGCTTTAAGTAAAGCTGTAATTACAGCCAAGAAACTTCCTTTTGCATCTGGTAATAAACCTTGGAAGCTGTGGACTGTTTCGTTGCCTTCCAGTTCTACAATGGCATAAGATGAAATCTTGTCCTTAAATGAGCCATCTGTGTGTAGTGTTCTTGTTGGGTGGATGTTTTCGAGAATTTCTGGAAAAAGTTTTGATAAATACCATTACTTATATTTTCTTTTCTAAAGCTGGAAAAACTAACATTTATGGACAAAAGATGTCTTCTCCATGGTGGTGGTGGTGTGATATCCGTTGTGGTAGTAGATGGGAAGAAGCCGTGGTGCGAAGCTGAGGCTAAGATCTGACTCAAAGAGGATAATGAGCCTTTTCTATCTTAACCGTGCATTTTATGAAAAAAAAAAAAAATTACCTCAAAGTAAAAATTTTGATGGGGGAAGAAAATTGAAACGCCAATTAATTTAAAAACCTGGCAATCTTAAAACCATAAGAACAAAATTTGAATACAGTTTTAAAGATTAGTATTTTTACTAAAAACAAAGTCTAAAATTAGGTCTCTATTATCAGTATTGACAGAGAAATCGAATTTAAAATAGATCAGGGTAAATCAAAGTTAGTCTTTTTTTTTCAATCGTTTCACATCACATGAAAGTTGAATATGAACAAAAATCATATTTCAAAGTATGTTATCGGAATTTTTTTTGTCCCGCAAAACGGATTTCAATGAAATTTTTTGGGTAGATATAGATATAGTCCAGGGATGGTACATGTCAAGGTTTGGTCCCCATACTCCCACGGGAGCAGGATTGGCGTAACGTAGAAACTACTGGACAGATTCCATCGTTAGGGTGGTACATTATATATATTTCATCTCTATAACTACTCGACCGATTTCGAAATTTCTTTCAACTTTAGGATGTTTAATTAACGCTCAGTAACATTGACTATATTGCATCCACATATTTTCGCGGGAACAGAAAAATGATAACTGGACCCTTAAAACTACAGAACCGAGTAATACCAGGTCGATCAGCTAGTATCATATAGAAATAAGGGTTAGTATTCGTTATAGTATTCGCTCTACGGTACAGGATTGCCAACTACAAATCAATTATGGAGATTGAATTTAGTCCAAAAAATAAAATAAAATATTCCAAAAGCTCTTAGCGAAAGTATAAAAGTGCCATTTTTGCAGTTGCTTGTACATAAAAGCTGAAAATTTAATCAAAGTCTTTAGAGCAACTTTTTAAAAAAAAACAGGTTTTCATTTTTCATCTTTCCTTTAGTTTTACAAAACTAAGTATGAAAGTTTTAAGATCTCAATAGAAAATATTATGATGAGAAGCTTGAAAAAAATAAAAGATACTCTTTTGAAAATGTACAAAAAAATCAGAGTTTTTTTTTCAAAAATTAATAAAAATTTTAAAAAATGACCATTTTAGACTACTTACATTTTAAGAAAGATAATTGAGAAAAATATCATAAAGGTTGATGGCAGGTACCGTCATTTCACGGCCTAGAGACCTAATTCCAAAAACCTTCTGTAGGTTGCCCACGGACCCAAACTGCAAATTTTGAAGAAAATCCGTCCAGCGGTTCAGGCTGTAGATTTATATACGGACAGACAGAAATACAGACATACATACAGATAAACAGAATTGCAGGATCCACTTTTTTCGTATTCTCTATCATCGTAACTTCATGTTTGATTGCTATCTCAAAACATTTTTTCTGCACGCTTGCAAGACTTACCTTATAGAACCTACAATCACAAGTGAAAATGCATACTCACCTTACCCTCCTTACCTTACGTCCGAAGTAAAAATTTCGCAAAGTACGTTTCAATATTCAATATCATGATAAATAGCAACAAAACAAAATGACTTTAAAATTACGCCTTGTTCTACGTCAGAAATGAGAAACTGCGGAACATATTTTCTGCTCAGTATTTGTTTTACTTTGGTCATAAATTAATTTATAGAGTTCACTATATTTACGTGAAGAAGCATAAATTTCATTTGAGATATGAAAAATTTGTAATCATGAGAAAATTCGGTTACTTATGCCTCTCATGAGAGACCCTACCCCAGCATACAAGGTCTATTAAAGGATTTCTTAAAAAAAAAGGTTCACTATTCAACATTGTCAATTAAATAATTGTGGTAACCTTCCCATAATTTATGACATATACTGTTTCGAATATCTTCTTTATCTCTGTCAAACGGTCAATAAGTTTTATTAATTTCTCCAGTCGTATCTCGCACCACAAACAACGATAAGTTCCCTATTTCCCATGGCATTGTTTCCAAATGGTAAATCATCGTAAACAACAAATTACCAAAACAAGCTACAAAACAGCCGATGATCGAATCAGTACCATACCAAAGCTACAGAGCCTACACACGTTATAATTAGTCTTTGAATATTCAGTCTTTTGCATATAAATTGGAACACTACCATGGGTGGCACATGAAATTTATTCAAATTCGGCCTTTGTGTCTGCCGCGGCAGCTTTTTGAACTCACTGAGTGTGGACACCTCTTTTTATTGTTGAAAGAAAAATTCATTTGAATAATGCTCAACGATTGCTTCTTAATGCCGCCTGATTATTATCTTTGATATTTTATAGCTCATCGTAGATGAATAATTGATATTTAATATGCGCTGATCAAGAAAATTATTGTTTGAATTTAATCGTGAATGCTTAAATTATGGTGGATTTATTGTTGTAAATTTTTGCCAATTTCTTAGATAATTTTGTTAATACTGCCTGTCAACAAAAGACCATTTTCTTTATAATAGTTTTGAAGAGAGCATTTAATATTTTTGTAAAGACTGGCCAGGTGCCAGTTGGTTGAGATTGCTACTAACAAAGACTTTTTCGTTACAAATAAAATGTCTGCCATCCCGGTAAATAGAAGTATAAATCAAATGCGGCTATAAAGCTATTGGTATGCATCATATTGTTCGATTTATTTTGATTAATCTTGAAATTAGTCCGTCGAGAAGGAAGAAGGATAAGCCTGAAGTTGATAAGTTGTGCAAGAAGTGATTCAATCTGACCACTTCATTCGAATAAAATCTACAAAAGATGTAATGAATAAAACTAAGTTCTACCCCAAGTGCCTCAGGCTTAATGGTAACCATGCCTGTTACACGAATCAAAGAAACATTTAATAGTTTTCTCAAGAACATCACCTTTTGTGAGAAATTGACAAATCCTTCGATAGTATTCCACTGCCATGTAAAGTACTTTCTCACTTAGCCGATCGGAATGGGCAAGAAAATATGGGTCCCCTCCATTCCTTACAGGGTATGGTTGAGAGGACTGGGTTAGCGCGGGGGCTCATTGAGTGTACAATTCCATTTATATATTTTAGTTGGAAGCCCAATTTCTCAGAAAGAAAAATCCACTCACGTCTTTAAATGCTTGGGACAAATTAAAAGCAATTAAACAGCATATATGACAAGAGAAGCAACTTAAGCACCACCACTTTACATCATTGGTATTACAGACTTCTTAT
The DNA here is from genome assembly GCA_914767635.1 of Melanostoma mellinum. Lineage (NCBI taxonomy): Eukaryota > Metazoa > Arthropoda > Insecta > Diptera > Syrphidae > Melanostoma > Melanostoma mellinum. The sequence goes on along the minus strand of OU612059.1, from coordinate 55,467,608 downwards.
ACTATAAGCTGCTATTAGCATTCTAAAAGGCACGGCCAACTAAGGTTTCACTCTTAAGCAACAATGTCTGCTTGAGGTTCACGGCTCGAGTCCCAACAGGGCCAAAATAGTTTTCCACGGGTATCGACTTTAACGAGGAATTGACATTGCAATGAAAATCGCTTTCTCGATTAGCCGTTCGGAACCGGCAGAAAATTGTAGGTTCCCTCCTTTCCCTCACAAAAGCAATGGTTGTGAGAAATGCGCTAGGCCTTGGGGCTCTTCGTTCTGTTGCGTCACCCTATTTATGTATTCATTTTGATCTTCACAAATATCTTCCTTTCGTAGAAACTTAATATTGAAAAAGTTGAATGGTACGCGATCTCCAATAAATTACAAAAACAGCTAATGTTGTAGTTAGTGGACTCCGTTCATGTTGCTTCAAGGAATAAGTTACTAATGACCTTCTAGATAAAAGATATATAATTCCTGACAACACGAAAGTAATCATAAAAATTTTGAGAAATTAGAATATAATTTATAAGGAGCAGACCCTAACTGTTTGTGTTTGTTTTTGGCACATCAGAAAACGTTTACAGTGTGTGTCACAGTTGCTGCGATCAACTTTATTTTTTGAGTCCTTTGAAATGAAAAAAAAAAAAACAACAATAAAACTCCCACGGATTAATGATTAGAATATCTGCTAATTACGTGGTATTTAGAAGAGTGTGTTCCATAAGCATTCAATAGTTATTTTATCCTGTATCGCTTTTCGTGAGTAACAAGAGGTAAGAGGAGTTACAAGTGCTCCGAGAGTTATTTATTCACTGCCATAGAAAGCACACAGGGCTGCTTGCAGGCCGTTTATAACCAGCATCTGGCAGGAGCAGTCAGTACTGGCGAGTAGAAGCAAGCAGCTGTAGGAAACCATAAGAAATTTGTGTATACACTTTATTTGGATTTGTTCTTATCAGCCTTTGCCAGTAGGCAAAACTTGAATATGTTAAGCTTTGAAAGATTCTGGAATATAATCACCGGCTAGATCAGAGTTTTTTGGATTTTTGGTACACAGTAAGTTGATCAACTACTGGCAATAGCAGCTAGTCAACTGGCACCATAGAACGAAGTTTGCGCTAAGCTGAAAAACGGTTTCCGCAAATCAAAACTTTGTGAATTTTCAGAGATTTTCTGGAAAGCAATAGGAACTGTTTGAAATCATAAAACTCTTTCCGCTATCTGTCTGTATGCCTAGATCTCTTAAACTACATAACGGATTTTGATGCGGTTCCTTAAGTAAACATGGTATTCAATATCAATTCACGCAACCTAAGATCCAACCCTTTCAATAACCTCCCTACTCACCGCACTAACTATGGGCATTTAAACCTTATTACTCGTATGTTACGTTTAGCCAATAGTTCACAACACATCCTCGACTTAAAAGAATATATATATGTTCCCTTAAAAGAAATTTGTACTCCAATCATCCATAATCCCACAAACACATTTAGTTTTTAAGATATTATAGTTGGATATATTGTTTAATAGCTTGAATTAAGAGAATAAGTGAATAAATAAATAAGTAGGGAGATCCAGGAGAATGGTTAACATGTATATTTTATCCCCATATTCCCACGGAAAAGAGAACGGGAACTGCTTAACAGTTTACAAAATTCTTTCATCGTTAGAATGCTAAGTTAGCCATCAGTAACATAGTCTAAATCTCATCTCCATATTTTTATTGAAAAGTGAACGGGAACTTAAAGCTACTCGACGGACACATTTCATCCCCCTATTGTCCCGGTAATTTGAACGGGAAACTTCAAACTTTTAGTTAACATTGAGCTTAGTCCGGAGGGAGCTTTTGGCAATTTTAGGGTTTTAAGAAATTTCGTAAGAACAACGCTTTTGAATGAGTTAAACCCGTAGACCCGAGCAACGCCACGCCGCGCCGGCAGGTCAGCTAGTGTGAAATAAGAAAGACAAACTTGTTCACCATCAGCTTATAAACAATTTCGAGAAAATTTAAGAATGAGAAACTTCTTATTGTTTGAACTCAATCATGCAATTAGAATTAAAGAAAAGATTCTATCCATTTCTAAATGCTGCCCAGAAAGGCTGTGTTCAATATGCATGCAGCATAAAATGAAATCCGTAATTAGGCTGCCATACTTTCCCAGGAAGAGTGGAAAAAATACAGAAGCAATAATGTTCTGTAAGCCCATTAAAGCTCGAAATGAAAAAAGTATAGTGCGAAATTTTAAATTGTCAAAAAAGTAAAATGTGAAAGAAAAGCGAATAAGTTGCTTTAAGTTGTAAATGAGTTTTGAAATAATTGTAATTCACTTGGAGAACTCCGTTCATAGCTGAGTCGTGAGCTTATGGCAATTGTTTGCTATTGCTATTAATTTCCTTTACACACGAAGAAATTCAACTCACTTGCAATTTAATTTACTAAACTGTTTAGGAGGAAGCTAGAATCATTTATTTCTCCTGAGTTTACTGACAACTGAATTTATGTTATCATCACTCTAAATTTTTGATTACGTATTTGGTACCATAGTTGAACGTTTTCATTTCATTGGTAATTTAACGGAAGAAACTGGTGTAGCGCGTGAAAAAATGGGCATAATTTATGAGTTTTTAGTGACTAAACAAAAAGATCAATCGAAAATGTGTGAAAAAGATTTTATAATTTTGGTTTTAATATTCAAATACAAATTTTTTCGTGTCAATTAATTTCAAAATGGCGGCTGTCCAGCATTTCTTCGGATGCGCCTCATTCTTTAGACGGGTCCATAGCCGAAGATGTAACCTTCTTAATTTGGGTCCTGGATCAAAATCTCAAAAAATTTTAGTTTAGCAAGAGACTTATGTACGCAGAATTTTTTCGATATTTTGTTTTTCGCGAAATGGTGCACGTTTGAACAAAACATTAAAATATTCACTATAATTACAGGCCTATTTCTTTATTACCTGCTTGCTCCAAGATTTTTGAAAAGGCAATGAAAAGTAGAATTTTAGGGTTCTTAAACAAAAATAATTTTTTTAGTGATTCACAGCATGGGTTTCGTATCGGAAGGTCTACCGAAGATGCTTTACTAAAATTCTGTAGTGAAATTTACGAAAACTTAAATCAAAACCTGTTATCCACAGGCCTTTTTATTGACCTTACTAAAGCTTTTGATTTAGTTGACCACACTATTCTTTTATCGAAATTGGAGAATGCGGGTATGCGTGGTTTTATTTTGAATTGGTTAACTTCCTACCTATCTGATAGAAAGCAAAGAGTCAAAATAAATGACAGTTTGAGTGAATTACGTGGTCTACATGCTGGTGTTCCACAAGGCTCTGTTCTGGGTCCTATCCTTTTTTTTAATATACATCAATTCTATCTTTGAACAGAATTTTAAAGGCACAATAACAGCGTTTGCTGATGATATGGCTTTTTCTTATGGCTCTAATTCCTTGCCTAACTTAGTTGCAGACATTAACTCAGACTTGGATCTTTTAAGGCGATGGTTTTCTTGCAACAAATTGGTGTTGAGCAATAAAACTAAATTAATGCACTTTCAACTCTCTGGAACAACTAGCCTGAGTGATTGTGATATTTTCTATCATTCCCCTGGATGGATGTCTTAAATTTAATCTTTGTGATACATTTGATTCCAATAGAGTTTGCTCGGACCATTGTTTTCAAGTGAATTTTGTTAAAACATTCAAATATCTTGGTATAATACTTGACCATCGAATGAATTGGTCCGATCATACCAGTGCGCTAAAAAATTATTTGATGTGTTGCTCTAGGCAGCTGTATAACCTCAGTTTATATTGTTCACAAAAATTATTAAGTATGGTTTACTATGGTCTTGTTAATTCTAAACTTCAGTATGGTATAAGTTGTTTGGGGAGGAACGTATAAAAATAAAATTAATCCTCTTCTAATATTACAAAAGCATATGGTGCGAATTATTTGTAGAAAGAATCGCCTACATAAAAGTTTTATTTTGTTCCAGGAACTGAAAGTTCTTCCACTTAAACATCTTTACTACTATAAAGTTCTTAAATTATTTTTTGTAAGAAGTGGCCATCTTTCAGTAAGGAGAAATTCACGGCACAATCTGCGCTTGAACTCGTTCAATCTTGCTAACATTCCCCGCCACAATAAAGTTCACTTTAAAAAATTTTTCACAGTTGTTGCCCCCTCTATTTTTAATAAATTACCTTTCAGAATCAGAAGTCTTAGAATATTATCAATTTTCCTAAAATCAATAAAGTCTTGGCTATTTACATACGACCATATACAAAAAAAAAAAAAAAAAAAACCGTTCACCTCGTTTCCACTTTGTATTTTTTGTTGAATTATTTAAATTTTAGTCACTCGCCACTAGCTTTAGTTAATTTCGCTAAAGAGTGTCTATTTTATTTTTCTTTTTTTATAATTTCATTACTTTTTTTCTATTTTTGAATTTTGAATTAATAACAATTATGTATACTTAATTAAAAATAATGTAATGTAAATATTATGCTTTTATAATTAAAATAATAAGAAAACGAAAAAATTGTTAATTAAAAAAAAAACTATGCAATACAAAAAAAATACTATGTACCTCTCCGGAGAAAAGTATTTCAAATGTACTGTCAAAATTTCGTATACATCGGTCAAGATTTGCTCGAGTAATGTCCTCGGCCACTTCAAAAAAGTGATTTTGAGAAAAACACGTTTAAAGTTTTAAGTACTATAAAATCATACGGCATACCTGAGGGGCGCTCACGCAGAATGGAAAGTTTGGGAACTTAGACATTTTTGCCGGCATCCATCCTTTGCTATGTTATTATTTTTAAGACTCTAAAGTGCCTTTTAAGACAAAAAAAATCGATTTCTTCAAAATTCTAGACCAGTTTGGTAGTCTGCTTTCTTCATAGCAATTGAAGACTTTTCCTATATATTACATGTGGCACCGCATCGTAAATTCGAGAATAGGCTTCATTTGGCATTCCAGCGTTAGTGCGTAGTTTGGAGTTACTCTTGGTAGGCCGAGAACTTTTCTAAAAAAATACCCTTGTAACTTCTCCACTTCTTCGTATTTTGTGTGTCCCCAGACCTGTGCTCCATATGCTACGACGGCTCTGGTGACTGCGTTGAAGAGTTCTATCTTTGAGCAGAGTCTTACATCTTGTTGGCTATGAAATTTGACCATGTCAAATTCAAACCTTGCCTGGCCAGCTTTGTCCTCTCCTTATAATGTTCGGTCAAACTCAAACTAGGGGTCAGCCATACACCAAGATATTTATATATTTTGTTACGACTTCTATTTGTTCGTTGTTAAGCTTCTATTGTTCCTGTGCACTTAACCGCCCTCCTCTTTTTCTAAATACAACAATTTTTGATTTTTCGAGGTTGATTGTCAGGTTCCAGCGTCTGCAGTACTCAGCAATCCTGTCTATCATTCCCTGGAGAACAGTTGCATTATCAGCCATGCAACCAATATACTCGTGCAAATCGTTGATGTATAGGGCAAAGAAAAGTGGGCTAAGAAGACATCCTTGTTTTACGCCCATTGATGTTTTAAACCACTCCGAAAGTTTCTCTCCATCCCAAACCGCTGACGCAGTGTCTTCATAAAGGTCTTTGACAACTTCTAAGATTTGCTCTGATATTCCAGACTTTTTAAGCTTGTACATGAGAGCATTGCGGTCAATGAGATCAAACGCAGCCTTAAAGTCTATGAAGAAGCAGTAAACTTTCTTTTTTTCATGCATTTTTAGATTTATTATGTTGAATAAATTGAAAAGATTATCTGCAGTACTATATCCTTTTCTAAAGCCGGCTTGATATTAGTTTAAAATTCCATATTCCTTTTCCCATTTCTGAAGTCTTGCCAACAGAACACCGGCAAATGTTTTTGCTACACAATCCATAAAAGATATTCCTCTGTGCCACCAAATTGCAGTCTATTCTAGATATATAAATTTGCCCAGTTTCCACTCTTTAATGTTAACAACCAACAAGTACCAATAAGTCAAATTTCAGTTGCAGTTCAATTTCACTCAACTGGACTGGGGTTTTAGTGGATTGTCTATAGTCCTTCCTTGAGCAAGACAAACAACAGAACATTCAAAATCCAAAAAGATAAGTGCTGGGGCTGCACAAGGATATACTTTTGGTACAATCCTGTTCGTTCTATTCAACGAACACGGTGACACTGCTATTGCTCCATTATCGGATTATATAAGAAGTGTCTATATCTATATGTACAACTGGTGTGGGTTGTTAGTTTGTGTAGTACGATCTAAGTCGAGTCGTTATTGGGGAAAAAACAAGTTGTTTGATTAGTATAGACTTTTGATTGCATGTATTGGCCAATGGGCTAGTTACGAAGAAAAAATCGTGGATTGTTGTTAAAATGTAGGAAGAAGATATGGGTTCTCAACCATCCTTATCCGTTCTTTCAATATATCTCGCAAGCGAAGCAAAATTTTAGATGTTTTTTCAAGGACGTTTTTTGTAGAATTGTTTCCAAAGAAAGAAAGTAATTTTATTTTGTTACTCTTCGAAAGTTGCATTTCGATGGAAAAATCCTCTTTCTACAAAAAAACTTTCATAAAGATCCCATTGATCGATTCCTGCAATAAAAAATCCATCCTATTTTGAGTTCCCTAAGAAATAGACTACAACGTTGATTTTTGCAATCAATCTAAATGAACTCGATGACTTAACCGACGAGTTTATTTATTTTATTATTGTTATATTTATTTATTTATATTTATAAATAAATAAGAAATTAATAAAATCTTGAAATCAGTGCGAACTTTGGCAATACCATAAAACTTTGAACTCAAACGACTTCAATGAGTTCATTTTAGATCGACCTTTTTCATCGGATATTACTGACTGACTCAACTGAGAGACAGACCAAACGTATGCTTCCTAACGTTGATAATAAAACTGCAACATTTTTGCTATCCCGTAGCAGAAAAGACTGAAGAAGCTTATTGGTTAGGCTTAAGTGACAACACACTCTGTGAATCTGGTGGAGAAGATGATGACACCGCAGAGCACTTCCTCTGTTAATGTCCTGCTTTTTCTCGCATGAGATTACAGATACTCGGCGCAAACATGGTGGGAGCTGGTAACTTAGGCTCCTTATCATGGCATCTATTGCTAACTGGTAGAACTATGTACCGGTATTTAGGTTTGAGTGCTCCAGCTAGTATTTTAAAAACCTCCAACAGAAAAAAAAAAGAAATGCAAATATCTGAGTTGTTTCGGTCTAAACGAACCAGCACGAGTTGCACGACTTTTTTTCCTTCAAATTTCAGAAAAAAAAAAAATTGATGTTAAACAAACTAGTAAGAACTACTTGGCCTTTGCTTACCCCTGGTTGGTATCACAATGGACCTAATATTGGTCTAAGTAAACCTAACCTTGCTTATACCCTTCGTGCAAGCTCGTGCTCTGTGCTTGAAGACGCGTCCCATCAGATAGCTACGATTGCAAAGTTTGATTATCTAAAATTTCTTGAACTGCAGTAAGACTCTGCAGTCTTTTCAGAACAATGTTCGGAGAAGAATTGAATATATCAGAATCATTGATATCTACAAGGACTTGGGGTTAAATTAATGAGTTGATTTGCTGGAAACCTAAAAAATGAGGCTCACAACCTCTTTTTTTAACCTTTAACCTCTGTCAAAAGTTTTAATCGTCAAATTATTAACATTTTAAACTTTAAAGAACAAACCCATGTTTCTGAATTGAAAAGAAAAGAATCTGAAATGTGTTTTCTTAGACGTTTGGTTTTCAAGAAAAAATAGAACACATGTAATTTATTGTTGTGGCAAATAACTTAGCTTTGTTTTAAGAATAAGGATTTGCCATTATGCTTCAGAGATGACTTCGATCAATTAGTCACCGCCATGAAAAGCGCTTTCTTGATTAGCCGTTAGGAACCGGAAGAAAATTGTAGGTCCCCTCCATTCCCTCACAAGACATAGTTGTAAGAAATACGCTAAGTGCTGGTGCCTCTCAATGTGTTGTGCCACCCTATTTATTTATTTACTTATAAGTACAAAGTTGCCGCTGGGTCGAATAAATTTCAACCCCAAGGCGCAATTCTCGACCACTTTTTGCAGCCATATGTCAGCTATAATGGGCCAAATATTCTCTTCCAAGGCGTCTATAGTCTTGGAGCTATCTGCGTGGACGATTGACTTCAAATAATCTGACAAAAAATAGCCCAGCTATGTTGAATCGCCCGTTCTTGGAAGCAACTCACACGCTTAAAACTCGAAATAGCCGAAAACGACTTCAATAGGAAATTCGTTTTGAGACGATTTACCAAACGTACGCAGTACTCTGTGGTCGTGCAGTTTCAATTCATTTACGATAAAATGGCAAAGCAAACTGAACATAAATCAAATGACAACTGTCAAAACACAAACTCCGAAAAAAGTATTGCCATTTTGAAAACCACACATTTGAAAAGAACAACCGTTGTTAACCCTCTTTTTTTCTTTGGGTTCACCTGTGTATTTCCCTCCAACTTATAACTTAACTTAAATGGAAAGCAGAGCCAAGCAGAAGAAACAGTTTCTCTGAGGAAATTCAGGTGGAAAATGCCATTGCTGAAACGTACTCACATTCTTTGCATAATGCTCTTCTTCTTCAAACTACAATCTCATCTTCAACATCTCATTTAAGCTTATCGGAGCTGGATAATACTGTCCTGAATTCTATACCAGTTCAATATCAAGTGAAAAATTATACCATCCAATACCGAGAAAAGTGGTTTGATAAAGACTGTATGGTAGCTCGGGGGAAATCCTTTGCTTGGCTAAAATTACTAGGAAGTTATCCAGAGAATATCTTTTTCAAAGAGCAATATCTAGCTGTAAATAAGCAATACAAAGAGCTTCTTACCCTTAAACGCCAAACATACTCAAGAAAACTGGCGGAAGACCTCGCTGATTGTAAAAACACCGCTGAGTTTTGTTAGGAAAATTTGTAAAAAACAAAACAAACTAGCTATTTCACCCATTGAAATCGACGGTCTTGCAAATCACTTTGAAATGTTAACAAAAAACAGTCCTTCTTCAACTTTCCAATTTGCCAAACCTTTTTATGAGAACGAAGAATTGGACGCAAGTTTTTCGTGCGAAAAAGTTCAACTTGTATTGAAGGAACTCCAACGCAACAAGTCTCCAGGAACAAATGGCATGCCTCAAGAATTTTATAAAACAATAACTTTCATTGAAACTCTAACAAAAGCTTTAAACCAAGCGTACCTATGAATCTGCATATTTATTATACTACTTAAATAAAGCCATCATTTGCCCAATTTTCAAATAATGTGACAAGGAAGTGGCCGCAAACTATAGATGTAGAGGAATATCACTATTGAATTCATCAATGAAAATTTTCACAAAACTTCTGTCCAAACGGCTCTATGATTGGGCTCATAATAACAACTTACTGAGCGAGTCACAAGCTGGCTTTCGAAAGAATTACTCCAAAATCGACCAAATCTGTTCGCTATCCAATATAGCTGAAATCTTTATTGGATCCGAAAGAAAACTCTACGGATTTTTCGTTGATTTCAAGTCGGTCTTCGATACTATAGACAGGAATGCACTTATGTTGAAACTGTGAAATAAAGGAGTATCGTCAAAGTTTTTAAACTTTTTGGAGCATCTTTATAGCAGAACAACTTCTGCAGTTGCTTTTGGAATGAAAAGTATCCCAACAATTCGAAGTAGAAATTGGTCTGAGGCAGGGATGTAATTTGAGTTCCCTATTATTTGCCCTATTTTTTGATGAATTAGAAGAGATTTGGCAAAATGGAGTTCGTGTTTCAGCAAATCTTTTAGTTAAGGTTCTTATGTTTGCGGACGACATTGTGGGACTAGCAGAGTCACCTGGTAGTCTCCAGCTAATGATCAATAGGTTGTTTGAGTACTGCAACAAGTGGAGGCTCAAGGTAAACCTAGACAAGTCCAGAATTATGATTTTCCGTAAAGGTGGAGGCCGAAACTGTCGCACTGAGACCTGGAAATTAGGAACCCAAAGCTTTGAAGTTGTAAATGAATACAACTATTTTGGTATGCGAATATCTAGGAATTTGAACTGGAAACGCCACATGCTTGATAAGTTGGCAAAATCTAAATACGCATTGAACGCCACATGTAGGACTGTGGTTCATTGTGAAGACGTTGAATACGAATCCAAATATCGGATTTTTGAAACCACAGCTAAGGCAACCATGTGCTATGCAGCTCAAGTTTAGGGCCATAAGGAGTTCGATGAAGTAGAGCCGCTTCTGCGTTATTTCTTAAAAAGAAGTTTAAAGCTACCAAATAGTACTGCAACTCACATACTAATGTTAGAGACAGGTCTTCCAGCTTTATTCATCTCAACTCTAAAAACACAGGTGGACTACACTTTAAGAACTATTGCAATGGATGATAGGAGACTACCGAAGAAAATCACAATGCTTGTGATTCAAAAACAAATATCATGGTTCGAATCTTGGGGGAGTTAGCCGAGTACTGTGGACATACACTTCTACTCCGGAACGACAGAATGGACACGTGGAAAAGCGAACTCTATAGCCTAAAAACGTTAGTCGATGAAAAAAGAGAGAGAAATACCTTCAAAAAGCAAGAAATTCATTACACAGGGGCATATACGCAAGGCTCAATTATAACCTGCTAACAGACGGCGGAGTATCCTACCGGTCTTATGTCCCTGGTTTTAAAAGCACGAGGGGGATACTTCCCCTGAACTATATCCCTCACAGGAATGATTTGGAAGAAACATGTGGACTCTGTAATCTAAATGAACGTGAAAACGTGTTCCGTTTCTTGGGAAAGTGTCCTGCTTTAGTGGAAACAAGAAGGAGTACACTTGGTGTAAACTACCTTAATGAAGAGGAAGTCATAGGAGTTCTAAATGGAGCCATGGACTGGGAAGCCCTTTACAATTTTACCAAGCTCGCACATAACTACAGGAAACGAATCTTATATGAACTTTTTTAAAGTTTCAATTTATATATTAAACAATTAAACAAAAAAAAAAATTAATAGTAGTCAACTGACAGACGGCGTAAGCCATGTTAAAAAATGAAAGATAAACTAAATTATTGTAACTTTTATGAAAAAAAAAAAAAAAAATCGTTTGAAACTTTGAACTGCTTTGGCCATTCACTCACTTCATTTTGTAGCTAGAAATTTTTTTATTTATTATTACGGGTTTGTGTGTTGTTGTTGCACATCAACCCACTAAACGTTTCTAATTATCAAAGGCAGTTCCTAGCTGTGCGTCCAAGAAATTGATAGTGAATCTGCTCCAACACTCTTCCCATAAATATTAAAAGACTGCGCTTATTTTCAATTAATCTACAACTTATACTTTTTTCTTTTCAGAAACCCAGAACTCCGAGTTGTTTCAATCAATTTGGAGAACGAACCGAAAAACAACAGTGACAGGAAAATACAGAAATCTCCCTATCGAATGCCTTTGTTCTGCATGCACTTCAAAAGCCTCCAGAAGACCTACCAGAGAGACAAAAAGGAACTAGATGACGATGACCTCCTTGTGCGTGGCTTTGAAGTAGGAAGTGGCAGTCCAACAAATCCCTCGATAGTAACCAGCAACATCCTTGCTGAAGCATCACCACACGATATGGAACCAAACGATGATCTTGCGTTTTTGAGAAGAGAAATTCAAGTACAACTGACAGATTGCTGCCAATGTGTTTGTGATCTGTTCAATTGTACTTTTCAAATACCAAATGAAGACAGTGATTTTAGTTATGTCGCTATAGAAAGCTGCAATTCGTTGAGACCGTTTAGACAGAAAGACAATGTTCCAACCCCAGCTATCATACCGAAAACCAACAACATTTTGGATCCTAATATTCTTAAGGTCATACGTGTCACGATGAATGTGAAAAGCTAAAATATGAAAAATAAAATTTACTCAAAATAATTTTCTAAGAAATTTCAAATATACACACGAACATAAGCTGCAGAGATAAATGGCTAATGTGAATGATGCAGTCCTGCAAACTCGTTAATAAATCAAAGTTACGAAGTGATTGGCATTATAATTGATACGCTTGACCTCCAGAATTAAAAAAAAACACTCAAGCTTCTTAGAAGTGAGATCAAAATAATTACCAATCAATCGGCTGCGTTTAATGCTGCTCAATCGCTTTTTACCGCCACCGCGTCGTAGCGACGGCGCACAATTAAAAAAAAAATACAATGACAGTTTAATCCAATTTAACATTTAATGTGCTGCGAGAAACAAAAAATAACTACACTCAGCCAGAGTTATAAAATATTAGCACATAGACACCGCGGTCAAAGACAATAGCCTATTACATTCCCAGCAAGAGCCATTAGTATTGAAGTATTGTGTTGACACTACTTCGTCATTGATGGGAAGAACATTTTCGAGGCGTGTTCCAGATGCCCCTTTTTAATCTTGTGTGTCAATAATTTATTCAGAGGTTAATACCCAATACCCATCCATATACCTAGTGCCGGTGAATGTTCAATACCTAACACCGTGTGTTATAAATTTTGACAGTATGATGCGTAACATGGAAATGTGATTAGACACATTTGAATGTACGAGGGGTTGCAATGGATTAATCATTATCCTTCAATCCAAAGAAGATTGATAACGAAATGAGATGTACATATGTAGATACCGAGTCATTTGGTCCACAGATACCCACAACATTACCTGATTTGAAATCCCGTTTCGATCGCGATAGTAAAAACCATAGGTCCAATTAATTAGTCTTTGTAGGAAAGAAAAAAGCAGCTACTAGCTCAGTGGGACACCGAGCTTCTCCAAAAATCGGTTATAAATTTGAATCAAATAAAAATGCGCTGCGTCTGTCCGTCGTCTTATCATGCTCATCGCATTAATTTGACCACACTACGCGAGCATGATGAAGCAATGAAATCTATCTGTTGATCCCGATGCAACTCGACGATGGACAGTGGTGGAAGGGTTAAAGTTGGAAATAGTTTGTTTTGATCTGGTTTTCAGATTAATGACAATAATTCCGGCAGCAACATGCATCACTTTCATAAGACTTGAATTGGAGTTGAAATGGAATTCAATGACTTACTGGCTATGAGTGAATGAATTAGCATCGGTTTAAGGATTTAAAAATTAGTTTCATTAAAAGCGTGAGAATATTCTCATATCACAGCTTAGTTTTTGCGTATTAAACTGTTGGGAATAGCAAGGGCATTTTTAAGAAGAGAGGTGATTTTGGGTGAATGTTTTATTAAAAATGAACGCCATCTATTGATTTAATAAAAAAAAAAACCAAAGGACTTAATTCAAGGCATTGTTTGATAAAATTTTCTCTTTGATTGAGAATATTTGTTCATTTATCTTGGGGTGTGAAAAAAATCTCGATGTCCTTTCAATGCAGTACTTTTTTAGCCGTTTTTCTGTTTAATGAGTTCTTATGCTTGATCAAAGCACAAAAGTAAAGAAGCTCATCGACTTCTCACGACGTACACTCTTCAGTTTAACGCTTTCTCGAAGTAAATGAGTAGAGACATGCAACTTTTTTCTCATTCAATTTTCTGATTTTCTTTTTGCTTTTCCGAGAATTCATTACATTCAAATATTTACCTGCACTTTACTGACAGCTTTTATGATTGATTTCAGTCTTTTCTACAATACTGTTGCATATTTTTCTGACAAAGAGGAGGCTAGTACTAAGCTGAAGCTTTTTTATTTACTTCCAATTCATTGTCGGAAGACGAGTAACCTTTCCGTTTTTGTGGCATTATAGAGGGAAATATGGTCACGTCGCGGAGTTAAGATAAAAATGGGAGACTAAAAGAAAAGTAGATGCTCGGAAGGGGACTCGAATTCACTCGTCCACTCTATCGACTAAACACTCTACCATAGCACTGCCCCCACAGCCTTTAAGAAACCAACTTTCACCTATACTTTCATAGACAATTGGAATCGAAAAAAATAAGTGCTTGAATTCTTCCATCAAAGTGGTGACAGCAACTTATATCGAGAAATGCACAACCACAAAGTAAAATGACAACTGAAAGAGACTGCACAGTGCACACTCAACGCATTGCGCATCAGGCACTGGTCTCACCAAACTTTAAGCATGGCTAACAATACCCGTGTCGTGATGGCTAGAATATCCGCCTGTTAACCCAGAGGTTCGTGGTTCAAATTCCCCCAGGGGTAAGCATTTTTTCCACGGGTATCGCCTTTCGCGAGGGATCGGAAAGTCCTCCGATTGTTAACTCATTGCCATGAAAAGTGTTTTCTCGACTGCCAGTTTGAAACCGTCAATGGTCCCCTCCATTTCCTCACAAGGCAACGGTTGTGAGAAATGCTCCAGGCCCTGGGGCTCCTCGCCATTTTGCGTCACTCTATTGATTTATTTATTTCAACGTAATCCTCACTGTAGGCCTTGTCAATATATTCCAAATCAGAAGAGCATCAAGCTTTTTGTTTTAATCGATTATAGCCCAAGGGTTTCAGTAATTCTTATAGTGTTGAGTTGATTTTTTTATATCTGACGGTTTTAACTTGACCACGTGTCATCTGATAAGCTAGTCGCCACTACGCATGTCTTCTTGACACCGCTTAAAATATTACTATTGCCAATATAAACGTGATCCAGCTCATGAAACTATCTGAAAATCGACACTTCAAAGTTTTCGAACGTACACGTATTTGATTCAAACCAAATGCAATGATATCTGTATTTAGTTGGCCTCAGACATAAAACATACCAAAACCGAGAGGCTCGCTAACGTGACGCGTTCTGAGGTCCACGCAAAATGTGAACCACTAAGATGAAGCAGACAAGTATGATCCCTTAGTGATCACTGATAACGATGCTCGGAAGTCCGAAAAAGGTGTGATTCAAACCAAAGAAAAACCTCTATCTTCGTCTTTTTCATCGAGAAGTGGAAAAGTAACCGAAAAAACTGGCAGTTTTGCTCTAGCTTAAAACGCTGAAAAGAATAGCTCTTGTGAACTCTTTAAAGTCTTGTTAGCAGGATTGAATGTGCGCTAGACAGGAAAGACTTTCGGTAGGTATTTTCATCGATATACAATGAGCTTTCGACAATGCTAGCTTTGATGGTATGCCCAATGCCGACAGAGGCTATTGTGTGGACCTATCATTAGTTTTGTGGATTAAAGCAATGCTAGTGAAAAGAAGCAGAGTGTGGACAATATGTTGCAACATGAGTACATGAGTACATAAAGGTTGTCCACAAGGTGGTGCTCTATTTCCTCTTCCGTGGTGCATGTTGATCGACACTCTATATTTGTATTGCTTAATGGATAAAACGTAAACGCACAAGCATATGAAGACGACGCGACGTTGCCATGCTCTCAGTTGGTTCCAGTCCCAAGCTGTCTGTTCCAGAGCACATGCAGCGCACACCTATTGTGGCAGAAACGGTCTCTTCGTCAACCCTCTTAAAACTGAGGTTGCCTCTTCGAGAGACGCAGAAAATTTACTGGTCTGACCCAACTAACACTTAAAGGCGTAAACATTATTTTTTCAAACGAACTCAAATATCTTGGAGTAATCTTAAATAACAAGCTTCTTTGGTCTAAGCATGTCGAGTTAAAGACCGTTGAGGCACTGCCAGTCTTCTGGCAAAGTAAGGGAGCGTTTGCCAAGGCATGGGGTCTTTCACCGAAAAGGGTCCTTTGGATCTCTACGGCTATGATAAGACCAATCGTCTCCTATGCGTCAGTAGTTTGGTGGAACAAGCTCTCGCGTAAAGACGTTATTGAATTGATCGCCGAACTTCAGAGAACAATTTGTTTTGGCTGTACTGCGGCCTTCTCCAGAACTTCGGTGGTACCAAAGTATTTATGTAAGTATGTTTGAAAGAAATGCGCTAGGCTCCGGTGTTCCCCGATCTGTTGCGCCAATTTATTTTCAACTTAGGTTAACTTTGTTAGACCTATACAATCATAAGAGGCTCCTGAGATGCTTTAGTTAGTTTAACTAATGAATACAATAAAACGAAGAAACTCTGAAGCACAAAAGTAAAAAAACAAAAGAGCTGAGGTCCGAACGCTAAACTTTGCACACCATTCATTGTGCGGAAGTAGAGCCCCCTGATGCAAGTGAATATTAAATTAATTTTTTGACGTGTCTTTTTAATATTACACGAGTGTTTAGTTCAATTATTTAGGATATTTTTTTTGCAATGGTTTCAAGAAGCCATTGCATGTTGAATTTGAGGGATTCAAAATATCATTTTCGGCTATGTGATTTTATTCAGCATTGAAATTGGTTATTGCACCGCTTAAGCGGTAATTTAAGTATTCAGCAGTAAGTACTTAGTTCTTATATTTGGTCCTTAATTCTTTGAACGACACTTTAAATTTTCCCAGACTTCTGGAACTAAATCTAGGATTGCACTTTACAATAAATAAAACTTTGAAATAAGAACACACATTTAAATGGTCCTTCTATAGTCATTTATAGGTCAACACACTACACGTCTACCCATTCAAACAGTTTCTACGTACACGTGTACACTTTACATTGCAACTGCGAAAGCTAATAAACAAAGACGAAACAATTTTGCCTCCGGTTGCTTTTTCCTTTTGCATATTTTTTTGTTTCTTACCACAACTGGAGTAAAATAATGTCTGGCGCATCTTGTCACTTGGAAAGCTTTCTATGAAACCAAAAGTACTTTTGGGATGCACCAAAGCACACTTTTTAACTCGACTCCCAAGATGACTTTTAGCTGAGATCCGGCGACCATATGCTAATTTAAAAGACAGGATGCAACAAATACAACAACAATCATGCAACGACCTCGCATCAGTATAAACTGTCTTAATAATAATAGTTAAAAGCTGTTAGTCTCTGCTACATTTATTGGCAATGATTTTCCCTCTTCTTTTTTCTTCCTCTTTTCCGACTTTACGAGCATCGTGTTCACAAAGGGATCATAGCTCGCTCACTTACAAACAATTTCACAATTTCACAATTATGGCATGGCTTTTGCTGTCAGCCAAAAAAAAAAAAAGAGTATGATCTAAGCAAATAAATCGATAGTATAACATTATGTATGTAGATTTTTAACAATTTTAAGCTATTTTTAAGTTGAATAAATTAATAAATAGGTAAATAAGGTAATAATCTTAAGGAGTTGTTTTGTTTGTTTGCTGTAGAAAAGATAAGACTAAAATGCTTCATTCAGGATTTGTTAATGGCATCTCAGCGCTGTTTTTACGCAGCTACTTAAAATGTTCCAATCCGATCCATTTAGGATTTCCTTGGCCTCATCTATAGTTGATAGATTTTTTCCCCAGTGTTGTCTTCTGATTGCAGCAAGAATTGGGCACGATCCTAGGAAGTGAAACACATCTTCTCTAGCTCGGTGGTTACAGAGAGTACAGTCCGTGTTTTCCTCTGTGCTATACGGTCGATAATTAAGATGCAGTAACTCTCCTCTCGATTTGAATACAGTTGGAATAGTCTCTAGGTTGTAGCAATCATCAAAATAATTGTTTGATCCAAGATGGTGTTGTAGGCACTTGTACTTCGAGTCTCGCTCCGGTTCGCCAAAACCGTAAATTTAGAGACGCTGTCCTGTTCAATCTTGGCAAGCAGCGCTTCAAAGGTTTCCAATTCTCTATCCCGGTTTCCAGTAACTGTACATTGTGAGCTCGCTCCCAAGTTAACTACTCAGTAAATAACTGAGATTTATGGTTGAGAAGATGCCTTGCAATGGTTCCAGGAAGACGATGAGGGGGAAGCTCAGTAACTATTAGAATATAATTGAGGTGCATCTTGAGTGAAAATATATACAACGGCTAAACACCAGTATTTTTGATTTGTTGGTATTCAGCGTAAGGCTCCACAGGTGACAGTAAGATTGAAGCTTGTTGATCATCATTTGTAACATTTCTGCAGATTCTGATAATATGACGATATCGTCAGCATGCATCAAAGCCTTCACGTTGGGGCCAGTAATATTGACACCACCTGGTTGATAATATTAGTAAAAAGTAGAATAAGTTTTTGAAAACGGTTCTTCGTTGATTCGTTGAAGTTGAACCTAAGGCTCACAGAGCAACTGCAAACATCACATTCATTCTTGCTGGAAAAACGATTAGTTAGTTCATCATCAAAACTATCAGTTACCGAAGTTAAAACTTCAATAAATTTCTAACTGGAGAGAGACTTTCTGCCATTTTTTAGTTTGGCCTAAAAAATTTTCTTATCGTCGTTTTTTTTTATCTGTAATGTAACTCGTCGATATGTCATTTGCTTTTTATACCAAGCAAAAGAGAAAAAATCAAACCTGACAATTTGGGGTCACCACTCACAGAAAATGGGTTGGTGATTCAATTTTGATTGGCAACCCATCTCAACGAGTTTGAAGTCTTCCACCAAAGTGAAATTTTTTTTTACAATTTTTCGAAATCAAAAGTCTAATTTTGTTGCATTGCTAGTTTTCTGAATGTTTGGATTAAAATTCTACTTTACTCGAAAAAGTTTTCATACTCCTGTTCTTGAAGAACGCTCAGCCTTGGCTGTTCCTTCAATATTTTCAACACTTGCTTCCGCAGAGTATATATGGAATATAATGTGTGGCCTTAAGTGCGCTTGTACGAAGTCAATTGTCCTACAGCTTCTTGTGAGGTCTATTAGCCACTCATGATCTCTGCCTACACTCTACCAACTAGGGAACATTTGGAGATTCCAAGACATTTAATTGATGTCGTACCGCGCACCACTTTCAAGAGAGAGAAACAAACTCGTTCATATACTAACCTAGTAACAAAAACACCGATGAACATTGTAATAAATTTACACGAGCTGTACCGAAACATGTTTTTGATGTATCTAATGAACATGTCAACATTTTTATGTTCGGCCATACGCAGAGGATTGGTCTTTGGCACGACGCACACAATATCTCCGATTGTTGTTGTTGTTTTCCTCGGGTCTTGTTTTTTTTTGTTCTTTTTTGAAACTTTTGTCTTTATGTCATTGTAGATGTCCAAACGATAGCATCACATCACGTTTCGTCAATTTTAATAAGCAAGTGTGTACGAATATACGAACCACACTCTCGACCACAAAGAGAAAGAAATTCACGGAAATTTAAGTGTTATAATTATGCATACAAAATTCGTGAATATCTCAGAAAGAGGCTTATCTCCGTGACGTAAATATAAAATAAAGAAAAAAATAAATAGCCTTTGTTTGAAGCTCAAAACAACGTTAAGACTTAATGAATGAGAGGAACTGATTGGATAAAATAGAACCAACACAATGGGAACAGAGTTTGTTGATGTCAAAGCGAATCAAACGAGGTGTGATTGGAAAAAGGAACGAATGAAGCTTATTTTACTTTTATTTTTCTGTCGTTTTAGAATGATGGATCACCAATAGATAGTGGATAGGAAACGACTTCAAAGTACCGTTGCGTTGGGGTGAGGCTTAAGTAAACAGAAGATTTAACACGACAGCAAAGTTCAAAAAGCTTACAGTAATTTTAAAGTTCGAATCTGTTTGTTACGAAAGAAGTTACTGCTGAAGAACTAGGAGGAGCTCTACTACGATCTGTGGTATATCTATATATATATAAAAGAAAGTCGTGTTAGTAACACAATTTATTACTCCAGAACGGCTCAACGAATTTGTCTGAAAGTTGGTGGGGAGGTAGCTTAGGATCAGGAGGCGGACAATACATTCAATCCCTTTATTCCTTTGGAAACGGGAACGCAAAGAGGAACCTAGAAACTGCTGAACCGATTTCAAAGTTTCTTTCACCGTTAGAATGCTACACTATCATCGAGTAACACAAACTTTAATTCATTCCCATATTCCCACGGTGGATGGGCGTTGTACTATTCGGGTAGACTCTGACTGGTGCTAACTTGGCAGCGCCCAGATTTTGCAACTTATAGTACACGTCAATTGTGCTTACACAATATACCACGCGGTATCCACTGGGCCCTGGGATGCTCCGTCCAGAGCTGACCTGCTAAACTAGTAAGTGCGAGTGTTGACAAAGGAATGCGGAACAAAAGAATTGTGATCAACACTATAATTGCTCTGCGGACAATGACTGACTGCACGAATTTCAGTGGTCTACGAGAGCTTTCGTGTTAATTTCCCAGCGGATGAATTCGAAGGATAGAATCAACGATGGACTTCAGCAGCCAAAAAAGCAGAAACCCCTGAAGGAGCTACTCCAACATATTTGGTTTAAAGGTCTTTCAGGGTCTTTCAATACTAGGACAGGGTATTGTAGGAGAGATAGTGGCGGATGAGCTCCTGGTGAGCCAACGGCAGCTCTCACACCCCTGCAGCTAGGTACTAACACTGGATATTCCAGCCCTTTATGTCCGAAGGGATCCAAAAGGACCTGGCCCTTCAGGTTGGGGGTTGTGTGTAGGGTTAACTACCCAACCACGTAAAAAAAGCCCAGTTCCGAAACAACAAACAGCCTCGGATAACGATAATGATTTCAAAGTTGACGACCCAAGCAAACGAAAAAGAACAATGACCTCCGGATCTGCCAGTGGAACGTAAGATCTCTTAACGGACTTCGTGCAGCTGGAGAATTAGCGGACGCCCTGGACTACTGCAAAGCAGACATAACCGCCATCCAAGAAGTGCGATGGAGTGGACCGGGCATAAAGAAGATGAAAAACTGTGACATCTACTATAACGACTGCTACGGCAACAGAAACAGCGCTTATTTGGGTGTGGATTTGTCGTTAGAGGGAGACTCAGGGATAAGGTGATTAGCCAAAATCCAGTCAATGAGCGTATAATGACCATCCGCATCAGGGCAAAATTCGCCAACGTTAGCCTTATATGCGCCCACGCCCCCACAGAAGTGAAAGACGACGATTCCAAAGACTGTTTCTACGAGCTCCTCGAAGAAACATATGAGCAGTGCCCTAGATACGACGGGAAAATCGTTCTTGGCGATTTCAACGCAAAACTAGGGAAGGAGGACATCTTTGGAAACACAATCGGTAAGCATAACCTCCACGACAAAACCTCCGAAAACGGATTGAGGCTAATCGATTTTGCTGCGGGGCTAAATCTTGTTGTAAGTAGTACACGCTTCCCGCATCTCAAAACTCATAAAGGTACATGGCAATCCCCAGATCAATTAACCGTCAACCAAATTGACCATGTTGCGATCGACGCAAGGCACTCTTCCAGTATGTTAGATGTCCGAACTTTCCGAGGGCCCAACTATGACTCGGACCACTACCTTGTTGTAGCCAAGGTACGAATGAGGATATCGTGTTCACGACGTGCACGAAATAACGCTGTGTAGAGATATGACGTCGGGAAGCTACAATCGCAAGAGATTGCCAATGCCTTTTCCAATCGAGTGTCCCTTCAATTATCCTTGAATCCTATGCCGCCATCATTAAGCATTGACGACCAGTGGCAGCAATACCAAGAAGCCATCAGAACCGCTGCCTCTGAGGTTCTGGGTTTCACTCGGCCACAAAAACGAAACCCATGGTTCGATGAAGAATTCAGGCAGGCAAATGCAGGCAAACAAAGAGCACGACAAATGCTTATGCAACAACGAACAAGGGCTGCTTACGATCAGTATAACGAGATCTACAAGGAGAAAAGAAGGGAAGAACACCGACTTTTCAAAAAGAAAAAGAAGCAGCATGAGAAGCGCTCGTTTTAAGGAAACAGAGAGGTGCCATGACAGGAACGAGACTCGGAGTCTTACGAAAAGGTAAAAAAATCCAGCCAGGGTGGCAGACCCCAAACTGAAGCCTGTAAAAACCAGCAGGGAAACATAGTTATAGAGTCACAGTCGCTACTGAGGATCTGGAAAAATAATTTCAGCAGACTGCTTAACGTCGATGAGGACACAAATTCCGCTGTCAGGCAGATTGTCACATTCAGCCTGGACGATGATCAAGAATGCCGTCCTCCCGACCTAGAAGAAGTTAAGCTTGCTATATGTAAACTTAAATCAAATAAGACTGCAGGTGCAGATGGCCTTGATGCCGAACTTTCCAAGGCAGCTGGAGATCAGTTGGAAAGGAGCATGCACCAACTGATCTTCATGATATGGTCGGAAGAAAGCATGCCCGATGAATGGAACCTCAGTATCGTATGCCCGACCCTTAAGAAGGGAGGTCCTCACAATTGCGCCAACTACAGAGGGATAAGCTTCCTTAACGTCACTTATAAGATCTTGTCTGCTGTAATATGTGAACGTCTGAAACCCCACGTCAATAACTTGATAGGTCCTTATCAATGTGGTTTTAGACCAGAGAAGTCCACAATAGACCAAATTTTCATATTACGGCAGAGAACATAATATCGATATTCACCATCTCTTTATCGATTTCAAGGCCGCGTATGACAGTATCTACAGAGACGAGCTGTACAGAGCCATGTCTTGTTTTGGCATCCCTGGAAAACTCGTACGACTATGCAGGATGACTTTGGAGAATTCACGCTGCTCCGTCAAGGTCGGTAAAGAACTCACCGAGACCTTTGATGTCGAAAAAGGTTTTAGGCAAGGCGACAAACTGTCATGCGATTTCTTCAACATCATACTTGAACAGATTGTAAGAAACTCAAACGTCGACACCAGAGGAACAATCTTTCAAAAGTCTGTACAATTACTCGCCTATGCAGACGATATTGACGTAATGGGAAGAAAAAAGCGTGATGTCATAGCTGCTTTTGCGAGTATTGAAACAGAAGCGGCAAAAATGGGTTTGATGGTTAATGAGGGCAAAACGAAGTATATGTTGTCTTCAAACAAGGACACAGAACATCGACGAATTGGACAAAACGTCACAATTGACAGACATAACTTCGAGGTAGTACAGGACTTCGTCTACCTATGATCCGCTCTAGACACGGACAGCAACATCAGTGCGGAGATCAAACGGAGAATAACTCCTACCAACCGTTGCTTCTTTGAGTTAAGAAGGCAATTGAGAAACAAACCCCTCTCCAGAAAAACCAAGGTTTCCTTGTATAAGACAGTTAGAAAACTTGGACCTTATCGAAAGCGGATGAGGAAGCCCTTGGTCGTTTCGAAAGGAGAATTCTCCGAATGATCTTTGGTCCCATATGCGAAGGAAATGTGTGGAGAAGAAAATACAACAACGAGCTGTATGAGCTGTACCGCGACATGGGCATAGCCATCGTGAGGCTACGATGGTTGGGCCATGTGGAGCGGATGGACCCAAACGCTCCGGCTCGACGGGTTTTCGAAATCACATTGCAGGGAAATAGCGGAAGGGGAAGACCTCGTCTTAGGTGGCGCAATCAAGTGGATGAAGACCTCAACCGACTTAGAGTGCAAAACTAGAGAGAGTTCAACCGAAATGGGAGTCGAGAAGGATGTTGGTTGAGGCCCAGGTTCATCCCGAACTGTAATGCCCACCTAAGTAAGTAAGAGTGCGGCAACCTCAGAGCCTAACGAATATTACGGACCTACAATTTTATGATGATTCCGAACGGCTAAGTAAGAAAACGCTTTCCATGACAGTCTATATCGGAAGACCTGCCACTTCCTCGTGAAAAGCGATTTAAAGAAGAACATGTTTTTTGTTTCTGCGATTCAAACCAGAAATGTACCGCATTTAATAGTCAGATATACTAACCATTACAAACCGGGGAACAAACACGTCCATGCAACTCCAGCAGAAAAGGTTCGAGACGATAAGGCAGTGTCCAGGAATGACTCCAATTACTGAGGTAATACATATTTTAGTCATAATAGCGCCATCTATAGAAAACGTAAAAGTAAAAGCTTTTGTGTCTTTTGTTAAGAATATTAAGAAGTCGGCCAAGTCATCGCTCGTCTTCAATGATCAACACCATATTTCTTGTGGGGTTATTTGAAGTCATTGGTCCTTCGAACTAAAACAGACTCTCTTCAAGTTCTTCAAGTCAATATTGAACGTGCCATTCATGACATACAACTTGATTCATTAGTGGTAAAACTGCTCGAAAATTAGGTTCATCGCACTCGTCCCTGCAGAAGAAGTCGTGGAGGCCATTTGAATGACTTTTCATTTAAAATTTAATTGTTTCGACTGTTCTTCATATGAAATAAAATCAAATCATATGACTCTATGGAAAACCCTTTATGTGTGAAGGTTGATTTTATACCTAACACCTAATTATGCCCCTCTTCGAAAATCCCAATGAAGAGTGGTCCTGAAAAAGTCTTCTTCTTGATATGGGCTAGATACCTCGATGCAGCCCTGGATTTACACTAGGTGCTCTCGGTGCTTTGGCAAAGGGCGGCAAATTCTATGGGGGCGGCAAAATTTGAAACGAAAGTCAAATATTCTTTCAGTCATAAAAGAATTTTTCGGGACAATGGTGTTATATACGCCTGAAACGCATCACATTATCACTGTAAATTTCCGATTATCTTATTATTATTCATTTGCAGTTAATTATCTACATCTTCCCGATTAAAATTAAAATCACGCGCCTTAGCATACGAAGAATAAAACTCCCTGATACACTCGTGGTTAACGACACTCGTCTTCAAGTATCCTTGCCGCACGGGCGGCAGCTGTTTCTTCGTGGTAGTAGCGACGAGTGTATGTATTTACCTATGTTTTTGCCTACTACCGCCAACAATGTTTTTATACCAAGTGATTCAGATGTCCATTTTTTTTCTCTCTCTCATTTGACGGTGACACTATTGTGAAAAGCTCTATACTCTATACACTCTGGCAATATTTCTGTTGCCCATCGTCTGTCAGCTGCTGTGATTTGATTTCCGATCAAGTCAAGTTAATATTGTCAAAACAAAACAATTTAATATTTATCTTTTTGTTCAAGTTGATGATATATATTCTGTAGACTATGAGTGATGGGCGAAAAAGGTTAAGCGGCGCTGCTTATAAAAAGCGCGCTTCAAATAAGGCCAGCAAGGAAGAGGAGATTTTGTGCAAAACTCCAAAACTGGAAAGTTTTTTTTATTAAAAAGAAAGAAGGCGAAAAGCGTATTAATGACGGCAATTGCTTCGTCTCAGAGCAAATTGGTATGTCACAACAATAATTCAAAAATCCTCACATTTCTCAAAATAAAATATCTATTTTGAATATGTGCGATGGTCATTTATTGCTGTTTATTGTAATTGTAAGTTTATAATTGTGTATTTATTGGGTATAGGTTGTGATGATGCGCGTTCTACTAAGACTTCGGACGAATCGTCAATCAAAACTCGTCAAAATTCCGCAGGTGATGCAGTTTCAAGTGAAATCAGTTTCAGTCAATATGGTAAGTTTTTGAATTTAAAAGAAATTTTAGAAAATGAAATCAATTAGGTTATTCAGGTCAATAAAGTTATGGCTCACCCAAGAACATAAAAACGTCATAAATAACAAATTAATTGTGAATTTTCTGTTTTCAGAAGACAACGATGTTATCGACGATTCATCAAGTAATTCTTTTCTGCTCCAACCAGCAGAAAAAAACTCATGTTTGACTACAGACCATGATGTTAATATTATTCCGCCTTCTTGCTTGCCACATAATTCAGATGAAGAAGAAAAATCGAAACGTCCAATTCCAGTTAAAGAAGCAACAAAGATCCAGCCTAAAGGGAGCGTTACAAGTGATGATCCAGGAAAATGGATCATAAACGACTTGACTAGAGATTACGTAGCAGTGCATGGATGTAAACAAAATAGGAATTTCGATTTCTTTGATACAGAACGAGTCTATAGTGATGGAAAGTCACGATGGCTGAAGGATACATTATTTAATAGAAAACTTCTCATTGGCGAAAAAGTCAACCGCTCGTGGCTCGTTTACTCAATGAGTTATAAGTCTGTTTTCTGCGTTTCATGTCTCTAATTTGATGCAGATTGCTCATTTAATGGAAAGACAGGTTTCAATGATTGGAGGCACGGAGGTGTTCGTGTAACTGAGCATGAAATCTCGAAAAATCACAAGAAAAGTATGTTAGCCCTGAAGGAAAGATCGAACATCGAAACAAGAATAGACAACGATTTGATCGATCAATTCGAAAAAGAAATTTCTTACTGGAAAAACATTTTGAAAAGAGTGGTTGCTGCTACGAAAGCTCTAGCGTCGCGTGGTCTTCCATTTCGAGGAAGTAACGAGAAATTTGGGTCTCCAAATAATGGAAATTTTTTGATGCTGATATAGAATTTCTTGCATTATTTGATCCGTTTTTAGAAGAACACATCCGAAGATTTGGCAACAAAGGATCTGGCGTTACGAGCTATTTGTCAAAAACCATTAATGAAGAGTTTATACAACTTTTGGCAGATAAATAATCATCGATCATCGTTCAGGAAGTCGAAGCAGCGAAGTATTACGCCATAATAGTGGATTCAACCCCTGATGTTTCGCACATCGATCAACTTTCATTCGTTCTGAGATACGTGCAAAAAGATGGTACACCTGTTGAAAGGTTTCTGATGTTCATTGAAAACACTGGACACAAAGCAGAAGATTTGTTGATGGCTGTAATACCTGTTCTTGAATGCTTCGACCTTGATATTCAAAATTGTCGAAGTCAGTCGTACGATAACGCGAACAATGTGTCAGGCATTTATTCAGGTTTACAGGCAAGAGTCAAAGAAATCAACGATCTTGCAGAGCATGCTCCTTGTGCTTGATCGGGAATTTGGTCGGTATTCACGCAGTCGAGAGTACCCCCGAAGCAACATCTTATTTCAACACAGTCCAAGCATTGTACAACTTTTTTACTGCATCTACACATCGCTGGGAAATTCTACAAACTCATGCAGGAAAGAAGATTGCTTTGAAATCATTGTCAGCAACAAGATGGTCAGCTCGTCACGAAGCAGTTAAAGTGCTCAACAAGTCTTATGGTGAGATAATTGAAACTCTAATAACCATTGAAGAAGATATTACTGAGAACGCGATCACGAGGCAAGAAGCAAAAGGACATCGCATTCAACTTGAACGACTGGAAACAACATTCATGCAGATTCTTTGGCATTTTTTATTTTCAAGGTTCGATGCTGACAGCCAAAGGTTGCAAAAGGTTGATATCAGCATAACTGATGTGATTGATGACTATCGTGGACTGATCAAAGTAGCAGCTGATGCACGAATGGAATTCGAAGTTTATGAACAGAAAGCGTTAGAAATCTCAGAGAGTCAAGAGTACCAGACAAGTGTTTCTAGAAGAAGAAGGAGAAAGTTGCAGGTAGATGAATCACGAGATGAAGATGTTCAATTGTCACGAAGGGATAATTTTCGAGTCAACACTTTCAACGTAATTCTTGACAATCTTGATTCTGAATTGCGAAGAAGATGCCAAGCATATGAAGAAATTCATGGAAAGTTTTCAGTTATCACTGAATTTAGAGATTTGAATTCCTGCGAAATTCGTAAGAAGTCGGAACATCTAAGGACAATTTATACCTCGGACCTCGAACCTTCATTGGATGACGAATTGGTGCACTTCCACGCGTATTGCTCCGAGAAAAAATTAGAACGTGATTCACCATCCAAGCTATTAAAATTCTTGAAAACGAACGACTTATATACCGAGTTCCCAAACGTTGAAATAGCATATCGTATATTTATGACATTAGCAGTCACGAATTGCAGCGCAGAACGTTCATTTTCATGTTTGAAAAGAGTCAAAAACTATTTTCGTTCAACTATGACGGGCAGCCGGCTAAATAGTCTAGCAATGCTGTGCATCGAGTCGGATTTGCTTGAACGCTTGAATTGTGAAGAACTAATAGGTCAGTTCGCGGTAACGAAAGTAAGGCGTGTTTGCATTTGAAAGCGAAAACGATTATAAACATCCGTAATTATCTTGTATGTCAACTTTGAGTTTTATTTTCTTATAAAAAAGCTTTATATGATTTTTCTTTTACCATGTAACAATAAATGAATTCAAACCTTACATTTTCCATTCATTTCATTCGTTAATTATATAGTTAACGATCTCACTAACATTTCAATTTTTTATAAATCAATAATAAAGGCGGCATTTTTTGAGGTGCACAGGGCGTCATTTTAATGAAATCCGGGCCTGCCTCGATGACAGCAAGATGGTGTTTGCTTATCGCATATGCTTGAAACCTTTTTATTTATTTTTAATTTCGAGTGCAATTTTGTTTTCAATTGAGTTGCTCGAATCAGCGCTGCTTAATGTGCAAATAACACAAAACAACGCCAGTGCGGCTTTGCTAATAAATTGTGCTTGCTGAACACCTTATGAATTTCACTAATTACCTTTTCTGACCGAGAAAAAATTTGCATCGCCTTGATTAAATTTAGGGATGGGCATTAACCATACAGATCAATCAACGCTTTTTTCCCCCAACATTCCAAACTCAAAATCAGCAACTTTTTTCGTTGTATTCATTCAAACAAGACAAGAGTGTTGTTGTGATTCCAGGTGCTGTGGCTATAAATAATTTCCAAATCACCCACGACAAATGGCTTAGTCTCCAGCTTAATCCCATACCCGCGAAATCATACTCGTGTATGCAAATTTTAAATTGCATATTTATATTAATCTTGCCAATTCTGAAGAACTAGATGGCTTCTCAACTTCAAGTCTACTAAAAGAAAGAAAGAAACAATGTGAATACATATTTGACCCCAATTTTATGATACACGAAATTAACTCATGAATTCACTTCATAATGACAGCCCACTAAATCCTTGAGAAAGAGGCGTTCCATTTTAATGGCCGTTAATTACTAAGGAAATTCAAACCAAACAAAGAAAACAAAATGCCAGATTGGAATAAATCAAAACAAACACGTCCAGACGGATTGTTGGGGTTACAAATAAAAGTGTGACTGTTGATGCTCGTATGTTTGTTTGCTGAGGGTTAATCATATGCATTTTCTTTTCCGTGGTTTGATCAATTTTGGTAAGAAAAAAAAAAAAAATACAAAATTGGGTCACGAAATCACCTTTGTGCTATTTTTGGTTTTGCAGCACCTTGCAAGTGAAAATTAATTGTCTGTAAGGTTTTTTCAATAAGTCCAAACAAGAAAGGGAGAAACAATTTGGAACTTTGTTGAAGGAAACTAGCTTTGTCCATCTTTTTCCAAAGCTTATCGTTTTTAAATGCCTACGAAGTTCACACTCTGTTCTTTTATGGTGCTCATTCGAATCACTTCGCATATGAACAGGGGACTTTATCTTGAAATCGAGTTTAAGATAAACTAAATTGGTAGTTTATGGGAAGTCTATAAATCAATAAAAGTGCAAAGCTTTTGATTGCCATCCAAACCAATTCATGGACTTTAGAAATTGATTTTGATTAAACGTCTAAGGGCAAAGTATTTTAGAATAGTTTTCTATTACCACACCGAAGAGATGTTTATCGAAATTAACGGAATTAGGAAACAGATGAATATTTGAAATTTTTCAAAAATGACAAATACGGGGATTACAATAACAGGTTGTAGTCTGCTAGTTGCATGACTCAAGCCGTAGCTTCTTGACAAACGGTAAGTAGGTTTTTCTTCTGTCGGAGCACTGAGACCCAAATACAGGTCCATATTATTACCATTTTATACCTTTTCAGATGTTTTGAAAACAACCAAAAGACGCTGCCATCGTAAAAAGTCTTGGTTACCAGCTCTTACCATGTCTGCACCGACAGTATTTGTAACCTGGGGCCGAATTACCGCATCAGTGATCGAGTGAGAGAGTACTACTTTTCTTTCAAAATTTGATCTATATTACACAACATCAATCTGCTGTTCGTTTATCGACTTCAATTCGATCAAATTATAATAAAAGAATATCAAATTGTGGTACTCATGAGCTCGATGACGTGAAAAGTAATGTCAAAAATACAAAATTCAGTCACGTATTTTACTCGATCACTTGTGCGGTAATTCGACCCCTGATTCGACCAAAAGCGGAAGAGGTGAAAAGTATCTCAGCTTTTCTATTAAGAAATTTATTTCTTTTTAGATTTTTAATCAAATCAAATTTGTCAACTCCAGGACAAAAGGACACGACAGTAACAATTTTTTTTGTTATTGTTTAAAATTAATAATCGCAGCTCATCAGATCACTTGGGTCGAGAAAGATATCTCCCAAATTTGTACTGTTTCTGTTTGAGGGAAAGGACCAGACATGAACAGAGAAGACGTGTGATTGTCTCTTTTTCCTCCTCGTCAAAATAGCTTCTACAGATGTCATTTGATAGAACGCCATAGTTTTACGGCTGGTCTGTATATGTGACAACGCTGGACATTAGCTCCATAATCGGTGATACTACCAGAACGGTGCCCGTGGCTTCACGGTATAAAAATGTCTGCCTCTTACTCGGGAGTCCCGTGGTTTTGATCTCAACAAAAAGCAAAATATGTTTTCTACGGGTATAGCTTCTCACGAGGAATTGGCAAATTCATCGTCATGAAAAGCACTTTCTCAATAAGCCGTTTACAACCGAAAAGTAATTGTAGGCTCCTTCCACTCCCTCAAAAAAATCATTCTTGTGAAGAACGTACTTGGCCTGGGGATCCCCGTTCACTTTCACCGCCTTATTATCAGCTTAGTGGACATTTCACTATCACAGAGATTTGCCGACAATTCATCAGTTTTATGCTAGCTCAGTGATTGAAGTCGTCATCACAAGCTTCTTCGCTATTGGTAATAGACCTCAAATATTTAATTTTCTGCACTTGGAAAGCACATTTCGATTCAAATAAGAGTGTGGAGTAGGCACGTTTGGATAAGAAAAAGGGCAACGCACGTACTTAGTCTTCCTTGGACTAAATGCGGTTTTCACTTTCCATCGTCAGCAATGAATGATGGATGTACATTGCTCGGTAATTAACCTTCTGCCAATGTATTTGACAAGCACTAAAAAGTAGAGTACCTATTCAAAATCAGATGACTCAGAACGCTTTCATGGAGCACTCCTATTGTGCCTTGGAATTCTTTAAAGAATCCAGCTAGAAACTTTACGACTTACTTTGTCACTTTTCCCTCTAACAGGTGCTGATGCACATAGGCTTCCAAATATCCAAATTGCCAGGGGGCTTCTCATGTCAGATCTCCTGGTTTTTGATCGAATGCTGTTTCTAAAGTCAACCCGTACAATATCTAAATCTTCTAAGAATTCACGAGGCTTATTACCATATGAACCCTTATATTTGAGATTCTAAATTAGTTGTCACACTTTCGTGTACTTTGGTAGAGCGTAACTATCCCTTAAATACTAAGGAAGACTAAAGAATAGCATGTATATTCCATGAATTTTGTTAGCGTCGGTTAGGTTAGGTTAGGTTAAAATGGTTGTCAGGAATACAACTGACACACTTAGACCAATATTAGGTCCATTTTGATAGCATAAAAATTGTACGAAGGAGTACCTCACTTAACAAAACCATTTGGAGCTTTTAATAAAGTGAACCAAATGCAGTGGATCTGTGTTCACTGTGTAGATTGTAGAAAAACTCATAAAGATGGCAGTAATAAGTGTTTTTTTGCTATTTTGATTACCTAAATGAGTAAAAGTAATTAAAAACACTTTTTCAAAATTCTGAGATGGCTTCCCAAATATTCAGATGCAGATATTACATTGTAAGACGACAAACTTCACCAGATCGCTTCGATCATCAAGAAAGTATTTTCCTAGATGCCGTTTTCTTTTAAAGGAGAGTGCAGGACATGAGCAGAGGAGGTGTGGGATTGTCTCCTTCTCCTCCTCATCTAAGCAACTTCTGTAGAAGTCATTAGAGGAAACGCCGAATCTTATCGCTTCTTCCTATCAGACAATGTCCGGTGATGACATTGATTACGGAGCAAACGTGCAACGTTTTGGATCTTGTCCTGGCCATATCCGTTTTGTTGCCACACACGTGGTGATATTGTTCCACCTATAATTTGTTCTATCCATTGCCTCTTGCTTTAGCATGAGTTTACATGTAGCGATTGGTATACCAATATTCAACCTACTGATTGAGATCGGTAGAACGGTTCCTTTTCTCGCGAGTTCATCGCCTTTGCAGTTACCCACGATATCTCTGTGCCCCGGCACCCAAATAAGGTGAATATTGAACTGTTCAGCCATCTCCCTAAGAGATAGCCGACAGTGAAGGGCGGTTACTCAGTTCGTAGAAACAGCACCGAGTGCTTTGAGGGCTGCTTGACTGTCTGAGAAAATCCGGATATTCGCTGAGGATATCACGTTTTCTTTTAGCCATGATAGGACCTCCTTGATCGCCAGAATTTCCACTTGGAACACGCTACAATGGTTTGGAAAAGCGTCGGTACAATCAGAACAAAGTTTGCGTCTTAGTAGTGAACGACAACATTAAACTAAAGGGCTCATTGTTGGCAAAACGCAAATTTTTATAGTTGAGGTCACTTAGTCTTGCTCCTCCATATCATTTTAGACTCTTTTGATACCTCCACCAAGGATCGTTTGCAATCTAAGCTCAATGTATTTCATATTTTTTAAATACTTTTATGATTTATAAGAAGGCTTGGGTTCAAAAGGCCATCACAATCATGTCGCAACCTGTACAAAATCTAAGATAAGATTTCCCTGAATATCGTTGATAATCTTCGGTTCGCGATTCTCTTAGCACTTCTCCATATCTCTTTGAGTGGAGATTTGAAGACATTTGCTCCTTATTCAACCTGTTTTGTGGCTTTTTTTGGTGTGCATCGTAAGCATCAGGGTGATATTCCTTCCGGCTTCTTTTGTGCTGTCACTACGCTTTGCTTGGAGTGAGGTGCTGTTCTGCTTTTCGCATATTTTTTGCGTATTCGATTTATGAGACGAGCCTTTAATTAGTACTTTGTTAATCGCTTCCTTCTTGCTCATCACTGCTTTGGTTTTATAATTGTTAGAGGCAGCTCCACATATGATGATGATGTTGATAAGGGACAGCTTCTCTCAGTATCCCTTCGCAGACTTTCACCCAAAACTTCATAAATTTGACCAACCAATAATTAATCTAGCTCCAAACTTAAATCAGCCATACTAACTCGTGACTTAATTTATTTCAATCCAAACACATTAGTTTGTTAGCCTCTATAATCTAATAACTTTTGATGGCCCTGAATCTGTTCCATGAGTAACAGTCGTAGTGTCTGGAAGGGTAGTGCCAAATTGCAACAATTTTCATTATGCTCGAAATACTACAAAATTTTTTTAAGGATTTTTCACCTTTTACTGCACCGCTGTGATCTCCAAGTACGTAACGCGTAGGGGCTAAAGCGCTTTTTGGGGCTCTTTGGGTTAAACACTCAATTAAGACATCCTAACTAATATTATAAATGTGAAAGTCCCTCTGTCTGTCCGGCTTTCTATGTTACCATCGCCCAAACTGCTGAACCGATTCAAATAAAATTTGATACAGATATAGTCTAAAACTTGAAGAAGGACATAGGCTATATATTTCATCCCTAAATTCCCACGGGAACGGGAACGTATACGGGAATTTAGAAACTACAACACCGATTTCAAAAATTTTTCCACCGATAGAATGCTTCACTATCCCAGAGTAACATAAACCTTGATTCATCCACCTATTCCTACGGGAACGGGAGTCCTTACTAATATAATATGTGTGAAAGACGCTCTGTCTGTCCGTCGTTCTATGTTACCATCTCCCGCCCAAACTAATAAACCAATTTAAATGAAATTTTGTACAAAGATTGTTCAGCACCTGAGGAAGGACATAGGCTATATTTTTTTTCCCTATATTCCCTAAAGAGCAGGAACGTATACGGGAACTTTGACACTACAGCACCGATTTCAAAAATTCTTTCACCGTTGGAATGGTCCATAGTCCCTGAGTAGCTTTAACTTCAACTCATCCACATATTCCCACGAAAACGGTCACCCTATTCCCACGGGAACGGGAGTTTTTACTAATATTGAAAATCGGAATGTAGCTATGTCGTTATGTTTTTCGTATGTCTCCCGTTCAAACTGCTAAACAGATCTTATTAAATTAGCTAAAAAATGGTCTAGAACATGCAGAAGGATAAAAGCTATAGGTATATTTATCCTTTTATTCCCACGGGAACGGAAATGGGAGTTGAAAAACTACGGTCTCAAAAGTAGTTAACAGGGCTACAATAAGGTGTTGAAATAGGGGATGAATGTTTATATTCGGAAATATCGCCATTTTTAAGGCTAGAAGTTTCAAAAAAATATTTAATGCTCTTAATCCTAATCCTAACTAGTATTATAATTGTGAAAGTAACTCTGCCTGTCCGACATTCTATGTTACCATCTCCCGCCCAAACTACTAAGCTGATTGATATGAAATTTTGTATAGAGATAGTCTAGAAACTGAGGAAGGGCATAGGCTATATATTTTATCCTTAAATTTCCACGGGAACGGGAACGTATACGGGAAATTAGAAGCTACAGCACCGATTTTGAAAATTCTTCTACCTTTAGAATGCTACACTATCCCATAGAGTATCATAAACATTAATTCATCCCCATGTTCCTATGGGAACGGTCACCATATTCCCACGGGAATGGGAGTCTTTACTAATATCATAAGTCTGAAATGAAATATGTCTGTCTATTTTTATTTGTTATCAAAAACCGCCCATACTCTTAAACCTATTTATATGAATTTTTTTACAGAGATATAGTCTTGAGCCTGAAGATGGACATAGGCTATTTATGTTATCCCTGTATTCCCACAAGAAACGCAAACGCAAATGGGAACCTAGAAACTACTGAACTGATTTCAAGAACTATTTCCCCGTTAGAATGCTACACTATCTCAAAGTAACATAAGCTTTAATCTATCCCCATATTCCCATGGGAACGGAAGTATTTACTTACATTATAGATCCGAAATCAACTCCGTTTGTCTGTTTTTCTTTGTTACCATCGCCCAAACTATTGAACCTATTTGTACGAATTTTGGTGCAGAGATAGTTTTGAGCCTGAAGAAGGGCATGGGCTGTATTTGTTATTTCAAAGCTGTTGTTGTTATTTCAACGGGAACGGCAACGTAAACGGGAACCTTGAAGCTACTGGACCGATTTCAAAACTTCTGTCACCGTGAGGTGATTTCTTTCAAATTGTCGATAGCACAGTTGACTTGAGAAGAAATGTCTGTCTTGATTTTCAAATAAATATTGGCAATCGATAATGACTGTGTGAGAAAGAGCTTGCCATGAACAATGAATACTAACGGAGGACTTGCCAATTCCTCGCGAAAGGCGATACCCGTGGAAAAAACATTTTTGCCTCTGCTGGGATTCGAACTCGAACCTCTGGATTAACAGGCGGACATGCTTTCCATCACACCACGGGTACCACATTTCCATTTCCTCACAAGGCATGGTTGTGAAAAATGCGCTAGGCCCAGGGGCTCCTCGTTCTGTTGCGCCACCCTATTTATTTTTTATTTAATGACTGTGTGAAAAGTCGATTTCGGCACCGACTAATGAGATAGTTAACCATATAAACTAATAAGTTATAGGCTAGACTATATTATAGACACTGAGCAAGTCACATCATACCGTATAGAGTTTCTTAAATTTATTCGAATTATCAGAAGTGGCTGCAAGTTTGTGTTCCAGTGCCAATAATGAGTAATCTAGAATTGTACACAGCTACAAATTACACATCTGGGATGCGGCATTATAAAAGATTTAATAATGACTGAAACAGCGATAGGAGAAAACTATTGATTCCCCGTATTTCTTTAATTCCCACTGATTTGTCATTTTAGTTTAAAAGAGTGTATCAAACTCGCAAAACCTTTTTATTTGACATAAAATGGAAAACGTAAGAACGTCGTGTGCAAAAATGTATTGAAATAAAATAATAAAGCAATAGTTTACCAAAGTGCACCTGTCTTATTTGCAAAATAAGCAGCCCAAAAATTAAAAATGCTGCCGAAAATCAATATTCCACGCAGACGAAGTCGCGGGCACAGCTAGTAAGTACATAAATACAAAAACTGATGACAATGATACTGAAACTGAAATGGAGGTGATCACCTTCAGGACATTGACGCTCAAAAGACTTGTTCTTCCCTTTCGTATTTTATTGCATCACAAGCAACGTGATCTCAAAGGGATCACAGAAACTCACAGCGGATCACTAAGGTACGGTACACGAGGAGAGGTTTCACTGTACAGTGAACACGTACAAACTCACAAGTAAGGCATTAAAAAAACTACAAGCTTCCCTCAGTTGTAACAACATTGCTTCAAATTTTTCCAGCAAATACTTTTTCAATTGCGAAAGTTTCAAATACCGGTCTTCATTTAGACTGCCATATTTGATGACTGTAAGTCATGCCCAAAAAACACCTTATTCTTTTGACAAGAGTCCTTGTATTGCTTGAAATGCTAAGCCACTATGCATGTGCACTAGTCTCGCATATAGTCAGACTTCAGACACCTCTAATTACCGTGCACTGCTCTTCGTCTAATCCACGTCTTGTGTCTACCTGTCGCAATTAAAATGAAATATCGTTGGGAACGATAGAAATCCGTTTCAGAATGGTAAGCGTATAATGCCAGGTTATCTATGTTTTATACCGACGGCGCCGGCTTAGGTAGATCGCAGCCACAGGTGGTCTATCCAAAAGTAACGGTACAAAAGGAGCATACTAGGAGGACATTGATAGACTACAATACACAATTTCTTTTTTCTTTTTTTTTTTCATTGTCTTCCCTTTGTTAATATTCCAATGCCAGATGTATGTACATGTAAACGTATTTAATTTCACGTGAGCAATCCGAGATGGAATTTTTGATTTTTAATTTTCCTTACAATTGCTTCGTCGTTTTTCTACCTGTGTATTTGATGAAATAGTAATCCTGTGACGGGAGTAGGTATTCCTATTTTTTTCTTTTTTCTTTGATTTTTGTTGGACGATAAGAGTTCTCACGCAGCGCAAATATCTCTTAGTAATGGTGACAGTAAATATAGGAAATAATTAAACTGCCATGACGGGCGTACAATAGAGGCGGTGTTTGTCTGCTTGTGGTGTGTTTAAGAAAAAGAAAAATTATTGATCGTTATGAATCTGATCAGTATGTGTTTTTTAGTACAGTCGGTACTTCTTTCTCTTCAAATACAGGTGATGGTTGCTTAGAATTGTGCTTTAGTTATAGAATTAACCAACATTCTAAGGCCGGGCTAAGAATCTTGAGAGTTGCAGAATTTATGCTTCACAGTAGACACAATGAACTTTTTATGAATCCTGGCATAAGTTGAGTGCGTTGAGTTTATGAAAGATTTAAGTATACATAGAACTGGAATAAATAAAATTTTGATCAATTTTATTGCGTCAAGACTCAAGCCATTCAATAAATAAATGGCGGCCCAAGGAGTGCAATGAATGCCAAAGACTTCTAAGTCCTTAGAAGACTATAAGAGAAAGCAAAGGCTGCAAAAGACAATTATGTGTTATGACTTATGACTTATGAAACTTTGAATGTGTCAAGGTCAAAGTCTCAATGTGAATTCAACAAATGGTTAAAAGGTTAAAGCAAAATACGTACTTGTTCTACATAATCTAAGCGGTACTAGTACATAAATAAAGTCTGGAAACTTATAGTTGAAGTTTTGTTGAATGAGGAAGATGATGAAGATAAAAGAAACGAAGTCTTCGAATATTGTGAGGGCTGGTTAGTATTGAAAAAATAGAGTTAAATAAAGAAAATTTTTCAGTGCATTCATATTTTTAAGTTTAAACTTTAAAGCGATCTCTATAAGGAAAGAAATCTGTGTGGACTCGTTTTTTAAGAAAACTGCGCACTTTGGTGTCATTCGCATGGGAAAGCGATAAAAAGTTCACAAGAACCGATCGAGCCACTAAGCTGAATTGATTTTAGGAAATGGTAGGAATGAAAACGTTGAAATTTGAGTTGATAACTCAGGATTTAACATTGAATTGAGCTACTGTGTGGATTTGCAAGTATTTACAGCTTAATTTTATTTTAAAATGTTAATTTTACTATACATTTCATTTTGGTGTACATCAAGTTTGCGCCCAAAGATGGACTCAATGTTGGATTAACATGCATCTGAAAGTAAAGATGAAAAAAGGCACTATACACAAGATGTAAATATCATACTTGTCTGATAGAGAGGGAAGTTATAGGAGGCAGATGAAAAATTATAAGTGCAGATGAACATATTAATTTTTCATCTGTAACCATAATTTTATTCGTTCAGGTGTTTTTATTTTAGGTAAAAAAAATTTTTGCTCTCAACACTAGTTGCCTGAACTGCGGTGACGACACACGAAACGTCAAACTTCATCGGATTTTTTATATTTTTATTTGGATTTCGAAAAGGGTGATAAGTGAATTCTTTTCTTAACTTTTTTACTATAAATCTTTCATTAAAGTTAGGATAAATGGCTCAAAAGATTTTGACATCAAAAACATATGGCTTTGAAAGCTGTCAGCAAGCTGTAACAACTTTGAAAAGGCATATCGGTTTTCTCTTTC
Organism: Melanostoma mellinum; assembly: GCA_914767635.1. Taxonomy (NCBI): domain Eukaryota; kingdom Metazoa; phylum Arthropoda; class Insecta; order Diptera; family Syrphidae; genus Melanostoma; species Melanostoma mellinum. Next base: position 55,429,133 of record OU612059.1, on the reverse strand, counting down.
TGTCTTTTGTGCATATAATCTATAACCGTCGCGTCGCCGTCGGTTTTGCTTTTCTGCACTTCTGCACTATCAGATGCATGTTAAGCAGAGTTGGGAAATAATGATTACAAAAAAGCAAGACTAAGTGAAAAATTTCAATTAACCATTACATGTAATTGTAATTGAAAAATTCAATTACCCATTACTTTTAATTGAAAATTTTCAATTACTTGGAATTCAATTACTTATATGTAATTGAAAACCCAAGTAATTGAAAAAATGCTGTAATGATTACTTTTTTCAGTAATCATTACACAAAAATGTAATTGATCATCTAATTTGATCAATTACATTTTTAAAATTAAACAAAATTGAACGAAATTAAAGCATTGAACAGGTATTGTGTCAAATTCTTTTTTTTTATAGTGAAGAGTAGCATTTGGAGAGGCTGAATTCAGAAATTATAACAACAAAAACTTATTGTGTTGCAAAATTTTTTACTAAAAAAATGCCGAACCACTATTTTCATTTAAAACAATAATAACCATTGACTATGAATAAAAAAAAATTATATTTATTTATGTATTTGTAATTCAAAAGTATGTAATGCATTACAATTGAAGTAATCAATTACTAAAAAAGTAATTAGCGGTGTGTTTTTTTCAATTACTTGGAAAAATGCATTACTTTTTCCATTACATGTAATGGGTAATTAAAAAATTTCAATTAACCATTACCTGTAATTGTAATTAAAAATTTTCAATTACCCATTACATGTAATTGTAATTGAACCTGTAATTCATTACACAAAGTAATCATTATTTCCCAACTCTGATGTTAAGTCCATCCATAAGTCCGAAACGCGTCGTCACATTTAAAATATTAAAAATTTGTGAAAATTTTTGCATTAAAGGGATTTTTGGGCTCTTCTTCTTTTTTTCCGAAGTTACGAACATTGTGATCTCGAATGGATCATAGCTCTTCCACAAGGAAAGCTACAATCGCCATCGCCTTCTAAAATCGAGTGTTCTGCCAACTTTCTTTGAATCCTATGCCGCTAGTATCAAGCGTTGAAGACCAGTGGGGGCAAAGCCAACAAGACATCAAAACCACAGCCTCTGAGGTTCTGTTCTGGGTTTCACTCGGCTCCCAAAACGAGGAATCATGGACCTTATCTGAAGCGAATGAGGAAAAACCTTGGCCTCTTAAATTTACATGAACTGTTCCATCCTAACGATGATTATGAGTCATTTGTGCATTTTGATTACATCGACCAATAATTATTGCTCTTCCACTAAATCATGGAATTTTTCTGTTAAACTTAAATGCTCTGAATCCTTGGTGCTTTTCTACAAACGAATTGCACGTATTAGTTAATGTTGAAGACGTTTCTGAAAGAATCCTCAAATTAAAAGAAAATTACAAAGTTTCTTGCAGCACATCCGACAATGTCTCACCTCAAAAAAGGCTGACACTTCAAATAAAATCCAATTATTCATTTGTACTTTTGATTTATTTATTTTTTTTATGTATTTATGTACTTATTTATTTATTTATTTATTAGATTGCTAGTTTGTTTATCTATTTATTTATTTACGATTTCATTTTAATATTTTTCCTGTTCTTAATTAATTATTTATCTTTATATTTATTGATTTATTTATTTATTTATTAAAATACAAATACATTTAACTATTTATATATTTATTTATTTTTATATCTATTGAATTATTTGTTTGAATATTAAAAAACAAATATGTTTACATACCTATAAAGTTATGTATTTATTTATTAATTAGTTAGCTTACTAAAATTTATTTGATAAACCTTGATAATGCATTGTTGGTTTAATATCACCCCTTCCTTCTTCTCTAAAGTATCGCCTTTTGTACATTTGTATTTTCTATAAGCAGGGTTTCCCGTACTTTGTGTATTATTTTTTGGGGTGTGATTCTTGGTCATATTCTAAGAACAAAATTGTTCTACAGTAAAATCCGTTTCTCAACTTTGACATCACTTTTTGACAATTTAAAAAAAGGCTAACTTTGGTGTACTGTCTGTCAATACTGGTGATAGATACCTAATCTTAGACTTAATTTTTTGTAAAAATAACAAACCTTAAGACTGTTTTTAAGTTGAGCTTCCTTAGGCCTAGGGTTGTCAGATTTTTAATTTTTTTTTTAAGTGGGGTTCAAATTTTCTTCCCGAAACAAAGTTTTGACTTTGGGGTCATTTTTTGCAGAAACACAAAGTTTCTTTATTTTTTACAAATGAACAAAACAATAATGAAAAAAAAACTCAGTAATAAGTGCACTCAAAAACCCATACATTTTATGATACTTGAAAAAATACAAAACGGGTAACATTTAAAAAAAATTAAAAGAAATTTTACCTTTGAGTTTAGTTTTTAGTTTTCTTATGTATTTTATACAAATACAATTATAACCAGTGCTCAAACTGCCCCCCTTTGTTTTGAATGCATGCCAGAGCCCGTTTTTGAATTTCATTGTGGTGTTTGGTCTCGATAACTCTTGTCTTACTTGTAGTCTTGTAATCTTTGAAACTGTATTTAAATTCGACTTCTATAGGCTTAGGGTTGCCAGATTTTCAGTTAGGATAAGTTCCTGATATCTTCGTTGTGCTCTTCTTGAATTTCCATTGCAAAACTCATATAAGAAAAAAATGTCTGAGTATTCTTCTTTCGTAAATGAAGGCATTTCAAAAAGCTCTCTGATCAAACTGCAATCGTGACTTATTTTACCTATTGAACATTCGTACCCCAAATTTAAAGCGAACATCCACAATGAAATCCAAAAACGGGCTCAGGCGAGCATTCAAAACAAAGGAGGGCACTTTGAGCACTTGTATTGTATTGTATTCGTATGAAATTCATAAAAAAAACTACTTAAAGTGTCCATGTTATTGTTTTATTCAAACAAACCTCAAAGGTAAAAAAAATTTCCCCGTTTGGTATTTTTTTAAGTATTATAAAATGCATGGGTTTTTGAGTAAACTTACTCCTAAGTTTATTCTTAATTATTGTTTTGTTCATCTGTATAAGGAAATAAGGAAACTCTGTGTTTATCAGACATTATCTGAAAAAAATGACCTCAAAGTCAAAATTTTGTTTGGGGAAGAAAATTTGAACACCACTTAAAATCTGACAGCCCTAAGCCTATAGAAGCTCAACTTAAATACAGTTTTAAAGGTTGTTATTTTTACAAAAAATTAAATTTAAAATTAGGTCTCTATCACCAGTATTGACAGAGATATCGAATTTAACACAGGTCAGGGAACACCATAGTTAGTTTTCTTATTGTCAAAAAGTGATGTCAAAGTTGACGAACGAGCTTTACTGTAGAAAGATTTTTTTCCTAGAATATGACCAAGAATAACACCCCAAAGGATAATACATGAATTACGGAACACCCTGTATATATAAATTTTTTGTTCTATCTTTAATGAAGGTTTTTATATGTAGCTTTTCCTTCAAGTCATATTTTTCTCAATTCTTTTAAAAATCAATTATATACTTGGCAGTAGTAAGGTAGTTTATATACCAATCTCTGTAAATTGTGCAATATAAATTTTAGAAAAAATACCTAATGTAATATTTTGCTGCAATAAAATATCTATCTTAAATGCTCTGAAAAAGAATGGCTTATAAAGTGCTGCTAACACTGTGAGTATAATGTTCAGACGTTGTTATTATTCTTCGCCCAAAATCTCCATTTTTCGTTGTAAATTATATTGAAAAAAAACAGAGTAACGTCAATGTGTGGATTGGAAAAGTATTCTGCTTTGACATATAATTCAATTTTTGTGGAGAGCATTCAGTCTCTTTCTTCCTCACCCGCTTGGCCCATAAAATGGAAGTTAAAACGTTATAAGCAAAAACCACCTGGGCAACATATCACAATAGGACAGTTCACACTGCACAATTAGTTGGACAGACTTTGGTTTGAATGACCATTGTTGGATAATGTGATATGTGAACCCTCAAACGCCCACTTGTCCAACTTGTTGGATGGTTTTCAAATATTTTTGAAAACTTTGAGGTTTTATGGAGCGGAGGAACGTATGACACAAAGTTGGACGACAAACCTGATAAGTCTTAACGTAAACTACATCCAACCATCCAACATCCATCAAACGAAGTCTAATTGTATAGTGTAAACTCGGCTAATGACAGAAAAAGCAACGCCATATTGATCGAAGTACTACCTTTATTGAATAAAGTCATACAGGCCACTTAAATATCGTATATGTCTCCAATCTCTATAACTAAGCAATAAAAAGTATTCATGGTAATATAGTGACAGGAGCTCCATTCAGCTGAGTCTGTTATGAATCTAGAAAACATTCACAAATTCACTAGAACACATTAAAATTTTTTCTATCAAAATCGGTCCAGCCATTGAGGAGGAGTTCTATCGACCAAAAGATTAGAAAATATTTTTACATAATTCCATTTGGAATAATAATACCTGGAAAAATCTATTTTTACTTCAAATGGGTTTCCTTTCTAAATCAACGAAACCAACTAACCAGAGCGAAGATTTCTTCGTTTTGGAGACTTCATCCAATTGCAAAAAGCGGAGGAGTCACAGTTGTATATTTAGGGTTGTCGTATATGCAACACTGGATTTATTAATTCTACGCTTCGAAATTCTGAGTAGGCGCCCCCTTGCATTTATTTGGTTCCGGAATCTCTGGATCTAAATACCTAGGTGTATATGTACATACGAGTTGAAAGAAATGAAGAATTAACTCGAGCCTGAGTACCTAGAACGACTAGCTAACTTGGTTTTTTTTTTTTTTTCAATAAATATTCAATATTCTGTGACATTTCAAAAAGATAAAAATTGGCATTACATACTCTTCCTTCATTTTAATTTAGCTCCAAACTGTGTTATGCAAATGACCTTCTACATATTTATAAATGTCATCGTAGCTTGTCACCAGGCACAATCATACCGACATCGCATATTTGTAGATACTACCCCTTTGTGTAACAATTTAACATGTGAAGGAGGGGTGCAACATACCGTATGTAAAAAGGTGAGTTAATTTATAGAACTTTGCATTGAATTACTATAACATTTCGGTTAATAGTATAAACCTCATGAGCGGTGTTCAGGCTTTGAGCTTCTGGATATGTCGACGAGAGATGTCAATACGATGATTCTTGGACACAATGGCATACGCAACAAGATAGCAAAGGAGTGGGATATCGGCAACATGAATATTTTGGTATACTGTATAAAATCTGTGTTGCTAAAGGACTCTTATATGCATGCATTCCACTTTCTTAGCATTGGAGTCTTGAGCTGGAAAGGATGTCACAGTATTTTCTAATGGACTGTCAAGTCAAGAGGGATGTTTGCAATTTCTTAGGTAGGGAGGGACAGAAATATCTTATTTCTAGGTGAATCTGCATTCTGGTTTCTTCTTAGTTTCCAAAGATGTCACAATAGGGCAGAACTTTTACTTTTCCAAAATCCCTCCAGGAGTGAGATGGATTGGGCGCGCCATAAGGCACTGGTATTCAGAGTTGGGCTATGAAATCAAATCCTGGAAGCAATATAGAGAAGCTATGGAGAGAAACATTACTCTCACAGGGTTTACTCAGATGATATGGCCAAACGCGGAGTTCATAGGCTGTGCTGCTGCTAGGTGAGATAGAAGCGTCAGCTTACTTTTGTTTGAAAAACAAAACACATGTCTGATTGGATATTTTAGAATGTTTGACGGGTACATGGTCAATTGTTATTATCATCCTGCCATAAGTCACACGTGGAAAGATTTTTCACTTGCAGTGGGATGCACCAGGTGTCCACGAACTCGATTAACCTGCTCTCGGGTTTTTAATAAGCTTTGTGGGTTAGGTAAGCTTAAAGTCGTTTTAGTTGGAATTAAAATTCTATGAGCAGTCTACATAGATACTTTACTTAACTTTTCAGATACTTCATATAGCGGTGCTGGTCTTCACTCTGTGCAGCAGACAGTGCTCATGATCTGCATATTGATTTTGTATGAATGTATGTATTCATTAAATGTTCTAATATGATTTTTAAGTGCTAAGTTCTAACAAAAAAAACCAAAGTTTTTCATCTTCTAAGGTCTTAATGGTTGCAAAATTAATACTCAGAGGCAGTAATATACCAGTAAATTTTACAGCCTGTCGTTTTTTGCAGTTTAGTGGCATTTTTCGGTCAGCTGAGCTCTGCAAAACTAAAACCGTAGGGAGTTTTACTTAAAATTTTGACGTTCTTCTTTTTTTTTCACACTATCAGAACAGCTTATTTTAAACTTGTGAAACAATTTCTTCAAAATTTTTTTCACCCTTTAGTACTCAGAAATATGTGCCACTGTCATCATTTAGCTAGGTGTTAGGTGTTAGTTGTAGCAAGCAAAAAGGAAGGGTAACACACTCTAAACAACAGAACTCAAAAATATTACAAAATTAATTATTAAATAAGACAATAATAGATAAAGAATAAACAAAAAATAGAAACATAGTCAAGAGAGTAGAGCTCTGGTTCGAATCAGTCACTTTAGGGTACTTTTACTAACATGAAAATATGCTAAATTTGATTTTAGGTTTAAGATTTTATCATACGAGTAAGAGGCTCATTCATGACATAATTGATTCTATGATGAGGACAGTGAAGTAAATCCAATTTGTATGATCCTCCACGGTAGTTAAAACCTATGCATGAGAGCAAGTCACGAGCATCAATTTGTCTTGTGATTAGCTAAATCATTATTTATTTGTTGATGCGAAAGCATTTGCATATTCGGCCGGAAGGTCATAAGGATCAATCCAGGGAAGTCCCTTGAGAGCAAATCTAATAAATCTTCGCTGTATACTTTCTATCCTTGAATTGTGGACTGCATAAGTAGGAAACCATATTTGAGAAGCATATTCTAGATTGGGTCGAATATACAGCTATACAGCGAAAAAGTGACATAGGGGTCCGTGAACTCCTTAGCCCATCTTTTAATAAAGCCTAGCACTGAATTTTCTTTACTAACAATATAGTTAATATGAGATGTAAAGTCTAAATTGGAACTAAAGTAAACACCGAGGTCCTTAATACTGGACACCTTGCATAATATTTGATGAGAAATCGAGTAATTATACAAAGCAGGTTTACGTTTCTTTGAAAATGTTATGCTTTGACATTTGCTATGGAATCAATCCATTTTTATCGCACCATGTGGCACCTATACGGAGAGTGTGGTAAAACAAAGCGCTGAAATAAACGAGTTGAAGAATGAACAGCAACGTCAAATTTCTGAAATGCGATCTTTGGGAGCGATCACTTTCGTGGAAAAGGTATTCCAACAGCTCAACCCCAATAACTCAGTCAACACTAGCCCAACCGTTGGGTCTCCAACAGCCAAAAATAACAACGACAGAAAAACCGACAATGTGTCAACAATTTCTACAAGTCCTTGCAAAATAAAGCCTCAGCCTTTCGACAGCAAGGCAGCTCATTGGCGTGATTACCGTATCCAGTTCGAGATAGTCACTGAAGCTAACAATTGGGACAACTCGAAAAAGCACAAATTCTAGCTTCAATGCTTCGGGGAGAAGCTGTTTCAATTCGACGAGATTATAAACTCACGTCCGCTCTGGAACTTAGATTTCTGTCTTAGCAGGCGTATATTACCCACGCAACTTTCAGGAGAAGACGACAACGTTACAAAGAAGTCTTATGTGCTTTCGGTTGTGATATCCAACGTCTTTCACGACTTGTTTCTAGCGATTGTCCACCTGAAGCACAAGAGCGAATCTCTATGATGCAGTTTCTTGATGGAATATCTGATTGCTTTATACAAGATGCTGTTCGATTGACTAATCCAACAACCCTAGGTGACGCACTAAATAAGGCCATCACTATCGAAACAGCTCATATCTCTACTCAGACTAGTCATTTAGCTCGTGCTACTGCACATGAGGACGGGAGACATCATCAGTCATCATTTAGCCGAATTGACAAGGTGAACAACACTGATGAGCAGTCGTCGAAAAGCCAGTCAACAGCTCCGGAAAACTTCCAGAAGTCAGCGTCGAGGGGCGGCCGTTGACTAAACCAAAAAAACCTCAAATATCCAACATCTTTTTTAATGATCAGTCCGGTGGATTTCTTGTGCCTGTTTGTGTCGGTACTGTCACTTGTCAAATGTTGGTTGATACGGATTCGTCGACTTCTATAGTGATTAGAGATATCGTCCCAAATGGTGCAGAGTTACACTCCAGCAAAGCAATCCTAAAGACGTTATGTGGAAACAATCTTCGGGTTTCACATGAGTGGCGGACTACTCTGCAGCTTGGTAGGTTTAAACGGCGGGCGTGTTAAGATTAAAGTTGTGGATTTTTGGTTATCCGCTAATAGCCAAGGAATTCTAGGCATTGATGTTTTAAGACCATCCAAGGGCAATTTAGATTTTTCATCAAATGTTTTCAACATCAGAGGCCATACAATACCGTTAATCAACGAATATACCGAATCTTCCCCTTCCCAAATTGGTGATCAAATCGAAGAAAGCATTCGTGTCATCTCACTCCGAACGTTCGACTCTATAGACCTTCCTCCAAGGAGTGAATCATTCGTCTGCGCTAAGACATCTGGTCATGCGCCAGCTGAAGGTGTAGTCAATCAGTTTATAATGAGTTACCAAATGGAGTTCTGATTGCGAAATCTATAAATAGGAATGATAAAGGTAGTATTTTGGTTCGACTTGCAAATCTAGCTGATCATGTTGTAACTGTTTCATCTAAAACGAGAATTGCTACATTCGAGGAAGCTGTCTGCATTGATTCCAGTCATATAACGGGTGATCCATTTCGAGGTTCCCCACTTTTTCAAAGAAAAAAACACAGAAAATTAAAATTTAACGGGGAATGTTTATTATCATTCGAAAGAACATTCTTTGGCATTTATTTTTTGAAGATTATCTCTTTCAAATGTTGGCCGCGGCTACGTCTCAGATGGACCATCCGTTGAGTCCAATTTTCGATGACTCGTTCGAGCATTTCGACTGGTAACTGGTGAAAAACAGATGTTTTGCTCCAAGGCCTGAATCGAAGCGGGTTTATCCTCATAGACTTTAGGCTTTACGTATCTCCACAGAAAAAAGTCTAACGTGAAAGTATCTGTTCACCGAAATGCTCTCTCAATAAATCCATTGATTCGTGCGATGTGTGGGAAGTGGCGCCGTCTTGTTGAAACCAAATGTCGCCGAGATCACGAGCTTCAATTTCAGGCATCAAATAATCGGTTATAATGGCGCGATAACGGTCGCCATTGACGGTTACGTTCTCACCGGCATCATTTTTGAAGAAATATGGACCGATGATTCCACCGGCCCACAAACGTGCTGGACGTGGTCTATTCGGTCGAACATTATCCAATAATGAATGCTGGGTGTCAAGATGGGTGAAGGTGTTGCGAATAGTACGCTCAGTAGGCCGATTATGTTGACCATAAGTTGAGCGAAGCGCGCGAAACACATTCTTTACAGAACGTGAATTTTCGTAATAAAGTTGAAAGATTTGTAAACGTTGTTCAGGCGTAAGTCTTTCCATGATGAAATGCCAAACAATACTGAGCAAAAATAATATGACAGCTTGACACGACTCACGCGTGATCTGTCAAAAAAAGGCTGATGAAAAAAGTACCTCTAGTTGGATCACCCGTTAGTTAAAAACGTCATACCTCCACATCTAAGCGACCTTTTGGAAGAGTCACAAAAGGATTTCTCACCATCCCAGTCGAGAAGATTGAATGCAGACCACGAGGCGATTCTTTTTCATTTCCAATCGTTTTGAAGTTTTTGCGCTAATAAAGTAACATATTTGAAATAATTTATTCAGAGTTTATTTCTTGTAGGTTTTGAAAGAATCCCTTCAAATCGTAATATTGGTGGTACACCTAAATGAACCTTAAAGGAATCTGAAAGATTGCTTCGAAATTTTACCGCATATTATCTATCGGTAAGGTACGATCTGATCCAATTGACGAAGGTCAAAGGGAATCCATAAGTTTAAACAACACAACATCATAAGACAGTTTATCAAAAGCCTTTGTTGAAAAGTCAGTATATGTATACACATACACAATCTAACTGTTGTGCGCTTCCAAGTGCGTTGGAACACTTATGAAGAAAATATACAAGGTTTGTTACTGTTGATCTTTTCTGTACAAAACCATGCTGCTATTTGCAAATTATATTTTTAATATCAAAAGCTAGGCTTTCATAAACATGCTGTTCGAATAATTTGGGGATACACGAAAGCTTAGATATGGGTCTGTAGTTAAGAATATTCGATTTAATACCTTTTTTAAATACAGTTGTAGTAAAAGATCTTTTCCACAGTAAAGGGAATAGACCAGAATCTAACGACTAAAACGACAATGAAAATAAATAACGAGGGGAAACGCAATTTGGGATATACACTTTTTTTAAATTATTGGAGGGATCTGATCAGGAGAATAATCATCGTTGAAAGATGAAAGATTGCAAAGAAACTCGAAGTAGCTATTGTCCATATCTACAATGAGCAATGAGTGAGCAAAAGCGTTGCAAATGTCAGAATTTTTTGTCAAGGTGACATTACCATATGTAAATTTATCTGGGTAGCCATCCGAATCTTTCTTTCAATCGGCAAAGTTCCAGAAACTTTTTGGATCATCTTTTAATGAGTTGCCCATGCGCCATGCCCCATGCCCATTTTATGAACATTATTTCGAGAAGGTACAGAGTTTTTGATAAAGAAATTCATAAAAAAAAATTATATAAGAAATTTAATCAGATTCTGAACTCGTCTTAATGTGGCCCGCTGAGCGGTATTTCTTTTTTTGCGAAGCTTTTTTAGTTCTTTAGTATAGCATCGGTATAGCAAAGGTTTTAGACAAGGCGACAAACTGTCATGCGATTTCTTCAACATCATACTTGAACAGATTGTAAGAAACTCAAACGTCAACACCAGAGGAACAATCTTTCAAAAGTCTGTACAATTACTCGCCTATGCAGACGATATTGACGTAATGGGAAGAAAAAAGCGTGATGTCATAGGTGCTTTTGCGAGTATCGAAACAGAAGCGGCAAAAATGGGTTTGATGGTTAATGAGGGCAAAACGAAGTATATGTTGTCATCAAACAAGGACACAGAACATCGACGAATTGGACAAAACGTCACAATAGACAGACATAACTTAGAGGTAGTACAGGACTTCGTCTACCTTGGATCCGCTGTAGACACGGACAACAACATCAGTGCGGAGATCAAACGGAGAATAACTCTTGCCAACCGTTGCTTCTTTGGGTTAAGAAGGCAATTGAGAAACAAAACCCTCTCCAGAAAAACCAAGGTAACCTTATATAAGACCTTAATCATCCCAGTCCTGCTTTACGGCGCGGAAGCATGGACCTTATCGAAAGCGGATGAGGAAACCCTTGGTCGTTTCGAAAGAAAAATTCTCCGAATAATCTTTGGTCCCGTATGCGAAGACAATGTGTGGAGAAAAAGATACAACAACGAGCTGTATGAGCTGTACCGCGACATGGGCATAGCCAGAAGAGTACGCATCGCGAGGCTACGATGGTTGGGCCATGTAGAGCGGATGGACACAAACGCTGCGGCTCGTCGGGTGTTCGAAAGCACATTGCAGGGAAATCGCGGAAGGGGAAGACCTCGTCTTAGGTGGCGCAATCAAGTGGATGAAGACCTCAACCGACTTGGAGTGCGAAACTGGAGAGAGCTCGCCCGAAATCGAAGTCGTTATAGAAGGATGTTGGTTGAGGCCCAGGTTCACCCCGAACTGTAATGCCCACCTAAGTAAGTAAGTAAGTATAGCATCGGTGATTAGAGCTTAAATTCTTTGAAATTTTGAGGGGTACAGCTTTGTTCATGCATTCGCTTAGGATAGAATAAAAATTTCTAACTGCTTCGTCAAAAATAGTGAAAGCTGAAATATTTTTAATATTAGATCTACTTAGTTCATCAGAAAGAATTTCTTCTCTCCGTTTTGGCATTACGAGCATTGTGCTCTCAAAGATATGACAACGACTTAGGAGTTTGATCTTCGGATCAAAGAAATGTCCGATTGGTTTTCCAGGGATATTGCTTCAAATGAATAAGTAGCGTGGTGCAACACAGCGAGGAGCCCCAGGCCTAGCGCATTTCTCGCAACCATGCCTTGTAAGGAAATTTAGGGGACCAACAATTTTCTACCGATTCCGAATGGTTTATCGAGAAAGCAATGAATTTACTAACGGAGAACTTGCCTAATCCTCGCGAAAGGCGATACCAGTTAAAAAACATTTTTACTTCTCTTGGGACTCGAACCTTCTGCTTAACAGGCAAACATGCCATCACTCCACGGGTACCACATACTAAAGTTAACACTAAAACTACTTTCGTTTTTTTTTTGTCTACCATCTGTAATTTTTTGTTTTTAAATGAATGAAATACAAAACAATTTTTTTGGATTTTTAATTAAATATTAAAATTGTAATCAGCAACGTGATCATAATCACTGTCTAGCCGAACTTGAGGAAGGGAAAGCTGCTGTCGAATAGTCGAAAATATAAATGAGCCTCTCAAGACCACCGACGCGACACAACAATTCGATAGCCCACTGCCACTATCCTCTGAATATACAGACAATGTTCCATAAATTAACAATTTTATGAGACCAAAATATTTTTGTTTTAATTTTGTCGTAGCAGCATTTGAATTATTGGATCCGAATTCATAAAATGATATTTCACGCAAATTCAAAGTTGTAAATTGGTTTCATAAAAATACAAAGTAAACAAAAAGTCATTCCCGATTTTATAAATTTGTCTCTGCCAGACAAACATTTCCTGGAATTGCGAGTATCATCGATAACAATCATAAAATTAATGCTTCCATTTTGATCATTTTTTTTATTTTTTCGATCCGTTACCGAAGACGAGCACAAAAAATTCTCTAACAGATTGTCACAGCTCACAGTCGAGCATCAAAAGAATACTAGCGCAAAATTATATTAGAAGCAACAAAAAAAAAATTAGAGCATTAACTACACAAACCCTCAGCAACACTTCTCCCTACCTCAATTCTTCTAATTTCATCCTTAACTGTGAACTTGACATACAGGAAGCAAAAATACAGAAGTAGTACTCTATACTTGTTGCCTTGTACAAGATTAAGGGAAGATGTGTCTTTGGAGGCGAAACGAGCATCATCATTTTATAAGATCTCTAAACAGATTGTGGTATAGTATGGCAATGAACTGTTTTTATGTGGGAATTTTCTTCCCTATCAATCCAGGAAACGGTTTACACATGATGAGCACAATGTGAAATGTTCATTGTATCAAAGGGGTCCCAAGGAGTTTTGTTGAGAACACAGAGCATAGTAAATCCTTGTGATTGCAAAACTAAATGAACGTTAGAGAATAAGGAAGTGGAAAAAGAAAAAAAAAATTTCTAAAACGATTAAATTATGCAAATAACTTTGTATTGTTGCTACAGGCGCGTTGAAAAAATCATCTTTAATGAAATCGAAGAATAATACCGCAGCTGCTTTTGGGAAGAGTGATGAGGTAAATAGAGAGAGCGGTCTTGTCTTGTTGCTCTCAAGCAAATCGTTGTACTCCTAATCAATTTAATCCCAAGGCAAAGTCGAGTAGGAATAAAATATGAACAAATATCTTCAAGTGTTATGATTTACGAATGTCGGTTGAGATTTTTGGATTGCATCCTTTTGTCATGCAGCTATGCCTCTAATGACAGGATTAGACAGTTTGGCCCACAAAATATGTTTAAATATTTTGCTGAGGGAAAAACTATTTTTTTTGTAATAAAAGTAAAGAGATTTTTTTTTTTTAATTTCAAATTTCTTTTGGAGACATTTTGTGGTTATCGTGTGAATTAGAGAGATTTCATCTGTTGTTGTGCTTCATTTTGTTCGAAAACCATTTAGTACATTTATAAAGAAATTTTAGGGGTTCAGTAAGCTAACACGTCTGAAAGTGGGTTTTCTGGCACTTAGAGGTGTGCCTAGTCACTCTCTAAAATTTCTTTATACAGCTGCTATAGAATACAAAGTACATATGTATGTATAACCCAATGCAGTGGGAGAGGGGAAATGTAAGCTTTTTTAACCGATCTTTAGTCTCTAAAGGAAAAACTATTCACCATTTTGGTATTTTCGCTAGTATTTTGAGTGAAAGTGCAAGTTCTTGAAATATCACCCTTAAACGTAGAGAGAATTGTGATTGGGGTGTATTATTCGGAAAGGCTCTAATTATTGTGTAGTTGCAACTAATAATACTCTAATTTCTCGCCGCAATCGCTGGGTACTGGTTTCCTTCAACCGCCAACTGGAGGACGAAGATGATTAGAGCAACAATGTAATGCTTTGCAATTGGCTACCTGGGCCAGCCGGAGCTCATGGAAAATGTAACAGGAGATGAGTTCGACTTATAAAACGAATGGTGGACTTCAGCAGTCAAAAAGGCAGAAACCCCTGAATAAGCTACTTCGACATGTTAGGTTTAAAGATCTTTCAGGATCTTTCAATTTTATCCCGGACAGAGTATTGAAATATATTAGGATGAGCTTCTGGTGAACCAGCGGCAGCTCTCAAATGCCCGCAGCAGGATACTGACACGGGCTTATTTACGGATCCTTAAAGGACCCAACCCTCCAGTTCGAGAGTTGTGCACGGAGTCAACAGCACACTTTGGAAAATCATAGCTCCAAAGCAACCAACACCCTCAGATATCAGTAATGATATCACTTGGGAATAATGATACCATACAAAGATACGGTGGTGCAACAGAGCCTTGTGAGGGAATTGAAGGGAGCAACTTTTTCAGGCAACGGCGAGCGGTTAATCGAGAAAGCGTTTTTCATGGCAACGAATCTATTATCGGATAGCTAATTGGCAAGCTCGAAAGGTGAAAACCGAGGAAAAACATTTTTTGTTTTTCGCTGGGGTTCTAACCACAAACCTTCCGTATAATAGGCAAACATGCTAACCACTACACCACTAGGACTCAGGCTAATCGATTTTTGCACGAACTAAATCTTGTTCTTCTTCTTGCATCTCAAAAATCATAAAGTTCCATGGCGACCCTCAGATCAAATTGATATTGTTGCGATTCTCGCAAGACACCTCCTCAGTGTTATTGCTGTCCGAACTATCCGAAGGGCTTACTTTCACTAAAACCACTACTTTGTTGTTACCAAAGTGAGAATGAGTACATCCTGTTTCCGACTCACACGAAAAAACGCTGTGAAAGGACGCCGGAAATCTTAATCGCGAGAGATAACCAATGCCTTTTCCAATCGAGTATTCCTCAAAATATCCTTGAATTATAGCCCGCCAGCATTAAGCATTGAAGACCAGTGGTAGCAATGATAACTAGCCACCAGAACTATGCATTTCACCAGACACCCAAAAACTAAAGTCCATTGAGGAATTTGAGAGATGCAGCGATAGAAATTAGATTCGAAAGTTTTACCAAAACGAAAGAAGATCATGCCAAGGTTGCAAGCCCCGAACTCAAGCCTGTGAAGACCAGCAGGGAACTAAAGTAAAAGCGTCTTGAAAGACCACTTCTGCAGGCTGCTTTACGACGATGAAGACACTTATCCCGAAGTCATTTAGAATCAAAGTGAATATTAAATACATCTCACGTAACTTTTATTTATTTCTGGTGCAAATATTCTTTTAAAGAACTTAGCATTTTATAGTGCCAATTTGCACTGTTCATTGTAAGACTTATTTAAAGCTGCAAAAAAAGTGGTTATAGTTAACTGTGGGACACATACATCCAAAGTTATTGCAATTTAAATAAAATCTGTAGTTTTTTGTTTATTGACAGCCCAAAGTAAAGGGTTGCCATCACATCTTTTTGAGTGAAAATTTAAACCAAATATAATTTTTTTTGTGTCGCTCACGTTAAACGCCCACCCATAATCTTTTTTGTGAAAATGTCTGAGCTGAATTGCTTAGTGTGTAAAAAGGACTCCAGTGACTTATCGGTGTACTGTGCCATATGTCTGCAACAAGTACATGCAAAATGCATTGGTATAAAGGGGAAGGATGTTGATAAATTCATTTCTGTTCCGGGTCTCAAGTTTTATTGTAAAGCCCATGAAAAAATTTCGGTAGATAAGATTTATTGGAAGATAGTGAAGTTGAAAAAGCTTTTCAATAGTGCTCAGGTGATTTTTGGCGACCTCAAAGATGTCTTTGATTTTGATGTCTTGAACAATGAAGTTATGGTGAATTCTTTTAATGTCATTGAACCTGATATTGTGTCTCCAAGTAAATTTGCTCAACATCCATTAATACTTTTGACTCCGTCACCCAAACCTACTTTCCAAAAACAACATCTTCAACATTCACAACAACAACAACAACAACAACAACAACAACAACAACAACAACAGGAACAACAGCATCAGCTGTATCAGCAGCAGCCACAACAACATCTATGGCCAAATCAACAGCTACAGTTACAGCAACAACAACAACAACAAACACAACAACAACAACAACAACAACAACAACAACAACAACAACAATCGCTGCAGGAGCAGCAACAACAACAACAACACCAACACCAACACCAACAACAACAACAACAACAACAACAACAACAACAACAACAACAAGAGAAACAGCAACAGCAACAGCAACAGCAACAGCAACAGCAACAGCAACAGCAACAGCAACAGCAACAGCAACAGCAACAGCAACAGCAACAGCAACAACGAGAGCCGCAGCAACGGCAAAAGCAACGGCAACAGCAACAGCAACAGCAACAGCAACAGCAACAGCAACAGCAACAGCAACAGCAACAGCAACAGCAACAGCAACAGCAACAGCAACAGCAACAGCAACAGCAACAGCAACAGCAACAGCAACAGCAACAGCAACAGCAACAGCAACAGCAACAGCAACAGCAACAGCAACAGCAACAGCAACAGCAACAGCAACAGCAACAGCAACAGCAACAGCAACAGCAACAGCAACAGCAACAGCAACAGCAACAGCAACAGCAACAGCAACAGCAACAGCAACAGCAACAGCAACAGCAACAGCATCATCAACAACAACAACACCAACAACAACAACAAATGCAAAAACAACGTCAACGAAAACAACAAACTACTTTTGAACACAGAGTCCTAAGATCTGGAACGTCCAAAAACTCTGTAGATAAACGCGTCGTAAGTGTCTCAACCCCAGAGTGTGATCTTTCCAGTGGATTAATTGCTAACGGACCACTAGATATCCCAACAGCTTCCATTGTGGATGAGGGGTTTTCTAACACGTTTGCAATACCACCCACTGATAGTAATCCAGCGTTGAACGTATCCTGCATGGAAGAACTCATTGCCTTGCCACCTGCCAAGAGCATTTTTATTTCTCGGCTTTCCCAAACCACTTCAGTAGAACTGATAAAAAATTATATTTCAAAAAAGCTTCCATCAACTGCAAATTTATCAAACATCAACATAAGGAAGTTTAACATGTCTCCTGATAAGGATTATTCATCTTTCGAAATTAAAGTTGGAAGGGATCTCGATTTATATAATATGCTTAATAACAGCTCGCTTTGGCCCTTACATACGGTTGTCCACGATTTTTTTCGTGGCAAGAAACGAAGACCCCACGTTAACTGAAGGGGAATCATACGATGCTCTACATGCGGATTCATTTGAAGTTTTGAACCGTCTACTCAAAATCTTCGCTTATCATCGTTAAAGATATATTATCATAACGCTAGTGGTCTCAGAACTAAAGTATCTGATCTTTTTAAAAATACGAGCAATATTTATTATGATTTAATCTTCATAGTCGAGTCCTGGCTGTACAATGGAATCGCATCCACAGAACTTTTTGATTGTAGACTTTACAATATTTATCGTCGTGATCGTTGTCAATCAGCTAGTGATAGAGGAGGTGGGATAATTGTTGCTGTGCGCTTGCATTTGTGCTGTACAGAAGTAACCTTGCCATCTGAAGACATTGAACAGGTTTGCATCTCGCTCAAAGTAAACATGCCTCATATGTCAAATCTGTTCTTTATTGTAAGTTATGTGCCTCCAAGTAGCTCTATAGAACTGTATGAAAAACATATATCCAATATTGATTTTATCAACAGTATTTGCATTGACTCAGACAATATTTGTGTCTTAGGTGACTTTAACTTGTCTGAATTAAAGTGGAAATACTCAGAATCTGAGAAAATGCTACTGCCGTTTAACATGAAACAAACTTTTGAAATTATTTTTATAGATTATCTATATTCTTTAAATTTGATGCAATTTAATCATATCCCCAATTCTTTAGGAAAGATATTGGATTTAGTGTTCATATGTTGTGAAGATCTAAGAGTTAAATTATATAATGTTCCTTTTTCCTTGCTGAATGATTCTATTCATCACACGGAATTGTTCTTCGAAATAGAGTTTTATACATATGTATCAAAAAATGTAAAACAGGATTTAAAATCGTGTAATTTCTCTAATGCTAATTTTACCGGTCTAAATGACTATTTCTGCAATATCGATTGGCGAACTGAATTTGTATGTCTTGATCTAGAAAATATGTATCATCGCTTCACTGAAATCATGTTTTTGGGTTTTGATAACTACATACCGGTTTTTGCAAAAAAGAAGTCCTTGAATTCACCTTGGATTAATAAACAACTCAGCGATTTAAAAAAACAAAAACGAAAAGCATACGTAAAATATAGTAAATCTAAAAGTCAACCTGATTACAAGTTTCTTTATAGAGCTTATATTCTAAATATTGAAAGCAATATCAAAAACAATTCTAAATCATTCTGGTCTTTTATAAATTCCAAAAGAAATTCAGTAGGGCTTCCAAGTACTATGCATTACAGTGGCGTCGAATCCTCGGACTTAGATTCCACAGTCGAATTATTTGCTAACTTCTTTGAATCGGTTTATTCCGTATCTAGTTTTAATAAAAGTTCACTCACACAATTGAACAGTAGCATTAATATTGGATCCATTCAGTTCAGTTTCGAAGAAGTTAATATAGCACTTTTATCTCTCAAAACTAGTTCTAGCTCTGGCCCCAACGGCATTCCTGCCACAGTGCTTAAGGAATGTTGTAACTCTATTTGCACTCCCTTACTTATGATATTTAATAAGTCTCTTCAAGATGGAATCTTCATCGAAGAATGGAAACTTTCTTATTTAGTTCCGATCCATAAATCAGGCTCAATAAGTGATATTCAAAATTATATGGGTTTTTGCAAACTCTCTGCAATTCCCAAATTGTTTGAAAGTATCCTGAAAAAAAAAAAAATTAGACTTCTTCACAAGCGAACATTTATCGGAAGTACAGCATGGTTTTGTATCTGGTAGATCCACTATAACAAATCTGACATATTTTACTTCTTTTGTAACTAATGCTATGGAAAGTGGTTTTCAAGTTGATGCGGTATACACGGACTTTAGTAAGGCGTTCGATTCTGTAAACCACCAAATACTCCTTGCTAAACTAGAGATGTTTGGATTTCATTCCCAAATCCTTCGTTGGATATCCTCGTATCTTTCTTGTAGAAAACAACAGGTTACGTTAAAATTGAAAATTCTTTTTCAAGGGAAATTCAGTGTACATCGGGTGTACCCCAAGTACATCGGGTGTACCCCAAAGTAGCCACCTCGGTCCATTGTTCTTCATAATTTTTATCAATGACATTATATCTGCATTCAAATATTGTAGGTGTTTGTTATATGCGGATGATCTCAAGCTATTCTTGACAGTTCACAGCTTAGGTGATTGTCAATTGATTCAATCTGACCTTGATTCTCTTACACACTGGTGTCACGAAAATTGCTTGAAACTTAATATAAAAAAGTGTAACATTATTGCATTTACTCGAAAATGTACCAGTATTCGGTTCAATTACACAATTGATTCTAATGTCTTAGATCGTGTCTCAAACATTAAGGACTTAGGTGTTATTCTTGATTCCTCATTAAATTTTAGGAACCACATTATTTTCTTAGTACCAAAAGCTAACTCGTTAGTTGGATTCATAAAACGTAATGGCAAAGATTTTCGAGATCCTTATGTTTTATTAACATTGTATACATCTCTTGTCAGATCGCGTTTGGAATACGCTGATGTAATCTGGAGTCCCGCGTTTAAAGTTAATTCTGACAGGGTAGAATCAGTTCAAAGAAGATTTACAAAATACATATTCAACAAAATGAGCTGGGGTTTCTGTCCTGATTACAAAGCTAGGTGCCTATTGCTTGGAATAAAATCCTTAGAATTCAAGAAGAAAAATTCATGGTGTAGTGCTTATAAGAGACTTACTATGCTACCACATAAAGTGTCCAACACTCCTTGCTCTATTACCTATACATGTACCAGCCAGGTCCACGAGAACAAGGATTTTCCTATTTCAAAAAATACATAGAACAGTTTATGGATGTAATGAAACGTTATCAAGATGTATAGCTGATTTCAATGAAGTGCCTTCAGAAATTGATTTTTCAATTCTTAGTAGAAATAAATTCAAGACTGATTTATTGTACTTATTGATATTTTAGTATTTTATTCTTGGAGCACTATATCTGTTAGCTGTAAGACTGCTTGTAGATACATGAAATAAATAAATAAAAAAAAAGAATGCTCGATTTCAACTTGGACTATGATTAAGTATGATGTCCTTTCGACTTAGAACCAAGTTAACCTTGCCATATATGCAAACTCAAATCAAATAAAGCTGGAGGTGCTGATGGCCTTGATGCCAAACTTTTCTTTTCAAGGTAGCTGGTGATCAGCGGAAAAGGAGCATTATATGGTCGGAATAAAGTATATGCCCGATGAATGGAACCTCAGTATCTTTTGCCCGATTTGGAAAGCGGGAGACCCTCAAAATTGCACCAATTTTAGAGGAATAAGAATCCTCCACATCGGATATAAGATCTTGTCTACTGTAATATGTGAACGTCTGAAACCTCACGTAAGCAGCTTGATAGGTCCTTATCAATATGGTTTAATATCAGAAAAGTCCACAATCGACCAAATTTTGACATTACGGCAGATCTTACGGCATCCCTGCAAAACTCGTGCGACTATGCAGGACCCCTTTGAAAAATTCATACTGCTCGATCAAGGTCGGTAGAGAACTCACCAAGACCTTTGATGTCGAAAAAGGCCTTAGGCTAGACGACAAACTGTCATGCAATTTCTTTAACATCAAACTTGAAAGGTCTGTACAAAACTCAAAAGTCATGACCAGAGGCACAATCTTTCAAAAGTCTATAGAAACTCGCTTACGCAGACGGTATTGACATAATTGGAAGAAGGAAGCGTCATGTCATAAATGCTTTTGTGAGCATTGAAACAGAAGTGGCAAAAATGGGTTTGAGGGCAAAGCGAAGTATATGCTGAAATTAAACAAGGCCAGAAAACATCGAAGAATTGAAAACGTCACAATAGACAGACATGACTTCGAGGTAGTACAGGACTTCGTCTTCCTAGGATCCGCTATAGACACGGAAAACAACATCAATGCGGAGATCAAACGGAGAATAACTCTTGCCAACCGTTGCTTCTTTGGGTTAAGAAGGCAATTGAGAAACAAAACCCTCTCCAGAAAAACCAAGGTAACCTTGTATAAGACCTTTATCATCCCAGTTCTGCTTTACGGCGCGGAAGCATGGACCTTATCGAAAGCGGATGAAGAAACCCTTGCGGAAAATATAATACTCCCAATGGTCTTTGGTTCCGTATGCGAAGACAATGTGTGGAGCGAACATTCAACAACGAACCGTATAAGCTGTGCCGCAACTTTGACATACGAGCTAGGAGAATACGCAAAGCTGGAAGAGTACGGTGGTTGGCAAACGTAGAGCGATTGAACGCAATACTCTGGCACAACCAACGTTCCGGCTCAACGTGTTTTTAACAACACAGTGCATGGAAGCCGCGGAAATGAAAGACCTCGTCTTAGATGTTGAAACCAATTGCAAGAAGACCTCATTTGTTTGGGGCTCAGATTCTCAGATATCTTAGTAAATGAGAAAGAAAGAAAAACTTGATTAAATCTATCAAAAAAAAAAGAAAATTAAAAGACATGGAAAATCAAGAGATTAAGTGAATTCAACTCCAAGAATTTGCGTTTTGCTCAAGTGCGATGCGCATGCCGTATACATACGTCTGAACTCTGAATACTGAAACTTCACGCACCAGTCAAATCAATCAAGTGGCATTACTCAAAAAAATAACAAAAATCAGATCCAGTTTTTGACACCTTCAGTGTACTTATGCATGCTGTTCTGAGCATTACGCAGATTAAAGCTTAAAATATTTTACATGCATGCAAGGAGCTTTCTTTTTGTGCGATTTATGCAAATCATAATTCATTGCCATGAAAAGCGCATTCTCAATTAGCCGTTCGGAACCGGCGAAAAATTGTAGGTCCCCTCCATTCCCTCACAAGGCATGGTTGTGAGAAATGCGCTAGGCCCAGGGGCTCCTCGCTCTGTTGCGCCACCCTATTTATTTATTTATCTGTTGCACAACCCGATCTATTTACTTATGTGTACTACTTGTATCATTATTATTTTTTAAGTTTAAAGTTTTAAGTCCTAGGTTCCAATGCTTGGTCTATTTTATACTGTTTTTAATTTTCAAAGATAGATTTCTTGAACCAACCGTACTTTTCGAAGAGATTTGAACTACAGACAAAAACATACATATTTTACAAAAACAGAGCAGAAAAACTTGTTTTTGGGGTCAGGTAAGATTAGGTTGCATGTAGCCACAAGTGACAGCACCTCAATCGGATCTCAAGGATCCATTGTGCTCCACGGGAAAACAGAGGATGAGGAGGTGATAGGATTGGAGAGGTAGAGGGCTGGGTTAGTGATTGGTTTATTAGGGTAGGAAACCCCCACTGAAACATTCGGAGCCCTGAATGAATACCAGAACGTTGCTCAATGGGAGATTAGAGATGTCGGCAAGTTCGTCGAAGAAGTATTCTCTGAGGGTTTTTTTCTATTTTATTATATACAGATTCATATTTTAGTCGCACTACCTGTATGTGGAATGTATTACCAGACTTTTTCCAGTGCAGTACGATCTACAAAAATTCAAAAGCTGTGTTCATCGGTGTCTTCTACTAAACACTATATTTTCCTCATTGCTCGCACTTCATTGTAAGGATATTCATAACGATTTGATATGCATTTTAATTTGAAAAAAAAAAATCACACACTTACCACTTCCATGTTCCGAAAACGAGCTAAGAGCCACCTTGTTTATTAACTGGATGGGAATCCACGACTTTTCAAAAGAAATTCGTAAAACTCCATTAATATTGCATAATATATATTTATTTGAACGTTGTATTTTTCTACGACATTTTAATTAAATAGAAGTTCTGTTATAATACACATTTAATGTTTCATTTTCTTTTCCTATATCAACAATATCATAGTGTCTGTTTTTTTTTCAATTTTTTTATTATTTTGGTTTTGTACGGAGATTTTGTATACATGTTTTTGGAAATTTACAAAAATAAATATTTTGCCATTCGCAAAGTTAATACTTTTTTGCATTTTTTTTACAAATTAAATTTAGTAACAAAAAACACAAAACTAAAATTAAAAACAATTTACTATTTAAGAGAATTTACTATTTTATTCGTTCATCAATGTTTGGATTAGTCGCTGCCTATTTTGTTTTATAAACAAAACAAAAGAAAAAGAATTAGTTACACATTTTTCGTTTTAACTTTACATTTAATAGGTAATTTGTTTTTATATGTTTTTGTTGCTCTGTTAGTTGTTTTTTTTTTTAATTTTAAATAAGTTTTTAGTTAGTTTCTTATTACACTTTTTATTTGAATTCAACATCAAATGAAAATATTTAATTTTTACACATTGAATTTAAAATATTTATCAAAACTTCGAAACATCTAAAGATATATCAACCTTAGAGTTAAAAAGATTTTTGAGTGTTTTTGTGGTATGTGTTTTATATATTTTAGGGACATAATTTCTATACATACATAACTAAAGTTAGCTTACACACTATAAATACTTATCTCTTGAGTCGCTGAGGTACACGTGTTCCTTTTTTTTTTATTCTTATTCATCAGTAATATGTTCAGTATTAAAGTGAAAGTATAATGTTAAGTTTGACAATAATTGTGTTTATATTTATAAATTAAAAATAACGTTTATTGCTTCAGAATACAAATTGTGTGTAAGCCACTTTGTGTCATGTGGGTTGTCTTTATTTTTACTATTTTTAATATCCCTGATTGTTTAAAGTGTTACGTCGTTGATTAAATGTTTGTAATGCACAAACAAGTCACATGACACAAAAGGAGCTTACTAATTTATATTTTTTGTTTGCTAAACATTTTATTTCAAACTACGTTTACGAATTAATTTTCTAATACTTCCTGGTAAATTCACAACTTGTCGGTTATTTCTTTTTATTTTTGATGAGTTAATTGTTTATGGTTCAACTTGAGCATATTTAACTATCTATTCGGTTTGTCTTGACTCGTGTTTGTTTTTGTTTTTGTTTTTTATTGCCAATAGGACAATACCTTATTGTTAAAAGTGATACACATACTGTTATTAGTTTGTTTTGGGCGTTGTGATTTTATTCTTTAGTGGATACTTTTTAAGTACCGCTTCGATATATTTTAAATCTATTTACAACCCTTATAATGAAATGTGTTTAATTTTAAATGTAAGTACATACATACATAGATATGTTTAAATGTATAATAAATTAGAAAAATAAAAATATTCAAGTTAGATTGCACAATTGTCTTACAAGTTTTTGTATTATTTAGGTTTCCTTTTACAACAATTTTGTTTGATGATTTGTTGTGTTAAATACTTGGTGTAAAATTGTTTTTTAAGAGGTAGTTCTGTTGGTTGATATGAAGTAGTTTCTTTTATTTAAAACATAAACTTTTTCCTGAGGTAGATATGTGTTTGTAGAGAATTGTGATTTGAAAGTTAAGCTTTTCTAGTGTCACTGGAGTCTTAATTTCAAACTGGTCTATATGTAAAAAGTACGAGCTTACACGAGTCATATGGGGGTTGAGAAAAGAATGTATAGTTCGGGTTTGTTCGTTTAATACGACCTTTTCGACTGATTTAAAGTGAAAAAACACAACGTGTCGATTCGTTTAAAACGAAACCACTCAGTCATTTTTGATGAAAAAAGTAACCGCTTTTCCTATTGGTCAATCCGAACAGAGTTTATTAAAGTCGTTTGAGTTGAAAACGTCATGTGTTGCCCCTTTTGGTTCTTGTAAAATGAATTGACTCAGTCACTTCTGTTGGTGACGCCAGATAGCACTTTTTTGGCTTATCTAAAAATTATCGATTTTTATAATTTATCGAAGGCAGTAACTAATACATTCTTTAAGGCTTTTTCAGACGATCAGATGTCAGTTCAGTTATCAGTTCAGTTGTCAGTTCAAGTCAGTTATGTATTCAGTTGAGCTTTCATTTTACTTTTGAGTAGTCGAAAGTCAGTTTGACCAATAACTGAACTGACAACTCACGGAAACTCCATCAGTCTGCTAGTTCAACAGAAATGATTGTCAAAAGGGCCTTTAGTGTTTTAAGTTATTTTTTGATGGTTTTGACAGAATTTGTTCAAATTCTGGCAACAATATGCCATTACACGAAGAAAAACTCGAATTTCAATCGCACACATTCTGGAAGCGCCATGAGATTTTCAATTTAAACGACCGTCTTATTTTAGATTGACCAATAGAAAACCTTTTCCATCAGAAAAGCCCGAGCTATTCCGTGTATAACGAACTAGTACGAATCA
This sequence comes from Melanostoma mellinum, assembly GCA_914767635.1. Classification (NCBI taxonomy): domain Eukaryota; kingdom Metazoa; phylum Arthropoda; class Insecta; order Diptera; family Syrphidae; genus Melanostoma; species Melanostoma mellinum. The sequence goes on along the minus strand of OU612059.1, from coordinate 55,403,269 downwards.
CACGATATGTTTTTCCCCTGAAATGACTCTATTGAGATCGTGTTACACAGCTTATCAAGACCCACACCGTAGGTGCATATGGAAACTAACTTTGTTTTCACGAAACTACACGAATAAAATTGCGCTGAAAAGATACTCATTTTTAGCACAGAGTGGGTTCAAAATGAAAAAGTACGGAGACATTGTTTTTCCACTCTTTAAATATTCTTTCGTCAGCCATTCAGTGCTGATAAACTGAATTGATTCTATGCTTCAAACTGGACTTGTTGAAATCATAAGCTATTTCTAGCAAACAGTCAACCTTACCGCAAGGCTCGTTGTATAACAAGTTCGGACTGCGAAACAAAAAAGGTGAATGAACGTTTTGCAAAAATATTTAGAAGTTGTTAATATGTTGATGAAAAAAGAGTGACGAATTCCTTAGCAAAACATTTATAACGAGTGCGTCTATGATGCTCAATTTTTGGCAATCTTCGTCCGAAATAGTCACCACACGACGTGACGGGTTTTGTAATAGAAACCATTAATTAAAGACATTCCAAGGCAACCAATAATAAGAGTAAACAGACTTGAAGCCATTTACTAAAAGAGCATAACCAAAATTATTGATATTCTGAAGAACTTATGGACTAGAATCTGTAAAGATCATGTTTGATACAGGTAATAGTAAATATTAAAGCCATGACTGACTATTGCCACAAGATCAGCACCAAGAAAAGCTTTAGAAATCATTATTCTTTTACCTAGCTCTGATTGATGGACTTTTGAGGAAAGAAACTATGGTAAAGGAGCCAATCGTAAGCTATGATGAAGTTTATTGATATTAAAAATCTGTATGTTTCACCGCAAATAGATTTTATTCATCTCACCATACCCCTAGAAAAATGCCCGTTGGGTAATGATTAGTATGTGAAATTCAGAAGGCCGCTTTTTTATGGGAAAGGTGGTGCCCATGGCGTAATGGTTAACATGTCTGTTTGTTATGACGGAGGTTTTGTGATTAGTGGTTTGAATCCCAACAGAAAACAAAAAATGTTTTTTCACGGACATCGCTTTTCGTGAGAAATTGGCAAGTCCTATGACAGTAAATTCATTGCCATGAAAACGGAATCGGCAGAAAATTATAGGTCCCTTCCATTTCCCCACGAGGTATGGTTGTGAGAAATGCGCTCTGTTGCACCAATTGCGATTTATTTATTTATTGACAATTTAATTAAGTTTAAAGTTAAATTATAAGCCCTAGGTTCCAATTTTTGGTCCATTTATACTATTTTAACATCTTTAACGCCAAGGATAGATACTTTTCGAAGAGATTTGAACTACAGACAAAAACATAACATTTTCATGAAAACAGATAAAAAAAACTTGTTTTTGGGGTCATGTTTGGGATGGGTAGAATTTGGGGGGGGGGGGGGGGGTCAATGGTCAATGGACGTTGCCCGAGTTGGAAACGGACAAATTGAGTTTTTGTAATAACTAATAGACTAATGATGACTAATGATGACTAATGTATGATCTTAAATCAAATCACAATCTTGTTAGACATTCGAAAATAAAAAAAAATGTGTGTCTTAAAAGTCTTTTGATTTTTGATTACACGTTTAATAATTAGATACGAGCTTTTAATCAAGAGCTCCAGTTCACACTCCAATATTGGCGCATCTTTTTTAACTCAACAAGCCTATAATCAGCTCAATGGAATTCACCACTGATCCATAGAAATAAATCCATACCGAACACTTTTAGGCCAGTACTGATTTGATTTTGGTTTCAGTGCTAAAGTGCAATACTGAGCTAAATATAGGATTGCTGAATACTGAGTTAGTTTTCTTATAGGTCCTTCACTTTTGGGATAGATGTAAACAAATAGAGTGACGCAACTAGGTGAGGAGCATATACCTTGGACCATATCTTGTAAGGAACGGAGGGGACTTATAATTTCATTCGTCTTCCGAGCAGTTTTTCCAGAAAGCACTGTTTGTAGCAGTGCAGTAACTATCGGACGATCAATACCTACCTAGCGAGGGGGGCCATACCTATGGAAAAATATTTTTTATTTTTTTCGAATCCCAGAACCTCAAACCATCAACGTAACAGGAAGACATACTAACCATTAAGCCACGAATACCACTTTTGAGATACTGTATTACAACAAGAACTGTATTTACAACCTTGTATAAGACCTTAATCATTCCATTCCTGCTTTTCGGCGGGCGCGGAAGCATGAAAGCGGATGCATGTGTGGAGAAGAAGATACAACAACGAGCTGTATGAGCTGTACCGCGACATGGGCATAGCCAGAAGAGTACGCATCGTGAGGCTACGATGGTTGGGTCATGTGAGAGTTTTCGAAAGCACATTGCAGGGAAATTGCGGAAGGGGAAGACCTCGTATTAGGTGGCGCAATCAAGTGGATGAAGACCTCAACCGACTTAGAGTGCGCAACTGGAGAGAGCTCGCCCGAAATCGAGGTCATTACAGAAGGATGTTGGTTGAGGCCCAGGTTCACCCCGAACTGTAATGCCCACCTAAGTAAGTAAGTAAGTAAGTATTACAACTTTGCTAATAAGAAATCAAACATTTAGCTACGGTCTCTCAGACCAACCGAGACTATGAGATTACATTACGTTGTAATTTGCAAGACGAAAATGTAAAAATACAATACTACGCCATGCTGTCACAATCGACTATCTTCATGTAGACCGAGACCTTTTTCCGATATTTTGTTTGCAAAATGTCAGCTGTTGAATCTGGTCTTTATTTGTTGACTTGGTCACATGGTCAATACAAATATCCATTTGGTCATTTTTCAACGAAATAAAATGACACTTTAGTTTTTAGTTTCCTAAAAATGAAATGTAGACATGAAGCAGTTTTCTAATCGAATGATGTAAGAAATGCATTCACAAGTTCGTTCGTTCAAGCCCAAGGATTGCTCTGAAGAAGTCACATTCTTTTGAAAAACCTCAGTTTACCCTTAATACCAAGGCTAAGTGTTTTTTGAGTTCTGGGTTTGTCATCAACTCGCTCTGAAGTAGAAATGGGATTTTGCTGGGGAAATATCAGGTAGCAAACACTGATGTCAAATGAAACGTGATTTTCTTTAAATGGCCACCTTGTGTGGTGATTTCATGATTAAATCTGTCTTAAGAACCGAAAGCCAAGGTTTTTTGGCAACTAGAAATGACGCTGTATAGCTAGTTTCTGTCAATACTGTCATACGCAGGAGGAGTATTCCTATGAAATTGGTGCAGTTCTAAGGTTTTCCATTCATTGACCATGTTTTTCCCGACTAAAACATGCAGCTCGTGCATTTTCGTTTCAAGCTAGTCTCTAGCTTAGTTGAAAATTGTGGCGTCGAGACCGTGTGCAAATCTAATTTTGTTTGATTTAAACTAACATGCGAGTCTACAACCCTAACTTCTTCTGATCTAGAAAATTGGCATTCTTGGTCATCATCTAAGTTGAGTCTGGGAGTCTGCAAAAGTAACTTTTCCCTATCCTTAGAAATGACTGCAGTGCTACCACTATCTTTGATTGGTGGTCTTTACGGGCTTGGTTCTTGGTGGAAAAAATGAGTTTTTAGTGCTCTGTCAGCAATAAGGATTATTTGGTTCTATTGTCCGGTCCTAATTACTTGTTGGATGAAAAAGTCTATGCAAGGATTAGTCTCGGAGTCTCAATAAGTATGCATAGGCTATTGACGTATCGGAAACTCAAGCAATCGCCTCACAAAAAAAAAATTCTCAAAACTCTACATGTAACAAGTGAAACAGTGACACAAAAAATTAGCTCAACTTTCAAATTCAAGTGCCGCTTTGCTTTGTTGTATTGTTTGTTTTAAACAGCATTTTTCGTTATTATTTTCTTTTGCAATTAAATATTTCTTATAATATGTCAATATAAATAAATAATATTATTCTAAAAAATTTGTATTGCATTTAGTTATTTTGATTGTTTGTGATTTCGTTTATTTTTTTTATTTTTATTTTTTATCAACTATATAACAATGATATGATTGTATCAACAGAAAACAAATATAAAACAAAACAAATTTTAAAAATAGAATGTTCATTTCAACAGCAAAATATACAAGAAGAAAAAAATTTGGTTGTGTAAAGAAAATTGTATTGAGAGGACTTACACTACAGTTTCTTTCAGAGAGTGGTTTCACTAAGATTTTTGGCTGCATTCGGTTTTAAGACTTCCTTAAACTATATAGAAGAAGATGTTCTTAAATTCGATTGTTGTTTATTGACAAAAGTTTTTTTTTTTTTGTTCTTTATTGCGTGTTCAGAGCGGCGACTTGATACGGCTGTATATCATTTTTTCACTGAAAGAAAAACAATGAAATTTTAGATTATTACAAATTTAGATCTTTATTTGTAAGAATATAGTGTGCTAAGTTAAATGGTATGGAAGGAAGATCTGGTTCTTTGGGGTATATCTTCTAAAAAAAAATTACTCAAAACTTAAATAAATTTTTGTAGCACTCAAATCATCGTGTAAATGCAAATCTAAGATGGCCGTCAGCGTCGCCACAAAATGGAGGATAGCATAATTATCTTTGCACAATGTGTAAGAAAAATTCTAAGTTAATCATTTCTATTAAAAATTTAAAAATAAAGCTAAAAGTGAAGCAAAACTATGTACTAAAACCTAAAAAATAAAAATAAAAGTTAATCTTAGGTACTATATCGATCACACAAATCTCTTCATCAACCTAGGGAATTGATCAGAAAAAAAGTCATCACACAATTCTCATCAATCTAGGGCATGGATCAGAAAAAAAAAAATCAGTGGGCGTGTGAAATGTCTATCAGGTCAACTGCTATATCATAATTAATGATATTTACATACTTGGCGAGGTTGCGAGTTAATTTCATGTGCTATAGCCCTTAAAAAAAGATTCGTTTACGTAAACAATTAGACATGTTCATTGTTCAGTTATTCAGATCAATGTTGAATGGTTTTTGTTTGACATCTCGACCATTTTGCGCTCTTCTTTTGAGAAAAAAATTCTTTTGTAAATTAATAGTGTTATGTACTTATTTATTGCGGTGCGGTACAAAGAGTTCGAATTGAACACAAATAAATCGTTACTTAGTCCGTGTTTGAATGAATTTAGTTTAAATTTCCGCCTGAGTCGAATAAATAATAAATAAATTGGGCTAAAATTTACAGAGCTGTGGAGCAGGTCAAAATGAATTAAGACGTTTCTCAATATAGGTAGAAATCTTTTCTAAAGACGATGGACGCAAAAAAAAATGTTAGTTTTGATTTATTCAATTATGTACATAATGAAATCAAGTTTGTTAAGGGTCTAACAATGAAAAAATAAAACTGATCAAAACAAGGATCGAACTGTCTTACTGAATTAGTTGTAATTATGCATTTATGTCTTAAAAAACCTAGAAGCCACAGGAACGCTGTTGTCATCATTTTTGCTGTCGCAATCGTGTGGGTTTTCCGATATGTCGCTGCATAACTTAATTTTGACAAATGTAATTGCCGCTACGGCGATTGCTAGAACGATTTGCGCTGGGAGGTCTTTTAATAGAGAATAGGTATTATCTAACGAAATGTTTAACTATACCTACTAACAAACTATTGAATTGATTGAGATTTGAGACTACATATTGCTTCAAAATGTCAAATAAACGATACGGGGAGAGTACGATAACTTTGGCGCCAACAAATAATAACGGGATTTGGTGGAGGGGTTCAATACAAGCTATTTTTTGTTGCTTTTTTTATATTTAGCATGAGCAGCTAAACCCTGCGGAAAAAGGGTTAAAATAATGAGCCCCCGCGAAGCGTGCCATGCGGAAAGTTGTTGCATACGGAAATTAATTGCACATAAGCACCTGTCTGATGAATTTTTATACTTTCACTTGTCTATTCCCTAACATTATTGTTAATTCGTACGTATTTCCATAATTTTTTGAAGATATTGCATACTTGCATACGAAGTCGATTGTGATCCGAAGATGACTGCATAGTCGAAACGCGTCATTAAAATAAATTAATTTAACAAGACTATAAGGTGTTTCTTTTGACTTATGTATAACAATTTAATTTTCTATCAGCTGATCACTTGAATAGAAAGGTATACCAACAATTCTAGAAAACTTTTAGATAGCTCTTTGGCTGAAATAGGTTTTGTGGTTCTGCTAAATGTTTAACACGTCAACAAGGTTTATTGAACTTACCCATTGTGTTATTGCTATGTAGTTATACATATATTATTTTTTCATGTTAAAGAAACTATTTCTTTTTATCAACATGGGCTTTTTGCTGGTAGGTCAACTACCACTAATCTGACGATATTGTGTAATGATATTGTAAAGAATTTTGAGGATAATTGTCAAACTGACATAATCTTTACCGATTTTGCCAAGGCGTTTGATAAAGTCAATCACAAAGTTTTGATTTGGAAGCTTTGTGACCTAGGTTTTCACTCAGTTTTTTCTGAAATGGTTAGAATACTACTATGTAGGTCGCATACAATATGTAAGGATTGATAAATATGTGTCCAACACAATTTTTGTTTCGTCAGGTCCACTTTTCTTTCTTCTGTTTATTAATGATTTACCTCTTAACTTTTATAATTTAAAATGCCTTCTATATGCAGATGACTTGAAAATTTATAAAAAAAAAAATTAAATGTGAAAATGAGTGCTCTTTGCTTCAAGAAGATCTAGAAAGACTTTCAACCTGGTGCAAAACAAATCATTTGTGTCTTAATGTTCCGAAATGCCAAGCAATGTCGTACAATAGAAAGAACTCCTTATTATTGTTTAGTTACAATATTGAGAGTGATACCCTAGAAAGAGTTTTATTTAAAAAAATATCTTGGGGTTATACTAGACCCAAAGCTTAGATTTACTGAACGCTTTGACTATACAGCTGACGCTTGGGTTTATTAAAAGAAATTCTAGAGATCTCACCGATCCATATGCATTAAAATTGTTATAAGTCTCCCTAGTAAGATCAGTGTTAGAATATTGTTCTGTTGTTTGGAACCCATCGAACAGTAGAAACTCAGCTCGGATTGACAAAGTCCAAAAGCGATTTACTGGGTACGTCGTGTTTAAATTAAACTGGAGAATTGAGATGCCGACATATTCGACCAGGTGTGCTTTAAATGCAAACACTTGAATATCGTCATAAATACTACTCAGTCATGTTTGTCAAAGATATTTTAGACTTTCGAACTAATTGTTCACATTTGCTATCACTTTCAAATTTTTATTTTCCTTTTCGAAGAATTCGGGAACGAACTCTGTTTCATATTCCTTTTCATAGATATAATTATGCTATTAATGAGCCCGTTAATCGTTGTTTAAAAGAGGCTAACTCTGTGTCCTTTCCATTAGACTTTTTTGCATTATGTTCAAGGCATAGTTTTAAAAATAAATTGCTTATTATATTAACTACTTTAAATTCATAACCTCTTTTTGATGGAGTTATATATGCCATCTCATTTGTTTTGTATTATTATTGTTAACATTGTTAATATTATTTTTTTTTTTTAAATATCCCTGTTATATATTTTTACATAATGTAATCTGTATTGAAATTATATAATTTCTGTAGATGAAATAAATAAATAAATTGTGTTCAATTCAATATTTTAATCTTCGCAAAAAAATGCAACTAATAAAAGTGATTTTTCTCAACAACAACCAAAAGAGTGCAAAAGGGTTGAGATGTCAAACAAATGCCTGTAAATTTTACTTAAACGCATCTCGTTCTAGAGGCAGTGTGAAGAGTAGCTTTGAAGGCTCTTCAATCCTTCAAGCAGTTTAATAGGACTGACCCAAGTTTTATTAACAAGTCCATAAGTTGTCAAAAAACATGTTTTTCAAGAAACCTAAACCACAAAATCAGCACACATCCGCTATTTGAAGAAAAATAATTCTATTTGACAACCCTGTGCGTTATCTGAACTCAAATTTTGCATTTTTGTTTTTTCCTTTTTATAAATGAATGCATAAAGTCCGATGAATATATTGTGTCGAAATTTCTAGTCGATCGAAGCAAAATTTACGACGTTATGAAAATTTTAATCCCTGGTCAACCCAAGACCGCTTTTGTTACCTGGCAACACCAAAACTACTGCACATATCCTTTTAAAATTTTGAACACTATTTCTGTACATCATTTACAAGGCAACGTTTTAGGTTATTTTTTATTTCAAATTTGTTAACATTTTTTACTTAAAAAAATGTTGCAAAAATTGAAATTTTGAAAAACCCGCGCAGTATCACTTGGGGTAGTTTTCTCCAAGTATGTAACTATGTACAAAAAAAGCTTCTTCTTTTTCATTTCCGGCGTTACGAGTAGTGATCTTGAAGCGATCACAACTCTCCCACTTTTCCGCTTCACACTAGTGATCCGCCTGTGGGGTACGCCGCATGTACAAAAAAAGCTAATATACGAAATACAGTAGTTAAAGTTTCAAAAGGGAATTTATATCAGAAAACACACTTCAAAATATTTTGGATGTGCCTAATTTAAATTCAGTCATAGAATTGCTCTATCACATCAGATTCTTGAATTTATGGCCAGAGTAAGGTCAGGTTTTCCCAATAAATTTATTTTTTTCTATGAATTTTTTTTTAGTACAATACTAGCGACCCGCACCGGCTTCGCTGATACTAACTAAATACACTACAGAAAAACTGTGACCGTTGTATATAAAAACACAGCGGCCTGCTATGGCTTCGCACGGGTATAAAATATTGCCTATGTCACTCACTGAAAAAATGATTAAGATCGATCCATGTAGTTCAGGCTTAAAGTTAACGCTACGTTCCGCAATTTTTAAATCTGTAATATCTTCGAAAATATTCATTTAAATCACATGCTGTAAAGGGCAATTTTAAATCTGCATGAAATGCACAACGTATCTAATGTATTTGATTGGATAAGGAGTGATACTAAATCGTTTAAAATAGCTTGGTAAATAACCCATACTTTTTCTGAAATATGTAAAATATAAAAATGGTTATTGTGGGTTATCCTTAGGAGATAAGCATATGCTGTCGCGGACTTTTTTATTCATCTTTTTAAGATATACAATTCCATAGTTCATAAATTTGATCTATCTCGTAAGGTTTTACCAGCGTTAGCAATGTAAGCGCAGAAAAATATGTTTGTTACGACACTCCATTACAAATCTTTCAATTTCTCGGCTTTTCTCTTATATAATATGCATGTATTATACATATAAACCTTCCTCTTGAATCACTCTATACATAAAAAAAATCATACATCAAAATCCGTTGCGTAGTTTTAAAAATCTAAGCATACATAGGGACATAGGGACAGAGAAAGCGACTTTGTTTTATACTACGTAGTGATAAATATCGGCCTGATTTTTTTTTTTGTGTTGCTTATAGTACATAAAGTAAATTTTCAAAAAAAAAAAATTTAAATGGCGGCCATAGAAGCAGCGTTCAAAATTGTCCTCTGTTTCATAATCTATAGATTTGGGCATCGCGTAGAGCTGCAACTAAGACTTTTACAAAGTATATTAAAAAATTGATAGACTCTTCAATTTCTTAGCACTTTTTTGTCACCTTAAATTGTTTATAACTTTTGTAAGTATCAATAAATAGTTCTAAGTTGAGGTTTACGCAATAGCCAGATTATAAAGGAATAGAATGCCGTGTGAATTAAGTCAATCGGTTGAGTAGTTTTGAAGAAAAATTACAGACAAGTTGAAAAAGTGCAGTTATGAGAAAACCACGTTAAAAGTTTTGATTTATAAACAGTAGAAAGGAGAGCTCTAACTGATCCGCTTATTTCAAGGTGTTCTCAGTCTCGTAGTTCCTTGAAACGAGTTTTACAGCAGTTCTAGAAGTATTTCCTGTGTGATTTCGAAAAAAAATCGATTTATTGAAAATTTATTGGGAGAACCTGGCCTTAAACCTTAACGAATTTGAATTCAGCACACAGAACTTTAAAAAATGTATTACCTGATTAAAATTTCTTTTAGAGACTCTACCTAGGCTTCAAAACAATGCATAACTTTGTATTACCACTGTTGAAGCTGAATACCTCAGTAATTTGATGTAATATTGATGCAATGATTTTTTTTTGGGTTAAGATTTTTTTTCATGTCAAAACATAGGCTCAAAGACAGAAAAACTGGATTTTTATAGATCTTGAATGCTTAATATCTCGGAGACGAGAGTTATAGGGTTGATTGTGACCTCATATTTAGATTCAGCCGCAAAACTCTTTAGAATATTATAGTTTTCTTTCGGAAGCAAAACCTCTGCTGACCAGTATAATCAATGCTTTCATTAGTTCTGAGTACACTGAAAACTGAATGTGAAAAGTTTTCTCAGCTTTTAAGAAGTAAGAAAAAAATGAAAGGACCTTTTTTACGGGAAATGCATGCCATTGGTGGTTTTCTCTTACAAGTTTAAAAAGTCGTATTTTATTGGCTTTAAGAGATGCTAAGGTAAGCCCTGTTGAATAAAACTAGTGTTCCAATGAAAAGGGAGTAGTATTTAGCTATTCCAAGTTAGTTATTTCTTATTATGTGCTACAAAATCTGATAGTTTGCAAGAAAATTAAGTCCAATCAAAATGGATTTATTTTAATTTTTTATTTCTCATAAACTAAGAAAGATTTTCGCATTCGATTTGTTACTACAGGGTTACAGGCCTTGTGATAGGTGTGAATACCACCTGCAGTATAATTTTTGAAAATACCTTACCATTTCTCCAATAAGATATATGTATTAGCAAGTTGATGTTTCAAACATCGCTTAGACGCTCATATCCCCCACTGCTGGGGAAGTAGACAATAAAACATACAAAATTCCTAGTTTTTATCACAACAACGTTTCAGGGTTTCACGACTGCAATGTCTCTAAAACATTCTCCAAAATTCTCAAGCTGATGCGAGTAATAGTTTTTGAGATACAGTCTTGCGAAGTCAAAAACTCGAGGTCAGCCAGACTTAGCGTTAAACCTTTAAACAAGTTTTTCTCGAAACTGTGTTTTTAAAATCGCTGAACAAGATTTTTCGAGAACTACTAAAGCGATCTTGATAAAATTTAACACACGTCTTAAACGAATGAATTGTTGTTGTTTCGATTACAACTTTTTGACCGAAAAAATGAAGAGATATTTTCACCGAAATTCAATATATTTCTAAAAATGTCTGCAAATAATCCATTTCATTTTGTTTTACCTTCGTTCAAGTACTAGTTTATAGTCTTAGGCCCGTATTATGAGTAGCGAATCGAACTAAAATCCAAGCGAATTCGATAATTTCGTATTATGAGTAGCGACTCGCTTAAATGAAGTTCGCTTCAAATGTCAAAAAGTTATCGACTAGAGCTATCGACCAATTATGAGTAGCGAACGTTCGATATTCTATTCGCCCAGCGCGTCAAAATCAGTCGAACCAAAGTTATTGGTGATAAAGCAAGCGAAGGGTTTAGTTTTTTTTTGTGTTTGTTAACTGTTTCTGTTTGGATGCATTTCTGGCAAAAATGAGTGAGTTAAGAAAAAAGTTCTTATATTTTTATTTACTATTAACAAGATGCTAATTTCTTTCGATTCATTAAGCACAAACAGCAGTCAGTTCGCAACGCATTTGAGCAATTGTTTTGCAATTGACCTCAACCCACTTGGCCCTCCTTCTCGTTAGAGGAAAAAATGGCATAAGGTTTGCTTATAGGTTCTAGTTTTGGTTGGATTTCAAATACAAACTTAAAAAAAATTTCAGAAATCAAAAAAGTGATTGTAGCTACTGGAGGGAGACAATATACGCCACTGTCTTTGTTGCCTTTAGAACAGGCAGTTGACTACTTATTCAGCCCTTAAAATGCAGTAAATACATCTGGCTGTATCTTCTAATGAAGAATGAATACAAAAGGATCCCCTGCAGAATGTAAGAAGCAATTCTGCAGAAAAAATTGTGCATTAATAATGAAGATGCCCAAGTTCTGAAAGATGAAGATACCCAGCATGTTCAAGGACCATCATCATCTGGTCAGCGACGATCCCTGCCAGCTTATAAAAGAGGGAAGAACAGTTTAAATGAAAGAGAAAATGCACATGTAAAATTTTTAAAAGACCAAACTAACACACTAATTTGTTCCGTGCACTCTCATTTTCTTCCACATCTTCAAAAAACAAATCAACACTATTAATCACAAATCTAATGAATTATTTTCATAATATTCAATTGAGAAAGATGTTGTGTTAACAGATCAACAACAATTATAACGCAATTTGACATATGACTTTATGAAATATTCACTTTTTTATGTTGGTACCTATCACATCAAAAGCGAATGTTGTAGTTCGCTACTCATAATACCACGAAGCTCGTAGTTCGCCTAGAAGCGAACGTTCGATTCGCTACTCATAATACGGGCCTTAACTAAAACAGATTTTTTTACAGTAAAAAGTTCTGCTGTCCACGCGGATGCATTTTTTGCCGAGGTGTTGCCGTATTTGATGTAAGGCAGAGTTTTGAACATTTTTTCAAGAAAATCTCACAAACTATTGATTAACCTGAGCCACTAAACGACAATCATCACGCCTCGTGCTTTATTTCCAGACGTTTAAGTGAACCTCCTATTGTAATAACAACATGGAAAAATATTTACTTTTGTTCGATTACGGTAGGGTGCGAAATAATCACATCTGTCAGCTACCTATTTTTTCTCTTTTCAAGTCTTAAGAACTTTCCATTTTAAATTGATATCTACGAACTCAACACCCGAACCGTAATGGTTAGCATCTCCGTTTGTCGCTTTGACTTCGATGAACGGCTAATACCTTAACTCATAACACGCTTCGGGGAGCGCTTTGTGTCAGCTTTGAAAATATGATTTTTTTTTTGTAGTTTTGTTTAGTGTCAAAGCGGGCCTTACCACAGTAACATCGAAGTCAAAGCTACTTTGTGAAAGGATGTACTGATTTCCTGATTGAACGTCAGGCAAAACCAAAGTAAAAGTGGCCTTATGGCCCCTGTTCTGATTTACAATTTCCGAATTCGTACGTTTTCAATTCGCTTATCACTTTATTAACGGAATTGAATTCGGTTTATGAATCATGAAAAACACCATTTATTGATCCTACATGACAAATGGTGAACATTAACATTTTCATTTACTAAAATAGTAAACAGATCCAATACAAATCTTATTTCAAATCAGAAGTGAATCCGTTCGGAAACACTTTTTCAATCCTCTAGGATTCAATTTCGGTTTTCGTTTCTAGTCCGGTAGAAAATCAGAACAGCCATGTTTAACTTCAGCAAAAATAAGAAAGCTTTTCCATGGCAGTGTTATTACTCTCGGAGGACTTTGCTAATCCCTCGCGAAAGATAATATCAGTCAAAAACTTTTTATATTTGATGTTTCTGGAATTCAAACCTCGAATCTCCACACAACAGGCAGACATGCTTACCACTTACAATTTTCCACTCAGAATCTACTCGAATAACGATGCTTTGTTTGATGTTTTTCAGCCAGATCACTTGTGACTTGTGATTTATGTCGAATTCCTTTCAACAAAAAAATCGACTGCAGTCGACTGCAGTCAATTTTTTTTTCAATGGAATTCATTTAGGAGGAATAAAAAATCGACTGCAGTCGATCTCTTTTTTGAGACGGATTTGCTCACAGATTTTCACACACACAACAATTTTGACAGATCGAAAACGGCAAACAAAAACATCGGCATATAGAAAAAATTAAAGGATGCAGAATTGTTTTGTATTTAGTTGAAAATTTGGAAAGCATTTGGTGAAAAAAAATATAAAAATTGTGTGCTTAACAATATGAATGTAATTGTTTTGTTCTTTGGTGCTTGTTTTTCTTCATTAGTCAGTTGGACACACACACATTCATAAAAAAAAGAATCGTTACTTTTTTAATTTCCTAAATACCAAAAAAAGAATCGAATTTAGTAGCGACTGCAGTCGACTGCAAATTGGTGAAAGGAAATCGACATTAGTGAGAATCGAGCTCAAAATTATGCTTAAAGAAATTTTTACGCAAAATTCAATGACATTCCTTAAAGTCAATCTCAGTAATTGCTCAGGTAAGCCCATTATTATTTAAATTATGGACGTGTTTTCTGTAATTTTTATTACTGCTGAGCCAGACGACAGTTTTTGGGTTTAAGTTTTACTCATCAAATTGAAACAACAAAATGAAATATGCTTATGCTTCGTAGAACCTGTTTCATGCAGTTACCAAAAACCAAGGCTATCAATTTTAGCCAAAGGTGCCCACAAACCTACAGAATTTTGCTAAAAGGAACTCATCACCCTCGGAAAAATATCAAAAAAAAAAAAAGTTAGAAACCTTCTCAACTAATTAAAACTGAAAATATCACGCTCTTTCTAACTCCGCCACAGTTAGTGGCAAATAGTAATGATGAGTGTGTCTGGTTTTTTTCAGGTTTTATTGATAAATAAAACTCTACCCGCACACAAACACAAAAAAAAGTTAACCAAATAAAAGGACAAAAATTATACTTCCTTTTCGTGTTCCCAAACCAAACAAAAATACCTAAATCTACCTTAACACACTTTTGGTTCGCCTTTAGCTTGATGTCCACCCGTATATCGTTCTCTCTTCCTACACAAATAACCTGTTTTTGTGATTTCGATTTTCAATTCGTTTTTTTTTCTGCTTTTGGTTTAATTTCAAAACTGGTTCCACAAGGTACCTATATTCTTTATGCTAAAAACTCCAAACTCAATCCCAAGCAACACAAAAGCAAATCCTAATCTCCAGGAAACATAACACAACAACAAGCCAAAAAAAAAAAGAAAAGAAAAGAAAAAGATCCTCGCGTCTCTTGCTCTTGGTGGTGGAGAGTCGAGACCCGAGAGAACATCATCAATTTCATGCCACAAAATGAAAACAAAACAAAAGAAATCTGAAAAAAAAAGATAAGAAAAAAACCCAAAATTTTAGGAGAATCTCACATGAGTATACTTTTTTTTATTGTCTTCGGTTTTCTTTTTAAAAAATAAATTTAAAATGGCAACTACTTGTGTTTTTTTTTACATAAATTTATAAAAATCATAATTTCTTTTTACAAACAATAATAACATAAAATTGTTTCTTATACAAAAATATAAAATAAAGGAAGCAACTCTCTACGGTATAAAATTCGATATTTTTACGTCTTTTAGTGACTTAAATTAACGATAGATGATCTAAAAATACAATATTGGAAAAAAATATAAAATAAAATTATAATATCATTTGTTTCAACGTAAGCCTAATATAAAAAACGTATTTACACAAAGCTATGGACTTATTCTTATTTGTTATTCGGGCACATACAACCTTCGTTAAGTACTTAATGATTCCTGAGATCGTTTGGCTTAAGTTTTGGAAGATCTATGGGGGAATGATGGCTGTGGGTTACTACTTATGGCTGATCCTGAGAGTTAATAGTTTAGTCTAGATTCTATGAGCTATGGGGTTACCTGAGTTTTGTTTTTTATCATAATTTGGTTCATTCGTATAATATGTATGTTGATAGCAGGCTATCACTTAATAAATAATAACTAACTACATGTAGGCCAACTCTTCGCCAGTCATGGAGTAGGCTTCGACTTTAATTTCCAACTTTGGCAACATGGTGTGCAATGGGGAGTTTGCAGAATTGGTACTGTCTTCGATACTTGAAATCTGATTTGGTGAGGAGTGGCTGTCACCAGAGGTGGCGGTTGCCGGAGGTGGGACAAGTGTTTGTGATTTTTTGCGACTGGCCGCCGACGGTGCTTTGGCCTTCTTGACCGGCTTGGGTCGATTGTGAATATCGCAGTGTTTGCGCAAGTGATCCTTGCGACAGAAACTTTTGTTGCACATTTCGCAAGTGTGCGCCTTGAAGCCAGTGTGAATGGCCTCTATGTGGCGACGCAGATCGGTCTTGTGGTGGAATTGTTTGGGACAGAGGTTGCACTTGTGCGGTTTGTCTTGGGACTTGTGGCGATTTAAATGGGCATCGTAAATATCTTCGGATTGGAAGCGCTTACCGCATTGTTGGCATCTGTATGGCTGCTCTCCGGAGTGGAAGCTCTTGTTGTGCTGAGTGAGGTAGCAAATCTTGGTGAACTCCTTGTTACATTCGTCGCACTTGAGACGGCCGGTTGGCAAGCTGCTGGAGGTCGCCTTAGTTGTCGTGTTTATGGCATTTTTGGTTGAGTTTGTCTCCCGCTTGCGTTTGAGGGTTGGTTTTTTGATATCGTCCACGTTGGCGATCTGATTCGTTGTCGACGAGGACACTGTTGGTGAATAAGGATTTGTTTGATCGTTTTGCGGTCCTGAAGCAGTCGTATGCATGGGTGGAATGTCGGCTTCCTGTGGTGAGCTCTGTGATCCGAATGGCGACATGCGATTGTAGTAGGTCTCGGGCATGGTGGGCGAAGGAGCTTGCATTAGATTCTCCTTGAATGATGGCAATCCACCGGAGAACCGCTGCATATCCATCATAGACGGCTGATGGATAAATTGGACGATGTGGCCATTGGCGTCAACAGCAACCATCTGGGGTTGCTGCATCTGTTGATGCAAGTTGGTTGCTTGGAAGGCTTGCGAATTCGAACCCGACAACGCAGAGATGTCGACAAACGAGTTAAGTTGAATCATGTTGTTGGAGGACTCATCATTACCAATAATAGTGGGATAGTTCTGTTGGTGCTCCACCACCGGTTGTTGCAGATGTTGGTATGATGGGATGGTGGTGGTGGTGTTGTTGAGTGTGATGGGGGTGGTGGTGTTGATAGCCAAAGGGCTGATGATGTATTGCTGCTGCTGCTGCTGCTGCGGCGGCTGCTGTTGATCCATTATATTGTGGATAGTGGTGCCCGTGTTGAAAATGATGGGCTCCTCCTGGTGGTGGATGGGGTGGAGCTCCCGGTATTGGTGGTGGGAGATAATATGGGGAGATTGAAGCGGCGGCAGCAGCTGCTGCGACTGTTGGAGACTGATGGTTGACTGATAGTCCTCCTCCAGGCTGTTGTGACTGCTGCTGGGACTGTTGTTGGGACTGGATTCCTGATGGTATTGATCCTCCTGCAGGTGTAGATTGTTGTTGTTGCTGGTGTGAAGCTGGTCCTCCTCCTGATCCATGATGGATACTCCTGTGCTCGAAATGGTCAGCAGGCCCCTCGGTTGGGAGGCTTGGACGGAGGGACCTGCTAGCCCGTTTGGGTGACCGTTAACAGAAGAAGAGTTTAAATTGCTTTGTGGGTGGTATTGTTGGAATGATTGCTGTTGCTGCGTTTGTGGCGGAAATCCGTTGGGAGACTGCGTCGTATACTGTGACGAAAAGTCTGGACTTCTGGGCGGCTCCGGCGGTATAGGTGGCGGTTGTCTCGCCTGACTATTACGATGGTGTTTGGAATTTGGATCACGGGCGGGATGGTGATGGGCGCTTATTGGCATTGTAGCTGGATCTGGCTGACCGCTTGATTTAACCGCATTCTTGTGCAGTGTGGTATTGTAGTGCCGTTTCAGATGACCCGAACTGGTGAACCACTTATTGCAGGCCGTGCAATTGTAGGTTTTCGGACGACGAGCCTCATTAGACTTCCAAGTGGCACTCTTTGTTGAACTGCCACTGCTTGGCAGCGAAGATGTCGGTGGCTCAAAGTTGCGATATTGAGTAATGTTGTCCTGAGGAGTTGTGGTCGAAGGAAACTCCGACGGACTTGACGACACTGGGTTATTGCCTGTGGCTAAATCGGTGCTGCCGAATGGCTTTTCGTCTACCCGTGTTTGCGGGGCTATTGGTTGGCCATAATCACCACCGACGGATCCTGTCTTCAAAGAACCGTTTCCAAAGCCCGTGGGGGAAACATATTCCGTTTTGATGGGGTGAAAGTCGCTTTTGGTGGTTGCGAATTCGGTTTTGGTGTAATAGCCCGAGTGTTTGTTCTCCGCCGGATGGGGCGGTGCCGTCATGTAAGCAGGATGTAGATCCTGTGGCCATGTCATTGGACGCTGCATTGGATGTAACCCTGTGTTGACCGCTGCTGCGACTTCATCCTCCGACTGCGGTGGATAGACCATTTTCTGTGAATCTAAGTCAAGGATGTCAGAGCTTGGAGGCTCTTCTTTGATGTACGGAACAAATGGATGGTACTGTCCCCGCTCCGAGGCTGACGATGTCGAACGTTCTGCAGAGTTTATACAATCCTCGCTGGATTGAGCTCCATGAACAGTTGAATAATGTTCGTTGAGTTCGGTTTCGGTGGCGCACATCACGCCACATTTATTGCATTGTTTGGAAGCCGATGGCGTTGGGGTTCGATTGGACAAAGTCTTCACATCCGGCAGGCCATGATTGGTTGAGGAATTGTTTTGCGATGGACTAGACGAGCTCACTACTCTTGGACTCAATGAGCTGTTTGAAACCGAACTACTAGTGTTGTTTGGTGTTGGGCCATTGTTATTGGCACTCACAACCGCTGCTATTGAGTGGTTTTGGGCGGCTGGCGACAGATGGTGAAGACCACCATTGTTCAAGTAAGGATGGAATCGTTGCGACGAGCCCATGACTTTATACTCACTATGTCCGGCTGTTCCCCCAAGTGACTGGTTCTGCATCTGATATGGTAGAGCTTGGTTTTGTTGCAGTTGTTGCATGGCACTGCCGTAATCCACACCGGCTGGTGGTGCATGATAGAACTGCTCATAGCCGCCTAGATAGGATACACCTGGCGGATGGTAAGAGTGCATGTCTTGATACATTTGATTCGAGTTGGCTAAGCTTCCTCCGCTGCCATAAAGTGGATGATGATGGTGTTGCTGTTGCAGATGTTGTTGATGATTATGGTGATTTAACTGCTGCTGCTGCTGCTGTTGTTGTTGCTGTTGCTGCTGCTGAAGATGATGTGACGACGGTGGCTGATGATCTGGCGTTGGTGTTGGAGGTTGGTTGTCGCTTGAATCAGCGGCGGCACTCACCGTACTATTTGACACCGTATGCAACGGTTGCATTTCGGTTTTAATTCCAGCCATTGCTTCCACATTGGTCGAGGGCGAGGATAATAGCGCAGCCTTTGTAAAACCAATGGGCTCGGCTGTTGCAGCCACTAATGGCGCACCTACCACCTCTCCGGCGTTGTTTGCACTTTCACCGGTATCGTCGTTCGGTTGTTGTCTTGAAGAAAAATGCTCCTCTGGCACACCACTAACAGTTCTCTCCAATTTGTTGTCCAAAGGCGCGATGATTAGGTCCCTTGTTCTCCAATTCAGGCTCATCTCCTCTTCATCATACTCATCGACGCACAAATTCTAATTTCTGTTTGCTTGTTGAAAAAGTTTCGATTTGGCACACACAGTCTAATCAATTAAAGGTAATTGCAATCAAAATCAAAACAAACAACGAACGTTCATTGTGCGGTTGTTCTACGCGCAGCACTCGCACTTTAGTGTTTAGTAACACACCACCAGAAGAATCACTTTCTAAATCTTTGTGCCGTTTCTCGATTGTGATTTCTCTTCTCGCACCGTTCAAAACAAATATCGTACAACAACCAAAAACGAAAGAAATAAATAAAACGACAAGAACCAAAAATGAAAACACTTGTGGCTGCTTCTGCTGTTCCACCTTCACTCTGCCGCCTGTACTTTCAGCTTCTCGTTATAAATTTTTTAAACACACATTTCACTTTGAGTTTTTTTTTATTTGTCGGTTGAATTATTTCTTTTTGTTTGTTGTTATTAAAAATGAAAAAAACCACGACGTTGTTTAAGAGATTTGAATTTTTGAAATCTTTAACTGTGTCCACGGATTGCACGTCGTTACTTGTTCGATTCGAAATGAAAGGTTGTTGAAAACTAATTCAAAAATAAAACAAAAAACGAAAACGAAAACAAACTAAACACGTTAATTAACGAAAATTAGTAATTAATCAATCGTAATGATTAGAATTTTGGATCAATTTTGATAACAAAATGAATTAATTTTTTTCTTTGTTTTGTTTGAAAATAATAAAAATTAATTTTTTTTAAAATATGCCAACGAGCCGAAAATGTATGAAGAAATATAAAAATTTCCAAAAAACAAAAAAGCGTTTGTCCTGGTCGACGTTGCAAATACAAATGACGACGAGTTTCGGTTTCACGATTCCGTCCGCATTTTACACCACCAGCAAAACACAATACAAAACAACAAAGAGAGGGGGTAAGTAAAACCATCGTTCGTCCATCTCCATTTATCTAACAAACACACACAGCCTGGCAAAGGGAAAAGTACAGCAGCACGAGAAAATTTCTCCGTAACACACACACACTCTCCAACGACGATGATGATGATTATGTTAAATGCCTGCCTTTGCCTTGCACACACACACATTGCTATTTTGTCTACCTGTTTACCAAAAACACACACACTCGCCCATTCACAAGCCTTTCTTAGTTTATTTTCCCATACATCGGCATCGATGGACGGACATTTGTTAATCTAGTATTTTTCTAATGCATGTGCGTTAGAAGTCATGTGTATGTGTTCAGAGTGTCCTCCATTCCACTCTATCCCGAAAGTCAAACGGACATTATGTATGGACAGACTACGAGTACGGACAACACAACAAAAAGATGCCGATGCCAAAATTTATGTTGGTTTTTTTTTTGGTTTTTGCTGTATGTTGATTGGTTTGGTTTGGTGTGAGTGTTGTCAGTTGTTCTTGTTGTCACTGTGGCATGGCAAACCGCGCTGTCTTTTCTTTTACTTTTCGGCATCGGCATTTCTCTTGTTTGCCGAAGAAGAAATTCTTGTGGTTGCCAAAATGAGAAGAAAACTACAATGGGGCTCCTAATGCGACTCTGTGTTTTGTGATCTGGGAAAAGAAGAAAAAAGCATAGAAAATACTCACAAATTGAACGCTATTGCTCCAGCACTTGGCCAAATTATCTTCGAACAGAATATACAACACAGATGGACTGACAATCTGTGAAAACAAAGTATTTGTTGGAGATTTTGTTTGTTTTCTGTTGTTCTACTTTGCTTCTTCATGCCATGTAGGGAACATTTGAACATGGCCAGGGATGCCATCTCTTGTGTTTGTTTCTAAAGTTGGACTTCTTTTCTGTAAGATGACTCTTGACTCTTGAGAGGTGTACCTATATGTTAAAAAATAGGAAGAACATGAAGAATTTTGGGTTAAGATTCTGAACTCTCCGAATTCAGTTTCCAAATGAAGGTTTGGCAAAATACAAATTTCTTTTGTGGGGTACACAGCACTACTTGAAACCTTTTGAAACCCTTTTCGGTTTCCGAAAATAAAAGGTATAAAAGCGGTCAACCTGCAGTTCCGAGTTGGCTTATTTCGGCGGCAGCTTATTTCGTCAAAAACTTTTTTTCTACAAAATAGGTTAGATTTTGGGGTGCACAACCTTCAATTCAAAGAAGTCTGTTTCTTCACTGAAAGTTATCACGAAATGCACCGAAATTCA
Source organism: Melanostoma mellinum (assembly GCA_914767635.1). NCBI lineage: Eukaryota > Metazoa > Arthropoda > Insecta > Diptera > Syrphidae > Melanostoma > Melanostoma mellinum. The sequence continues at coordinate 55,381,800 of OU612059.1, read as the reverse complement.
CCGAATCATTGAAAATCAGTCTAATCCTATTCCAGCACAGCGGTTTTTCGTAGCTGTGCACGGAAGAGAGTGCTCACAAGAGAGTAAATTTCCAAACCCTGCAAATTTTTGCCACCTTTCAGAGCTAAGACAACTGTCAAACAGAGGTTTTTTAAGCGTTGCTGTGAATGTTTAAGGTACCCGTTGCGCGATGGTTAGCATGTCCACATGCTAACCCAGAGGTTCGAGGTTCGAATCCCAACAGAGGCAAAAATGTTTTTCCACGTTCATCGCTTTTCGCGAGGATTGGCAAGTCCTCCGTTAGTATTCATTGCCATGAAAAGCGCTTTCTTGATTAGCCGTTCGGAACCGGCAGAAAATTGTAGGTCCCTCCATTTCATTTACACCCATTCCTTAACATATCACAGATTGTTAATTTCAGAGTACAAAGAAAAGAAACAGACCAAATATTTTAATATTTTCCAACGTTTTTCAAGGACGAAACAGCTTATTTTGCGAGGACGACGGACTTTCTGCCAAGACTTTGAAACGGGAAACACCTGTTAGTAGCAAAAAGCCTCCTATTTTTGGGATATCTAATGGATCAAAGCTCTCCCACTTAGCTGCTTGGCACAGGTGATCTTTGTGACTTTTTGAAATGTAGATTTTTGAGTTCGATCTTTCTTTTAATACACCGGTGATCTCCAGTCGTGTAAGTAGAATCTGCACGAAGAAGACTTAAGATGTTACCGGGTGTCGCTAGATTCACAATGAAGTTGTTTGTCTAGATGTGATTTCTAATTCTTACGACAAACGGAGAGGCGCTGCGGTGATATTCTAAGTTCTTAGATGTCACTGCACAGCAATTAAGTCAAAATAATCAATAAGTTAAAAGTAAAACTTCTATAAAAATTACTCTGCCAGTCTCAGCTTTTCACTGTAGTGAGACTAAACCCTCGAGCTGAGCCCGAAGAATATGTTTTTCAGGTGCAGTTTAAAGTTGGATCAGCAAATCTGTCGAATATTCCCCCCCAAATTCAACTCGAGATTGCGTTTCATGCCTGATATTTTTGGCAGACAGCCTAATAGGAAGCTAATTTATGTAAAATGAATAAAAAATGTCCACATTTGAGCGATGTAAAATGGAAACTCACTAGAAGAGGCTTTACATTGTCTGACCCTGAAATTTTCCATTAATTTCTTCTGCTAATTATTTCCTTCGCGGAGTGACTCCACACCCTGCCGTAAAACTCATCCTACTATCTCTAACAATTTGTTTGGTGTTTTTAGTGAGGCCCGGTTTTCGAATCCATTTCAACTTTTTTAAAGTACTACGCCTTTGAAAACTGCTTTCAGAAATAGTTGTTTGAACATCAATTGAAGATCCCCTCAATTTTTCACAGGAATGGTTGAACTTTCTTATCTTATGAAGAAAATATACTCTTCAAAATAGGAAAGCACTGTTTCCCTTAGTCGTAAATAACTATTTTGGAACCATCTCTAAATTAAAACATGATATAAGATTGCTCTTTTACTTTTCGTTATAGTGATTTCTTGAACTTGAAAAGAAGATCACAAATGTTATCAATTGATCAGAAAGAATCAGTCAGTTTTCGGATTGATGTATTATAGCAGAGTATGAGAAATTATGGTCGATCATTAGCATTCAGTTGATATTAGAGAGGCTGAAGAAAAAAACTAAAACTTTAAATATTTCATAATCTGAATTTAAAAATAAAAAAATAGGAAAGCAGTAAATCAAGGGGAACGCTAATTAAAATAATAAAATGAAAATGAAGTCAATTTTGACTAGTTTCAATGTGCTTTCCTTAATTACTTTATGGTGCAAGGACGCTGTTCACCAGAATCACCTCATCATCATCATCAATCATCTTTCCAAAGAAAAAACCTTTTCAAGCCAGGTAGTATATTCGTGGAGAAATCTAAGCGTCTACCTAAAGCGACAAATCCACCAACCGTTTTGTAATTAATTTTTGCTCTAGTGGCTTAAGTTAAACCAATTAACATACAATATCTTAATCCTATTCTTTTGAAGTGTAAGAATTAATGAAGCTGATCTGATAATGCAATTCGATGTAATTCAATTATAACTATAACTGATCGAGTTTTATCTGAGTAGTTTGCACTCTCACATAAAGAAGACGTTTGCCATAATGGAAAAGCAAACAATTAAAACTAGACGCTGATAATTTTTCAGCCTTTGTTATCCGACACTCGGAATTTTGAAGATTTCATGACCATAAAGATGATTATCGTCAAAAAATAGTGCTAGTGATAGAATAGGATGTATGAAGCGATACTAAAATAGTCAAATAACATGGAACTATGTTTTCACGATATCAACGACGATTGAGCGATAATCTTCTTCTTTACGAAAACTTAATCAAGCCTCGCATCTTATGGATACGTTGTTGGATGCAATGATGATTCCAAAGCTCAGTATGTGGCCAACTTTGACATATAACTATTTGTCAGTTGAATACTATGGCTCACAGCAGAATCTGAATCAGGATAAGATTATACTCAAAATTACACAGACGGCTACATGACCAATTACTGTTCTACAAGTAGTTTTGGGTTGTACTTTCATGGATAGCGATAAATATAGAGCTGGTAACATTTGTATATAGGCTCCATATTTCATTAGTCTTTCGATGAAGATAAATTATGTAAGTGGTACATTTGAGCCAACTCTTAGGGTCTATTATGTAACTCGATTTTACAATAAAAGTTTTCGAACGCTCAAAATCTTCCTCCGTTGTTCTGAAGACGCAGGAGTTTGGAGTTTACGGGAGATTTGACTGAAAATCAGAAGTTTTTGTTGAAACCTGCTGCTGGAAGAATTCAAATTCGATTCTACTTTTATTTTCATTGTCATTTAAAAACAGAATCAAAGACAACTTTTGAATGATTAGAAGTGAAAAGTAGAGTTACACAATCTACTCCATTACAGCTACTTAAAGGTAATACAATAAACAAAAATAAGGCAGTGTGTCTCGGTTCTCTACGAAGCTACATGAATCAATAACAAACAAAATTAATGTTAATTGGTACCAAATCTTACAAAAAAGGTACTCGACTGTACTGAATAGATTAGAGCTGAAAATTTAATCATCAAAAAGAGCGATAGTCTACTTTATCTAATTTTCCATTTCTGGAATTTGGGTACAGCGATGTAAACCTGGGTATAGTGTCAAGGGAATCACAGCTCCCTTACTTTTTCATTTCATACTAAAGGTTAAACCTGTAAGCTATTCCCCATTGGCCTCACAAAGTATCTGCAAAAAAGTAAAGCAAATCCCCTCCATTCCCTCACAAGGCATGGTTAAGAGAAACTCGCTAGGCCCTAGGGCTCCTCGCTCTGTTGCGCCACCCTACTTATTCAGAGGTCTATCAATCATGTTTGCTATGTTATCTCAGACCTAATCTGATTATAGCGCCAAAACCTTTGTACCATTTTGAGTCAAAATAGTTTATCGATAAATATTTTTTCACAAAATTGAATTTTCTTCAAAAAAGGTATTTTTAAAAATTTTCGTAGCGTTGGCCGTTTCCGAGTTATTAAACTTTAAAAACTGACAACTATGTTCAATTTATTTTACTGTTTTGTTTTGGAATTTTTTAAGTAACGACCAAATCAATGCGTAAAACGTAACAAAGATGTCTCTGGAAGGTAATTCATTGCTCTAAAAAATATAATTTGATTCTGTTTCATGAAGTGCTTCCTTCAGAAGTTATTTGTGGTTGAATATTTTGTACTTTTTTACAACTTCATTCGCAAATAGCTTTCAAAAGAAGAACTGAGTGAAACAGCGTTAAATTTCCTTCAAGAAACATTTTTCTTACATCGGACTTTTCTATCACGAGGTGAATCATTCTTTAATTAGCTTTTAGAAGCATGGCTAGTCTTTCCTGTAATAGTAGCACGATTTTTTATAAACTGTCTGTGTAAGGGTACTGTATCGATCCCTTTCTTTGTTTTTCATGAATTCTTCATATTTTAAGATACTACTCGTTGAGTAGTATCTTATCTACTGAGTCGATCACTCACAATCTATTTTCTAACTCGTTGATTCAGTAGCTTTGTGCAAATAATATAAATTGAGTGCCTTCAAACACTAAACTTTAGAGCCTTTTTGTCTAAGACTTCTTCAGGCCCACTTAAGCACGGGTCACACACGGCTGCTGCCAGCCGCTTCTTACCAGCGGCTGGCAGTAGCAGCAGCAAGCAGCGGCTGGCAGTGCGGTCACACTTAGCTGCTAGCCGCTCGTCAAAACTGACTGACAGACTGACAGCTAACTGATTGACAGCAGCTGCCACCTGCCATACTTCTATTTCAATTTGCTGTTTAGAAGTTTTTTACTTTTCTAGTGAATTTCTTCTAAAAGCCATCGATCATAGAAAAATAATTGAAGCAGAAAAGGAAAACAAAAACTGTCCACTAGCAGTTAGTGAATCACTTCTATGCAACGATAAAGAAGAAATACAAATACTTGGTACATAGTGAAGGAAGCCACGATTATAGTCATGACTTGTACACATGCTGCTCTCAAACGTAAAGAACTGGTAAATCTTGGATTTAAGCATGACAACATCTTGATGCAAGAATCAGCACAAATTCTAGAAATTAAAACATTCATTCCACTGCTGTTTGCTGTTGCACAATCCAATGGATAATTTTAATCGCTTGAAGCATTGGATTACGATGGGGCATCACCACCAGTTGCCTCCAGTTATCAAAAATATGGCTTTCCAAAAGCACTCGAACATGGAACAGAGTTTGTTTACATGACTTGTTCAACTGGGTGTACCAACAGTCGATCTTGATGGCCAGGGTCGTGCTATAGCGGGTAGATGCTCGTTGTATAAGTGGCGATATAAGAAATTAGACGATCTCGAGCGTATTTTCAAAAGGCAAGAATACAAAAAAGCAAATGCGGGCTTTGTATATGACTATCAGTCGGTTAATGTTGAGGACTTCAATGGGGTTGGTGAATCAGAGCCTAACCCATTTTTCTATCAGGTAAGACTATTGCTTGTTTGTGTATATTTTTTGCTTCGTCATTCATTTAAAAATGCCTTTATAGAACCTTGTAGAAGCAGAATACATACTGGGTGTCTTTATGTACAGGCAGCTTCTTGGTTATCCCGCTGAAAAGATATTTATTCTCACAACCTACAATGGGCAGAAGCATCTAATCCGGGATGTTGTAAGTCTTCGTTGTGGCAAGAACCCACTAATATAAAATAACAACGGTGGACAAATACAAAGGTCAACATAACGAATACATCTTGATCTCGTTGGTGAGAACAAATCAGTGGGTCAGTTGCGAAACGTTAACCGTTTGGTAGTTGCGGTGAGTCGAGCTCGCCTCGGCTTATATGATTTTGGTCGAGTGTCGTTGTTCAAGAACAGTTTTGAATTGCGCCCTACTTTTGAGTTGGTAAGTTTTTAGCAAAAAAAAAAAAAACAACTACAATTAGTTGGAAAACTTTTCTTTTAGCTTACAAAACGTCCCCAAACTTTGCAAATCCTCATAGAAGAGACCTTCCCAGCCGCACGAGACATTGATGATTCTACTAGCGGTGACCCAAAGAGCATAGGTTCATGTCTGAATATGACTTCTACATGATCAAAATGGAAAATCTGAAAGAGCAAATGACCGAAGTGGAACAGATCTGTGACAATTTACCACTGTAGAGACAGAACCCACGAACCAAGATCCTGTGTCTATGGCCGTTGATGGTTAGGATGAAGATGAAACAATACCAAAAGTATTAGAGACACCACCTGCACCAACACCACTTGCTGATAAAAAGAAAGCTAAATCAGCGGATGATAAATATCTGCAAAAGCATTCAAGCAAACACCGATTGATGAGAGAGATGAACCCGAACCAGACAGTTAAACTTTGAACAATTGCTTTCTATGGAAATTTACAAGCCGACTATCACAGCTGTCAAGGAAACCTTGGATGAGAAAAAAAATGAAAAGGAAGATAAAAGTCATAATGACAATGAGGGCAAGGATTTGGACAGTTACGAAAATTGCAATCTTCCTCCCCATACACCCAAAAATTTTGCAATCTTCCTCCCCATACACCCAAAAATTGTTCAAGCATTTTTTGCGCCAACTGTCTCGAAGAAATTCCTTCCAACTCTATAAAGACTGCAAAAATTACATCAAAGCTAAAGAAGAAATGTTATTTAAAAAACCTTTATGTAAATTTTAAAAAAATATAAAGTTTTATTTGTGTAAAACAAATTAAAAACAAAAAACATTAGAATTCCAATAAACTTTCTCTTAATTACAAAAGTCAAGCTGAAACAGTTTCTTCTTTTGTTCGCTTTGCATCGCTTTCATCTCCAGCTTCGATTGAACGTTTTTCAGCAGCCTTTTTATTCGATGGGGAAAGGTGGAGTTCTTTTTCATGGCTCTCTACAACAGCCACATTATCTTCTTTTTCTTGTTTTCCTTAGGCGAACTCTCATCTTCAAATTTCTTCATTTCAGACCTCTCCATCTGAGCTTGGTTTGTTGGCGATGTATCAGACTTTTAAATTTATCTAAGAAACATCTTTGCAATAACCGAAGCAGGTAAGCAAAAGTCCAGTACCAATGCGAAAAATTTACCTTCAACATCAGGTACACTTTTCTTTTCGTTATGCTTCTCAAAATGTGATAAAATTACATCTTCTTGAGGACAATTGTACGTTTTAAAGTACCACGACATATTTAGTGGTTTTATCAAAAGTTTTCTGTAAGCATCTGCCAAATAGAATATTTTAACACCCATTTTCAACTTCTCAGAGTTGAGGTCCTCTTCGGCGAGAATATCTTCGTACCATTTCGCTACTTCATTTGCTGGGTAAGTAATGTCGTGTCCCGGAAGACGGAGAACAACATCAAATATGGTATAGCCCGCATTCGAAATATTTTCTTCCGATAAAGAAATCACTTTCTGTTTAAAAGCCAACTCTGCCTCTTTTGGTTTGGAAACTTCTTCTAAATTCTCATCCACTGCGTCTCCATCAACGACAAGCACATCATCAGTACCTCGTCTAGTTCGTCTTCATTCCGGTAAACTAAATCACCAACAATTATTTTAAGACCGTGCTCCTTAATTCTTTTAATGTACATCAAAAGCATGTTCTCGGAATCTGTAATTTGTTTTTCATTAAACATTGTACACTCAAAAGAAAATGTGTTTTAATTACCTTCCGCAGAGCATTAGCGTAGTCTCTCCATATTCAGACAATCCGTTTAAAAGCTTCATTTCCAAACTGAAAATACAAACAAAAAATAACTTGGTCAAATTACAACCATACATATAAAAACCTTAAAATAAAATTTTTTAATGTACTGTTTACAATTTGTTTATAATTTGAAATGAGCAAAAATGTCAAATCAATTCGCTGCTACTTACCAGCTGATGTGGTCAGATTGCGCTACTAGCTGCCAGCCGCCGCTGCTTGCTACCAAAAGTTGAACATGTTCAACTTCACCAGCCGCTGCTAAACACTCGCCGGCTGCCAAGGCTGGTTGCGAATTTTGTGGTCACACAAAGCTGATACTCAATTCGCCGCTGGCAACCAGCCGTGTGTGACCCGTGCTTTAGACAGGCCTTTTATAGCCGCCATACACAGCTAAGCTAATAAAAACTCCAATAGATCCTGTAAATGGTTTGTATCCTGAGTTTAATCAACTTGTCTATTTTTTTACTCCTCGCTTGCGTTGACAGGTCTTATAGAGGCCTTATGAAACAGTACTTATCTCATCTCTTTCTATAACTTGTGAAATTGGTTTCTCTATTGCTTAAAGTAGCAATTATTGGTACTGAAAATATATCTAACAAAAAATTTTCCGACAACCGCAAGTAATGTCGTTTTCCAAAAACCAAATCGGGAGTGAATTTGAGAGTTTTTATTTCAGATCTGACAGATAAAGTCTCCAAATCACTCCCAATCGCTTTCCAAAATGCAGTTTGGAGACAACTTTTGGAGTGATTTTTTCACTCCCGTTTGTGTTTAGTTGCAAGGGAGTAAACACCAACACATAAACAAACTGTCATTTGACTGCTTGTCAAAGCAAGCCGCAGCTTCTATTTAATTTTTGTCAGCTCACAAAGCACGCGATAGTTTAATAAATTATCTTCAGAAGACCATTAAATAATTTTTAAAATTAAAGTGAACAATTTTAGCCTTGTTTTCTGCTTTAACATGAAATAAAAAATCTAGCAAGTTAACCACTGCCAATGCAATCACTCCAAATATGTCACTTTGGTTAAAACGAATTCCAAAGTGAATTTGTTTTTGGAAAACGACATAAGTATAATGGAAGTAGTAAATACCCTATACGGCTCATCAAATCAAATAAATGGGAACTTTGACAAATTAAATTGTTAATTGGCTTGAAGCAATGTATTTTCATTAGGAAAGCATCTTCGATTTCTTTCCTTTTCCCCTAGCGTCGCTATGAGCATTGTGATCTCAAAGGGATCACGATTCTGCCATCAGCTATACAATAGCACTTGTGATCCACCTGTGCGGTGCGTGCTTTCGAGCTAACTAAAAAAAATTCTTCTTACCTTACATAATGTGAATTTAGATTTAAAAACGTGAGCCTTTGATTAAAATTTGATTGATCCTAAAAGCTCACCTTGTCCAATTCTTAACAATCCTTAATGAAAATACCTCTAGGCCATTGTAGAAATAAAATTATATCACCACACATCAGCCAATCTTTGTCATGGCAACCCTGCTTTTGACACATGAAGAAAGAACAAACAGTAGAAAAGATAAAAACGATAGAGATGGACTCGAACCAGACCGGGCAGTAGCACATGGTCCCGCGTCTTCTTTCTTTTTTCTTCGTCATCATCATCAGCAGCAAACAGCAAAACGAAGAAAAAAAAGATGACAGCCAAAGACAATCAGTTTCACTAGTAAATATGTGTATAAATGTATGTAATCTATGGTTATATGTGTGTGAAGAGAGAATGATGGCATGCAGAACAAAACAATGAATCGTTGGCTCTCCATTTTTCGTTTTTTTTTTCTACTTTTTCTTTTTGTTTCAAAAATAAACAATCGAATATTGGCTTGAAAAGCATAATTCGAAGCTAGATAGGTCCCATTCCCATGTAAGTCTTATCTTTTACGAAAGAAAAAGAAAGTTATTTTTATTTTCGAATATGGGTCCTTCAAATGAGAGTTGTTTTGTATGTTGTCTTGTATCCCAAATATTGAAAGACGACGTGAAGGGGGATTTCTCTGAGAATTTTTCCAATGCACACAGCACACCGATGGATGAATGGAATGGTGGCCGTGGGTATATCTCGGTCTCCCCTCGCGCTCTTGTTTGGCACACAGTTGACCTTGTAATGCATTCAAACTGAGTCACATGTGATAGAGATACACAGTCAGAGAGTCAGACAAGACCAAACTGCAAGTGAATCGGGATTGTGGTTGGGTTTTGGGACCGAGTGAAACTGGGGCTGATGGGAATTGTTGGCCAACTTCTACCGGTACCACTCATACTTCCTTTGCATCACGATGACAGTTTGCGAATGGAGCCACACATAAGGGTTGGTGTTTCAATTTCTTTTCCTTTTGTTTGGACTGAATTGGCCGATGATGGGTGCTCTTTTTTTGGGGGGGGTTTGGTTGGTGGGCTAAATGATGAATGGAGACATCACACGCTGGATTTTTGTGTAATTTGTGTTTATGGAGTAGACTAGGTAATAACGTCTGGATATTTGGCGCTTTTTGGGACACTTTGTTTGGGGCAAACACGATGACGGAGGATGGATGTGTCTTCAATGATGTTGGTAGCGATATAGAGAGACAGTGGTTCATCAAATCGGTAGGTATAGGAAAGAATGGTATGGTGGGATACGAGGATACTTATTGGTATAACCTACCTATCTAGGTAGCCAAACGAAATAGGATCTTTTTTAGGTTGGGAAGGTACCTTACTGCGACCCTATCCTTTTCTGTTGACAAAGTGGATAGCCGTTATGGCACGCGTAGGATATGGGTCGGTCGTTGACTTCCTGATCCGTAAACATTCTTAAATTTGAATCTTTCAGGTCATAATAATTTGATGTTTTATGCTCCCTTCCACAAAGAAATTGATGTGCCGGCGTTCTTGTGTCCCGTGTTTGGGATGACCTACCTCATGAAATTATATTTTGTCCATATAGACGGAGGTAGTATATAATTGTTTCAGCTGGATACGCGCGTGCTGTTACTTTATCGTCTACCTAACTGAATAAGTAGGTATGTTAGATACCATAGTCATACTTTCAGTTGTGGTTTCCCTTTCTTTTTATTGTGCTGAATGAAGTTATCGTTGAGGTCAAAAAAGGTACCATCCGAATGGAAAGTGTGGAACCACTTAGAAATTCTAAGTGCAAGGTGGCTGCTGCAATTTTGAGCTAGTCCCCAACTCAATCTTTTAGCTTTTTAAAGTCAACAAAAAATCTGTTGAATTTGTTAGGTAGGTTGAGAGTTGAGAGTGTTTTTCTACAATCAAGCTGTGTTTAGGGTTCTATTGAAGCCTCCAACTACGAACATACTTCAGCATGAATCCAGTAATGAAAGACCGCTATTGGTGCGGTTGCAAGACTGAATTCTTTGAGTATTTCTGGTCTCCAGGCCATCACAACATAACTACAAAAACGAGGTCGCTGACAAAATTGCCAAGGAAAGGTCTAAGATCTTGACTTTCTAAGGACCAGAATCAGGCCTTCGTCTTAGGTGTCTTCAGTGAGGGCTTCCATTAGCAACTGGATCTTTCCAAGCCCCCAGTGTAGATAGCATGCCTGCTTTGGATGCAGACAGGCTTGCCCCACAGAAAGTTGCAACTCTTTTATTTATACTATCTACAGCAGAAAGGACTGCAGAAAACTTTTTTTTGCGTCAGGACACTTCTTTTTTACCAAGCATTTAAAAAGTGCTGGGCTTGACAGATACTTTACCCTCTAGAAATTCAATTTGAAGACTTTCTTTGTAACCGTCCTGAGCTTTCCCGAATCAGGTTATATGCGCTCCGTAAAAAGATGGGTAGCCTATAGGCTAGCTTCTTCTGGCTATTTTACACGAACACCTGGAAGGAAAGAAGAAGAAGAGTAGGTACGCATCGCGAGGCTACGATGGTTGGGTCATGTAGAGCGGATGGACCCAAACGCTCCGGCTCGACGGGTTTTCGAAAGCACATAGCAGGGAAATTGCAGAAGGGGAAGACCTCGTCTTAGGTGGCGCAATCAAGTAGATAAAAACCTCAACCGACTTAGAGTGCGAAACTGGAGAGAGCTCGCCCGAAATCGAAGTCGTTATAGAAGGATGTTGTTTGAGGCCCAGGTTCACCCCGAACTGTAATGCCCACCTAAGTAAGTATCTGGAAGGATATAACAAAACAAGATTGCTATTTGGTACTATAATAAACTGATGTTGTGCTGCTATAATATGCGGCGTACCCGTACCCAACGGACGGATCACTAAAGTGTGAAGCAGATAAATGGGAGATCAAGATGATCGTAACGCCAGAAAAAGGAAGAAATAGAATGAGCCGGTATTTGATTCTGTGTGCTCCAACTACTAAAAAGAAAGAAACATCAAATCCATCTCATGCTTTGTTAACGTATTTTGTTTTTTGATCCACGAAAAGATTGTGGCGCCAGAATTGAAGTATATTTCAATACAATTCACAAATAGACCTTAATTTCGAAAGTATGTTGAATCACATTCTCAGAGGTAGTATAGTGTATAGACTAAAATGCTCCTAACCCACTACGGAACAACGAAAAGGCTACATTTACTGGCAATAGCTTGGACAGTTGATTGAAAGAGGACTTTGAACATCACTGTTTTCAAGTAAAACCTCAGTCAAAAAATAATATAACTGTTGGAGTTCTAATAACAACTAACTTCATTCCACAAATCGAATGTTTTTCTTTAAGAACATTGCCTAAAGAAGTATATCGGATAAGAATCGTTAATATAAGTTTATCCAAAAAGCAATGGTTGATATCCATACATCATCATACTAAAAAAAAACTCCTTCAAAAGGAGCAAGTGAGGAGTTTATGTTCATGTAAGAAGGAAACTGAGACCAGATTCCCAAACCAGGCAAGCAAAATGGACATGAAGGACATGAACGACAGTCCAAATGAAGCAAACAGCTAAAACTCGAGCCCCACTAATTAGCTTTGCGTGACGAAGAAACTAAATACCTAGTTCGAAAGTTAGATTGTCATTATTGAAAACCTTTCAATTCAAGAAACATAAAATTGTTTTTTAGGCGGGTAATGCATTTAGCAAGAATCGTCAAGTCTTTCGAGAGAATTTACACTGAAATGAAAAGAGCTTCCTAACTTCTCCCTTTGGAATCGGCATAAAATTGTAAATCCTTGAAAAGCGTGCGGCTTAAGGTTTCCCAAGCTTTGTTTCGCAACCCTATTGGCTTTATTCATTTATGTGTTAACTGGGTTATGGGTTTATGAAAGACGAATTATAGCTCATACTCTGATCGCTGATATTCACAAGCGCTTTAGAGGTAGATCATAACTTCTGCCATCTTACTTCTTCAACTGAAGTGTAAAGACCATCTTTTCACCTTGTCATAAAATGGAAGCATAAGCTAGTAGTGTCGATGGAGGGTCAGATTCAGTGTCGTGAAAAAATAAATTAGGTTAAGTAGCAAGATGGAAAGTAGGTAAGTTAGTATTTGAGATATTGTGTAGATGATATGGATATATGTAGTTGTAGCAATCCAGCCAAACTTTATAAAAACTACACTCCCAATAATCCTCCTTGTTCGTGTACATAGGAACTCATCTCAATGGAAGAAGTCAAAAACTATGCCGGTTAAAAGAGTTCAAGCAGTAATGATCACAGATTATAGATCAAATTCAATTTAACCATACCCCTAAAAAGTATTTGAAAAAATATTTCATAAACAAGTAAACCAATACATAAATCTTCTTCTTTCGCATATACTTCTTTCGCGTATATCGGGGTCTAGGTGGTTGGGCGTGTAGCGTGTACATACTATTCGAAAAGGCTCTGACTGGTGTCAACTTGATGGCGCCCTTAGATGTTGCAACTTATAGTACACGTCAATAAATTGTACTTACTATACCCCCACACGGTCTCCACTGGGCACTGGGATGCTTCGCCCGGAGTTGACCTGCTAAACTAGTAAGTGCTAAACTAAGAATGCGGAACAAAAGAATTTTGATCAACACTATAATGCTCTGCGATATAGGACTGACTGCCCGGATCTCAGTGGTCTACCAGAGTTTTTTGAGAATATCTCAGGGGATGGATTCGACTTTCAAAATCAACTGTGGACTTCAGCAGTCAAAAAGCAAGAACCCCTGAAGGAGCTACTCCGACACATTTAGTTCAAGGGTCTTTCAGGGTCTTTCAATACTAGGACAGGCTATTGAAGTAGAGATGGTGGCAGATGAGTTTCTGGTGAGCCAACGGCAGCTATCACACCTCCGAAGAAGGGTACTTACACTGGATAATCCAGCCCTTTATACCCCAAGGGATCCTAAAAGGAACAGGCCCTCTAGGGGTTGTGCGTGGGGTTATCTACCCAACCACGTAAAAAGCATCTCGTTCCGGAACAACCAAAAGCCTTGGATAACAATAATGATTTCAAAGTTGACGACCCAAGCAAAACTAAAAAAGGAAAAAGAATCAGCGCTTATTTGGTTGCGGATTTGTCATTAGAGGTAGAGGTTATCAGCCAAAATCCAGTTAATGAGCCATCCGCATCAGGGCTAAATTCGCCAAAATTAGCCTAATATGCACCCACGTTCCACAGAAGAGAAAAACGACAATTCCAAAGACTGTTTCTACGAGCTCTTCGAAGAAACATATGGGCAGTGCCCTAACTTAAATTTCACAAAAGTACATGGCGATCCCCAGATCAATCAACCGTCAACCAAATTGACCATTTTGCGATGGACGCAATAAGACACTCTTCCAGTGTGATAGAAGTCCTGATTAATTTATAACATATCCTTTGACCACCTTATTCCCTATAGATCTCTTCTTTTACAAACTAATCAGCCAAGCGATCCTTTTAATAAATTGCATTTTAGTACTTCCACACGTCTGTTGAGTTCTTTGCCAAGGAATGTTTGGGATGTTGGTGGCACAAATATTTTTCGGCTGGAACTTAAAACCTTTTTCATTCATAACTATGACTAAATAATTTTCATAATTCTTTTCAACGTTACATAATAAAAAGTCGATTATTGTTAAATATTGTAATCACTTCAAGTCCTAATTTATTTTTAAAATCAACTTGTTATTTTTAATTGTACCTACCTAATTGCTTAAATCAATTATTGTTTAATCATCACTCTTTTAAAGAATATGTTTTCTTAACGTGAATGATTCCAAATAAATCAATTCGTAAACTCTGACCCTAGTAAATAAAGGTAACTGATGAGAAACTTAGTAAGAAAATTAGTGAATGAATGACAATGACGATGGAAATATAAAAAGTGTTTTAACTGTTAAAAACTTTACTAATCTTTTCATTTATTGAATGACAATATTTAAACGAGTTGAGCCGGGACCCATCCATTTCACTCAACCATACCTTCTAGCTCCAAGAAGGGGCCTACAATTTTTGCCGATATGTAAGAGATCGACAGAAATCATTTCATGTCTTAATCACAATTGTTTGATTTCTCGCAAGTAAAAAATATTTAAGGTTTGAATGAGTCTTTCTAACAAGGTAGAAAGGTTGATCTACGAGTTGTGTTTTGGGTGAAAAATACCAACAAAGTCATTAATACCTATATCGATGTAAAATTATTTTACTGGAAATATAGGTACCTACAGCCATAGAAAACCCCATCGTTTCATCCAACAAAAGGTATGATGACATCATCAACATTAAAGTTAATTAAAAAAGAAAATCCTCTGATATTGTTTCGAAAATAAAGAATAGGTGACTGGGAACGGGAAGGTATGTATTTATAATACCCTAAAAAAATCCTCAACAATTCCTTTGACAAACTCAATTTTCAAGTCTCATTGAAAAGTTAGCAATCAATTTTGTTTTTCCTTGCGGTAGGAATTGCATTATGTATTTAGCTTACCCTACAGAAGGAAGTTCAAATATTAGAGTAAAAACACATGGCACAGGTACACAAACTACTACAACCGCACAAACAATCTCATAGATATCTCCACAAAGTACAACACACAACCGCAGATCACACAAGACGCCAAACATCACATACACAAACACAGCTTCCTTAAAAGAAGAATGTCGAAAAGAAAAAGAAATCCCGCCAGGATTTAAAGTGCTCCTGCGGATGTGTGTGTGTGTGTGTGGGATATGCATCGGTGTTCGTTCACAAAACCCAGATTTGTGTGCAGTGAAGCATGCATCGGAATTCGACATCTTGGGAAAAACGCATCTGCAATCAAACAACAAAAGAATGTCTTTCTATATTTACCTAGGTATACATACCTATATCTACTTCTTAAAGCCAACTCGTATATAGGTTATCGGCTGAGCTGGGTAAATAGAAAAGGATCGATCGATCTGTGGATGTGGATGCACATGTCAAGTGAGAAAAGAGAAAATCGCATGTGCGTTTTGCTAAAATGCTTGAGATACGTTTTTTGTGCTAAATGCTGAAGTTGGGTTTCAATGCAGATGCTCCGCGTTGGTGGTTTTCATTTTCACCCTGAGAAGCTGAAGTAGGTATTCCCATACGAGCCAGAGTCACGGCTATTTTGTAAAAAAAAAAATTTCCTTAACTACTTGAGATAAGATTTTGAAAAGGGAGTAAAAAAGAAAATAGACAAAACAGCACACATAGAAAGGTGTCTACTCTACTCATGGGTACAAAGCTATCTGTGATGTGAAACGAAAATGTCTTCAAATTCCCATCCAGATCCAAAGATCTATCGTAGATCTATACGCAGAGGTACGCACTACGCAGTCGCAGCTATTCATTCTGTGTTCTGAGAGTACTTTGCCTTGCTTTAGTTTAGTGTGGGGCAAAGTTTTGTTTGGGACTTGTACATAGGAACAAAAATGTAGTACATGCCTAGTAGGCATATCTACATACACATATGGATACCTGGCTAGGCTCGCAAAGCAGTGGATACACACCAGTCTCCACTCTCCACTGCCATGTGCTTGCGAGTATACCTACGTCTACTTATACGTCGGTTTGACATACATAATCGTGTTACGAATGTGGCCAAAGTGAATATGACTTCGATGTGCTGTTTTCGTGGTTTGTTTCACACTGACCGTCAACAGTCTTCGGTTGAACCATAGACTCCTCTGGACTGACCACTGACCATTCCAGAGCCACTTTCAAGACATAAACTTAATTATTTTTTCGTCTTAATTCCTTGCGTCGCCTTTGTCTCTCAGTTTTGATTATACACAAACAACGGATGCGATTCATACAAACGAGATATGGCGACACGGCTCTAACATCTATCCACAGAACTAATCGCGGATAATTACCTTGGCCAATGGCCAGTCTCAGTCTCGCTTCTCGCAGTTTACCTATACCTACCTACCTATAGCCTATTTGTGCCGGTGTGTGTACGTATCTATGTCTACCTCTATGGCATGTGTGCTCTTGTAGATATGCTTCTAATGGACACAATTTTTTATTTCGGCTGTCATTGTCATAAATGTGCATTTATAAATGTGACACAGTTGTTTCTGTTTTGAGACTCGAGAGATATCTGAACTGTTTCATACTCCTACCTATCTACATAGGTATCTATACCTACCTACCTGTGTTTTCTGTTCCTGATGTTGTTGTTGCTTTTGAAAGGAACACATAACAAAAATGAAGAATTCTTAGAAATTTTTATAATTAGTCAAGCGTTGGTTGTTGCTTGTTTTGCTTTTGGGGGATTCGAAATAGATTTGCAATTTTATTATTTTATTTTTGCTGCTTCGTAGATAACCTTCAGCGATGTTGAGTTGTGAGAAAACTACTGACAGAGACAAAACTACAAACTAAACATGGTTTTGTTTTCTGAGAATTGGGAATAAGTCATCGGGAATAGAACAAAGAAATAAAAATGTTCGACGAGTTGGAGGAGGTTCTGAAATTTGCATGGTTTATTTTATGGATGGCTCGTTTCAAGCAATGTCCTATGTAGATTAAAGATGTCTACATACAAGCAGGTAGGTATATAAATGTACCAAGGTAGGTAATTGCGTAAATAATAAAATTTACTCTTTCAGCGGAAGTCATTATGCATTCGATGTGAATGTCAAAGAAATTACTAGCAACACTTTCGTTAGAATGTAATAAAAAAAACATTAAGGGCGTTGCGCAGGTAGGTATGTACCTAGGTAATTTCCAACCTATTCTAATTCATTGTTCAAGGTCAAGGCTTAGTAACCAGACCTATCTATGTTTTACAAATCTACAGAGCTTCGATTACCAGTACCTATTTTCATATTTTTCAGGTGCTTGACTTAAGTGCCTCCTAAAGCTGCAAAACCCAGTCTTACGCATCGAGTAACTTTCCTAAGCTTAGCACATATTTAGCATGTCGTTCTTATTAAGTAGGTTACGCAAACAAAAAAAATCAATCCAAATCAAATATGTAATTGAATTTGTTCAGCATTATCGATAACAATGCGTAAATCGTTGGCGGGAGTTATTTGAATTCGATATTCAAAGGTTCAATATAACACGATTCCATTGTGGTTTGGAAATAAGTGATGCCAAGTATTTGGTAGAAGTAAAAAGTTTTTTTTTTAAGAAACGAAAGGTGATGATATATTATGAAATAACACAATGGTCCAATATCTCATTTTTCTTCAAATGAGTGAGGCGTAATAGAATTTTTCTCGTCGAAACAAATAAAATAAGTATAGCTATCCATATAATATGTAGGTAAAACCACAAAGTATGGATTAAACCAGAGAGCCAACTGCGGTAAGGTAGTGCTATTTTTTCTACCATCTAAATCAGATCAGGAACCCATTTTTTGTCTTTTGGTTTGAAATCAATTAAAAAAGTGAACATATTTTCGATGTTTTTAAGCTTGTAACAGTTGAGAATGTTGAAAACTTCTTTCAAAACTGCCGCAATGAACATTATTTGTCATCAAATTGAAAACTGCAATAGCAAAAGTGAAAAAAAAAATTGAAACTCAATTGCAGCCGGATAGTTTAGTTTAGTTTAGTTTAGTTTGAATGCTTAACAACTGTAAGGTACAATGTCTTTTGAGGTTGTATGCTAATTTTACAGAAAAGAGCTAGATAGAAATCAGAAAAATCCATCAAAATTAAAAATTTAAATACAATTTACTATAATCATTTAAATATTACTTCGAAAGTGATTTATTAAGACCTTTTTAATTCTTGTTACGTTCTAACTTACTTACTTACTTACTTAGGTGGGCATTACAGTTCGGGGTGAACCTGGGCCTCAACCAACATCCTTCTATAACGACTTCGATTTCGGGCGAGCTCTCTCCAGTTTCGCACTCCAAGTCGGTTGAGGTCTTCATCCACTTGATTGCGCCACCTAAGACGAGGTCTTCCCCTTCCGCGATTTCCCTGCAATGTGCTTTCGAATACCCGACGAGCCGGAGCGTTTGTGTCTATCCGCTCTACATGGCCCAACCATCGTAGCCTCGCGATGCGTACTCATACAGTTCGTCCATGTCGCGGTACAGCTCATACAGCTCGTTGTTGTATCTTCTTCTCCACACATTGCCTTCGCATACGGGACCAAAGATCATTCGGAGAATTTTTCTTTCGAAACGACCAAGGATTGCGTTCTAACATGACGAGGTAATGAGTTTCAGAGATGGACGGTCAAGACGTGGTTAAACGTCACGCCGAGATTTTTGCAGTATCTACATAATTTATTGGGTAAGTATTTAATACAATTGTAGAAAAATACTCAAGATCAAGGCTTTTTCTTGAAATAACGATGCATTTGGATTTTTTCGGGTTTAAAATGAGACCGTTTAGCTCGGACCAACTTTGAATTTTTTCGAGATCTTTGTTGACACAAAAAGCTCCATGCTCTATGAGTCCAAGGGGACAGCTTAAATACAATTGAACGTCATCTCCATCTGTGTACATATGAGAAGAGCAGTTATCATTAAAGATGGGAGTTCATTAACGTACATTGAAAACAGTAGTGGACCATGTATAGAACCCTGTGGGACACCTGTAATGTTCGGGAGGAAACTAGACAATCTGCCATCAACTTTTACTGCTTGTTTTCTACCAGCTAAATAAGAAAAAATAAGCTTAGTAGCACTCAATGAAAAATTGAATTGATTTTTAAGCTTTTGACAGAAAATATCGTGGTTGACTGTGTCCAAAGCCTTTGAAAAATCGAGCAGAACCCAAAGAAGTAACCTCATCTCTATCCAAGGGTTGTCTTATATCTTCAGTTACTTTTAAAAGACAAAAGAGCGGAAATACAGCTGTGTTTTTTTACGAAAACCAGACTGCTTCGGTGTAAGCATCGAGTTTAATTGCCGTAAGGTAAACGTTGATTTGTTTTTGTAAATTTTTTTCAAATGCTTTCGATAGATACGCTATGATAGGGATAGGGCGAAATTCAACACCTTTAGCATTTTTCGGAATTGGTATGATTTTGGTTTTCTTCCACAGATCCGGGTAAATTCCTGACGTGAGAATAGTGTTGAACAAATAGGTAAGATAATGCAGTATTATTGGTAGAATAAGGTAGACATTGTATAGTCGCTGATTCAAATAAGACGCTATCTTTGATTTTACTACAGAAAAAAATACTCTCTGTATTATATACTCAGTGGATGTAACAGAGCTACCAACCCTGTCTTTTGAGACTTTCTTCGATGATGTGTAACATTTTTCCTTTCGATTTTCGGCAATCGGTATGACAGTGTGAGTGATTTCGGAAAAATAGTCGGAAGTGTGTAACAACGAGTGGCACAGATCTGAGATTTGTAATAAAAGTGTAACTAAATGGGTAACAAAAAAGGTGACACTACTGTTTTCAAAAACCTGTAGCATATACAGAAGCAACTAAGAGGTTTTCTAAAACCATTTCGAAGAACAGGTAAAAATATGGGTAGCATAAAGGTAAACAGACCAAAGTTCTGCGACTAAAAATTGTAATTGTGACAAAGTAGTAACCCCCGAGTTTACTGATTTCGACATGTATTAAGCATACGAGATACGACTGAATTGAAACTATTTTATTACTTTCATTTTTGACGTTTCGTACAGCAAGGTAGCAAATCAGTAGCAACTCAGTAGCATTGTGGTTAATATAGGTGCATAAAAATAAAAATAAATAGGAGCCCCTGGGCCTAGCGCATTTCTCACAACCATGTCTTGTGAGGGAATGGAGAAGATCTACAATTTTCTGCCGCTTTTCATGGCAATGAATTTTCTAACGGAAGACTTGCCAATTCCTCGCGAAAGGCGATACCCGTGAAAAAAAAATTTTTTCCTCTGCTGGGATTCGAACCTCGAACTTCTTCGAAAAAAATTGTTCTACAGTAAAGTCCGTTCCTCAACTTTGACATTATTTTTCGACAATTTTAAAAAAGGCTAACTTTGGTGTACCATGACCTGTGCTAAATAAGATTTTTCTGTCAATACGGTAGAGACCTAATTTTAGATTTTTTAAATATAAATAATTTTAAATTTTTTGAACAAATAATTATATTTTAAACTGTATTTAAATTGGGCTCCTATAGGCTTAGAGTTGGTGTTAAAATTTTCTTCCCTCAGCAAAGTTTTGACTTTAAGGTCATTTTTTTTTTTTCAGAAAATGCCTGTTAAACGTAGAGTTCTTTTTATTTTTTACAGATGAAAAACAATAATGAAAATAAAACTCATCAATCAGTGCACTCATACTCAAAGACCCATACATTTACTTGCAAAAATCTAAAACAGTTGAAAAATCTAGTTTTTGGTTTTTTACGGATTTTTATTGCGAAAGCTTGCAATGGGAGTAGTTTTCCAGAAATTGATTGTTTTAAGGCAATTTTTATGACTGTGCACTGATGAAATGGGTAAAAAGTGTATTTGAACTGCAACCAAAATCCTAATTAACTTAGCTCTCCGCAGGTAGATTTAATTGTTCAGGGGGTAAATTAGTCGTATAAAAGAATAAGAAAACAAATCTGTTCATCAGTTTATCAAAATACATAAGTCTACTTTTCTTTTTACTAGTTTTAATCTAACAATAGACTAAAACAAAAATTTAAATTCGGTAACCATGTTATACTATTGTTACTTAAAAGGTAACAAATAAGTTACGTTTGCAACAAAAATTTAGTAACAAAACTGGACGATTTTCTCGTTTTTTTTTTTGGTAAAAAATTAGACATAATGTAATCATTTTGTTACAGTCAACCAGTAACAAGAGAGTCACTAAGGGTATTCATGCTTCGGCGTTCGGCGTAAGATCACGTTTTGTGTAAATGCGTAACTTTACGCGAGACTTTGCATGAGACCCCTTTAAAACTAGTTTGCGTAAGTTTTGTATGAAAGCAGCTGCTCATTAAGCCTCAAATTTATCAATTATTTCTTGAAATGGAATAAAAATTTTGCTATGAAAACCATTTGAAAAATAAAGTTTATTTTCTTGACACACAAACAAAAAAATTCCTTGCGGCTGTCGACTTCAATTCAGAGGTAGAAAGAAAAACGATCTAGTAAAATGAAAGAAAAGCAAAGAAATGCAGAAGCCAGCAATTGGTTGAATTCAGACTTTTGATTAAGAGTGGGCAGAACATTTTCACATACCCTAAATAGCTCAGGATCTTCTTTCACGTCGTCTGCTGTGGCCTCTAAAAGTAATCGAGTCTGCTCCTGACTCTAGCGTTGAGGTATCTGAAGTCGTCGGTAGCGTTGTATTAGTTTTTTCTTTATTCTGAATTCTGGAACTAACCAAAGCTATCTGATTTTTCATTCAAAGCTTTGCTTCCGTTTCCCTGCTGGTTTTGATTTTACAAATGACTTTTGTGTATATTTACCATCTAGTTTCCGTATCGAATTCGTAGCGTAGTCTTACCAAATTTGTGTAAAACATTTTCCATACGAAATTTGACAGTTCTTTTACTATCTGGTAAACTTACACAGACTACACGTATTACGCGGGTTCTACGCTGATGCATGAATACCCCTATAGAGAGTCAACTCGGTCAATGAAAAATTTCAAACGTAATTAAATCGGAACTCATTATTTTAAACGCCTGTAGGTTATTTTTTTAAATCGGCAAGGGAATTAATACACTTGTAAGTGCGTAAAAATCATGGTAAAAAAAAACAGAAAAGAAGATACGAAAAAAAAAAAACAGTAGAAAATAGTGAAGAAACAGAAAAAAGCAAAAAGTATTGATTAAGTGATGAAGAAAAGTTTAAAGATCGAACTGAGACATTACTTTTAATTAAGAAGTCTACATTATTTCCTGTAGCTCAAGACTTAACGAAAGCGAAAGTAGAATAAGACGGGGGTTACAGGCCGGAGCAACAGAAACAAGGCTGCTAGCACAAAGATGTTGTGCTGAAGATGTTGCTCGGTACATTGCCACAGAATTCCGTGGAAGGGAGAGTGATCCCGGCATCATGCTGCACCATATTTGTATTTGAATTTGTATTTATTATCTTAAAAATAATTTAACATCATACTTCAAGATCGATCTTTTAATTAAGTATTTAGATATTTGAATTACAATTGCAGCTCATCACAATAAATATATATGCAGGCCAAGCATGTGGTGGAACTGAACTTTGGTGGATGGGTAGGAAAATGTAACTTTTTGTTTTGGCACGTTTGGTGTAGTTTGTTATATGCGTCTTCTGCATTAAAATGAAAGATCCCATCATCTCCGGCAAGTTTAGCCGCACATCGCCAGAAATATCTGTAATGCTCAAATACAAAGGGCTAAGTTTTTATATGACCAAAAAGTAAGGCAAAAAAATACTTTTGTGCCCAAAAGGAAGTAAAAACTTTTGGTCTTTTGTCAAGAACATTAAGAACTCGACCACATCATCGGTCCCAACGCTCGTCTTCAATGACTCTCCGTATGTCAGCTCCATCGACAAAGCCAATTTGCTGGCAGCCCAATTTGCTGCCAACTCGACACTTCCTTATAGCATATTGGCTCCACCTGAGCTCGAGGCTGCAAATTATTTGATGAAGCAGATATTTTTTCGAACTCGCTCGGTTGCGAGAGTCCTCAAAGATCTCAACATACATAAATCCGCTGGTCCAGATGGTATCCCCGCCGTTATTCTGAAGAGGTGTTCTTCTACGCTGGCAAAACCATTGCGTAAACTTTTCCATCTTTCCTATTCTGCTGGGATTTTTCCGAGCAGATGGAAAACTGCATTTGTCCAGCCGGTCCCTAAAAAAGGCGAATCTTCCTCCCCTTCCAATTACCGTCCAATTGCACTAACGTCCCTTCTTTCCAAGGTCATGGAAACGTTGATAAACCGTCAACTTATGAAATATCTTGAAGAACGAAAGCTTCTTAATGACCGTCAATACGGCTTTCGTAGCAAACGGTCCACTGGTGATTTGATGGCTTATCTCACTGAAAAGTGGAACCAATCTTTACATTGTTTTGGAGAAAGTAAGATTATTGCGTTTGATATTTCTAAAGCATTTGATAGAGTTTGGCATCAGGCTCTTTTATCGAAAATGCGTGCTTTTGGTATCGATGAGTCTCTTCTTCGTTGGATTAGAAACTACCTTTCCGACCGTTCAATACAAGTTGTGTTGGATGGTTTCAAGTCTGATACCCACTTCATAAATGTTGGTGTGCCCCAGGGCTCCGTTTTGTCTCCGACTCTCTTCCTCATTTTCATCAATGATCTCTTGTCGGAAGCTTCTAATCCACTTAACTGTTTTGCTGACGACTCGACCCTCAGCTTTTCATATTCGTTTCCAAATTCACGTCCCTGCTCTTCGGATGTGGAACTGGAACGGTTGCGTATGATAAGCTCATTGAATTCTGACCTTGACATCATTGTTTCATGGGGTATTATGAACCGAGTAGAATTCAATGCTTCGAAAACTCAATGCTGTCGTCTCTTGTCGTTGAAGCTTAACATAACCCCAGTACCTGCATCGAAGAAACCAAAAAGCTGTCAGTACTTGGTATAAACGATGATCTTCGTTGGAATGACCACATATTTGAAGTCGCCAAAAATGCTGCTAGATGCTTAGGTTTCTTGAGACGATGCAGGAAGTTCTTCACCCCTCCTGATCTGGCTACAATTTATAAGGCCTTCATCCGCCCAAAACTGGAGTATAGCTCCCATATCTGGTCAGGTGCTTCTCAAACATCTTTGCGCCTACTTGATAGGGTTCAAAATAGAGCGTTAAAATTGATAGGTGATAGTTCAATCGTAGAATCGATTGATTCTCTTGAACATCGTCGAAACGTCACCTGTCTCTCTCTCTCTTGCCAGTTGCATTCCTCCCCTGAAACAATTTAGCCGCAATACCCGCCTCGCTAGGAATGCTCATCAGTTTTACCTTGAGCCCAACTTCGGACGTACAGTCAAGTATAGAGATTCGTATTTCAGTCGCACCACCCGAATGTGGAATGCTTTACCTGGCTCTATATTTCCCCAGCATTACGATTCACAAAAATTCAAAAGCAACGTGCATCGGTGTCTCCTTTCAAATCCTCTCCTATTTTCCTAAATGCTCGCACTGTGTTCTATAACATTATAAGGGTAGTCATAACCCCTTGCTGTGCGCGTTTGTTATAAAAAAAAAAAATTGTAGAGTGTTCAGTAGATAGGCCGGACGCGTTTCATCTGGACGCCGCCGCCGCCCTTGAGGTTATATGTGAAATTACTAACACCTTATTTCCAAATTCCAACTACTGCAACACAAAAAAGGGAGGCTGCTGTAGTATACAATGGACCGGGAATCAGGTCTGAGTGCTCCAGATTAGTATATACGCCTCCTCTTTTTTAAATTAAAAAAAAAATTTAGTTCAGAGCGTTGTGTCGATGCTAGATATAAATCTCCCGCCGTGTCGATATTAACAAACCTCCACAAACTGATAGCACAAGGGGAAGTGCTTATCAATCGTTATTGGTTTGTGTATTAGATTAATACAATAGTCGTGTTTCTCAAACCAATACTATAAAAACTTAGATTTCAAATTAGAAAGAGCTGTCACCTGTCAGTAAATAAAACCTATGATTTAAGAAGAAGTCATTAGAAGGTTGACTCTTTATTTGTGAAATAAAAAAGTGCTATGACTTTGTTTTACGATACTGAGTAACAGACCTACAATCCTCCTCAAATGCCTCCAGTTGGCACCTACACATTTTATTACTTTACTTCAATGTTACTTGAAAACTCACTTAACAATTAACTTTTTATGATTATTGGAGGAATGTTGTCATATTTGGGCTAGAACATAACTTTAGTGCCATCGAAATTAGCTTTGTAAACAATGTCTGTCTGTAAACTTCTTTCGACAACAGCGCTTAATCCATTTTAGTGCCATAACAGATTTGTTTTCCTCGACGTTTATCTTAGCTCTTATCTTCGCTCTTTTATGGTAAAATTGACAAATGCTCTTAAGATAAAAGAGCTTCATATTTTTTTTACGTACGCAAAACATAAATTTGAATTCAGTAATGAATTAACTTCAATTTGGTTAAGATTCTTAGTTTCTATCATGCAACTTTCGTTGTTTCAAGTTTATACGTTCGTGTGTGCGTTTTTTTGTGCGACTATAGCCCCAACTGATTCGGCTCGCATTCTAGGACTATTTGCTTCGCCCTCGCGAAGCCATATCATCATTCAAAGTGCGATAGCTGACTTATTAGCTGAAAACGGCCATGATGTCACTGTTGTTGCTACAATTCCAGCTCCTAAGAAAAATCCAAAATATCGTTTTGTAGAACTGGACGTGAAAGCACCCAATGTTTTAACGGAATTTGCAAAAACATCCATTTCATGGTTCTCATTAAAGCGCTTCTCCCGCTTCGATGTACTGGCATCTAACTATGCCAATGAGAGCTTACACCACCCCAAAATGAAGAAACTAATGAATGAAGAATCTTTCGATTTGGTTATTCAAGGATATTTTATAAATGACTTTCTTATGGGAGTTGCAGCACATTTTAGGTGTCCATTGGTGCTTTCATTTACGATGCGACCATTACCGCAGTTAAACAATCTTGTGGGCAATCCACTAGAAGTCGCTTACAATCCACATTTGATGGGAGGTGGAAAACAACGCATGGGTTTCATGGCTAGACTGAACAACTTTTACCACACAGTTTTGTTTGACAGCGGCGTTGAGCGCTTATACAGCAATTGGCAGCAGAAAACATTATACGAGTGAGTAGGCAAAGAGCATAGGTTGATTTTTATCAACATTTTGTAATTTTTAGCGAAAACTTCCCATCGGAAAAGTATCCATCGTTCGAAGAAATGCAGAGGAATGTGTCGTTGGTATTGTCAAACTATCACTTCGCCCAAGGAATCGTTTTACCGAATGTCCCGGCTGTGGTCGATATTGGTGGCATTCAAATCAAAGATAAGCCCGATCCATTGCCACTGGTAAGAGAATTTTTAAGTTCAATTTACTGTAAACGTACAAGGCATAGTTTTTAAGAATTGGTAATTCACATTTCGAAGATACCAAAGTTTCTTTTCTGCTCTTCCGAAAGCACAAAACCTTTTTTTCATTCAATAATGTTGTTTTTCTTCTCCCTCTCCTCTCAAGGACCTAAAAGCAATTTTGGACAACTCCACCGAGTACGGTGCAATTTACTTCAGTCTTGGAACAAACATTCAGCCTCAACAACTAGACAATGCCAAAGTAAAGATTCTGTTCGATGTCCTCTCACAACTTCCCCAGACTGTGCTATGGAAATGGGGAAGCTCGAAATTGCCCGGACATTCTCCAAACATTTTATTCAAGAAATGGCTACCACAGGACGACATATTGGCTCATCACAATATCAAAGTTTTCATAACTCATGGCGGTCAGGGTAGTGTAGTGGAGTCAGAGTATCACGGAGTGCCAATGGTGGGGATTCCCTTTATCAACGATCAATACGCGAACGTTAAAAGTGCAGAAAGCAATGGCTTTGGATTGTTTGTTGATTTGCAGACATTGACTCAGGAGGGCTTTAGAAAAACTGTTACGGAAGTTTTGTCAAACAAAACATACAGGGATAATGTCCAAAGGTTTGCTAGACTGTTTAAGGATCGACCCATGACTGCAAAGCAAACTGCATTGTTCTGGATTGAGTATGTCCTTAGACATCATGGTGCTCCGCATATGCAAAGTCCTGCAGTGCATATGAATGCTTTCCAACTCTTGTCACTCGATGTGATTGGCTTTTTGGTGTTGATTCTTTATGTTAGTATTAAGGGAATCAAGTTTGGCTTCTTTTTGAACAGAATGTTGTTAAGAAGTAAGAAAAACAAAGTCGAGTAACTTTTATCACTGTTTGGGGCCCTTGGTGGTCTTCTACGCATACAAATCAAATCTCGAGTTGAACATAATCTTATAGCAAGTCAATTAAACTGATTAGTTTTATATTAATATCGCCTTTCATTGGTTTCACTCGAGGATCCACTCACTTAGATACTGGATAATAAAGAATATTCTCGGATAAAAATATTCTTTTTGGCGTTGTGAGGATGCTTTTTATAGAAGGCTGAGGTAAGCTCGCGGTTTCAAAATGCACTATACAAAAGCAGCAAAAACTAAGTTTACTGAAGGTAGTTTTATACCCATTTTCTTAAAAGAGGCTTTACATTTGTACATACAGTGACATTCATACGTATTTAATTTAGTTAATAAAGCCGTTGTACTCAGTATGGAGCCTATTCCGGTGAAGTAAGGTTCGACTCTGACCTCTACGTGGGATTTTAATGTAGGTGGGTTTGGCAAGGCAAGATGATGACAAGTCAGGGATCCCAGTCTTGACCTTGATAGATGAAGGATGATGCGGTGACTCAGAGTTTCACGATTTGGTTTGGGTAAATCTGCTGAGATGATGACGTTTCCGTGATTCTGATCACCGTTCTTCTTAATCGAACTGCGGTGATATTTGTTACTCAGTTCCACAGTTGAGAGATAATTCCAATGGGATTAGGTACTTACTTTGCTGTGTGGTTTTCTAGGTAGCACCTTATTATGTCTTTGAAGGGAAGAACACCGAATTCTCAAAAAGAAAGAGAAGCAGCATGAGAAGCACTCGTTTGAGGAAATTGAGAGGTGCCATGACTGAAACGAGATTCGGAAGTTTTACTAAAAGGTAAAAAGATCCTGCCAGGGTGGCAAGCCCCGAACTCAAGCCTGTAAAGACCAGCAGGGAAACATAGTTGAAGAGTCACAGTTGCTACTGAGGATCTGGAAAGACCACTTCTGCAGACTGCTTAAAGGCGATGAGGACACAAATTCCGCTGTCAGGCATATTGCACCATTCAACTTGGACGATTATCAAGAATGCCGTCCTCCCGACCTAGACGAAACTAAGCAAATGGCCTTGATGCCGAACTTTTCAAGGCAGTAGGAAATCAGTTGGAGAGGAGCGTACACCAGCTGATCTGCATGATATGGTCGGAAGAAAGCATGCCCGATGAATGGAACCTCAGTATCGTATGCCCGATCCTATAGAAGGAAGACCCTTGCAATTGCGCCAATTATAGAGGTCGCTAATAAGATCTTTGACTGTTCGATTTCAATTCAATTTATTTCAATGTACAAATAAGACAGTCTTTTTTAGTCTGCTGTAATATGTGAACGTCTGAAACCCCACGTCTGGTTTTACACCAGAGAAGTCCACAATAGACCAAATTTTCACATTACGGCAGATCTTGGAAAAAACCCGAGAACGTAACACGATATTCACCATCTCTTTATCGATTTCAAGGCCGCGTATGACAGTATTTACAGAGACGAGCTGTACAGAGACGAGCTGTACAGAGCCATGTCTAGTTTCGGCATCCCTGCAAAACTCGTACGACTATGCAGGATGACTTTGGAGCATTCACGCTGCTGCGTCAAGGTCGGTAAAGAACTCACCGAGACCTTTGATGTCGAAAAAGGTTTTAGACAGGCGACAAACTGTCATGCGATTTCTTCAACATCATACTTGAAAGGATTGTAAGAAACTCTAACGTCAACACCAGAGGAACAATCTTTCAAAAGTCTGTACAATTACTCGCCTATGCAGACGATATTGACGTAATGGGAAGAAAAAAGCGTGATGTCATAGGTGCTTTTGCGAGTATTGAAACAGAATCTGCAAAAATGTTGGTTTGGCGGTTAATGAGGGCAAAACTCTGTCATCAAACAGGGAAGATCGACGAATTGAATAAAACGTGGCAATAGACAGACACAACTTCGAGGTTGTACAGGACTTCGACTACCTAGGATCCGCTGTAGACACGAACAACAACATCAGTGCGGAGATCAAACGGAGAATAACTCTTGCTAACCGTTGCTTCTTTGGGTTAAGAAGGCAATTGAGAAACAAAACCCTCTCCAGAAAAACCAAGGTAACCTTTTATAAGACCATAATCATCACAGTCCTGCTTTACGGCGCGGAAGCATCGACCTTATCGAAAGCGGATGAGGAAACCCTTGGTCGTTTCGAAAGAAAAATTCTCCGAATGATCTTTGGTCCCGTATGCGAAGGCAATGTGTGGAGAAGAAGATACAACAACGAGCTGTATGAGCTGTACCGCTACATGGGCATAGACAAAAGAGTACGCATCGCGAGGCTACGATGGTTGGGCCATGTTGAGTGGATGGACCCAAACGCTCTGGCCCCTTGGGTGTTCGAAAGCACATTGCAGGAAAATCGCGGAAGGAAAAGACCTCGTCGTGGGTGGCGCAATCAAGTGGATGAAGACCTCAACCGACTTGGAGTGCGAAACTGGAGAGAGCTCGCCCGAAATCGAAGTCGTTATAGAAGGATGGTGGTTGAGGCCTAGGCTCACCCCGAGCTGTAATGCCCGCTTAAGTAAGTTTGACGGTGAGAATATGTAAAGGTTCCATACGACACGTGTGAGTAACAAAGTTTACGAACGCTTCTGGGCGGTTCTCTGACTTGTTTGCAACAAATTTGATGGTCGAATAAATGAATAGAGCGGTTCACATTGTTCAACTTGTTGCACCAACCCATCTGATGCGTGGTGGATGTTTTGCTGCTGCTAGATTTCACATTATCAGACACGTTGGGCTCTTTTTTTTAATAAATCAGTAGTAAAAATCTTTCCTTTTTTTTTTAAATCATATAAACATATACTATATGATTTAAGCGGAGTTCACACTCAACAATTAGTTGGTCAGACTTCATTAGATGGATGTAAGCTGACCGGATGTAGCTTGCGTTCAGAATTATCAGATTTGTCGTCCAACATTATGTCATATATATTCCTCCGTTCCATTCAACTTCAAAATTTTCAAAAATATTTGAAAACCATCCAACAAGTTGGACAAGCGGTCGTCCGAGGGTTTACATTATCCAACATTGGTCGTTCAAACCAAAGTTTGTCCAACCTATCTGTACAGTGTGAACAGCCCTAATAAAAATGTTGTAACAATTACAACAAATACTAATAAATGCCTCGATCGTCAAACAAGAAATACACGACGCATACTTGCACAAGAAATAAAAGTTGGACCCGGGTCATTCCATCGCATCGTGTAACACCCGAAGCACTTTTCGACTCATAAAATTGTTAATCTTTATGCTAAAATCTACAAATCTTACAATTAAGATAAAACAACTAAAAACGTAGAGAATAAGATATTTTAATCGCTAATATATCATTTTAAAATAAATAAAAATTTTGACTTTATGTGAACAGTGAACATGAACACATGCAACACCCGAAACGATGGAATGATTCACCTTAGGCGCTTTGGAGGGTAAAAATGGTATTATTTTAATTATCATCTAACCGAATAACGAAAGTCATCTAACTAAAACCAGAGGCAAGCGAAAGTATTTCAGGAATGAAAATGGACCCGGCAGAAAATTGTAAGTCCCCTCCATTCCCTCACAAGGTATGGTTGTGAGAAATGCGCAAGGCCCTGGTGCTCCTCGCTCTGTTGCGCAACCCAGTTTTTTTAATTGTTCTTATTTTCAACTTTTCAAAATTTAAAAGAAGAAGGAAAAGGCTCACTTTAAGTGAAACACTTTGGAAAAAAATCCACACAGATTTTAGTTTGTTGCCCGGCTTACAAGTAGCCGTTCCGTTAGCTTATGCGCTTTTTACTTTAATAGGTGAAAGTGATCGAGAGGTATCAGTTTTTCAACGTTTTAAAATGACATATATATGGCATCAAAAGACATGGAAGGATCAAAGATCCATGACCACAACTCTTAAAAATTGTTGGCGTTTCGCCCAGGTACGGCAGTGGGCTCATCAGTTAGATGTTGCCGTACCCTTCTAAGACGCGAATTTGTTTGGTTTACCGAAAAACTTTTAAAATTCTTATGTATTTCTATTTTATATTTAGACATGTTCACTAACATCCAATTCGAAAATCACTGATCGAGTTTTGTGTGGCCATCAGCGCCTGAATGGGTTTTCTAAAGTTTGCTCATGCTTTAACTACGATTACGATAGATTGACATAATAGCCCCGAGTAAATTATTCAATAGTAATCCCAGACGATCATCACAATAAACAAAGATGTTTAATTTTGATAAGGATCAGAGTAAATCTGTGCTTTTTAAAAAGACTTGCTTAAATTGAATACGACCGCAACATGACAATTTTGTTAAAAATAAATTGAAAGATAAGGGGTATATCAGTGTTAGATACGATAGAATTCGGTGTAGTTATTCGGAATAAAAAATCAAATACATTTTGCTACACCAACACCGAACGACTGCAGTGTAGTGTGAAGTAAGTGTAAATTATGTCGCGTTTGTTCAGAATTTTTAGTGCGATACTCGCAACGTTTTTCGTTGCTAGTGATTCCGCTCGTATTCTTGGCTTATTTCCAACGCCCTCGAAAAGCCATCTCATCATTCATAGTGCAATTGCGGAGGCATTAGCCAAGCGGGGGCACGATGTTACTGTTGTGTCCACACTTCCTGTGGTTGACAAAAACCCACCATATCGCCATATCCTGCTAAACGTGTCGGCTAAAGAGTTTTCGAATGTTGTCAACAATCCACCGCCATGGTACAAAAGTTTGTACTACATCACGAATGCGGTGAACAACTATGCCAATGACAGTTTGAACCAACCACAGTTAAAAAAGCTGATGAAGGAAGAATCTTTTGATCTTGTTCTTCAAGGATACTTTTTCAATGAATTCCTTTTCGGAGTCGCAGCACACTTTAAATGTCCTTTGGTGTTGTCGTTTATGATCAGGCCAGTGTCTAGTGTAAATAATCTCGTTGGTAATCCACTGGAATTTTCTTATGTTCCGAGCGTGATGGGTGGCGGCAAACAGCCATTCAAGTTCATAGACAGAGTGAAAAACTTCTTATACGTTTTCTTCTATGAAAATGGAATTAAAAAAATCAATGCACAATGGCTGCAGTCAAATTTGTATTAGTGAGTGTAAATTTTTTTATATTTCTTTTATCATTTTAAGCAGTCATTTTGCCCCAAGTCTGCTTCTTTTTTTTTTTTTTTTTAATGAATATTTAAAAAATCGAGTCACATAGTACAGAAAAGTTAGGGTGAGGTTAGTTAGTTCGCTTTGTATGACATGGATGCAATATCAGTCCAGATAAGTTCTATGATAATAATTATTTATTTGCATCAGCATAGTTATTAAAATTTAGTATAAAGCAAGCAAGTTGTATTATTGAAGTGACAATTCCTTAGCGCCGCGCCGCGTGCTGTGTGTTTTGAAAATTCAATGAGCACAAAAGCCGAAAAAATACTTGTGCTTCTCTTGACTCCCGACAGAAGTGATAACTTTAACTTGTCTTAGTTGAAATATTTGATAATGAAATTGTTTATCTTGAGAAAAGCGAACAAATAGCAGTGGGTTAGCGTGAGAGAAGAAGAGTCGCATGCGTGAGGGAAAGGGAAAACTGGCAAAATGGTATCGCAGCGCGTTACGTAACGAAGCTGTTTACCCTCCCATGAGATGATATCACTTTAAAAGCAAATTTAAAGGTTTTTGTTTTAAAATTTAACTTAAAACTAATATAATTAAAATATAACTCTAAAATTTTAATAAATATTTATAAATTATATTAAAATTAAGATCATACAAAATTTTTTTTTTTAACTTTTTTTTATATGCTATTTAAGACGCATTTCATATTTCACTTCAAGGAGAAAAGTTCAATTAGCGGGAAATTAACGACATTTTGTTTTCTGGAAAAAAGTATCTTTCGTCTTTTTTTAATTTCTCTTTAACCAAGAAAAATTTTTTTATTCGGTTTTTTGCTCTGAGTAAATATTAATAAAAGCATTGAACACGAAAAGAAAAATTGGCCCTTTGTGGGGCAAAATTATGAAAAAAAAAATTAATTAAAAAAAAATATTTTCTTTTTTCAAAATTTTGACTTTGAGGATTGATTTCTCCAAAACTTTCCATTAAGTGAACTCAAATTAAAATTTTTATTAAAGAACAAAGCAATAGCTTTCAAAAACACTAAAGTATGAGAAAGTAAGTGGCTTAGTTGATTTTTAATAGTTTTTTAAAAAATGAAGTAAATTTTATATAAAATTGCCCCTCGCGCCTACACGGAGGGATATAGACAGTGGCGTACCTAGAAAATTTAGCGCCCGGGGCAAAAAATGATTTGCCGCCCCCCCCCCCCCTCTTTCGTTTTATATGATCCTCATACATACAAACTCCGTAGATCACGTCCTTTCATAATTTCCCAGATATTTTTTTTACAATTTTGATGATCTATTCATTATTCACGCAAATGGATGGTACGGGACGATCTTTAACCAAAACTAGGTTTGAGAAAACTTTGAAAAATGGCGAACGGATCGCTCGCACCTAGATGTGTTTTTCCCTGATCAAAAATGCTTTGTTTTGTTTTTGTTGCATCTTATACCCACAAAAAAGTTGTCAGAGCAGTCAGCATCACTTAACTAATGCTTTGGGGTTTTCATCGTGGCGTAAATTTAATCCACGTGTCCAAGATGATGAAAATAGTCCTGCTCCCGCCTAGCTTCCTTAGAATGGAAGGAATTAGAACGAACTCTGAATCAAGGTGGAGGTATCGATGATGATTTACAACGCCAAGTTGCTGAAGAGGAAAAACATTGGAGGAATATACTCGGAAGAATTATCGCAACTATTCAAACGCATTCACAACAAAATTTGCCTCTGAGAAGACATCGTGAGCCAGTCGATAATCTAAATCCTGGGAATTTTTTGGGTCTGCTGAGATATTTGGCCAAATTTGATCCTGTCATGAAATTTCACTTCGAACACATTTCTTCACAACCAGGATGCTTATCGTATCTTTCTCCCAGAATTCAAAATGAACTCA
This sequence comes from Melanostoma mellinum, assembly GCA_914767635.1. NCBI lineage: Eukaryota > Metazoa > Arthropoda > Insecta > Diptera > Syrphidae > Melanostoma > Melanostoma mellinum. Next base: position 55,347,317 of record OU612059.1, on the reverse strand, counting down.
TCACTATGATGGGGAACAAAGTGAGGAACAGATGTTTCAAATTATCAGATTCGTCGAAGTTAAACCAAATTCAGTAAAAATCAGAGAAGTCTTCATTGATTTCATACCTCTGAAAGTCAAAACAGCAAAAGGAGTTACTGAAGCTATTACGAACAAACTGGACCAAGATGAATTACTCCTGAAAGATTGTAGAGGTCAATCGTACGACAATGCACCAACAATGGCCGGTATCCATACAGGAGTCCAGCAGAGAATCATCGACCTGAATGAACAAGCTGTTTTCGTTCCTTGTGATAATCATTCTCTCAATTTGGCAGGAGTACACGCAGCCCACGTCAATGTCCGAGCGGTAACATTTTTTGGAACAATACAGCGTCTCTTCACTTATTTCTCCTCCTCTACCCACTGATGGGACGTTCTCAAAAAATACGTGAGTATAACGGCCAAAAGGCATTGTGAAACTAGGTGGAGCTCAGAAGCTGAAGCTGTGAAACCAGTATCAACACAATAGGACGAAGTCATTTCAGCGCTGGAACACTTGAAAGATACGGTCACAGAAAATATTGAGACCAGACAAGAGGCAGCGTTGGTTATCAATGCTATAGAAACATTTGATTTCTTCGTTCTTTTGTTTTTTTGGGCAGAAGTTCATCATTTGATAGAGTTCAGAAACGGTTACAAGAAAATGGAATCAGTTTCACTTATGTACTTGGAGAATTGCAAATGTTGACAGACAAACTGAATGATTGTGCGACCGTGACATTTGTACAGCTACAGAAAAATGTTACGAGTTGGGTGTGAGCACCGTCAAAAGAATTCGAAAAAGCGAAATATGCCAGGAGAAACATCTGAAGATTCTGAATTGAATTCGGAAGAAGAAATGCGACGATCTCTGATTGAAATTTTGGATAAACTTTCAATGGAGATATCTACACGTTTCACAAATTTGAAGAACGTTTTGGTTTCCTTTGTAACTTTGAAAAAATAATACAACTTCCCAGAGATTCTAACAAAGATGAGGTTCTCAAAATAGAAGGCAAGAAACTTGCCGAGTTTTATCCAGATGACTTGGAAAACGACGACTTGTTCAAGACGTCCTACTTTTATTAAAAAGAGCGAAGAAAAACGAAGAGGAAATTGGACTTTCGAACAACTTCTGTTATACACTTCATCAATGGGACGAGAAATTACAAGACATTAGCGACAGCAAATGTATGAGAAAATTTTTTTGTGTATTACTTCTCAATTTTGAGGAACAGCGGAGCTCATTTTGCCGCCCCCAAATCGTTGCGCCCGGGGCGACCGCCCCCCCTGCCCCCCCCTAGGTACGCCACTGGATATAGACCCCCCCTCCCATACAAATTTTTTTTGTCTTAACCAAACCTATTCATCCTTACGCTTTGGAAACCTTACCTAAAATACCCTAAATAAAGAAAATAAAACTCTAAAAGTTAATAATTAATTTTAAAAATAATTAAAAAATTGAGAGCGGTGAAATTTTATTTTTTAACTTTTTTCTATACGCCATCCAAAACACATTTCCGAAAATTTCATGCAAATCCATGGACTGGCCCTGGATTCCTAGGTAAAAAGCTTACGGTCCTCCACTAACTATATTATAATTAGAAACTTGTTTTTTTTTATTATTTCTCAGAGAGAGAGTTACAAAATAAGTCTTTTTTATACCTTTCCTTGTAGCAGCCAGTCCAGTCCCGAGATCGAAAGCAAAAAGAAAGAAATTTCTCCCGCGTGGAAAAATTTCACCGAATTTTCACGAATGGCGAATGACGTTTCGTCAAGTTTTATTACATCCGCATTAAGTTAGGCTGTGCACGGACAACACCCCCTCCTGGTATGCCCACTGGTGGGCCTACCTCAGTGTCTTTCCGTATGTCCAAAACGGCTAGCTTAACAGCGGGTCTTTCATAGATGCCTGTCTTGGTTAGAACAGAGGCACTCCTCACTTGTCCATCATCAGAAACTTTCGTGCTTATTACACGTCCTTTTGGCCAGCAGTTCCGAGGGCTTGCAGGATCCACGATCAACACAATGTCATCTTTTTTAATGGGTTTTACAGGACAAAACCACTTGGTACGTCGCGTTATTGTAGGTAAATATTCCTTAACCCAACTTCTCCAGAAATGTTGTGCGTATTTTTGAGAGATTAACCAGTTTCTCCTGAGGACCTCCTTCTCGTCGTTGAAGACAGCCCAAGGCTTGGAGCCATTTGAAGAACCGAGAAGGAAATGGTTAGGAGTGAGGGCCTCGTCATTCTCATTGGCGATGGGGATATACCTAAGAGGACGAGAGTTGACGATGTTTTCGACCTCGAGGAGCATACTTTTCAGCAACTCACCCGACGGTGTTCGGCTTGGCGCAATTTGATCCAAAACTGTTTTCACGGAGCGAACAAGGCGCTCCCAGCTGCCACCCATATGAGGAGAACCAGGTGGAATAAAGGTCCATTTGGTGTTTGGTGAGGTAAACGTCTGTATAAGCTTCTTGTTGTCGACACTTTGGTATGCCTGCTTCAACTCCGTCGCAGGTCCTATAAAGTTTGTTCCATTGTCGCTGAATAGTTCAATGGGAGTTCCTCGGCGAGCCATAAAATTGCGGACTGCAAGTATACACGAATCCGTGGTCTAGAATCCTCTGAAACATTGCCTGTATGTCAGCACATAGTGCAAAACGTCTTTCTCGAAATTGAAGGAGAACGGAAACAAAAGATGTCAGCAAGTCCGGTCCTTTGAGGAGTACCGAGTTTAACGAAATTCCGCCAACCTTTGCTGCTGCGTCCCATACCAGTCTTGTTTTATTAGGTTTGTTCGGATTTTGAACTGGGAATACGGGTAGGTACCATGAATTTGACCGGTTTTCAACTGCTTCTTCCCGAGAAAGTTTTCTGGCGTACCCTTTGTCGATATAGTCTTTAATTTTGCTGTGAAGTTCTTCCGACAGTTGTTTATCACGCTGCATACGTTGTTGGAGGCATACCAGACGTCTCTTTGCCATCAAGTAGCTGTCTGGAAGTTGAATTTGGTCGTATTTCCAAAGTAAACTCGTCTCAAAACGGCCACCTTTCCGATGAGTATATTTTTGTAGCTGTACAAGTGCCCGCTGGTCATCGTTAGACTGTAAAATCTCTGAATCTGAAGATCTAAACTTCTCGTTGCACAGGAATTCTTTTACCAGTTGTTCCAGCTTGAACTCACCTTCACTGCAGCATTCACATTCGTGAAAGTTAATCTGGGCATCGGGTTTCTTTTGAGCTGTCGCAATTGGCTCACGGGGACAGCAGCCATATACTGTCCATCCAAGGCGTGTCTTCGCTGCCACAGGTTCTTTCATACTTCCTTCTTTGCACTTCAGAGTTAATCCCAGTCGCCTATACCTCTCTTGCATCTTGACTGCATCCAATTTTTGCGTCGGAAGCTGCAGACTTTTCACTGTATGTACGTTAGTGAGTGGAAAAACGGTACCCTTTTTGCATACACCGGAAATATTGAGGCTCATCCTTCTTGAATCACCTTCGTACCTATATGGGTGTTAGCAGTCCATTTGATACAGAGAGGATCAGGATTTCCTGTAATGTTCAACTGAGCGGCTATGTCTTCATCCATGAGCGTTAAGGACGACCCGTCATCCAAGAACGCATATGTTTCGATTTGTACTTTGTTGCCATGTAGAATGACAGGAATTATCCGGTACATTATCGCTGTAGAGTTTTGAATGTGCGCGTTGCTAGGTTGTGCTAGAAGGGCTGAAACTGAGTTATTCTGATTGTGTGATTTACCTGTGTCGGGTTGGTTGTTGTGCAGAAGTTGGTTGTGCTTGAAGGTGCAATTGTTGATGCCACACGGTATAGCTGACCGGCAACGGTAACCGCTGTGCCTCTTTAGGCAGCATCTGCACAATTTGCGTTCCCGTACGAATTCCCATTTCGATGAGAAGCTAAGAGCTTTGAACTTTTGACAGCTCTCCAAGGAAGAACAGTTTTTACCACATAGTAGACACTTACGCTCTTTAATGCTATGCATTGACTGTGCACTGGAACTTGGTGTTTCATCTGGAGCCTCGGAATGTGTATGCAAAAATCCTCGTTCTTTCTTTCCATTTATTGCAGCCTTAGCCCCGCAAGCAGTTGTAGATCTCGGTGTTATTGGTATAATACAATTCGCAGCCTCTGCAATTCGATAAACCCAGGCACTGAACTCTGAAAGGGTGCAGACAGTAAGGGTTTGCTGGTAAATTGCCCAATTAAGCTGGATGGGTACTGGCAGCTTGGTCACTAATTCTTGCAGCAATGATGAATTGTTTAGATGCGATGTAAGACCCGCGGCTTCCAGAGCCGCACAATGGTTTTGCACCGCAATAGCTAACTGTATAATAGAGTCCAACTTCTCTGCTTTAGGTGATGGTGTGGACTGAATTTTTAACATCAAGGCGTTAAAAATCTTGTCCGGCTTCCCAAAAAGCATTTCCAGAACCGACAGTATACGAGGAACACAGTTGGGATTGTGCATCATGCTTTGCACTGCCTCCTTGGCCTTATCTTTGAGGACCTTCTGCAGTCGCAACAAATTTTCTTCGTCTGTGAATCCACATAGCTCCGTTGTCCTATTAAAGTTGGAAACGAACAATGGCCACTCCTCTGGATTCCCACTGAAGCTCTGCAAGTCTTTTAAAATTGAGTGGCGTGCTGCAATCTGCTTGCTTGTTACTCTTTTGTTAGATAGTTGGTGGTAAATGAAAGTGGTCGAGCTACTTTGCCGCTGATGGTGGCCCGGTGGTGACTGCTCATAAATATTGGCTGTTTCTTCGCGTTGTTGGTGGTGGCTAGAGTGAATAGGCTGCGTTGTTGGTATGTCAGACGAATGAGTGTGCTTTTGTTGAGATGAAGTTACTGATGGGTACCAAGGATTAGACGTCAGTTGTACTGGCAGAGGTTGTATTGGCGTTTGTGAAACCGCATTTGCACCCAGCCATGTATAGCTCAGGTTTGGGCCATGGTTCGGGAACAGGTTTTGGTTCTCTCTCCTTGCGCATTTCTGATGAACGTGTGTCTTTTAACCAGTCCTCCACTTTGCTATTGGTATCTGAGGAAATATTACCATCATCAACTCCACTATCAGAGGTATCCTCTGTAATTTCGGATAATATTTGGTACTTACGGTTGAGAAATTCTTTATCTAATGTTTTTTCTTCATCCAACTTACGCAGTTCAAATTTCACACGCCTTTTAGCTGCTGAGCCTTTCGAAGACTTTGCACTTCTCTGCTTTGAGGTTGTGGACCCGGCACGTGGCTCGCTTGACGTTTGAAAGTTCCATGCGGCATAGTTAGCCTCAGCTGCACTGCGAGTATTGCTGTTGGTTGACATTAGCACATTGTATTGTATATGTGCCCGGAGGGATGCGCATGTGGCGCGTTTGCATATGGCTCATAGGTTGACTGGTGAGCTGCATCCGCATGTGCTTGAGGTGGAACCAATGGCAACTGTGCTATGATAGGGAACATATATTGATGTGATGTTGTTGCCTTTTCATCATACGGTCTGCCTTTAGAAGGAGAGACTTCTATGAAAAGTGATGCGCGTTTAGACGGATGAGTGGGTTTTCCGCATACGTATGACGACAGCGGTTGCGTTATACTTTGGTGCACTATATTTAAGGGATTACTGCTTGCCACGGCGACGTCTCTATCTGTTCTTCTCGACGACAACGTGGTCCTCACATCAGACAACAACTGTGTTGTTAAGCTAACAATAGTGGACGTGTATGTAGAACCCACGTTCGAAAAATTGCAATGATGTGGGTGTGGAGTGCCCTTTTGGCAGTGTGGTAGAACCTGCACAGGCTCCACAAGTGAAATCCTGGTTTGCGACGAAGCTGTCTACTCCAGCGCACCTGTAGTGGAACCAGTTTTCACAATGGTCACACGCCACCATATTATCGTCCGAGTCAGCACCGCTGCATAATTGGCAATTAAAATCCGTTGTTGGAGCTGGCGACTCCATCGATGAAACACTTTGGCTTATGATGTGTCAAATATATTTAATTTGACTTGAAATAGGTACTTGTACTTGCCTTTAGCTACTTCGCGAAATAATAATTTTGTAGTTATTTTGTAATGTTGCGCTATAGGTCAGCGCAGATTTGCTGTAGGGAAAAGACTTTTTGTTAACTTTTATGAGAAAAAAACCACAAGTATTTACTATATAATTAGAAACTTGTTTTTTTTTTATTATTTCTCATAGAGAGAGTTACAAAATAAGTCTTTTTTATACCTTTCCTTGTAGCAGCCAGTCCAGTCCCGAGATCGAAAGCAAAAAGAAAGAAATTTCTCCCGCGTGGAAAAATTTCACCGAATTTTCACGAATGGCGAATGACGTTTCGTCAAGTTTTATTACATCCGCATTAAGTTAGGCTGTGCACGGGCAACATCTGGCTTGTCTTGATCTTTTAGTCCTTCCTTTTTTGAACACACTTTTTTTGTTTGTCATGCATGAGTTTCCAAACAATTTATCCGATTTTAGTGAGACTTCTGGTGCCTGGAGGTTCGTGGTTCAAATCTCAGCAAGAAACCAAAAATGTTTTTCCATTGATATCACCTTTCGCGAGGACTTGGAAAGCCCATCGATATTCATTAAGTAAATTCATTGCCATGAAAAGCACTTTCTCGATTGTCCGTTCGGAACCGGCAGAAAATTGTAGGTCCCCTCGATTTCCTCACAAGGTATGGTTGTGAAAAGTGCGCTTAGGCCGGGGCTACCCGCTCTGTTTCATTTCAGTGAAATTAAAAAAAGGTTTTTGAATTCAAAGAAGAAACTTGCAACAGATGACACACTAATTGTTTAAAATCAGTGCACTCCTAAAAAATTAATAACAGTTTCTGTGTTTTAGAGTTGAGATAAGACCTTCGGAATGTTCGGACATCCATTATAAACGAAAAGTGTCTTGCGTCGATCACAATATTGTCAATTTGTTTAACGGTCGATTGATTTGGGGTTCGTCCATGCACCTTCATGAATTTTGAAGGATAGCGTGTGGTACAAACGACTAGATTAAGCCGCGCAACAACATCGGTTAATCAGATTCCGATTTATGGTAAGCCATATGCTTACCAGTTGTGTCTCCAAGGAAGTCCTCATTCCATAGTTTTGCATTAAATTCGCCAACAATGATTTTCACATCATGTCTAGGGCATTGCAAACATGTTTTTGAGGAACTCGTAGAAACACTCTTCAGATTTATCATTTTTCTAATGCGGTTTGCTATTGCTTGCTTACTAACGGTGTTTTGGCTGATGACCTTATCCCTGAGTCTACCTCTTACGACAAAACCGCATCGAAACAAGGGTTGTTTCTGTTGTCTATAGCAATCTCTAGCCATCTCACTTCTTGGATGGCGGTTACATCTGAGAGGTCGTGGGCCTTCTCAAGTTCTCCGGCTAAGGAGTTCTTTTTTTCTCTTTTTGCTTGCGATTATAGGAACTACAAGGCAAGTTTTGCAATCTTGCAGTTTGTGTTTATAATGAAGCGGGAGAGACGCAGCGCAGGAGCGGGACATGAACAGAGAAGTTAGGGAATAGTTTCCTCCTCCTCCTCATCCAAACAGCTTCTGCAAAAATTGTTTGAGAAGACTCCTTGCCTTGCAGCATGTCTTCCAATCAGGCGCGGATCCAGGATTTTGATAAGGGGAGGGCAGTTTGCCTTCCTTTTCAATGATTTCAAATATAAAAATACATTTTTTATTTAAAAGAATTAGAAAAATTGTTTAAAAAAAAATAAGTTCAATTAGTTTAAAACAGTTTATTAAATGCTAAAATCTAACTTTTTGTTGGAGCCGGTTCTTGAAAACCTTGTTATTACTTTTTCAACATCGATCGGGATTTGTCTGTGGATGTGCATAAGTGCCAGACCGCAAAGCCGATTTTCACTCATTGTGGACCTTAAATAGGTTTTAAGGCGCCGCAATGAAGAAAAAGACCGCTCTGCCGAAGAATTTGTAACCGGAAGCGTTGCAAGGATTAAAAGAAAACTGTGTATAATGCCAAACACATCCTTATTGCATTTATCCAACAACTCAAGAGCAGTAACGGGAAAATGGTTGTTCTGCTCCTTTTCCGTTAACCATTTTTCCCGCCACAACACCAGCTCATCTTTGAGCAAAAGACAGGCTGTGTCTGTATTTAACTCTAAGAGTTGACCAAAGCGATTTATTAGCAACTTAGCGGTGGTATCCAACTCATCAGCATTGTATCGAATTGTATTTTCCGGAATGAAAATTGTAAGTTTAAACACATCTAAGGTTTCCGGTCGAAATCTTTCATGCAAATCGGTCAGGATAAAGTCAAGTAGAGGTGCATATAACGAGATTCTGTAGTATACCTCAGCTGAATTGGTGTCAAAATTAGCTCGGTGAATTTGGCGTCCACCATGACGTGGAATGCGAGGAATTCTCAACTCAACATTCAACTGATCAGATAAATTCTTTGCATGCTGCCAGATGTTGTGGAAATTGGTATCTATGTTCTCCCGGCGACCTTGAAGTACGGAAATCGTGTTCTTCACCAGCATTGCGCTGCTATTCAGGTCAAGAGACTTAGATTGTAGTAACTTGCTCAAGGACTGTGTTAAAGACAACACATCACTCAAACACAAAACTGATACAATAAACTGTGAATTGCATACAGATGTTATAAGTAAGGAAGCCTTGCCAGCCGTGCTTGGGTCACGCCACTGCGATATCGTTTCCAACGCTTCCACAATTTTGCTGAGGTCCAAAGAAAATTGAAGTACACCTTCATGTCGTTCTACCCACCTTGTTTCGCAAAGTGATGTTAGGGCACACCCCAAGGTGTTCATGAGGACAGTTTTTCGTTTGGGATGCGATTTGAAGAAGAAGATTACCTCTTTCATTATTGCAACAGCGTCTTGGATGGCAGGTACTTTTGAATTTTCAGAAATGGAGTTATTTAGCTTATGACTGTAGCATGGAGTCCTAACAGCATTTTTCGCTTCTCTCTGAATTTCCATGACAGCACCTCGAACTTCTGAAAGCATAACAGCACATCCGTCTGTCCCTATTCCCACACAGCATTCAAGAGGAAGTTTGAGCTTTTTCTTCAGTTGGAACAATACAATTTGGACGATGGCTTTGCCAGTTAGAGATAACTCCTTAGGTTTAGAATTTCCATCCAATTTCTCTTCGGCAGCTATTTTTTTTCTAGTTTCCCTCAGGCTTTCCTCATCAGATTCGTATTCTTCATCAGTTCTGGAATAAGCTAGTTCCTCAAATGCATCCTCGAAAGAGACAAAATCCTCACGAATGCTACCATTGTGAACGTAGCGTAATATAATACTCAGTTGGGAGAGGTGAGATGCATCAGTTGTTTCATCAAAAAGTATTGAATAATATTGTAAATCCCGAACGTTGCTCAAAATTTGATCAAAAACTTTTTTCCCACAGCATGAAATAAGCGTGTTTTGTGTTGTCTTGCTTATATATGTAGCATTGGATGGGGCTGACTGTAAATGCTGCTTTAATTTATTATCTCCAGCAGATACCCGAAACCTGAGAAGTTCTCTAAAATTTCCTTCGTTCACGGTTACATCAGATTGGCTTGCAACATCTCTGCTTTGAAGTATAGCACCATCATCTCTATGACCACGAAATGCCAAATTTTGTCTTCCAAGGAAGATTATAGTTTCCACTATAGGACGAAGCCGTTCTCTGTTTTCTTCCACTTTTTTGAGACGCTGTTGATTAACGCGGTTTACTATCTCTGTTTTTGGGTTATCATAAGAGTGAAGAAATGCAGTCCCATCCTGAACAGCTCGTTTGTGGTAGATGTTTTTAGCATGGTTTTCTAGATCTCCCTTTTCTCCAGAAATATCCTTAAAGTTTATCAGAGGTTTTTTTACAAGACTTTGTAAAGTCACACCTCCAACGCTGCCAGTCACAAACAAAGGGCAGTATTTACAAAACAAACCCTGTTTTGAAGGTGAAAACACAAGCCAAGGATATCTGGTGAGGTATTTATGGCCAAAATAGCGTTTGACAGCCTTACCTTTCACCAAATGAGATGAAAATGGAAATTTGTAGTCTTCTTTTGGCTGCCATGGATTCGAAAGAATTTGATGTTTCGTAAAGTAATCCAATTGGCTGTTTAAGAATTTTCCAATGTCATAGGGGGTATCTGATCGATGACACACTGTAGACTCAGGAACCGAGGGAGAAGCATGTGCATCGCTCTTACTGGCTGAGCTATGAGATGCTTGGGCAACAGGATCTACATTATCAGTTTTATCCTCTTCTTCAGTAGGAGCTAAAACTGGTTTCTTGTTAATCGGTTGGAAAAAAGAGTCAATACTTCTGTTGCTTGAGTCTCGCTTTCTTGACGGTCCGGGCCGTTGATCACTCTATTAAGAAAGTAGTTTTGCAATTTAGCAAATAAATACTAAAACTTAGTATATTTAGGTACTATAAATGTATCAATATTTATATTTATATATTTATATTTATATGTGTATATATGTATATATAAAATATATAGAATATAATCATATTTGAATAACTTTCTTTTAAAATCAATCATGAATTTGAAATAAATTTAAAAAAGTATTTATTAAACGTACCATGGCTTTCTGCGATTTAAAAGCAGCTATTGAATACTTCACAACTTACACTGTTAGCACGAGAGAAACTAATGAAATTTACTTGATGGTTAACAAGAACAAGCCAATTATGGAAAAACCAAAAAAAAAGCAAAAGATTGTGAAGTGAAAGGATGTAAAGGATGCACAAATGGGATTTAAAACGCTATTAATTATCTGATGACTGACACTGTCGACACGCGACGAACTAATGAAATTAGATCACAGTGTATCTAATAATGAGTAAGGACACTCTGTACACAAATGCAACACCTACTATTTCATTTAACAATAGACAACAAAAAAAACAAAAAACAAAAAAAACGCAATTAGTGAAAGTAGGTAAAAACTATTAATAGTAACCCTCTCGAAACATCGCAAATATAAGAAGAACACACAATAGGTTTTCCCAGCACAACACTATTTAACTTCGATGGTATGATTTTACTCAATGGGCTTTTACAAGCGCCTTGGAACGAAAACAAGTGTGTGTATGGTTTTACTGTCCTGATCATTAGTTTAGGTCGCCAGATTTTCTTTTTTATGACATTGACTTTTTTATGCCTTCTGACTGAGTTTTGCTTTTTCTTGGTAATGAATGAATTAGCTATTTAAAGCAATTTACGGACCAACCGAATTTTTGTAGCGAATACGTACAGTTTGCTTCAGACTTAACATTTTTATTGACAGAGAAGGGGGGGGGGGGCAATTGCCCCTAGTGCCCCCCCCCTGGATCCGCGCCTGCTTCCAATGAGTCAGTGTCCTGTGATGACACCTATCGTCGCACTAATGTGTTTTCTTTTGAGAGAGATCAAGCAGCTCGACCTCTTAAGATCTTTCTTGAGCCAGATTTGTTTTGTTGACGTACACGTTAAACTACTTGACCATCTCAGATTAGTTTTCGTGTAGGCGTCCTGCTTGAGCAAGAGTTTATATGTAGCGATTGGTAAGCCGATACTCTCCGTTATCGGTATTCCAATTCTGGCGAGAGCGTCTGCTTTGCAGTTTCCTGGAAAGTCTCTATGCCCCGATACCCAGCACAGGTGCATGTTAAACTGCTCTGACGTCTCCTCGAGAGATGATCAGCAGTTAAGGGCTAGAATTGAGTTGAAGGAATTTGACGCCAGGGATTTGATGGTTGCTTGACTGTCTGAGAAGATGCATATATCCCATTTGAATATCATGTTTTCTCTTAGCCAAGAAAAAACTCCGCTGATTGCCATCACCTCCGCTTGGAACACACTACAATATTCTGGAAGACGAAGTGAGATGTTTATTTTCATTTCGTCTGAATAGTCCCCATAGGCTCATTTGTTTTTGAACCGTCCGTATAAAAATGGACGTATTCGTTTTCCAAGAATGATTGGTCCTCCCAATTGGTTGTGGATGAAATGGTCACTCGGAAATTTGTACCAAATTCGAACTTAGGTGTGATTTAGGCTGGTTTTAGCTTGAGGATTCCAAATTTGAGTTGATAGGCCAACATTAAATTCAAAACTTCGAGGAATAGTTCCTTTTTCCAAAAGTAACATGGACATTAAAAGAGTCGCATTTTCCTGTGTCAGTACTCTGGTGCATTGGCTTGAAAGATGCCGTTGGCTCGCTCGTTGTGTAAGACTGTAAAAGAGTGTTGTACACTTTTTAGTTTTTGAACTCATGACTTGGACGAACTCTTTGCTGTTATAATGTAATCTTGACCATTAAACGAAAAGACTTTTTACTTTTTTGGTGTGAAAAAGCAATTTCATGAGTCCCGTTTCGGAGGCTATTTGTCAACATTTGCACTTACAATTTCGCCACCTTCCGTTGGACGATACTAGTGCCCAGTTGCTAGTTCGAGGGAGTAGAGTAAGCACACCAAAGAGAGCCTTTCCGAATAATACACGCCCAACCAAGTTGAGTAAGAACACAATCATAAAAGGCGTTTTTTTGGATTGGATGTTCTAAATCAGTAAAAATTTTAATTTTGCATTCATTTCTGAACAAGGAATGGCTGTGAAATATGCACTGAGTATAGAACTTCCCTAGTTCTGCCTTGCCACTTTATATACTTACTTATTCAGTCATAATATATGTAGGCCCTACACTAGCGTGCCTTTCGCTAAAAAGAGTTCTTAAGCCCTTACTTAGGAACTTCAAAAAAAAAAAAAAAATACAGGCTTTGCTTCTCAAATTGATCGTATCCGTATTATTGGTGAAAACTCAACACCATAAAAGCAAAGAGCTTAATTTGGGAATCTCAAATGAGCAGAATCCTTTCCAAGTCATTTGAAAGTCAGCTTTTGTATGAAAAACTACTTCATTTCTCGAATAAGCATCCATCACATTAAATACGAAGTTACTCTTAGAACCTCTCACTTTCTGACTATAACTTTTTACTTGTTTTTGTTTCAGTAAAAACTTTCCATCCAACAAATATCCTTCATTTGAAGAAGTCAAGAAAAATGTATCACTAGTGCTTATCAATCACCACTTCAGTCAGAGTCCCATTCGACCAGATGTTCCTGCTGTTGTCGAAATTGGTGGAATTCAAATCAAGGACAAACCCAACCCACTGCCTGAGGTAAGAGTTTTGTAAAAATATCATTGACTTTTCATACTCAAGAGTCAAACTTACTTCTCCTTTAGGATATCAAATCGATTGTGGACAACGCCACTGAACACGGAGTGATTTACTTCAGTCTTGGATCCAATATTCAATCGCATCAACTTGGTGAAGACAAAATTAAAATTCTCTACAATGTCTTTTCGAAGCTTCCACAAAAAGTCCTCTGGAAATGGGGTGGGTCCAGTGTACCAGGAAATGCTCCGAATATAATCTTCAAAAATTGGCTCCCCCAAGATGATATCCTCCCACATCCAAATGTGAAACTTTTCGTTACTCACGGTGGTCAAGGTAGTGTTGTAGAATCACAGTTCCATGGTGTGCCAATGGTGGGCATTCCAATGATCGCTGATCAAATTTCGAACATGGAAAACGTTAAGACACTTGGTTTTGGTTTGCCAGTTGAATTCTCCAGCCTGACGGAGGAAACATTTAGAAAAACAATCGAAGAAGTGCTGAATAATCCAAAATATTATCACAGCATTAGGAAGTTCGCTCACATGTACAAGGATCGACCAATGACCGCAAGGCAAACTGCTGTCTTTTGGATTGAATACGTCTTGAGGCATCATGGTGCACCGCATATGCAAAGTCCTGCAGTTCATATGAATGCTTTCCAATTGATGTCGTTGGATGTTATTGGCTTCTTGTTTGCAATTGTTTACATAGTTTTTAAGATTTTCAAATTCATCTATTGCGTTGTGAGGTCACTTATTCAAAAGCAAAAGAAGAAACTCGAATAAAACAATAAATAATATATATATCTATATAAAGGGTGTTCTTTTTGAAGCGTGTGGTTTTCCATCTGGCAATGTTTTTTTTTTCGAAGTTGATATTTTCGACAGCTGTGACTTAATTTTAGGCTCAATTTGGATAGCGATTTCATAATGAAAGCCGCACGACTCCTGGGCAGTAAATTGTCTCAAACAAAATCGATGTTGGCGTCAATTTTTACATACTTTCGAGCAGGGGCGTAGCGAGGCTCCAAGCCATGGGGGGGGGGGGGGGGTGAATTTTAACGCAATGCCGACTAGTCTTCAGAATTTGCCGACTGCATCAAAAAATAAATCTGTATACATTTATAAAATAGGATGTATGTCCGTTATAGACTGGTTTATTATGAGATTTTCAGGGTAGACATAGTTCAAACCAGAGATGGTTCCTTTCGAGGTTTTATCTCCATACTCCCACAGGAACGGGGTTGGGAACGGAAACCTAGAAACTACTGAACAGATTTCAAAAATTCTTTCGCCATTGCGATGTCACATAATCCCACAGTAAAAAAACTTATATTTTATACCCATATTCTTACGGAAGCGGAAGAACGAGAGAGGGAACCTCAAAACTACAGACTCGAGCAACACCGGGTGGCTCAGCTAATAAATAAATAAAACTTTTTAAAAACGTAAAAGTGTTCATTTCACAGAAATTCATTTATTAACATAAAATAAGTTTATAATTGCAATATACCTAACGATATAACAACAAAAAAATTAAAAGTATTTATAAGAAATAATATTACAATATAGTATTTGGTATGAGAAAGAGCACATATTCTTTGATTTTAGTCTTTAAAAATTTTATCATTATTCAAAAAAAAGTTCATCAATTGGAATTTAAACTCCAACTCTCCGGTGTTTTAATAATGCCCATTTGTTGACGACCTCACTAGGTTTATTATCAACAACATCCTTTGAGGAATACAGAAGCATTAATGAATTTAGCCTATCACTACCCATCGTCGTACGCAAATAATTATAAGAACTATTTTAAGTTTACTAAATGACCGCTCACAAGAAGCCGAGCAGTTAACATGTAGCAAACTAGTTTAAAGGCTAACGGAATCACATATCTTAATTTGAATACCTCTTTGATAATATCATCGAAATTTGAGCATTTCTCACAAGTAAAAAGAAGAATTTGCAGTTCCGATAAATAGCAGTCCACATCTTCTTTAAAAAAAAATGGATCTAATTCTATGATAGATTTGACTAGTTCTATGTTGGCATTTGCTCTGGAAGCGGGTATTTTTTAACGTGGGAAATAAAAGTTTGAAGAACCATTTTGAACTCTTTTCTATAAAATGTTTCTAGATCAAATACAAAAGCAGTTTCAGAATTTTCATCAATTCTCTTTAGTAACCGACGCGTTCTATGATGTTTTAAAAAATCGTTTTCGGGACTTATCTTTAGTTTTTCAGCAAATGAAGAAGAACTTTTTATCAAAGCATTTAATTGAATGTCATCATCGTTCATTTCTTGAAATAACTCCAATGTGCTTCGTCAAAAACGTTTAACTCTTCCGCCTCTAGGCTTTCGGTCAAATTTTTGACATTAAACATGACATTTTTGCAAAAATATAACGAACTAATAAAATCAAAATCTAAGATTTTTTTCAAAAGTCCAGAAGCAGAGGTACGATTATTGTTATCAAAAGAACTGGCATCGCTTTTTATTCCTTCTAAAGCATTTACAATGCCTTCAAAGGATATCCACACAGCTTTTACTGTTTCAGCTCTAGCAGTCCATCGAGTTTTTGACAAATTTTTCAATTGCAAGGAGTTTTCAATGTTTTTGAATTTTTCTTGCATACACTGAAAACGTTTTGTACTACCATAGAAAAAAAACAAACAATGCTTCCAAAGTATTAAAAAACTCTTTGATCAGCACGCTTGAATTGCATGCTGTTTCAACGAAAATAGTTATACGATGCGCTTGACATGGAATGTACGGGATTTTCTTACCACATTTTTCTGACAATTTTCTCTGGGTACCATTATACTTGCCGGACATATTTTTGGCAAAGTCATAGGATTGAAATACAATATTCATCACAGAAATACCTATTGATTGAAGTGTAGATATGATTTTTTGTGCCAGCTCTTCTTCAGTCTTCTTTGTTAAAACGACATCCATTTCCAAAAGGCGTTCAATAGGAATAGGTTTCTCTTCGGTTTGGACTAAGTATCGAATGTTGACAGCAAGTCGATCTTGATGCGATGAGTCAGGGGTTGTGTCAACCATTGCAGAAAAAATACCAGCTTTATTGATCTCATTCACGATGATTTTTTGAGTTGTAGTACCCAAGAGATCAATAAATTCATTTTGGGTAGTCGGACTAAGATACGTCACACCTCGCGGCCTTTTTGACCGCCACCAATCACTTTTTCGTTAATGGGCAATGTCGTGAAATTAGTAAAGTGATTTGTCGAAAATTTCCATCGTCCTCATCGGACTCCTTATGACCACGAAAAGGTAATCCCTGCCTTCCCAAAGTTTTCGCAACATCAACTAAAATTTGCAGCACTTTTAAATGGTACGCATTTTCATGTTCTTTTTGAATGCTTTGCTGTCTTTCAGCTTTGTCCAGCAAAACGTTGACGTGAGCTTTTCCATTAACCAATTTTCCTTCTTTTTGTGTACCGCGACTCTTCATTTTGTGCCATTGACGAACACCCACCGATACCCATTCCGGATTAGCAAATTGTCTTTGATTCCCTTCTGGGAATAAAATGCAAACAAAGTAAAATGCAGCATCTTTGTAAGGACTGTATTCCAAAAAAGAATAATCAGAATACCATGTTGGGTTGAATCGGTATTGTTTGTATGAAGGTATATCTGCATTGGTTGGAAAAATGTCAAGCTTCGGCTGGTATGGCCCAAGAGAACATAGAAACTTACGTTCATTGGCAGTCGAAATTTTTTTCCGTTTACCAGGGTCACGGTCTATTAAAACCTCACTTCCAACATGAATGTAATGTGTTTTATTTCGTTCTAGTTTGTCTTCTTTTTTTGCAATTTCCAAAAGATCATAGCTTTCTTTGTGGATGCATGTGCAACAATCAATTATATCGGCAAAAAACTCGGCAATATTTGGCACATCTTTGTTCTTCAGGTTGTCGAAGATCTGATTGACTCGATCAAAATTTGTCATAAATTCTCCAACTTTGCCAGCAAACGAAACCCAATTAGGAAGATCAATTTCAACCTTATTGGGCAATGAACTCGAATTTAATTGGGACAAAATTGCCGATTGTGAAGCAGAAGACGTTGATGTTTCTGAAGTTGACGCTTGCGATGGTGATGCTTGTGAGGTTGTTGATTGGGAAATTGATGCTTGGGAAGTTGATGCTTGGGAGGTTGATGCTTGGGAAGTTGATGGTTGCGGAGAAATTTGAATTTCAACAATGTTTTCAAGTAAAGCTGGTGAACGAAATTCGGCTGGTTTTTCTTTTGCAGCAGAAACTTCAGGATGAGTTAAAGGCTTAGGTTGAACAACATGAGGACATGATGATGATGACGGGACAGATGGGACTAATTTTTTTCTTTTTGAAGCTTCAAATGGATTTACAGGAGCTCCTACTTGTTTCAAACATGTTTTTAACATGTTTCCCACTTCACGAAACCACTCTAAGCGATTCCCGATCTCAAAATGAAAAGTAGTTCTCAAACTGTGTTCTAAAAAGTACTAAAACGTTCTAAATGGTAAATTTTGACAGTTGTCTAACATTTTTGCAAATGGATTCCAATTGGATTTTTCCGCACTTGAGTTCTGCTGCCATTTTTAATTTTCATAATTGAATTTTTTCACCGACTCATACGGCAATGAAAAGAAATTTATCATATAAAAAAAAATTTGACATTTGAAGTTGGATTTTCACTAATCGAGACTCGAATTTTCGGTGAAGCTGTGATAAATGTTTTCACTTCACAGCTTCACAGATCGGGAATTGACCCCCAGGACCCTGATTATAGAATTACTAAGTTGAGACAAAAACGATTCCATTCGTGTCTTTCTGGTTGAGATCACTCGAGTCGGCATGGCAGTCGGGAAATCTACTTTGGTTTTCTACCTTAATTTGCCGACTTGTTATTTTTTTCGGCCAAAAAACGACTGTCACAAACACTTCCTTTCGTGTCTTTTTGGTTGAGTTGACTTAACTCGACAAATTTACTTTTTTTTCTTCCTCGATTTGCTGACTCGGAAAAATTGTGGGGGGGGGGGCTAGACCCCCACCCCCCCCCCTCGCTACGCCCCTGCTTTCGAGTTTTAAGACTGTTTGTCGACACCGCTGGACTATTTTTTGTGGGATTATGTTGAAGCCACGGCTTGTCAAACTTGTCTACCAAAATTTTTCCAAGTGTAGCTGACGTTTCACATCGGAAGAAATTTTAGAGAAGTTCTGGCTAATGTCTTCATAGGAATTCCAAGCCATCCACCCCAAACAACTAAATACTTTTGAAGCCACCAGCTAATTCAGTCGCCCCTGAATTACCCCACCAAAAATTTAAACTTGGGCATAGGGACGTGGGTCATTTAAACCACACAGCGTGGCCTTGTACGCATATTTTTCTCTCACTAAGCTTTTTCCTTAGTTTAGCCCCTTTTCCGAAATGATGGTGTTTTTGCTTCAAAACATACTCTAACGTGCGCTTAGTTCGCAATAATAAAGCTTTTCCTTTCAATTTAATTTTACTACTACTTTTATTCGATATCTACTTTATTCGATCTCAACTCGACCAATAATCACATTAACTCAATCTTAACATTATCACTCTATAATCAAAACTGACTTTCTGGTTGCTTTAGCGACCTCTTTATATAGAATAACGTATTAAATCTAGAGCTTTTCATCAGTGTGAAACATCGAGAGCTTTCGAGCAATTTATAACATAGAGGGAGTTTGCTATAATCCATTATGGCTAGACACATTCTCCTCCCGGTATAGTTCTGCACACACACACTATAGAGTCACTATTTTAATTTTGCGGAGACTATAGCGCGGTGCGTGTTAACGCGTTCGATAGCAGATCGGCACTCGATGTTAGGACTATTAAATGTTGGGTGAACATCACACTGTCCCCTCCTTAAGATTGTGCGTCCCGAATAACTCCATCTGCAGTCTTACCACTATATCGATGCAGCCGGTCACAATGAACTACTTTCAACTTGCCTCTTGGTCCTCTTTGGATGCGGTAAGCCACGTCGTTAATCCTCGTGATAACAGTATAAGGACCTTCCTAGTTTTGCTGAAGCTTCGGTGACTATCCCTTTTCACGATGAGGATTATAAAGCCATGTTGTCGCTTTTGTGTCGTACCGTGTCTTCATCCGGTCGCTATAGGCTTCCATCCGTGCCCTTGTTCTTTTATGGATGTCAACAAGTCTCTCCTTGAGTTCGTCCACATACTCGTTTGTGTCCTGTGGCTCCTCTGTCGGATTGGTATGGTTTTCCCGAACTGGATTTCAGATGGTGTTTGTCCTGTCAAGCTATGTACCGCACTTCTATAGGCCATCAGGAATAGCAGTACGTGCCTATCCCAATCTCTTTGGTAGTCACCTACGACCTTGGTGAGGTGTTCTTTCAAGACCCGTTTGAATCTTTCAACGATCCCATCAGTTTGTGGATAAAGCGATGTAGTTCTCTTCTTCTTGATGCCAAGTAGTTCGCACACTCCTTGGAAGATGTTTGACTCGAAGTTCCTCCCTTGGTCAGAATGGAGTTCCAAAGGTACATTACTGCCAAAACCTGCTCACCCAGTCAAACACAATCTGGTCGACCACCGTTTTGGCTTCTTGATTTGGGATGGCATACGCCTCAGGCCACTTGCTAAAATAGGCCATTACAACCAGAATGTACTTGTTTCCAGCGTTGGTCCTAGAAAAGGCACAGCCACATCTACTGCAATCCTCTCAAAAGGCGATCCAACGTTGTACTGATGCATTTTACCTTGAATCTTTCTACCAAGTCCTTTGGTTGCAGCACACTTGTCACATGTTCGGCACCACTTCTCCACGTCATCTTTTGCATGCAACCAGTAGAACCGATGTCCCACCTTCTCCAGGGTTTTGTTAACTGCCAGATGGCCTCCAGAAGGTCCGTCATGCATCTCCCGAAGAACTTCACTGACTTTCGATTGCGGTACAATCAGCTGGATCACATATGACTTACCGTCAGCGGTTTCCCATCTCCGCCTGAGGACACCTGCTTGCACCTATAGTGAGTCCCATTGTGCCCAATAGGCTTTGAGAACTGGACTCCTGCCAGAAATGTCTCCCCATTCAGGTTTCTCTTAATTTTCTTTCCATGCGAGAATGGGTTCGATATCTGGATCCTCCTGTTGAGCAGTCCTTACTTCCTCATTGCTCCATCCGCATATGGGGTCAGCTCTTAGTCACTGAGCGGTAATAATTTCTTTGCCTTCTTGCCGCATGCAATGCTTGCAATCCACTTTGCAAGGTCTTCGGTATAATGCATCGGCGTTTGAGTGCAGCTTTCCTCTGCGGTGTTGAATCTGGTAGTCATAAGTCTGCAGTCTTTCTATCCACCTTGCGACTTGACCTTCTGGATTTTTGAAGTTCAACAGCCAGTTCAGAGCACCACGGTCTGTCCGCAGAAGGAATTTCTGTCCAAAGAAGTAGGTACTTATGGAAGTGCTTTGTTGTCAAGATAAGAGCTAGCAGTTCCCTTCTGGTCACACAGTACTTTCTTTCGGGCTTCGAGAGGACCTTTCTGTAATATGCCATTTTCTCTTCGCCATCATGCACTTGGGATAGTACCGCCCCGATTCCAACGTTGATCGCATCTGCGTCGATGATGAATGTTTTTCCAGGTGTTGGATGTGCCAGCACGGGGGCGTTTCAGAGGCGGTATTTGAGTTCCTGGAAAGATTTCTCACACTCACCTAACCATTTTAACTGTTTCCCTTTTTCCGTGAGCTGATGCAAACTCTTTGCAACTCCAGCAAAGTTCTTAACAAATCGTCGGTAATATGCAAAATCATCTGGTCGAGCTGCAGAAAAGTTAGTTGTTCACTTTAAAACTCAATTAAGTTAATGTGTGCTCTTACTTTTTTCTCCACGACGATGGTTCCTTCATCAGGGGCTTCACCTTCGTCCCCAGTCTCGGTATTGTTTTTCATTTCGGCGCTTTTGTGGATTGCGACGGTTTCTATACAAGCACGATATGTGCGTTTCTTGTCAGAAGCGAATTGGCTTTCAATATTTTCCGGTATACGGTTTTTGATGATGGAGCATTTTGGCTGGCTACTATTTCTTTTTTTGCAATCCCTTTAAGTACCCTATTAAGTGGGTGTTGTTGTTGGTGAATTGGTGGTTGTTGTTGTTGTTGCTGATGGGCAGAATTGACTTTAAGAAGAATTTCTGTTCCATAAAAAATTAAAAATAAGTGAAATCTCTCAACAGTTGTGCTTCTTCTTACCTAAAAGAAGTGACTTTAAATATTCATCCGCATGATTCGATCACGAGTGCCATCATCTTCAGCATTACTTCTCCATAGTTTCACCATAGGGTTATATCTCACAATCATCATCTGAATTGTCCTTGTAGGAGCATCCATGTCCTAGCGCGACAATCTATGACTTCCCTAGGTTGATTTTAAATTAGAATGCAACTCATCGTAGTAATCGTCCATCTCGGCCAGATAATCCCCAGCCAAAGCATTTTATAAATCATCGTTGGATGAAAAGTAAGCAGCTGGCTCTTTTAAACTTCGTCGCTTCTCGATATTGTTGCGAACATTGGAATTGCACTGCTCCTCAATCAGGCTTGTTTGCGCACTGCAGAGGTCAGTCAGTTGGGATGCTTGAGCAACAACCAGTTGGCAGTTATGTTGAATTTGATCCATGATCTATTATATTTCAAACAGAACAAGATTTAGTTGCGTCGGAAAGTTGTAACCACGATTTCTACTATTGAGTAGTTTTTTTTTGTTAGTAGAACTCGATTTATTCCTGTTGCTCTGCAGCATAAGTACAAACCACGTTTTAAATTTTAAATAAAAATGCACAGAAATATTTTTTCAGTAGCTTCCTAAAAATAATTTTTATCAACACAACATGACAGCTGTCAAACAAAATCTACTCTAGACTTTTAGCGGTGTGAATGGGTTGAATTTAATACTACCCAAATCAAAATCCGGATTTCCGCGCGGTGTGAAAAGGGTATTATTCTTTCTGAACTCGAACCGCTAGAAGTCGCTTACAATCCACATTTGATGGGAGGTGGAAAACATCGCATGGGTTTCATGGCTAGACTGAACAACTTTTACCACACAGTTTTGTTTGACAGCGGCGGGCGCTTATACAGCAATTGGCAGCAGAAGGTATAATACGAGTGAGTAGGCAAAGAGCATAGACTGATTTTTATCAACATTTTGTAACTTTAACGAAAACTTCCCATCGGAAAAGTATCCATCGTTCGAAGAAATGCAGAGGAATGTGTCGTTGGTATTGTCAAACTATCACCTCGCCCAAGGAATCGTTTTACCGAATGTCCCAGCTATGATCAATATTGGTGGCATTCAAATCAATGATAAGCCTGATCCATTGCCTCTGGTACGAGATATCCCTGAATTTTCTCAATTCGATGCTTGTTTTAAATTCAATTTACTGCAAACATGCAAGGTATAGCTTTTAAGAATCGGCAATTCACGTTTTGAAGATAACAAAGTTTTTTTTTCTACTTTTCCAAAAGCACAAAGCCTTTTTTCATTCACTAATGTTGTTTTTTTTCTCCCTCTCGTCTCCAGGACCCAAAAGCAATTTTGGACAACTCCACCGAGTACGGTGCAATTTACTTCAGTCTTGGAACAAACATTCAACCTCAACAACTAGACAATGCCAAAGTAAAGATTCTGTTCGATGTCCTCTCACAACTTCCTCAGACTGTGCTATGGAAATGGGGAAGCTCGAAATTGCCCGGACATTCTCCAAATATTATATTCAAGAAATGGCTACCACAGGACGACATATTGGCTCAACACATTATTTAACTTTTCATAGCTCATGGCGTTCAGGGTAGTGTACTGCAGTCAGAGTATCACGGAGTGCCAATGGTGCGGGTATTCCCTTTAGCAACGATCAATACGAGAACGTTAAAAGTGCGGAAAGCAATGGCTTTGGATTGTCTGTTGATTTGCCGACGTTGACTCAGTAGGGCTTTAGAAAAACTGTTACGGAAGTTTTGTCAAACAAAAAATACATGTTTCGATCGACGAAAGATAATCCTCCTGTGCAATGTTTGTCCAAACTTTCCGAAGCACCTATACTTTTATTCGGACCTCAAATCTGTAGTATGTATACTCAATCAGGACCGCAGCCTCTACGTTGGATGGGACATGTAGAGCGGATGGTCCTCTAAGATCTGACTCGACGGGTTTGCGAAAGCACATTGAAGGGAAATCGAGGAATGGGGAAGACCTCGTTGTTTGAGAATATTTTATTATTTTTCATAATATCATAAGCTAATACCTTCGTAAAATTATTTGCATTCATAATTTCTTTGCCAAACTATGTTAAACTACCGTATGTTTTCACCGCGAAGTTCTCATGCTCAATGTTCTAATGTTCACGTATTCTATTTACTTACAGAAACATAATCAACCTGTTAATTCTAAACTCTATTCTCTCTTACTATTGCTTACCTTCTTTCGTCATTATACAGGATGATTCACATAAGGTGTGACAAAAAGATAGGGTGTGTAGGTTGGACCTAGACAAGCAAAAAAACCGTATGGGAGGGGGGGGGTCCAATTTCCCCCGTTTAGGCGGGAGGGGCAATTTAAAAAAAAATCACTAAAAATGAGAAAAAAATTATTTAAAAATAACGGTAATACCTACAGAGTCGTGCTATAGCATTTTGAAAAGCCAAAAACTTATACATTAATTTAAATTTAAAAATAAGTTGTTCAAATAAATAGTTTTTGAAATATTAATTTTCAAAGTCAAAATTTTGAAAAAAAAACATAATTTTCTTTTTAAAAACCACTTTTTTTTCCAAATTTTACGTATTTAAGTAGTATTTTTCTGGCTTATTTTCAATGTTCTTATTTATTTTTGATCAAACACAAAAAACCGAATGTCAAAATAACCTGTAGTTTTTGAGAAAACCAAAAATTACAAACACTTTTGTTTTTTTTTTTAAAGTTTTTTTTTCGTTATTGGATTAAGTGAATTCTCAATAAAAAAAGTAAAGAGAAAATTCATCCTTTATTTCGTAAGTTTACTTAAGAACCCAATAACGAAAAAAAAACTTTAAAAAAATTTTTTTAAAAAGTTGTTTTTGTAATTTTTGGTTTTCTTGAAAACTACAGCTTGACATTTGAACATTGTAAAAATAAATTGACAAATTTTTTGAATTGGAAATTGAATGCTCTACAAAAAAGCTCAAAATATTTTTTTTCATAGAAGCAAACGTTCTGAAGATATTCAAACTCAAAGTTGGAAATGTATGAAATTATGACTTTTATTTTATTAAACTCATTCTGATGACTTTTTTTATGTCTTAAAAATTATTTTCAAGAACAAATAACTATTTTTGCGTAGAAAGAAAATAACTGAACTACATCAAAACACAAAGCAGCATTTGTTTATTTCTACAATGCTCAAATGTCAAGCTATAAAAATAAGAAAACAGGCACCTCTAAATGTATGTTATGAGCTCAAATTTTGAGAGGCTTCGTTTTATACCTTCCTGAAAGTATTTATCCTGTTTTATCGTTGAAAAAAAAAGTTCCTCAAAAATGACACACCCTATTGCTCATGCTTTCTACGATAACGATAGACTGACATATTAGCCACGAGTAAATTATTCAATAATAATCTAGGACGATCATCACAATAAACAAAGATATTTAATCTGTGCTTTTTAAATTGGCTTGCTTTGAAAAAATAAATTGAAAGATAAGGGGTATCTGTATTAGATACGATAGAATTCGGTGTAGTTATTCGGAATAAAAAATCAAATAAATTTTGCTAAACCAACACCGAACGATTGCAGTGTAGTGTGAAATTATGTCGCGTTTATTTAGAATTTTATTCGCTAGTGTGATATTCGCAACGTTTTTCGCTGCTAGTGATTCGGCTCGTATTCTTGGTTTATTTCCAACGCCCTCGAAAAGCCATCTCATCATTCATAGTGCAATTGCGGAGACATTAGCCAAGCGGGGGCACGATGTTACTGTTGTGTCCACACTTCCAGTACTTGACAAAAACCCACCATATCGCCATATCCTGCTAAACGTGCCGGTTAAAGAGTTTTTGAATGTTGTCAACAATCCACCGCCATGGTACAAACGTTTGAACTACATCACGAATGCTGTGAACAAATATACCAATGACAGTTTGAACCAACCAGAGTTAAAAAAGCTGATGGATGAAGAATCCTTTGATCTTGTTCTTCAAGGATACTTTTACAATGAATTCCTTTTCGGAGTCGCAGCACACTTTAAATGTCCTTTGGTGTTGTCGTTTATGATCAGACCAATGGCTTGTGTAAATAATCTCGTTGGTAATCCACCGGAATTGGCTTATGTTCCAAGCGTGATGGGTGGCGGCAAACAGCCATTCAAGTTCATAGACAGAGTGAAAAACTTCTTATACGTTTTCTTTTATGAAAATGGAATTGGAGAAATCAATGCACAATGGCTGCAGTCAAATTTGTATTAGTGAGTGTAAATTTTTTTTATATTTCTTTTATCATTTTAAGTCATTTTGCCCTAAGTTGTGTTGTGGCCACACTCTGCTTCTTTTCTTGTTTTTAAGTGAATATTTAAAAAATCGAGTCATGAAGTACAGACAAGTTAGGGTGAGGCAAGTTAGTTCGCTTTGTATGACATGGATGCAATGTCAGTCCAGATAAGTTCTATGATAATAATTATTTATTTGCATCAGCATAATTATAAAAATTTTTGAGCAGAAAAGCCGAAAAAATACTTGTGCTTCTCTTGACTCCCGACAGAAGTGATAACTTTAACTTGTCTTAGTTGAAATATTTGATAATGAAATTGTTTATCTTGAGAAAAGCTAGCAAAGAGCAGTGGGTTAGCGTGAGAGAGGAAGAGTCGCATGCGTGAGGGAAAGGAAAGCCTGGCAAAATGGTATCGCAGCGCGTTACGTAACGAAGCTGTTTACTCTCCCATAAGATGTTATCACTTTAAAAGCAAATTTATTTATAACAGGAGTTAAGTCTGGCTTGTCTTCTCTGATCTTTTAGTCCTTCCTTTTTTGAACACACTTTTTTTGTTTGTCATGCATGAGTTTCCAAACAATTTATCCGATTTTAGTGAGACTTCTGGTGCCTGTTATGCGGGAGGTTCAAATCTCAGCAAGAAACCAAAAATGTTTTTCCATTGATATCACCTTTCGCGAGGACTTGGAAAGCCCTTCGATATTCATTAAGGAAATTCATTGACATGAAAAGCGCTTTGCCGATTAGCCGTCTGGAACCGGCAGAAAATTGTAGGTCAATTCTATTTCCTCACAAGGCATGGTTGTGGAAATTTCGCTTGGTCCGGGGCTACCCGCTCTGCTGCGCCACCCTATTTATTTAATTATTCATTTAGTGAAATTAAAAATAGGTTTTTGAATTCAAAGAAGAAACTTGCAACAGATGACACACTAATTGTCTAAAAAATCAGTGCACTCCTAATAAATTAATAACAGTTTCTGTGTTTTAGAGTTAAGATAAGACCTTCGGAATGTTCGTACATCCATTACAAACGAAAAGCGTCTTGCGTCAATCACAATATTGCAATATGCACCTTCATGAATTTTGAAGGATAGCGTGTGGTACTAACAACTAGACTAAGCCCCGCAGCAACATCGGTTAGTTAGATTCTATTTTAGAAGGTTTAATCCTGCAAGCCATGTTTACCGGTTGTGTCTCCAAAAAAGTCCTCTTTCCCTATAGTATAATATTAAATTCGCCAACGATGATTTCACATCATGTCTAGGGCATTTGTGACGTGCTTTTTACTTTCCAGCCGAGGTTTTGCTCGTCGTATTAGCCAGGGTCTTTCTGAAGATAAAACACGAAACTTCAGGATAACAACTAATTACTCTTAATGAACACACAGTGTAAAGTATAAACTTAAAACTAACTACGGTGCTGTACGGAGGGTCCTCGCTCGTAAGAACTAACGGTTAGATGCCTTTTTGTAGATAACGCCTTGACCTGAAACAAATAGAGAAAATCAGGTATATTTACGGCCCCTTGGTGGCACGGAGAAACAGCAGGCAATAGCTCTGGTGGATCGGCAGGCTTATGTACGGCCCCTAGTGGCACGGAAAACAGCAGGCAATAGCTCTGGTGGATCGGCAGGCTTATGTTCGGCCCCTAGTGGCACGGAAAAACCGCAGGCAATAGCTCTGGTGGATCATAGGGTTTATTTACGGCCCCTTGTGGCACGGCAAAACAGCAGGCAATAGCTCTGGTGGATCAGCAGGTTTATAAACGGGCCCTAGTGGCACGGAGGACGTTAAGTAGCTGCGAACTGAGGGTTTCCTTACAGAAATCCAATAGTACGCAATGGTCGGACGGTTTTCAGTCGGCAATGATAAATCGTAGTTAACAATAATTTCTTACCTAATCTTTTGGCTGCTTGCTGCGCATGGACGGCGGCGGGATCGATGTCTTTTTCACAAAATTCAGGTTGCCTATATAAATATTTCTGAAGGAACAAAGTGTGAGTTATACTCTGCGAGTAAACACTCTAATGTGTCGTGCATTCATATGGCTGTTGTGTGGGTTGTGTGACGATGATACGCTGTATTTTCGTGAATCAGTGCTGTCACCTCTGGTTGTACTATAGTAACAAAAGTACTAGACAGCATAAAAGTATCAAAGGTAAGAGGTAGCATGAACGCTTCGTTACACATTGCAAACATGTTTTTTGAGGAACTCGTAGAAACACTCTTCAGATTTATCATTTTCCTAATGCGGTTTGCCATTGCTGGCTTACTAACCGTGTTTTGGCTGATAACCTTATCCCTGAGTCTACCTCTTACGACAAAACCGCATCAAAACAAGCGTTGTTTCTGTTGTCTATAGCAATCTATAGCCATCTCACTTCTTGGATGGCGGTTTACATCTGTTTTGGAGAGGTCGTGGGCCTTCTCAAGTTCTCCGGCTCAGGAGTTCTTTTTCTCTCTTTTTGCTTGCGATTATAGGAAATACAAGACAAGTTTTGCAATCTTGCAGTGTAGGGAATAGTTTCCTCCTCCTCCTCATCCATACAGCTTCTGCAAAAATTGTTTGATAAGACTCCTCTCCAGCATGTCCTCCAATATGTCAGGGTCCTGTGATGACACCTATCGTCGCACTAATGTGTTTTCTTTTGAAAGAGATCAAGTCATTCGACCGCTTAAGGCTTGGGCCAGATCTGTTTTGTTGCGTCACACGTTTAACTACTTGACCATTTCAGATTAGTTTTCTTGTATGGATCCTGCTTGAGCCGGAGTTTATATGTAGCGAATGGAATGCCAATACTCTCCGTTTTCGGTAGAAATGTTCGGCAGAAAGGTTCCGTTTCTGGCGAGTTCATCTGCTTTGCAGTTGCCTGGTATTTCTGTATGCCCTGGCAACCAGCACAGGTGAATGTTAAACTGCTCTGACATCTCCTCGAGAGATGATCAGCAGTTAAGGGCTAGAATAGAGTTGAAGGAATTTAACGCCAGGGATTTGATGGCCGCCTGACTGTCTGAGAAGATATATCCCTTTTGGCTACCATGTCTTCTCTTACCCAAGACAGAGCTTTGCTGATTGAACTTGGTTCGCTTGAAACACGCTACAATGATCTGGAAGACGAAGTGAGATGTTTAATTTCGTCTGAATATACACGACAACCTACTCCTTCGTTTGTTTTTGAGCCGTCCGTAAAAAACTAGACGTATTTATTTCCCAAACAGTGATTGGTCCTCCCAATCAGTTCTGGATGGAATGGTCACTCGGAAGTTTGTACCAAATTCGAGTTTAAGCGTGGGATGAGTTGATAAGCCTACATTAAATTCAAATCTTTGAGGGATAGGTTTTTTTGGAATCCTATGGACATAAAGGGTCGCATTTTCATGTGTCAGTACTCTGGTGCTTTGGCTTGAAAGATGCGGTTGGTTTTCTCGTAGTGTAGGACTGTTAAAGAGTGTTGTAGACTTTTTTTTACTTCTTTTGCTTTTCCAAAATACCTTGGAATACATCACCAGCTGATGGACTAGAGTTGCTTTGTAATTTGACGGCACTTTGAAGTTGTCACAAAAAGGAAAGACAGAAAATGGAAAAAGAAGAAAGAAGAATGAGTTACTGGTAAAATTTATCGCAACAAGCGTTTATATCAATGTAAGATAAGAAAAGGAAAATTTATTAAAGTGTCATGAAATATCAGCCACTCATTTAATGTCGAGTTTTTCGAAAACTTTTCCATCGAGCCACAAGATCACTTTTATTTTTGGTCTGAAAAAAGCAATTTCATAAATCTCGTTTCGGACGCTATTTGTTAACATTTGCTCTCACTAGTTTGGCCACTTTCCCTTGGACGATAGTAATACCCAGTTGCTACTTCAAGGAGGTAGAGTAAGCACAAGTTAACACCGAGGAGAGCTTTTCCGAATAATACACGTCTAACAAAGTCGAGTGACTACACAGTCATTAAAAGCGTTTTCTGGATTAGATGTTCTAAAACAGCAAAATTTAAATTTTTCATTTATTTCGGAAGGAATGGTTGAAAAATATGCGCTGAGCATCGAACTCCACTAGTTCTGCCGTGCCACTTTATAAACTTACTTATTAAGACATATAGGCCCTACTTCCCTTACTTACTTGAACAACTGGTAGTTTTCCGAAGCTCAATATCAACTCCTATTTCTGGCACATCCGGTGTTCCCCAGGGCAGCCATCTTGGCCCACTCTTTTTCGTCCTTGCTATCACTGATGTTGATAAGATAATTTCATACTCTGATTTGTTCATCTACGCAGATGACATAAAAATTATAAAGATCATATCCAAACCAACTGATTCCTCTTTCCTTCAGCAAGATTTAAACACCAGGTTAGGTGTCAGAAAAATTTTCTGGAACTTAATGTCAGTAAGTGCAAGCGCCTTCCCTCAATCCCTCACTCCTTCGGACTTATGTCTTTTGTGACACACCTATTCCATTCCAGTAGTGTCTTCAATTCGTGATCTTGGTATTTATTGTGATAAAGAGCTCAATTTCCGATTTCACATCGACCAAATTATTGCAAAAGTAAACTCCTCCCTTGGCTTTATAAAACGCTGGTCCAAAGAATTCTCCAACCCTTACACCACCAAATCACTTTACATAACATTCGTCAGACCTATCCTTGAGTATGCTTCTAAGGTTTGGTCCCCCTTCCAAATTCCTCAATACCAATCCCAGCAATCTTAGATCTATCCCTCTCTATAACCTTCCCACTCATCGTACAAACTATGGCCATTTCAATCCTATCACTCGAATGCTACGCTTAGCAAACAGTGTACACTGTACAGCATACTCTTGATTTTAATAAAAGCTTACCTCCCTTCAGAAATAACTTATACTCCCGTAATCCTTAATTTCCCCTTATATTTTTACTTTTAATATTGGTTAGTTATTTAATTATAAGTTTTTATATAATGTATACTAGCTGTGCCCGCGACTTCGTCCGCGTGGAATAGTGACTTTCGGCAGAATTCTTAATTTTTTAGGCTACTTATTTTGCAAATAAGACACATTCATGCGTTTTAGTAAACAATTGTTATATTATTTTATTTTAGTATATGTTTGCACACGACGTTCTTATTTTTTCCATCTTTTGCGAAATAAAAAGGTTTTGTGGGATTGATATACGTGATTCTGCCACATAAAGTTGCCATGGGATTTTTTTCCAAACAAACACCTGCAACTCAAATCAGTGGGAATTAAAGGAAACGGGGAATCGAAACGTTTTCTCCTTTTTTCGTTCCAGTCAATATTAATGACGCATCCCAGATGTGTAATTTGTAGCTGTGTTCTGGATTACTCATTTTTGGCACTGGAACACCAACTTGCTGCCACTCCTAATAATCCTAAGAAATTGAGAAACTCTATAGGGTATGATGTGACTTGCTCAGTGTCCATAATTTTGTCTATTGATAGACATTCGCCAACGTGCCCCAATACGTCAAACATATTTTATTAGTTTATATGGTTAACTATCAAATTAGTCGGCGCCGAAATCGCCTTTCAAACAGCCATTCCCGATTGCCAATTATTATTTGAAGATCAAGATAGACATTTCTTCTCAGGTCTAATGTATTTTCGACAGTTTGACAAAAATCACCCCGCAGTGAAAGAACTTTTATCGACCCAACAGTCTTAAGGTTCCCGTTTACGGTGTCGATCCCGTAGAAATATAGGGATTACTTATTAAACCTATGTCTTTCCTCAGGCTCTAGGCTATCTCTTAATTAAATTCCATTTAAATCGGATCAGTTTTCTGGGCGGGAGATGGTAACAAAGAAACACGAACAGACAGAGTTAATTTTGGATTTGTAATATTAGTAAGGATGTCCATCTTCGGGTTCTAGACTATCTCTGTACCAAAATTCATATAAATCGGTTCAATAGTTTGGGTGGTAAATATAAACAAAGAAAAACAGACAGACAGAGTTAAATTCAGATTTATAATGTTAATAAAGTCTTCCATTCCCGTGGGAACATGAGGGCGTTTCCGGAGGATGACTTGAAGTTTACATTACTCGGGAATAGTGCAGTATTCTAACGGTGGACATTTTTTGAAATGGGTGCTGTATTTTCCATGTTCCCGTTCCCATGGGAATACAGGGATAAAACATGTTGCATAACATAATATATGTCCATCCTCAGGTTCTAGACTGTCTCTCTACCGAAATTCATATAAATAGGTTCAATAGTTTGGGTAGTTAATGGTAACAAAGAGAAATAGACAGACAGATTTAACTTCGGACTTATAATATTAGTAAAGACTCCCGTTCCCGTGGAAACATGGTGACCGTTCCCGTGAGGGATATGGGGATGAATAAAAGTTTATGTTGCTCAGGGATTATGGAGCATTCCAACGGTGGAAGAGTTTTTGAAATCGGTGCCATAGTGTCAAAGTTCCCGTAAACGTTCCTGCTCTCCTGGGAATATAGGGAGTAAATATATGGCGTATGTCCTTCCTCAGATTCTGAATAATCTTTGTAAAAAATTTAATTTAAATCAGTTTATTAGTTTGAGCGGAAGATGGTAACATAGAACGACGGACTGACAGAGCTACTTTCACACTTATTATATTAGTAAGGACTCCCGTTCCCGTAGGAATATGTGGATGAATTAAAGTTTATGTTACTCAGGAATAGTGTAGCATTCTAACGGTGGAAAAATTTTTGAAATCGGTGTTGTAGTTTCTAAGTTCCCTTATACGTTTTCGTTCCCGCGGGAATATAGGGATAAAATATATAGCCTATGACCTTCCTAAGGTTCTGAGCAATCTTTGTACAAAACTTCATTTAAATCGGTTTATTAGTTTGGGCGAGAGATGGTAACATAGAAAAGTAATCAGACAGAGCTACTTTTGCATTTATAATAATAGTGATTAGTGAGGACCGGTTCCCGAGGGAATATTCGAATGAAATAAAGCCTATGTCCGTCCTTAAGTTCAGTCCAATCTTTGTACAAAATTTCATTTAAATCGGTTTATTAGTTTTGGCGGGATATGGTAACATAGAACGACGGACAGACAGAGCTTCATTCGCACTTATTATATTAGTAAGGACTCCCGTTCCCGCAGGAATATAAGGATGAATTAAAGTTTATGTTACTTTGGGATAGTAAAGCATTCTATCGGTGGAAAAATTTTTTAAATCGGTGTTGTAGTTTCTAAATTCCCGAATACGTTCCCGTTCCCGTGGAAATTTAGGGATAAAATATATAGCGTATGTCCTTCCTCTGGCTCTAGACTATCTCTGTACAAAATTTCATATCAATCAGTTTGGTAGTTTGGGCGGGAGATGGTAACATAGAAAGCCGGACAGACAGAGGGACTTTCACATTTATAATATTAGTTAGGATTAAAATTGTAAGTTTATCATCCAATTGTATTAAGCTTGAATTAAGCCAAACTAATAAATTAAGAACTTAAAAAAAAGCCAATAAGCAGGCCTTGCTTCTCAAATTGATCGTACCTATCCTTATTATTGGTGAAAACTCAACACCATAAAAGCAAACAACTTAATTTGGGAATCTCAAATGAGCAGAATCCTTTCCAAGTCATTTGAAAGTCAGCTTTTGTATGAAAAACAACTTCATTTCTCGAATAAGCATCCATCACATTAAATACGAAGTTACTCTTAGAACCTCTCACTTTATGACTATTACTTTTTACTTATTTTTGTTTCAGTAAAAACTTTCCATCCGACAAGTATCCTTCATTTGAAGATGTAAAAAAAAATGTATCACTAGTGCTTACCAATCATCACTTCAGTCAGACTCCCATTCGTCCAGATGTTCCTGCTGTTGTCGAAATTGGTGGAATCCAAATCAAAGACAAACCCAACCCACTGCCTGAGGTAAGAGTTTTGTGAAAATATCATTGACTTCATACTCAAGATTCAAACTTACTTCTCCTTTAGGATATCAAATCGATTGTGGACAACGCCACTGAGCACGGAGTGATTTACTTCAGTCTTGGATCCCTTGTCCAATCGCATCAACTTGGTGAAGACAAAATTAAAATTCTCTACAATGTCTTCTCGAAGCTTCCACAAAAAGTCCTCTGGAAATGGGGTGGGTCCAGTGTACCAGGAAATGCTCCGAATATTATCTTCAAAAATTGGCTCCCCCAAGATGATATCCTCCCACATCCAAATGTCAAACTTTTTGTTACTCATGGTGGTCAAGGTAGTGTTGTAGAATCACAGTTCCATGGTGTGCCAATGGTGGGCATTCCTATGATCGCTGATCAATTTTCGAACATGGAAAACGTTAAGACACTTGGTTTTGGTTTGCCAGTTGAATTCTCTAGTCTAACGGAGGAAACATTTAGAAAAACAATCGAAGAAGTGCTAAATAATCCAAAGTACAGTCACAGCATTAGGAAGTTTGCTCACATGTACAAGGATCGACCAATGACTGCAAGGCAAACTGCTGTCTTTTGGATTGAATACGTCTTGAGGCATAATGGTGCACCGCATATGCAAAGTCCTGCAGTTCATATGAATGCTTTCCAATTGATGTCGTTGGATGTTATGGGCTTCTTGTTGGCAATTGTTTACATAGTTTTTAAGATTTTCAAACTCATCTATTGCGTTTTGGATCACTTATTCAAAAGCAGAAGAAGAAACTCGAATAAAACAATAAATAATAATATATATCTATATAAAGGGTGTTCTTTTTGAAGCGTGTGATTTTCAATCTGACAATGCTTTTTTCCAAAATAATATTTTTGATAGCTGTGACTTGATTTAACCTCAAATTGGTTTGCCCTTATGTAGTGGAAGAATAAAAGCCGCACGACTACTGGGCAGTGCGTAAGTTCGGTAAATTATCTCAAAACGAACTCGCTTTATTTTTACGTTATTGCCTTCTTGTTGACATACGGCGGCAAATGATAAAGAAAGCTATCGAAAATTTATAAAACAAAGTAAACACAAGTTATTGTGGTCTGAAGATGGAGTCAATATTCCGAAATACGTAGCAAAAATTAAAATATAAATATTGTGATAGTTGTCCCAGTATACATATACATATGTAACTATAAACTACAACCTCAAAATTTTGTATTATCATGCAAAGAAGCGAGAAATCAAAATTTCATCATTTATTTAGTATAAATTTTCGCTAAAATTAAATTATGAGTGATTTGTTTTTCAATGATAAAAAACGAATTTTCATTAAAGAAAAAAAAATTATTAAGAACTATACAAAAAAATAATAATAACAATGCTCGACGTAACATCAACACTAGGGCGCTTTTTTTCGACTTTTTTTTCACTCCCATCCCGAATTTTTGTGAAATACAAAAAAAAAAATTCCCTCAAAATGTGAGCCCTTAATAATAACATTAAGTACTCGCCCAAGGCATGCAAAGATTTCCCATTTGAAATACACGTAAACTTAAATTGTTTTTCTTTCAAATTCCACAGTTCAGAGGCATTTTATGGTTCATTGCAGTGAAGTCGTAACTCACACCATTGAAGTAGTACGTGTCACCATCTCACCAAACCCATTTTTTTCCTTAAACTTTTTTCTGCCCCTATCTCGTAAATGACAATAGGAAATTTAATTTCTTACAAAAAAATTCACTCATGATTTAATTTTAATGAAAATTTATGTTAAATAAATGATAAAATGTTGACTTCTCGCTTCTTTGCATGATAATACAAAATTTTGAGGCTTAAGTGACAAATGGTAAATACAAAAGTTATAGATCTTTTAATTATCTACAACTTTTACTATTAACTTTTTTTGATACAAGGCACAGATACCATTTTATGCTCAAAAAACAGTTGTTTTAACCATTATACATGCATAGGTACTACATACATTATTATTATATGAATTTGCATTCTGGCTTGATTTTCATAACCTACTTAAGAACATCCCAAAAGAAGAGTATTTGTTTGTTGGAGGAGATTTGAATGGACATGTCGGGAAGACAAACGAGGATTATGAAGACTGCCATGGAGGTTTGGGATTCGGCACCAGGAACACTCCTGGTGAAGATATTCTAAGTATGTGCAAGTCATACGGTCTAATCGTACTAAATACCATGTTCATCAAACAAGACCGACACCTTATCACTTACAGCAGTGGAGGAAATGAAACCCAGACTGATTACCATTTGGTAGCCAATTACATGAAATCTCGGGTGAAAGACTGCAAAGTGATACTAGGAGAAGCTGCCGCTCAACAACACCGTCTTCTTTTAACAGAACGGATGCGGTGAAGGAATTCAAACAAACAAAGGCTCCTAGGAGAATCAAGTGGTACAA
This sequence comes from Melanostoma mellinum, assembly GCA_914767635.1. NCBI lineage: Eukaryota > Metazoa > Arthropoda > Insecta > Diptera > Syrphidae > Melanostoma > Melanostoma mellinum. The sequence continues at coordinate 55,311,274 of OU612059.1, read as the reverse complement.
TCTGGAGAAAACCAAAGGACAGCAATTCATTTCGTATATGCAAAGTCAGCTGTGTAATACCATCGACGCAGTTTCAAATGCAATCACGGCGCAAAATATGTGGGATCGCCTACAACGAACCTGCTTAGAGAGAGCCAAACCACTGTTAGGAGTCTCAAAAGGACACCACCAACAAGCTAAAGAAACCTGGTGGTGGGATGATGAAGCTAAAGCAGTGATAAGAAAGAAGAAAGCAGCTTTCCAAGCTTGGTCGAAGTGCCCCTCAAGAAATACAAATGAAAAAGCGCGTTTCAAAATGGAATACAAGAGCTGCAGAAAAGAAGCGAAGAAAAAGTGCGCCCAACTTCAAGCAAAAAGCACGGAGGGCCTGTATCGAGAGCTGGAAGAGATTTCTGCCCCAGCTGCTGAAGCAAATCAGGCAATCCAAGAGCTAAGACAAAGCAACTTGAGTAAGGGAGCAACCATTTTCAAAATAGCCGCTCAGAGAAGGAGAAATGCGCAGGAGATTCGTTCGCCGAAGTTCATCAATGATGCTCAAGGAGTGCTACTTGTGGATGACGACAAAATTCTTCACAGGTGGCGACAGTATTGTGATGATCTTTTGAATGAACAGTTTCCTCGGCGCCACTTTCCAACAGCTGCACCTAACTTTACGGAAGTATCCGACGTTACAGTCGAAGAAGTTAGGGAGGCAGTTAAGAACTCGAAAAAAGGCAAAGCGATTGGGCCAGACGAGGTACCATATGAGTTTTGGAAAAATATGGGAGACATCGGGTTGAGATGGCTCACGATACTCATCTCCAAACTTATAAGAGGTGACAGTTTGCCTAATCAATGGAGGGAAAGTTTTCTTCTTCCAATGTACAAAGGAAAGGGAGATACCAGAAGCTGTGACAACTATCGTTCGATCAAGTTGATGTCCCACACTATGAAGGTCGTTGAGCGGGCTTAAGATAGCCGAATGCGGAAAATAATAAGGCTGTCTGATGACCAATGCGGGTTTGTCGCGGGTAAGTCAACTACAGACGCAATCCAAAGCATAAGGATCATTATGGAAAAACACCGAGATGCCTTAGGCTTAGAGGATTTGCATATTGTGTTGGTTGACTTCGAAAAGGCATTCGATCGACAACCACGAGATCTGATATGGGTGGCCCTCAGACACCTAGGAGTTCCTGAAGCCTATGTGCGAATAATTATGGACATGTACGAGGGAGCAGTTACAAAAGTGAGATGCCCAGCTGGAGTCACCGAAGAATTCCAAATAGCAGTAGGTGTACATCAGGGAAGTGGCTTGAGTCCACTGCTCTTTATTGCTGTTCTGGATTATTTGCTCGAAGGAAAAGTAACGGACAATAAAGTACAACAATTATTCTTTGCTGACGATGGAGCCATCATAAGCGAGGATCCTACATCCCTGAAACGAGCACTTGACGTTTGGATTGATGTTCTGGAAGGAAATGGGTACCGTATTAGCGCTAAAAAGACTGAATACCTGTGCTGCCCTTTTTCTGATCCAGACAAGCCTATTCCAGACATTTATTTGAATGGAAATGTGCTTCCCAAGTGTGAAAAGTTTAAATACCTGGGATCTATGATCAATAGTGAAGCAGCTTGTGATGACGACATCAATCATCGAGTAAGCGTAGGGTGGATGAAGTGGCGAGAAAACTCCGCTATCTTCTGTGATTGAAAAATGCCCCCTAAGTTGAAGGGAAGACTCTACACAGCAGTTGTCCGTCCAGCTCTGACATACGGTTCACAATGTTGGACAATGTACAAAAAGTATGAGAGCAAATTGACGGCAGCCGAAATGAAGATGCTTCGGATGACAGCAGGAGTAACAAAGCTTGATCGAATTAGAAGTTCTAAGATCCGTGGAAGCCTTCATGTCAAAAGTACCATCTTGGACAAAAATCAGCACGACCGGCTCAGTTGGTATTGTCATGTTCAAAGGAGAGATTCGCAGAACCCCGTCCAAAAGGCAATATCGTACAACGTTTCAACAAATTCGCGACGAAAAAGAAAAGGCAGGCCAAAACACACCTGATACAAGCAAATGCAAAAACAGCAGCATTTGGTTGGCCTCAGACATGGAATAATCCAAAACCGGGAGGCTTGCCGACGCTTTCTGAGGTCAACGCGGCGTACCCCACAGGCGGATCACTAGTGTGAAGCGGAAAAGTGGGAGAGTTGTGATCGCTTCAAGATCACTACTCGTAACGCCGAAAATGAAAAAGAAGAAGAAGAAGAACTACATACATTATTTTTTAACAATAACAATTAACAGCCTCCATAAATTAAAAACATGGTTTTTACGTAAAATTTGACGCAACTACGATGGTAATAATAAAAACTCGATTCAATTTAGGGGCAATTGTTAAAAATCGAATGAAAAAATTAAATTGTTAATAACAATACTAATTTAATGATATTTTTTTTTCTTAAAGTTCAACTTCTTAGCTACAAAAGTGTCATTGGTGACAATTTTGTAGCTCTAAAGAATTCGGAGCTATACATTGTTTAAAATGAGTCTCCAACCACTATTATAAAATTTGTTATCTTATCTTACTAATATTATAAAAAAGAAAGGTTTGATTGTATGATTGTTTGTCTCGAATAGGCTCCGAAACTACTGCACCGATTTGAGCACGGAGGTATGGGAGGTGGGTTAAGATCACGAAATAATCATTCCGCGGAGCTCACTCTCGCGGTCGGCTCCCTACTGAATGGTCGTGTGCGGAATCAAAAAAAATTGCATAATATTTTGTCGCAAAAAAATTACCTCAAAGTCAAAACTTTGTTGGGGGAAGAAAATTTGAACAACATTTAAAATTGAAATTCTGACAACCATAAGCCTTAAGGTGAGCAATTTAAATACAGTTTTAAAGGCTATTATATTTCTACAATCAAGGCTGAAATTCGGTCTTTACCATAAGTATTGACAGAGAAATCGAGTTTAACACAGGTCAGGAAACACCAAAGTTAGCCTTTTTAAATTGTCAAAGAGTGATTTCAAAGTTGAGAAACAGACTTTACTGTGCTACAAATTTTTTCTTAGAATATGGCCAAGAATCATTTTAGAAAGTATGTTACACGAATTACGGGAAACCCTGTATATAAAAGCAGCTAGCCCGGGAGGGTGAACTATATTTTAAAATGAAACGTTTTGTTGTTTTTATAGTTCAAAGGAATTAAACATTGAACAGTAACTACGAGTGTTTTTTCAGTTATCTTGTCACCTTAAAAATAAGCAAATAACAAAGTGTGAAATAAATAAGATTCTGTGTTAAGAATTCAGTCTACCCTGCCCTTCGTCTTACTTACACACCATTCTACAATAACCGGCAATGTCCTATCACCTTTTTCAAATAAACAATCAGTATGCCTAAATAAGAAGATCACGGCTTTTAAAACATGTGCCAACAGCAAGGGCAACCAAAATACGTCGCATTAGAGAGTCTTCAATAGAGACAGACAATCGGCTTACAATTCAAAGGGACGATACTTTCGCAATCTCGATCTATAGAGTTTATCACTAAACGTTCAAAACGTATTGAAAACCAAAATAAAAAAATTCACAAGCTCGCATATCGGTGTCTACAAGAACATCACGAGCTTCCTTTTCGGAGTTTAACAGCGAACGCTTTCAACGAGTTGAACGTCAAAATTCCAGAACCTCACAAGCCCGCGTTTTAGAGTCTAGCATAGAGCGCTAAACAGATTTCCTGAATTCTTTCAACAATAGAATGTTTCTTTTTCTTATTCAAATAGAGCAGAGACTATGCTATACACTAGGTCGAAATAGGAACCGAGCTACGCCGGGCGGGTCTGCTAGTAATTAATAATTTTTTTAGAAAACCATGTCGGTTTCTTTTGAAATTCAAACTCCCCCCTAAACGGTGGGAGATAGACACCCCCCCCCCCACACGATTTAATTTTTGTTTTGTCCCAACTTATTCGTTCTGAGTTTTCGTCGCATTTTAGGCAAAGCAGCTTGTTTATGTTCATTTTCTTTTTTTTTTCAAATACAACTCTAGCCTCTGACATTTCTTTCCACAAAGAGTTTTAGCTACAATGCTACTACCATGGTTGAATAAGTCGTTTTTAATTTGCCTCCTTTAGAAAAGCATTTTGAAATTATTGCACCGTGAAGTAAATTCAATTCAATTCAAATTCCATTTATAAATTTTTGAGAGTCGGCCTTTGAAGGCTCTCATATTTATGCATGTATGTATGAATGTCATTGCGAATGTCCTATTGCTGTAATTGAAAAAAATTCCAACTTTAAACTTAAAATAACAACAATGTCAAATATTTTATTGATCCAATCAACGGCTCCTAGAGTGCCGGCAGTGATTTGCCACATAGACTCAAGCCATCCTCTTAACATTAAAATCTTCAGGTCATTCTGAAATGTTGCTCTTATTCCTTCTTAAGTTTCTTTTTCAAAACCATATTCTTAACCACTACAAAAAATACCTTAACTACCTTAAAAACTAAATATACAACAGCAATCAGAAAAGCAATGACGTCAAGTGACATCAACTGGATTTTATTCATGTGCACTGCTGGGCTTTGCATGTGTGGGGCACCATGGTGCCTCAGAACATACTCAATCCAAAATACAGCTGTTTGCCTTGCGGTCATCGGTCGATCTTTGAAAAGTCTCGAAAATTGTCCGACATTGTTGGCGTATTTCTTATTTGTCAGAGCTTCCATCATGACATCACGGAATCCATCTTCAGTAATGGTTGTAAATTGAACGCTCAATCCAAATCCGAGTTGCACTACATTTGCAACATTAGCTGGTTGATCCCCAAACATGGGCATACCAACCATGGGCACACCATTATATTGTGACTCCACGACACTGCCCTGTCCACCGTGGGTGAGGAAAAGTTTTACATTTGGATGCGACAGAATGCTTTCCTGTGGCAACCATTTTTTGTAGATTATGTTGGAAGATTTACCGGGAACATTTTCGGAGTCCCATTTCCAAAGAATTGTCTGCGGCAGCTTCGAGAGGACCTTGAAAATTATATCAATTCTGGAGCGATCAAGTTTGTCTGTAGGCATGTTAGAGCCAAGGCTAAAGAAAATCACTCCGTGTTCAGAAGAATTGTCTAAAATGGTTTTCAGATCCTGAAAGAAGATTGTAGAATGGAAGTGGAAATGAAAAGAAAGTATTTCAAAAGACTCACATCAGGTAGTGGATCGGGGGTGTCTTTGATTTGAACTCCGCCAATTTCGATCATTGCAGGTACATCGGGACGAATTGGACCCAGACTGAAATGATGATTTATCATGACAAGTGAAATGTTTTTTATCATTTCCTCGTATGATGGGTACGTTTCTCGAGGGAAGTTCGCACTGAAATGAGAGATGGATATTGAGATTTCAAAAGTCTGCTTCGGGGGCATTCGGAATCATGTTTTTATCACCGCTTGGCTCATTCACTCACTTATATAATGCCAACTGCTTGGATTGTATCAGGTGCTCCGCAAAACCATCCTCCATAATTGTAATCCAAAGAAAGTGCTTAACTCTCTCCAAAAATCCCATTGGCTGCTTTCCCCCTAAGAATAAACCGGGAACATATGCTGCCTCTTGAGGATTTCCAACTAGGTTATGTACTAAGGCAAAAGGCCGAATCATGAATGACATCACTACTGGACATTTGAAATGTGCTGCTACTCCCAAAAGAAAATGATTCACATAAAATCCTTGAATCACCAGATCAAAGGAATCCTCCTTCATGAGTTTTTGCATAGCTGGATGGTGCAGACTGTCATTGCCGTATCTAATTAGTTCGTCGACAAAAAACGTATAGGCTTTGTAGAAAGGCGGTGGATTGTTTACATAATTCGCAAGCATGCTCGGTGATAATTCTTCGACTTCTAGTTGGACATAACGAAATCGCGAATTCTTGTTGATTTTCGGTAGTGTTGCGACAACGGTGACGTCGTGACCACGTTCCACAAGTGCATCAGCAATGGCACTATGAATTATAAGGTGGCTTCGAAAGGGGGTAGGGAATAGACCGAGGATACGTGCGGAATCACTAACGGCCGAAAATGTTGTCAAAATAAGACCAATGAAGAAAATTTGGAGAAATCGCGACATGGTTGCGAATGGGCGAGTACTATACGCAAAACTAACACTGAATGAAAAACAAATTTACTAGAAGTTTTTATAGAGACAAAGCTTTCGAAAAGCTCTTTAATCTTGAGAATAATGAGAACTCATGTGTGGATTCAAACTAACGATAAGATTTAGTTGATGTTTTTTTCGTGTCCGTTATCTAGGACTGTGTTGGAGTTGGAGTAGAATCACTCGGAGTCGAACACTAGACCTGTATTGGGCTCTGAGTACCCTGCCAATTAAGCTTTTTTAATGTTTTTAAAGACCTTCTCCAGCATAGTGAGTGTGTTTTTGAAAGATTAATATAGGGGATGTTGTAACTCAACAACGACTTTTTGAGCGATCGAAGGTGAATTGTTGATATGAGTTCGAAGAGGAACAACCAACAGTTTATAGAATTAGTCATAATAATACCAAAAATAGAGCGGTTATCACTCGCCTTAGGGGCCTTTTCACAACCATACAAAACTTTATTTGCGTTTACCTACTCACCAAATATATTTGGAAAATGTAAATTCATTCATCAAAGTAAAAGTCTGACAATAATCACCATAATTTTCCCTTATGACTTCATAAAGACTTTATAATTTCCTCAGATCACACGCATTGCTCTGGCAAGCACATTTTGTATGTTGTCTTGCAGGTTGCAGTGTTCGCACTGCACTAAAGCAGATAAGAGTATTTTAAGTCTTTTGATAAATGTATGAGAAATTTCTGAATTTTTTGAGAGCCAAGTATATTTCTCCGTTGCATTGGCTTCGCCTCAAAAATTAAAATAAAAGCTCACTATGGATTTCATCAATGGTTGGTACTACAAACACTCTCAGCATTCCACTGACTGATAAAAACGAAAATAAATATTTGATGTGAGCATGACAAAGGCGTGCAAAATAAATAAATAGGGTGGGCAACAGAGCGAGGACTGAGGAGCCTAGCTCATTTCCTTTTGAGGGAATGAACAATTTTCTGCCGATTCCGAACGGATAATGGAGAAAGCGCTTTTCATGGCAATGAATTAATAACGGAGGACTTGCCAAATCCTCGAGAAAGGCAATACCCATTGAAAAAACATTTTTGCCACTGTTGGGTTTCGAACCACAAATCTTTGGGATAACAGCAGATATGCTAACGATCACGCCACGGCTACCACAAAGGCGTGTAGAGACAGTAAAGTGAACACATGGTTTACAATGGGTCGTCGTTTGATTTTTCAACAACGCAAAGCAGTAGGCCAATTGTTCTATTTTAACAAAAAAAATTAGCATTCATGGGTAGAATTTTGGAATGTCTCTCTAACAGCTCCTCTTAGCCCATAAATGATCCTAGATAAGCCCCCAGAAGGAAGATCTGATCAGCATTCCGCACCTCTTCAATTACTTGTCGCGATAGATCATATCCCATCAAGATTCGCAGAGCCACTACCCCACCCATTCCTCAACCGGAGATTTGGAAACAGATATGGCAAGCGACCATTTTCTGGGGAAGTTGTTCCATACTTTTACGCCTATCAACAATCATTGTCGTTATAAGAGCCTTTCATTATAACTCTGTCATCAAGGAGTTGATTTTAAGACAGTCGCCTAATCAATGCGAAAGCTGTTTCAGCCCTGGCCAGAACTTCATTCATACTTACTTACTTGCTTCGTTGGGTTGTCTTCAGTTTTGAGGTTCTCTTTCACTTGAATGCGCCATTTGCAATATATTTTCCAAAATCCGAAGTAGCGGAGCGTTGTCTACACATTCGTGACCAAAGATCATTCGCCAAGCGAATCGTTGGTAACACCCTATTCGTTTCTAAGATGGACCTCGAACCATGTGCTGCAAAACCATCTTTCGGAAACGGTTGACATCTACACCACGTTGTTTAACAATGAACTAAATAATGAATACTATCCAGTGCGTCGGAAGGTGACAGTGGTCCATCCTCTCCCTAAAAAAGGAAAAGATGGTTCCATTCCAGCGAATCTTCGGACAACTAGTCTTCTTCCGAGTATCAGCAAAGCTTTTTTTTAGCTTTTCTTAGTTTTAACTACTTCTAGTAAATCACTCAAAAGGTATCTTTAGGACGAAAGGCATAAGTATTGAGTTGTTGCATAGTTTAAAGTATCCTCTAAGGTTTTCGGATAAGCCGCGTAATAAATATGAGTGAGTGACGGACAGAGTGGGCAAAATATTAAAACGATATGGTGTAAAATCCATATTTTTAGAGGAACATCACTGCATCCATTTTGATCAAGCTAAAGTTCCTAAGCTAAGTCCCTCGGTTCGTGATGCGTTTCAAGCTATCTCGTACGTGAGACCCCTTAAATGATGTCTCAGGCTCCAAACTAATACATCTTCACAAAAACAGCGATACATCAGTGAGTGCAGCTTGCTCCCAACCAGCAAGTTCCCAACAACAAAAACGCTTTGAACCAGCAACGCAATGCTACAACTTGCGTAGCCAAAATCGCTTCTAACATATTACTGGCAGTTTCCCGGTGACGACACTCAATGCAATTTGAAGCGAAACGTTCGGGGTGAGTACGAAACTAATCTCACTTTATATCTATTATACGCGGCTTATCCGAAAACCCAAACATAATGTCTAATGTAAGCAAAACATTGCCTTCTTAAGGCAAAGTACTGGCAATAGAAACTTTCTGTTTAGCCTCACTGAGGTCAATTTCAAGTGTGATATTGAAAAGTAGCCTAGCAGTGTCTTTTACTGTTCAAAATCTTTTTCGAAACCAATTGTCCCTGTGAGGTCAGGGAGCCAAAATTACACATGGCTATCGGAACGGGGCGTCTCTGTAAGTACTGTGATACGCGGTCTTGAAAACGATGTATCGATATTGCATCCTCGGCTATTTTCTAATATCTGACCTAGTTTGGAATTTTGTTTTATTTTTTTTAATTATTTTTATAAAAAATTATCAAATTATTGAAGTGGTGTTAAAGGCTCTCACACATATGACCACAGATATAAGGTCTTATATACGATGCGACTTGAGGGTCTCCAACTGTTTTTTTTTTTTTTTTATATAATTAACGCGCACATCAAGGGGTTATGACTATTGACTACCCTTATAATGTTGTAGGACACAGTGCGAGTATTTAGGAAAACAGGAGAGGATTTGAAAGGAGACAACGATGCACGTTGCTTTTGAATTTTTGTGAATCGTAATGAAGGGGAAAAACAGGGCCAGTTAGAGCATTCCACATTCGGGTGGTGCGACTAAAATATGAATCTCTATACTTGACTGTACGCCCGAAGTTAGGCTTAAGGTAAAACTGATGGGCATTCCTAGCGAGGCGGGTGTTGCGGCTAAATTGTTTCAGGGAAGGAATGCAAGAAAAAGCGATAAAAGAGACAGAGACAGGTAACGTTTCGACGATGTTCAAGAGAATCAATCGATTCTACAATTGAACTATCACCTATCAATTTGAACGCTCTGTTTTGTACCCTATCAAGTAGGCGTAGAGATGTTTGAGGAGCACCTGACCAGATATGGGAGTTATACTCCAGTTTTGGGCGGATAAAGGCCCTATAAATTATAGTAAGATCAGAAGGGGTGAAGAGCTTCCTGAATCGTCTTAAGAAACCTAAGCATTTAGCAGCGTTTTTGGCGACTTCAAATATGTGGTCGTTCCAACGAAGATCATCGTTTACACACATACCAAGTACTGACAGCTTTTCGGTTTCTTCGATGCAAGTTGCATTCATGGATAATGGCAATGGGGGAATGTTAAGCTTCAACGACAAGAGACAGCATTGAGTTTTCGAAGCATTGAATTCTACTCGGTTTTTAAGACCCCATGAAACAATGCTGTCAAGGTCAGAATTCAATGAGCTTATCGTACGCAACCGTTCCAGTTCCACACCCGAAGAGAAAGGACGTGAATTTGGAAACGAATATGAAAAGCTGAGGGTCGAGTCGTCAGTAAAACAATTGAGAGGATTAGAAGTTTCAGACAAGAGATCATTTATGAAAATGAGGAAGAGAGTCGGAGACAAAACGGAGCCCTGGGGCACACCAGCATTTATGAAGTGGGTATCAGACTTGAAGCCATCCAACACAACTTGTATTGAACGCTCAGAAAGGTAGTTTCTAATCTAACGAAGAAGAGACTCATCGATACCAAAAGCACACATTTTCGATAAAAGAGCCTGAACTTTTTAACTTGGTTTTTGGAATTGACGGAAGCATTAAATTTTAAAGAAGAAGGGAACGTACTGATAAAGTACTTTGAATAAAAAAAAAACAATTGAAATTTTTGACCTTGAACTTTGGGCTTTCTATTAGCCAAATAAGTAGCTGTTAGTCAACTTAAGGAGTCCTACTTAAAGGAACACTCATACAATCAAGCCACGCTGAACGTTGCAGGATTTCCAGCATTTCATTCTCAACCACTACACCAGTGCAGTGGTACCAGTGGCGTTAAAGTGAGCATGTCCGATTGTCCGCTGTTAACCCAGAGGTTCGTTCGTGAAATGTTTTTCCACGGGTATCGACCTTCGCGAGGTATTCGCAAGTCCTCCGCTAGTAAATTCATAGCTTTGAAAGGCGCTTTCTCGGTAGAGGTTCGGAACCGGCAGAAAATTGTAGGTTACTCCATTCCCAAAAGCTTACGCCGTTACGCAAGCAGCTAAATTGGCTTCTTGTAAAAACTCGGCTGAGTTTTGGAAACTGACAAGGGAACTGAATGGAAAACAATTCACCATCCACACAAAACTGACGGCAAATGAACTGCTTTCCCATTTCAAGACTCTTTTGAATCCTGAAACAATGCCAACAATGTGGCACTTTGCAGCACCGGGACGTATAATCGAATCTTTGGACGCTCCGTTTACAATTAGAGAGTTGGAAGAAACTCTTGCGACCCTTAAAGGTGGGAAAGCAGCCGTATCAAATGGTATTCCAGTGGAATTCTTTAAATATGGAACTGCCTTGCTTAAAGAACATCTTTTAAAACTATTTAACGCAGTTTTGGAGGGAAATTTATCACCAAATGAATTTCGTGATGCCATTATATTCCCAATCCACAAGAAAGGATCGCTATTGGATGCAGCAAACTACAGAGGAATTTCCTTTTTAAATGCATCTTACAAAATGCTTACAACTATGTTGCATAAACGTCTTGTAAATTGGATCGAGACCGAAAAGTTGCTGAAGGAGTTCCAAGCTGGTTTTAGATCAGGATATTCAGCTATCGACAACATTTTTATTTTCAAGACCTTGGCAGAGTATTTTTTGAAACAAAAGAAAAAACTTTATGATTTTTTCATCGATTTTAAGGCGGCCTTCGATACAATCGATAGAGGTGCACTGTTTTATAAGCTGTATAGTCTTGGGATATCATTGAAGTTTGGACGTGTTTTGGAAAACTTATATAGAGGAACCAGGTCTGCAGTATGGACAGGCGAAGAACTATCGGAGTGGTTTGAAACCTCATCGGGAGTGCGGCAAGGGTGTACATTAAGCCCTACTCTGTTTTCACTGTTCATAGATGACCTTCTGGACTTCTTGCCAGGTGGAGTAGATTTCGCTGGGATAGAGATTAAGGCACTTTTGTTCGCAGACGATATAGTCATGTTCGCTCATTCTCCGGAAACTCTACAGCTCATGATTAATAGGGTTTATCAGTATTGCCAGTTATGGAATCTAGTAGTCAACATCAATAAATCGAAGGTTATGATTATTAAGAGTGGTGGCGGACGCAATGCAGCAAATGAAAAATGGAATTTTAATCGCGAAAATGTTGAATGTGTGCGTGACTACAAATACCTTGGCATTACTGTAACAAATAATTTTAATATGGTGAAACACTTGAAGGAGAAACTGGTTAAGGCAAAAACTGTTATTAACATGACATGGAAACAATGCTTCATGAATAAGTTTATAGCGCACCGTAATAAATTTAAGGTATTTGAAGCAGTAGCCGAGAGCATACTTTTATATGGATCACTGGTATGGGGATGTAAAAAGTACAACTCAGTTGAGAAACTCCTGACCCATTTCATCAAAAGAATATTTCATTTACCGCAGAATACACTGAACTACGTCATCATGCTAGAAACTGGTATCTGACCATTGTTCATAAAAACGCTAAAGTTACTAGCTGACTTTTTACTTAAAATTTTTAAAACACGTGTTGTTAAAAGAGTGGCCATGAAAGCTATACAAGTCCAAAATAGCTGGTACCTTGAGTGAAAAGATTTAGCAGAAGGATGCCAAATTAATTTTAGTATATCCATCGGAGATTTATCAGCCATTAAAAATACCCTGTATGAAGTCATTTCAAAGGTTGATGAGAAATGTAGAGCTGATTATATGGTAGAAGCTTCAAATTCCTTACACAGAACAACATATAGCAGACTTAATCATATCCTCGCAGAGAATAACTATATTCATGATTCAAATAATGTACACGTTATATCTTATATCTATGATGGTCAGACTACGTAGTGAACTACTCAATTTAAATTTCATTCCACACAGGGATGATTTACCGCTGAAGTGTAATATGTGTAACTTGGCAGAAAGAGAAGATATACTGTGCACTTCGTTGGAAAATGTCCAATTCTCAGAGAAATCAGGAGGAGTATATTCCGAAAGGACTTTTTATCCGAAGATCTAGTTATAAGTTTATTAAATGAAATGGATGTTGTATAACTATACGAATTTTGCAAAATTGCGCTAAGATATAGAATTACTATAATGAACGAAGATTTTTGATTGTTTTTCTGTTCAATTCCGTTAAAATTTGTTAACTATTGTTTATGTACTCTATTTTGTTAAAAAATTGTTAATCCCTTTTTTAATATTGAATTGTACCTATGATTAGGGCTCATTACATATTTTATGTTTTATTTATCAATCTGGCAGACGGCAATTGCCATGCTATAATGATTTAAGTAAAAACTAGTGATGTAATGTAAATTTTAATGTGATTCAATAAAAATCTGTATCTTAACTTTTTAAAATGCCATATTTTGTTCCAAAAGAAGTATAAGACATGTTCACTATGTCTTGTTCTGCGTGCCCATCAGCGCCTGACTGAGTTTTCTAAAGTTTGTTCATGCTTTCTACGATTACGAAAGATTGGCATAATAGGCCCGAGCAAATTATTCAATAGTAATCCCAGACGATCACCACAATAAACAAAGATATTAAATTTTGATAAGGATCAGAGTACATCTGTGCTTTCAAAATGACTTGCTTAAATTGAATACATACGACCGCAACATGATGGACAATTTTGTTAAAAATAATTTGTAAGATAAGGGGTATCAGTGTTAGATACGAAAAAATTCGGTGTAATTATTCGGAATAAAAAATCAAATAAATTTTGCTTAACCAACACTAAACGACTGCAGTGTAGTGTGAAATTATGTCGCCTTTGTTTAGAATTTTATTCGCTAGTGCGATACTCGCAACGTTTTTCGTTGCTAGTGATTCGGCTCGTATTCTTGGTTTATTTCCAACGCCCTCGAAAAGCCATCTCATCATTCATAGTGCAATTGCGGAGGCATTAGCCAAGCGGGGGCACGATGTTACTGTTGTGTCCACTCTTCCAGTGGTTGACAAAAACCCACCATATCGCCATATCCTGCTAAACGTGTCGGCTAAAGAGTTTTCGAATGTTGTCAACAATCCACCACCATGGTACAAACGTTTGAACTACATCACGTATGCTGTGAACAACTATGCCGATAACAGTTTGAACGAACCACAATTAAAAAAGCTGATGGAGGAGGAATCTTTTGATCTTGTTCTTCAAGGATACTTTTTGAATGAATTCCTTTTCGGCGTCGCAGCACACTTTAAATGTCCTTTGGTGTTGTCGTTTATGATCAGGCCAGTGTCTAGTGTAAATAATCTCGTTGGTAATCCACCGGAATTGGCTTATGTTCCGAGTGTGATGGGTGGCGGCAAACAGCCATTGAAGTTCCTGGACAGAGTCAAAAACTTCTTGTACATTTTCTTCTATGAAAATGGAATTGGAGAAATCAACGCACAATGGCTGCAGTCAAATTTGTATTAGTGAGTGTAAATTTTTTTATATTTTTTTATCATTTTAAATCGTTTTGCCCCCAAGTTGTGCCTACTCTCTGCTCTCTGTTCTTGTAAAAGTGAATATTTAAAAAATCGAGTCATGTAGTACAGAAGAGTTGGGGAAAGGTCAGTTAGGTCGCTTTGTATGACATGGATGCAGTATCAGTACAAATGAGTTTTAAGATAATAATTGGTTGCATCAGCATAATTACAAAGATTTAACTTAAAGTAAACAAATTGTATTATTGAAGTAACGCATCCTTATAGCCTCGCGCTCTGTGATTTGAAAATTCGATGAGCTGAAAAACTGACATACTTGCGCTTCTGTTGACTCCTGACAGAAGTGATAACTCAAACTTGCATTAGTTGAAATATTTGATATTGAAATTGTTTAATTTGAGAAAGTGGGTTAGAGTGTGAGATGAAGAGTCGCATGCGTGAGGGAAAGGGAAGCCAGACAAATTGGAACCGCATAAATGCATTTTATTTGAAAAAAACAAACTTTAAAAGGATCTCAGCAAAAACGAAAAACAAAATAGAAGTTCAATCAGCAAAAATCACATGTTAAAAGTAAATTGTATTTAATCTACAGGGAACCATGTTTTTAATCTGATGTAATATTTTTACTTTAAGTTAACCGATCCTTATTGATTACAAGAAACAATATTTTCTAAAATCAAAAAACTTTGTACTTTTATTTAAAAAAATTCTTGATTATATGCATTTCGGCGATGGGTGACGTGACATCATCCGTTTCACGCTCACAAACTCACATGTTAAAATGAGCAATTATTAATTTCTCATAAATATTCGACTCAAAAATGACTTCATAAACGAACTCAATAGTAACAAAAAAGAATAACAACTCTATAAATTAAATTAACCAAAATTACAATTGGAGAATATATTGGTATTGGCACCTTCATGTTAAATAAATAATAAGTTTCTTACGTATTTGCTAACCAATAATTTAAATTTATTGAAAAAATCAATAATTCCTGGCGAATCTGAGGGAGACCAACAATCTTTTTTGCGTCCTGTAAGCTCTTTGGATAAAATAATATTTTTATTTTTAGTCTTAATGTGCAAAGAGAGTTTGTGTTGTCAGTTTGCACCAAACTAATGAAAATTTTCTTTATCTTATTTTTTTTTACTTTTTTACGGTTTTACGGTTTGCTTTTACGGTCACACAATTCTTCCTTTACACAACCGACAAAAAAAAAAATTTATTCGACTCAAAATTTTTCTCTACGTTCCAGTAGAAAAACTGCGAATTTAGAATTAATTTAACTATTACTTCTTTTTTTTTCTTTCTTTTTCTTAAAAATGTATAATAGCGTGAATATCAATAGTCGAATAATGCTTGATGTAATTTCAAAGAAAGATAATGGATTGAAAGTTTGTCATATTAATGCGCAGAGTATATTTGCTCATGTGGATGAGCTGCGTATTATTTTCTCAAATTGTAAGATGGATATAATTTGTGTTTTGTGTATCTGAAAGTTGGCTAAAGCCCGAAATTCTAAATTACTGCATTGACTTGCCAGACTATCATATTCTACGTAATGATAGACTTTCTAAACGTGCTGGTGGAGTAGCTATTTACTGCAAATCAAACTTAAAATGTAAAATTATTGACTGTTCTTCTAATTCTCCTGTAGAATTTCTATTGATAGAAGTATTTGACATTGGAAGTAGGTAATTGGTTGGCTGTGTATACTATATATAACCCTCATAAAGATAACTGCATCCAGTCATTCTTTGACCGTCTTAGCATTTACTCTCCCATCTACACTAAAGTTATTATTTGCGGTGATTTTAATACAAACCTGTTGATTGACAATCAACTTTCTCAGACGTTCAAGAACTTTTGCTCTTCGGTCGGCTTAGACATCGTCAATGCCCATAACCCAACCCATTTTCGCCCTGGCTGTGCACCTAGTCTCCTTGATCTGATCCTTACATCAGATTTGAATCTTATCAAGTTTTTCAGTCAGGATGAAATTCCTGGTGTACCATCATATCATGATTTGATATTGGTCGCTTTTGACACATTCTTTGTCTCACAACCTGGTCCTACTGAGTTTGTCTATCGAGACTTTAACAGAGTCAATCAGGTTGCATTGTCTCAAGCTGCAGCAGTCATCCCATGGTCTCTGTGTTTTAACGTCCCTGAAGTTGACCAAAAAATAGAAATTTTTCAATCTCTTGTTCAGAACCTATTTAACAGTCACGTTCCACTAAGATTAAAAAGAGTTAAAGATTCAAGAGTACCCTGGTTCACTCAACAAATTGAACAACTTATAAAGATCCGTGGTAAATCATATAACAGAAGGCGTCGTAGTCGGAGTAAAATCAATTGGCATTTATATTCAAATATAAGAAATAAAGTTAGTGCAGAGGTGAAAAAAGCTAAGCAAAGTTTCTTTTCAAAAAAACTTCAGCCCAACCAGAATAGTTCTCTGATCTGGAGAAATCTCAAATCTCTAGGAGTAATTGAGAAAACATAATTTAAATGTGACTTAGAACCAAATCAACTAAATTATTACTTTCTTGGTAGAACTAGTAACGCACCCGAATATAGTGATGAGTTTAATTGGAATATGCTTACATCTTTTGAAAATGATGGTTTCAATAATAGATTCTTTGAATTTCACCATGTAACCGAATATGAGATAGTGAGAGCAATTAACGATGTTAAATCGAATGCAGTAGGTTGTGATGGCGTGTTCTTAAAATTTATTAAAATGATTTTGCCTCACATCTATATTACCTTTACTCACATAATCAACTGTTGTATTATGAAATCTGAGTTTCCAACAATGTGGAAGTGTGCTAAGGTCATTCCAATACCTAAAAATGCTAACTGTGCAACTCCCGAAGGCTTTAGACCAATAAGTAGTCTACCTTGTTTGTCTAAAGTTTTTGAAATCTTAATGCGGAATCAGATAAATGAGCATATAAGCCACAATAACTTGCTTGTATCTTGCCAGTCCGGTTTTCGGAAAAATCATAGCTGTGGAACTGCTATTGTAAAAACACTGGATGAGCTGCGAATTGAGTACGATAAAAACAACTTGTCATTTCTTTGCCTGCTTGACTTTTAAAAAGCATTTGACAGTGTCGATCACTTTTTGCTATTAGCAAAACTCAAACACAAGTTCTACTTTGGTAAAAATGCGTTACTCTTAGTTTCTAACTAACTAAAGAATAGGTTTCAGCAAGTCCATACCGACTCTGGCGCCTCTTCAGTTTTAAAAGTTTTGTCTGGAGTTCCTCAAGGATCTATATTAGGTCCCTTGCTCTTCTCTTTATTCATTAATGATTTGCCTGATGTTTGTCATAATGTATCAATCGACCTTTACGCTGATGATGCTCAAATTAAGTTATCAAGGCCTTTGAGTCTCTTGGATGATTAAATTAAGTTATCAAGGCCTTTGAGTCTCTTGGATGATTGTGTTGCAAGAATGAATGACGACTTGGAGCGTATCTTTGCCTGGGCTTGTCACAACAAATTACAGTTAAATCCTAAAAAATCCAAAGTGATTATTATTTCTAAAATGAATATAGATAATTCAAATGTATCTGCTCTTTTCCTAAATCGTACAATTATACCTTATGTTGATGAAGTAAACCACCTAACCTAGGTATTGTTATAAACCGAAAACTTTCTTGTGAAAATCATATTAATTTGATTGTTAAACGTATATATGGTGGGTTACGCCAGCCTTACATATCTTCAGGTGTTATTCCAGTTGCTACTAAGTTGCATCTAGTTCCTAGTTTATTTTTACCGCTTATCAATTACTCGTCTGTCGTTTATATCAACCCCGACTCAGTTTCTTTTAGAAAGTTAGAGCTTGCGTTTAACTCTGCAGTGCGGATTATATATGGATTACGTATTACGACGTCATAAAAGTCAAACACCTTATCTATTTGAGAAAATGACTTTTGCAAGCTCAACTCGAACACGACATATAAATCTTCCTCAGATAATTAATTTCTTAAATAGTCAGCGTTTATTTTTCGTTCATGCTGTAAGATTGTAGAACTCGATACCATTGCCAATTCGAGTAATTATTTCAAGCACAAAGTTTAAGAAAATGCTGTTAACCTGTGTCCGAAATAATGGAATTAATCACTTATTTAACTAAATATGTAAAAAAAAAAAAATTATAATTGTAAAATTTTAATTGATAGACCTGAACTGTAGTAACTTAAATTAATTGCTTATTATTGTAATTTTAAGGTACAAGCAAAAAGAATTAATTCTAAATGTACCTGCCATGTGTTATTAAATAAATTAAAAAAAAAAAAATATAATATATATATATAATATATAATATAATAAATATTAAGTTTTTCGACATTTTCATTTGAATATGGAAACTCTTCCAATATTGGTAAAATGGATCTGCAAGTACCTTCCACTGTTTGACCCACATCGAAATATTTAAGTAATTTAAATTTTTTGTTGTTGAAGTCAAACCGTTTTGTAATTTGCATACATATGTAGTTCTTTGTAAAAATTTAACAAACTATTTTTAATTTCGATTATATTTTCCTCAAAAATATCATTTGAATTTAAATAATATTGAGTGCCAAAGTACATGTCTGAAAGTGACAAATACAGAGCAGAATCTTCAAAATTTGCATTGACGCTTATTACATCAAGCTTTATAAAATTGTTCAATATTGCAAGGTAAAAATCTAGCATTACTTCATAAAGCAAATGAAGAAGCTTATTGCTCTGGTTTACTAAACTCAACACATATATGAAAGAAAAAAAAGATACAGCTTATTTATCAACTTCATAAAAAAATTGACAGTTTCCGTTGTTGAACTTTAATTTTCGAAAAAATTGCAAATTGAAATAATATTGCAACGGTTGCCACTTCTCCAAAAGCCTATTGAATGGAAGTGTTATCCATTGAAAAAATATATTAAATATTAACGAACAATTTGGTTTTAACATTTTTATGCTTTTTGTATACTCTGTATTGATTCGTAAAATACATTGCTAGGAAGAATCCTAACTAATATTATAAATGTGTAATGTGTAATTTTGTCTGTCCTGCTTTCTATGTTACCGTCTCCCATTAAACTACTCAACCGATTTGAATGAAATTTGGTAGAAAGATAGCCTAGAACCTGAGAAAGGACATAGGCTATGCATTTTATCCCTTTATTCTAATGAGAACGGAAACGTATACAGGAACCTAGAAACTACAGCACCGATTTTAAGAATTAATTAATTAATTAATTAATTAATTAATTCCACCGTTAGAACGCCTCACTATCCTCAAGTGAAATAAACTTCAACTCATCCCCATATTCCTACAGGAACAAGAGTCCTTACTACTATAACAAGTACGAAAGAATCTGCCGCCCAAACCACTGAGTCGATTTAAGTAAAATTTTATACAGAGATGATCTAGAAGGACATAGACTTCAATTCATCCGCATATTCCCACGGGAACCGGTCCTTACTAATATTATAAATGCAAAAGTAGCTCTGTCTGGTCGTCCTGCCCAAACAACTGAACCAATTCAAATGAAATTTTGTACATAGGTAGTCTAAGACCTGAGGAAAGACATAGACTTTATGTTTTATCCCAATTTCTACGGGAACGTAAACGAGAACTTAAAAACTACTGCACCGATTTCAAAAATTCTTCCACCTTTAGAATGCTACACTATCCCCGAGCGAGTAGCATAAGCTTTAACTCATTCCTATATTCCTATGAGAACAATCACCCGGGAACGGGGGAGTCTATACTAATGTTCCGAAAATTCCACAAATTCCAAAATTATATCTGTCTGTTTTTTTCCTTTGTTCCATTATTCCCATGGGAACGGAAGTAGGTACTTCTACTTGCTACTTGTAAGTAAACAGTTCTATTTGGCAAAATATGAAAAAAGTAAGAAGATCATTTGGAAAAATGTACTTAAGTAAAATAATATAACAATAGGTTACTGAAAAAATTCAAATTGCTGCCGCAAGTCAGCTAGTATTTTATAAAATTAAATCAATGCGCCTAGGAACGTTTGCCATTTTTATATTTTTTATAAAGTCCTCACCTCATAGTCAACCTCAATACTTTTATAGATGTTCAGCAACATCAAACCGTTCAGTTGCTCCTCGCTGGTTCTTCCTCGCAGATAAGTTTTTAATCCGCGCAGATATGAAAAAGATCGCTCGCTTGAAGCCACGGATACCGGAAGTGTGGCACCGATCTGCATAGAACAATGAACTGTTTTATATATGTAGGGACGAATCGCAAACATTTAAGGTGTCTATAAAGTTGTTGGGCTGTTTTTCTTTTATCATACTCAAGCAACGTTCATTGGTATGCATATGCTTATTCATACATAAATATACCTTTTCCTAGTTGCCATTGTCGATCCCATTCTTATACAGAGCCAGGGCGACTGGTTTTTAGTATGTATGATTAAAATTTTAATTTTCGCCGATTTCGGTCGTGACTGCCGTTAGTTTCGAAGCGACCAATGCGATGTGTTTGCAAGTATAAGTAGGAAAGTGAAGTTTCATATATTTCTATCGCAGGTCCCATTGTATACGACCCAATACTACCTCCACATCAACATATGAAATTTAATTACACTAGAAAAGGGTGATCATGCTAAAAACATACCAAAACCAAAAAGTCATTCCAAAACATATGAACTACCTGCAAATTAACTTATCGATAGAAATGGATTCCGCTTTCCGCATTTGGAAGTATTTTTTAAAAAATTTTATACAGAAATTTGAAATTTGAAATTTTCAGATGAATTTTATGCTTCCATGTTTTATATTTTGATTTTTGTTTTAAAAAACTAGTGGTTATTTTTTTATTTCAAAAATTTCATGGGGGGGTTTCAAGGGAGTTTCAAGGGTTTCGTACTTAAGGAATCGTATTCAGTACGTTCGTATAAGCAATTTTCTTTCTACACTGGTATATGCTACTTCGGGTGTTCCACAAGGAAGCCACCTCGGTCCCCTTCTTTTTTGCTTTTTGTCAACGACATTCGATTTTAAAGGTTTTCGTTGCATAAAATCTGAAATTGATTTCTTGCTTTTACAAGAAGATGTTGATAAGTTGTCAAGGTGGTGTACAACTAATTCTCTTAATCTTAACATTTCTAAATGTCAAAGTTTAACATTTCGTCGAAACCGATCGCCAGTTAATTTTACTTATAAAATTGATCAGAAAGATCTGTCTGTGATACATTTTAAGAAAGATCTTGGCGTAATTTTTGACGAGAAGCTGAGCTTTATACGACACATAGTTTTTATAGTTGCTAAAGGAAATTCAATGTTAGGTTTTATTTTGCGTAACTCCAAATAGTTTTCCGTTCCACAGACTTTAAAATGTCTATATTTTGCATTTGTGAGGTCTAATTTGGAGTACTGCAACATAACTAAGGATCACTCATATATGCCGTTCATTCATTCCGAATTGAAAAAATCCAAAATCGATTTACGAGAATTGTTGTGAAAAGACTTAATTGGGACATATCTAATGCCTTCTTATGAAATAAGATGTCAATAACGCGGTATTCTGCCTCTAAACTATTGAAGGAAGTTCACTGCAATTATGTTTATTCGGGACACATTAAAAGACCATATCGATTTTTCTTAAATTTTAGCTTTAATTAACTTCAATGTTCCTGTGAGAATGCTAAAAAACCCTTGGCAAGCTTAAAGGAGTAGAATCTTTTCCAAATCATTTAAAAGTCAGCTTTTGTATGAAAAACAACTTCACTTCTCGAATAAACATCCATCACATTAAATACGAAGTAACTTTCTAGAACCTTTCACTTTCTGACTACAACTTTTTACTTGTTTTTGTTTCAGTAAAAACTTTCCATCCAACAAATATCCTTCATTTGAAGAAGTCAAGAAAAATGTATCACTAGTGCTTACCAATCATCACTTCAGTCAGAGTCCCATTCGTCCAGATGTTCCTGCTGTTGTCGAAATTGGTGGAATTCAAATCAAGGACAAACCCAACCCACTGCCTGAGGTAAAAGTTTTGTCAAAATATTATTGACTATATACTCCAGATTCCAAATTACTTCTCTTTCAGGATATCAAATCGATTGTGGACAACGCCACTGAGCACGGAGTGATTTACTTCAGTCTTGGATCCAATATCCAATCGCATCAACTTGGTGAAGACAAAATTAAAATTCTCTACAATGTTTTTTCGAAACTTCCACAAAAAGTCCTCTGGAAATGGGGTGGGTCCAGTGTTCCAGGAAATGCTCCGAATATAATCTTCAAAAATTGGCTCCCCCAAGATGATATCCTCCCACATCCAAATGTCAAACTTTTCGTTACTCACGGTGGTCAAGGTAGTGTTGTAGAATCACAGTTCCATGGTGTGCCAATGGTGGGCATTCCCATGATCGCTGATCAAGTCTCGAACATGGAGAACGTTAAGACACTTGGTTTTGGTTTGCCAGTTGAATTCTCTAGCCTAACGGAGGAAACATTTAGAAAAACAATCGAAGAAGTGCTGAATAATCCAAAGTACAGTCACAGCATTAGGAAGTTTGCTCACATGTACAAGGATCGACCAATGACCGCAAGGCAAACTGCTGTCTTTTGGATTGAATACGTCTTGAGGCATCATGGTGCACCGCATATGCAAAGTCCTGCAGTTCATTTGAATGCTTTCCAATTGATGTCGTTGGATGTTATTGGCTTCTTGTTGGCAATTGTTTACATAGTTTTTAAGATTTTCAAATTCATCTATTGCGTTGTGAGGTCACTTATTCAAAAGCAGAAGAAGAAACTCGAATAAAACATTAAATAATATATACCTATATAAAGGGTGTTTTTGTTAAACGTATGATTTTCAATCTGGCAATGTTTCTCCAAAGTTGATATTTTCGACAGCTGTGACTTCACTTTCGGCTCAATTTGGTTTGCGATTTCATAGTGCAAGAATGAAATCCGGACGACTCCTGGACAGTGCGTAAGTTTGGTAAATTGTCTCGAGACGAAATCGCTGTTGGCGTCGATTTTTACGTTATTTCGAGTTTTAAGCCTGCGAAATCGGGCGATTCAACACCGCTGGACTATTCTTTGTGGGGCTATGTTGAAGTCACTGCTTGTCAATGCAAATAAGCCCGAAACAAGTGACGGGTTGAAAGAGGATATATTCGGTACATACGTCCACAAATGTTGCAGAAAATTGTCGAAAATTGGGCTTCTCAAATGGATTGTATTCGAGCCAGCGCTACTTGCCCAAAAATATGATGTCATACCCTTTCACTTAAAATAAAATTCTTGCCGTTTATTTGTGTGTCTTATGCGTTTTATTTCTTCTTGAAAACCACACGCCCAAAAATAAAACTCTTTGCATATTTTTATAAAGTTAATGCTAATCAATGTTTTGTTTCACTTGATTTTTTTATCCAAAGGCTTAAACCGGTGGAAAAAAAGATCATTATTCCTCTATATTTGGCACAATTGTGAATGTCTCCCCTTTTCGGATCGGACATACAATACAGAGGTCCCATTCATCTACTTTCTTGCTTTTTACCGAATAAATCATGCAGATCAGATGTATAGTATGCTCCCATCCAACTGATCTCCAGCTGCTTTTGAAAGTTTGCATGCCATCTGCACTTGCAGTTTTAGCGGGAAAAAGAACGAGATGAAGGTCCGACTGCAAAATTGATTGGACTGGGTTTGTTTTCGCCGGGTTTGTCATGGAGGCTATGCTTACCGACTGTATTTCCAAAGATGTCCTCCTTCTCGGAACTATGAAGTTATTAGGTGGGTAGGAAACCAAACTTAAATAAATAGGGGTGGCGCAACGGAGCGAGGAGCCCCTGGGCCTATCGCATTTCTCACAACCATGCCTTGTGAGGGAATGGAGGGGACCTACAATTTTCTGTCGGTTCCGAACGGCTAATTGAGAAAGCGCTTGTCATGGCAATGAATTTACTAACGGAGGACTTGCCATTTGCCAATTCCTCGCGAAAGGCGAAACCCGTGTAAAAATATTTTTGCCACTGCTGGGATAACGTAACTTACAACGTAACGTAGGTAACCAAACTTACAAACTCCAAAATAATGGGCTAGGTTATTCTGGCATCCCCAAATAATCAGAGGCCAGTAGCAGTATGGTTTGAGAGTTGCAGTTGGCCTGCTAGAAGCTCACCTGCAACCATTTCTCTTAAAAGAACCTGAAAAGATCTTTAAGCCTAATAATCGGAGTAGCTCATTGAGTGGTTTCTACTTTTGGCTTAAAACTGGACTGTACGATAAAAAAAACAAGGCTTAAAGTTTGATTAGTTCTTGTATATGTTTGTGTTGTGTTCCTATAGTATTGTATATGCCATAACTGACTTTATTTTTTAAGTTATATTAATATATTTTTTTAAAAAACAAAGAGATTTTTGTGATCTTTTACTTGGTTCCATTTTTTTTAACGAAACGAAACATTACATACAGCAGCACTGGTTACAAAGACCGTTGGCTGATACACCCAGAACATTAACAAATGACAACAGCACGCCCTTGGGAGTACAGAGTCTGTACTACAGACGTGCCCCCATATAACCGCTAACAGCGCTCAACTCGACTTAATTTCGATGTTCTAAAGAGATCGGATGCTTTCGAGTGACAATTCCGTTATCCAATATCTTTCTTGTGCAGTCTATAAGTCGGAATTTATAAGCTGTTATTCTAACAAAGAAAAAACATTTTCTTTGCATAAAATTCAAGCTTTAATACCTCATTATCTTTCAAACCGATTCTGAAAGTATTTGAAATGTATGTTCATCTAAGCATCAGCTTTCAAATGGTTCCTGCTATCTCACCTGTGTGCGCACAAAAATGGTCATTCTCCTTTGTATCCAAATGGGTTTTAATATCATTTAAAACTTTCCAATTATGAAAAGAGACGAGATCCGAACTGATGTAAGAAATGTTGCAAAGCAAAAAAACTTATATTTGATGTTAAAAATAATTTATCATTAACGGATAACGTCATTTAATACATGTGTGAAGTTGGATGTCAAACTATTCACAAAGAAAAACGCTTTAGCAAACCAAAGCGATTTTCTATGAGGCAAGGAACAAATTCAGCTATCAAATCATGTTTATGTAGCGATACATGATAGTGCCAACGCTACATATACATTTGAACTTGTCGCGCCGACAGAAGTGCTATCAAAGAAAGATTGCTTTCAGAAAAATTATCTAAAAAGATTGAACACAATGACTTAGAAGAGTTAAAAAGCTCTTGTTGTAAAGAAGGCTTTTAGAGACACATTGCATAAGACGCTGCTGTTAGGGGCCAGTTATAACGATCGGGAAAACCAATCAGGAAAAATTGAATAATGACTAATTGAATGTTTTTGTTAGGATTTGATAACAAATGTTATACCCCGGGTACCTGTGGCTGGATGGTTAAAGCAGGTTCGTGGTTCGAATCCAAACAAGGGCGGGGTATCGCCTTTCGCGAGGATTTGCAAGTCTGTTGATATATTCATTGGAAGTATTTGGAGTGGGTGGAATAAAGGAGAGTGTATCAGCTGGTTCCAATTGTACTGTGGGCTAACCTCCTGATAGCAATTCCCCCGGAACATTGAACTGCTCTTCAACTCGTTTTCCGCACAACGGGGACACTGCGGAGGGGTGGTGCTTTCCCATCTACACCAAAATTAGAAAAAGACCCTCTGAGGATCTGAATATTCAAAGCAGGGATGACCCCTGTCCAACAAGCGTAACTGAGAGCATCTCTTTTTCTTCTGGGGTGAAACACCGCCACAATGTCTGGAAGACCATGATCCTTCTCCTCTTTCTCTCGCTTAACATCATTTTTCATTACATCCATGATCTCCCTATCCGTCTTCACAACTCTGAGCCTGTCGTTGAGCTGGTGATCGGCTGTAAAAAGGACTCTTTCGAGCCAAGATGACAATTGTACAGACGTCTCGAAAGCTCCAAACCCTTTTCTAAGCTTCTGAATGCTCAATCAGCGCGTTACTTGAGGTCAGCAATGAGGTTATTGAAATACCCAAAACCAGATTTCCACAGGCCCATCGATGAAGTGGTGGAAATTTACGAAAAATAAAACCGTGATAATCTTAAAATTGGTAGAAATGGAATAACGGTAAGGTTTATGATTTTTTTTCGCATTTTTTTAATTTTTTCAAATGAGTGCCCGAATAAATTCCTTCATATACAGGCCTGTTTCGGTCTTGTTATTTATATTCGACGAAAGGTCTAAGCAGAAGTGTTCTCAAACTTATGTGCAATGAACGCTAAACGAACAAACTCTTCAGTATTTTTCAAATTGTTTTTCTGAGACTAATAATATTTGAAACCCGTGCGCACAACAACTCAAAATCTACTGAACCAATCGCTTTGAAATTTCGAACAGTACTTCTTCGCATAGTTCACCAGGTAGATATTGTTGAGAGCTTCTTTGTTTTTTTAATAATTACTAATTTTTTGACAACAAATTAGCCGATTTCTTATAGCGAAAATCGAGTTTTCTATTGTGGATCTGCCGAAATTGTTGCACTTTTTTTTCTTATTTCTCCCTTCCAAAGAGGTTATAAATTTTCAATAATATTTAATATTCAATGTAAGCTAAATTTAGGATGAATCCGAAAACTTGAAGACCGCGAACAAAATAATAAAATCCACAAAGAAAATTTGCACGTAGTGTACCGGGTAAAAGAAGCGAATGAAATGAAATGAATGTTAATGGCTGAATGAAGGGTGGAGGGATAAAAAAATGCAACACACAGCATGTAATGATGCTGTCAGCCACGGCTACTCAGCTGGGTGTTGGGTATGTTCGATGATGATATGTGAAGTTTATTAAGGTAGGTTAGTTAGATTAATTAATAAAAGGTTTTGATATGAAATAATAGGCAAGTATGTAATTAATTGATAAAGTTCAGTGTTGTTAAATGAAAAAGGGTGGGCGCCAGAAAATTTTTTTTCTGAAAAGGAGTTTTCAAAGCTTTTGCTGAAAAGGAAAAAAAGTGGAAAAGCGACCAAAGGAAAAAGGAACTATGAAAATGTAAACAACACGATTGTTTTAAATAGGAATGTAATGATTTATTATATGTTGCGAAAACCGTACAGAAGTTGGATTAAAAACCCAAATCTTTTCGAACAAAGTAAATGTAAAAAAAATGGATGATAAAAAAAAAAAAAATGGACGACATTATACAATGTATAGATGAATTATGTAGAAGGACCGCTATATGACTTTGCAAGTTGAAGATTGGACCGTTAATAATGGTTTCCCAAACATTCTCAATATGTGAAAAATTTAATGGGGTTCTAAATCAAATATTTTTCTGGTTAAATAAAAAAAGGATAAAAATTCTCACAAATCACAATTTCAAAAAAACTACCGCACTCAAAATAAAAAATACACTCTACTTATCTTTTTTTTTTGGACAAGATTACCGCCGGCTATTCTCCTCTAATTTTTTTTTTTCTTCCTCTCAAATTACGTCCTCTGACGTCTTCTTTTGCTCCTTTTTTTCCTCAAATCCTGTCTTCCTGCTTTCCTCGTCTCACTATTTTCTTCAATTTTTCACAATTTCCTATTTTTTTTATCTCCGCTAAAAAAAACTTAAACTTGATCTTTGTTCTAAAAACTCCAAAATTCTCTTTGCTCAAAAAACTACTTTTCAGCTTGATAGCTAACCAAGAAGTGTCTCCCACTTCAAGTCTAGCTCCCTGTCTGGACCCAACACCTCACTCATACACACACAAATCCGATCTCTCAACCAATCACGTTACGTGGGATTCAGTTCCACGACATCAACCACCAATGGGGTTCTGCCATCGCTGTCGAATATCCAACGAAAGTGCTCGTACTCACTCTTTCAATTCAGCGAGTTCGACAAGTTGTTGGTGTCGTCCAAAACTTGACGATCTCATGGGTGAGTCCAGACCCCAATTACCCAATGTCAAAACGTTTCGAGAAAATTGAAAGTTATTGAACAAGAATCAAGTTTCTGGGCATTCTCCCAGTTAATCCAGTTAATTCCAAAATACTCTATTTTTAATGAACAATTCTCCGAGAAGAACCATAGTCGGAAGAAATCTCTTATACTCGCGAACCCTAACTTACGCCGGTGGATCCTTTTGCAGATTTGGGGGAGAGAAGGGAAAACTATTAACGTTCCAACCTTTGACACTTAATTAAATATTTAGGGTGGGCTTAAGCCTTGATTACATTATGTATAAAATGTTGTGATGTGTACTTCATGTGAGGATATTATATATGGTATGATGTTGTGTATTGTGTACATGCTGTATATTGTGTGATGTTGTATATTAGATGATGATGTATATTGTGAACATGGTGTCTTCTATTATATGTGATGTTTGTGTACATGTGTGATCTCATTTTGTGTTTTGAAAATATGTCAATTTGCTCTAGCCATATACCAGGTTTGTGTCTTGGCTCAACAAACCATTCAGCTCATCCGCTGATAAGATGTACCTGCTTTTGTTATTTGTTCAAAGCAATGTTCCATTCACATTGCTTAGAAAAAACAACGGAAAAATGGTGGGTCGAAGAAATGATGAGGAGGGTTTCGGGACCAAAAGAAAGGAATAAAAACATAAACCAGCTTTTAAGGGAAGATCTTTGTTGCGGTGAAATATTACCGTAACAAGTACTACGAAAAATCGAAAAATCAGAAAAAAGGTCCTCTCGATATTACCTTGAAAAATATCTCCTTTATCGGATGCATTTTGGTTTGTTCCGTTTCAAATGATTTTGTTGTGAGTTATGATGCGCACCGCAAGCCAACATTTATCGGGCGCCTCCGGAGTTTAATTTTTACTCGCTCAATTTTCAATATCTTGCATTGCAAATTCAGGAGAATGTAAATTTTAATTTTTACAACGTGAGGCAAATTCAATTCATTGCCAATTCCATCAATAAATTTTTGAGAGTCGGCATTTGATATTTATGCTCGTATGTATGAATGTCATTGCGTTTCTACTATTTGAAAAAATTCCAACTTAAAGCTTAAAATAACAACAATATCAAATATTTTATTGATCCAATCAACGGCTTCTAGAGCGCCGGCAGTGATTTACCTTACATGGACTCAAGCCACCTTTCAAAAAAAGATCATTCAGAAACTTTGTTTTTCCACTATGCATTATTCCTTCTTCAGTTTCTTTTTCAAACCCATATTCTTAACCACTACAAAAAATACCTTAACTACCTTAAAAACTAAATATACAACAGCAATCAGAAAAGCAATGACGTCAAGTGACATCAACTGGATCTTATTCATGTGCACTGCTGGGCTTTGCATGTGTGGAGCACCTCGGTGCCTCAGAACATACTCAATCCAAAATACAGCTGTTTGCCTTGCGGTCATCGGTCGATCTTTGAAAAGCCTCGAAAATTGTCCGACATTGTTGGCGTATTTCTTATTTGTCAGAGCTTCCATCATCACATCACGGAATCCATCTTCGGTAATGGTTGTAAATTGAACGCTCAATCCAAATCCGAGTTGCACTACATTTACAACATTTGCTGGTTGATCCCCAAACATGGGCATACCAACCATGGGCACACCATGATATTGTGACTCCACGACACTGCCCTGTCCACCGTGGGTGAGGAAAAGTTTTACATTTGGATGCGACAGAATGCTTTCCTGTGGCAACCATTTTCTGTAGATTATGTTGGAAGATCTACCGGGAACATTTTCAGAGTCCCATTTCCAAAGAATTGTCTGCGGCAGCTTCGAGAGGACCTTGAAAATAATTTCAATTCTGGAGCGATCAAGTTTGTCTGTAGGCATGTTAGAGCCAAGGCTAAAGAAAATCACTCCGTGTTCAGAAGAATTGTATAAAATGGTTTTCAGATCCTGAAAGAAGATTGTAGAGTGGAAGTGGAAATGAAAAGAAAGTATTTCAAAAGACTCACATCAGGCAGTGGATCGGGGGTGTCTTTGATTTGAACTCCGCCAATTTCGATCATTGCAGGTACATCGGGACGAATTGGACCCAGACTGAAATGATGGTTTATCATGACAAGTGAAATGTTTTTTATCATTTCCTCGTATGATGGGTACGTTTCTCGGGGGAAGTTCGCACTGAAACGAGAGATGGATTTTGAGAACTCAAAAGTTTGCTTCGGGGGCATTCGGAAACATGTTTTTATCACCGCTTGGCTCATTCACTCACTTATATAATGCCAACTGCTTGGATTGTATCAGGTGCTCCGCAAAACCATCCTCCATAAGTGTAATCCAAAGAAAGTGCTTAACTCTCTCCAAAAATCCCATTGGCTGCTTTCCCCCTAAGAATAAACCGGGAACATATGCTACCTCTTGAGGATTTCCAACTAGGTTATGTACTAAGGCAAAAGGCCGAATCATGAATGACATCACTACTGGACATTTGAAATGTGCTGCTACTCCCAAAAGAAAATGATTCACATAAAATCCTTGAATCACCAGATCAAAGGAATCCTCTCTCATGAGTTTTTGCATAGCTGGATGGTGCAGACTGTCATTAGCGTATCTAGCTATTTCGTCGGCAAAAAACGTATAGGCTTTGTAGAAAGGCGGTGGATTATTTACATAACTCGCAAGCATGCTCGGTGATAATTCTTCGACTTCTAGTTGGACATAAAGAAATCGCGAATTCTTGTTGATTTTCGGTAGTGTTGCGACAACGGTGACGTCGTGACCACGTTCCACAAGTGCATCAGCAATGGCACTGTGA
The DNA here is from genome assembly GCA_914767635.1 of Melanostoma mellinum. Taxonomy (NCBI): domain Eukaryota; kingdom Metazoa; phylum Arthropoda; class Insecta; order Diptera; family Syrphidae; genus Melanostoma; species Melanostoma mellinum. Next base: position 55,280,335 of record OU612059.1, on the reverse strand, counting down.
ATTATTAGGTGGCTTCGAAAAGGGGTAGGGAATAGACCGAGGATACGTGCGGAATCACTAACGGCCGAAAATGTTGCCAAAATAAGACCAATGAAGAAAATTTGGAGAAATCGCGACATGGTTGCGAATGGGCGAGTATTATACGCAAAACTAACACTGAATGAAAAACAAATTTACTAGAAGTTTTTATAGAGACAAAGCTTTCGAAAAGCTCTTTAATCTTGAGAATAATGAAAACTCATGTGCGGATTCAAACTAACGATAAGATTTAGTTGATGTTTTTTTCGTGTCCGTTATCTAGGACTGTGTTGGAGTTGGAGTAGATTCACTCGGAGTCGAGCACTAGACCTGTATTGGGCTCTGAGTACTCTGCCAATTAAGCTTTTTATTATTTTTAAAGACTCTCTCCAGCATAGTGAGTCTGTTTTCGGAAGATTAAATATAGGGGATGTTGTAACTCAACAACGACTTTTTGAGCGATCGAAGGGAATTGTTGATATGAGTTCGAAAAGGAACAACCAACAGTTTATAGAATTAGTCATAATAATACCGAAAATAGAGCTGCTACTCACTCGCCTTAGGGGCCTACTTCACAACCATACAAAACTTTATTTACGTTGACCTACTCACCAACTTTATTTAGAAAATGTAAATTCATTCATCAAAGCGATAGCCTGACCACCATCACTTTGCGTTATGACTGCATAGCGAATTTATAAGTTCCTCAGATCACCTGCATTGCTCTGGAAGGCACATTTTGTATGTTGTCTTGCAGTGTCTGCACTGCACTAAGGCAGATAAGAGTATTTAAAGCTTTTTGAAAACTGTATGAGGAACTTCTGAATTATTTGAGAACCAAGTATATCTCTCTGTTGGCTTTGTCTCGAAAATTAAAATAAAAGCTCACTATGAAAATGGATTTCATTAATGGTTGGTACTACAAAATTACAAACACTCAGTGTTCCACTGATTGATAAAAACGATAATAAATATTTGATGTGAGCTTGACAGAGCATGTAGAGGCAGTAAAGTGAAAACATGCCTACATCGGGTCGTCGCTCGGTTTTTCAACAACGCAAAGCAGTAGGTTATTTGTTTTAATTTAACAAAAAAATTTGCATTAATGTGAAGGATTCTTGAATGCCTCCCTCAGAAGGTAGATCTGATCTTCTTCTTCCTCTTGATTGCGCCACCTGCAATGTGTTTTCCATAACCCGAGGAGGCGGAGCATTGCGTTCACATACGACAAAGATCATTCGCTGAGCGAAACAGTGATAACACCCGTTCGGACCTCGAGGACATCTTTTACAAAATAAAGAAAAAGAATTCAGCAGGAGTTGACGGCATACCCAACACTGTGCTGCGAAACCTCCTTTCGGAATCGGCTGACATCTACACAACGTTGTTTAGCAATGAACTGAATAATGCATATCATCCAGTGGGTTTGAAGACGGCTGTGGTCTATCCCATCCTTAAAAAAAAAAGAAAGGATGGTTCCAATCCAGCAAATCTTCGGGCAATTAGTCTTCTTCCGAGTATCAGCATTCAGCAAGGTATTCGAGAAAGTTCTCAGTAGAGCACTGTCCACATGGGCTGAGAACAAAGATATTGTTCCAGAAAATCAGTTCGGTTTTAATGTGGGTCACAATACTACACATGCCGTGTCTAAACTAGTATCGGAAATTCAATTGAACAAAGCTAAAAAGCGCAGTGTACGGGTCCATGTCTGGGTGACTTGGAGAAGGCGTTCGATATTGTTTGGTTAGACGGTCTTTTCTCTAAGTTGATCAGTTATCGCATGAATAAAACACTGCTATATATTCAAAATGACATGCTTCATGGTAGAACGTTTACTGACAAAAGTGGCAATATAACTTCAACTAGAAATTTTAAAACACAGAACGGCCTGCAACAGGGAGCGGTGAATTCGCCTATTTTGTTTAGCATTTTCACCGGCGATCTAATTGGTTCCCTTCACCATGCCAAATCGTACGCCGAAAACCTAATTGCGTACAGAAAAGGTTCAAAGATCGAAGTCATCAGGGGTCCCTTGCAATGGGACTTCGATAAGATTCACCAACATTGCGATGACTGGAAGTTCAAAATCAACTTCCAGAAATCGGAAACAATTGTGTTCAGAACTGCTTTAGCTCGAGCCTCATGATATACGAAAAAGAATTGGCGAAACCTGGTGGTCATTGATCTAGGCCACCTACTGCCAAGCAAAGGAGTAGTCAAGTACATCGGCATCTGGCTAGATCAGTATCTATATTTTAACAAACATATGGACGCGGCTCTGGCCAGGGCTAGAGGAGCTTTTGCCCTGAAAAGGCGACTGTTTCACAGCGACCTACTGTAAAGTGTGGATTAAAAATAACAAGATTCTCGTTAGAAAGATTGAAGGAGGAAAAGTCATGTCAATCAGAACGGTTAATGATCTTGCACTTATTTAGTGCTGTTCTTTTTTTTTTGTAACGTACTGATATGTTAAACACAAATAATTCCTTTCCTGTGATGACTTTTCTTCAATTGATTTTCCTAAATCTAATTGTGATCAATTTAATGTCGATAGCTCTTGTTGTAAAAACAAAGTTTGAGTTCCACACCAGAATTCATGAAGCCTTCGGGAAAATTTTTCATGTCTTGTTACTCATGTTGACTCTTTTAAATGCATTCCAGACATAGTATTTGTATACGAAATTTGGATCTATGACTTTGAAATAGAAGATTATGTTATGCCTGGTTTCAAGTTTTATGCTAACATTAACGAAAACTATGCTGCAGGTGGTGCTGGTTGTTTTATAAAAGACAATTATGTACATTTGATTCGCCAAGTGATATGCGTTGATTTCTCTAGTGCCGATGTGATTAAGGTTGCCATTGAAAATAATTTTGAAATCTTTACTTTTTTCTATGTTTATAGATTACATATGTTTCATATTGAAGCGTTTATGGAAGAATTTTTTTGTCTTTTAGATAATGAGAAGTCAAAAAATGTCATTGTATTGGGTAATAATTGTGAAATAGTCTCAAACAATTTGGCTGTTTTAGCATCTTATGGCTTCGAAAGTTTGGTAAATGAACCTACTAGACCTGTCTCTAGCACATGTTTAGAATATATCTACGTTAGTCTTAGGAATAGTTCAAACGAAAACTGTGAGAAATGTGTTTTGGACTGGTAAATAACAGATCACTGTATGACTGGACTATTGTTTGCCATCCCTATTATGAAGAATACTCATAGCACAATATCTTCAATTCAAAGAACGGAGATTGACTATAGGCAGCTTAAGCATATTCTCTCTTACGAATTTTGGGAAGATGTGTATAACAGCACCGATGCCTGTACTGCTTTTTCAAAGATTCACGATACACTTATGAAGCATAGAGCAACTTGTAGTCTTGCTATAAATTTTAAAAGTTCTATTAAAAGGCTCAAGCCTTGGATTTCCAAGTCCATACTAAAAAAAGTTAATACGAAAAATAAGTTGAGAATTAAATGTCGTAAGAATCTTTTAAATCTGTTCTTAAAAACTAAGTATAATAAATTGTGTAAGGAACTTAAGAAAGATATCCCAATTTGTCGAGATAACTATTACCGTTCTAAATTCACATCTGCTAGGGGTAATTCAAAGGACGAATGGAAAACAGTCAATAGTATTCGAAACAAATCATCTGTTGTTAAAAAACCAACCACCATTCGTGTAAATAACTACGTTGTTTCAGATGAACATGTCATTAGTAATATGTTTAATAACTACTTTACTAACAATTGCTACCAATCTTCAATCATGTCCTATGCCATCTCTGTGTTCCAGCTGTTTGACAACAATGTCTTTTGATGAGCCGACAGTCTGTAGCAGTTTTGTGTTTAAACCTTTTTCTGCGTTTGAAGTCCTGAAAACTATTGGCTCTCTTAAAAATACACAGTCATGTGGAATAGATGGTATTTCTAGCAAATGTCTAAAGGAAGTAGCTTGCTTTTTGGTTGACATACTGTCATACACTTTTAATCGTTGCGTCTTTGAAGGAGTATTTCCTGAAGTCTTGAAATGCGCGGATTTTTCCTTTATTCAAAAAAGGTTCTACTACAGAAATCTCCAATTACAGACCAATTTCCCTTCTTCCTGTAATAAGCAAGATTTTCGAAAAGCTTGTTAAAAATTGAGTATTGGGTTATCTAATGAGAAATGAATTTTTTTTTTCCTCTCAATTTGGTTTCCAAAGTGGGAAATCAACTGAAGATGCACTTTTAAGGTTTTGTGGTGAAGTAATGTTTAACCTTGATAATAAAAAGTGTACTGCTGGATTGTTCATTGACATTACTAAAGCATTTGACATGGTTAATCATGTCATCCTTCTGAAAAAACTTGAAAAGGCAGAGTTCCGTGGTTTTATGCTGGAATGGTTTAGAGCCTTTTTGTCAAACAGGTCTCAATCAGGAGTGATAAAATGATACTAAACTTAGGGGTATCACAAAGCTCTGTGCTTGGTCCAATTCTGTTTCTCATTTATATAAATTCCTTGTTTGAACTTAATTTCAAAGGAACACCTACTGCTTTCGCTGATGACGTAGGTTTCTCATATGATTCAGATAGTCGTCTTGATTTGATCGCTAACATAAATTGGGATCTTAATCTTTTGCGGATCTGGCTCTTAGTTCATAACTTAGTTATGAGCCCAAAGACTAAAGTAATGTATTTTAGTTTGTCCCCTAGACTGGATCTGGATGTCAATATTTATTTCCATAGTCCTGAATGCGAAAGGTTCAAATTGTGTACATGTTTTTGCTCATCAGTTAAATCATCTAACACATTTGATTAAGATGAAATCTATGATGATAAATGTTTCTTGATCGAGAAAGTTAAAGATTTTAAGCACCTAGGTCTTACTATAGACTCAAGAATGAATTTTGGGTCTCATATAGAAACTTTAAGAAAATATTTACGTTGCACACTGAGACATTTTTATTTCCTAAGTAATGTTTGTTCTTCTACGTTACTTAAAGCTATTTATTACGGGATCTTTCATTCGAAATTACAATATGGTATTACTTGCTGGGGAGGCACGTATAAGAACAAAATGCAACCGTTGTTAGTTCTACAGAAAAATATTATACGGAAAATATGTGGCAGACATCCTAGTTACTCATTGTTTCGTGACTTAAAAATTCTTCCTGTTCGTCATTTATATTGTTTTAAAGTGCTCAAAATCTTTTTTATGAAGTCTGGAAATCGCAGCTTTCGCTTGATCTCAAATTATAATTTGCGTGGAAACTTTTCTTACTCTGTATCTATTCCAATCTTCCATACTTCTACTTATCGTAACTTTTATAACGTTTCTTCACATCGTCTATTTAATAAACTTCCTTTATCCTTGAAGATGATCTATACCTGGAATGTTTCTTAAGATGGTTAAGCATTGGCTTTTCAATTTCGATTTCGTCTCTATTGAACGGCTGTTTTCTGGCTCTCTGGCTTAAAAATTGTTTACTTCATTAAAAATGAATCTTTCGCTTTAAGATGATTTCAAAATGTTAATGTTAATTTTTACGAATTTCTTAATTATATTTCTGGGTCACCCCACCCAATTTAAAATACTTATATTAGAATTATATAGTCTATAGTGTGGCAATCAATACTTTTTTTATTATTATCTCATAATACGAAAGTCGAATGTCATTTAAATTTCTATTTATAATAGTTATACAAAAATGTTGTCTAAGACCTGTGCTACATTACTGAAATTTATAAATAAAAAATTTATCTGTTTATCTTATCTATAAGCATTATGAAATTGATTTCCTACATGGCCCTTATAAGGCCAATGATTTACTATGGGTGCCCTCTTTGGTTCAGTGCTACAGCGTCTTGGTTGGAGAAGATTCGGGTGTTTGAGGGACATTGTCTTCGTAAATATCTTAGATTGCATAGAACACCTGAGTCAGAGTACAAAAAATACTATCCTAGTGGAGTCCCTTTCAAGGGGGCTTTCATAAACAGGATCGGTAGCTTCACCATAAGACTGAATCGTGGTCACACTGCAAGAGCGATGACCGATACCGATGGGCTGATATTTGAGGCTTATTACCCCAATATTAAATATATGGAGAAAATACATTTCAGTGGATTTATCCCACCGGAAGGTTTCCTCTATATTGATATGGAAGGGTTGAACAGTAGGGCTTCGTCTCCGATCGCAATCGAAGTGACGTTGTAAAATTGTCAAAATTGTTCTGGTGGTTGTCGGAGCAACAAACTGATTGTTTTGATTTCAATAAACAATCTAAAAAATATTATGAGTTTTGGCATCTAAGCTTTTTAAACTTATCTTACTTTCAACTATAGTTCTAGTTGTTCATTTAAAAGGTATCCTTAGGGCGAAAGGCATAATTATTAAGTTGTTAAGTAACTTAGAGTATCCGCTAAGGGTTGATAAGTCAATGGTTTTACATTTCAGTATGTAAGTAGTAATGAGAAAAATTTAATATAAATTAATTAAGAAAGAAAAAATAGTTACATCTTTTCAAATTTTTTTTATATTCGTTTTTTTAATTTGCTCATTTTTATTTTGTATATACGTCAAACCTGGATAAGTGAGAACTGGATAAGTGAGAAAACTCTATAAGTGAGAGTAATAGCCAGGACCCGACATTTTAAGCTCCCAAAACCTCTATTAGCGAGAAACAGAAACCTCTGTAAGAGAGAGTCGTTTTTCCCTCCTTAACCTCCGTAAGTGAGACTGCTACTTAACTACACCTCTCTAAGCGACAGTCGACCAAACAAATTTAACATCTGCTATTTTATGACTCGTTCTTAACTTTCGTGGAACTTTCTACCATTGTTTTTGTATTGCTTTCTCGTCAACTTTTTTTCGTGGAACTAAAAAAATTTTGTTATTTTATCGCATTCTTTTCGAGTGGACACGTGTTCCTGTGTTTATGTAATTTTATCATAATTACATATTAACTACATTCGTTCTTGCTGTCTATTGGTATTGCTGCGTACCTCTATAAGTGATAAACGCTACCCATGTACCTTAATTAGCGAGAAACTCGGGTTAGTGAGAATCCTCTATAAGCGAGAATGAGATTGTGCTCCCTTGAACTCTCGCTTATCGAGGTTTGACTGTATTCCTATTTTTTTAATTTTTAATGAGCCGCAAATTTTAACATGATTTTTGTTCATTCATTCTTTTTTAAGTTTAAATAAGTAAATGTGCTCGCGCCAAATAAAAATGAAAATTTCATATTTGTGAATGAGCTAATAGGCTCAATGGCCATTCAATTTGAAATTTCCAAGGGGAAGTGCGAGGATGGTGACGTGACTAGGTAAGTGGTATTAGCAGCGGAATGGCGTCAGGGCAATTCTATCACATCGCCGAAAGGGTTCCTGGAATGTGGAGTGTTGTGGTGGTCGATTTTGGTACGATGTGTGTTTTGAACGAGGCTTGGGGTAACAGTGGGGACAAGACCCCCCCCTAAATCCAACTAGCTGAGCCGTGCCTCGCTATCGTGCCAGGTCTTCGCTGTTCCCATTCTACATCCCTTTTCCGTCGGCTTCCTTTTCTTTTAAATTTCCATTTTCTTAACTCTTTTCTTAATTCTATTTCCTTTCTATACCTACTCTTCTATTCTTTTCCTTCTGACGGCATATGCCTTAACATATCCACATCCTGTTCAATCCTTCCGGTTTGTTTCCAAAAATCCAACTTCCCAAACCCACTTCTTAAGCTTCATTTCAAATGGAGTATTTTTTTTTTTTTTTTTTTTTTAACTAGCAAAGGTTTCCTTATCAGCTTTAAATAAGATTCACGCTTCCGCACCGAACCGTATAGTACTACGCGACGGAGATGATCAAGAGCTACCTAGTTCTTTTTTCCTCCTTAATGCAAAGTATTGGCAAGAGTAACTTTCTGTTCTACCTCACTCATGTTACTTTCAAGTATGATATCGAAAAGTAAAGTAAAAAAAGCTTGACACTGTCACTTACTGTCCAAAACCTTTTTCGAAATCAAAAGTCCCCGTGAGGTCAGGAATGCAAAAAAAAAATACTGAACCTACTTCTTTTACGTAGTACACTTTCAGAACGACGATGGATTCCATCATGCAAATGCTTGGCCATACGTCAAATCTCTTATTCAACTGGTAGAATCTACTTCTCCTTAGCAGCTTAGTGTTATCGAAAACGGATAGTTACACAATCTCCAGCTCGTAGAATTGAGCCAATGTCAATTTGTAGTTTTGTGAAATGTCCAAACACAAGTTCAGCCAACATAAATAATAACATTGATTTCTTGTGTTTTCAATTATTTTGTTATCTTCGCTGCGTTAATTTTTTCCGATTAGAATTGAAGCGAAGCACATATCAGTTCTTATCTATATTAAAAGTAATTTTGTTTCAGTTAAGAGCTCTTGCGTTATCGTAATCGATGATAACTTTAACTAGACTGACAGACTATCGCAAACATTGCATAATTATTTCAAATTTGTGTGAATATCAATTGTATCTAGATCTAGATACATATTCTGTTCGAGCTCATGCAGAATATCTTATCAGCCTTAAACTCATTTTAGGACTTCTCCTCATTGACTATTGACATACATTTCTTTAAGAAAAAATCTAATACAAAGGAGCAGTGAGCTTAGCAGTTGCCCGAAGATGGATTGATCTCCGAAACGCGTCGCAATTTTAATTTAAAGATTTTATTTATGTTACATTTATAAGAAAATTCAAGAGATAACTGATCTCAACAAAACAGAAAATAAAAACACAATTAAATCATTGTTCATTTTTTCATTTTTGTTCGATCGCTTTTGCTTTTATAAATATTACACTAATAAAGGGTTTTTAACAAACGCTACAAAAGTAGAGCAACAGGGACAGCAAACGACGCCATCTTTCTTGCTGCTCTTTTGACATTTCTTTTCAATAAAGTCATTTATGATAGAAAGATATACGAGCCAACAACGAGTCGAAATTATTAAAATTAACTACCGAAATTCGGAGTCAGTGGCCTCAACGTTAAGCATTCGATTTTTCGAAAATATCGATGTATCGTTTGCAACCCTAATCATGTCGTGAGGTTGTGACCTGTGAGCTGTGAGAGTGTGAGAATGTCAACCAACAGAGAGAAAAAGAGAGAGACTGAGAGAGAGAGACAGTAGTGGCCTGCTTAACTGGAGTAGAAACTTTGTTTTTTCTTGAAAATATCTTTCTGGAAACCAGATAAGTTTCTAAAGAACAACAACAATTGGTGGTTTTTAAAAATTTTGATTGGATTCCGTTTTTGTTTGCTTGAATAGCTTGATAATAAAGGGTTTTCCAATAAGAGTGATATGATTTCTTTTTTGAAAAAACACACTTTTTATTAAGGAAATTCAAATATTTTTTATTCAATGTGCAGTTCAATCATTACCATTATGTTTTAAATAAAACGTTATTCAAATGGCCACCACGACTTCTTCTGCAGCAACAAATTCGATGAACCCAATTTTTGAGCACTTTTTCCACTAAATCAAGTCGTATATCATTAATGGCACGTTCAATATTGACTTGTAAAGCTTGAAGAGAATCTGGTTTATTTTGAAAGACCAATGACTTTAAATAACCCCACAGAAAAAAATCTAAGGTGTTAAATCACAACTTCTTGGAGGCCATTCAATATCATCATTTCTTGAAATAATCGAATCACTAAACTTCTCTCGCAGTAATTCAATTGTTGCACTTGCTGTGTGGCACGTATCCCCGTCTTGTTGAAACCAAATGTTTTCAAGGTCAACTTCTTCCAACTTCGGCCATAAAAAGTTGGTTATCATCGACCCATACCGCTCCCCCTTTATTTTGAAAGAAGTACGAAACGATGATTCCACCAGCCCAAAAACCACACCAAACTGTCAATTTATGTGAATGTAATGGTTTTTCATAAATATTTTGTGGATTTTTATCGCACCAGAATCGACAGTTTTATTTATTTACCGCACCAGTTAAATGAAAATGAGCCTCATCGGAAAAGATGATTTTCTTAAAAAAAAAAAAAAGAGTTGCAATTAGGGAACGATTAGTTTGATAGTAAAATTAAATAACTTGTAGCCATTGTTCTTGCGTATACTTCTGCATAGTGAAATTGTTAGATTTTCTGAATGCAATAAGAAACAAATGACAGATCATGGCATACTACAAATGGCCAAAACGCCTCTGCAAAATCATATCATAACTATTGGAAAACCCTTTAGTAGTATTCGTCTTTCAAGTAATAATGAAACAATTTTGTCCAGCTTGTCCAACATTTCGTTACCAGTTATGTCACGTTGTGCGGGAACCTTAATAAAAGTTGCGGTGTTCATTAATTTCAAATTACTGCGACAGCTTTCTACGAATGTGGACTTTGTTGCAAGGATTAGAAACAATTTTTGGCCGTCTGGCTTTCTGTAAAGATGCCCATTTTTTTTTTCAAAATTGCTGCTTAGTTATGGGCAAATTTTAACTCTGTCAAAAGTCAGAAAATGTTTCATTCATAATACATCAGTAAAAAACATCATGTCAGCACAAAATTAAATCAAGAATCCTAATTTTCAGCGACTTAACTGAAGTGACGATGACGAGCATGATTCACTGAAAGGGGTTTAAATCAACTACAACAAAATATGAACATAGCTCAAAAACAATAAAAATTCAACTGAATCTCACCTACGCATTTTTTTCTTTTTAAATCATAGTTTAGAACCAGAGATTTATGAGTTTTATGGACATTGGCTAATAAACAAAAATTGTTTTTTGTCACTCGGGCGTATGAGTACCAATATTTTTCTTTATGTCGGTAGTTGTGCAAAGGTGAAATTTTTACTTAATTGGCTGGAGTGTCTGCTCCAATAACAAGCCAGCCGCACACCTACTCGCCTTTAAATTAAAACAAGTAAAATTGGACCGAGAATTGGTTTGTAAACTCAAGCTTAGTAAAGGGTTTTTCAATAAGAGTGCTACAAAACTTTTTTTTAAATAAAACGAAAAACGGTTTCGGATATGCCATTATGTATGGAACTCTACTTCTTTTGCATGACCACCATGGGCACTCTTGCATAAGCATAAATTGCCCAGTACTGCTGCAATTTCACGTTCGATATTCGTACAAAGTTCATCAATTGTCGCCGGCTTGTTGGCATTTGTGGTACCCGTCGTGGTGTGATGGGTAGCGTCCACCTGTTAATCCAGAGGTTCGAGTTTGAATCCCAAAAAAGGCAAAAATGTTTTTCCAGGGGTATGGCCATTCGCGAGGAATTGCCAAGTTCTCCGTTAGTATTCATTGCCATGAAAAGCGCTTTCTCAATTAGCCGTTCGGAATTGGCAGAAAATTGTAGGCCTCTTCATTCCCTCACCAGGGGCTCCTCGCTCTATTGTGCCAGCCTATTTATTTATTTATTTAGAAATAGACTTCTGGGGACAAGACTATCAAAGCTTCTTTTGATTCGATCTCAAAATTCTTGGATTTGATCAAATAATTTTAATATTTGTAATATAAATTGCGTTCAAATAAATGTTTTGTTTCGCAATTAGCAAATGAATCCTGTCGATTTTTTTTAGGTGGAAATTAGTTAAGGTCTTTTCAATTTGGAACTGGTAAGACTAGTAAATTTCCATACAGTACACGTAAATAAAGCCAATTTTTTTTCATTATTGACAAGATAATTAAACAATTGGCAAAACATCGGAAAAACATAGATGTGTCGTGCTCATCCAACTTGTATAGAAGATGATGACGAATTGCGAGGAGCAGAAGAATGATCATTTCACTAGCGCTCTGAGTGTCCAAGCTTTGTCTACACTAGCAGAAAAGACCGCAGAGGTTACTTCTTGGACGAACTGGACGGTATCTCTTACCTTCTACTAAGTAGCATCCTTAAATTCATTCGGACTCCAGTACTAATTTTCACCTCCCACCGCCCCTTCCACCTCCTCATCTACCTATACCTTAACCTAACCTATCCTTACCTTAGGAAAGTAACAAGCACTTTGTACTTTCATAGTAAGAGCAGAGTCACTTTCCTCATTATCCAATCCCTCATTTGCTAGCATTTAGAAAGTTAAACAAGCTGATGGTTTGGCAGAACAATGAACTGTCTTAGTGTTCTACATACAATCGAAGCCCTGAAAAATAATCAACGTTATGAGTTATTTCCGAATGCCAAGACATTTTGAAAGCTGAGTTTGTTAAATCTTCAATAACAAATACGTGTATTAGTCATTATGACTTAACTTTTGATGAGATTAAAGTGACGAAAATATTTACAAAGAAAAATATAAAAGAAGTATAAGATAATCTGGTTAAACTAATCCTATTCGTTCTTGGTTTTCCTTCTAACGAACATCTTAAATATCACTAACAGGACGGTCCTAATGACTTTGTATGCTATGTAAAGAACAACAATCAGAAAACCAATAACATCAAGCGATAAAAGCTGAAAGTAATTCATATGGATAGCAGGACTTTGTAAATGAGGAGCTCCATGATGTCGAAGGACATATTCCACCCAATAAACTGCCGTTTGCTTCGCAGACATTGGTCGATCTTTGTATAGTGTGGCGAACTGTTGAACATTGTTAGCATATTTTTCATTGGTCAAAACTTCTATAATCGCACTTCTGAGCCCCTGATGCGTCAGAGTTCCATAATTTACAGACAATCCAAAGCCGAGTTCTTTAACCATAAGCATATTGGCCGGTTGATCACTGAACATTGGAATTCCCACCATTGGTACACCGAAATATTCCGACTCAATAACACTGCCTTGACCACCATGAGTGAGAAATAGTTTAACATTTGAATGGGCCAGAACACCATTCTGGGGCAACCAGCTTCTGTAGATTATGTTGGGAGATTGTCCTGGAAAATCAGTGCCTTCCCATTTCCATAGTACAGTTTGGGGAAGCTTCGAGAGCACATCAAATATGATCTTCATTTTCGAACGATCCAGTTTGTTTGTTTTGACAGTAGATCCAAGAGTGAAGAAAATTACTCCGTACTTTGATGATTTGTCTAGAATGGCTTTCAAGTCCTGAAAAAAAAACGAACGGAGCATAAGCACGTAGATGCAGTATTTGGATAAGATTTTGGAATTACCTCAGGCAATGGATCGGGCCTTTCTTGAATTTGAATGCCACCAATTTCTATCAATGCTGGAACATCTGGACGAATAGGACTCTGCGTGAAGTGATGGTTGGTAAACACAAGTGAAATGTTTTTAATCATGTCTTTGTAGGATGGATACTTTTCCTTGGGGAAGTTGGCACTGGAAGTAAAAGAGGAAAACATTATTAGAAATATTTACGTCGTGTGGTGTAGGTTCGAATGATGTTGTATGATAAATCGTTAAAAAAATGTTTGCCTTTATTTAAGTCTACTCCAAAAATAGTATCTGCAGGCCAGCTGTTTTGAAACAACGGACGTGTGAGTTGGCCGCTAAGATCATCTAATTTAACGCCTCTTCAGTGTTTCTTGTGGGTTTTGTATTGTAGTTAATATATGTGAACAAGCCCAACACGATAGAACTCGTACAAAACTAGACACTAAGTGAAGCAGGAAACATGCATATATAAAGGGCAAATCTGTTGAGACTGCACTTCATGAAGTAGTCGGAACCATTGAACAGTCAATCCAATATAAAGAGTACACGTTGGCTGCATTCCTCGATATAGAAGGGGCCTTCAACAACGTTGAATACAATGCTATTCGCATGGCATTAAGTTCCATAAATATCGAGCCAACGCAATCAAACTGGATCGACTCCATGCTCCAATCGAGAATAGTAAAAGCAGAAATGGGTGAAAGTACCCTAAAAGTCAAAACTTGTAGAGGTACACCTCAAGGAGGAGTGTTATCCCCGCTACTCTGGCTCCTAGTAGTTAACCAAATCCTGGTTAAACTCGACAGGAGCGGAATAAAAGCAGTAGCCTATGCCGATGACATCGTCATCATGACTTCGGGAAAATTCACAACCACCCTTTGTGAACTTCTTCAGACAGCTCTAAACAAGCTCACCAGCTGGGCGAAACACTGTGGGCTAAACGTCAACCCTACAAAAACAGAACTTGTTCTGTTAACGAGAAAACGTAACATTCCAGATATACTTCCTCCCTCCATTAATGGTATACCAATAAACTTATCTGGTACGGCAAAATATCTCGGAACTGTCCTTGATCGTAAACTTAACTGGAAAGAAAATTTAAAAGAAAGAGAAAGGAAAGCTCAAATCGCTTTCTACACTTGTAGTAGAATTTTTGGGAAAAAATGGGGACCTGGTCCCAAAACCATTCACTGGATGTATTCATCCATAATAAGACCAATCCTCACATATGCCTGTCTAGTCTCGGGGCCATCATTAGAGAAGGCTTCAAACCTTATGACCATGACCATGACCAAAATCCAAAGGCTTGCATTCATTGGTTCAACTAGTGCCATGAGAACAACACCAACTGCAGCTCTGGAAACCTTCCTGTCGCTAGCCCCCCTAGATCTCTTTACTAAGGAGATGGGGCCAAAAGCGCACTGCGACTCAAACAATGCAACAATTGGAAAACAGGCATATCAGGCCATAGAACCATCATGAACCATACAGATATAGACATCCAAACAGACTATACCCCCCCCCCCCCCCCCCCCCCCCCCGCATATTGATTTCAATCCAGTGGCCCTAACAGTCTTTCCGACTAGAGAAAGCTGGGAGGAAAACAGGGTTATAAATCACATTTCCGTCTTCACAGATGGTTCCAAAACGGACAAAGGGGTAGGATCAGGTATCTTCTCAGACTACCCTACCATGAATAGACCAATAAACCTTCCCGACTTCTGCAGTGTCTTTCAAGCAGAAGTACTCGCAGTGTGCCAAGCCGCGAAGCACCTTGCTACGCAAAACTTGATCAACAAAAATATTGACTTTTTTGTAGACAGTCAGACGGCCATTAAAGCTATCTCATCCATTATCACAAAATCCAGGCTAGTAGACAGCTGTCGCAGTAACCTTAGACTGCTCAGTGAGACAAACACAGTTAGTTTAACCTGGGTTCCTGGACATCGTGACATTATTGGTATTGAAATTGCGGATAAGCTGGCAAAAATCGGGTCAGCACTCGAATCCAGCGAAGCGAACACTTCAGTTCTAAAGCCACTAGAGCAAGAAAAAAGCAGAATCAAACACAATTTTCTAAAAATCGCCAATGACAGGTGGTCATCTTTAGAAACATGCCGAGTCTCTAGAAACCTTTGGCCAGATATTTCCAAGAAAAAAACAGAATTTCTACTCCTGCTAAGCAGACATCGGCTCTCTCTGTTGATTGGCATTCTCACGGGTCACAACTCGTTGGGTACCCACATGATGAGAATGGGCATTAGCACATCCGACTTATGTAGAGGATGCCAAGATGAGGAGGCAGAGGAGGGATCTTTCCACTTCCTCTGTGAGTGTCCTAGCTTAGCCCACAATCGGAAAAAAACCCTCGGAGAATACTTCTTCGACGAACTGGGCGACATCTCTAACCTCCCACTGAGCAACGTCCTGAAATTTACTCAGGGTTCCAAATGGTTCAGTGGGAGTTCCCTACCACAATAACCATCCACCTCTCCAATCCTCCCATTTCCTCATCCTCTGATTTCCCGGGGAGCACAATGGATCCTCGAGATCCGAGTGAGGTGTTGCCACTTGTGGCTGCACCCCCATTCAACCTAACCTAACCTAAGTGAAGCAGGAACTGGACAGAATGGAACAACTTAATGTTATAGAACAAACTCGCAAAGCTACTCCAGCGGTTTCCCCGATGATAGTTGTAAGGAAAGATAACAAAATCCGTTATGTATAGATCCCACGTCCATAAATAAAAACATTCTCCGCCGACACCACCCGATACAGTCATTAGAAAAAACTGCGGCACAGCTAAATGGCGCAAAGTACTTCACAACTCTAGACTATAAAAAGGGGTTTTCGCAAGTACAGCTTTCAGAACGCAGGTATAGCTGTAAACGAATTCCACTAGGAATTTCTTCAGCTTCCGAAGTCTTTCAAAACAAAATCGAACCAATGCTAGTCAAAGTTCCCAACGTCAAAATTTCAGTGGACGATATTCTAATTCATGCTAAAACAATCGAAAAGCTGCGCCAAACCACAATTGAAGTTTTTGACATCATTAAACAAAATGGTGTAGTTCTAAACAAACCAAAATGTGCGTACGAGCAAAAGGAGGTAATATTTCCCGGCCATGTTATCAGTCAAAAACCACCCAGAGAAAACATCTGCAATTGTGAGACTAAAACCAAAGTCAAACCGCAAAGAACTTCAACGAATACTCGGTAAATTTACGTATCTGAGAAAATTTATTAAAAATATTTCTTCAAATAACTCCCTTACGTTCATTATTAGCAAAAGCTACACCGTGGCTATGGGATACACCACAAAAAGCCGCGTTTGAAAAGATGAAAAATTTAATCCAGTACTCATGCTATATGATGTCAATGAGGATATTAAGTTGCAAGTTGATGTCAGCTCTGTGGCACTTGGCGCTGTGCTGTTACAATTGGATCTGCCAGTTGCTTACGCGTCAAAGTCTCTTACCGAATGTCAGCAACGTTACTCGCAACTGGAGAAAGAAGCGCTGTCAATAAAGTTTGGTTGAGAGAAATTCCATCAATACGTGTGGGGAAAGGAGCTAGTAGTTGAATCGGACCACAAGCCTCTTGAAACAATATTTACGAAACCCCTTCATCACCGGCTAGGCTTTTACGTATTCGCTTAAGTCTACTAGACTACAACCAAAAAGTAGTCTACAAAAAAGGCAAAAAAATGATTTTGGCAGATCCTTTGAGTAGAGACTGCGTAAACTTACTGGACATTCAAGGATGAGTTGTTAGTTTACGAGGGTGTTATCTACAAGTCACACAAGGTTGTTATACCTGTTCAATTGCGAGCCAATATGTTAAACTATATTCATCAGGGATATTTCTTCTATGAAAAATACGTACGTTGAGCGAAAAATAACGTATGAACAAAGACATTTATGTAGCTAAGCTACATTGAAAAGTGCGCAGCATCCCAAGTATACCAGAGAAACAATAACAAAGTAAAGATGTAAGTCAAAGAAGTTGCAAAATTCCCGTTCGAAATTGTAGCCACAGACCTGTTCTATTACAAAGGTAATGATTACATAATATTAACCGATAGTTATTTAGGTTTTCTCAAATTTGCAAAATTACGAGAGGCAACCGCGGCAAACGTCATAAAATTCCTGAAAAATATATAAAAATATATTTGCTGCTAATGGAATTCCCATGGTCGTGATAGAGAGTGACAATGGTCCGCAGTTTTCAAGTGCTGACTTCAAGCAATTTTCTTCGGAGTGGAAATTCGAACACAGAAAGAGTTCACCATACTATCCAAGTGGAAATGACCTGGCAGAAAGAGCTATCCAAACCGCCAAAAACATCCTTAAAAAATGCGACTACAACAACACCGACCCTCAGCTCGGGTTGTTAAACTTTATGAATATGCCGAGAGGTTCCTTGGGTTCACCCGCACAGAGACTATACTCTAGAAATCTTAGGTCAGGTATACCAGCAAATGTAACATCTCTTTTACCCACAGGTAAACCACAAGTAGCTAGCAGACACCTTCCATTAGAGGTAGGAAGCCGAGTACTGACAAGAATCTACAATCAAGAATGGGATCCAGCAACTGTGGAGCAAAAGCTACATCCGAGGTTGTATAAACTGAGAGACGATAAAGGACGCATCATTCGTCGTAATACAGTAAACACAAACAATGCAAATATTAAAAGGCGTTCCACCGTAATACCGTTCCATCGCTCCAGGGTAATACATAAGATTCCACCGCCATGACTACAGACCAAAGATCGTCACAGCAACAACCACTTAACAGCGTTCGAGAGATGACGCCACCTAACGGGACTATACCACCTCCACCACAAGTGCAGCAAGGTTCGTCGAGTGATTTAACAGCTCCTACTACAACAAGGTATGGATGGCTGGTAAAACCACCAGAGTGGCTTGCTTATTAATTTGAAGAAGAAAGATGAGAGATGGATATACTACTGATGTTTTGTATATTTCAACCTCTGAACGACCACGAGGCGTCAGTCAGTTCTGAGAGGTTAGCCAACGAATTTACATCGTTTCTTTATAAAGTTAATAAACCAATCTACAACAATTATTATAAATATAAAAATATTGTTTTATTTAACATTAGAGTCGCAATGGGCACTTTCGCAGAGTGTTCATTTTCGAGAAAAAAACATCTTCGATTAAAGCGATCCCATGAGCTATACAAATTTAAAAATAAAAAAACAGAGTTTTCATGTATTTTCAATGTGAAATCTTCCTCTTGATCGAGCACTTAAAATTGATACTAAAGTCTCGAACTTTCAGGAATTTTTTTTTCTATTATTGTCAACAAAATTTCAAATCAAAATTTGTATATACAGAGGTGGTCGAGTATAACGAACGATATAATGTCCAGAGTCAATTCGTTATATCGAAACGTTTTTGTCATACAAATCTGTAGGTAAATAGACTCAATTTGTACTCAAATTTAAGAAGCAAATCGTTAATATGCATTTGTTTTTTTGGGGTGTTGGATGTTATTGTTGAATGCCTCTTCCCGTAAACTTTTTAGAACTAAGACTTTAGAGTTTTCAGTGCCATTTTGTCTGAAATTCGTTATTTGTTCGTTATATAAAATACCTAATGGACTCGAAAAAAGCGTTTGTAATATCGATCATTCGTTATACTGGACCACCACTGTATACATATGTGTACATATTTTTCTTTTATTGCATCCAGTAATAAAAAAATAGAAACGGCAAATAATTTTTACTTCAAAATTGTCCGACGAACAGTACTAACAGTACTCCTCCATATAATTGTGAGATTATCATCCTGGAGGACAAAAACATCAAGTTGATCCCTCTGCATAAAAATCTGACGCGCTCGATTCACGTTTTTTTTTACATTTTTAAAATCAGCCATGACTTTTGGTCACATTTAAGTCGTCAGTCATTTAAATAGAACACTTTTTCGAGTTCACTTTACATTAACCTTAAAAATCTGAAACGCTCAAATAACTTTTTTTTCTTGTTTTTTCATCTTTCTATACGCCTATCTCGTCCCAGTTTACCGTCACATTAATACTTATCGGTTATCAGAAAGACCATTAGTTCTATGAATATCTGACGCTCTGGAATATTTCAATGTGACTGTATTTTTTTACATTTTTAAAAGTTCATACACGCTCTTCGCCCCGCTAAAATGTAAAACTGCTATACACTTTTCCATGTCTTAGAATGAAAACTTCACAATCCAAAAAGTCCCCATGACGCTTTAGTAACTGCAAACTTAACATCCTATTGGCTCCCCTACTATTAAAATTGTGAAGTCATGGCGAGAATACGTCAACGTGTAGGAGCTGCAATTTCAATTTTATAAAAAAGAAAAAGCGATCAGCAGCAAACAGCAATATAAATGCATGAGACGGTAGTGTTTACTCGCTGAGTATAACTCACACATGGTTCCTTCCGTAATATTTATATAGCCAACCTTAATTTCTTGGAAAAAGGCATGAACTCGCCGCCGTCAACATATAGTAATCAGCCATAGAGTCGGTAAGAAACTATTTTAATTACATTTTATTTAAGCCGACTGAAAAACGTCCGTTCATTGCGTATACTGTAGGATTTCCGTAAGGAAAACCTCAGATCGTAGCTTCTTAACGTCCTCAGTGCCACCAGGGGCCGTACATAAACCTGCGGATCCACCTGAGCTAAATATACCTGATTTTATCTATTTGTTTCAGGTCAAGGCGTTATCTACGATAAGGCACCTGACCGTAAGCCCTGACGACCGAGGACCAACCGTACGGACTGTTCAGCACTGTAGGACTGTAGCTAGTTTCAAGTTTATAAGTTATACTGTGTTAAGAGTAATTAGTTGTGTTTATGTAATAAAGAGTTGGTACATGTAAGGTGAAGACCCTATCCTGAAGTTTCGTGTTTTTCTTTGGAAAGACCCTGGCTAATCCGGCGAGCAAAACATCGGCTGGAAAGCAAAAAGCACGTCACAAGTGCGAGATTAGATTTTAAGAAGACGAGAAGCTGGTGCCCTGTATAATTTACTAAACGAACTAAACATAGAAGACGCTCAACAATATTTCAATCTCACTTGGATGACCCCAGAATATTTGGAAGTTTTGTCATTAACAGTGGACCCTATTAAAAAAAAAAAAACAGGACATTCAATTCCGTGATTCAATATCAAAGAAAGATATACTCCTCTTGTCGCTAAGATTTGTAACATCCATAAACAATCCATAAATACGGATTACTCTCGTAACGTTCAATTGACGCCATTATTTCTTCGCGAGACAATTCACGTACTCTCTTTTGACCAACCAGCCGCGAGCGCGATATATACAAAACTATTTCGGTAAGCTACAAGAACTGTCGCGAGTCAATGGAAACCTGTTTCAACCTACAATTTATTGCATTCGCAAATACTCGCAAGAAGTTATGCAACGACTGTCGCGATCGAACTTGTTTCCACTTGCAAGTCACTGTCGGACAGACTGTCGGACATTTCTTGCAGAAGTTTTCTTGCAAACGGAAACGCGGCCTTACAGGAGGATAACATAACACACGTAATTAATGGAATACAGCCCGAAAAACTCGAAAAAGTTACGCAAAATTAGACCCTCCGAATGGAGGAATGGAGGAACAGAGCCGCGCACAACATTAACATAAAGTTATCTTTAAAACGTTAAAAGAAAAAGCCAATTTACCGATTCTTATAAAATTTTTGAATATAGGATAGGATGCAAATTTGACGTTTTATTTGGCTAAAAAATCACCCTTCAGTGCCTATAATCGCAATTAAAAACTATTCATTTGGCACTTACTTGTAAAAGTACAGCTGTTTCGACTGCTCGATATAATTTACAACACTGTTTTCCATCAAAGTAACGCAAAGGAAATGTTTAAGTCTATTAATAAATCCCATTGGCTGTCTTCCACCACTCGACCAACTTGGAACATAAGCAATCTCCTGAGGATTACCCACGAGATTATTCAGTCTCGGATATGTCCGAATCATAAACGATAATATCACTGGACATTTAAAATGTGCTGCAACTCCCAACATGAATTCATTAAAATGAAATCCTTGAATAACCAAATCAAAGGATTCCCCTTTCATAAGCTTTTGCATAGCTGGTTGACTCAAGCTTTCATTTTGGTATCTGTTTATCTCATCGGCAAAATAAGTGTAGCGGTTGAAAATATTCGGTGGATTTCTTATCGACTCTGCTAGCAGTTCCGGTGAATACTCTTTGACATCGAGCTGGATGTAACGGTATCGTGAATTTTTATTGACTTTCGGCAGTGTAGCGACAACGGTCACATCATGACCTCGCTCTACCAGGGCATCAGCTATTGCACTGTGAATGATAAGATGGCTCTTAAACGGGGTCTGAAACAATCCAAGAATGCGAGCCGAGTCACTAAAAACACTGAGAGTAGTAAAGATAAGGCAACCGAGTATAGCTTTGCGAGTGAACGACATGATCGAATAAGTTTACCGTTGGTATAATCCGAGAGTACTGAGTGAAAATCGAATTTCACTCCAGTTTATATAGCAAAATATTGTGGAAGAGACTTCGTCATTACAACGTCATAGGCGATAGTAGTAAAGTTAATTAATTTACTCCGGCCACTTATGTAAGGAGTGAATTTTAAGGCACTTTCTGGTCTTATATTCTTGTTTCGCTTTGACACGATTTAAATTTCTAGCTTGCAATGCGTGATTGGGAGGATTTTGGCATTTTATTAGAAACTTGAGAGTAATTACCAAGTGGTGCACGAAACGTAATGGTTTGCGTTTCTGCTTGTAACGCGGGAGGTTCGTGGTTCAAATGCCTCAACTCCACCACAGCATTTGTTCATTTTTTTTTTTTGTTGGAGGTTTTTAAAATACCAGCTGGAGCACTCAGACCTAAATACCGGTCCATTGTACTACCAGATAGCAACCTTCTATTTGTTATAGCTTCCCAGATGTTCGTATAAAAGCCAAAAGACGCTGCCATGATAAGGAGTCCAATTTACCAGCTCTCACCATGTCTTCGCCGAGTATCTGTAACCTCATGCGAGGACAAGCGGAACATCCACAGAGGAAGTACTCCGCGTTGTCCTCATCTTCTCTACAAGATTCACAGAGTGTGGTATTTGTTATCACTTAAGCCTAACTCGTTTAAGTGTTTGGCAAAAGAGAAGCACAACGTGGCAACGCCAATAAGCTTTTAAAATTCTTTTTTGCTATACGGGATGTCAAAAATGTTGCAGTCTTCTTATCAAGGTTGTGGAGTATGCGTTTGGTCTGTCTGCATTCAATGGAGGCATGGTATCTATGATTGTGCTCTTGACAGATCCAAAACACAAATTCTTCTCCCCATCCAGCAATTGCGTATGAGCCTAAAGAGGCATGCAGTCGTATGTCATCGTTCTCCACAAAGGTACCAGTGCCATCATCGACTTTGGAGCCATCTTTGAAGATTCGATAACAATCCTTTCCTGGCTCAGAGTCTAAAGCGGACCAGCCATGAGCCGACGGAAAGTTGACTGGGTATTTTTGATGCAGTTTGAGCCTTAGGATCATACGGCTTATCCATTAGACGTGAGTCAAAAAACATGCTGCTTGCGAGTTCTTCAAAACTTTAGTGCGAATTGTGCCAGAGACCACATCTCTTTAAACGAGATATGGTTTTGAGAGCACACCCCATGATGTAGTTATCAAGGGGAGGAAGATTCTGCAGTGCGTCGAGAGCAATACCAGGAGTGATGGGAAAGGCCCCAGTACAACCAAGACAAATTGTCCTTTGAAGTCTGGCGAGCGAGGCAATAACGGATTTACGCGAGAGCTTATTCCACCAAAGAACTGACGCATAGTTAATGATCGGTCTTATCATAGCCGTATAGATCTAAAGGACCCTTTTCGGTGAAAGACTCCATGTCTTGCCAAGGGCTCCTTTACATTGCCTGAAGACTGACAGTGCTTTGGTAGTTTTAGACTCGACATGTTTAGACCAAAGAAGCTTGTTATCTAGAATTACTCCGAGATGTTTGACTTCGATTGAAAAGGTTATGTTGACGCCTTTCAGTGTAAATTGCGTCAGATCAGTCAATTTTCTACGTCTCGTGAAGAGGACAACCTTGGTTTTAAGAGAATTGACGGAGAGACCGTTTCTAACACACCAGGTGTCAATTATATAAAGCGCAGCCTGTGCTCTGGAACAGACCACTTGGAGGCTGGACCCAACCGAATGCACGGCGACGCAACGTCGCGTCGTCTGCATATGCCTGGGCGTGAACGTTGGATCCATTGAGTATTTCAAGTAGTCGATCAACATGCACCACAGAAGAGAAGATAAAACGCCACCTTGTGAACAGCCCTTATTCACTCCTGTTGCAACATATTGTCCACACTCCGCCTCAGCAATTACGGTTTTATTCACTAGCAATGCTTTAATCCACAACACTAATGACTCATCCTTACTATGTTCTCTGGCAGCATTGCACATACCATTGGCAAAAGCACCTTGAATGTCGATGAAAATGCCCACCGCAAATTCTTTCCTGTCAAGCGCGCATTCAATCCTGCTAACAAGATTTTAAAGTGCGGTCTCACAAGACTTTCCTCCTTGGTAACCACGTTGCATCTGGGACAGAAGGTGTATTTGGAGTGAGGTTTTACGCAGTTAAATCTCAACCATTCTTTCCAGCGTTTCAAGCAGGAAAGGGGTAAGACTGATGCGTCTAAAGCTCTAGGCGAGTCAGTAGTAGTCTTTTTAACCAATTTTTGGTATGGAAGCGACAAGGTATACCAACTCCATGGCAAAGTGTTAGAGGCTAAAGCCAAACTACCAGTGAAAATATTTTTTAAAGTAGGTAGCAAAAGGTTTATACTTTCGTGCAACATGGCTGGATAAACACCGTCAGTGCCAGGTGACCTGAAACTGTCAAAAGATGCCACAGCATATTTGATGGCCTCGTCAGTGGCAAATAACGACGACGTGTATCAGCTACGTGGTGTAGATTTGTCGGATTCACCTGATATAAGGGAAATAGATTTGTATGGCCCCATTAATACCTGATGGTTGCCTGGATAAGTAGTTTCCAGCATAAGACTGAGTGTCTCAGCTTTAGACTCGGTATAGGAACCGTCTGATTTTCTAAGTGTTTCTGTTTACCTAACTCCTTTTAAGAGCTTTGGCAAGTCGGGTAGTTTCACTGAGTGTTTCGATACTTTCACAGAATTCTTTGTAAGAGGAATTCTTCTTAATTCTTCGAATTCACATTTTAAAGTCCTTCTGCTTAGATCGTTTGGTATACCACCAGTATAGCCTTGTTGCCGATTTACTCTACTCTCGGTATTAGTTTTTATTGAGGACGAGAACACCCCGCACTTTAAAATCAGCAAAGTTTGTGTATGGCCTCATATGAAATTCGAAAAGCATAGCTCATGGTCTTGAAAATTTTTATAGTTACTGATAATGAATATCACTCTGTAAGTTCAAGCGTTTATAAACAATCTTATCAACATTTGAGAATCGGGTAGATTGAGTTTATAGGGAAAAACTTGAATGAACTTGAACACTCTCTATTAGATAAGATTATATGGTGGATTGATCAGCTCTGGGCACTGCACATGGGGAGTTTCACAGTATTTCTATAGCTCCTGAACTAAGTCAGAAGGCTGAAAAGTGCTTTATATTCTGTAATAATGTTTAGAGATGTTTCCTTATTTTCAAGGCATAGTCTGCAGATGGGGTCTGCTAACAACCTAATTTGGTGAAGATGTTTTTCAAGAAAACAGTAACCGGTTAATAGCCCGATGCAATACAGTTTGAGAGTTTTCCAATTCTGGTTCATTAGGAATTTTAATATTTTTTTTCTTGCGTATGTGGCTGCCGATATATATTATTTTTTTTATAATTAACTGTGCGCGTCAATCAAGGGGTTATGACTACCCTTATAATGTCATAGAACACAGTGCGAGTATTTAGGAAATCCTCCTAAAAAACCTTTTTAACAGGAGACACCGATTCACGAACTTTTTGAATTGTAATGCATTGGAAATACAGAGCCAGGTAAAGTATACCACATTCGGGTGGAGTGACTAAAATAAGAATCTCTATACTTGGCTGTACGCCCGAAGTTGGGCTCAAGGTAAAACTGATGGGCATTCCTAGCGAGATGGGTGTTGCGGCTAAATTGTTTCAGGGGAGGAATGCAACTGGCTATTTCACTAGCGCACTGTTTGTAGAAAAAGCGATGAAAGAGACAGAGACAGGTTACGTTTCGACGATATTCAAGAGAATCAATCGATTCTACAATTGAACTATCACCTATCAATTTGAACGCTCTGATTTGTACCCTATCAAGTAGGCGCAAAGATGTTTGAGAAGCACCTGACCAGATATGAGAGTTATACTCCAGTTTTGGGCGGATGAAGGCCTTATAAATTGTAGCCAGATCAGAGGGGGTGAAGAACTTCCTGCATCTTCTCAAGAAACCTAAGCATTTAGCAGCGTTTTTGGCGACTTCAAATATGTGGTCGTTCCAACGAAGATCATCGTTTACACACATACCAAGTACTGACAGCTTTTCGGTTTCTTGGATGCAGGTACCATTCATGGAAAATGGCAATGGGGGAATGTTTAGCTTCAACGACTAGAGACAGCATTGAGTTTTCGAAGCATTGAATTCTACTCGGTTCAAAAGGCCCCATGAAACAATGCTGTCAAGGTCAGAATTCAATGAGCTTATCATACGCAACCGTTCCAGTTCCACATCCGAAGAGCAGGGACGTGGATTTGAAACGAATATGAAAAGCTGAGGGTCGAGTCGTCAGCAAAACAGTTAAGCGGATTAGAAGTTTCAGACAAGAATGAATGAGAGGAAGAGAGTCGGAGACAAAACAGAGCCCTGGGGCACACCAGCATTTATGAAGTGGGTATCAGACTTGAAGCCATCTAATACAACTTGTATTGAACGGTCGGAAAGGTAATTTCTAATCCAATGAAGAAGAGACTCATCGATACCAAAAGCACGCATTTTCGATAAAAGAGCCTGATGCCATACTCCATCAAATGCTTTAGAAATATCAAGTGCAATAATCTTACTTTATCCAAAACAATGTAAGGATTGGTTACACTTTTCGATGAGATAAGCCATCAAATCACCAGTGGAACGTTTGCCACGAAAGCCGTACTGACGGTCATTAAGAAGCTTTCGTTCTTCAAGATATTTCATAAGTTGACGGTTTATCAACGTTTCCATGACCTTGGACGTTAATTGGAAGGAGAGGAAGATTCGTCTTTTTTAGGGACAGGCACGACAAATGCAGTTTTCCATCTGCTTGGAAAAATCCCAACAGAATAGGAAAGATGGAAAAGTTTCCGCAGTGGTTTTGCCAGCCAGTCCAGATGGTATCTCCTCCGTTATTCTGAAGAGGTTTCTTCTACACCTCTTCAGAATAATGGAGGGTATACCATCTGGACTAGCGGATTTATGTATATTGAGATCTTTGAGGACTCTCGCAACTGAGCGAGTTCGAAAAAAAAGTCTGCACAATGACCTATTTAAATTTCGAAAGAAATTATTTAGGCCGTCCCAATTGGCTTTCTCGTATTGCCACACAGTTCTTTTAGGGACTTTATCTTTTTTTACCGTGACGGAATGCGAAAAATCTACCGATATGATGTAAGTACGTTAATTATAAAAAAAAGTTGATTTCCGTGTCTGTAGCGAATCCTGGATAGACGAAATCCTGTACTACCTCGAAGTTATGTCTGTCTGTTGTGACGATTTCTCAAATTCTTCAATCTTCTCCGGCCTTGTTTGTGACAGCATATACTTCGCTTTGCCCTCATTAACCATCAGACCCATTCTTCCCGCTCTTGTTTCAATACTTGCAAAAGCATCCATGACATCACGCTTGCTTCTTCATATTACGTCAATATCGCCTGCCTAAGTGAGTAATTGTACAGACTTTTGAAGGATAATTCTTCTGGTGTTGACGTTTGAGTTTTATTTTGACGTAAAAGAAATCGCATCTCGAATTCTACATATGTAGTCATCCTGCACGAGTTTTGCAGCGATGCTGAAGCTAGATGCGGCTCTGCACAGCTCGTCTCTGTAAATACTGCTGTAATGTGAAAATTTGGTGTATTGTAGACTTTTCTGGTTTTAAATCACATTGAAAAGGGCCAATCAAATAACTGACTTGGGACTGACTTTCAGACGTTCACATATTACAGCAGACATGATCTTAAATCCGACGATGAGGAGGCTTACTCCTCTATAATTGGCGCAATTGTGAAGGTTTCTCTTTTTTTAGGATCGGGCATACGATACTGAGGATTCATCGATCGGGCATGCTTACTTCCGACCATATCATGCAGGTCAGCTGATGAATGCTGTTACAGTAGAGATCAGAAATTACTAATCTCCACATACAATGGAAAATTCGACGTCAAGGCCATCTGCACCTGCAGTCTCAATTAATCTAATGCATATGTCAAACTTAACATCATTTCGGTTAGGAGGACGATATTCCTGATCATCGTCCAAATTAAAGGGAGCATTTTGCCTGAAAACGGAACTTGTGCCTTCATCGCCACTAAACAATCTGCATGCAGAAGTAAGCTTTCTAGACCCTGAGCAGCGACTGCGATTTTATAACTCTGTTTTCCTGCTGGCCTTAACAAGTTTGGGTTTGAGATTTGCCACCCTCCAAGATCCTTTAATTAGTTATTTGCAGTGTCTCCTTTATTTCTTTGCATAATAACTTTTTGTAATTGAAAAAAAAGTTCTTAAATTTGCACTGGTTAAAAATTACTAACAAATCCTTTACTTTTTGGTATAAGGCTTTGCTTTAAGGCACGTCATGCTACTTCTTTTTCTTTCTGAGAATTCGGTGTTCGACCCTTCCTTATCAAGAAATCATCAAGAGATGATAAATCACAAGTTTCACCTTTCTTCAACAATCAAATGGTGCCTGGTGCATAGCAATTGTTAGTATGCAGTGCAAACAACTTCATCAAAATCCTTAATTTAGTGTCATTACTGAGCCTCTGGAATACTCAGAGTTTTGGTCCAAATCGTAACACTGGCAGAAGGGAGTTCCTTTTTAATGTTGTAAATTAGGAAAAAAAAACAATTTGTGAAACAGCAAGTGTGTTGTGTTGTGTTCCACATTCTCACAGAGGACAAACGAAGCTTCCTAAATCATAGTCCCTTGCTGTGTCACTCAATGAGCTACACTACTTTAAATAAATGGTCGTTCTTCCTAATCTCCCCAGACCATCCGAGAGATTGCAGGTTTGCTACCTACCACTCCTTTCTCCATTATGTAAGAGAATAAATTATTTTAACTAGAGCTCAAAACATTTACATTGATTGATGACCAAGTTTTGTATACCAACTCCAAAACTATGCTCTCCTATTGGCAATTTGCTGCCATTGCTCATAGACGACATGAGAGCCTCTTTCCCTTTGCGGACTAACAATTTCATTTGTGTACCTTTTGCTTGCCAAGGCGAACACAAATGTTGCCCAAAATTAACAACACATACCTACAACTTAAAAACAAACGATAGTTTTACCCCCTCTATACAAAGTGTCAGTGTCCATGTCCATGCACACACACACACGGCACATACACTTACGTAAGCACACACAAACACACACACATGTCCAGCAGTCGCACTTTAATGTTTCAAATTACGAATTAATTTTCATCAAATATCGCTGAATCCTCACAGACCTCCGCCGCCGGATGGGCTCTACACACTCCAAGGGGAATCTAAAACTTCCACACAACCCTCCCGTAGGACATGTAAGTAAATGTATTTTAAATTATTCCCCCCGCACTTGGTTCTGGTTCTGGTTCTGGCTCTGTTCAGTGTTCCTCTCGTTCTCGTTGGCGTTATTTAACCTTAAAACCAACTCCAAAAAGGGACGACGACGCATAGTGGACTAGACATTCTTATGTTATATATCCTTTGCCAAGAGTATATATTTACTAGAGAATCAACATGAAAGCACCATACGGCACTTTCCATGGCGATTTCTGTAATTTGCAACATTCGAAGGCCACCCACTCCTCCTATATGCGAAGCAATCATCCCATCGGCCGGGCCGTCCGCCATCACCACCCACTCCACCCACTCCACTCAACTTACCATGTTCCATCCAGCATTGTTGAAAATCCCTTTTGAATTAAATGCGTACACACACCCCCCAATCGCAATCACATACAGCATACACTATACTTTAGTATAAGGCCAAGCCAACATTAAAGAGACTCTGGCATCGGCATCACATCACAGTAGGTAGGTACATACACACATAAATATACATATCTAACGTACGTATTTACAAATTCTCTAAATTTACATTTTAAAATACCTACCCACACAAACTACACTCTCCGCACTGGCCATATGTGTTCCAGGACTCCAACCCCATCCGACCGACCGACCACCCAAATCGTACCGGCTTCGGTATGGTCCTGGCTGCTGCTACTGCTACTGCTCGACGAAGCTTATATCCTAAGAACTGAATTTGTGCCCACTGTCCTTTAGTGTCCTACAACCAAAGCCCTGATGAGGGTATTTACATTCATGCGCAAAGGTATAGCCTTCATAGAGACGTCGTCGTTGTTCTTTAGTAACGTAACGACGACAACGACCACGTATATCGGATATGTAAACATTAAGATATTCTACAGATCGAGGACAAGAGTATAAAATTAATTTATTGAAGGCTTGGGTGCCCGTAATTAAACAAACGGAGGGACTCGAAACGGATACTGGCAAACGCCCGCCTGCCGCTATATCGCTATCGCTATCGCCATCACCATCGCCATTGCCATCGCCACCGTGTGCCTGAGCCTGTGCCTGACTCTGTACCGTTTGCTGATGGGCTTAGGATCAAGCAACTTGCCTTGCCTACCTATACCTACCACCTGCCTGCATGAAATGTGGGGGTATTTTAAGGAAGTGTAGAAGGCAAAGTAGGTATAGGTATGTGATGCTGCTGGCTGCTGGGCATAAACCGATATAAATCCCACTACTTATGTTATGTGAAGGGATATAGTTGGACATGTAATTTGCTTATGTAATCCCAATCCAGTGCGGCCATGGTAAATAAGTTTAAAATTAATCTGCATGCTACTAACACATAGGCACTCACTTACTATGTCGACCAAGGAGATAAAGTTTCAATTTTTAATTTTTTGATTTTACGAGCAAAAGTAGAACATGAAATTCGAGAAAGTGATTTGGTCCTCCTTCAATTGCTCTCTCAAACGAAACTATACCAAAACAACTCCTCACTCATATATGTGCGCACGAACACCTTTGGATTTTATGATAGTTTTTGTATAAAAAAAGAAAAGTTTAGTTTTACGAGGAAGGAGAATGATGGAAATACTTTAAAGACAAAAATCAATAAAATTTGTTTTTGTGTTCCAAATTTGAAGGGGTTTTTGAAGAATTGAGATGGAAACGAAGATGGAGAAGTTCTTTTATTTTATGGTTAAAGATAGAAGTTTATGGCAACGGATTTAGAGGGTTTATGTTCTCAAGCTTGTATCGGAATTCCATGCAATCAGTTGAAGGACTTTCTGCGAGCACATTGATTTGGGTCATGGTAAAGACTTGCTTTAGTTTTGATTTGCATGCGCATATATATATACAGTGTGTTTTGCATAAGATGCGATAAAGGCTCTGGGCGGATGGGTTGGGTCAAAACAAGTATGGTAGAGGGCCTGTCTCCCTCCGTCTAGGCAGGGCCAATTTTATCAGAAACTAATCATCCAGCGGGCGTTTGCTCGGGTCATATGGTGATCTTTTGTATCGCATCGACTCTACTCGCATTATTTAGATGAAATAGAATCTATGTTGTACCCGTGGTGTGATGGATAGCATGTCCGCCTGTTAATCCAGAGGTTCGAGTTCGAATCCCAACAGAGGCAAAAATGTTTTTTCCACGGGTATCGCCTTTCGCGAGGAACTGGCAAGGCCTCCGTTAGTATTCATTGCCATGAAAAGCGCTTTCTCGATAAGCCGTTCAGAACCAGCAGAAAATTGTAGGTCCCTTCCATTCCCTCACAAGGCATTGTTGTGAGAAATGCGCTAGGCCCAGGGGCTCTTCGCTCTGTTGCGCCACCATATTAATTTATTTATTTATTTATTTAGAATCTATGTTATTGAGGAATATTGAAGTATTTTGATCTTGAAATAATCTGACAAAACGGTTCTGCAATTTTTTAGTTCTACTTTACGTTTCCTTTCCCGTGAGAATATGGTGATGAAATATAGCCTATGTAAAAAAGGTTGTAATGATGAATAAAAATTTGCTACTCAAGGATAATGAAACGCTCGAACGGTGAAAGAATTTTTGAAATCGTTGCAGTAAGTTCCCGTTTATGTTCCAGTTCCCATATGCCTTTCCAGCAGGAATATTGGGATAAAATATAGCCTATGCCATTTCTAAGGCTCTAGAGGAATTGAAAATACATAATTGGAACGGGGTCTGTGTTCCAATTACTGATTCAATTCGGCTCACTAGTTTCGAAACATACTTAATATAAACTCTTAGTTTTTGTTCATGTTCCCGTTTCCATTCCCGAAGAAATATGGAGATGAAATATAGGCTTTGTTTTCAACTAGGCTCTAGAGTCTGGAGTAGACAATCTCTGTTCCAAATTTCATTCAAATAGGCACGGCAGTTTTGAAGCCTATTTAATACAAACAAATAAACAAAAAATCTTTCCTGTTTATTTAATAGTGTAGTGTAATGTAATATAATGTAATGTAATGTAACGTAATAGATACTAAGGCACTGTCAGTCTTCTGGCAATGTAAAGCAGCCTTTGGTAAGACATGGGGTCTTTCACCGAAAAGGGTCCTTTGGATCTATACGGCTATGATAAGACCAATCATCTCCTATGCGTCAGTTGTTTGGTGGAATAAGCTCTCTCGTAGATACGTTATTGCCTCGTTTGCCAAACTTCAAAGAACAGTTTGTCTTGGTGTTACTGTAGCCGTCCCCAGCACACCGGGAGCTGCTCTCGACGCACTGCTGAATCTTCCTCCCCTTGATACCTACACCATGGGGTATACTTTCAAGACAATTTCTCGTTTAAATAGATGTGGTCTCTTGCACAATTCGCACTGGATCTTTGAGGAGCTTGCAAGCAGCATATCTTTTGACTCACGTCTAATGGATATGCCGTCTGACACGATGATCCCAAGGCTCAAACTGCGTCAAAATTACTCAGTCAACTTTCCTTCGGTTCAGGACTGGTTCGCTCCAGAGTCTGGCCCTGCCAGAGGGCTCCAAAACCGACGAGGGTTCTGGTGCTGGTGCCTTTGTTGAGAACGACGACATACAACTGCAATCATCTTTGGGATCATACGCATCCGTTTTCCAAGCGGAGGCTTATGCTATCCTAATGGCCTTGAGGCACATTACGAACAAAGGATGGACGGGGAGAAGTATCTGCGTGTTGGCAGCGACAGCCAAGCTGGGCTTAAGGCCCTTCTCAACCCTCTAACCACCTCGAAAGTGATCCAGGAATGCAAGAGCTCTCTGAATGCGATTGGAAGATTAAATTTCTTGAGTCTCATTTGGGTTCCGGGCCATCACGGCATAACTGGAAATGAGATCGCCGATGAACTTGCTAGGCAAGGATCTCAGACAGCCTTCTCAGGACCTGAACCGTCGCTAGGTCTGCCAGCGTCCTCAGTGAGGGCTTCAATCAACGAGCACAACCGTAGATGCCATATAGAAGTAGTAGCCTCCATTGGATGCAGACAGACCAAACGTATGATCCTCAATCTTAATAAGAATACTGCAACATTTTTGCTAGCTCGTAGCAGAAAAGACTGTAAAAAGCTTATTGGCGTTGCCAGCGAGCACTTCTCTTTTCCCAAGCATTTAAATGTATTAGGCTTAAGTGATACCACACTCTGCGAATCTTGTGGAGAAGATGAGGACATCGCAGAGCACTTCCTCTGTGAATGTCCTGCTTTTCTCGCCTAAGGTTACAGATACTCAGCGCAAACATGGTGAGAGCTGGTAACTTAGGCTCCTTATCATGGCAGCGTCTTTTGGCTTTTCTCCGAACATCTGGGAAGCTATAACAAAAAGAAGGTTGCTATCTGGTAGTACAATGGACTGGTATTTTGGCCTGAGTGCTCCAGCCGGTATTTTAAAAACCTCCAACAGAAAAAAAAGAAAAACCGATGCACATTTTTATTGAACTTTTGTGAATTTTGGCAAAAACAGACAGGTACCATTGATGGATAATGGCAATCTGGGAATATTAAGCTTAAACGACAAGAGACAGCATTTAGTTTTCAAAACATTGAATTCTACTTGGTTTTTACTTCTCCATGTAACAATGCTGTCAAGGTCTGAATTCAATGAGCTAATCATACGCAACCGCTCCAGTTCCACATCCGAAGTGCAGGGACGATAATTTGGAAACGAGTATGAAAAGCTGAGGGTCAAGTCGTCAGCAAAACATTTAAGCGGATTAGAAGTTTCAGATAAGAGATCATTTATGAAAATAAGGAAGAGAGTAGGTGACAAAACGGAGCCCTGGGGAACACCAGCATTTATGAAGTGCGTATCAGACTTGAAGCCATCCAATACAACTTGTATTGAGAGGTAATTTCTAATCCAACGAAGAAGATACTCATCGATATCAAAAGCACGCATTTTCGATAAAAGATGTCAAACTCGTATAAAATTCCCTTAGAAATTTCAAGCGCAATAATCTTACTCTCTCCAAAACAGTGTAAAGATTGGTTCCACTTTTGAGTTGAATTTTTGCTACGAAAGCATACTGACGGTCGTTAAAGAGCTTTCGTTCTTCAAGAAATTTCATAAGTTGACGATTTATCAACGTTTCCATGACCTTGGAAAGAGGAAACGATAGTGCAATTTGGACGTATAAGAGTCTTCTTCGATGAATAAGAAATTAGCTTTCGGACCGTTCAATACAAACTGTGTTGGATGGTTTCGAGTCTGATACTCACTTTATAAATGGTGTGCCCCAGGGGTCTGTTTTCTCTCCGACTCTCTTCCGTATTTTCATAAGCGATCTCTTGTCTGAAACTTCTAGTCCTCCCAATTGTTTTGCTGACGACTCCTCAATCCCCAGCTTTTTATATTCGTTCACAAATTCACTTCTTCGAACTTGAACGGTTGCATATAATTTGCTCATTAAATTCTGACCTTGACAGCATTGTTACATGGGGTAGTAAGAACTGAATAGAAGCCAATGCTTCTAAAACACAACGTTGTCTCTTGTTGTTGCAGCGCAACATGCATAATTACAACTTGGATGTCCGTTACCAAAAATAAGAGTTGTCGCCGCAACGAGCATTAATTTGGCCCCACCCAAGAAGCTTTGTTTCAAAACACACGCTTTAATCCAATTGGCAAGCAATAAAGATAATCATCATTTTCCTTTACCCTATGCAATGGGCAAGCAAGGTGTGGGTGGCCAAGGACACACACGAGTCGGTGGAGTGCAAGGAACATCGCAAAGAATAAAAGTACATTTGCATTGCGTTTTCCCGTAAATGTGATCTGCTCTCATAGAGGGTCAACGATCCATATCTGGATAGATAACTTCAACGCACAGTGGTTCCACAGTAGGCCAAAATTTAAAAAATTCATTGCAACGATTATAGTAAAAACCCGTTATAATAAGCTGAGAACATCCTGAAGTCATAATAAATGAAAACCTAAATGCCGTTGACTATTTACTTTCGTAGTTATAACATTGCAAACACATGAAGTTTGAATTTTAGTGCTCCAAATGTTAGTAAGACTTCATTTGTTGGTTTTGACGTTTTCTTATCTTTTTGTGGAGCGTTTCTATGACGTGGATATATTATTGGAAGGTTCAACCTTCAATATTTTTTTTTTTTTTTTTTGAGAGTCAGTGTTAGACTCAATATAAACGTTTGCAAATTGGGCCTAGATGGAAAAAAATTTAAAATCTTAATGTTATTTGCCTTAAACTTTTAACTGTTACGCCAACAACTATGGTTCGATAAAGAATGTTAGAGAAATCGAAGGAAATCTTTCGCACTTTGAGTACTTTTTATAATTGTATTTGTACAAAATACATAAAAAAAACTACTAAAAGTGCCCATATTATTGTTTTATTCAAACAATCCTCAAAGGTAAACATTTTTTTATTTATTTTTAAATTTTACCCATTTTGAATTTTTCAAGTATCATAAAAAGTATGGGTTTTTGAGTAAACTTAATTGTTAGTTTTTTGTTTATTATTGTTTTGTTCATTTGTAAAAAGTAAGGAAAATCTATGTTTATCAGACATTTTCTGAAAAAAAGTAACCTCAAAGTCAAAACTTTGTTTGGGGAAGAAAATTTGAACACCACTAAAAATTGAGAATCTGGTAACCCTAAGCCTATGGAAGCTTAACTTAAAAACAGTCTTAAACGTTGTTATTTCTACAAAAAAGTAAGTCAAAGATAAGGTCTTTATCATCTGTATTGACAGAGATATCGAATTTAACACAGGTCAGGGTACACTAAAGTTAGCCTTTTCTTAAATTGTCAAAAAGTTATGTCAAATTTGAGAAATGAGCTTTACTGTATAACAATTTTTTTCTGAGAATATGACCAAGAATCACAATCCAGAGGATAATACACGAAGTACGGGACACCCTGTATTTCAGGATGTTTCGAAGTCAATCATGATGTATGGGGCACAAGTTTGGGGGTATAAGCAATACGAAGTGGTGGAAAAACTTCTTCGATTTTTCCTAAAAAGGATATTTAAACTTCCACAATGTACGACAAACAACATTCTTCTTGTGGAAACTGGTCTTTCGCCATTATTTGTTGAAACACTCAAACTTCACCTCAATTATATCTTAAAAACCATCTCCCTGCAAAACGATAGATTACCGAATCGATTGTTAAAGTACGTAATAAGAACCAAAACGCTTTTTTCGACGAATGGAAAAATCTTGCTGATTTCTGTGGATACAATATTAAATTGGATGTAGTAAACACCTTGCACTGGAAAAAAGAGTTCTACAATTTAATTTCGGCAGATGATGAGAAGATGCACGCAAATTGTATTGAAAAGGTGGAAAGTTTTGTTCATCGAGAAATTTACGCTAACTTGAATCACAAACTCTGTGAGAATAATTATTTTAACGAAATATACTCAACTGAAATAATTTCAACGATTTTCAAAACTAGAGCTGAAATATTGAACTCGAACTTTATCCCACACCGGGAAGATCTACCAATTTTTTGCTCTTTGTGTAATCTACGAGAAAGAGAGAATACATATAATTTTCTGGGTAGGTGTCCTATTTTGATTGAGCTCAGAACCCGACTGTATGGGAAAAGAATCTTAGAGGAAGCGGAAATGAGAACTATTTTGAATGGATCCGATTGGAAAAAAATGTAAAGAAAAATGTAAAATTGTCAAAAAGCTTTAAAATACAGAAAATCAATCATAGAAGAAACTTTTTAATAACAACGTTATTGCAACTATGTCAAACTTGGGCAGACGGCATTATAAAGCTATGTCTTAGACTTTAATGTATTAAACATAAAATTGTTATTATAAACAAATTGAAGGAAATAAATAAACGGTATCTATCTATCTATCTATCTAACTTGAAATATAGACAAATGTACTGGTTACTCGGTAGAAATTCTGACTTTCGAAAATAAAATAATGCTTTATAAACAAGTACTTAGACCTGTTTGGACCTATGGAATCCAATTATGGGGCTGTACAAAGAAAACAAATACTGAAATCATCCAAAAGTTCCAAAACAAAGTCCTTCGTGGAATAGTAAATGCACCATGGTATATAAGAAATAGCGATTTACATCGTGACCTACAAATAGAAACGGTTACAGAAGTTGTAAGAAAACATGCTGTATCACACAATCAGCGACTGCATAGTCATATCAACTCTGAAATGGAGTCCGTATTAAATACGAGAGGCAATGTTCGGAGATTAAGAGGAACCAAGCCACACGAACGAATGGTCCAAAAGTCATGGGAAGCATTAAAAGTTTAAGCTTCCCTTAAAGCGATAATATTATTGAGCAAGAAAAATCTGTTGTCGGTCGTTCATAGATTGGTTTTGATTACGAGGAGTTTTTAGTGAGGTAAGAACCCCACACTACTTGGTGTCGAATACTGCCAAGTGTCTTTTGAAGATTTCCTCCTAACAAAAAAAAAAAAAAAAAAATTTAAGTGCGCATTAATTATAGAAAAAAAATCGATTGAATTTTGTTGCAATTGCCAAAGCACTCGATTTTCAAAAACACAAAGCAAATAACAACAATTTTCTTAGCGCTGACAATGTCAAAAGTATAAGTATTAAAAAACAGTGGGCTTAGTGACTACCTTGTGGTTACAACTGATATTCCTTGAAGGCTTATGGTAGATTGACACACGTTGAGATCTATTTTTAAAATAAGAAAAAACTCAGTCTAATGTATTTGGATGAAAACCAAAAGTTTTTAAGTTTTCTTGTAAAAATTATTTATTTTTCTATTTTATTGACTTCAAATAATATAAATAATTCACATTTTTATGTTATATTTTAAAATAAGTCTTTAAATGGTTTGGCCAGTGACCATTTACCAGACTGACATCTGTATTATAAAAGTAACAGTAATAATAAAGAAAAGTTAATGTTGGACTTCCAGAAATAAATTTAACAGTTTGCTTTTGTGCTTTTGCGTCTTTAAAAGGATTCATGAACAATACAAGACCTGTATCGTAAGGCGTTTAGACAATTCTTTCAGGATTGGACAGATTCCCAAAAATGGGAAAACATCTTCACGCTCTCTGCGATTGCATAAACCACACAATATTGGAAGATCAGGGCGATGAGGAATGAAGTTCAAGCCGATGAGTTCTCCTCTTATCTTAAAAATCCTGCTTATTTTGCTTGTAGTGTAATCGGCCATAAAGTAAGTCTTATAATCTAAGTAGTGGTTTACTTTATTGAAGTATACTCTATATATTGATGAATCAGCTCCCTCAGCATACTTATCGTACATCCTATTTCCGGCTTCATCAACAATTCGTCCAACTTCTCCTTAAGGGATGAAACGTTTTCTTGGGCTGATATTGTTAAAGCCATTGAGCAATCGTTCGCTAGATTGTACCACTCTCTTACGCACGCTCCTCCTGAATTAATGAGGTGGCAAAGCACCAGCTTTGGAATCCTATTTTCTTCCATTGACATAACTTTTGTCACATAGTTGATGTGCAGTTTTAGAATGTCCAAAAATAGAGGTGCTATTCCTGTTTCCAAGTGCAGCATATACATAGATGGGTGTTGCATTCAGTAACTTAAAAGTGCTTTTAATGAAGAAACGGAGCAACTTTTCCACGGCGTCATAGGGAAGGTATACCCATACTTGCGCTCCGTAAAAAAGAAGAGCGAATGCGGTGGCTCGGAAAACTTTGAATTTAGCTGTATGCGAAACGTTATTTCTCATATAATAGCTTTTCCCCACAGTACACATTGCACGCTTAGCTTCCGCTACTTTCACTCGGAGGTGCTAATCTAGATTTATGTTTGGAGTAATCAAGACTCCCAGATACTTGTACTCCTTTACTATTTCCACTGCTTCTCCTTGAAATGACTATCTTTCCGTTCTAGAGTATCTTCCACCACCACTTCTAAATATCATTATTTTGGATTTCGAAAGGTTAATCGATGGGTTCCAGGTTTTGCAATAGCGTTGCAGCCTATTGATCATCAGTTGCGTCGATAGATTCGGCTAGGAAGACTATATCGTCCGCATACACAAGACATGGAATGGGTTTTCTTATACCACCTTTAACTGACTCGGTAATGTCATTTATATACAAAATGAAAAGAAGAGTGCCTAGGACGCCTCCTTGCTTAACTCCCACGAGGTATTAAACTCTTCCGAAAGCTGCTTTCTATCCCACACTCATGCGACGTTTTTTCATACATAGCTTGAATTACTGAAATGATTTTTGTTGAAATTCCATATTCATACAGCTTGTTAAAGAGATCTTTGCGCGGAATGGAGTCAAAAACTGCCTGAAAGTCAACAAAAAAGGCATACAGCTTTTTCCCCTTCTTTTTGTAGATTTCGGCGATATTTATTAAGGAAAAAATTTGATCGACCGTTGAATAATTGAACCCTGCTTGGAATTCATTCAAAATCCCCTTGTGTTCAATCCAGTCGTAAAGTCTATTATACAATACCGTACTTAAGAGCTTTGTCACAGTATTTAAAAAAGAAATGCCCCTGCAGTTTGTTTGAAAAATTCAAAAGGTATTCTGTCCTCTCCAGGAGCTTTGCCATCCTTAGAGCTTAGTATAACAGTTTCCACTTAGTCCGGGAAAATTTGTACATCAAGAACTTCATCAATTGTTAATGAAGCTCCATACTGTGTGAATGGCGTGGTGAACTGAGTCAAACGCATTGCTAAAATCAGTGTTCATCAAATGAACTTGACATTTATTTTCTAACGCATTTATAACATTGCTTGAAAACGCAGTCAGATTTTGTGACAGTTTAATCGAACAGAAACGAAGCCGTGCTGAGATCAAGATAAGTCTTTTTTCATTAAAAACTCAATTTTATTCTTACTAAGCTCTAGAGCAGGTTTAAAATCATGTTCAAAAATGGCTATCAAGACTCTTAGCTTCAAGATCCCACAACTGTACCCAGAATTATGGTCGATCGTTCACCGATTTGTGATGATAGCATTTCCATCGTCATACCTGTGCGTGGGAGATGAAAAACATTGGATTCTAAAAGTGGGCGTTAGGCAAAATAAAAATTAAAAGCGACTTCTATTGACCAAGCTGAATCAGCCATATGTAAGAGTGTTTTGTTATAAGATTCCGCATGGAGGTGGTGACT
This sequence comes from Melanostoma mellinum, assembly GCA_914767635.1. Taxonomy (NCBI): domain Eukaryota; kingdom Metazoa; phylum Arthropoda; class Insecta; order Diptera; family Syrphidae; genus Melanostoma; species Melanostoma mellinum. Next base: position 55,240,290 of record OU612059.1, on the reverse strand, counting down.
AGGGAACCGATTGCAAAATGATTGGACTTCAAACTTGTTATTTCAAAACATGGCGAAAGCTAAGACAAATTGAAAGTCTAAGTCATGCTAAGCAAACAAATACGACCATAAAAAGAATGCGTGTTGAGGTATTCCTAAAATGCTTCTCACTACCGAAGTCTTGTTAACTTACAACAAATAATGTGCTTCCATGTGAAGTTTAGACAAAATATTGATCTTAAAACTTTTAACTGCAAATAAAATCCTTTTCCTACCATCCTGTTACACTGCTTCCCATTTATTTCCTCTTTGCGAGCTTAAAAGAAAAATCAACTTACAATGGCCCCACTTAAAAGACACTTGAGGGAGTACAACGGTAGTTCATAAAAATCACTTGTAGCTTCGCTCGTGTTGGCTCAATTTTCTACCCAACAACGTAACGGCTCATTTTCTTGATTATTTGAAATAAATCAAGCGGTCCACATTGAGCAAACGACTAGCAATTGCCTCAAACTTTGACAACTTTCTCTGGTATATCCCATAACATAAAACGATGGCGCAATAGCCTTAGCCCGAACAAATTGCTAATTGCAATGATAAAAGTTATTCTTCAGAAGAATTTCCGTCGATCCAACAAGATACCTACTACCTACAAATATTTCGCTAATCTAATGAGATTGAAGAAAGTCCGTCCCTTTTCTTTTTTGCTTCATGTTTCATCTGTAGGTGGTTACTGGGTAGGTAGGTACATAGAGATGTGTAAGCTCATAGAGAAATGTTCCTTGAATTAGTTGGAAAATGCTTAACCCATTTCCGAACGCAAATACACCCCCCTGCCGAACCCCGTTTGCTGTTTTTTTTTTTTTTCTTTTTCTTTTTAAAGAAGCAAACATCTATGTGCTGTGTTGTAGTTGTTCTGCAAGGCATACACATGGACAGGACATACCATAGGGCTGGAGCTGCTCCATAGTGTGTACTAAAAATGATGGCATATAAAACAGTCCAGTGCGAACTTTTGAAACAACATAGCCACTGAGCAGTAAGAAAAATGCTGACATACATATAAACCACCCTTTACTTGCTTTAAATTAGAACTTTCTTCGTGCCTTGAATATTGAAGACTCAAAGGACTCCTCGATGCTGGTGCTGGCTGGTTGGGCTGGTGGGGAATACTTTCTTTCGTTTTTATTTTACTTTTTTTTCATTTTTTTTTTTTTACCCTCAATACATCCTGTTGTGTAGTACGTATAGTCAGTCAGTCCTGTATGTGTGATCTTTGAAGAAGAAAAAAAAAAAAAAAGAAAGAAGAAAAAACCGTTTGCCAACAGTCCACTACATCACAATACAACTCGTTTTTGCACACCCTTCTGCGTTCCTTCGGCCTTTTACCCCCAAAATTCAAAGAAAATTCACTAAAACATTTTTTGCGGCCTTCACTCGTTCCTTCTTCGTTCGTCTTCCTAATTTTCATTCGGTACGGTACGGTACGGCAAAGTAGATGACCATTTCCATTATTTACAGAGCCAGGGTACAGCTACAGATGTTGTTATCTATGTGTTAAAGCTGACATTTAAATTTTTTACTTTGCAGTGCAGTATCGAAGGATAGCTATACTATGCTATACAACACAGATACCGACCGACATCCATATACCTACCTACCTACCTACACTATACACGCAGTGTTTCTTTTTGTCAGAGATAAAAAAAAGCAGCAACAACAAAAAAAAATACGAAAAATAAGTAAAAGATGGAAGCCTATGTACCACCTCGGACGGGTTCCTTCCAGGGGGGTGAGGCGGTGGTGGGCGCAACGCCAACGAGCAACGAAGCTTGGACAAGAAAGGGGTGTAATTTGGGCAACACACAAAAAAAAGAGTTAAGCTGTGTTACTTCGTTCGCATAATATAGAAACCAAAGTACAAACAGAATAAAATGGGGTGGATTCACCCTTCCGCCTCCCCCTGTCGTCGTTGTATTCTTCTTTTACTTTTTTTTTCATCAAAACAGCACAAAAAGTCCGAAGAATATTCTATAAAATAAGGGTAAATTTATATTTTAGAGAAATGGGAAAACTGTCGGTCGCTTGGTTGAGGTATGAAGTTCAACTGCGCGGCACGCGGTAGGTAAGCGCGGGTATAACCGAAATGATTGCACAACATTTTCGACTAGATTTTCACTACGGGTTGTTTTTTTTTTTCTGTTCTCTCTCAAAAGCATCATTCAACACATAACTTCCTGTTTTATGCTTCGATCTGATTTCCAGTTTAGCATATTTCAAAGGTTCTAAAAATATCATTTCGTATTTTAACCCCCATTTGATATGGCTTCGGCTCTGGCCTGTGTGGAGAGATCCCAAAACTGGTGACGCAAAGGGTAGAACCAACACACTTATACGTGGAATAAACAAAACAAAAAAAAACAAGAAAATTAAAATGGAAATATCATGTAAGCTGCCATTCCGGCAAGCGGAGTCAATTAGACGAACAAGTAATTATCGCCGAAAACGGTCCTCTCGCAAACTGCCGCACAGCTTGCAGAGTTGAAAGTTGAAATAAATACAAAATTTAAAAAGAAAAAAAAAACAAAAAAAAATATTCTAAAGCTTAAGCAAATACATAATAATTATTAGGACTGCGAAAATCTTTGAATTAAAAATTAATTATCCAAATGTAAGAGATGCCTTGAGTAGTTGGGGAAGAGGCAGGTAGGTAGGTATATTAGCCCCGGAATGGCTAATGCGTTGTTTTAATTGCGACCTGAACAAACCTGGGCTACTGCTTACCCATGGGGCTTTGGTATTTCGCGCAATCTTGTAACGAGAAGTGCATAACTTATTCATTCAATTGGAATGGAATTTCAATTCCTAGAATGTGCCTTACCTATTCCCGTTTCAAGCAACCTATGTATATGTACTCAAAGACCTAATGGACGACGCCATCTCTCTGTGCTTTGTTTAAGTAATTTACATTCTAACTAAAACATCATTAGCCTCATTAAGACGGTAGGTTCATAGAGGCAGAGATAGAGGAGGAGATGAAAGTGAGCTGTTTTAGCTTTTGTCACGCATTTCCTTTGAGGATGCATAAGAGAACAGGCATCAAAAATTTAACGAGAGAAATATTGCTTTTTCCAAAATGATGCCATTTTAAAATTCTTAGTTTGATGGCAATTAAAGGACAAACCTACAGTGAATGTTCCACCAGTTTGAAGTATTCTTCGATCATTTAATTGGCACAAGCCGGCGCGGCATCGTCGTAAGCAGTCAAAGCTCTTATCGATCTACATGAATAGAGATTTAAATTGATTTAGTAAATATCGAAATGTCTGCAGATCTAAGTGAAGTCTGTGTATATATGTACCACAAAATTCGGCACTTGTGGTTCAACTTATGGTTCAATGGAGCGCCTGAAGGCCGGATACCTACGTGGATGGTTTGGGTTTTGAATCTCAGTAAGATCCGAAATACAACCAAAAAAAAGCAAAAGGATAATAAAACCTGAGACTCTTAAAACACTTAATTAATTAGCCTTTCACTGTACGCCAGCGCCACCTTGCAGTATTTGAAGAGCTTTGGGACTTCCATTTCATTTAAGAATGATAACATCTCATCTTCGTTTAAGACATTGCAGCCATAATAAAATCTTCTTGTTCCTTTCAACACTGGCCGTCTTCCAAGAAAGTGGAACGTCATCTCTTTCTCTCTGATTAGACAAATTGCATAATACCGGAAGGTCATCTCTATAGGGAACAAAGTTGAGACTTTTAAAAGTTCTCCAATCAGTCTTACCATCATTGATATTTGATCTACACTGTACTCATCTCGAAAATAGTTTTTAGGGCCCAGGTTGTGACATAATCTATTGTATATCGATCTATGCACTGAACTAGTAGCTTCTTCTATATATCTTTCGCGATATTTTACGTCCATAGTCTCAATTAGTTTGTAGAGAGAGCTTTTCCATTCACTGATATTTTCTAAGTTCAAATTTAGTTGAATAACACACCACTGCGCCAGCTCCAACCACTCCGCATACCAGCTAGTTCTTCGATCAATGACTTGCCGCGCTGCCTTTCTTGGTAATCTTTCGCTAGACATGTTCAAAACCTTGATTATATAGTCTATGTGCAGCATAAGTGTGCGAATGAAGAGCGGGGAGAGTCCTGTTTCCAACATCACAATGTAGTTGGAGGAAGACGAAATATCCTTTTCACATAAAACCTCAAAAGCGCTTCAACAGTTTAATTTTTTTTTTTTTTTGTATCCCCATACTTGAGATCCATAAAGCACGATCGACTCCGACACTGCTTCAAAAACACGATACTTACTACTATGGGCAATGTATTTGTTAGCGAAACATTTTTTCCATGTCGCACCAATGGCATTCTTGGCCTTGACAAGTTTTTCTTTGAAATGCTTTTCCAAACTAAGGTTTTTTGTAAAACAGACCCCAACATAACTATAGTCCTCTACAACTTCAATACTTTCCTCGTTAAAGGACCACCTTTCCAGATTTTGAAGAACTCTACCAAACTTTTTTGACATTCCTATTGTATAGAGTTTATAAATTAAGGCATGCCTGTCCACCCCATCAAACGCTGCCTTACAATCGACCAAAAAAACAGTACAGCTTCTTCCCATTTCTCAAAAATGTTTCTGCGATGCTTCTTAGCACAAATTCATGGTCTGCCGTCGAGTATCCTGACCTAAATCCAGCTTGGGTTTCCTTTATTAGACTATTTTGGTCAATCCAGTTGCTCAGTCGTCGTTGCAGAACATCGGTAAATATTTTGTAAGATGAGTAAAGACAATTTATACCACGATAATTTTCCTGATTCCTCGTGTTTCATTTTTTAAAGATTGGGAAGATTAGAGCTTTGTTAAACTCTTACCATAATGTATCCATAACTTCGTTACAAAGCACATTTAATTTGCTTATTAACTCCATGGTTCCATATTTGTAGAACTCTACAGGAATTTCATCAGATCCTTTAAGCCTTTCAAAGCATACATTATTTCTTCACTTGTTATAAGCACATCCAGCAATTGATTATCCATGTTCGGTGCAGAATAGGCAATAGCGATATTGTTAGAAGGCGGATTCAAAAGCTCCTTAAAATGCAGAAACAGGATATCCGGGGTTAAATCTTGATTTATTGTAAATTTCTATCCATTAAAAGTTCTAACTTTTTTTCCCTCTAGCATTGATAAATAATATCCTTTGATCGTCGTATACATCGCTGTTTCGTTTTCCAATCCCGCTTCCAATCCTAATCTCGCATTAAAATCGCCGACCAAGAGTACGTTTGGATTATCATTGTGAAGCATAAGCTCGTATAAATCACCGAAATCATTTTCCCAGTTGTTGCAATTTAAGTATATTGGTAGAATTAGGCATTTTTCGTTGGCCAAATTAACTTCCACATAAGTAATATCATCTTTGTTTTGAAATGTACAAACTAAATTTTTAATGTCTTTTTTTAGACCCAGGTATAAACCACCGCCATCGAAATTCTTAAAATTACTGGTATACGAATTCAAAATTATTCTTGGGTAACAAAAGTTTCAGACAAAAAAAAACAATATCAAAACGATTGACATAACTATAAAAATCAATAGACAAGTTCTTATTGACAAGGCCTGATACAATTTTCGGCAGTATCCGAACGGCTTATCTATAAAGTTCTCTTCATGAAAATGCAATTCTACTGAAGGACTTGTAAATTTCTAGCGATAGACGATATCCGTGGAAAAACGCTTTTGTTTTCGTGGTAACATAGGGAGTCCCAAGAGAAACCAAAAAATGTTTTTTCACGGGATCACCTTTGGCCAGCAATTAGCAAGCCTTCCGATAGCAAATTCATTGCCATGAAAAGCGCTTTCTCGATCAGCCGTTCGGTATCGGTAGAAAACTGTAGGTCCCCATTATTCCCTTACAAGGCATGATTGTGAGGAATGCCGCGGGGCTCAAGGGTGCGTTGTGCTACTTTATTGTTGTATGTGTGATAAAGATGTTTTATTCCCAGAGATTTTATATTTTTATCTGATCAATGCCCTACATTTCTGCGGAGGGTAGTCCGATGACTCGTACATAGAACCAGCCGCATTATTTTCTTTTAGCTCTTAGTAGATTATCTACATCATAGTGTACAGCTTTTAATGAAACTGCTAGCTTAAATATTGTTTTTATTCGTTTATATTTCAAGTTTTAGTTGTTAGTTAATCAAATGTGTTGTGCTTTGATTTACCTTCAAATGAAGTCGTCGTGCGTTGAACTAAATGGAATTTGAGTTGACTCTTGACTCGTTGCACACCGATTGCCCAATGTCTTGTATTGTGTAAAACGTGTGTGCATTGTAGACATTGTGCTGAGTTTTCAAACGCATAGACTATCCAATGTTGAACTTGGAGTTCGCGATCCGTTGTATGACACGATAACGACGACCGACGAGTGCAAGTTAAACAGTAAACGGAGACGGGTGTACAAATTTATTTATAAAAATACTTAACAAATGCTATAGAATATTAATTTGATAGACATATTGAAGGAGTTATGAAAAATTTAACTTGACATTTTGCTGGTTTCCATTGGACTCCCATTTTATTTTCATAGAGAATTCTTTTCTACCAATCAAGGCTTTTGATTTGATACCCATATTGTGACTGGCCATCACGACGCGTAGTCGCCCGAAATTTTGAAAAAAGTATAAAAATAAACTACTACTAAAAATTTGACTAAATTTGTCCGAAAAGCAGATGCAAAAACAAGCTGTGTTTATGAACAGAATTATAAATCTCTTAATCAAGAATGTGCATTTATTTAAAACAATAAAGTAGGAGAGAACAATGAATATTTTATTTTAAAACAAAATTAATCATCATCCCAAAAAAATTTAGGTGAAACTTTGTTAACATTTATTTTCCATACGAAATTGGCGTTTTCTTAAATTATTCAAGTGCGAATTTAATGAATGTTAAAGGTTAATTTCACTCGTGTGCACCTTTTTATGAAAACTTCAGCATTTTAAGATACTATTGCGCCTTTCTGATATACCTATACGTCATTTTCCAGCACAAATTGTATGGGCTGTCAAGACAATATTTCACTTCGTCTCACAGCTTTTAGTTCCTAAGCGAAAGGCAGATGGTGTGCAAACTCATTTTCCCAGTCCCAATCTCCCAATCAATGAAGAAGACTACAAATATGTTATCCGCCATTTTGTAGCGGCGGCCATCTTGGATTTGCAGTAAAAGCTAATGTATTAAATTTAAACGTCATCAAAGCTAAAGGTGGTGGGTTGCAAAAACAGAGATCAGTCGGTCAAAAGGTAGATTGTCTAATTTGAATAACTAAATTTGTCCCAAATAAATAAGTAGTTAAACAACCAGAGCAAGTTAAATAAAACCATTTAAAAAGAGCAAGCTATTCAAGAAAAACAACAAAATTCAACTTGAGTAATGAGGCAAGTATATTCTACTATCTATCTTCAAAATAGCCACTCAAAAATGGAGAAATACTGCACAAGTGGCTACAGTTTTGTGATGGCACGAGCGAACGAATGCTTCAACGAATAGCTTCATCGAGAGCACCAGTACTTTCCAGAAGCTGAACCTAACTTAACTTCAAAGTTGAAGAAGTAAGTGAAGCAGCTAAAAACTCCAAAAAAGGCAAAAGTATTTGGCCAGACGAGATCCCATATGAGTATTGGAAACAGATGAAGGACGTCGCGTCGTGCTAAGATGACTCACGATTCACATCTCCAAGTTTAAAGTAGGTGATTCGTGATAGAATCCCTAAGCATTGTAGAGAATTCTAGCTTCTACCAATGTACAAAAGGGCGAGAGATGTATGAAACTGCGATAACTGCATTCCAATCAAGCTGAAATTTTGAAGAATATTGAACGAATACTAAAGCAGGTCTGTCGTCAACAAGTCAACAACTGATGCAACCCAACGTTTAAGGATCCTAATGGAACAGCATAATGATTCCTAAGAGGGTTTGCATATTCTGTTGGTTAACTTCAAAAAAAACTACAAGATCTAATATGGGTGGCTCTCAGACACCGAAGATTTCCAGAGGTCTATGTGCGGATGTCTGGCGATATGTATGAAGGAACAGTGAGTAAGGTAAGATCCAGTAATTTTACCAACTTTGGAAAATATATTAAGAACCTGCTTAAAACTGGCTCACATTCCCGCTACTTGAAGGGAAGTGCAGGTAGTGTTTATACCAAAAGCTGAAAATATCTCCAAACTAACTGCTTTAACATGCTCAAAACAAACTTTCAAAATGAACCTGTAAGAGTGTCTTGTAATAAATTTCCACATTACTGAACTGGTACTCTTCTCCAGGAAATACAAAATTCCGCACATAGACCCTCCTTTCATTAACGGCACACAACTAACTTTTTCCAATGAAGCTAAATTCTTGGGTCGAGTTATTGGAAGCCAAGTATACAGGAAAAAGTGGAAAAGGTATAGTAGCCCTCCTTTCATGCAAAAAAGCCATAGGAAACAAGTGGGGTCTTCAACACCGCATCACACATTGGCTTTACATCTCGGTTATCAGATCTATCCTCACTTATGGTGTTACAGTATGGTGGACGGCACATGATATAGCAATTTCTTGAGACAGTCTCAGCAAAGTCCAACGTTCAGCATGCACATGTATGTGCAGTGCCTTACGCTTTACGCACCACTCCTTCAGCAGCACTGGACATCCTGTTTCACCAGTAAACATACAACAGTGAGTTCGGCTATTCGATTACAAGAAGTCTCACAATGAACCAACAACAATATAGGACATTCTGACATTTAGAACAAATTCGGAATCGTCAAAAACAGACTAAAAAAACACCTAAGCTGGAATTCGGTATAAATTTCCGAGTGATCATTCCATCCAGAACAGATTGGGAGGACCAATCATTTTTGGAAAACGAATACCTCCATTTTTATACGAACAACAGTTTGAAAACAAATGAAGGAGTAGGTTGTGGTGTCCATTCGGACGAAATAAAATCAAACATTCGTCTTCCCGATCATTGAAGCGTGTTCCAAGCGGAGGTGATGGCAATCAGCAAAGCTCAATCTTGATTAAGAGAAAAAATGATATCCAAACGGGATATATATCGCACCTCCGTTGCAATAACCACGTAAATGCAATTTTCTCAAATGTTGAGGAATCACGTTTAAAGTTTGTTTGCTGCGTCTCTCCCGCTTCATTGTAAGCTCAAAATGGTTCCATTGAAGTGAGGATACATTAGATCCACCGAGTTACCACAATGAGCCCAACGGGCCTAACATTGTCAGCCGATCTGACAACCACTTTAACCTAATCTAACCTAACCTAACCTAACCCAGCTGGAGTCACTGAAGCATTCCAAGTAGATATCTTCTATATGGAGTCATGTCTTCTGTAGCCATGTCTTTTTGAAGCCGTGTTTTCTAGGGAGCAATGTCTTTATAGAGCCATGTGTTCTGAGGAGAACGTCTTCTTAGGAGCTATATCTTTTAAGAGCTATGTTTTCTATGGAGCCACGTCTTCTATGAAACCATATCCTCTATGGAGCCCTGTCTTCTAGATCCTCGTCTTTATCGATCCATGCCTTCAATAGAGTCATGTCTTCTATGGAGCAATTTCTTCTATGGAGTCATGTCTCCTGCGGAGCCATGTTTTCTGTAGTCTGTAGAGCCATATCATCTATGGAGCCGTGTGTCTTCTGAAAATTTGTATTTATTTCTAAGGAGCCATATCTTTATAGATCTATGTCTTCTATGGAGCCGTGTCTTCAATAAAATCATGTCTTCTATGGAGCCATGTCTATGGAGCTGTGTCTTCCATAACCGCTTAAAGTAGGCACTTGCAGGTACATTCGTCGAATGAAATTAGTCCTAATTCATTACCTATGTTTGTTCCTAAAATATGTGCACTGCACTATAAATTGGCTTTTAAGATTATGAATTTATTTTGCACCTTCAAGGAACTGAATCTCTCAAAACATGATGATCTCGAAGTCTCGACTCGACACCGAAAATTGTCATCAGTCGATTGCGGTACATAAAAATAACAAAAATATTTAGCCTCGGACCTAGCACATTTCTCGTAGGAATGAAAGCGACCTACAATTTTTGGCCGATTCAGAACGGCTAGCCGAGATGGCGCTTTTCGTTGCATGAACCACTATGCCAGGGGCAACACTATAATTGTGATACCCTCCAGGAAATAAATTTAACACGATACAATACCTCTTCTTCTGTAGAAAAGCAATGGAATGCGGTTTCATTAACTTTTTCAGAAATTTTATTTCAGTCCTCTAATTTACACATGTATGTCTCGTCTGTTCACATTGCACGCAATTCAGTCTCAACCTTTGGTAGTCATAGCCTCACACTAGGCAGGTCCACATGATTAGCAATCAAATTGAGTGATTACGACTCGGTACAACAACTTTGTCGAAGATGTTCTTTTTTCTGTGACTTTCCAATGAATTTTTGGGGACTTGCACACTTTATGAAGAAAAACTCCACCAACACTGTTAGCACTGCGCTATTCTGTTCATAGAAGGCTGTTTTTATAGAATATCCCTCGTCTGTTATCATCTTACACAGATCCGAAATCCGATCGAAATAATTACCTCAAAGGACATTGAAATAAGTCAAACAAACTTAACCACATAAAAGCTTATAAAAAAATTATGAACATGTGTCCATGTACCTACTTGTACCTACTGCCCTTTAACCGCAATCTTTTAAGTCCTTTCTTTGTTTATATCCTTAGGCTAGGCAACTCCCATATGATTCGATTGACACCGCACCAAGGGATGCGTAGTAACCCATTTCTTTGAGGACAATTTTTTCTTTCTTCTTCTTCTTCTTTTTTTTTTGCTGTTGCTGCTGTAAGAAGAGTTAATGATAATAAAGACACTATTTGGGGTTTTGGCTAATCCCAAGAAAATGGAAACCTTAAGTTTTGTGTATTGTATATATACAAACATGCGTTACGTTCGTAAAGGTACACTCTGGTTTGTTGAGCCTCAGCAGTAAAAATATATGGCTACAAGGAACGAGGCTAATAGATTTTACGAGCATGTTAATAGAAAGAAAATTGGCCTATATTAATTTAGTGTTGTTAAATGGCATACAATTCTTTGAACAGCGTTATGAATGTGTTTCCAAAATGAAAATAGGAACTCTATGAGTAGAGGTTGTTCAATGGAAGAACTCGTGTTGGAGTAATTGTTTTTTGTATGCCCTGTGCACATATAAAACTTTATCAAATGTCACTGTTTATGCGCGTTCAGTGTACGTTTCTTCTTGTATCAAAAAGTTTTAGCTTAGAAAACGCTCCCATTGACTTGAAATGGTTTCTCAAATTTCAACTTCAATTGGCGCTTTATTGTGGGTCATGGGATGGCACATGCTGCGGTAAGTGCAGGTTCATTTGTTTTTCGTGCACATTAATATAGACTTGGGATAGTGTGAGTTTTCAAATTTATAAAAGAACCCCTACAGTAGACAGCCGAAATTTGTTCAAAAAGGACAGAAATCAGACATGCTCGTACATATATGAAAAGCCAAATTTCTGGATGGCCAACAAGTAAGGAAAAAATACTGTTGTGTCCAAAGGGAATCAAAAACTTTTGGTCTTTTGTTAAGAACGTTGCTTGTCTAACTGCCAGCTGCATTACTCGCCTGAAACAATTCAGCTGCAACACCCGCCACGATGGGAATGCTCATCAGTTTTACCTTGAGCCCAACTTCAGACGTAGAGTCAAGAATAAAGATTCATATTATAGTCGCACTACCCCTATGTGGAATGCTTTACCCGACTCCATTTTCCCCTACATTAGAATTCACAAAAGTTAAAAAAAAACAGCTAATGACCACAAAGATTGCGACAGGCAGCCCAGTTTTAATCAATTAGGCTATTATCTCATTTATTTAAGGGACCTACAAATTCTTGTCACGTTCGAGAGGTTAAGAGAGGCATATCAGTGTAATTGTTTATGCAGAAAGTTTTTTAAATACTACCCCCCTCAATACAAGTAACGCCTTAATCTAACTTAAAAACTGTGGAACTTAGAGCTGAGATCTATAGATTGTATGGTGGGTTCCAGCTTCCGGTTGTGCAGTCAACGGGTCCTAAAATGACTCGATAAACGAAAAGAATGTCCAAAACTTCTCTTCGAGCTTTCAATGTATCCAAGATGAGCAATATCTGGCAATCTTGATAGGGGGGTAGGAATTAAGGAATAACTGCTAGTTTCTGAGAGTAAATCTAATCAAGGCATTACTACAAATTGTTAGGAAAACGGCGTAAAATATTTTCAGTTGTAGGAATGTGAACTATAGTAAGGAGAATACACTAAAAGGACGTATTGTAGAATTCTTTGGACCACCGCACAGGTTTGGTTTGTCTGCTTCTAATAGAGGCATGAAATCTACGATTGTATTCTTAACAAATCCGGTAGTTGTCCATGTAGAAGCCCTCACACCCTGGTCAACCGAAAAAACTTCTGACAGTGCTTTTTCATCCCAGGCACGACTTTTTGAATTTGTTATATGGTTGTGGGATTCTAATTACCTTTGATCGAAGTCCAGCTCAAGATACCTTGTAAAACAAAGAGTCAAAAGTTTTAAATGCATAGAAAAAAATCTACAAAGAAGGCATGAGTTTTTTCTTTTTACTTGCGATTATAGGTACTATAAGGCAAGTCTTGCAATCGTGCAGAAAAAAAATTTTGAGATAACAATCAAATATGACATTACGATGATAGAGAATACGAAAAAAGTGGGTCCTACAATTCTGTCTGTCTGTCTGTGTGTCTGTGTGTCTGTGTGTCTGTGTGTCTGTCTGTCTGTATATGGATCTACAGCCTGAACTAATAGACCGATTTTCTTCAAAATTTGCAGTTAAGGTCTGTGGAGCAGTCTACAGAGGGGTTTTTGGAATTGAGTCTCTAGGTCTTGAAATAACGGTACCTGCCATACAACCGATATGATAATACTTATTTTTCTCGAAAACGGCTCCAACGATTTCGATAAAATTTTGTGTGAAGGATTAATTTTGGATTTTCTTTCTTATGATGTAAAAAAAAATTTTGGAAAAAGCCTAAAAACGGTTACTCCCATAGTACCGTTTTTTTCAAAACCGACTTTCTCGTTAATGGCTTACACGATCTTGACGAAACTTTAGATTTAAAAAGTCGTAAACTGTTACAAAAAGACTGCATATCAATATTAAAAAAAATTTAGTTGTGGAAATTTTTAAAAATATTTTTAAAAAATTTTGATATTTTGAAATAACTTCAAAACTATAACTTTGATTTTTTTAAAATTTTTTTTCAAAACAACTCTTATTAAGATCTAAAACTTTGCATACTCGACTTTTAAAAAACAGTTTTAAAAAAAAAGTGAAAAATAAAAAACCGTTTTTTGGAAAACTGCTCCAACTAAACTCCAACTTAAATTTTCATCATTCATATGTATAAGCTATTGAAAAAAAATGGCGTCTTTAGATTTTGGCTTGAAACCTTTGGAATATTTAATTTAATTTTTTTATTATTTTGGTGATTTAATTCAATTTTCATAATTAATGTGTAGTTGGCAACCCTGTATCACAGAATATATTATGAAGAGCTAATACCAAAACCTTTAACTCAGCCTTTAGATTTTGATATCGTATTTAGAACACAATCGCAAGTTCGTGCGACCCAGTCGTGCCCATTTTTTTTCTTACTTTTGACATTCAGGTGCACGGTCCTCGTGAAGTTGAAAATGTTGTCAATAGTAGATTAACCTCTACAAAAGCCCACCTGTTATTCCGATAGTACATTATTGCAAACCGCCCAACTGTTAATTCTGTTGACGCCTACACCGTTGTTAGTTTTTGAGGCGCAGGGACATAAGTCCCCGGGACATAAGTCCCAACGTTTATATTTGGGACTTATGCCCCATCTAAGTGAGACATAAGTCCCAATTTCGATTTGGGAGTTATGTCCCACGCCATCGGGACATAAGTGCCAACTTTTTTCCGTTGAAGATGGGACATAAACCCCAACTTTTCAGGAATAGGGCTTAGTAAATCGTCGTACATTTCTACTAGGCAACCAAACATTTTTTGCTTGCCATAAAGTTGTTGGTCCTTGATATTTTTCTCTCAAATGATTTTAAGTTATGGAACCAATAACCTCTAAATAGTCTCAGAATCGTTATCTACTCTTTCAATACTGATTCGAAGGCTCTGTTCGAAATATTATATTCCATCCAGCGGGCGATGGAAAATGTTTACTTCAATTATAGCTAAGGTATTTGCACATATAGTTCCTCCGACTTTTTAAGCATTCAAAATTAGAGATATGGTTTTCCGGAATTAGGAGATAATATTTTATTTGTATTAGAAATTAGTAAATTTTTTTTAATTTAAAAAAGAAACTTAAGAAATTTGAATTTTTGAGTATTTGAGAAAATAAAATTAAAAAATCGCGCGATTTTTTAATTTTATTTTCTCAAATACTCAAAAATTCAAATTTCTTAAGTTTCTTTTTTAAATTAAAAAAAATTTACTAATTTCTAATACAAATAAAATATTATCTCCTAATTCCGGAAAACCATATCTCTAATTTTGAATGCTTAAAAAGTCGGAGGAACTATATGTGCAAATACCTTAGCTATAATTGAAGTAAACATTTTCCATCGCCCACTGCCCTTAAAACACATTTCGAACAGAGCCTTCGAAACGGAATTCAAAATTTTTTGAGTTTCTTTTTTAAACTAAAAAATGTTTACTAAATTCTTAAAGTAAAATAACATCTCCTAATTCCGGATAACCATATCTCTACTTTCTAATGAGTAGTAAGTTTGCTTTTTGAAAAAAGAAGCTTCAAGAATTTGACAAAAACACAGACAATTTTTCAGAAGAGCTTCTTAAAAAAATGTTATAGCTTGTAAAATATATTCGGTGGGACAAAAGTCCCAACTTTTATTTTTGGGATTTATGTCCCTTCTAAGTGAGACATAACTCCCAAATCGAAGTTGGGACTCATGTCTCACTTAGATGGGACATAAGTCCCAAAAATAAAAGTTGGGACTTATGTCCCGGGGACTTATGTCTCTGCGCCAGTTTTTGAACCGTCAGTGTACCAAATGTTTTGGAAGTTACTTGTAAGAATTACATTGTTCATCCATGCTGACCGGTTAGGAAAGATTATTTCAAAGGGGTAATGTAGCATTATGCGTGTAAATATAAAAGAGTGAGCTGCAGGTGATTCCAATATTAGGAGCACCTGCAGAATGCTCATATGCGTTAAGTCTAGTACGCTGCTGATGCGAAACAGAATTTTTGGTTCGTCTCCACATGCACGACGAAATTGTGAACGAACACTCTGTGGAAAATATCTATGTAGAGTATTTTCAGCTGTTTTAAAAAAAGGGACAATAAAAGTCAGTAAAGGTTTTTCCACAGTTATTTGTTTTCCTTGGTTTATTTTTTACTTATTTTTGTTTTGGGTCTATTTTGATATCTTTTTCCAAAAACTACACTCCCATTTTGCGAAAGTTGTCACTGTTGTGGCATAAAATAAAAAAAAAAAAAAATCAAGACTGGGTTGGACGAACTTGTCATTTCACCAAGTAGCAGCGCACTGCACAACGAAAAGGATTTTTTTTTGCAGCACTACTCTCTCTGGAACGATCACTCAATTCCGTAATAAGTTAGTAAAATGATTGTTTCCATGAATTGCAGTCATTTGGATTTATTTCCACATTACACCAAAAAACAAAATTTCGTGAAATCACTACGAAATACTTTCGAAAACTTTTTTTCGTACATTGTACGAAATTTCGTAAATAGAACGAATATTTTGTAAATAATGTGTGATATAAAATACAAAATGTTACAAAGGATTTGTAAAATAAACGAAACAGCTTTCGTAATTTTTTTTTTACCAATGTTTGGTAAAATCAGCGAAAATTTTCGTTTATTCTGCTAAATCTACTTTATATTTACCATAACTATACGAAAGATTTTGTCAAATTACAAATATTTTGTAAAAACACAAAATCAAATTGAAGGAAACAAATGTTGCTTCTTCTTTCATTTGTGGAGGTGCTTGGTACAGTTTTTCGTAGAGAAAAAAAAAATATTAAGGAATTCTGCGTAGTGTGTATTTTCTAATAATTACACTAGAATTGATTACTGGGGCACCGTTTTAGGGTAAGATAAGTCTTTATTAATATAGACATCTACAATTTTTAACTATTTATTTCTGATTTTAACAAGGTTTTCAATGCACATTTACACTCTTGTGCTGCTAATACTGCAACACAAAAATAAAAGAAAATCAGATAAATGTATATCCTACATGAATGACACAAAGCGTAAGTCATTTCTAATGAAATTCAAAAAGATCTACTAGCTACTAATTTCTTTTCGTAGGTTTAGGAGGAGTGTAAGCAGACAAGAAAATAGACTATTTATTTAGTTTTAAATATAAAAAAAACCTTTAAAAACAACAGTTTACTCAGAACTATTTTTTCAATAAATTCACAAGAAATAATTTGTAACTATAGGATCTTATTATAGTTTTCTTACGAAAAATTTTGCACATTTTACAAAAGTTTTGTGAACTTAAAAAAAAAATTTCGTACATTCTACGAAAGGTTTCCCTCTTTGGTTTGGAATGCTATACAAAAGTTTCGTTATATTTACAAATGCATTTGTAATTTTCAATCAGAGAGGATTCGTAGAATTACGAAAGTCGATTCGTAGAATAAACAAAAGTCATTCGTGGTTTTGCACCACGAAATTTTCGTATAATATACGACAGTTTTAGTTATATGTAAGAAATATTTTTTTGGGTGTAACTTCCTGAGCCAGATCGAGTAAATGCGTTGCCAATCCAGTAAGTGTTGCTGGAATAGAATCTTTTTTTGAGAGGCGTAAATCAGGCATATTCAAGGCTTTAAATATGTAATCCTTATGAAATTTTTATGTTTTAAAGAGTATTGGAGAGATTCCAGTATCTAACATTGTCATGTAATTTGTCGAGTTTTGAGGCAGTCGAAAAATGCGTTTTAAATAGAATGTGAGTAGTTTTTCTACCGTTTCGTCCTTTTTTATCCATCCCATACTTAGGCTGCATAAAGCATTGTTGACTGCGACACCAGTTCGAATTCCTTGTACTTGACAAGTTGTGCGATTTTAAAATATATATCCATGCCAATATCTCAGAAAGATGTTTCTCCATTCTCAGGTTTTTCGCAAAATGGACTGATATGCATGTTCTTTAACAACAACGATAACTTCATTGTTATCCATCGTTCCTTTGAGCTTAGGCCTCTACCACCATTCTAAAATATCATAACCGTCGACTGCTCCCGGTTAACTACCAATTTCTATAACGAGCAGTAATCGCTCAATTTTTTGATCATAAGTTGGAATAAAGCAGGGGAATATGCGAGCAAAACGATATCATCTGCAAAAAGTAGAGCTTTGATCAGGGTTCCTTGTATACTCAATACCTCCTGGTAAAATACCGAGCTGAGCGTACTTCCTTGCCTAACGCCTGCTCGAGTTTGGCAAAACACGGCCGTTTCATTTCGAACCCAAACATTTGAGCATTTCTAATGCAGCTTTAAAGTCGACAAAACACGAAAGGTTTTTTTTATTTTTCTCTTCTTTTTTTTTTTGCAAGAACAAATCAGCTACATGTATGTACTTTTAAGTAAAAAGATATGGTCTATACTCTATAGTAAAGTAACCTGGTCATCACTCATCAATGCAACGTCCTGAGCATATTTTGAAAAATTGCAGTGAATATTTTATATGAGGCGTCTAAAAATGAGGCTCCTCTATAATTTGCGGGATCTATAGTGTCTCTCGTGCTGAAATACATGGTTAAAAACTTCAAGTAAGTTTTTCATGAGCTCTTCAGTGCGGTACTTATAGAATTCTGATGGTTCGAGTATCCTATCTGATCCAGGCGTTTTTCTATCCTAAAGTCCATTCACCGTTATCAAAATTTCTTCCATACAAATTGCCTTGTCTAATGCCTCATCATAAAAACTAGGTTGAGTAGTAGTTGCCTTGCCCGTCTTGATTCAGAAGCTTTTCAATAAATGTGTCTTGAAGGCATTCGAATCAAGAATTTCGCAATAAATACTTAAATTTTGTATGCAAAAGTAATCTATGTTGATTTTGTTCAGCGAAATAAATGTTTATGATTGTTTCTAGACAAATTGGTTTTAAGATTTGAGGTAAGATCTACACATCATTTTTAATTTGTCACTTGTCGATGCTATTTTTTTTAATTTTGGTGGGGCTACCGCCCCATTTATTAGCTTAATACAAGCTTAAAATAACTTAAATATACTAAACTTAAACTAATTAAAACTAATTAAAACTAAATTAAACTACAAGGATGAGAAATGGTTTAGAAGGAGGACTTTCAGACAAGGACTTGGAAGATTAAGGTCGAAAAGAAAAGGAACAGAATTAATCTTACTCATCATGCGGGTCAACTTTCGATCCTTGAGATATGAACCGCTTGATATGGAGCCCACACTTGCGATGCATACTCTAGGAGAGGGCGAACATAGACAATATAGAGGGATTTCGTTTCAAGGGTTGTGGAACTCTTTGGACCATCTCTTGATAATTTTCTCTTTAATTTTGTTTTTTAAATGTTAGTTTTTTCTAATTACTATACTGTTATGATAACATTACCTGTACGTTATAAGAATTTTTGTTCTCATTGTACAGCGATTTCAAATAAATAAATAAAATAAATAAATAAAATAAAACCAAAGGCGGAATTAGCTCTTGATATTACCTCGTCAATATGAGAACGAAAATTTAATTCGCTGTCGCAGAGAACTCCAAAATCTCGGATGAGCTGCACACGGTTTATAGAAATGTTCTGAAGATCATAGGATCTGGGGGGAGGTTTATTACTTTTACGAGAAAAAGTTATTGCTTCGTATTTGGCAATGTTTAACTCAAGGAAGTTTTTAGAACACCAAAAGACGAGTGAATCGAGGTCATTTTGAAGCTGTAGAGAGTCTCGATCGGAGGTGATGAGTTTGAAAATTTTAGCGTCATCCGCGTAAAGTGATATAGAAGAATATTGGATGATTTTTTCGACATCATTAATGGCAAGGATGAAAAGAGGGGTCCAAGATGGCTGCCTTGCACCACACCGGAGTTTGCCACAAAAGGAACTGAAAGAGTACAACGGAAACGAACTCTTTATTGGCGGTTATCCAAATACAAAGATATCCATTTGAGTAGGATAGGGCTGAATCCGAGGAAGGAAAGTTTAAAGAGGATTAAAGTGTGAGAGATTTTGCCAAAAGCTTTGCTGAAATCTGTATTAGTGACGATTTGCTTTGTAATCTGAAAAACAAAATGAACTGACGAACTAAGTAGGAAAATCTAGTTCACTAGTTGAATATTGTGAGCAATAGTTCGCAAAATACCGTTACCCTACTCCAACTTTTTGTTTTCGTTCTTGATGTGGCTCTTAAAAGATGTTTCGGTCCTAAGATACGTGATCCGGCTCCTGTCTTTGATAGTTTGTCTGCTTGTTCATTACCTTTGATTCCTGCATGTCCAGGTACTCCGTAGATTGTTACCTTATTATTACCGACCAGTTTGTTGAATTTGTCAATGTATCTGTTGACATGTTTTGAATAGATTGTCTAGGATCATATAGTGTCTTAATTGCAGCTTGGATGTCGGCCATTACTGCAATGTGTTTGTTTTTATATTTTCTGTCAATGTTCAATTCTGCGCATTTACGTATTGCATTGACTTCAGGGAAAATGCTTGACATCCTTCCCAGGCGTCGCTTTTGCGCCATCTGTATATACGAGTACCATTATTGCGTGAGTCTTAATTGAATAAGGTTTTTCCTTCCGCTTTTTCCTTCTGCTTTTATGGTGGTTACCTGGTCCACTGTACTTTGTTATCCGTTTGTAGACTGCTTGTCCGTTCAGCAGAATGATTTGTTTTAACTGGACTGACCAAAATGGTCTTTGTGCGTCGGCACGATATAAAATAAATAAATACGTTGACACAACAGAGCGGAGAGCCACAGGGTTAAGCGCTGTGAGAAATAGAGGAAACCTACAATTTCTTGCCTCTTCCGAATGGGTAACCGAGAAAGAGTTTTTCATGGCTATGAAATTACTATCGAAGGATTTGCAAGCCCCTTGCGAAAAGGGTCAGCTCGATATACACGTACGTCGAATTTTCACAACGCATCCTTTTACAAACCAAAAATGAATATTCTTGCCGATGGCTTAAGGCCTTAAAATGTTAATTTTACTGGGCATTGCAAGATGTCCTGTCGAATATTCATCATTCCAAGGTACATTATCTGTATAATGATGGCTGAGAGAATATCAATTGAGATCCGCTTTAGCCAGTTGTTATCCTTAAAAATTAATTTGTAAACTGTTTACTAATCTTATTAGACTCGAGTCCTCTTAAGAAACGTTAAAGGCACTCGTTCTTGGATAAAAAGAAAGACAATTTAACCAAACACATTCCGTCAATCATCAAAAACAGTCCTCAAACTCATCCGTCTGGATTCGAGTGTTTTACGAGCCCGGATTGTCCCAATTCTCATGTAACACCTTATGGGAATTTATAGCTCCCCATCTAACAACCGATTAAGATTAAGTCACTTTCCCAAAAAAAAAATAAACAGAAAAAGGATAAACGGCACACGGGTATAACAAAAAATTTGTCGAACCCTCATAAGAAAATATTTGAAAGAGAATGTATATTTGTATTTAAACCATTTTTGCTCTAGTTACCGACTATACAAACCGTCCATGTCCATGAAATTCAAACTACTTTCAAAACGAAGAAAAATTGAAACTAAACTAGGTAGCTATGCAAATTAACTCCAGATATTGTATATGTGTGTGGTGCTGCTGCTTGTTCCAACCCAAACATCTTATCTATTACCAACCCCTTGACAGAGCGTCCTGGCAATCACCCTTGAAGTGATGTGAAAGATATAAATTCGTTCGCAATTGTAAACCCATTTGTTTGTGAAAAACCGATGCGTACACATTCCCCAATCACACACAAAAAAGAAAACAGGCAGAATCCCACAAAAAAGGGGAAGAAGATAAGAAGTTAACCCCTCTCTTCTTTAACACTGACCATCTCTATGTAATTTCAAAGCTTAGAAAATTTGAAAACACTTCCCTTGTCCCCTCAGTTGTTGATGCTGCTTTCTTCCGGTCAAAAGCTGTATCATATTTCAGTGCCAACCATGTACATAGCAAACCAAAGTCCTACTCCTGGCATAGTCCGTACTTATATACTTTAATAGTAGCCTTTTGAAAAATGAAAAAAAAAGAAATATAAACAAAAAAATAAAATACCCCCAGAAAGGAAAAAACTCTTCGGTGATTCGTTCAACCCTATCACCGCCGTCGTCGTCCTTCGCCGCCGCCACCACCACGTCCCACCACCCACAAACGCGCACCCTTTCGCATTTGAGTTGAAAAACTCAAGTTTTTTCCAGTTTTTTTTTTTCATTTTATTTTTCAATCCTTCTTTTATTCTAAAGAAGAAAGAATGGTCCTCGTGGATGATGCTTGTACTGCTGCTGGGCTGTTGGGTGGTTGCTGGGCTGATGCTTCCTTGCCCAGGCGTGGGAGATGTAAATGAAATATGCAGATGGTCGCCTGTATAAAAATAAAACTCTTCATAAGTGTGTGCTAAGAACTTTGTGTAGCCAGCCCCATCACATTTTGTGTCCAGAGTCCAGCCACCCCTTTGAGTTGAATTGAGGAGCAGGACTGGACTACTATAGGACCACCTGCCAAATGTGAATAGATGCTATAACAACCGAAAAGAATGAAACTGCCCAAACGAATAGAACGTCGTCGTTGGAGTCGTTCATCGTTCGTCGTCCGTCGGAAGGCCTTTATAAAATACCAATGTTTCCTACTAATTTATGGGCTAAAATATACAGACGGCCGGGCCGGATGGTTGAGTGTGTTTGTGTGCCTTTGACCGTTTTCGGCAAGAAAGCACAATTGTCCACTCGTGGATGCCGAAGCCGATGCTGATGCTGATGCGAATGCCGATGCCGATGCCGATGCCAATGCCGTTGCCGTCACCGTGGCCCATTCCCATGATGTTCAACCCCTTCTATGCTGATGGCACAAAGCATTTTGGTATTAGCTTTGCGGGGGATGATTGTGTGGTGGTAAATGGAAGGACTTCTTTCACAGCCTTACACGGACAAATACTACGTCCTTTGCGTCTTTGCTTGCCTTTAACAACACTTGTATGGCTGTGGCGGCATTGTCCGGAGTCAGTGGAAATTCTTTTAATGGAATTTCAAATAAACTTTGAAAAACGAAAAACCCCTTTCGCTTTTTCTTCTTTTTTGTTTTCTTTTTTTCCTTTTTTTTACTTTTTGAATAAAAATCTCAATCTATGTGTATTTGTGTTAGTTTTATTTTATTTTTCATTTCGGAAGGGGGTGAGGGCATTAACGTGTGTCTTATTTCTGTGTGTAGGTTTAGGCAAAAAACAAAAGAAAACAAAAAATTCGAGAAAAAATGACCCCAAGACTGGACTGGACTTGTGTGTTGGTGTGTAGATTTATTGTAAATAGATCAGAGGCTCTCGGTAGGAAAGTAAGTTTTATGGTTGTTGTGCATTTTCTGCTGACCGATCGATAGCTTCATCATCATGTGAGTCAGCATCAGCAGCAGGGGTATGGTGTGGGGATGGTAGTTGAGTTAAAAAATCCAAACTGTGGTATGAGGGTGGCCATCATCAAAGTCCTACATCACTTTCACTTACTTTACCTTGTTGTTTGCCACACCACGAAGAACGAAGAGTTTAGGTACACCGACTATACGAGTAGTGTGAGAGGGATGTTGATGAATTTTTTACTCCTTTCCGACACTCGCGTGTAAAATTTAAAGTGCTGATTACAGCAAAATTAAAACATTGATGTTGCTGCTTGGGCATAGGTTCGGATCGGGTGGTAGTTGGGTTTTGATTGAAAAAACGAAATTGCATGAGAACAGACTTTTGGGAGATGTGGTTTTACTTCAGAGTTTTAAAATTTGGAACTTTGTTGTGGTTGAGCACTTAAGCGAATCTGTTATTACAAACCAGTTGGAAACCTTCTTTGCCTATCAAGAAAACTTGGTCGTGAAAAGTGATCGTATCTAACGATTTTTTTCGCAATGAATACTTGAAAAAATCATTTCGCTTTGCTGTTATATTTGAAGGCAAACTAAATATGTAAACTAAACTTTAAATAGCTCTACTTCCAGCTGTTGGGTAAGCCCTTTCTATAAGCGCTTCATGAGGTCCCACATAATAGTCTTAGAGTTAAACCATTTGCACAAGCCATTTATGAATTCCAAGGCAATGTCTCATAGAATCACATCCATAAAAGTAAAAACAAAGAAACCAAAATTTGACTGCAGCGTTGAATGGATAAGTAACGAATTGTTATCCTTGATTAAAGAAAAAGACAAATGGTTTAGCAAATTGTGTAAGGATTCAAATAATGTTTATATTGAGCGACAGTACAAATATCTCAGTAACCAAGTGACACTTCGAAAGCGAAAAAAAGAAAGATTATTTTGGGAATCAATTCGAAAAATCCTTCACTGACAACAGAAAAACCTGGAAGAATATAAATAGTTTACTATATAATGAGTCCAAAAAGAATACGGATTGTCCATTGCTGACCAATTGCTCAGGGAGAGAAAAACTTGATAAAATCAATGAACTAAACAAATTCTTCTCTAGCATAGGCAAAAAAATCATCTCAAAATGCACATCTGAAAATATCGTCATTCCAATTCAAAGGCAACTAGAAAGTTTTGTAATGAAACCGACATCACCTGGTGAAATCAAAAATGTCATTTCTGAATTGAAACCATCAAATGCTAAGGAAGTTGATAATCTCTGAAACAATTAAGAAGTGCAAAGAAGAGTTGTGTGTTCCGATTACAACACTTATAAACAAATCTTTCAAAGTTGGCTACGTTACGTTCCAAGTATGATGAAAACAGTCCGATTTATCCCTGTCTTTGAGAATGGCAATGTTGAAGACAACAACAGTTATTGCCCCATCTGAATTTTACCAATCTTATCGAAGATTATAGAAAAAGTTATTAACAACCAATTACTTAAATATATTGAGCGAAGTAAACTGTCAAGGTCAAGCACAACACAATATAGTTTCCGTAAACACAAAAACAGCACTGGTAGACATGATATCACACCTTCAAAGCAATAAAGACAATCGCAACCTCACCAGCGCGCTTTTCATAGACTTGTCAAGAGCATTCGACACCGTCAACCATAAAATCCTGCTACGAAAGCTTTTTGCTGTAAGAGTAAGAGGTTTTTCATTAATTGGTTCAAATCTTACCTAGAAGATCGATATCAGTACATAAGTTTGGATGGATGTACAAGCCTAATGCAACCAGCTGAAATGGGGGTACCACAAGGTAGTGTACTTGGACCAACACTCTTTTGTCTATATATCCAAGACCTTACAAACTTTATCATCAATGGACATCCAGTATTATTTGCAGATGACATCAGTCTTATGTATTCTGCACGAACTGTTACAGAACTCGAAGAACAAATGAATAATGATCTTAATAAGATTCAATCTTGGATGAATGCCCAAAAACTATGCGTAAACGCGCCCAAAAAAACCAAATATCGTCTTCAGCAAATCGAATACACCGCTAAACATTGTCTACCAAGGCGCAACTGTGGAATAAGTTGGTCAGTTTAAATATCTTGGACTTAAGGTGGACTCATCACTGAACTGGAATTACCACATATCAAAACTTTTAAAAAACTCTCATCCCTAGCTGGCGTTTTTGTTCGAATTCGTAGAAACATGCCTCAAAGAATGAAAACACAAATATACTTTGCACTATTTCATAGTCATTTGACAGCCTAATTCAAAGTCTACAAGTTGCACAAAATAAGGCATTAAAAAATCTATTCGGATTTGGATGGTATACAAACACTCGTTGGATTTATAACCAGCTCCAAATTCTAATGGTTAAGGATGAAGCTGAAATGAACATGGTGCTCCACATCCACAAAATTGTACATGCAGCAGTATTTTCTAACACCGATTTATCTTCAGCCATCATAACCACCAAGTGAGAAGTCGAAATAACATCCACCAACCCACAACCCACTCGACAAATTTCGAAGTCAGATCTACACTATATCAGTCAATTCAGTATTACAATAGATATCCTAACTTAAACAAACAAAAAAGTGATATTTTAAAGTTTAAAGCCCAGGTTAAAACAAAGCTTCTTAGCAAATACCAATCAGAATAAAAGCAGTGTTAAATGTAGTCTAATGCAATTTTTTTTTTTGCGCCCATTTCTTTTTTTATTTGTATAATGTTCAATACTAAATGATTTATATTGTACTTTTTGGAGTTTCATTGTAGTGATTCTTTCATTGTTATTATGCGTAATTTTATTTATTCTTTCCATTTTTGTTTTCTCATTAGAATTGTACTTGCCAAGATATATTTTGTACAAACATTTTAATACCAACTTTTTAAATATAAAAATTAACATAAAATAAATAAATAAATAAAAAAATAAATAAAAGAAACTGCAAAACAATTGGATTTTCCTCTCAAATTCAAACTTAAGATC
The DNA here is from genome assembly GCA_914767635.1 of Melanostoma mellinum. Lineage (NCBI taxonomy): Eukaryota > Metazoa > Arthropoda > Insecta > Diptera > Syrphidae > Melanostoma > Melanostoma mellinum. Next base: position 55,214,609 of record OU612059.1, on the reverse strand, counting down.
TAGTTTAAATGAATCAAGAACAATATGGGTCTAAGAACAGAGTCTTAAGGTACTCCAATATATGTAAATTTTTGGGCTGCTACTAGCAGTTTGTCGAACTTTCACATATTGTTTCCTACTTCTAAGAAATGTGGTAACAATTTGGGCGGGTACTATTCAGGAATGCTTTGACACGTTCATTGTGCTCTTACTATACCTCCATGCGGTAGCCACTGGGTACTTAGGTTATCCATCCGGAAAACAAAGTGCGATTGTTATAAAAAGACGAAGAAAAAAATAGAACCAGCGAGAAATGACTGACTGCCTGAATCTCAGTGGTGTACCAAACCTTAATGGTAATATTATACCCGAAAAAATTGACTTACAGAATCAACGGTGGGCTTCAGCAGTATAAAAAGCAGAGACCTATGAATGAGCTACTCCGAAATATTTGCTTTAAAGTTCTTTCAGGGCCTTTCAATACTAGGTAGGGGTATTGAAGTATAGGTGGTGGCGAATGAGATCATGTCGGCAGATCTCACACCCCTGCAGCGGGTACTGACTTCGGATAATCCACCGCTTTATATTATATCCAAGGGGATCCCAAAACACTTCGGCCTCCAGGTTAGGGGTTGTGTGTGGGGCTAACTACCAAGCCAAGTAAAAACTATCTGGTTCTAAAACGACCAACAGTCTCGGTTATAAAGTATGGTTTCAACGTTGACGACACAAGCAAACGAAAGAAGAACAAACGCCTCTGGATCTGCACGTCGAACGTAAGATCCCTTAACGGATTATGTGCAGCGTAATCTCTAGACTGCTACAAAACATACTTTACCGTCATCCAAGAAGCGCGATGGAATGAGCTGGGCATAAAGATGATAAAAAACAGCGATATCTACTATGGCACTTGCTACAGACAACAGAAATATTGCTTATTTGGATGCGGATTTGTCGTAAGAGGTAGACTAAGAAATAAGACAAAAACGAGAATTCAATGAAACGAGCTCCTTGAAGAACCATATGAGCAGTGCTCTAGACATGACGTGAGAAACGTTCTTGGTGGTTTTAACGCAAAACTAGGGAAGGAGGACATTTTTGGAAATGCAATCGGTAAGCATAGCGTCCATGAGAAAACCTCCGAAAATGGACTAAGGTTAATGGATTTTGCTGCGGAGCTAAATCTTGTTGTAAAGTAGTACACGTTTCCCGCATCACAAAATTCATAAAGGCACATTGCGATCCCATCAACCAAAATGACCATAATGCGATCGACGCAAGACACTCTTCCAGTGTGATAAATGTCCGAACTTTCCGAAGGACCAACTTTGAATCAGATCACTACCTTGTTGTAGCCAAGAAACGAATAAGGATTTCCGTTGGAAAGCTACAATCGTAAGAGATAGCCAATATCTTTTCCAATCGAGTGAAGAGCAATGTGTTTTTCTTTTTTTTTTACAAACCATCTGAACCACTGTCTCTGAGGTTCTGAAGTTGATGAAGAGTCCAAAACGGCGAAGAATGCAGCCAGGGAAAAGCAGACAAGCACAAAGCACGATAAATGGGGATGCAAAATAGACAAGGGCTGTTTTTGACCAATATATGGAGACTTACAAGGAGAAAGATATGGACGGAGACCGAATTATCAAAAAGAAAACCCCCTACTCCGCAGATTTATGTGTGGAGTAGGTTTCATGTAAAATGTAAATGTAAAACTAGACAGAATGAAAGGCGCTCGTTTGAGTAATTGAAATATTCCATGACAGGATTGAGATTATGAAATCTTATCAAAAGCGGATGGACATCAGAGCTCCGGATATCAAAATTTTTCTTCAAAGAAAAGCTCAACCGACTTAGACTGCCAGCAAAACTGTAGAGAGCTCGCCCGAAATCGGAATTGTAATCGAAAGACGTTGTTTGAATCCATTTAAGTAAATTTCGAATAGTCGTGCTATTTCATTACTAAGTATTTGGTTAAAAAGCTAAATTCATCAATGGCTCTGTGAAATGGTGTAATAAGAACGATGTTACATGTTAGCCTCGATTTCTCCAAATAACATTCAGTATACAATGGTCAAAGTTTTCGTGACTTTGGTTCTTACCTCTATGTTTACTTAGAATTCAGTGAGCATAAATAAACTCAATTACTAGGAAGACAAAGAAACTGTCCAAGATTTGATAAGGATGTTGACTAAAAAACTTAACGATCATTATGTAACACTGCCTTTTTAGTGCTGCTATGTTCACCCTCATCATGAATACAACTATTAAGTTTGGTATCCGCTATATGAAATTTATGAGCAACTAAATGCTGTTTTCACACAACACAGAGTTTCACGGACTTCAAACTTCCCTGTAGGACCTTTAAAATAGTAGTTAAATTTTTAATGATTCGTTTTCACGAGCTTAGCTACATATGTAGTGGAAAAATAATTTTATGTTTCCGGAATTCAAAACTCGGACTCCCATGTAACAAGTAGACATGCTAACTATTACAATTCGATATTTAGTTTGTCAGATAATAAAACTTTTCTAAGTCAAAAATCCAATTTTTTATTGAGTTCGATTATATGAAAAGCCATATATAAGAAAAAAACTTGTTTTCACAGAATGATTTTTCCGAATTTTCCATAGACCTAAGTGAAATGCCACATTATCAAAATCCTTTCACCGATCTTTCATCTATGGGAGTCTTTTTTTGTTGAGTCTGAAAACTCTATACTTTGTAAGTTATAAAAATCTATTTGGATCCTGAAAGAATTTGTTTTTTGGTATGCCAATCATATAAGACCTAGTACTTAAAATTTTTTTAGGGATTTTCAATAAAAGAAGATGTAAACTGCTTTTACATTAAAACTATTGCTATTTTTTTAAGAGTGCAAAGACCTAAAGAGTGTCCACTTCAACTGTTCAAAACAAAATTGTTCGATTTCAGTTATGTTTTCTGTAATAAATGTTGTATGTTGATTCTATGAAAAATTGGCTATGAAATATATATTTAAGTTACTGAAGAGTATTTTTCCTTCTTTTCAAATTGTTGTAAATTTTTTTTTATACTAGGCAGGGAATGAATTCTGCAATAAGAACGCAGAAAAATTTTGAATATCGAGAACCTGAAATCAATCGTTCGACTCATCTAAATCTTAAAATAAGATTAGTAAAAATTTTAACAGTTAAAACACTTTTCGAATGGGATTCGAACTCGAACCTCTGGATTAACAAGCGGACAAACTATCCATCACACCACGGGTACCACCCCGAACTAAAACTACGACTATTTTCTAGCATATATAATATATTTTTTTAATTATTTTTTGACAAATAATTTAATTTAATTTCTAAATCTCACTGACGAGAAGTATTGCTTTTGAAATGTACATCTGAGGAAATATTAAAAAGTGTTTTAACTGTTAAAATTTTTACCAATCTTCTCATTAAGACTGGATATAAATGAGTCGAATGATTGATTTCAGTTTCTCATTATTCGAAAAAAAATATTTACAACAATTTGAAAAGAAGGAGAAATATTCTTCAGTAACTAAAATATTTGTACCATAGCCGATATTTCATTGAATTAATATATAACATTTATTACATAAAACATAACTGAAATCGTACAAATAACTAAAGAAGAGAGACCCTCACAACTGCGCCAATTAGAGGGATAAGCCTCCTTAACGTCGCTTATAAGATCTTGTCTGCTGTAATATGTGAACGTCTGAAACCCCACGTCAACAACTTGATAGGTCCTTATCAATGCGGTTTTAGACCAGAGAAGTCCACAATAGACCAAATTTTCACATTACGGCAGATCTTGGAAAAAACCCAAGAATATAATATCAATATTCACCATCCTTTTATCGATTTCAAGGCCGCGTATGACAGCATTTACAGAGACGAGCTGTAGAGAGCCATGTCTAGTTTCGGCATCCCTGCAAAGCTCGTACGACTATGCAGGATGACTTTGGAGCATTCACCCTGCTGCGTCAAGGTCGGTAAAGAACTCACCGAGATCTTTGATGTCGAAAAAGGTTTTAGGCAAGACGACAAACTGTCATGCGATTTTTTAAACATCATACTTGAAAAGATTGTAAGAAACTCAAACGTCAACACCAGGGGAACAATCTTTCAAAAGTCTGTTAGTGGAGGACCGTAAGCTTTTTACCTAGGAATCCAGGGCCAGTCCATGGATTTTCATGAAATTTTCGGAAATGTGTTTTAGATGGCGTATAGAAAAAAGTTAAAAAATAAAATTTCACCGCTCTCAATTTTTTAACTATTTTTAAAATTAATTATTAACTTTTAGAATTTTATTTTATTTATTTAGGGTATTTTAGATAAGGTTTTCCAAACAGTGAGGATGGATAGGTTTGGTTAAGACAAAAAAAATTTATGTGAGAGGGGGGGTCTATATCCCTCCGTGTAGGCGCGAGGGGCAATTTTATATGAAATTTACTTCATTTTTTAAAAACCTATTAAAAATCAACTAAGCCATTTACTTTCTCATACTTTAGTGTTTTTGAAAGCTATTGCTTTGTTCTTTAATAAAAATTTTATTTTGAGTTCACTTAATGAAAAGTTTTGGAGAAATCAATCCTCAAAGTCAAAATTTTAAAAAAAGAAAATATTTTTTTCTTAACTAATTGTTTTTTTCATAATTTTGCCCCACAAAGGGCCATTTTTTCTTTTCATGTTCAATGCTCTTATTAATATTTACTCAGAGCAAAAAACCGAACTAAAAAATTTTTCTTGGTTTAAGAGAAATTAAAAAACAACGAAAGATACTTTTTTCCAGAAAACAAAATGTCGTTAATTTCCCGCTAATTGAACTTTTTTCCTTGAAGTGAAATATGAAACGTGTCTTAAATAGCATATAAAACAAAGTTAAAAAAAAAAATTTTGTATGATCCTAATTTTAATATAAATTATAAATAATTATTTAAATTTTAGAGTTATATTATAATAATATTAGTTTTAAGTTAAATTTTAAAACTAAGACCTATTACAAACTTGAAATTTCATCTCAAAGGACAGCACATATACTAATTTGTGCTCTAAATGCTGTTTCCTCTCAAACGAGTTGATGGAACCGAAAAAATGTGGTTTTTTGCCAAATTTTGAATTTTCAATCATTCAAAGTGACTTAAATCAGTTAAATTAACGGCTCGACGTTTTTTTTAAGTGGGGAGCATGCTGATTTGTAGTTCTTTCTTTTATATAAGAATTGATGCATCCCTTATTGATATATGTTTGTTTGCATGCTGAACGCACGTATACAAATTCGCGAGTATTTATTTGGCAAAAAACCATATTTATTTGGATCCATCAACACGTTTGACCAGAAATAGCATCTAGAGCACAAATCAGTATATGTGGTGTCCTTTGAGACCAATTTATAGGTCTTAGTTCTAAAATTTAACTTAAAACTAATATTATTATAATATAACTCTAAAATTTAAATAATTATTTATAATTTATATTAAAATTAGGATCATACAAAATTTTTTTTTAACTTTGTTTTATATGCTATTTAAGACACGTTTCATATTTCACTTCAAGGAAAAAAGTTCAATTAGCGGGAAATTAACGACATTTTGTTTTCTGGAAAAAAGTATCTTTCGTTTTTTTTTAATTTCTCTTAAACCAAGAAAAATTTTTCAGTTCGGTTTTTTGCTCTGAGCAAATATTAATAAGAGCATTGAACATGAAAAGAAAAAATGGTCCTTTGTGGGGCAAAATTATGAAAAAAACAATTAATTAAGAAAAAAATATTTTCTTTTTTTAAAATTTTGATTTTGAGGATTGATTTCTCCAAAACTTTTCATTAAGTGAACTCAAAATAAAATTTTTATTAAAGAACAAAGCAATAGCTTTCAAAAACACTAAAGTATGAGAAAGTAAATGGCTTAGTTGATTTTTAATAGTTTTTTAAAAAATGAAGTAAATTTCAAATAAAATTGCCCCTCGCGCCTACACGGAGGGATATAGACCCCCCTTCTTATACAATTTTTTTTTTGTCTTAACCAAACCTATCCATCCTTACCGTTTGAAAAACCTTATCTAAAATACACTAAATAAATAAAATAAAATTCTAAAAGTTAATAATTAATTTTAAAAATAATTCAAAAATTGAGAGCGGTGAAATTTTATTTCTTAACTTTTTTCTATACGCCATCTAAAACACATTTCCGAAAATTTCATGAAAATCCATGGACTGGCCTTGGATTCCTAGGTTTTGCCTTTTTTATGTCTAACGGTCCTCCACTATGTACAATTACTCGCCTGCGCAGACGATATTGAAGCAGCGAGTATTGAAACTGAAGCGGCAAAAATGGGTTTGACGGTTAATGAGGGCAAAACGAAGTATAAGCTGTCATCAAACAAGGACACAGAACATCGACGAATTGGAAAAAACGTCATAATAGACAGACATAACTTCGAGGTAGTACTGGACTTCGTCTACTTAGGATCCGCTGTAGACACGGACAACAACATCAGTGCGGAGATCGAACGGAGAATAACTCTTGCCAACCGTTGCTTGTTTATGTTAAGAAGGCAATTGAGAAACAAAACCCTCTCCAGAAAAACCAAGGTAACCTTGTATAAGACCCTAATCATCCCAGTCCTGCTTTACGGTGCGGAAGCATGGACCTTATCGAAAGCGGATGAGGAAACCCATGGTCGTTTCAAAAGAAAAATTCTCCGAATGATCTTTGGTCCCGTATGCGAAGACAATGTGTGGAGAAGATGATACAACAACGAGCTGTATGAGCTGTACCTCGAGATGAGCACAGCCAGAAGAGTAGGTACGCATCGCGAGGCTACGATGGTTGGCCATGTAGAGCGGATGGACCCAAACGCTCCGGCTGGATGGGTTTTCGAAAGCACATATCAGGGAAATCGCTGAAGGGGAAGACCTCGTCTTAGGTAGCGCAATCAAGTGAAAGAAGATCTCAACCGACTTAGAGTGCGAAACTGGAGGAGCTCGCCTGAAATCGAAGTCGATATAGAACGATGTTGGTTGAGGCTCAGGTCCACCCCGAACTGTAATACCCACCTAAGTATAAGTATAAGTAATACTAAAACCTTATACTCAGCCATTAGATTTTGGTAGTCTATTTAGCATACAAACGCAAGTTCGTGCGACCCAGTCGTGTCTCATTTGTTTGTTCTGTTTTTTTTAGATTTCAAAGTTCATGTGCATTATGCATTCTTCGTCTTCAATCAAAATGTTGCTGCTGTTGTGCGTCAAGAGCTTTAGCTCTAGATATGACTTTAAAAACTATTCAAGAATTTTGGAAACTGCGTTCCAAATACAAAAAAAACATGAAGATCATAATTGATTTTTATTTATTTTAGTTTAAGTTTCTCACTAAATAACTGCAATAAAAAGTACACAACAGCATAATCTCAAAAACCTGAACAACTGCAGTTACGGCTGCCCCAACTGCAAAAATGCTTCGCTGTGGCCAAACTTAATGTCGAATGAGTTTTCTGACACTAAGTTGTTATAAATGAAAGTTAGGATGAAAATATTGAATATTTCTTTTCATTTCACTTTTAATGTTAATTTTTTTATGTTTTAAAAACCAGGCAGACGGGAAAAATGCCATGTTTTTTTCGTTTATTGCAAACTATGTATGGTTACATCAATCAATTGAAACGAATAAAAACCAAGTCTTATCTAGTCTTACCTAGTGTAGAATGAAGCGGTTTTTATTCTTTCATTTTTCATAGCTATAAGCGAAATGAAACACATAATATTTCTTGAGAGAATCTTTCTAGAAAGATGCACCAAAGATTATTATTTTATATTTATTTTATCTCTTTTTATTTTTTATTTTTCTCTTTGAAACTTTTGTTGTTTTGTCTAAGCCTCTAAAACAAAGCCCAAAACAAAATCCAAGCTTATTCTGTAGCTGTACAAGAAAGTAATGAGGGTGGGACTTCATCAACTAAATGCTTGCTCTTATAAATGAATGATGCTATTTGGATGTCTCATTATAGTACGTCAATGTCATGATTCAAACACTTTTCCACAGTAACCTCGATCAAGCTAAACCAAGCAAACTCAAAACTAACAAACTTTCAGAGGCACAAGTTCTATTTTATGAGACAAAATACTCCATTTTCTGTCGATTTTATTTTTCTTTCCTTTTCATCGTTTTTTACATAATTTTCAACAATTCTATATACTACAACAACTTCAACGTCATTGTAAAACGTGTACATACTTTTAATTTATTTACTTGTACAATGGCAAATCACAACCCCTTTAATTATAACAAAAAAAGAAGAAAAAAAAAATCGAAAGGGTTACTGTATAAGAACATTAAAACCCATCAACGGAACGCAGAAAAAAAATAATATAGAATAGAATAGAAGAGAGTCCAAAAAGGGAGGAAAATTCTTTCTTTTTCTCATCCAATAAAAAAATAATCGAAAAAGTCCATTAAAAGAAAATGTTTGTCAGAATAAATTGGAGATTTTTTCATCAACCCCTTTTTTCCCGTTAATTCCCTTTTTCTAATAACAGAGGAATTCTTTTTTTTATATATATATTTTTTTTAATTTACATTAAGATAAAAAGAAGTGAAGTGCATTTGAATTTTTAAATTAAAGGAAATTGATTATATTTTCTTAGAAAGAGTTTTCCTTTTCGCTTTTTGTTTGGTAAATACGAGTATATGTATACGAGTAGGTATAGAGGCATATACAATATACGATATCTTCATAAAATATATAAATTTATTTTTGGGGAATTTTGTGAGAGTTTTCAGGCCAATAAGTTTAATTGATAAAAAATAATGGATCTGAAGAGGCGGATATACAGATTAAGGTGGTAGGTGAGCGGATGTACATAAAGAAGCCATTAAGTATATTGTCACTGCGTGGCATGGGGTAGGTTCGCGATAAGAAAACTCAATGGTGAGAATCAGCGCAATGATTTGAAATTATTATTTATCTGTGACTTATTTTGAGCCATTAAACCCTTGCCAAATTAAGTGGGAGAGAATGATGAAATATCTAGCTATGTTCTTCCCCTGACGCATAGTACACCAAATTTAGGGTTCAATTTTCATTGTACGGAATTCCTGAACGTCACAGCTATTTACTTATTTTAGCATCAAACCTGGCATTTTCAACTGTTCTTATTTTGGCCGAGATTTTCAATTTCCTGAGGTTTACGATTTAAATTTAAGGATCAGTAAAATTTTGGAATAAAATACGTGCAAATAGAGTTTTTACCTGTGCTATATAATGCACCGTTATTTGAAGATAGAAAAAACCAATTCCAAAAATCCCTCTGTCTCAAAGCCCCCTTCTACAAATTTCGAAAAAAAATCGCTGAAGTGATTCAGGCTGTAGATTCATATATGGACAGACAGACAGACTTGCGGAATTCCCGAATCTCAGTGGTCTACCAAAGCTTATTGAGCATGAGTTCGACTTACAGAATTAACAGTGGACTTCATCAGTCAAGAAAACAGAAACCCTCTGAATGGGCTAATTCGACGTATTTGGTATGATCTTCAAAGGTCCTTTTAGGTCTTTCAATACAAGGACAGGGTATCGAAATAGAGATGGTGGAGGATGAGTTACTGGTGAGCCAACGGCAGCACCCAAGTTTCTAGATTAGATTTGATTATATTAAATAATGGGTTGAGCTTGAGCGGTGTTTGAGTGAGACTCATTGTGCCAATCCATGTGAAGCTTCAGAGCAGTTCTCAGCTCCTGAATTGAATCAGAAGTTAACAATCTTCAGTGGGTGAATTAGTTTGAGTTTCTTTATTGGGATGAACTCATATAGTCAAATATTTGCTTTCTAAGGTGAAAAAGTGAAGGGCATTCTGTAATAATGTGCAAAAATGTTTCCCCATTTTCGAGGCAGAGTCTGCTGATGAGGTCTGCTACTAAACCTCATTTGGTGAAAAAGTTTCTTAAGAGAACACTGGTCGGTAAATAGCCCGGTGAAATGAGTTTTGAGGCTTTTCCTATTGAGGTTCAGTTGCCAGGGCGACCCCAGGGCTTCAGTGAACAAACCTAACGTTATATCTGTCATTTTATGGACCAACAGGGTAAGAAAGTAACTGGATGCTCACGACGCGACGTCCAGACGGGTTATACTCACAACGTTATGCTTTTTTTTTAATACAATTTCCAACACAAAATTGAGAATTTTCTTGAGGTATAATAACAACGTCTGGACACTAGTTGTTAACATCATAACGTTAACATCATAACCCTTCTGAACCGGCACTTACTCAGCCCTTATTCACTGATTTTTGCTTTAATCAATATGTAATATATGTATCATTGTATTTTTACTGACGAATAGAATCACATGCTTCTGAACAGAATATTAAACAGAATCATCTCTTTTTAATGGCTTAGCAGTACGCTCACTTCTCCTGGGAACTCCTTGTGGATTCTTTTGGTTCTGAATCCGGTTCTACACTCAAACTATCAGAAATGGTTTTGAGCACATATGTGTTGAGTTGATGCTGCGGAGTCAATGTACCATGCATCAGGCTGCATTGAAGAAACAGGTATAGATGGGAACAAAGCATTTGAATTTTGTTGGCCACCTTTCCATTTGCCTAGTATCTTCCGAAATGCCCATAATTATTGCGATGGTAGCAAGCTCTAGGTCCACCACTACCATTACTTTCGATGTTTCTAGAGCTGTTTTTTTGTTTAATTAGCCTTGTTTCAAAATTGCTTGCGTTTCCCATTACGGTTCTAAAAAACTACCGCATCGACTTCTTCTTTTGTTTGTACGTTCTATAGGATATGAGATTTTATGAAATCACCTCTGATACTCATACCCCAGCTCTCAATTCCCATAATCATATTCTTATACTGTTCTGGTAAGCCTGACAGCAAAATCGTTCCAATCCATTCTTCGCTCATTGCCAATTCAACACTCGCGGGCTTATGAGTAGTTGTTATTATGGTGTTTACAAACTCTTCAACAGATGAACTGTGTTCTAACCTTGTGGTTGTCTTGAAAGGCCTGCTGCAAACTATCACATGCTTTTTTCATTTATCATTGTTTTTCTAACCATTTAATCTTTCAATTGCAGGAAGTCCAGCTTGACCCATTTTCTCTTAACCGTTGAATACAAAACTAAAAATTCTTTAAATTTTCAATAAAATTGTAATGGCGTTCATACGAACAACTAACTATTCTATAGTAAACGAAGAAGAAGAGTAAATTTTATTTTTCACAAAATAAATAGCATAATTGCACATGAAACATTGATTGTTTTTACATTCACTTTCAACACGCACGAACTTTCAAATGTTGATATTGTATCTTATTTAAACAGTTTAGGAGTTCTTAAATACAAAATTTTGTCAACATTGTGTAAGGCATTACGAGAAAGAAGGTTTTGAAAACACTTTTTTTACATCATAAGAAAGGCAATCTATAACTAATCCTTCAGACAAAATTTTATCGAAATTGTTGGAGCCTCTTTCAAGAAAAATAAATACTATCGTTTATCGTATCGGTTGTATAACAGGTATCGTTATTTTAAAACTAAAAGACCCTAACTACAAATTTTGAAGATAATGGGTAAAGCGGTTCAGGCTGTAGATCCATACGAACAGACAGACAGACAGCAGACAGAGAATTGCAGGACCACTTTTTTCGTATTCTCTATAATGAACATGTAATATTTATAGTTGCTATTTTTTTTTTCTGTGGTACCCGTGGTCTGATGGATAGCATCTCCGCCTGTTAATCCAGAGGTTCGTGGTTCGAATCCCAACAGAGGCAAAAATGTTTTTTCTACAGGTATCGCCTTTCGCGAGGAATTGGCAAGTCCTCCGTTAGTATTCATTGCCATGAAAAGCGCTTTCTCGAATAGCCTTTCGGAACAGGTCCCTCCATTCACTCACAAGGCATGGTTGTGAGAAACGCGCTAGGCCCTGAGGCTCCTCGCTCTGTTGCGACACCCTATTTATTTATTTTTTATTTATGTATCTTTTTTTCTGCACGTTTGCAAATTTGCCTTATAGTATTTAATCTACCTATAATCGCTACTAAAAACATATAGCTGCATTATTATTACACAAAAATTAATAACATGTAATTGTTGCTTATTTCTTACAAGCAATCATCGTTAGTCAATTGCATACTTTTTTAAGATTCATTGAAAATTAATTTTTTTATCAAAAAAACAGATACATGCAGAATCGAGCAATGAGATCCTGTACTGTACACTGCCAACCACTAGGATGAGACCACAAATTTTACAATCAATTTTCGCTTTTTATAAGTGGAAGTTTTGGACCCGGAAAAGTTTATTGCCAGTTAATAGGTACGCATTTTCCCATAACAAATTCATCAAATTAAAGGGTTATTCGAAACGACGGTTGGAATTTCCTAAGATCAATTAATGAGCAACTGAAAATAGGTATAAAAAATTGCTGCACTAGGAAATTGTAAAATTGTAGGAAAAAAACAGAAAAATTGAGTGAAATGCTTACATTTTATGGTTTAGTAATATTTATTAAGAAAGGTTTTTTTACATTAATTATGAGTATATCCGCCCTTTTTGGATATAATCTCTATAAGACGGTTTGGAATAGAATCATACAGTTTTTTTTAAATAATCATATGAAATTTAGGCCCAGGCACTACGAATTGCTTCAATTAAGGTGTTCTTGTCTTCAAATTGTCTGCCACCTTCATAAACTTTACGAGATAGCCATGACCAAACGTTTTCAATAATGTTTTAGTTCGATGAATACGGCGGTCATCACAAAAGTTCCACGTCTTCTGATTGAATCCAGCTTCTGAAAACCCTGCTAGTGTGGATTGGGGCATTATCTTGTTGAAAAATCCATGTCAGAGGTCCAAAAATATTTTTAATTTTTGGAAATTACCGTTCCAGTAAACATTTGAGCTAGTTTCGTTCATTGTTGTGGACAAAAACAACTCCAATTCTACTATTCGTGCCGTAGTAGGTAAGAGCTCCACACACCATTACACCTGATGTACGGCTATGATGTCTTGCCAAAATAAGCGCATCCTTTCTAATATCGTAGAAATAAAAGTTGTAACCATCAGGACCGTCCATTCACTGCTCCAATCAACATGCTGTCTTGCAAAGCCCATACGATGCTCCTTGTGTATTGGCTTCAAAACTGGTTGTTTTTTAGTTTTCTCCTTTAAATAGTATCACTATTTTGTATTATTCTTCGAACCGTTGTTATGCTGGCTAAAACTCCGCTTTTGGCTTTATCATACTCGCTGGTAGAGTGGAATTTGAGGCAAGTCGTAAACATAGATGGTGGTATCGGAGCTCCGAAACACATTAAGACTTCATTATCCAACTCCAGAAACCCGCCACGTATTTGGGTTTGTCTTCTATGCACGATTTTTTTTACTTATTTGCTTTAATTCTTAAAACATTCTGTTTTGGCAATCGACACATTCGGTTAAGGACATTAATATGGTTTGCTTAGCTTTGTATAGCAATAGGGCCATCACATCGTGAGACTTCGATTTATTTGTGTAGAATATTAAAAAAAAAAAAAAGGCTTTCACAATTAGGTACTTTAGGTTTGGTTCTCAGGTACTCGCCATGTTCCTGGCAGGCATACCTACATCCCTTCTCAACACATAAATAAGTTTCAACAGCAGTTATTTGAAAAACATCAAAAACGATTGCCAAATGCCGCCCGTGTCGTTACGTTTTATTTTAATTTAATTAAAACCGATGGGACAACGTAACATCCAGAACAACCAGATTTGCGTGCACGGACTTTTTTTTTTTTTAAATATACTCGCATACCTACTAAACTACAACGACTGTTTAATGTGTTAATGTACGAGGATTTAAAAATGAATAAAAGTCATTATTGCATGACCTTCTGTGTAGCGACCATTTTTTATTGGTGACCCTTCTGCGATTCACCTAAAGGATTTCATAATAAAAGAAAAAGTGATACTTTATAGTATAGTGCTACAAAAAAAGAAAAAAAGATGACCTCTGTATTCGAAGGCACACGAAGGGTAAAGGTTACTTCCATCTCTTAAATTTGTTTTATAGGCTCGGTTAAATCCTCCAATGGTCAAACAGGGTCAACAAGGTCCTTCCCCGATGTACCCCATTTGTAAGGCAACAAACAATTATTAAAAATGTAACAGACAAGACAACTTAAAAAAAAAAATTAAACAAGTTATTCCACTGACCATATCCACACCCTAATAAGATCCTTTGAAGGAATTCCACAAGTTTTTTCTTTCATTCTTCCCGAAAATTGCGAAACCAGTGGTTTCCTTGAACGAGTGAGTTATGGGTTACGCAGGACAAATATCGTATAAAAGGGTGAGAAAATACACCCTTCTTAATGTAGACGATATTTCGATAAGCAGTAAACTATGCTATCCCGAAGGGATTACGTCTTCAATTTAGCATTATGAACATTTTCTTGACCCCGTTTGCTGGCCGTTAAGCTAAAGTTCAATTGAGGTTAAAGGTGAATACGGTGCTTGGTGGACACATCAATCAAAGGCAATTTTTTATTTTCTTTGCCTCGTTTGAAGCTGTGGAGTGAGAGTTTACATAGAAATGCAACTTGTTTGGAGCAAGTTCATTAGAAGCATTTGTATGTCCTGAGCAGGAATTCGGGTTGCAAGTAGATACCGAAACAACTTTGACAAGCTCTTGATAATTGATTCTATTGTGTAAAAATTTAACTCGCACTTATTTATATCAGGTCGTATCAAACAAGTTTTCCATCAAGTATAATAAAATCAATCTGTTTAAAAATGGAAAAAAGTATCCATTTCTGTAGGTTACTCCCGCCAATGAAGGGTTGACCTCAGAAATCGTTGCATCGCGTCGGTAAGCCTCCCGTTTTTTGGATTAAATCTGTCTGGGGGCAAACAAATGCTAATCTGCCATTTTCTGCAACTTTCACAAAACAACTTACCAACTTTTTGGATTTTTTTTTGTTGGAGGTTTTTTAAAATACCAGCTGGAGCACTCAGACCAAAATACCGGTCCATTGTACTACCAGTTAGCAACCTTCTATTTGTTATAGTTTCCAGATGTTCGGAGAAAAGCCAAAAGACGCTTCCAATGATAAGGAGCTTAAGTTAACAGGTCTCATAATGACTGCGCCGAGTATCTGTAACCTCATGCGAGGAAAAGCAGGACATTCACAGAGGAAGTGCTCTGCGGTGTCCTCATCTTCTCCACAAGATTCACAGAGTGTGGTATCACTTAAGCCTAACACATTTAAATGCTTGGCAAAAGAGAAGTGCCCGCTGGCAACGCCAATAAGCTTTCTACAGTCTTTTCTGCTACGAGCTAGCAAAAATATTGCAGTCTTCTTACTAACGTTGGGAAGCATACGCTTGGTTTGTCTGCATTTAATGGAGGCATGCCATCTACGGTTGTGCTCTTCACAGATCCAATCGTTGATTGAAGCCCTCACTGAGGACACTGGCAGACCTAGCGACGGTTCAGGTCCTGAGAAAACTGTCTACGAACCCTGCCTAGCAAGTTCATCGGCGATCTCATTTCCAGTTATGCCGTGATGGCCCGGAACCCAAATATGACTCAAGGAATTCAATCTTCCGACCGCATTCAGAGAGCTCTTGCATTTTTGAATCACTTTTGAAGTGGTAAGAGGGTTGAGAAGAGCCCTAAGCACAGCTTGGCTGTCGCTGCAAACAAAGATACTTCTCCCCGTCCATACATTGTTCGTTATTTGGCTCACGGCCATTAGGATACGCCTCCGCTTGGAAAACGGATCCCAAAGATGAGTGCAGTCGTATGTCGTCGTTCTCAACAAAGGCACCAGCACCAGAACCCTCGTCGATTTTGGAGCCATCTGCAAAGATACGATAACAGTTCTTTCCAGGCTCAGATTCTGGAGTGAGCCAGTCCTGAATCGAAGGAAAGTTGACTGAACAATTTTGACATAGTTTGAGCTTTGGGATCATCGTTTCAGACGGCATATCCATTAGACGTGAGTCAAAAGATTTGCCGCTAGCGAGTTCCTCAAAGCTCCAGTGCGAATTGTGCCAGAGACCACATCGCTTTAAACGAGAAATGGTCTTGAGAGTACACCCCATCCCCCATGGTGTAGGTATCAAGGGGAGGAAGACTCAACAGTGCGTCGAGAGCAGCTCCCGGTGTGCTGGGGAAAGCCCAAGTAACACCAACAAAAACTGTTCTTTGAAGTTTGGCAAACGAGGCAATAACGTATTTACGAGAGAGCTTACCAAACAACTGACGCATAGGAGATGATTGGTCTTATCATAGCCAAAAGACCCTTTTCGGTGAAAGACCCCATGTCTTACCAAAAGCTCCTTTGCATTACCAGAAACTGACAGTGCTTTAGTACTATAGTTCCTTACAACTTGTACTTTGATAAGAAGAAGTGGTGGTATCCGCTGTTTGCATTTGGTTATAGATGCTGCTTGTCAAAATGCTTGGCTTATCAAACGGCAATTAGAAAGTAGGTTGACTTATTATGATTTTCGAAGAAATATCGCTACTATCTACTTACAAAAATATGGTAAACTTCAACCCCACAATTCGGCTTGTAGAGTTCCAGTGCAGATTAGAGTGCCATGCGAATTGAGATCTGCAGGTGAAGCCGAAGTCCACTTGGAAGTTGACTGTTCACAGCGACGTTGCGGACTTTGTCATCAGCGTACTCGGAAAATGTGCGTTCTTTCATTCTTCCCGAAAATTGCGAAACCAGTGGTTTCCTTGAACGAGTGAGTTATGGGTTACGCAGGACAAATATCGTATAAAAGGGTGAGAAAATACACCCTTCTTAATGTAGACGATATTTCGATAAGCAGTAAACTATGCTATCCCGAAGGGATTACGTCTTCAATTTAGCATTATGAACATTTTCTTGACCCCGTTTGCTGGCCGTTAAACTAAAGTTCAATTGAGGTTAAAGGTGAATACGGTGCTTGGTGGACACATCAATCAAAGGCAATTTTTTATTTTCTTTGCCTCGTTTGAAGCTGTGGAGTGAGAGTTTACATAGAAATGCAACTTGTTTGGAGCAAGTTCATTAGAAGCATTTGTATGTCCTGAGCAGGAATTCGGGTTGCAAGTAGATACCGAAACAACTTTGACAAGCTCTTGATAATTGATTCTATTGTGTAAAAATTTAACTCGCACTTATTTATATCAGGTCGTATCAAACAAGTTTTCCATCAAGTATAATAAAATCAATCTGTTTAAAAATGGAAAAAAGTATCCATTTCTGTAGGTTACTCCCGCCAATGAAGGGTTGACCTCAGAAATCGTTGCATCGCGTCGGTAAGCCTCCCGTTTTTTGGATTAAATCTGTCTGGGGGCAAACAAATGCTAATCTGCCATTTTCTGCAACTTTCACAAAACAACTTACCAACTTTTTGGATTTTTTTTTGTTGGAGGTTTTTTAAAATACCAGCTGGAGCACTCAGACCAAAATACCGGTCCATTGTACTACCAGTTAGCAACCTTCTATTTGTTATAGTTTCCAGATGTTCGGAGAAAAGCCAAAAGACGCTTCCAATGATAAGGAGCTTAAGTTAACAGGTCTCATAATGACTGCGCCGAGTATCTGTAACCTCATGCGAGGAAAAGCAGGACATTCACAGAGGAAGTGCTCTGCGGTGTCCTCATCTTCTCCACAAGATTCACAGAGTGTGGTATCACTTAAGCCTAACACATTTAAATGCTTGGCAAAAGAGAAGTGCCCGCTGGCAACGCCAATAAGCTTTCTACAGTCTTTTCTGCTACGAGCTAGCAAAAATATTGCAGTCTTCTTACTAACGTTGGGAAGCATACGCTTGGTTTGTCTGCATTTAATGGAGGCATGCCATCTACGGTTGTGCTCTTCACAGATCCAATCGTTGATTGAAGCCCTCACTGAGGACACTGGCAGACCTAGCGACGGTTCAGGTCCTGAGAAAACTGTCTACGAACCCTGCCTAGCAAGTTCATCGGCGATCTCATTTCCAGTTATGCCGTGATGGCCCGGAACCCAAATATGACTCAAGGAATTCAATCTTCCGACCGCATTCAGAGAGCTCTTGCATTTTTGAATCACTTTTGAAGTGGTAAGAGGGTTGAGAAGAGCCCTAAGCACAGCTTGGCTGTCGCTGCAAACAAAGATACTTCTCCCCGTCCATACATTGTTCGTTATTTGGCTCACGGCCATTAGGATACGCCTCCGCTTGGAAAACGGATCCCAAAGATGAGTGCAGTCGTATGTCGTCGTTCTCAACAAAGGCACCAGCACCAGAACCCTCGTCGATTTTGGAGCCATCTGCAAAGATACGATAACAGTTCTTTCCAGGCTCAGATTCTGGAGTGAGCCAGTCCTGAATCGAAGGAAAGTTGACTGAACAATTTTGACATAGTTTGAGCTTTGGGATCATCGTTTCAGACGGCATATCCATTAGACGTGAGTCAAAAGATTTGCCGCTAGCGAGTTCCTCAAAGCTCCAGTGCGAATTGTGCCAGAGACCACATCGCTTTAAACGAGAAATGGTCTTGAGAGTACACCCCATCCCCCATGGTGTAGGTATCAAGGGGAGGAAGACTCAACAGTGCGTCGAGAGCAGCTCCCGGTGTGCTGGGGAAAGCCCAAGTAACACCAACAAAAACTGTTCTTTGAAGTTTGGCAAACGAGGCAATAACGTATTTACGAGAGAGCTTACCAAACAACTGACGCATAGGAGATGATTGGTCTTATCATAGCCAAAAGACCCTTTTCGGTGAAAGACCCCATGTCTTACCAAAAGCTCCTTTGCATTACCAGAAACTGACAGTGCTTTAGTACTATAGTTCCTTACAACTTGTACTTTGATAAGAAGAAGTGGTGGTATCCGCTGTTTGCATTTGGTTATAGATGCTGCTTGTCAAAATGCTTGGCTTATCAAACGGCAATTAGAAAGTAGGTTGACTTATTATGATTTTCGAAGAAATATCGCTACTATCTACTTACAAAAATATGGTAAACTTCAACCCCACAATTCGGCTTGTAGAGTTCCAGTGCAGATTAGAGTGCCATGCGAATTGAGATCTGCAGGTGAAGCCGAAGTCCACTTGGAAGTTGACTGTTCACAGCGACGTTGCGGACTTTGTCATCAGCGTACTCGGAAAATGTGCGCCAAGTGTAACATTGGTTTGCACCTGAAGTGTTGTGCCAAGTGTAACATTGGTTTGCACCTGAAGTGTTGGTATATTTTCCATAACAAATAGATCGAATTTATAACAATATCATATTACTTAGGGTAGAGTCGGCACCCTTCGACACCTTAACAAAAAATACACAAAATCAAAGCTTTTTTTTCAAAATCTAAATTTTTTTTATTAAATTTATGATTTTATCAACATATTGGCGGAACCTTAGATTTAAAAAAAAAAAAGTTTACTATTTCTTTTTTTATTAAAAAAAAGTAGAAAATTGTCGAATGTGCCCCAGGGTGGGGCACCTTCGACAGCAATGCACATTCTTTAAAATTAATGCATTATAATGTTAGTTTTTTTTAAATAAAAGTCATGATATTGTTTGCTATAAGAATTCCATTTTTAAATTATTTTTATTTAAAAAAATAGTTTTAACAAAAAATAAATAAATAGATTGGTATCAAAAACATTAGGTAAAAAAAAATAATAGGTTCATAAGAAATGTTATAAGATCACATAAATAAATCATAAATAAGTCTCTAACGAACGTTAAGATTTTTTGGTAAAGATACTCTTCCTTTGGGACCTTGATGTGCCGGGAGGATGCGGTAGCTTCAGCAGTCTGTCGGAGTTGCCCCAGACAAGAATGTCGAAGGTGCCCCACTTGATGTTATTTTACTTTTTTTTATTATTTCCCAAAGTAAGATTAATCAAATTAACTTTAAAAATATAAATAAACACATAGTATTGTATATAAAAAACAACTTCACTGCAAGAAAAAATTAAAAACACGACTACGAAAATCTTAAGAACTTACCCTGAAAATTATAGCACGTGGTCCAAATAAATGCTTTACATCCTAACTTGGCGGGGTTTGAAGCCAGACTGCTGAAATTTTTGACATATTATGTTTGGCATGATTAAAGGCACATTCACAATTTTTTACAGAATTTTTAAAGAGATAATAGTGACTGTCGAAGGTGCCCCACTGTCGAAGCGTGCCGTCTCTACCCTACTTCTTGTACGAAAATAAAAGAATCTTCCCGTAAAACGATATTTTACTTCTTCGAAACAAAGAGAACAATTGTACAGGCATAGCCCAGTGTCACCTGTAGGTGGCCCCCTGTAAAAAATAATAATGTGGGCGTGAAAGATTTTTTTCTAATTTTTTTTTCTATACCAAACCTATTTATATTCATCAATAGCAAAAATATACAGAAAAATATAAAAAAAAAAAAATACAGACATGGGAATTGAAGAGTTAAATTCGTTTTTCTCGAAACACGACTTTTCAAAACGGCACGCAGCATAACTCCAACAGTTTTCGTTCTTTTCATTCGAATTTCTTACAATATCTTGTAAATAAGAATTTGAAGTGAAATACGTAGGGGGTTTTTGATAAGTTAATTTAATCATTAATTATTTATTAGCAAATGATTATCCTTTTTTATGTTGAAAACTTAACGTTTTAATTCAATTGCTCGCCAATCACACAAAAATCAATATTTTGAAAATCCCCTACTCTAGCTATAAACATGTACAATAAGAGGATTTTTTCTTATTTATATTGTTTTAAATTCGCGCCAGCTACAAATCGTGCCGCAGAGCTCCTCAAATTCTACGTGCCTCGCGAAAATGGCTGTGATGGTGGCTGGTGACGTCATTTTTGAAAATTTTCTTATAATAATTTTCTATTTTGATACTTAGATAATACGCTAGATAACTTCCTCCAATATTGTAACATTATTACCTTTCCTTCCACCCAAAAAAAAAAAGTTAGAAAAAAACACGTTTTTTATAGACTCTTATAGTGGTGTTACCCCTTAGCTTGCAAGCCAACAAAGAGTACAAGAAAAGGCATACTTTGAAGGCTAAGCCCACTGCATTATATCACAAAAGTATGCATCAGATTTACGATGCAAGCAGTGAGATGCCTGCAATTTCCCTGCTTAGGTGAAAATATTTTGATACGAAAAGTTTCTTTTAAAATTAGAGAATCTTTTGGGTTTAAAGAGGAAATAATTTTTGACTATTTTTCAATTATCTCAAAATCTAGAAAACATAGAGAGAAGTAGTTTACAGCGTTTTATAAAAAACTTATTGGAGCAGCTAACTAATCAATCATTTTGGGAAACATAATACTCAAAATGATTTTTTTACTTTTTTTCCGTAAATTTTGACTTTGAAGTCAATTATTAAAAAAAAAAGTCAAAGTCAAAAATTCAAAAGGTTAAAAATCAAAAACGCATCAGAGTTGTATTAACAAAACGCGCATCTCGAGCAAGTGAGTTATTTTGTCTATGAATGAATGGTAGAAAATTCGAGATTTAAAATAAACAAATCTTTAGGTGAATTGAAGTGAAGTTTGACTAAAAATGCCGCCACCAAGAAGATCAAATCTTTCCCTTTTCCGGCAAAGCCGTAATGCAAGAAGGAAGAGGACACTGCAAATGAAAGGACTGAAAAAATTGCACGTGAACGGCACCGCGTAAGTACGGCTCTACTTCGTGCTTCTCAATCACAAGAGCAAAGTGAGGCAGCCCGTGAAACGACTCGGTTGGCAATGCAAAATCGTCGATCGAACAACAGAGTTCAACAAATAGATAATTTGCGACGCAGAACAGGATATTTATCAAATGCTAGATTTGAATCGAGCAGCGTTTCGATACGATTGCAGCAATGACTATAGCTTGCATCGGGAACGAGAACGGAAACATAAAATTACTTGACCGCTTTGAAAAATTCTTTCAACTCAAGGATGTTACGTTATCTCTCAGTGACAAAGACTTATATTTCATTCACATATTTCCACGAGAACGGAAGATTCCAACAGGAACGGTGTCGCAAATGGAAACTTAGAAACTACTGAACAGATTTCAAAAATTCTTTCGGCGTTGGGATGCCTTACAATCCCACAGTAAAAAAAATTATATTTCATCCCTATATTCCCACGGAAGCACAGAACAAGAACGGGAACCTAAAAACTACAGACCCGAGCAACGCCGGACGGCTCAGCTAGTTTATTATAAAATGCAGAGTTTTGGCTTTCATAAAAAGTATAATTTGTATCTGTAAATGTTCCAGTTCCTTTAAAATATTTATCTTTAGATTTTAAGTCAATTTTTATAAAATTGCTCCTGCCGCAAATAAACAAGGGGAGAAAGACCCCCTATTCCCGTAGATTTTTTACTACTGCTTGGATTGAACCCCTCCACCAAAAACCGTTATTATTTCTTTTCACCAAAGTTATCGTACTCGTGCCGTATAGTGTTTTTAATTGCCTAAACAAAATTAGAGGTTATTTAATAGTAAAAATTTTGAAATGAAGCCTTCAAGTTCTGGTATGTGTTAAGCTATTTAAGTGTTCTTTTTGTAAGAAAATGCTTTTAATTATTGAAAACGGTAAATATAATTAAAATATTCAAAATTTCATGTTTTTTTTACTTCTTTGTGTTCCCAGTTAGTCCCTGTCTTAATTTTTGTTGCTTTTGCTTTCTCTTTCTTGGAACTGTAAAAAAATTTTGTGGATTTTCGCGGGTTTGATTAAAAAGTTTCAAAAGTTTCCTTAGAAACTTTGCTTTCTGAAAAAAAAAATTGTGAAGATTTCTAAGATTTTTTTTAACCTTTAGGTACAAGTTCGAATACGAATTTTATAACACGGAAGGAGCTTGTAAATATAATTCGGTTAGCTGAAAAATTTAAATTACAAAATAAATTTGAATTTCCGAAAGAAGAGTTTAAAAAAAATGAACACGAAACTTCGATAATATACATATATTTACAGGTTTACCGAAAACACTTTCTCGCTTTAAATCTGAGTACAAATCTCGTTAGGAAAAAGTTTTTCGAAAATTCGAGACGTTTTTCAAAAAAAAAAAACCAAATCGTGGCTGGAGACATCTGTTTCTTTTTTTGTTGCTCTGAAGAAAGGCTTAAGCGTGGTCGACCAAATATTTCATTTGATGAAAGTACTGAGCTTTCAAAAAGAATGAAAACTGCAAAGTTGAGATAGTCTATTTCAATGTTCTAAAGAGTTAACTTTAACTATTCAAAAGAGCTTCAGTTGGACATGTAAATACTTCGAAAGTATTAAAGAAGATAACAACAACTACCCCTGACCGAGCAAGAAAATATATAGGAGTCACTCGAAACAAATAGTTCTAGAATGTCAGGCTAAGAAGCTTTAGCGGTTGCAGTTGAATCGCAACTATCACGGCATCAATATCAGATTATAAGAATGAGTGCACCGAAAAAATTTCCACCATATAGGGCGAAACTTAAGTAGAGGTTACCCTTCAGTGACTGACGGATTTAACCACAAAGCGTTTGGTGGAATCGCAAAAGAAAGCTATAAATCTACTCACAACCGTTAAAATGGAAAATCTGAGCTTTGCAAGTGGGGATTTGATGGGAGTTCGGGACACAGCTCCTACAAACAAGCTTTCCATGGTCTTGAGGCAACTGATTCTTCTGTCTTTATTAACTGTATTGTTCCGCTTGGACTTTTATCCAGTTCCAAAACTGTATGGAAAAATCCATACGCCCAGGTTCTACAAGATACTGCAGGCGGTTGAAAATAGAGTTTGCAAAGGAATCTACCGAAAATGCCTACTGCAGAAAAAAAATAGTGTTGAAAACTAGGTGAAGAAACGACAAAAACTTTAACTGAAGAAAGACAAGCTAAAGTTTTTACGATGATTGACGGAAAAGTCTGTAATGCTATCAGAACTAGATGACGACTGATAAATATTTTGATAATTTCAGCTAAAATTGAGCGATCCATTTTCACAAAATAGTTATTTATTTTAATTATCTCTCTTTCACAGTCCTTTAACCAAAAATGCAAAATAATCAAACTGCAAACTGGTAAACGTCAAATGTTTTGCGTTGGTGTACGTGAAAGTGCGTGTAAATCTTGCCTCTGAATCGAGATTCGTAAAAGTGCTTTTTCGGGGCAAAAAAAAAGTGATCTGGTGTCTACATGTAACGTATTTCGAGCAAAAAAGCACTTTTAAAAGTGCTTTTGTGTACCACTGGAAATTGACATTCAGCCTTATTATGAGTTTCACGTGAACAGCTTTTCGCCCGGAACATTTTTGTTCGCCCGGAATTTTAAAAGCTATTATGAGTTTCACCTGAACAAAAGTCCAAACTTGCAACTTTTCCGCTATTGTTGTTTACTTGTTCGCCTCACAAAAGTAAGTGAAATAAATTGCTCTCAACGTTTTCACATTTCACGGGGGGAAAAAACTCATAATAAGGGAAATTTTTCGAACATGGAAATGAGGAAACTACCGGAAAAAAGGAGCAACAACTGCTATTGACGCATTGGGTTTGCTTAAAACTCCTGTTTACGATTAGCCGTTCGGAACCGGCAGAAGATTATAGGTTCCCTCCATTCCCTCACAGGGTATGGTTGTGAAGAACGCGCTAGCCCTTGGGGCTCCTCGCTCTGTTGCGAGGATTATTATCATTTATTTTTATTTGATTATATAAACATTTCCAGAAATTTTCAGGTTCCTGGCTCTTTGGGCTGATTTATTGCTACCAATGCGGTCGTTCTGTCCCATTGTGCGACGGAGGAAAGTTTGAAAAACAGTTTTTTGAGAAAAGCGCGTTTAAGAACTCCGACTGCCAACTCTCCGAACAGTTTTTTCTAGTATTTGCTGTTAAGGAATATTTTTTGAACCCATCACACGGGATGACCACCTTAAGCATGTTTTAGTGAAATGCGTTTGGTTATTGTTTGTAATAATTTTTTGCTCTAAAAATAAAAAAATTATTTTGTTTCTTAAACGTCAAACGTTTGCAGCGCATTCACAAATGTGTAGGTACCGCCGAAAAATGTTAAAAATCCACTTTTTCCACAGCCAGGCGTTCACTTCAAGAGGGAGTGAGTCCTAGGCTTAAGATAGGAACACAATTACACTCTATTATAATATGCCAACGAGTAAGATAATATTAAAAAAGTAATAAAGAAACAAAGCTGCGAAACTGTTTACCAATAATATAATAAAATGATTTTATTTTACTTTAATATAATATATGAATACATTTAACTGTTTTTTTTTTTTTCATTTTTATTTAGTGAATGAATTCAGTTTTCTTTTTAATATAAATAATAATAGGTATATTAGCTAATTTTATTTCTTTTTATCGAACGGTCTGCCCCGCATATAATAGACTTAATAATTTAAATTTAATACACTTTTGTTTTTTTGATAATCCAATGATAATAATTTTACATTGCATATTTTATTTTTTGTTTCCTTTTTGGCTGTTTGTGTTTTTAGTTGTTTTCACCTTTAGTATAAGTTTATTCTATTGTTTCTTTGTGAATAACGCGATAAAAAAATTTCCGTATAAAAAGCTTAACTTAACTTTGTCACATGTATATTATATATAAAAAAAAATGTTCTGAAAACGAGACATGCACATTTATGTTTATGTTTGTATTTTAATATAAAATCTATTATGTATTAAGTTTTCCTTTTTTTTCTTTCTAATGCAGCAGTATTGCGCCACATTGGGATGATGATATTAGAGCAAGCCAATTTGTTTTTTTTTTTTTTTTTTTTGTTTTTAGTACAAATGCAATATGAATTGTATTATATAAAAAAATATGAATCTGTTTATTTTCTTTTGATCGAAAGTCGCCTATGGCACTTTAATATATTAAATTACTAATTTTCTTATTTATCTTATTTTGTTTCTTGTATTTAGTTTAAAAATGATAATACATTTATAATTTATTAATAATTTGGTATTCTTTTGATAAGAGTACCTAGAAGTAACCACCAACCAACCCCTCCTAATAATTTCAAAGTAAACAATTGAAAAAATAAGAAATAAAATCTATTTGCACATTCCTCGCTGTACCTTGGATAGAATTGTTTTGAATAAGAAAAAAAGTAGGTGAAGAAACACATCTATTGGGCTTCGAACAAAGCGTTAGTAATTGATTAAATAATTATTTTTATTGATTGTAGTAGGAAAATTCGAGTAGAGCTGCTTCGAGTCGCTTTTTTACTTAATTATTTATTTATTTATTTATTTTGTATGATATATTGTTGCGAGCGGGGGTCAATTAACAAGTATGGTTGTGCGCTCCCACAGTTGTTGTCAGATTCGGTAAAATATTACCGATGCAAGATCCTTGAATGCATCTTTTATATTCGATGAGTTAAGTGAGTTGATTCGCTACGCTTTGGCGGGGGCGGAGGGGGTCGTTTCTTGATTGGAGTTAATATGGATGGTGAAGAGATCGGAAACTGTTCCGGGATATTATGACTATCGCTATTAACGTTTTCGTAAAGGGCGTAATCAGCCCCAGAACCATAGTGCTCCTGAACCCAGTTGCTAACGTTAGCCGTTTCACGGTAGAAATGAGAATTGCCTCCGCCAAATTCTTCGGGAAAGTCCCGGAAGCCGAGCACCTCGTGGGGTGTGGTAGAAGGCTCAAGTTTGCATTTTTGAGCCACTTGCCACTTCTTTCGCATGACACGTTGCAAATCTTTGAGAAAGTCCCTAGGCGGGTTCGCAGTAGAGTCGACCAATCGCTTAGGAGAACAAGCTGCCGCATTCATTGAAAGACGTGTTGCTTCGGCTCTAGGCGGAGGCAATGGCACACCCACCTCACGTATAACTTGGCTTGGACGTGCTGGAGGAAATTGCACGACTTGTGGAGGTTCTACGAAACATACTTTGCGTCTGAGCAAAACAGGCGAGTCTGCAAATGAAACAGTTTTGGGCATGGTGTTCGTATTTTGCTTCGTTGGTGGCGGCTGAGCTCCGCTGTAGGCCGGAGGTGATTTATATGGTGGCGCCTTAATAGCAGCCTTTACCGATTTAACATACGTACCATTGCTGGCAGCTGACGAAGAATAAATGCCATTATCGTTTGCTTTAAGAATTGAGTATGGGCTTTCTACTTGGTGTTGCTTCTTGTTTGACATATATTCGGGCTTTAGCTCTTGTGGAGGTGGTGGGGGTGGTAGGTTAGCCAAAGATACCTGCGATCCATAGAAATCAGTCATTAGTTCATTTGGAGGAGGTGGTGGTGGCAATGAATCAAGCGACAATGTTGAGGATGTCATCCGGGCGTCGACTGCGTCCAGCGGTGGTGGAGGAGGCAGTGTGAGCGCGCAATCAGCAATTTTCTCTAACATTTGATCTGACGAATTCATACTAGGAACAAAGTTCATATCATTTACTGATATTGGTGTACTGGGGACGCTAGGAGTTGGTGTTGGAGTCGAGTTATTCGAAGAATTCATGCTCTCCATCGAACAACGCTTCGAATTGTGCTGCCTTCTCTTAAGTGTGCCACTTCCGCTGCTCTCTTCGCTGCGTCGTCTCACATGATGACGCGTCAGAGTTCCACTGTTTTCGGGTGATGTGGAGCAAATCGATTCGCAAATAGTTATCTCGCCGACTTCCTTAAGCTGGCGAGTCATAGTAGTTAGAGGGAGATTAGGCTTCATTGATGGTTTTCGCTTAATCGTGCCTGTTGTAAATTCAGAATCAAAACCATTGTTATCATCCGACAAACAGCCACTGGAACTGGAACTTGAAGCTCTCGATAATCGTCCACTAGATATTGACGAAGGAACACTGATATTGCTTCCCGATTGTGAAGGAACTGTCGATGCTATACTTATAATAGAATCACTTCGATTGCTCGAAGAAAAATTATTCAAATCAGTTCTATTTATTTCGTCTAGAAGAGTTTTGTGATTCTCCCACAATTGCTTGCCATATTTGGCAATTCTTATGGCAGTCACCCATTTCTCCATTGTTTCCGAGTCTTCGGCACACAACATTTTCAGTGATCTACAAGTTTTGCCAGGAGATGAATCGATCGACGATTTCAAACCGAATGCATATTCTGTTGGTGATTTGAATTTTTTCTTCCATCCAAGACCTCTGTATACGTTGTAGCCAGTAAGCAGAGTTAGACATATCAAATCAGATTTAGTTTTCTCCTTGGGAAAGTAATAAATTCCTGATGTGCGTAAAACAAAATGATAGCGTTTCCATCCCTTCTTCGAATCACTTTTCATGTACAATGGCCCGTCTAGCTGGATTTGTATACCACTAGATTCAAAAAATTCTTCCAAAAGCATTGTTCGCGTCTGGTCGTCGTGCTCGCTGCCAGGCGCCATCTGAGTGCCTGGCAAAAACTTCTCTGGTATGTTGAATAGGGCAATTTTATCAGGTCGTTGAAGGAACATCACTTTGTTCTTTGAATCTGAATTCCAAGTCATTAAGTTGTCCACCAGTAACTCGTGATCTTCAAATAATCGCTCTAGAAGAGATACAATTGTTTTTTATATTATCTTCACAATTCTTATAAATTATTAATTAAAGGAAGTAATTCTGCAGGAGGTAGTATTTAAGGCTGTCACACCATAAAAAGAGGTAAACTACATTTACTTTTCCCACACTCGAAGCTGCAACAACTTCTCAAGAACAAACAAGACAAAAAGGAAAGCACATATATTTTGACTGGAAGTAAACAAAGTTAGAAAAACATCAACTATGCGAACCAACTGCTAAGACTTACACCATATTGGTTCAGCTTGAATAAAATCTCTTATCTGTAAATATAAACCCGAAGGACCAAAACAGGGATGTCAGCAAGCCATAAGAAACCCGTCATCAGAAGTGTTGAAGAAGAAGCAGAATTCTACAGTTTGGGACGATATGAAAAGTCTCAGATGATGCATCCTTTCCAAGTCCTGTCTGAATTGGGATCTTGCATCGATATTTACTTCAGGTGTAAAACCATGAAAAATCTTCCCAACTTTAAACTTTAAACTTTAAATGCTAAAAAATCATAACGGAAAACACATACAGTTGTAACTATTTATAAAATTTGCTTAGAACATTTGTTCATCTAGCCGGTGTCTAAAGAGTTGGACAAGCCTTATTCAATTATTTTTTTTAACACATTCTTACAATAGTTATCTCAATAAGCCCTCAAACACTCACAGACGTACCTGGATTCTGTCAATTTCGAATGCAAAAATGAATTGTGGCGTTCACGGTATATCCGTAAATGGGCTTTGATATGCGAATACTATAACTAAAACCCCTTGAAACAGTGTGCCATAACCTTGAACCGATTTGACTTTATGGTAATAACATTTTCAGATTTGATATAATGAATTAATTGAAAACAGTATTTTAGTACCTTAAACTACTTAATTTCTTCGATCCTAACACTCTCAATCGGGGTTTACAATATATTCAACAAAAACGTGGTTTGTTAAATCAAATGTCTTTCAAAATTTAGACAACCAATTTCGGTGTCTAAAGTTATACACTCCTTAGACAACGGTGGAAGTGTTTGATTTTTGATTAAAGCTGTACAGAGCAGGCATCCTTGCTCTGTCAAGGTCGGTAAAGAATTCACCAAGATCTGGAATGACGAAATATGCTTTCGATAAGGCGACAAACCGTCATCCGATTTCTTTAACACCATACTTGAAAAGATTGTACAAAACTCAAACATCGACAACAGATGAATAATCTTTTAAAAGTCTGTATAATTACTCGCTTAAGCAGACGATGTTGACGCAATGGGATGAAGCAAGTGTAATTGCATGGGTGATTTTGCGAAACAAAAGGGACATAAATGGGTTTGATGGTTAATGAGGCAAAACGAGGTATATGTTGTCATCAAACAAGGGCAGATAAGTTATGTCTGTCACGAATCACGATAGATAGAAAACAACGTCAGAGACCAAACGTAGAACAACTTTTGCCAATCGTTGCTTCTTTGGGTTAAGAAGGCAATCGAGAAACAAAATCTCTCTAGAAAAACCAATGTAACCCGTCGTAAGATCCTACTCATCTCAGCCCTGCTTTACGGGTCGGAAGCATGGAACTTATCGAAAGCAGATTAGGAAACCCTTGGCCGTTTCGAAAGAAAAGTGTATGAACTCTACTGCGACATGGGCATAGCTAGAAGAGTACGCATCTTGAGACTACGATGACTGGGACATGTAAAGTGGATGGCCATCAGCACTCCATGAATTTCTTGTCTCAGCGTGCGGACAAAAACAATGATTTATAATTTTGCTATGACACAACCAAGAACCACAATGAAGCTTTTCATAAAACGCATCAAAAACTCTGTAATCACGGAGGAAATAAGATTAAATCGCATCACTTTTGTGTCATTTTTGTGGTTTTGCTCCACCTGAGATTAATTTGCTGCCAACCTAAACTAATAAACGAGAAGCTAGAAGATTTAATCATCCAAAGGTATCGGTTTGTTAGAACAGCTTAATAATCAAGCATATATGTAGATTAAACTCTGCTGGCTCATCGGTAACCAAAGATGACAAACAACACAAAACCATTTCTGAAACTTCAGCTGTAGTACTACAAAAGTCCAATTGAGCGGTTTATCTCGACAATGTGCAAAGATGAAACTCATACTTCTGATTCTTGAGGAGCATATAGTTAACATTAAAGACTAAAACGCCCTGCTTGATCTAAGAACTCCTCAAGGCATTAAAAAATCAAAAGCGAGCCAGGGCAAACGAGCTTCTTCCAGGTGAGTTGACCAATTTCCGTTTAGACATGTCTATTCCAAATATTTGTTTGGATCAAAATGTGCTTCCCAATCAATCATCGAGTAAGCGAAGAGGCTGATGAAATGGCGAGAAAGTTCTGGCATTTTCTGTAATAGAAAAATGCTTTATAAGCTGAAAGGAATACTCTATACCGCGGTTGCTCGACAGTGTGCAAAAGAGGAAGTTGACGTGAAGGAAATGATTCGTATGCCAGTATGAGTTACAGAAATTAATCGTATAAAAAGTATAAGAAGTCTTAACATCAAAAAATACCAGAGCTCGAAAATAATTGAAAATCATATTGCTTCATTCGGTTTCTCACTGAGAGATATCACATTGTCGACCAACATTTTGCTCTTTTACTGAGATATATTTTTATAAAATAATTTTTTAGGTCTTTGGTGGAGATTTATCATTTATTTAAAAAAATATCTCGCTTTGGTTGACGTTTTCCACATAAAATAAATGGAATTGGTTGACCTAAAACCTTTAAGATAAAAAATATATCGTAAGTGGTTAAATGGTTTAAAAAAAACATCTTTACACTATTATAAAGAAAGTAAGTCTATACCAATAAAAAACATCTATATATATAAAATAGGTTGCATGTATATTTGTATGTTATGTATGCATGTATGTATGTTTGCATGTGCACATGTTTGTATGTCCGGTATAGACTCTTAAACCACCCAACGGATTTTTATGAGATTTTCAGGGTAGACATAGCTTAGTCTAAAGATGGTTCCTGTCAAGACGTTTGATCCCCATATTCCCACAGCAACGGGGTTGAGAACGGAAAATTACAAACTGCTGGACTATTTAAAAGGTGCTACATTATCCCTCTCCATAAGTAACTTAAACTTAATTTCGTCCCTATAATCCGACGGGGGCAGAAACGGAAACGAGAACGAGAACGGGAACATTAGTTACTTGACCGATCTCAAAAATTCTTTCAACTTTAGAATATTACACTATGCGTAAGTGACATAGACATATATTTCATTCACAAATTTCCATGGCAACGGAAGATTCCCTCTGGAAGGGGGTGGGAACGGAAAATTGGAAATTTCTGGATAGATTTCAAAAATTCTTTCGGAACTGCGATGCCACATAAAACATAATCCTTCAATAACTAAGCGTAGATTTCATCATTATAATCCCACGGGAACAGATACAGGAACAAGAACGGGAATATTAAAGTTACTTGACCTTAAAACTACAGACCCGAGTAACGCCGGGCGGCCCAGCTAGTTGAAAATAAAGAATGTGACTTATTTTTTTCTCACAAATATAAATCTCATTGGTTGACCAAAAAATAAAAACAACAAAAATTAATGTATATCTCAGAGAAAAACCAAAGAAAATAAAACTTATCATAACCGGTTATTAAGAGAGCTTTTAAATAAATCACAACAAATAAGAGTTATTTGAAAACCAATAAAAGTGGTTACCATAAACTTTCGAGCTCTGCAAAATACCCTCTTTCCAGAAAATACAGTACAACCGGTTCAGAGAAAATTGTCAGATAAGAAGTTTCCATAAAAAGGCCAATAACATGCAACATAACCACATGGAACCATGCAAAACTGGGAGATTTACCATTTCTGAGGTAAAATCGCGTATCCCATAGACGGATCACTTGTTTGAAGCAGATAAATGAAAGAGCTTTAAAATCACGATGCTCGTAACTCCAGAAAGAAGAAGACGAAAATGATGATGAAATGTTGTTTTTGCGAGACTTCCAATGGAGTAAAATTTTAAAGAAACAGCAATCGAAAAGTATTTAAGGACTCAAAGAGAACTTCTTTGGCAGCAGAATCAGCATACAAAGCCTTCAGAGATTTGAAAAAAAAAATTAGAAGCATTCACTCTTACTTTTAAGAGTTAAAAAAGCTTCACAAGAAAACACTAAACCTAACTACCTTCTAACGCAGTTGATATGAAAACAAGTAAAAATAGTCCAAAGACGACCAGGTTAGGTTAGGCTTTGTATATAGAAACTTTAGTAAGTTTAAAACTCTATTAACCATGTTCTGGACCGCAGGAACGCGGTGGCGCAGCATTCGCTTTTGTACACACAATGGTGAAACCAATAGCTTGGAACTGAGAGTGCTAAGTTAGACCGGAGGCAATAGGTTTGCCGACAGTCCAAAAGTCTACATAATAATACAATAGGTTAGGATAGGTTTGAATGGCTGTCAGGAAAACAACTGATTCACTTAGACCTATATTTGGTGCACTCGGATACCATATGCTGTGTTTGAGGGTGTACCTAAATTAACAACACAATTCGGAGCTTTTAATAAAGCAAGAGAGGTGAAGGGTAACTGTGTTCATCAGATCGCTTTGATCACCGACGAAGTATTCTTCTAGATGCAGTTTTCTGTTCTTAAAAAGTGAATATTGAACCGTTCAGAAATCTTAATCAGAGATAGTCAACAATTGAGGGCGGTTACTAAGTTTTGAGGACACAGGTCTTCTCTTGTGTGCTACTTAACGAATGTATCACCAGTGCTAGAAATAATTCGATGAGATATTACGACTCGTTCGGTAAATACTCAACATAGCTTAAAGCATAGCGATACCATATGAAGTGTGTGAGAGAGTACTTTAATTAAAAACACAACTTGGAGCTTTTAAGAGGTGAAAAGTAACTGTGTTCATCGGATCACTTCAAACATCGAGAAAGTATTCTCCTAGAAACAGTCTGCGTTTGAGGGAGAGTGCAAGACACGAACAGAGGAGGTGTGGGATTGTCTTCTTGTTCCTCGTCTAAACAACTTCTACAGAAGTCGTTTGATGGAACGCCGTCTTGTGGTGTGTCTGCTTACGAACAATGTCCGGTAATGACACCTATTACGAAGCCAATGTGCAATCTGCTTATGGATAGCAAGTGTCTTGTACGTTTTACATCTAATTTTTGACCAGATCTATTTTGTTAACATGGAGACTACTGTTAAATGTGCCACACAAATATCTCTTATGTATCACCTTATTTACATGACCCACAGTCCTTAGTTTCTTGAAAAAACAATTCTTAGATGAATTATAAAATACCTTAATCCCAACATTAACATACCAAACTGAATTCGTTCTGCATAGAATTCGTTGCACCTTTTTTGGGATTGCTTAGTCGGTAGGAATAAAGAAAGTTTTATTACGTACAAATAGTTATGACAAATGACCTCCAGCAGTTTTACTCCTCTCCTCTCTTTCTGAGAATTAAATAAAAAGATTATTTCGGTTCTTCTTTTCGTAACACTTACCCATTTGTAGATCACTCAAATTTTCGACCAGAGCCCAATGTGGTTGCATTTTGACATGATTTTTGTCTGCCAGCAAACGTGTTACATGCCCACATGTCATACGCTCATCAACCAACAGTGATTTAGATGCCCCATCTGCTGTAAATGCTTTCACAAATAATCTCCTAATCGAAGCATGCTCCAGTTTATGTAGCGCCAATTGGATTTTAGCTGCCTTACTTTTATCTCGCAACTGAACTTCTTGATCATTTTCAGCCAAAAGAATTTGCTTGTGATGGTTCAGGGCTGAACTTATGTTGCTCGATGCCGACGATTCACTTGACAACAACGATACAGTATCACTAAATGCCGAATCATTGTCTGGACTCTCGGTACGTGTCTCCCTTCCACTTAATCCATCCGAGCTAGTGTTGCTCTCCGAAGAGTATGAGATCGAAGAGTTTGTTGCACCAGAAATTGTTGAATTAGATCGACTATGGGTCCGTCCAATTCGTCCATCGTTGCTGCTGCAAATACTGCCAGATTGTTCTAAGAGACTCAATTCTCCCAAAATGGCATCCAGTTCTGATTCGTGTGATTCTTCTAAATTAGCCATTGAAAATCTATAAGCGCTGCTGCGATCTACGATCTTATCGGCCTTTCGTCTTAGTTTAACAAGTCCAGCTGGTGATGTTGATGCTGCTGTTGCTGTTGCTGCTGCTGGTGATAAATTTGTTGTTTCGCCCTCTTTGCTCTTTAACGAAGACAACACTGATAACGGTTCGGGTAGGTCTAGAACCTATAAGAAAACGGAAAATACAAATCAGTTGTTAATCAAATAAGCTTATCAATCAATAAACAAATAACTTTAAATGTGTGCTAAAGCATTTTTACTTCCTATAGCACCAACCAACGTATGTACATACGTCGGTCGTTTAACGCTCGACTACTACTTTGATACGCATGAGGTCTTTGAACGATAAATTGCTGTTGTGACTTGTGAGAGTTGAAGCTGATGCAGAGGCGCTTGTCGATTTAGCAAACACCCATTTGCCAACCATATAAGTAACCATGTGTGCGTAGGTAACTTTGTGACAGAATGAAAAAGAAGAACTATAAAAATGGAATGACATATTAAAATGATGATTGCAAATAAACAATAATAGTAAATTGATGGTGATTTGAATGAGCACATGTGCCAAAAGCGCTTCAATGTAGTCATAATGGTATTGAATGAATGAAGGAATGCAAATCGTTAGAGCCCGATGAGTTGTTGTTTTTGGAAACAATTGAATTAACACTTACGCTACACAAGACAAAGAACACAAGACCAAAGTTTATGAATTAAATTGATTCTTTTTTTCCGATGTACAGGCGATGTCGACGTCGATCTCGATTTCGATACTCTACTAATGCAGTTAAAGTGTGCTGTGGTTTTTTTTTTTTTGCTTCGACCCTAGATTGATGTTGTTGTGGTGCTGTTCTATTTAATGTTTAACGGTCAATTGTCACTCTAACAACATTTAGATTCTCCTGTAATGGTTTGCTGCTAGATAATAAATTGATTGAGAGGTTATTTTTCTTATTAATGTGAATTTTATTTAAATTTGTACAAAATAATTCTCGCTTAATTGTTGGTTAAAGCAAACTGAGCTGACTTTGTTCGTGAATCGTGAATAAAAATTCTTTAGTTGCCAGGGCAACCGAGGTTGATGTGAGGCTTCTTAACTACCCATCTCAGTTCTTTTTTGGGTACAGCCTTGAAATCTTATTTTCAAAAAAGGACAACGGATAAAGGTAAGGGGACTCATTATTTCCGTTGACGTCATGGAGAACTTACGAATGATGCTCGAAAATGGTAACTTTTAAGAAAGAATTGCTAAAAATGAAATTAATCAAGACGTAGGCAAAACAGACAGAGTTTTAACTCTTGGTTTTTGAGAGGTGATTTTATTTCAAAGCAACAGATACAAGAGATACACGTAAAATCTTTTTAAAATTTAATTTGAGTATATCACATCACACTATTATCAACTCCGATTAACTGAGTAAAGTCTGATGATAAGAGCCAATATAAAAACATTCAGAACGAGACGAGCTGTACGGAGCAATGTCTAGGTTCGGAAATCCTGCAAAACTCATACGACTGTGCAGGATGAATTTGGGGAACTCACGCTACGTTGTCAAAGGCGGTAAATAACACACCGAGACCTTTGATGTCGAAGAACCTACTATAAAGACCTACCTACTTGAAAAGATTATTCAAAATTCAAAACGTCAACACCAGAGGAACAATCTTTCAAAAGTCTGTACAATTAGTCGCCTATCAGACGATATTGACGTAATGGGAAGAAAAAAGTGTGATGTCATAGGTGCTTTTGCGAGTATTGAAACAGAAGCGGCAAAAATGGGTTTGATGGTTAATGAGGGCAAAACGAAGTATATGCTTTCATCAAACAAGGACACAAAACATCGACGAATTGGACAAAACGTCACAATAGACAGACATAACTTCGAGGTAGTATATGACTTCGTCTACCTAGGATCCGCTATAGACACGGAAAACAAGATCAGGGGGAGATCAAAAGAAGAATAACTCTTACTAACCGTTGCTTCTTTGGGCTAAGGAGGCAATTGAGAAACAAACCCCTCTCTAGAAAAACCAAGGTAACTTTTCATAAGACCTTGACCATCCCAGTCCTGCTTTAGGGCGCGGAAGCGTGGACCTTATCGAAAGCGGATGAGGAAGCCCTTGGTCGTTTCGAAAGAAAAATTCTCCGAATGATCTTTGGTCCGGTATGCGAAGACAATGTGTACAGAAGAAGATACAACTTCGAGCTGTATGAGCTGTACCGCGACATGGGCATAGCTAGAAGAGTACGCGTCGTGAGACTACGATGGTTGGGACATGCAGAGCGGGTGAACACCAACGCTCCGGCGCGACGGGTTTTCGAAAGCATATTTCAAAGAAATCGCGGAAGGAAAAAACTCGTCTCAGGTGCCGCAAATGAAGTGAAAGAAGACCTCAAAGGACTTAGTGCAAAGCTTTCTACTTTAAACTAACTAAACTAAAACACTCTAAGTCCTCGGTCGCTATCGAAGAATGTTGGTTGAGGTCCAGGCTCATCCCCAACTGTAACGCCCACCAAAGTAAGTAAGTAAGTAAGAATACTGATCCCACAAACCCTCAAGTAAATCTACCTATACCTATACTTTCAAGGGTTTGGAAAAATTGTTGTTCCGTCGGCTTACGGATTTCATTGAGTATCAGAATCTTCTAACGTCACCTTTTAAGTTCTCGAAAGTAACACAGTTGTGTTTAAAAAGGGCAGGATGACATTCGGATAGCATTGGATGATGACAAAGTACCGATACTATGCCTGCTTGACTTCTCTTATGCTTTTGGATCTGTTAACCACTAGATTTTTTGGTACCCGTGGCGTGATGGTTAGGATGTCCATCTGTTAACCTAGAGGTTTCGAGGGTAAATATTTAGAAGTGGGGCTCCAGCCCCAATCGGTCCAAAAAAATTTTCTAACAATTCTGGATTATTTTATAGTATAAAAATAGATGTTTTGAAGTGGGGGAAGACATTTTGCTTACAGAAAACAATTGCTATTTCCATATTTAGCATGAGCAGCATGGCCCGCTTCGCGGGGCTCATTATTTGAACCCTGTTTCCGCAGGGTTAGGCTGCTCATGCTAAATATGAAAATAGCAAATAATTTCCGTATGCAACAGCTTTCCGCATGGCCCGCTTCGCGGGGCTCATTATTTGAACCCTGTTTCCGCAGAATTAGGCTGCTCATGCTAAATATGAAAATAGCAATTGTTTTCTGTAAGCAAAATGTCTTCCCCCACTTCAAAACATCTATTTTTATACTATAAAATAATCCAGAATTGTTAGAAAATTTTTTTGGACCGATTGGGGCTGGAGCCCCACTTCTAAATATTTACCGTAAATTCGTTGCCATGAACATCTCTTTATCGACTAGCCGTTTAAAAGACAAGCCGTCTGCATTGCAACCTTTGTTTCTGACCTTATAGATCTGAAAATGGGTGTCCCTCAGGGACCTTAGTTGGGACCTTTACTTTTTAGCTTGTTTATTAATGATGCTATCAAATGTCAATCGTATTCAATACAGCAGGTTAAACCTTTATGCTGGCGATAACAGCAAAAATCCAAGGAATAATAATTTTATATGAAAGGTTTCTAGAGAGTTTTTATTTTTCCCAACTAATTTCAAATGGTTACGTCACTCCTTCAAGTCTAAATTTAGGTTTCTTTTTTAACAATCTCACTTCGAATGATCATGTCAAAAATGAATTCAAATGTATTTAAGAAGGTCTTAGACGTTTATGGAGATGTTGGCCAAAACTTTGTTTTCTACAATTATAAGCCACGGTTCTCCTATCAATGG
Organism: Melanostoma mellinum; assembly: GCA_914767635.1. Lineage (NCBI taxonomy): Eukaryota > Metazoa > Arthropoda > Insecta > Diptera > Syrphidae > Melanostoma > Melanostoma mellinum. The sequence continues at coordinate 55,176,207 of OU612059.1, read as the reverse complement.
TGGAATGGATTCGACGAGCAAACAAATATCTAATGTAACTTTTATTTTTTGTTTTGGTTTCATTTATTCAATAAATGATGGTTTGATTGTTTAACACATTTAACTCATTGTGTTTGGTGTTTCGTTTCACCATTGATATTTGCAAATTTATATTTAAATTAGTACGACCTCAAACACCCACTTATGTACTTATTCGAGAAATTTTCAACTTCTTCACGAAAAAACAATAGATAACTGTGTTCAATGACAAAAAAGGTAGAGAAGAGCGGCTCAGAGCAGAGTAAGAAACATGAAAGCCAACTAATAGCAGTCATCTGGTGCCAAAAATCTAGAGAAAAAAATAACAACATTTTGTAACTTTCCTTGGAAAAATAGATTTGGAATCTATTAAAGTAAAAATACATATTTGAAAACAATGCAGTCAAATCTAAACTAACATCTGATGTTAGTTCAATTGATCCCATGTTAAATTCGATTCCAAATTGTTTGCAAAACGCAAAATATAAACAAAAACATTAGAAGCAAACGTCATGAGCTGATTTTCACAATTTAATCGAACCTACTCTGGAAGCAACATGGACGAGGAAGAAGAGGAAACCATCCCACATCTTGTTTGTACATGCTCTGCCCTCTCACGTAAAACACATTTGGAGATTACTTTTTCGACGATCGAAGAGATCTTAGAAACATAGTTATTCATGCTTTATAGAAAGCTCAAAATCGTTTAGTAATATTTTTCCTTATAATTTGAACTCTCAATTCATACATTCAAATATGTTTGATAATCAAATCGTATCAAATCTCTTACAGAGGCCTGTTAAAAACAGCAGCGAAACATAGCGAAAGAATCACAGTCGCTACTGATGACCAGAAACGACCACTTCTGCAGACTGCTTAACGGCGATGAAAATACAAATTCCGCCATCAGGCACAATGCCTACTTCAACTTGCACGATGATCAAGAATGCTGTAATTCCGACTTACCAATCAATCTTAAAGCTAAAGAAGACTCTTTTCACTTTTTAAGTATATGCCCAGCTTTTTCTTCACAACGCCTGATATATTTCGGAAATTGTTTGAAATGGAGTAAATTCTTCTATTAATTTACCAATGAAGAGATTCTACCAGATGTGCATGAAGAAAATATAGCAGTAAACGAATCAATTGATGGCGCCAGGATGAAATTAAATTCAAATCTCGATAGTTTTGACTACCGAAAAAAAACTGGCTCTATCATGAAAAATAATAATAAAATAATAATTTCCTTGATTATTATTATTATTATTATTATTATTATTATTATTATTATTATTATTATTATTATTATTATTTATTAACAGGTAATTTAAATTACATGATAATTAATATTAAAGAGCCTAGCTGCTGAGACTATTGGCTCGAGGTTTTATGGTTATATATTTAGGTTGGTTTTTGATATAAATTCAGAGATACGTATTATATTTTTTAGGCTGGGATTTTGGAGTACTTCATAAATTGTTTTGTTTTTAAATAAATTTATGATTAGAGGTTGCAACAATGGGCAGTGTTCTAGTATGTGAGTAATGTCCAATCTGGTGTTACAGGTTGTGCACGTTGGGGGTTGTTTTTGTTGAGGAGGTGTAGGTGAGTAGCTGAGGTATGTCCAAGTCTCAGACGGACAAAATTTGATATTTTGGGGTATACGGGCTGGTGTTTTTCTGGGTTGACTTTTTTTATAATGATGGTGGTATAAGCTCCAGTCGTGGTTAACATTTTCTTTTAACTTTTTTTTTATAAGTTTGAGCAGGTCTAATTTTGTGAAAACGTTAAAGTTGTATATGGGCGATTTTCTGGCGGAGTTGGCAGCAAAGTCTGCGTGTTCGTTGCCGTTGATTCCAACGTGTCCAGGCGTCCACATAAGCTTTATATTGTTGGGGAATTTGGCTAGCTGGTATCTTATATCAGATATGAGTTCAGTGTTGTTGTTGGTATTGTTTATGGCGTTGTGCACCGATATGCTATCAGAGCATATGACATGTTTACCACGGTGATTAATTGCGAACTTGGTGGCTTGATATATGGCGAATGCTTCTGCAGTAAAGATTGAGGCAAAGTCAGGTAAGTTGCCGATGCAGGCTATATTTCCATTTTCCAGGGTAACAGCAAATGATGTGTTGTCACTGGTTTTTGAACCGTCAGTGAAGATGAATTTCCACCCATCTGATTTTAAATCGGTTGAAATGGCTGTGAACAGTTGTCGGTATATCATTTGGTTGGTGTCTGATTTTTTGTGCTTGGCAAGAGTCAATATTAGAGACTCTGGGCTTATCAACCATAGGGGGTAGCTTGGGGATACGTTGCGTTCTTGTTTGGTTGGAAGACCAAATTGTGCTCCTTTGGCAAGAATTGTGGCGATGGCAGATGGTAATTTTTTTTTTAGTTTGTGTTCTAGTGACTTTTTTACATCATATTCGATTATGGAATTTTTTGTAAAGATTAGTTTAGCAAAAAGTTTCGTTGTTATATAGTCTCTTCGTTCTTCAATGGCAGGAAGACCTGCTTCTGCTAGAATATTTGCGATAGGCGATGTCGGGAATGCATTTATACTTCTTCTTGCTGCGTCGTGGCAGGTTGGTTTTATTATTTTTAAAGTAGATTTAGGACAATGCCCATATATATACAGCCCATAATCAATTCTACTTAAAATTAACATTTTAATTGTACTTGATAAAGTATTTATATGCATATTGCTTTTTTTCGATGCTAGATATCTTACAATGTTGGTTCTCGCAGCTAGGGATTTCTTAAGCTCTAAACAGTGTGTTTTCCAAGAATATTGTTTGTTGAAAACTAATCCTAAAATACTTAAGTTGCTAACATTTTCAATTTCTATATTATTTATGTTAATTACAGGTTTTGTACAGTTTAGTTTACGGCAAATATGGAGTAGTTTACATTTTTGGATTGATAGTTTAGCACCCGATGCATTTGACCAATCTATAATTTCTTTTAAAACAATTTGGAATAGAAGTTTACTTTTGTTAGTGTCATTTATTTTACATAATATATATAATAATATATATAACATAAAAGCAACTTGGTTAGGGCTGATGAGCTTGTTGGTTTCAGCGAACCATAGCAATCGTTTTGCAATAATTTTTTCCATTATTTTGGCTACACACGACTGAGGGAGATTGGACGATATCCCTCAACAGTATTTTTGTTTTTTTTTTGGTTTTGGGATGGGTATTATTGACGCTGATTTCCAAGCTTGAGGGATAACCGAATTATTTAGTATATTGTTATATAGAGCGACTATTCTTTGTTTGGCGTGTTCGGGAAGGTTTTTCAACATTGGGTAGGATACCCTATCTCTGCTAGGTGTCTTGCCATTGACCTTATTAATTGATGATTCGAACTCAATAAAAGTTATGGATTGTTCGATGCGCCGTGCTGTTGGACTGGTTGGGTGTAGTGGCAAAGGAGTGTTAATTGTAGCTATTTTATTTACAATGAAGGAGTTTGAAAAGTTTGAATTTGCCGAGTTTTGTGACCAAGTTTGGGCTATGAAGTTTGATATTTTCTGTGGGTCTATTAATGTTTCATTGTTGGTTTTAATGCTATTTATAGCGAGTGTGGCAGGGTTACCGGTCAGACGGCGAATATTTTGCCATATTTTGGCAGGGGAGGAATTTGGGTTTAGGTTTGAGGTTATATCAGAAAAGCTTTTTAATTTGCTGTTTTTAAGTGTTCGTCGAAATTTGGCATTTGATTTTTTATATGTGATTAAGTTTTGTGTTATGGGGTTTCTTTGGAAGTTCTTAAGTGCTATCATCTTTTCTTTGCGTAATTGCGAAAGTTCGGGGTTCCACCAAGGAGCAACCTGCTTATGTTTGGTTGATGTTGATTGGGGGATGGAGATGTTAGCGGCGGATCTGATTGCTTTTAGTAAGATGGCAGCTTCTTTATTATTATTCAGGGAGGTAGCTTTGTCAGATAGATGCTCAGTTACTTTTTCTTAAATAGTGCCCAGTTTGCTAGATCTGTTTTGAATTTGGGGTTGATTGGTTGTGTTGAATTACAGCGACCAATAGCAATTTTTGTATGAATTGGGAAGTGGTCACTATTGTGTAGATCTTCTGAAGTTTTCCAAGCAATCCTCGTAAGCAGATCAGGCGAGCAGCAAGTAACATCGATGTGTGTTAGTGTGTTGTGCGTTGATAGGTGAGTGGGGGAGCCATCGTTTTATATAATAAGATTACTATCTATGAAAAATTTTTCTAATAGTTCTCCTTTTTTGTTAGTTTGTGGTGAGCCCCAAAGGATATTCCAGGCGTTCATATCGCCACCAAAAATGATTGGGTGATTGACCTGGTTAATAATATTATCTAGGTCATTTCTAGTGATGGGCTGTTTGGGGGGTCAATATATGTTTATGAAAGTGAATTTGATTTTGTGTTCTATTTCAACAGCAAGCACTTGAAGATTTGAATTTAGTGGGATGATTTTGTGGCATATATTTTTTTTTATTAAAAGTGCTATACCTTGTTTACCGGAATCATTGCTGATTAAGTTTTGACATAAAGACTGGAAAATGGAACAATTTTTGAATAACCCATGATTTGCTAACCAAGCTATAAAAAAGGTGAACAAACACTCTTTGGTGATCACAGATTCTTAATCATGAATTAAGAAGAATCCTTGATAACCAAATTGCTTATTTAACCCGCTGTGAACAAACCGGCCCTAAGTCAGTTGAAGTCTTCTCTTTCTGAAATTTCCCTACAATGAACTATCGTAAACTCTCCGAACCATCGTGTTCTCGCGATGCATACACTTCTGACTATGCCTATGTCGCGGTACATACAACTCATACAGCTCGTTGTTGTATCTTCTTCTCCACACACGGGACCAAAGACCATTCGGAATTATATTTCTTTCGATAAAGTCCACGCTTCTGCGCCGTAAAGCAGGACTGCCATGATTAAGGTCTTATAAATGGTTACCTTGGTTTTTCTAGAGAGGGTTTTATTTCTCTGGTGTTGAAGTTTGATTTTTGTACAATCTTTTCAAGTATGATGTTGAAGAAATCGCATGTTAATTTATCGACGTGCTAAAAGCCTTTTTCGACATCAAAGGTCTCGGTGAGTTCTCTACCGACCTTGACAGGATGCCGAAACTAGACATGGTTCTATACAGCTACTCTCTGTAAATACTGCCATACGCGGCCTTGAAATCGATAAAGGGATGGTGAATATCGATATTACGTTTTCGGGTTTTTTCAAGGATCTGCCGTAATGTGAAAATTTGGTCTATTGTGGACTTCTCTGGTCTAAAACCACATTGAAAAGGACCTATCAAGTTGTTGACGTGGGGTTTCAGACGTTCACATATTACAGCAGACAAGATCTTATAAGCATCAAATCCATCTGCACCTGCAGTCTTATTTGATCTAAGTTTGCATATGGCAAGCTTAGCTTCCTCTAGGTAGGGAGGACGGCATTCTTGATCATCGTCCAAGCTGAATGGGGCAATCTGCCTGACAGCGGAATTTGTGTCCTCATCGCCGTTAAGCTGTCTGCACAAATGATCCTCAGTAGCGACTGTGACTCTATAACTATGTTTCCCTGCTGGTCTTTACAGGCTTGAGTTCGGGGTTTGCCACCCTGGCAGGATCTTTTTACCTTTTGGTAAAACTTCCGAATCTCGTTCCTGTCATGGCACCTCACAATTTCCTCAAACGAGCGCTTCTCCTGCTGCTTCTTTTTCTTTTTGAGAATTCGGTGTTCTTCCCTTCTTTTCTCCTTGTAGATCTCGTTATACTGATGGTAAGCAGCCCTTGTCGTGCTTTTTGTTTGGCTGCAATTGCCTGCCTGCATTCTTCATCGAACCATGGGTTCCGTTTTGGTGGCCGAGTGAAACCCAGAACCTCAGAGGCAGCGGTTCTGATGGCTTCTTGGCATTGCTGCCACTGGTCTTCAATGCTTAATGCTAGCGGCATGGGATTCAAGGATAAATGAAGGGTCGATTGGAAAATGCATTGGCTATCTCTTGCGATTGTAGCTTTCCGACGTCATATCTCTTCACAGCACCTTGGCTACAACAAGGTAGTGGTCCGAGTCAAAGTTGGGCCCTCGGAAAGTTCGGAGGTTTTGTCGTGGAGTCTATGCTTACCGATTGTATTTCCAAAGATGTCCTCCTTCCCTAGTTTTGCGTTACAATCGCCAAGAACGATTTTCACGTCGTGTCTAGGGCACTGCTCATACGTTTCTTCGAGGAGCTCGTAGAAACAGTCTTTGGAATCATCATAATACGCTTTTTAACTGGATGGAAAAATGTTAACCTTATTCCTGAGTCTACCTCTAACGACAGTTCTGTATAATCTTACTCAAGTGTGGGTTGTTTAAAATTGAAATGAAATTTCTCTACAGAATATTTTCTCTACTTATAACGAATCGGCATTAAGTACTTACGAAAAATTACATCTTTTAACTGTTTTCATGTTGTACTAGGTTTGTAAATTCTTTTCGAAGCTATAATGGTTCTTACTTCTCTTTATAGAAAATTAAATATATAAAAGTAACATTGCTACTTGTAACCAAATCAATTTCAAAACTACAATCATTAATCAAGTCTCATAAAACCTTCCCACAAGTCTGTTTTATCCCAGTGAATAATCACTTGAGCCCTCAAAAAGCCGTTGTTTACAATCCAATACCTACCACAGTTTTGTAAAAATGCCAGAGAACAAACTATACCTTAGCAGCACAATACAAAAGTGATAGGAACGTTTAAACAAAGCTTTAGACTCTCAGAAAGAAACAACAACTGTTATCACTTCTGTTCTTGAATATCAACTTGATAGCAATTAATTTGATGTAAACATCGCTTAGCTTTATTTAAATTACTCAAAGCCTACTTCAGGGTTAAATACTCAAGATTCAGATGCCCATGCCCAATGTGGCAACCCTGACATCAAAACAAAAACTACGTCCGATTTTTGAAATCAACTTCCTGTGTTGCAGTTGTTTCTGTTGCTGTATCGCTACTCGGCAGTGACACTAGTCACAAAGCAGCTAAATATACCTATGTACGTGCTCCAAAGAATACAAATGACAAAAGTTTATTCAAAATCCATTCACATGGACTGTGTCTTGTGTTTGATGTTTGATCTGAGACGGCTTCCGGAGGAAGAGATGTCGTCTCGGAATACTACTTCTGCTCAAAGTAAATAGTAATAAAGATTTTGCACATCGCTGTACTCACACCAATTTCCCTTTATTCTCTTTCTCTATCTCTGGCCTGGTAAACAAAAAAAAAAAAAAATAACAAAATCAAAAGAAAATTAAAACCCAATTGTGGTGTACTGGCATTGAGGAGTGTGGGAAGTGGAAGTGGGGAGTAAACATTTCTACTGAGTGTTACATTACACTTTACAGCCCAAGCGTTGGTTAAACATCGGCACCGACACCCGAATCGTATCCGAAGCAAATGCTTGCTTAATGCATTTCCTGACTACACACTTTCTAGAAAAATATCAACTTCAACTCTGTAGTGTCTCTGTAATCCTATTAATAGCGCTTCAAAAGACATAAAGATGAAGAAAAACAACAACAAAAAGTAAAAAATGTTGAAAAACGATCACAAAAATTTATAGGTACATGGAAATGGAGACTGTTGGAGACGGAGACGCAGAAGACGTAGAAAGAAGGGCAAAGAGAATGCAAAAACATCTGCTGAACCATTTCGATGGTACATAGGTATTTCATATTTCGATGGTCTTCCCCCTGACACTTTGTTTATTAATAAGAAAAATAAGTAATTACCTATTTATGAAAGGAAATAATGTAAAGATATTGGAAAATTTACAATTAGCTGTGTGGTTGGTTTTACTTACGGATTCGTTGAGGTAATTAGCAATCGAATCATAGTCCGTAAAGCTGCAATCCATAGTAGGTTCTCCTAATCGACAAAAGAATTGCGAATGCGTTTTCTTTTCACTTATTTGCTTCTTGCACCATGAAAAATTTTGATCATCTATTCAATATTCAAGGAACCAAAATGATTAAACTTTATTGCTGTTGAGACACATTTGCTTTTTTTTTTTGGTTGGTAGTTTAATCTAGTGTTGAGACACAAACAAATAGTTCCTGTTTCTTTAACAATTGGGAAAAAAGTCTTTTATTTATATATTTTCACAAGCAATTTGTGTTCCACAATTTAATTGTAGGACTGCACATTTTCGGTTGCAGACACTCAGCCATTTTAAGTGCACGCACATCTATACACAGGTCTCATCATCAAACGGACTACGACAGGCACTGAAATCTCGAACAATGACGATAGAAGTTGCCTTTCTTTTGCATGTTCTACTTTATGATTTATGTATACTTGTATTAATAATGTGGGTGGATAGTTTTCTTTTTTGATTATTCGATTTTCAATTGATTTCTTGTTGGTTTTTGGATGTTTTTTTTTTCACAAGAACTGCCGAGTACAGGATCAAAAATTGTAAATGAAAAAATAAATTCTAGTCAAGGTGTTTCGACACTGCAATTACCGCCACCGCCCCCAAATGGAATACTACACAAGTACCACAGAGAAAATCATAAAAGTTGTGCAACAGAATGAGATGGATTGATAGACAGAAAGGGGAAGAAGTTGAGTGATGCCAAACTCAGAACTACTGTTGAGGATGGTAGTATTCAGTCGCAAATGTATGGCGACGTAACGTTGACGGGAATGGGGTACTTTCAGTGATTTGCGATGGCAGTGGATGGGAATATGCGTTCCTTTTTGTTTTCGATATTACGATATGTAACATCTGTTGACGTTCGTCGTTCCTAAATGCAAAAAAGTTGCGAAATGTAACATCGCTGTCTTTCCTAAATTGAGCTGTGAGACTGTTACTTTTTGTAACTTTTTTCAACTCAACTCTGGGACTTGGGTTTCGATGTTAATCTGTGAAAACCCCTTTTAAATTTGTTGTTGCTTAGAATTATTAGGCGTGTTTTTTTGCCCGCGGATATAAATTTCGCCCAAAAAAACGACTTCCCCAAACTATTAAAACATTTGGCAGCACTGCAATTTGACATAAATGAAATTTTTTTACTAAACAGCTGTTTGTACTAGACTGTATACTACGATGGCAGTTGTGGAAAACAGCATGAAGGTGTAATCATAATTTGTACGACGATACCAACAGCCCAGATAGTAAGTGCAGGGTCTCCAATCATTGAAACTGTCCAAATAGCAAATGCGAAACTTCCCAGTTGAGGTACCATACATACATACATACCAGAAGCTCAAATAGTGAATCCAGGAGTGCCAGATAAACTGACTGTTCAGACAACAAATGCTGGTATTTCAAACGTAGCAAGTACCAAGCCAACAAATAATGCATTGCGACAGATTCTACCAGTTCCAAATCAGTTGGAAAATCCTTCTGTCAATGGACAATCACCACAGACTTCATCAGGGATCCAGAATCTGATAAGCAGTCCGCAAATACCGCATCTACTTTGACTTCAACATCGCATGTCCTAGACTGCATAGATTCTATTAAAACTACAAAATCGATGACCGTGCTAAAAGAAATCGCACCTAACCCTGCAACACCACAAGAACAAACTTAAACAGATGTGAGGGAGTAGGAATTTCACTAATGCTTTTTAGCCTTCAAGCGGACGTCTGTGTCTTTACATAAAAGCGTTTAAATACACCATTGGTCAAGTCCAAACCCCAACGATTGTTTTGACCCCAGCACGTACCTGATCGGTAAGTACTCTGTGAAACAATCTTAAGGATTCAAAGTGATAGTTTCTTGTGTTCTAAGGCCCCGACGAAGAACAGTCACGAAAGATCTCATGTCTCGAGTTTGTGATGCATGCTCCCAACAGCTACTACCATGACAAAACGACACCATTTCCACCGCCAGACTCGATGAACTACGACACCAAGCCCGGGTCCGGTGGTAACATCTGGACAAGCATGCGTGAAGTGGAGCGCAAAAACCAGAAGGAAACAGTCGATGTTTAGTTTTTCATTAAATTTATTAGTTTCTACCACAATCTTAACAAACGACTAAAAATAAACTCGACTTTTAATAGAAATCTTCCTCGGAGTCCTTGGATTTGTGTTGCTGGTTTTTGATTTGGTCTAGGTCTTGGTTGGAGTACTTGCCAGCAACTTGGGATGCAGAGGTGGCATCTTCGGGTGTTTTGTCATCTCGTATCCGAAAGGATCGCGGAAAACGCAGTGGGATGCCCTTTTCGGGATCCACAATGCCGATTGTTGCCTTGTGAGCAGAGAGGTCTAAGCGAGAGATCAGCACATTTTATTTCCCGCACTTGAAAGGCGTCAAACCACTCGTCTGGCTCGGTGGGAGATGTCGTAGCGGTAGTATGACTTGGGCGTCTTGTTCACGTGCTTTTTGAAGAACTCAGCATGCGTTTGAAGGTCTTCGTCACTGAAACCTTTAAGGGTGGTTTAGAATTTTGTTGAAATAGAGACACATGGTAATCTTACCTGCTCCAATTTTGCAAATGCTCTGGTACTCCTCGTTGTCGGCGTCGTAGCAGGCCAATAGAAAGTCTCCGTAGGTCCCAGTTCGCTTTCCTTTGCCAATTTAACCGCCAATTACCACCACGTCCAGGGAGTCTCCAACACCGCGGAGGTAGTTCTTAAGGTTTCAGCATTTCAGGATTCAGGCATTGACAAATGAGAAAAAAAAACATCGGAATTTGTTTTTATTTGCTTTGTCAAACGGATGAATTTTGAATGAATTTTTTGACATCTATAAAAATTCATCTACACGATCTTGGTAGCACTTGCAGTTTATATTCGCTTCAGAAATAAACGTAGAAGTTTATCCGCGCTATTCGCTTATTTTGTTGTTGTATTTAACATGCAAAAATTTAAGCAAGTGTATATACGCGTGCAAAAAAACGCACCTATTCTTTCATTGGTCTTTCAAAATCCACTGTCCAGCTATTGATTTTCAATTTTATTGATTTCAGCACCATTTTCGAGTCATAGTTGTTGAGCTTGCAGACCGTAAAACCACGGTTAGTATGGAAAAATACCCGCAAGAGAGTTTGAAGTTTCATACACCTCTGATTTCCAGTTTGCGAAAAAACACTGACTGCTATGGCCATCAGAAGTCAATTTGCTGATAGTCTGGGAGTGTATGGGTTGAGTTTGTATTTATTTTATGTTGGAACGACAAAAATGCTTATTTCAGTTTGCAGTGCCAGGCAAAAAGCCTCTTGTATTCCTACCAAGAGCCGCATCACAATTTGAAAACTGAATGGAAAGTTGTGATTTGACTGGAACGTGATTTGTGAGGTATCAGTAATGTCTGATATGCTATGTCCGCACCTGAAGTTAACCCGGGTTTCGTTCCAGTTTGGTTTGAGTTAACCAAGTAGTGTCCGCATATGCCAAAAAGTTTTAAGTTTATCTTTTTGTCTTTAGTTAAAAAGAGACAGACATAAAGTGTGAGCAGAACGTCAACGACGTATGAGAGAATTCATTCTCTCTCCACTCACTTCCACTCTCTTAAATGTCAAATTCAATGGAATGTTGGAAATAGTGCATTCAGCGCGCTTGGTTTCGAGTAGGTTATCTCGAAACCCAGTGACTAAAAAGGTTTCGTTTTGTATGGCAAACCACTTGGTTATCATGTTGGTTTGGGATTGTTTTGAGATAACCCAGGTTAACTCTCAGGTGCGGACATAGCAATAGAATCGGACTGTTGATTTCACTTTCCAGGGAGTGAGAAAGTAGTCATTGCCGCAGAGCGTAGTTCGCAATACTAAATTTTCATTCTACATACTACCTGAGGGTGAGTACAGAAACAAGGCCTGCGGCCCTGTTCTGTAGCTATCGCATCGATAACATCGATAAAGAAACAGTGAGAACCGGAACGAAATCCTACTAAATTCATAGAATGTCGTTCCAATTTCCACCGTTTATCGCCGGCTTTTATCGAGGCGATAAATACAGCACAAGAGGGTACTGTTACTGTATCTGCTAAAGATCGTTTCATATAAATTCGCTTTCAGCGTTTGAAGGATAACTTTTAACAATTGTCTTCTTTCAGATTTAAATCTACTTTCGACGCTGTTGATCGCATCAGAGCCTCATGCGATGTTCTGCCAGATGGAACTTCGTTTGCGGGTATGCATTAAATAATAATTTTGTATAGTGATGGATGACTGATGACACAGTCACATAATGATAAAGTGCTACCATTCTCTACAGAAAATGATTAACCGCTTAGCAGGTAACCAAAGTAGGTCTAAATGGGAAACGGAAGATAAGCCAGGCATAATCTACAACGGAGAACTTGGGCATTTTTACTTTGAATAAAAGTAAATTTGATAAGCATCTCACCGAAAAACTAGCCAGTGCCAAAAATGCGTTAAACTAACTGTGCCTACAAAAACTGCATGACAAACACTAGAATTGCTAAGCACCCAAGTATATAGCTTTCTAGTCTTCTTCAAAGTCCTTTACTATGGAGCTCAAGTGCTTGAATTTTTTGAATTGGAAATTGTAGATAAATTAGTGAGAATATTTTCTCACTCACGCCAAATTATATGTTAAACACCTGGAAATAGGTCCACCGCCGATGGTGTTTATATAAAGACTTAAAATGCAATTTAATTATGTTTAAAAAAATCTTTCGTCGAGCAGAAACATAGAGCTTCAAGAAAAGTAGCAAAATACACGTTGATTGTGTTCCTTCTGGATAAAAAAAATAAATTAATTAAATTAGCTGAATTTTGCAACTGCAATTCAGAGCTATCACTACAAAATAAAGACGCTTTAAAATTTCAACTATATCAATGAGACGAAAAAATAACGTTGCCAATTTTCTGAATCTGCGAGAATCTGAAGATCTGCAAGTGATAATTATGCTAGCTTTCATGCAAAAAAATTTAAAGATAACCCTACTGTAGAAAACCGAAATTTGTTCAAACGGGCCAGAAATAGCTGTAATGCCCAGATACAAAGGGCTAAGTTTTTACATGACCAAAAAGTAAGGCAAAAAATATTATTGTGTCCAAAAGGAAGTAAAAACTTTTGGTCTTTTGTGAAGAACATTAAGAACTCGACCACGTCATCGGTCCCAACGCTCGTCTTCAATGACTCTCCGTATGTCAGCTCCATCGACAAAGCCAATTTGCTGGCAGCTCAATTTGCTGCCAACTCGACACTTCCTCATAGCATAGTGGCTCCACCTGAGCTCGAGTCTGCAAATTCTTTGATGAAGCAGATATTTTTTCGAACTCGCTCGGTTGCGAGAGTCTTCAAAGATCTCAACATACATAAATCCGCTGGTCCAGATGGTATCCCCGCCGTTATTCTGAAGAGGTGTTCTTCTACGCTGGCAAAACCACTGCGTAAACTTTTCTATCTTTCCTATTCTGCTGGGATTTTTCCGAGCAGATGGAAAACTGCATTTGTCCAGCCGGTCCCAAAAAAAGGCGAATCTTCCTCCCCTTCCAATTACCGTCCAATTGCACTAACGTCCCTTCTTTCCAAGGTCATGGAAACGTTGATAAACCGTCAACTTATGAAATATCTTGAAGAACGAAAGCTTCTTAATGACCGTCAGTACGGCTTTCGTAGTAAACGGTCCACTGGTGATTTGATGGCTTATCTCACTGAAAAGTGGAACCAATCTTTACATTGTTTTGGAGAAAGTAAGATTATTGCGCTTGATATTTCTAAAGCATTTGATAGAGTTTGGCATCAGGCTCTTTTATCGAAAATGCGTGCTTTTGGTATCGATGAGTCTCTTCTTCGTTGGATTAGAAACTACCTTTCCGACCGTACAATACAAGTTGTGTTGGATGGTTTCAAGTCTGATACCCACTTCATAAATGCTGGTGTGCCCCAGGGCTCCGTTTTGTCTCCGACTCTCTTCCTCATTTTCATTAATTATCTCTTGTCTGAAACTTCTAATCCACTTAACTGTTTTGCTGACGACTCGACCCTCAGCTTTTCATATTCGTTTCCAAATTCACGTCCCTGCTCTTCGGATGTGGAACTGGAACGGTTGCGTATGATAAGCTCATTGAATTCTGACCTTGACAGCATTGTTGCATGGGGTATTATGAACCGAGTAGAATTCAATGCTTCGAAAACTCAATGCTGTCTCTTGTCGTTGAAGCTTAACATTCCCCCATTGCCATTATCTATGAATGGTACCTGCATCCAAGAAACCGAATAGCTTTCAGTACTCGGTATGTGTGTAAACGATGATCTTCGTTGAAACGACCACTTATTTGAAGTCGCCAAAAACGCTGCTAAATGCTTAGGCTTCTTGAGACGATGCAGAAAATTCTTCACCCCTTCTGATCTGGCTACAATTTATAAGGCCTTCATCCGCCCAAAACTGGAGTATAACTCCCATATCTGGTCAGGTGCTTCTCAAACATCTTTCCACCTCCTTGATAGGGTACAAAATAGAGCGTTGAAATTGATAGGTGATAGTTCAACCGTAGAATCAATTGATTCTCTTGAACATCGTCGAAACGTTGCCTGTCTCACTCTCTTTTATCGCTTTTTCCACAAGCAGTGCTCTAGTGAAGTAGCCAGTTGCATTCCTCCCCTGAAACAATTTAGCCGCAACACCCGCCTCGCTAGGAATGTTCATCAGTTTTACCTTGAGCCCAACTTCGGGCGTACAGTCAAGTATAGAGATTCTTATTTTAGTCGCTCCACTCGTATGTGGTATGCTTTACCTGGCTCAGTATTTCCCCTTCATTACGATTCACAAAAATTCAAAAGCAACGTGCATGGTGCATCGGTGTCTCCTTTCAAATCCTCTCCTATTTTCCTAAATGCTCGCACTGTGTTTAACAACATTATAAGGGTATTCATAACCCCTTGATGTGCGCGTTAATTATAAAAAAAAAAAATGTTTGTATCATTGACAAAAAATCATGAACGAAACATTTCAAAATATTTCTATTCTTTAAAAATAAGAAGATATCAATTTCAATCTGGCAGAAGGACTTTGACCATCGTCAAATTCCATATTGTAAACTTAAAATTTCTTAAAAATTATGCAAATAAAATGAACTTTCAGGATTGCAACCATGATTTTTATTACCTAGAATTTAGACGACATAGGCGTTTTAGTAAAACACCACTGGACACCAAATTGGAGTTAGTTAGAGTTGATCTGAAGTCCTCGTTTAATGTTAGGTTGTTCCTCACAGAACAAAAAGTATCATCCCCAAAGAGAATTCGTGGTTTGATTCAAGCTGTAAAGAGGCGATTATTCATCAATATGAATTTATTTGCAGGGATACTGCCTCTTTAATTTGTATATAACCACTGTCGGTATATCAATATCTATTTCTGTGATTAGGCGATAAGAGGCGATTAGGGATCGAGAAAGAAGTTTTCGAAAATTTAAAATAAGTTTCGAAATGATGGTAAGATTTCAATTTTCATTATAACGCAACCTTTGTGCCTGGCGCTCGGTCATTTTCTAGGCGCTTAAGTAAAACGGCTACTGTAGTAAGGGTTTTTGTTTGAACGCGAACACCATTCAGACGTTCTATTTTGTTAAAATTCTCTTCACGTGAATCAAAAGTTAAATGTTTTTTGGTTTTAAGTAGATTTCATGAATTTTCAGGACTTGTTTTTTTTATTCCGGTGGTAACCGTAGGGTTGGTTAGTCTACTTGTTAACCGGGAAGTTCGTGGTTCGAATCCCATCAGGAGCCAAAAATGTTTTTTTTACGGGTATCGTCTTTCGCGAAGTATTGGCAAGTCCTCCGATAGAAAACTCAGTGCCATGAAAAGCACTTTCTCGATTAGCCTCGATCGGCAGAAAATTGTAGGGTTCCTCCATACTCTCATAAAGGAAATGGTTGTGAGAAATGCGCTAGGCCCCGGGGCTTCTCGCTCGTTGTGCCATCTTATTTTTTATTTAGGTATATTCTTTCAGACAAAACAAAGTTAAAGTTTATAGGAGGGAGATTCTATTAGTAAATGGAATGCGATACTTTAGAAATACATATAGGTAATATTTTCCTTAAATTTAAGTGGCCTTTTGTAGTCGATATCGATTATTGTCTCTGTCCACTATCTAACCCAATATCACGAATAATTTTTTAAAGACTTTCAAACAAAAGCGCTCATTTCGGCTCTACCAGAACTGTCCTTTTCTTGAGAGACGTTCCTTAATAGCTGAAAGAAAAAGACAAATAGTTTTAAATTTATTGTGATATTGGTTCTCAAAGAAAATCATACTAATAAATGCTTATCCATCTCTTCGAGATTCTGATCAATCCATTCGACATGTGATCCAACTGCAGATTGTGTTAAGAGTGCTAACTGACCAACGGCAAGTACTAGAGCAGCAACTCTCGCTTCTAAAAGACGCGCATCAAGAGGTGGATACATGGCCTGTACTGAAAATGTAAAATTGGTACATAAATACATGTTGGGAAGACAAATAACAAGCAAACGCTTTCCAACAGGAGTCAAAAAGAAAATAACAAGGGTAATAAACATTATTCGAGTTCAATAACGAAGCAATGCCAAAAGCTACAGGAAATAAATCTCAAGCTCAAAACGAGAGATCTTTACAATTTTCTAGAATCAATATTTTCCTATAAATAACGGCCGCAATCGACAATACTATCGGCATTAGTTTGCGTGTGTTTGATTGTTTCCAATGAAAGATGCTCAGTAAGAATACACTCTGCTACTTAACTTTTCAAAAAAACACTCCTACACTCAATTACCTACAATTCAATAAGTTTCATACATACCCACATCATCAACGCGCGATGGAATTCGCTTGGCAGCATCTGTAAGACGGTTACTAAATCGCTTAACACTCGGTCCCATAGCCAATGTAGCTAGTCTCTCCGTCAACCCATGGCACGTCCGCAGAATTACAAGACAATGGGGTATCAAACCCGATGCATCATCAACCCACTGCTGATCGCTGATAATTTGCTCAAGCGCATTGTTTAGGCCGATATCACCGAGCGCCATAGCCAATTCGTGTTCGTTTTTGTTCTTCTTAGCTGACCTTTATAACATCAGAATATTTTGATACCATTAATTGGGTCAATTAAACGAACTAACCTGTTTTCCAAGCGACTCCATCTTTTCCTCTGATGTTGTTTGCGACAAATTACAATTAGGCCTACAAATGCTCCAACGAAAATAACACCTAAGGCTCCAAATGCTGCTGCCACCAGAGAATCTACTCCGTACAAATCCATTTAATAGTTGAAAATAACAAAAATATAAACAAAAATAAAAAACAAACAGGAGGCGGAGAACTAAAAGTTGATAAGAAACATGTAAATAAAAACAAAAATTCTGGTAGATAGAATTTTGACAGGTAAAAATATGATCGCTCAGCTTTTTGGAAAGCTTTTTTACAATGCTGCCAAACTTATTTTTATTGTTAAATAGAATTGTTTTTCATTTTTAAATGTTTTCTGTGGCGGTCGTAAAACAGTTTTTGCACCAAGGAGCGACTTTCTTTAACTGCCGCTGAACACTTGTTAAAAAAAACACTTGTTAAAAATTTTACCCTTGTTCTTTCTCTCCTATTTTGAAATGCAATATCTATTTTTCTTATTGTGCTTCAGAGGGAATGTTTTTTTCATTTGTTTCGTCAAACGGATGAACTTTGAATTAATTTGTGAAATTTTTGAAAATTCTGCTCTAACATTGAAAGAACAAAAGGACTTGCATATGCTTGCAGTTTATATTCGCTTATGCTAGCCGCAAGTGACGAGCATGCTCGTGCTCGCCATATTTTCGTCGAGTAGGGGCTGGTTCTCGAACAGCTCGCGACCCGGTCGCTGTTGGCGAAAAATTTCGATTTTATCATGTTCGTTTGGTTTATTGTTCGTCATGCACTTGGTGAGGTCATTTTTTCAACGAAATGAAACAAGAAAAACACTTCAGTCTTTAGGTTCTTAAAAATGAAATGTATATACCTATAAAGCAGTTTTCTTATCGAATGTGCATTAATAAGTTCTTCCGCTTAACCCAAAGATTTTTCTGAGGTAGCCACAATGCGTCCTTTTGGAAAACCTCAGTTTATCCTCAATATCAAGTTGGGCATTTTTTGAGCTTTGGGTTTGTTATCAACTCTTCCTGAAGTAGAACTAAAATTTTACTGGGCTAGTCCTGGTAGCACACACTGATGTCAAATGATACTTGTTTTTCTTCAAATGACCAGCGTGTTTGGTGACTTTGTGATTAAATCTGTTTTAAGAACCGTTTTTATTTGATTTAAGTTAACATAAGCTAAATTGGGAACCTAAATTCTTCTGATCTAGAGTACGGCATTTTTGATCATCGTATAAGTTGAGTCTGCAAAAGTAACATTTCCAGATCCTCACAAATGACTGCGGTTCTACCACTATGTTTGGTTTTTGGTAGTTTTAGCTACGTTTGGTCATTTTTATTTTCATTTTTGGCAATCGGGTTCTTAAGTTGGTTCTCACTTTAAATTGAGAAGTGACAGTCAGTCACTTCTCCAGAATACGGACAAAATAGATTTAGTTTAACTCTGTGATCATGAGCAATCATAAGAAGCAATCACCAATAAGTACAGTATGAGAATGCTCTCGAACGCGATATGGGGGCATCGGAGAGCTGTTTCACCAATTGAAAGTGAAAGTTTCTACGGGTTTGATGTGCTCTTTTTCTACCAAGTATGCTAACCAATGAATTTCAAGTCTCTGCAGCCATTTATCATTTTAACTTGAAAGAAATCGTTCACACACTCCTAAGATCTTTTTTAGGTTAGCGATTGCATGAAAAACTTCGCATTGGGTTTCCGAGTTTTCACTACACCTGAGGGCTTATATCGCTGGAGGCATGAACGCAGGCCCAGACACTGGCCCTCAATCAAGTACTTTCAATTACGTGCAGTTCTTCATTAATTGATTTTAGCTTTTGTTAATTCCTCATTCATTTTGGATTCATAGCCAATCTGACATCTAATCGTAAACGATATGAGCGTATTTTCCTCTCATTTATACGAAATTTGAGACATTTGTATAATTGACAAAAAGGATCTGTTTGTTCGATCCATGACCTGTTATATTTTGTTTCCTTTCCTATTGTTACATCTTTAATCTCGGCATCTTCGATTGCATAGGAGATGCAGAGACCATAGATTCAACACAAAAATAAGGACGATTGAGTGTGGCCTCAACTCCAAAAATATGAGTCTCACCCAGTTACTTCAGTGAAATCATCAGTTAGATGCTGTCGTACTCTTCTAAAAAGCATTTTTTCAAATCACTTGTCTTCCTTATTTTTGTTTCGATTTAAACAACTCCAAAATGAAACAAAGAGTATTATGTTATTTTTACTTTTCCACCATAGAACTAGTCGACATTGGGCTTGATAAAAATAAAAATAAAACCTCAGTGATAAATGTAAATTGTCTATTGGTAGATTTATTGTATTCAACTTCAAAATAATAAATAAAATCATTTTCTGTTAATTCATTAGTTGCAACAGATTCAAGCACAATAATTATGTTTAAGACGAAGGTTTTCTTTATAACTGCTCCTATCGGTTCGATTTTTTCTAGGGCATATGTTTGCGTTCGTGTGTGTGTGTGTGGTGGTAGTAAGGTAATTTGAATTGAGAATCACAATCAGTAGCAATTTCTGTTATCAACTGATGGTTTGTAAAAATATAATTTTTAAATATTTATGTATAATTGCTAAATATATGTATAATCGAATTATTTCTTCTTCGATGTGCCGTCATCTTTGATTTTATTGATTTTATTTTTTAAGTGATCCTTGTAGTCCAAGATGCCTCCATTCCATTTGGTTACGGTTTCGTTTTCGCACACCCAAATTTCTTCGGCAACCTACAAAAAAATTCGATTTAATCTCTGAAAATGACTGTTGCTGTTTTTGGAGTCTTACCTGATTAATGAGACGGAAATCGTGACTAACTAGTACCATTCCACCGTCGAAATCGTTGATGGCATCCGCTAACGCATCGATAGTTTCCATGTCCAAATGATTGGTAGGTTCGTCGAGCAATAGCAAATGAGGAACTTGCCATGCCAGCCAAGCAAACACAACTCTGCAACGCTGACCGTCTGATAGTTGTCGAATAGGGCAGACCTGCTGACGTCCGGTCAATCCGTAACGACCGATAATTTTTCTCATTTCTTCCTTTTCTTTTACAGCGGGGAAGGCCTTCATCATGTATTCTAAGGGACTAAGATCCAAATCGAGCAGCTCGTGCAAGTGCTGGTGGTAGCGGGCAATGCGAAGATGGGAGTTTTTACGAATCATTCCCGATGAAGGTACCAAGTCACCATACAGAAGTTTCAATAGTGTACTCTTACCAGCACCATTAGGACCCACCAGGGCTAATCTGGTGTCTAAATCAATACCGAATTCTAAATTTTTATAGATCCATGGTGTATGGTCGTTGTACCTGAAGCAAACATTCTAAAAAAACACAAAGAAATGTAAGCAAAAAGTTTTACGCAAATGTTGATCTGAAACCATACCTGAACCATAATGACGGGTGGTGGCACCGTGCCACAAGAAGGGAAGTAGAAATTCAAAGTCTTATCATCTGTCACCTTTTCTGTTAAGCCTTGTGCGACCATCTTAGCCAGAGTCTTTTCCTTGGATTGTGCTTGACGAGCCAACTTAGCCGAACCGTGACCGAACCGCGCAATGTAGTTCTTCATATGCGAGATTTGATCCTGTTCCCAGTTGTATTGTTTCATTTGGTTCTCCAACAGTTCCATCCTTGTCCTACAGAATGCTTCATAGTTACCAGTATAATACTTTAGACGTTTCTTCGTCAAATGAATGATGTTTGTACAGACTCCATTGAGGAAATCTTGTGAATGTGATATCAATACCAATATACGTTTGTACTCCTTGAGTTCCTGCTCAAGCCACACACACGCATCCAAATCCAAATGATTTGTCGGCTCATCCAACAATAGCAAATGAGGTTTCACAAACAATGCCCTGGCCAAAGCAATTCGCATACGCCACCCTCCAGAGAAATCTTTAGCCTGCTTTGCTTGCATTTCTTTTGTAAATCCTAAACCATGAAGAATACGCGCTGCTTTAGGCTCAGCCTGATCAGCTGACATATCATCCAATCGCTCATAGATATCAATTAGTTGCTCTTGTGCGTCGTCTTCTTCACTAGCGGCCAGCTCTTCGGCTAATTTTTCTAACTTGATTCGCTCCTCGTCTACTTCCATGACGCATTGGAGAGCACTTTTTGAACTAGCTGGAATTTCACGCGTTAAATGAAAGATATCTATGTGATCCGGAATTGGAACTTCGCGGTTGCCCAACACAGCTAAAAGTGATGATTTTCCGCAACCATTTAAACCAATAAGACCGTAACGGCGTCCACAATTCAACTCGAGCATAGTATCTTGCAAGAGTTCCGAGCCAAAGAAGGTAATGGAAAAATTGGCAATTTTAACATCTCGTGATCTTGGATGCACAGCCAATGAGCCAGTACATGATCGTGCTTCAGCACTGATTCTTGCCTCTTCTTCTAGTTTTGCACAAAGCTTCTCCTCTTCGGTGAGTTCGACAGTTCCATTGGTGGTACCATTTGCCTTTGATGAAGACGAAGACGAAGTTTGCACAATTTTCTTGTTGCGAGCATCTTTTTTGCGTTGAGCATCGCGTTTCTTAGCAGAAGACATTTTTAATGATCACTTCAAGGAGAAACAAAGAAAATAAAGGAATTTTTAAATTTTGTTGTGTTGTTATATGTTGTTGGTTAAAGAATTTTTATATAATAAAAAAAGAGAAAGCTTATACTAAACTGGAGTACCAGGGAAGCAAAACTGTCATTTTAAAACCGCCTAAAAAGCTTAAAAAAAATTTAAATATATTTTAGCGTTTCTCACCCATCTTGTCTTTGCTATTCTTTTGTATTTATGTCGAACCACAACCGACCATTTATCGTTAGCGTTTTTGTTTTTGTTCTCAAATAAAAGCTATGGTATTTGTTTCTGTCGCATGTCGTGAACCATGTGCATATTTGACTAGCAATAAAATTGGGATTTATTAGCAGTTTATTAAAAAGTTTAAATACGTAAGTTACAATTTAGTGTATCTTTACAACACCAGAAGAGTTTAGATTAAAAAAAAAAAAAACAAACACACTACAGGTTAAACGTTTGAGGCAAACGTTATCAACTAACGTCATTTATGTTTCGGGGTTGATTTTATGAATTGAAGACTGAGTACATCTGCGACGACACAACTACTTGAATAAGAGGGAGCCATCTTCAAAATAGCCATTCAAAGAAAAAGAAATGCTCAAGAAGTTCGTTCACCGAAGCTCCTGAACTCCTGATGTTTATTGACAGCTTCTTGTGATAGCGGGGGTATAACTGTTATTATTACAAATTCTTTTACTAACGAAAACTCGAGATACACTTGAAAAATTTTGTAAGAACATTAGCCATTAGTAGCCAAGCTATGCTTAAGGCCCTTCTCAACCCTCTAACTAATTCGATAGTGATCCAGGAATGCAAGAGCTCTCTGAATGCAGTCGGAAGATTAAATTCCTTGAGTCTCATATGGGTTGCAGGCCATTACGGCATAACTGGAATAAAGATCGCCGACGAACTTGCTAGGCAAGGATCTCAGACAGCTTTCTCGATACCTGGACCGTCGATAGGTCTGCTAGCGTCCTCAGTGACGGCTTTAATCAACGATTGGATCTGCCAAGAGCACAACCGTAGATGGCCTCTATTGGATGTGAAAGATCAAACGTATGCTCCCCAACGTAAATAAGCACTTTTCTTTTGTCAAGCATTTAAACGTGTTAGGCTTAATTGACCCCACGCTCTGTGAATTTTGTGGAAAAGATGAGGACACCGCGGAGCACCCCCTCTGTGAATGTCCTGCTTTTCCTCGCATGAGGTTACAGATACTCGGCGCAGACATGGTGAGAGCTGTTAACTTAAGCTCCTTATCATGGCAGCGTCTTTTGGCTTTTCTACGAACACCTGGAAATCTAAAACAAAAAGAAGGTTTCCTTCTGGCAGTACAATGGACCGGTATTTTGGTCTGAGTACTCCAGCTAGTATTTTAAAAACCTCCAGCAGAAAAAAACATAGTGCAGGGAAATCGCGGAAGCGAAAAAACTCGTTTTAGCTGCTTCAAGTGGAAGATGACCTCAACCTACTGAGAGTGCAAAACTGGTGAGAGCTGGGCTGAAACCGAAGTCGCTATTGAAGGATGTGGGTTGAACTCCAGGTTTGCCAGGAACTGTAATGCCCATCTAAGTAATTAAGTCACTGACTACTAAAAAAAAGAGCGCTTCACGTGAAGTTGGTTACTAGCAGTCCATAAATATTGAAGAGACAAACAAAGAGTAAAAGATGAGGCAGAGGAAGAAAAGAAAGAAGGGAGGAAACGAAAGATGCGCACAGCCGATTCGGTCCAATGGAAATTTGACTCAAGAAGTTCAAATCAATCACGAGTTCAGTCTCGTAAATTTTTATAAAAAAAAGTAAATCTTAAAAATTCTATGGATTCAAGGAAAAGACTGTTTGTCTAATAGCAAAATACTGAAAAGAACTCCAGAAGCAGTGGCTCGTGTATGATTCGATATGGTTGGTTAGAATCAGGGATAAAAATACACTGCCAAAGAAATGAAGCGAAATGCTTAAAAATCGAAGTAAAATAAATGTGCTTAGCTGCTAATTAAGATTTTACGACTTTTAACTTTAACATGTTATTTTTATAAAAGCTCAATCTACAACAATATGAAGTTCTAGCCTCCTGTTTTATCAAGGCGTAATATTTTGTAAATTTCGATAGCAAACACAAGACGTAGAGAGAGGCCAAGAGTAGAGAAGAGGGTGACATATCAATAGAGGTAGAAAGATAGATAGATATATAGATAGATAGAGACAGAGAGATAGAGAGCGAGAGAGGGAGAGAGAGAAAGAGGAGGAGAGAGAGAGAGAGAGAGCGAAAGAGAAAGAAAGAAAGAGAGAGAGAGAGAGAGCGAAAGAGAAAGAAAGAGAGAGAGAGAGCGAAAGAGAAAGAGAGAGAGAGAGAGAGAGCGAAAGAGAAAGAAAGAAAGAGAGAACGAAAGAGAAAGAGAGAGAGAACGAAAGAGAAAGAAAGAGAGACATAACGTGCAGAGAGAGAAAGAGAGAGAGAGAGAGAACGTTCAGAGTTCAATATTCAATTATATGCCAACTAACTTAAGGGACCATCTCAATGTGGTTTTTTTTTGAATATCGGATAGTATACACGGTTACAAACGTGCAGATAAAGTTTTTTATTATTTTCGTCGCTACAGCATTTCATTCCTTAGAGAAAGGGAAAGGGAACGAAGCTTCACATCTGCCGCGTTCGTCCAATCGTTCAACCGTTATTTCTTTTGTTGTGCTCCTACTTGCGGTAGGTATTGAACTGGTTTGTTGGATGACCTCACAGTTAAACAAAAAGCCTCCATAGGACGATAGCAGCTGTCCTACAAATTAATAATCTTTTTGGAGTTTTTGTTTCAGATCAAAATTGAGCCCGGAAAATATGACACCGAATAGGACGATTAGGACTTTTTTTTAACAACATTTTTAATAATTCATAACAATAATAAAAAACTAAAAAATCACGGCAACAGAAATCATTTTGTATTCTTCATGGCTGCTTTTATTTATTAAAACCGATTAAGATAGTCTTACTAATAATAAAAATTACGAAAATCAGTGATTTTTCGGGGTCACACTGAGACGAACCCTTATCTAAATTGGATGGAAAAACCCTTCATTTTGAAAGAAAAATTATTCCGTATGATCTTTTATCCCGTATGCGAAGACAATTTGTGGAAAAGTAGATTATACAACAAAGAACCGTATGAGCTTTACCGCGATGGGCATAGCTAAAAAAGTATGCATCGGTAGAAGAAACTTTTCCTTTTGACATTTGGGTAACATGTATTAGCGCTTCTTGAGTGGATTCTCACTTCAAATCGAGAAGTGGCTGTCACTCGACAGAATCATGAGGAGAGATCTTATCTTTTTGCAAAAATGAAACGGATTGAGGATCCTTTTCATCCAATGTAAAGCGACATAAGTGATAACGCTCTACCGCTCAGATATCAATTTTATTTTGCCACTCAGTAGGAAGCCGTTCACTTAGGGGCGGTTTGTTCAAAGCGGGTTAAATAAGCAATTTGGTTATCAAGGATTTTAATTAATGCATGATTAAGAATCTGTGATCGAGTGTTTGTTCAAATTTTACATAGGTTGGTTAGCAAATCATGGGTTATTCAAAAATCGTTTTTTTTTCGGTTGTCGAAACTATCGAGATTTGAATTTAATTTCATTTTAGTTTCAAATATATTAAGGTATACCGGCTCGGAAGACCTAAATAAAGAGTCCCAAACTAATTACCAATCTAACAGATATGAGTGGGTCATTAAAGCAAAAAGCATCTAGCATAGCTCTCAAAGCCGCACAAGAGACAAAAGCAGCATCAAATGCTCAAACCGCAGCCGGACAACAGGGTTATCATCAGGTTTAAGCTCAGTTGTTGACTGAAAAGGCGATGCAAACTGCTCGTGCTGCAGAAACTGCATTGGTTGGAAAACAAGAAATTGTCAGACAACTTGAAAAAAAAGTTCACAAAGATGAAGCTGTAGTACAAGAAGAAACTGCTTCCATACAAAACACCATAATTAATATAAATGCTGCCATGCAAGCTGCTCAACAAGCAACCACATACCACATAACTAAAAACATTAAGTTAAGCTTTGAAAAAAAAAGTCAAGATGAAGAAATTGGGAGTTTTAAAAAAGAAATACTACGGCAGCACCTGGCACAAAATAAGGAGGCGCATTAAACAAAAAATTAAAGGCCCGACCCATAGAATCCGTTGCGTCCATTCGCTGCCTGATTCAACTGACAGCTCGATTAAATACACACGATCTTAAGAGAGGTGACCCATAAGCATCGGATGCAACGGACGCAACGCAAAAAGTAGACCAACTTTTAACTTTTGCGTCCGGTAGAAATGATGACATGCGCAGTCAAACCGAACTTGAAGTTTTCTCTTCAAACCGCAAGTCAGTTGAATCCGGCAGCGCACGGACGCAACGGATTCTATGGGTCGGGGCGTTAAACACGCCGCTGAGGAACATCGCCAAAAAACTAAAATTTTCGAAGTGGAGTTAAAACTCAAAGAGAATTCATGAGTAAATAAAATACCACTTCAGCCAAACCTGCACTTTTTTTATTTACGCTTTTATTGATTTTACTTATAAGAAAAAAAGTTACAGCGCCCACATGGCTCACTCATGGTGATATGTCAGCCTGGCAATTTTTTATTTTGAAGGGATAGCTGCGATTTGAACAAAAATCAAGCCTGAACAAACTGAATTTCAGTTAATCATTGTTTAAATGGAGCTGAAAAATTTACTGGTTAACAAAACAATCAATCAAGATTCCTTGATTAAAAATTTTGTGAACAAACGAATCTATGATTATCACCTGGAATAATAATTGATTTATTAAAGCTTGAACAAACCGACCCTAAGCGGAAGAAGACCTCAAACGAAGAAAACTCGTCCGAAATCGAAATTTTGTGTCGAAAGATGTTGGTTGAGGTTCAACGCCAATTGTAAATGTCCACCAAAGTAAGTACTCATCGAGCTAGCACATCCTATGGTAAATCTGTTGAGTTTTAAATATTATTACTACTTGCTCTATTGAAAACTTAATAGTCTTTAGTCAATGAATCAGTTTTCATTTTTTCTAGATTCAAATAAATATTATATCTGTATTTTCACATCCATTGAATAAGGACTTGTTTTATTTAAAACTTTTAAATAACCATTCAATTACAAAAGGTTATGGGCCCAGGCAAATATTAAAAGTTTTTAAGAATAATAGGCAATATTTTGTGTGTTTTCAAACAATTGAGCATATCAAGGAGCTTTTAATCACTACGTAATTTGTCTGTAATAGAAAATTACCGAAGACGCAGGGATCGATAAAGAGCAAAGAATATTATTGCAAAAGTCAAGATGGAAGGAAGTATTTCAACAATTGAAAAATTTACAAACCCTTCACAATGGATGATGTGGAAGTTCCAAGATACAGTAAACCTGAAAGCGATGCAACTCTATGGATATGTAGCCGGAACAAAGTCAATACCAAATGAAGAACCAGCTATGACAGAATGGTATAAAAAGGACGCTATGGCACAGAAACTAATTGTGAATTCGTGTGGGCAAAAAATTCTGATTCATTTATGTAACTATTCCACTTCAAAAGATATGTGGAATAAGTTACATTCGATTTATGAGCAAAACAATGACTCAGCGAAACATCTTCTGGAAGAGCAATATTATCTGTATCAAAAAAATCCAGAGCACGATATTGCAACACATATATCAACTATAGAAAATATCGCTGAAAAATTGAAAATTGCGGGTGTCACTATAGACAACAGTATGTTGATCACAAAAATATTAATGACGCTGCCACCAGAATATAGACATTTTTATACAGCGCGGGACTCTACAGCTAAGGAAAATCAAACGATTATTAATTTGACGAACAGGCTTTTAGTTGAAGAAAGTCGACTTGGAGTTGACAATATATGTTTAAGTGAGAGTCGGGCAAATGAAGCTTTGTTGGCAAAGCGAAACACTGGAGCAATAAGAAAATCAAATTTTCAAAAGATGGACAGGACGAAGCGACCTGGTAAATGTTTCAAGTGTGGTATATCTGGACACTGGAAACGAGAGTGTAGGGTTAAGGAACCTAAAGATGGCGACAAAGTTTTCTTCAGCAATATAATTGAACACTTGGAAACCTGTGATGTTTGGTACTTAGATTCAGGTGCTACAAATCACATTTGTAGACGTCGTGATTGGTTTACAACATTTACCAACTTGGATAAACCGATCGAAATTATACTTAGCGATGGAAAAATAATGCATGCTATTAGACAAGGTGACTTAAAAATTCTATCTTTTAATGGGATCAATTGGAAAGAAAAAACGATTAAAGACGTTTTGTTTGCTCCAAATTTATTTGCAAATTTGTTTTCATCAACAAAAGCAATGGATCACGGCCATACAAGCTTTTCGGATAAGAATTGTTTCAAGCTATTGGATGGCGAAAATGTTGTTGCAGTGGGAGCACGAAAAGGAAGCATGTTCCAAATGCTTTTTAAAGTAATTGAACCAATTTTCGAAAATTCGATGTTAACTATGAAAAAGGACTCTATAAAAATCTGGCATGAACGTCTGGGTCATCAAAATTTAACACACGTAAGAAGTTTTTTAAAGAAGCACAATATTTCTTTTGCTGATGAAGAATTCGATTGTGATGGATGTGCATATGGCAAGCAACATCGGTTGAGCTTCAAGTGTAGACAAGAAAAATCTTTGCATTGTGGTGAAATAATGCATGCAGACATATGTGGACCGATAGAAGAAAATTCATTTGGGGGATCCAGGTCTTTCTCTCGGTCAAACTCACCTCCTTTGAGAAGATATTCCAAGTCCCCGATAAGAAGACGTTCTAGAAGCAGGTCTCCTCCAAGGTCTCATTCGCGGGAAATGGAGTCACTTCGTCATGATAACAGGCCTCACAAGCATGTCTTGCAGCAGCAAAGTCATCGAATGGATTATGAAAGGGACATGATGCGCTACAATAAAAAGCCTTCTGGTCGTTTTAGTGAAACAAGAAGTCTCTCTGAAAACCGAAGGTACAATTCTAAGACGGGGGAAAATGGCAATAATCAAATGTTTGACAATTATCCTCACAGCAGTTCCCGAAAAATGTTTTTTGAGTCTGATATTATTCCGGAAAATAGAGAAGTACCTCAAGATTTCCACCACGAAAGAAGGAAAAAAGCTTCTATGAATAGATTCGATGAAGGTCCAAGAAATAAAAAAAGAAGCCGCGATAATCACGAGGAAAGATATAGTGTGCAGCAGCCATCGGATGAAGAGCCGCCTTTGAAACAAGAAACCGAGAAAAGAAGCAAGGACAAAAAGAAGAAAAAAGAAAAGGAAAAAGAAAAAGAAAAAGAGAAAGAAAAAGAAGATAAGAAGTCCAAAAAAGAGAAAAAGGAGAAAAGAAAGCGAGAACGTCATAGGGATGAGCCGAAAAAGCATACAGAACATAAAAAAACTCGTCGGGATACGGATTCGACTACAAATGCGAAAGATGAGAGTAAAAGTCGCTCGAGTAAGAAAGATATCTCCAAAGGCTCCAACGATGATTCAGTGGACGATAGAACTGAGACCTTTACACCTGACATCCATATGGACCGCAATCAGGATGACGAGCACATCGATAACGAATTGCCGATAGAAGGCGGAGGCGAAAACAGAGTAATTGAGGTAATTCACAACCCATTTAGAACGGAAAAGTCTCCCATCGTATACAAAACGGATAGGTGCAAGCAAATGGCTGATAACAATGGTTTCGAAGTGAACACGCCTACATCGTTTGTTGACACCACACCGGAGAATTATGCTGGCAAATGGGATAACTTTGACTTTTCTATTCCGAACAGTGAAGATATTAAAGTTGAAAATGACCGCAACAGTGAATATAATTCACAAATATTTCCAAATTGTTCACCGTCTTCGAGAAATGAACAATTTGGAATTAGTAGACACTTTAGTAGAAAGAAAGACTCGCACGGCCGTTCGCAGCACCATCATGAGGAAAGAAAGCCTGTTCGTCAAATTAATAATCGTCTGATTTTCCTTAGCTGTAGAATCCCACGGGTATAAAAATGTCTATAAAATCAATTTTTTTTTCTGCAACCAAAGAGACGTAGTTATGAAAATACGGACTCTCCATCACATTGTATACGGCAAAGCAATAAAGTTTGCATGTATTTAGAAAAATGATAGTCACTCCTCAAATCGCAAGCAGCAGGGACCGAATCCACAAGTGATCGAGTAATACGTGACTGAATTATTTTAGTTTGGCATTACTTCCCATTCCCACATTATCGAACACTTTAGTACCACAATTTG
This sequence comes from Melanostoma mellinum, assembly GCA_914767635.1. NCBI lineage: Eukaryota > Metazoa > Arthropoda > Insecta > Diptera > Syrphidae > Melanostoma > Melanostoma mellinum. The sequence continues at coordinate 55,146,169 of OU612059.1, read as the reverse complement.
ATATTCTTTTATCAGCATTTCAACAAATTCAAATCAATAAATAGACAGCCAAATGACAATCAGCAATGTAAAGCGAGTTTTGAAAAAAAAAAAAATCACTCACTCGATCACAGATGCGGCAAGCCGGCAATTCGACCCCAGCTCCCAGCATCTGCTCCTCGTTTATTTGAGTCTAATGAGAGTCAGTTCATCGTAATGCTCATTGTAACTCTTTCTGTTTTGTAATGTAAAGAATCAATTTTTCGCCAACAACGAAAGAGCAAGTCAACATACCTAACATTCGAACTAAAATTAAGGCCATTGATCCTCTAAGTTCACCAACTCGATTTCCTTGTCTTGTGCGCAATTTAGCTTCAACGGGGTTTTGCAAAAGAAAAAAAAAACAAAGAAAACGTGTTCAATCTTCTTCCGAACGATATGAGCTTTTGGCAACCTTGAGACTGGCAGACCTAGTTATAAGTATAGACCCTCAGTTCGCCGCATGATAAGCAAATAATTCACTCAATGGAAACAAAATACAAATCGGTTTACAATTTTCTCTACTAGCCACATACACACACACTGGTGATTGTGTTGGGACTGTGACTTCTGAGTTTATAAAACACCTCATCCCATCCGCCGTGCCGATCGCGTCATCAAGAACGTGAAACCAAAAGAAAATAAAAACCATACACGCTCTTTGCTCAAAGTTCGATGTTGCTTCTAAATACGTAAATGTACATTTCCAATTCCAACAACCAGAAAAGCCACAACCAGGGTTGATTGAAAACTGTTCTTTAAATTTGCAAATACTGTTCATACCTAGAACATCCAGTGACCTTACACTTGCATAGCAATTATCAATCGAATGTGCAATGTAGCTATGTACCTGCATTGCAAAGACACTGAACTGCAGCAGTGGTGATTCACTCACTCACTTGGTATACCTAGTACCTGGGCATTAAATGATTTTAATAGAAAGACAGCTGGTTACTTAATTCCTCTACACTAAACTCAACACTCAAATAGCTTTTAAGTTGAAACGAAGCAAATTACTTGAGAGGAAAATTGTCAACTGCATCGTTTAACACACAGAGAAGGTTCTACTCTGTAGTTCAGCAGGCAAAATGAAAAAAAAAAAACACTCTATCATCCACATGTGCTCGACAACAGTTGATTTGATGCGAATAATTTGCTCGATCGACTAACTTCTATTAACTTGGTCAAAACTCATAAGTTCAAATGCACATTTAAGAAAACTATGTTACCTGATTCTCTGCAAATTATAGTGACTTATTTTAAGCACAAATTATTTTAAACCACGTTACAGCGTATTGATTTTTCAGTAGGACTTTTTTTCTCTTTGTGCAACTTTTTTTTTTGCTTCCTTTTTGGGGCAAGTATGATACACTTGAAAAACGATAGTAAATAAATTAAAACACAAACCTTTTTTATTGGCAGCTAGTTGTTAACACAATTTAGATCACGTTTAAGGTAGTTTCACGTGTTAAATAAATTTCGTTTTATATGAAATTCGAAATTTTACACCAAAGGCAAATTTTTCCGTGATCAGTGGAACTGCGTGTGCCAGAGAAAGAAAGCAATTTTTTCAACAATTTTTCAACTGACGTAAGATTTAACGAAAATTCTTCGTTATAAATGGCCATGTCCAGTAACATTTCGATTTTGCTTAAGCACGGGTCACACCAGGGGGTCAATTCCCGATCTGTGAAGCTGTGAAGTGAAAACATTTATCACAGCTTCACCGCAAATTCGATTCTCCATTAGTGAAAATCCAACCTCAAATGTCAATTTTTTCTCATATGATAAATTTCTTTTCATTGCCGTATGAGTCGGTGAAAAATTCAATTATGAAAAATGGCCGCAAAACTCAAACGATGAAAAATCCAATTGGAATACAATTGAAATGAGAGAGAAAATGAGAGAATACTGTCAGAATTTATCATTTAGAACATTTTAGTACTTTTTAGATCCGGAATCGCTTAGAGTGGGTTCGTGAAGTGATAAAATGAAAAAACTGTATGAAAACTGAAATGATATATTTTTTTTCACTTCACAGCTTCGCAGATCGGGAATTGACCCCCAGGGGCTAGATTCCGCAAGAGTGAATTTTAAATGTGTACACGACAAATTGTGCACACACTCTAATTTGGATTCCGCAAGGGTGAAGGTGAGTTTTTTTGACAGAAGACGTGTGCACTATCTTTCAAATTTACTCACGGTCTTTCAGAGAGTGAGTTTTCAGAGGGCCGTGAGTGTGAGTTTTAAGTATTCACTCTTGCGGAATCTAGCCCCAGGTCAGACACGGCTGCTCGGCAGTGGCGAATCGAGTAGCTGCTACTGCGCAGCGGCTGGTAAAGTTGAGCACGTTTAGCTTTTGGCTGCTAAAATTGAAAAATACTGCTAAATTTTCATTCAAATTTGTGGCAAATATCAAAAATAAGTTTTAAAATTTGAAATGAAGTTCAAAAACAGTTTTTGTATGGTTTTCTGTAGCTGTTTACTGCAAACCGCTAGTAAGAGCGTCTGTGTGTACCGTGCTTTATACCGGGGCAACACGAGGTAGATATGGCAAGCCTTTTAAAATACACTTACATCGATTTCCTTTCAACCGTTTGCTGTTAGTGCAGTAGCTACTAAACTCAAACACTAGTGCCATATTTCTGTTTAGACAAAAGAAAAGGAAAGCATTAAACAAACTACGATAATCAAACACCACGATTCGGTAAGTTTTTAGACGACCATTATTCAATCGTCTATCGTCGATTATATCGTAAACATTCTTTCTTGCAATTTCGCTTTCAGCGATTAATGAAAAGTTATTTTTGAAGGGTCTGATTAGTAAGTTAGGATTTCTGTAAAGGAATTAATTATTTTTGTTGCCAAATTAGTAAGTGTAGCAGTGACAATTTCAGATTTTGGTTAATGTTCGCACTATAACATATGAGAGTACAAAGCCAGTACAAAAAGAATTGCACTCTCATTCAATACATTTGTAGTTGTCGCGGAATTCTTTTCAATTCCCAACCATAAAGTAGCTTTGGTTTGCTACAGCCTTAATACGACCGCTACTGTAAGCCATGCGACCGACGATTGACAGCTGAACAAATCAGACGTAACTTTTAAATGACATCTCAACTATTTTCGGTGTATGCCGGAATTAACAAATTTGTAATTCGCGCGTTAAGAATTAATTTTCGTATTAAGTGCTGTGTTATTATCAAAATTCTTTCTTAATCGATATTAGTGTATATAGGAACTAAACATGGATCAGTTTGAACCACATTTGGTTGTTAAAAAAGAGATTCGTTTTTCAGAATGCTTCGCAGTGGCAACTGCAAGTAGCCCCGGCGAGAATTTCGGTAAATATAGATTCACAATAAATAGGAACTACCACTTCAAAGAGTATTTTTCCACAAAGGTGATGTCTTCGGTGGAATAATAAAGTCAGGCAACTGGGGATGGTTAACCAAAGGCTCTCGCCTATGCATCACTTCACTGCGAACAGGGCAGTTAATCTCGAAATATGACTTCGACACAACCAATGGGTAAAATATAAAATGAAGATTTATTTTTCATATTGTTACTCTATATTTAAAATCCTATTTGAAGATTTGGTGTCTGCATTATTACTTGTGCTTCGGAGATTGAGATGCCGTACATCAAGGATACAATAATTGCCATTGGGATTCAATATGCAGACAGTCCTGGAGGTCTTGTTGTACTTTATTCGATAGAAGAATCAACTGTTATCCGATGCATTGATTTAAAACACAAAGTCACTTGTTGCAAGTTTATAAGTCATGCGGTAACACAGCATACAATGCTACAAAACATGAACGGTTGCCTCGTTGTTGGAACGGATGGAGGAAGCGTTTTGCTTCTGGATCTTAATTTAACAGGCGACGAGTTGCAAACTTCAACAAATAGCTCTGAGATTTCTGTTATACCGTGTCACATCGTTAATTATAGCATGAGTTTGTTGCATCTGCATCGTCATTTTCAACACTGCCAACAAGAAGGTGTTCACTTTGGCATACAGCTTGAAGGTAATACATTTCTTATTTCTCGATTTTTTTTCATTGTGTTACATAATTGTTCTTGTTTTTATTACTTTTACGTGGGTGTTTTGCAATCAATAAAAAAAATATGAATACGGTTTCAGCTTGAAAGATTTTCAAAACCAGCACAAGAAAGATCAATTGAAAGTCATGATTACGGTTTCTTGAGAAATATCTCAGCTCATTCCAACACTCTTCTCAAGCTGCGAACGCTCTAATCTGCTTGTGAGAAAATCCTTTAAACCGCTTGACTCGTATTTCAATCGTTACCTTTTCGAAGCGTATCGTCAATTCAATGTCTTTTAATTATTTGCTGGAACGTCATTGCATAAGTTTGCTTATACAAAGAACTCTCAGCATATTTCGCAGCCATCTATTGATGTAAAATTTCAGCTTTTTTGTGATAGCGTATATTACTTTCCAAGTGCTTTACTTATAAAGTAACACGGTTTCAACTTTGGAGCGGAAAAGACTTAGTGTGGTCTTTAAGAAGCTTTTAGAGTTGTTTCTCCATATTTAATATAATACCATCTCGCTCGGAGAGCAGAGGGAGCTCTAGTGCTGATCCTTTTTGTTTTTGTCGTATGGATCTTAAGCTAAATGATTTCAGCTTCCCTCTCTCCAAGTATGTTGTCATTTGATTGAGATCCATGATCCTGCCCGCATATTCCAGATGTTTGAGGTGTGAGTGCAAAGTCCCCTGGATTTCGCGCAAACAAAAAGCTATTGCAATATGCTATGAGACCACCACCACCATCTACGCCCGTGTCTACGTGTGAATGGTAGTCCTTTCTTAATATGTACTTGAAATTCAAAGTTATAAAGTTTTGTATCCAGAATGCCTGAATGAAGAAAGTTTTCGTAAGAAAAAAAAAATATCACCGGCAAAAGCTTGAGACTTAATGAAAAAATCAGTAGTTTTACTACGAAGCCCTTTACATTCTGGTAAAATAGGGAAATATTCACATTGCGCCAAATCTTGGAGAAAACCCAAGAGTACAACATCGACACCCACCACCTGTTCATCGACTTTAAAGCAGCGTACAATAGTGTTAACAGATTTATAATATATCGTGCTATGTCTAACTTTAGAATCCCTTCTAAACTGATACGCCTTATCAGGATGACGTTGGAGAACGCTAGCTGTTCCGTTAAAGCTGGTAGAGGCTCTACTGAAACCTTTGAAACCACCAGAGGGCTAAGACAAGGCGACGCACTGTCATGCAGCTGACAGTCCTGTGTTTCTCACCTGAACTAGCCTCAGCAAACACCCAGTGTTACTTTGGGACAGGCAGAGTGTTTTTTGCCCTGGGCCTCGAAACACACTCATAGTTAGACATTTAAGACGAGTTGATGGTTTTTTCTAAAAACGCTTCGTGGTGACCATAAAGGTGCGTCCACACTATGCCGACCGGCATACGAATGCATTTCATTCTGTTCGAATTCGGTTCGGCTTTTTGTAAGGAGGAAGGCCGATCGGGACGTCCACACTAAGTCGGTATTGCCGATCGGCATGTGCGAGTTGATGCCGCTAAGCATAGTGTGGATGCACCTTAAGACAATCCCAGGGCTTCAATCAAAGAACCTAGTGTTGGTTTTGAAGTAAACCCATACCAGTGAATTCGGGAGATTTGTGCGAGAACGTAGTGAAAAAATACTTATCCTTAGTACAATAGGCGTTATAATAAAATGCCAGTAAAATTTAGATCATAGAGTAAGCAATACAGAGGTTCAAAATCGACACCATTTGTCTGAAACAACTTAAAGTTTTTTCTGGGGTGAAATCAAGGATAGACTCGCATTGGAGTTAACGGCTTTATCTGACCACAAATGATTGAGTATCAGTATTTTAATTTTTTTAGTGTAGTTTTCATTTTGATAGCCTTCGACTGATGACATGAACCCGGAAGACCTCAAGCCGTTTGCTGATGATTTGATAGGTCCTTATCAATGCGGCTTCAGACCTGGAAAATCTACCATCGACCAAATATTCACATTACCCCAAATCCTGGAGAAAACCCAAGAGTACAACATCGACACCCACCACCTGTTCGTCGACTTTAAAACAGCGTACGATAGTGTTAACAGAGTTGAAATGTATCGTGCTATGTCTAACTTTAGAATCCCTTCTAAACTGATACGCCTTATCAGGATGACGTTGGAGAACGCTAGCTGTTCCGTTAAAGTTGGTAGAGACTCTACTGAAACCTTTGAAACCACCAGAGGGCTAAGACAAGGCGACGCACTGTCATGCAGCTGTTTTAACATTGTGCTTGAAAATGTAATACGTAGCACCCATGCCAGCACATCGGGCACCATTTTCAATAAATCAACACAATTACTTGGGTTTGCAGACGACATAGAAAGAACAAAGCGAGCAGTAACTGGTGCATTCACTACTATGGAGTCAGCAGAAAGCCAAATAGGGCTGAAAATAAACGAGGACAAGACGAAGTATATGCTCTCATCAACAAAAGTCCAATCCCACCACCGACTTCGTCAAAATGTCACAATAGACAGACATAACTTCGAGGTAGTCAGTGAATTTGTCTACCTGGGCACTGCTGTAAACTCAGCCAACAACATCAGCGCTGAAATCAAACGCAGACTAACTCTTGCTAATCGCCTTTTTTTTGGGTTAAATAAGCAATTGAGGAATAGAGCCCTGTCGAGAAGAACCAAGGAGACACTATACAAAACACTCATCATCCCAGCCCTGCTATATGGTGCAGAAGCATGGAACCTCTCCCAATCGGGTGAAAAGTCACTTGGAGTCTTCGAGAGAAAAGTTCTGCGCACGATTTATGGTCCTGTTTGCGTTAATCGAGAAGACAACGTTTGGCGAAGAAGATACAACGACGAGCTGTACAGAGCCACATAAGCTTAGCCAGAAAAATTAGAGTCCAACGACTAAGATGACTGGGCCATGTAGAGCGAATAAACATCAACGCTCCAGCACGTAAGAAGCCAAGGTAGACCTCATATTCGATGGAGCGACCAGGTAGAAGGAGGTCTCCGCCAATTTGGAGTGCAAAATTGGAGACAGCAGGCTAGATATCGAGCCGGTTGGAGGGGCATATTGGGAGAAAGAAAGAAAATAGGGATAGTCTGACTAGTTTTCTGGAACAACATTGAGAGTAACATTTTTTGTTTGGAAGAACCAACCTGTAGGCCAGAAACATAATCGAAATATGACGGTGGGACAAAAAAATTAAAAGGATGAAACGAAACAGATATGTTATAATTCGAAGTTAGGTAGGAGACAATGTTATCATTTAAAACGGAATACAAAAATTTTGTTTAGGCTTGAGAACTGAATCGATTTGTTTAGGAATTGGAAATGATTCAGTTGGCGGATGATTAATCGTTGGGATAAGTGCGCTGGGACTCAGGGATTCCTGCTCTGTTGTGCCACCCCATTTATTTATATATGTCCTGGAGACTGCTTTAAAGCTGATCTGCAAGATATGGTCGGAAGAAAGTATGCCCGATGATTGGGACCTCAGTATCGTATGATCGATATTAAAAAAAGGGAGCCCTCACAATTGCGTCAATTTTAGAAAATTAAGCCTCTTTAAGGTCGCGTCTAAGATCTTGTCTGCTGTAATATGCAGACGGCAGACGGCTCTCACGCCATGCTTGTACTTCTTTATTCAAATTTATAATGTAACCTTTTTAATTTGTAAATAAAGGATTATCTATATATATCTATCTATCTATCTGTTTTATGTGAACGTCAGAAACCCCACATCAACAACTTGATAAGTCCTTATCAATGTGGTTTTATACCAGAGAATAGACCAAATTTTCACATTACGGTATATCTTGCAAAAAACTCGAGAACATAATATCGATATTCACCATCTTTTTATCGATTTCAAGGCCGCGTATGACAGTATTTACAGAGACGAGCTGTACAGAGCCATGTCTAGTTTCGGCATCCCTGCAAAACTCGTACGACTATGCAGGATGACTTTGAAGAATTCACGCTGCTTCCTCAAGGTCGGTAAAGAACTCACCGAGACCTTTGATGTCAAAAAAGGGTTTAGGCAAGGCGACAAACTGTCACGCGATTTCTTCAACATCATACTTGAAAAGATTGTAAGAAACTCAAACGTCAACACTAGAGGAACAATCTTTCAAAAGTCTGTACAATTACTCGTCTATGCAGACGATATTGACGTAAAGGGAAGAAAAAACCGTGATATCATAGGTGCTTTTGCGAGTATTGAAACAGAAGCGGCAGAAATGGGTTTGATGGTTAATGAGGGCAAAACGAAGTATATGTTGTCATCAAACAAGGAAAGAGAACATCGACAAGTCGGACAGAACGTCACAATAGACAGACATAACTTCGAGGTAGTACAGGACTTCATCTACCTAGGATCCAATGTAGACACGGACAACAACATCAGTGCGGAGATCAAACGGAGAATAACTCTTGCCAACCGTTGCTTCTTTGGGTTAAGAAGAAACAAAACCCTATATCTAGAAAAGCCGAGGTAACCCTTTCTAGGACATTAATCATATCAATCCTGCTTTATGGCGCGGAAGCGTGGCCTTTATCGAAAGCGGATGAGGAAACCCTTGGTCGTTTCGAAAGAAAAATACTCCGAATGATCTTTGGTCACGTAAGCGAAAACAATGTGTGGAGATGAAGATACAACAACGAGCTGTATGAGTTGTACCGCGACATGGGCATAGCTAGAAGAGTACGCATCGCGAGGCTCTGATGGCTGGGTCATGTAGAGCGGATGGATATCTACGCTCCGGCTCGAGGGGCTTTCGAAAGCACATTGCAGAGAAATCGTGGAAGGGGAAAACCTCGTCTAAGGTGGCGCAATCAAGTGGAAGAAGACCTCATCTGACTTAAAGTGCAAAACTGGAGAGAGCTCGCTCGAAATCGAAATTGTTGGCGTAAGATGTTGGTTGAGGCTCACTGTAATGCCCACCTAAGTAGACTAGTTTCTATCGACTGATAGGAAATTGATAATTTTGGTTGGTCCAATTCCATTGGTTGGCGCTTTCACATAAACGAATCGTTTGTTATTGTCGTTTTGTATTTCCACTACATGCCTGTGGCCTAATTACATCGTTGTCATTGTTAAGATTGTGCATTGCAGCCTCCCATTACCATTATGAGGTTTCCCAGTGGTGTAATATCACAATTTTGGGTGCCAATAGTGCCAATAGTGCAGTGGTTGAGCGTTTAGTCGTCAATCGTGACGCATCACTAGAATCACGCGCCGGGGCAACCAACATCATTACAACGTCTATGAGGTTATATCTGAAATTACCAACCGCCAAGAAGGGGCTGCCAAGTAGCTCTGTGTAACACGTCTTTAAGTGTAAGCGGTCTGGAACCTGGCTTTCAAAATCCTTTCACTTAAAGGCTCCCATTTAACTTAGATTTTGAGAGTTGTTTTGGAAACCAACAAACAACAATCCAAAGCAAGCTTCCAAATATGGGTTAGAGGCTAACCTTTCCCCTGGCTTTCACAATCCAGTAGTGGTTTTGATTCCATTAATTTAGAATAAAGATGAGCCTTTCGCACTTTTAATTTAATCCTATTTACGTATTTGAGGATACTCAGAGACCGTATTAAAAATAGGGACTTTCGCAAAATACCCCTCTTTATGGTTACGTTCTGGTCACTTTTCACGATATTCTTTGTCATTTACGATTGCTTTCGGTTTTTGTTTTGTTCGTGCCTCGCGTTTTCGTAATTCGTAATACGGACTTCAGGAAACGACTGATTTTTTGCAAATGGCCATACAAAAATCAATAGTTTCTCGTGCCATACGCTGGATTCCCCTCCTAGATGCTTGAGAAAGTTGAACAATAGACCGGGTATTGTAGTTGCTGGCTTATTTCAACGAACTATTTCCGTTCATAGCACTTTGGATTTGTCAGACACTTAAAAATAAGTTGTCAAGTGATCTAAATTGAAAAACATTTCGTAAAGAGAAAATGTCATTGCTTTGAAACAAAAGTAGGATAGAAAAAGCAGTCTGGTTTAGAGTTAAAGTTGCCATGCGAACAAATTTATTGAATCATACACAAAATTAAGTACTTAATAAGATATTAAAAATAATTACAAGTATGTATTTGTACAAAAACTTACAAAATAATAAATGCGATAAATGCGAATCAGCCATAGATCGGCAACCATTTCGAGTGTGCTGAAAACGAATTTTACAAGCGGCTTGAAGTGTTGTGTTTCCGTTTAAGTGTTGTTTGTTGAAAGTGACTTGATCTTAAGACCATGCTGACTACTCCGCTCTTTTAAGATGAATTTTCCAAATCGAAAGATTGTTCTGATCGCGCTTTCAATTTAAAGTATTTTTCGGCCATAAAAATTATTAATTTCCTTTGGCCATTTTTCATGAAAATAACATCATCGTTTACAGGAAAGGTTGCTATTGTGTAAGTTTCGTGTGGAACTATGTCGACGCATTTTTCCAAACCTAACATACGCATTAAGGCTACGAGTTCTGCTTCTTCAGCAAATGCTTCGTCGTCGTCCCAATTATTTTGCACTTCGAACTTAACAAGATATTTTGAATTTATTATTTTGTTCATTTTTGTACTTGTGGTGTATTCACTTGAATATTTTGAACAGCAATAAGTCACGAATTACTAAAAGGCTCGAAGAAATTGAATGCGAGTTTTTGAATTTTTGACATATTGCATAGTTCAAAGTGAACTTAGTTTATTTTTAACTCTTCTGTTCCCGGTGTCACCCGTAGGGCGGTAGGTGACACTTGGTTTAAAATTTTTTTCCATCATACCATCATTGCTTTTTTTAAACTGGATGAAATATGATAATCATAACACAAAAAATATGAAACACCCTCCTATGAGTCTTAAAATTATTCCTTGAAGAAAATTTTCTTTTTGACATTTGAGTAACATGTGTTAGTGCTTCTTGAATCGATTCTCAATCCAAATCGAGAAGCGGCTGTCACTCCTCAGAACCATGAGAAGCGATCTTTTTGCACCAATGGAACGGTTTGAGAATGCTTTTGGACGCTGCGGAGGGTTCTTTTCGTCCAATGGAAAGTGACATTACAATCTGATCAACATGTGGAAGTAAAATCTTGATATTCTTCTCCCGATTACATTTTGATCTCGTTGATGTTGTCACGGTTTGTTGAGAGAAGCAGGAGCCAATAGGGAATTCTTGGGTCTAATTTTTTTTAGCTTTTGGAGAACTATTAAGTAAGAACCAGATAGAGTATTAGCTTGTCATTAAGCATTTTAGTCCAGACTTGTTACGTAATAAGTTTATGTTGTTTGTTTATAGAGAACGATTCATTATTTTCTGCTTGATGAAGAAGAAGTAGAAGAAGGAGAAGAAAAACAGCCAAAAAATATTCAAAATATTTAGACAAAAAGGAAACTATTCGACACAACGCTTGACTGTTACTGATTCGATTGTACTGCACGGACAGTTTTGTTTTCGTTGTGGTGATCTTAGTTTTTGATTAATCGAAATCAGGAAAATGACGTGACGAACATAACGCTGCTTGAATCGAAAAAAATCTAGTCACATGCATAAATTTTTTTAAAATGAAACTAAATGGTGACGTTCATAAACCATCAATTTTGCGATCAGGAGTTCTGTTTATATGACCAAAATTTTAGGTTCCAAGCATTTTATGTTGCTACAATTTATTAAAAAATCAGAATTCGACTTTGAGTACATTTTATGGGTAAAAGGCGAAAGACGATTAAGTTGCTTTACGCATTTTCTCGGTTTTTGGAGATAACCGATATTGGTCTATTCGGTGACGATTTAGAATATAACTCCAATTCTAGACTTAAACTAACTGGAGACGATCCGCCATAGACTAGAAATTGTTTGAAAGCAGTTGAGTACAACAGTAACCACTGTGAACTCGCCGCCGTTGAGTCATACTGCTGCCGAAAGACCTTGTGGAACTGAAGTAGTATGTGCCGACGCTCTCTTACAACCTACTTGAGGCACTTTAGCTGCCCCATGCAACAGGAATCTCTTTTATGGAACTACAAAATTCGGGCTGTACTTGTACAGTGCAACAACCCGAGTATGTTTCTTGAAGAAATAAAATTCTTATGAAAAAAGATCAAAATGAACTTCAGTGTATTAAACTCCAAAGGATGACAGAGAACAAAAACTTCTGACAGTAGGAATAGATCCGGATGACGCCATTTTAGGCCACTTTATAGTATGTGCTGTTTTCGAACAAGTATGCAAGGAGAGTGCATTCGCCTTAAGTGTGACCTTGAGAACAGAGCCTTTGTCGGACACTTCTATCTTAGAAACGTGATCTCACATTGGCAAAATGAGAAATAAAAATGTGCTTCTTAGGTGTGAAAAGTTTAAAAATCTGTGATCTTTAATCAATTGTAAAGCAATTTGTAATGACGACATGAAGCATGGAGTAAGCGTAGGGTCGATAAAGTGGCGAGAAAACTCCACCAGCGTCTGTGATGCCCATAAGCCGAAGGGAAACTTTACAACGCGGTTGTGCGTCTAGCATCTCACACACGGTTAACAATTTTGGACAGTGTACAAAAAGTATTAGATGTTCCGTATGACGGCAGGAATAACAAATACATTAGTACCTAGGGTTGGAGCGCGCAATTTTCACAACCATATCCTGTGAGGTAATGGAGGGGGCCTACAATTTTCTGCCTCATACCGAACAGCTTATAGAGAAAACGCTTTTCATGGCATGTTTTCTATTGGGATTCGAATCAAGAACCTTCTGCGAAATGGGCGAATAGAAAAATTCATCGAAATTTGCGATTCGGTGGCCTCAGGCTCAGACATAAAACAATTCGAAGCATCATTCGGCTTCGGCGTCGAAAAAGAAAGAAGAACAAAGAGGTGATTGGATCAACTGATCAACAAGAGTTAAAAATTTAATCGAAAAGGTCAAAACAAAATTCAACATAATCACGAAGAAAGTGACGTTCTTTTAAGGACTTAAAATAAAAAAATAAAAACGAAGAATCAATAAAAATCAGTCTAAAAGGCCACGCAAGAAAAATCCACGATCGTTTTCCTTAATCATCTCAGTCCTGCTTTGCAGATTGCAGCGCGGTAGCGTTGACCTTATCGAAAGCGGATGAGGAAACCCTTGGTCGTTCCGAAATAAAAATACTCCGAATGATCTTTGGTCCCGTATGCGAAAACAGTGTTTGGAGAAGAAGATACTACAACGAGCTCTATGAGCTGTACCGCGAAATGGGCATAGCCAGAATAGTACGCATCGCTAGGCTACGATGGCAGGGCCATGTAGAGCGCATGGACATCAACGTTCCGGCTCGACAGGTTTTCGAAAGCATATTGCAGGGAAATCGCGGAATCGGAAGACCTCTTTTTAGGTGGCACAATCAAGGGAAAAAGACCTCAATCGACTTAGAGTGCAAAACTGGAGAGAGCTCGCCCGAAATCGAAATTGTTTGGCGAAATATGTTGGTTGAGGTTCAGGTTCACCCCGAACTGTAATGTCCATGTAAGTAGGTAAGAAGCGAATCCGTTCGGAGATAAGAACACACTTTTTTAATCCGTACGTAGTCGATTTCGGTTTTTTTTTTTTTAATTAGGTAAATCAGAACAGCCATGTATAGCTGGTAACGTGAACATGGACATTAAATATAATAAATATGACAAGAGTTGTAAAATCGATGGTGATGATTTTGTTAGGTGCTAAAGTAGTAAACAACAAGCCACCTGCGCTAAGCCAAAGATTTGCCACTGAAATTGAGATCGTCGCCTCATATGAAGCAGCAAACGGAATTATTTGAGTTGTGGCGTGCTTTTTGCTTTCCAGTCAAGGTTTCGCTCGTCGGATTAACCTGGGTATTTCTGAAGAAAAACACGAAACTTCAGGGAAGACGGTCTTCATTTTGAATATACAAACTCTTAAATCAGTCCGCAAACAAAAACTCTTAAAAGCTATAATCAATTACCTTAAAACTAAACAACGGCGGCCTACAGTTTATACGGTATCAAGGTTTTTACGTAGCTTTAAAGCAAAAAACAAAAATGGGACAGTAATTTCTTGCCATCACTTACACCTAACCACTTTCAGAAGGCTCTTAGTAAAAATACAGTTGCGTTCAAAGTAAAAGTAGTAAAGAAGAACATATTACATAAAGCTTTGTTTTGTAATTTTTATGGCCTTCTTTATTGAAAACCGTTACATTTTGACAAAACAATTTCCTTCTTTAATTTGGTCCTTTTGTGGTTTTGAATAATGTTAAATTTTTAATGTTCCATGTCGATTTTCAGTTCTTGAGAATGCAGAATTCATACAGTCACTTCTGCCGATCGACCTTATATTAGGCCTTGCGGTTGGCTTAGCAGACGGTCGTCTTGTGTTATACGACCTCACAGATATGCAAGTTTTTCATGTCACACCGCCACCAGAACAATCTTCACCGCTAGTCAAAATGAGTTTCATGGAACCGCCGGATGATCCACGTTGCTGTCTCTATGTCTGGGCGTTTCACGAAAACTATCAGAATTCAATGGCAGTGATGCACTCTTTGATGTATGACAAGCGAATAGTCACCGATGATGGATTTTGTTACTTTGAAGTAAGATTCATTATTTATAATTTGTCTTACAAGAAAACTAACAATTTTTTTTTTTGTATATAAAAGAACTTTCAAGTATCAAGTGTGAGACTGCAACTTCCATTGAGTTGCCCGAAGAGTGTTCCAATAGCATGTCAAGCCATAACAAAATCACCCTCCCATGGTAATGAAGAAACTATATCTCTGTGTGCTTTAGTTTGGAAGCAAGAGCAAGAACTTCAAACTGAGGTACTTCTGTTTGATATAAACCAATGGTACAAAGAAGAAATGCCATATATCGGCGATTGGAGAGAAGATCCTAGTTACTTGGCTTCATTTGTATTGCCAGGTGTAAGTGCTCTAGAGATGTACTTTAATCCGAATACGATTTCCCTTTTCAATTCTATTCAAAGACCTGAGGAGCACTTCTATCCAATATCGCTGAGTTTTGGTAAGAAAGCAATTCGAATAAAATTTTTGTTTCAAATAAATTTATGATCGACTTTTAGATTGTATTGCCCTGGCGGAAAACAGTTGCATGCATTTAAACTGGCCAGGAGTCCAGAATCGGGTAATAGAAGTCCTGAGGTCACAAGGTTCACTTGCGCTATTAGATCCCAACCCAGTTTTTATGGAAATTCTCAACGCCCGATTGTTGCCACAGTTTACTGGACTCAATTACAAAGCCGCATTCTCTTTGGTATTTAAGTTGTCATCCCATAGCCATGGTTAGAATTTTCAAATTTTGTCTTTTTAGAAAGCGAAAAGGGAAACTTTGCTTTCAGTGGCAATTGAAAACAATTGCAGTGGATTGCTGAAAGAGTGTGCAAAAAACTGGTCGGACGGTAGTCATCAAGGGAATTCACTAAGTGAAGGTTTATCGTTGTCCATACTCACCGACTGGCTATGGGTTCGAGCTTCAAGTATAAAGGAACGTTGCAACAAAATATGCAAAGTTCTATTTGACCATTCAGGCTTCACTCTCGATTTGAGAGAAAAGAAAGAGCTCGGTTACATATCCAAACAACTTCGAACCTTAGCCGATCTTTCCAGTGAAATTATAACAAAGTTTAGCGAAAACATTCCATCAGAAGGTAATTCAAAGAAAATTTTTATAAAATAATTTTCATTGACAAAATTGCAATTTCAGTTCTGACCACACTGGAGTCGCAATTCAAGTCAATTCGCATGGCCTCTGACTACCAGGAGATTCTTATGTGGCTGCTGAACATTGGACTACTTCCCGAAGCGTCGCGTTCGATAAGGCATCGAGAAGTCGAGTTGAACCTTGTTCCATATCCCTACGAATCGTTGCAAAACTTTTATGAAAAACGGAGAATGGAATTCAGGCGATATTCGCAACGCAAAGCCAACAGGGTTCATCTACTGTTTATCGATTCGTTCCTAGAACATACTTTTGAAGGAAATAGCTTAAGGGAAAGTTGGCAAGAAAGTGGTGGCGATGGGCTCTATCCACCGGCATCCATTCAAGCCATGCTGAGAATTATGCTGATTCCAGATGTGTCATTTGAAAACAAGTGTGCGCTGTTTTTGTACTTTTTCCTCGATCTAAATATGGCTATTGAGGACAAGCGATATGAGCCAATAGTACAGAATTTTATTAAATTCCCAAGTGTGTTCAAACTCTCGGCGTCGTTGATTAAACAAATACAAGCATTTTGGAACCTGGATCATTGTCATTTTCAGGTGAGTCGAACCATTGGTTTTTTGAATTTCGTTACAATTCACTAGTAAATGAAAAAAGTTTATTTGAAATTGAAATTGAGAATCAGTTTGAATTTTTTCTTCACAACAAACTAACCAAACAAAATTGTGCAAGACTTTGGGATGGTAGGATGTGTTTTGGATTTTAAAAGATGAAGGACCTGAAAGTGCCGTCAAGTTCTGTTGAATTTCATTTACTCTGTGTCACTAACACTTAGGCCAGCTGGGTTTGGATTTGAAACTTTCGCCTTGGAGCAGGGAGCTTCTGCAGCTAGATGTGGAACTCCTTGTTTTCTTACTCTCTTCTTACTTAGATAGATACACTGTGTAGATCGTACTTCGTGAGCTGTTGTCAGCGTGAGCTAACTGTCAGCCTGCACAGTAGAAAAATTCCTTTTGACAAAAAGTGATCTACAGTACTTCGGTCCAGTAGGTGATGGTTTGTTTTTCTGTCACAGACAAAAAATCGCTCTGCCGGGGTGCTACTCTTTTGACTACATTGGGCGCTGAGAGGTTAACCTTTTGAACAAACAACAAAGAAAGTTTCTGAATATTTTTTGATCCCAATGAGTGATTATCGTTCAAAGTGTTTTTTTAGCATCCCCCAGTTTAAGTGAGGCGTGTTTCCGAATGGGAGATCTTGAACCTGTTCTTATTTAATTGCTTTCTTTATTTTTTACCTTTATACTGAAAGTTAATGGTAGGTAACAGTCTGAGTTGTGTTATTCAAACTGTTATCAGTTCTCCCCATTTGAGGTTCTAGGGAGCTATTCTGATTGTTTTTAGTTGGACGTTCGATTGTTATAATTCATCTATTTATTATTTATTTATGCTCTGTCTTATATGAAATCTCTTGTATATTGCCACTTCTGTTTGCTTAATTGCCATGAAAAGCTCTGTTTCGCTACCATTACCGCCCACAGTCGTTCTGTGGTTGTGGTTTACAACTGGGATAGCACAACCAATAGAAATATCTTGATTTAAGTTTTTGTGTGTATAATTTGCTGTTTTGGTTTCCTTCGTGCTGTTATTTTCTTCTTAGTGGAACGATTTTTATATTTCTCCTTAGTGCGCCAGAATATCTTTCGATTCCTCGATCGTTAAAGTCATTCGCCTTCTGACTGGTTCAGATCTTAGACAGAAATTCAACTTTAGCAGTCTTTATAAGCAAGATCCGCTTAGAAATTTGACTTCACAGGAAAAATTGATTGCTATCCGCCCTGTAACGAAGTTCCAATCCTTAATCTAAACCAGGAACTAATCAAGTAGCCTGAGCAGTGACTCTCTGCTGTGTTGGATAAGTACGAATTTAGTATATGGGCTTCTCTGATAATATTTGTCTGTTCCTAGCATATCTTCGCAATAAACCAGTGCATAGACAACAAAACAAAAAACTATGTTTAAGAGTCTATCCAAAAGGAAGGACTTCCTTCTGATCCACAACTTAACTTAAGGTAAGGTAACTTAACTTAAGGTTACTCAACAATAAATACCATGAGCTCAGTGCGTTCTAAAACGCACTCAGTTTACTAGCAGTCTCATAAGGGTAGACGTTTTGACGTTTTTGCGCTTACAGAAATAATCTTCCACAGGACATCAAAAGCCAATACCTGTTTCCTTCGTTCTTCAATGTCTTTCGTAATGACGAACAATCTAATAGTGACCCCCCCTTGCAGAGACCACAACTAATCCGATTCTTCCTTCGTTTCGTCCTCCTCTTCCAAACTACCTGATTACATTTCTATTAACCTAATATTTCCGTATCAGTCCCTCTCCCTCATGTATTTCTACATCCTTCCAGACAACAGACTCGTACAAGTTGGTTGTATTGTAGATGCTATTGACAGAATGCTTGATTTGTCTGAAGCACAAGATGACGTTATAATTTTCGGAGACATTAATCTTCCCCATCTCCAATGGAACACTTCGAAAGTTCTAATTACCTTTCGGTTTTCGATTACTCTGACTACCTTGGAGTATTTTATAAATTTTGCAACTACAATGAAACACAATGCAATGACTTTAAATTTCACGACCCAAGCAAATTTAATCTTGGAGCCTTGTTCTTTTTTTTTATAGAAAGAAAACGGATTGTTCCCCTCCCTCTCTTCACTACGAAAGCCAGTCATCCAATAAGCCATCAACAATCCAAGATTTTTTGCTCCCACTAGTCTCTTCCAGCCTTTTGGTTTTTTTCTTGTCAGTTATGGACTGTTGATTGCCAGCTGTTGCCAGTATTTTCTTGTCATTTTTTGACTCTTAATTTGCCAGCGATTGAATTGTTGATTTGCCAACAGTTGACCTGTTGATTTGCTATCGATTAAGCTTCTGATTTGCCAGCGGTTGCGCTTTTGATGTCAGTATTTGAATTTTGATTTGCCTGCTTAATCTGTTGATTTACCAGCGATTGAGCTGCGGATTGCCAGCGATTGATCCTTTAAGGCTCTGTACTTGACTTTCGACTTGACGGCGTTGGAGCTGCTGATTGCCGGCGTTGTAGTAATAAGTATAAGATTGTATAGAACCAATAAATATTATATTAGATGGTCAAATCGTTTTATTTTTGTTTTAAAACTTGTACAAGGTTTGAAGACAGATAAAACGATTGTATTTTCACGTCCGAAGTCTTATGTACATACCCCAGCTCTAAAGAAAAAGCACATCACAATGAAAAATATGGAAATAGAATAGAAGTGTGAAAGATAGTAGTTTGGAAATTGAAATTGACAAAATACAAAATATTTATAAAACCATTTAAGAAATTTTAATTTACGACTTTCAGGCAGCTGTGGATGAATTCATTTCACCGTTCAACAAAGACCAAGTATGTCCTCAATGGCAAATTGAATTGTTCATTGCGTCTCTACTTCATCAGGTTGAAGCGAATCTTGCTTTAAGAGTTCTTGAAGCAAAATCATTACCTATATCACCAATTCTTCAGCTGAACACGTATTTGGCGAACGATTTAATATCCGAAGCTTTTCATTTTGCACGCTCAGAAAGAGACGAAGAACTACTGAAACTCTTCTTTACTCAGTGTCTAATGATGAAAAAATTCGGAGTGATTCGTGATCTAGCTCTCACTGAAAACGAAGGGAAACTCGTTCAGACGCTTCTTAAGGACAGCAAAAATAGAAATACCGAAGATCTGAGTTTTGTTTATTTACTCCAGCAATATAAATACATTGAAGCTGTTTCCTACCAAGACGAGCTTTTCAAAGAAAGAGACATCCAACGGGCAGTTGACGAAATATCAAAGAGAAGGAACAATCAAGCTTCTGTGGATGTTGATACTCCTACACTGGTGTTATCCGCTTATCACACAACGATGACCCCAGTCACAAAAAATCTATCAGATGTGTACTTGAAGATAAAGAACAAAATCAAAAATAAGGAAACTGAACAGGAATCACCCTTTCCACTTAGTTGTCAGCTTATTAAGCAAAATGCAAATGATCTTCTCGGTGGCATTTACCATAGCTCTGCTTTGAGTACTCATTTTGCAAGTCATTATTGGGAGCAACAACATCAGCGAGAGGGTAACGCCTTGCAACAGTATAACAACGCACCTTTTCTCAGGAGTCCGCAAATTTCAATGTCCTTTTCGGATCTTGTCAAAAAAGACACTGTCTCATATCCAGAGCCATATAAGGCTGCACAAAAACGTCGTCTTGATAGCAGCCTAGTAGACGTTGAAAAAGGCGGTAAAACTTTTGAGAACCCAAAAAAACGTCGGAAAATCTACGATCGATATGATTTCGAGCATTCAAATTCAGATAACTTGCTTACACACTTCAAAAATTCAACACCATTTGCTTCGGATGCGAATAGCCTTGCTAAAAAGGTCCAGAAGACTCCATCACGCGATAATTCGTTTTTCCTAGAAACTCCTTTCGTTAAAAACCTACCCGTTGAAAACTCAAACACTAACGCTTCAGACAAATTTGGCAATTCATTAACGGGAATACTTAAAGTCCCAAATCCAAAATCGTCAATTGATGAAACAGACAGAGTAAGGGCATTTTCAGAAGAGCCAGAGAAAAAGAAAGATGCCGAGGAGGAGAAAAGTATACGTTTTGTTTTACCAGTAGATGAGTCCCTAGAGCAAATAGTTGAGAAGGATGCTTCTACGGAAAGTGAAGACGCTCAGAGGGAATCTTTCGATGGAACCGAAGAACCTTTGAGAGTATTTTCCGGTCCGGCAAAAAGAAAATCATTGAGATCATCGACAATTTACAATCCTGCATCTACCATTTCGATCAGTAAAAATGAACTTCAATCAATTTTGGACAAAGTAAAATATGAGCAATCTAAGAATAAGTCGAATTTGGAAAGAAAAATGTTAATTGAGGAAACCGAAGTGACGACTTCGTCTGTTATTTCTGACACAAAGAAAGACCTCAAAGAGAACTCACAAAAAGAGTCAGCCGTTACCTCCATTTCTAATGATCCAGTTAAATTCTCCAATAATATGACAGTTGTTGACGCAGAAACTCAAAATGAAGTTGTTTTGAATGCTCCGCCAAGTACTACAGCGTCAAGGTGGTTTTCCATCGATGAAAACACTAACAAAGCGAAAGAACCACTTCAGGAAGTTCAAGAAATCTCTTTCCTGCATGATCAAAAAGGAAATTCCACAAAATCGGATAATGATTTTAGCACAAAGTTTCAAGTACCGAAAAGAGCGCTTTCTGAAAGTTCTGATGAGTATTCAAATGAGTCGAAAAAGCGACATAAAGGACCACTGCGAGGGCGGGCGTCGATACATAGTTCTTCAGAGGAAACTGCTGAGTATAGAACTCCAACAGGACCAGAACGCAACGATACCAAAGCAGGTGCATTTCCTGATCGTGCCAAAACTATTTTCGCCACCGAAACAGCTATAGACTTCCAGCCCCGTACGTCTTCTTCGAAAGTTTGTGCAACGGAATCAAAATTCACCATTCAATGTACTGAATCTGAATCAATTTCAAAGTTCCAATCCGAAAAGATCACTTCAAAAGTAACATTTTCGGAACGTTCAACTGTTGTTGGAGGACTGTCGTACATGCCAACTTTAGAAGCAACGCAAAATCTTACAGAAACAATAAGTGTTTCGTTACAACCGAAGGAACAAATGCTAGATACCACTGTTGGCATGTCTATGTATGACACTATTAACTTGGACATAAATCCATTTGAGAATCAATCTAATGAGAGTTCGAGCAGTGCTGTCGGTTCTGGAGACAGTAAAGGCGAAGAAGAAGAAGAAGAAACAGATGCGAATGAATTAAATGAAGAGACATCTGAAAATGAAAATGAAGACAATGATGACGGCGAGTCTATAATTGTCCTTTCATCTCGAAGTAGCTCTAGAAATCGAGGAACGTCAAGTCCGGAGAGTAGACAAAATGAAGAACAGACAAAAAGACATATTTCAATTGATGACGATTTTGATGAGGATGAAGAATATGTTGATGATGATGAAACGGAGAGCAATGATTATAAGGACGAAAGCATAGATATTTTGGACAGCGATGCGTCAGGGAATATCAGTTGTCACTCGTTTCGTGAAGGTATGGTATTCTATATATGAAAAAAAAAAAACATCAAAAAATTGCAAATTTTTAATTACAGTTGAGCACTCAAGTACGAGCTGCTCTTTGGCAAGTAATGTGGAAACCATCCAAAGTAGCAACGTTGATGAGGATTCATCAAATTTTGACAGATTACTGACAAAAACAATTAGGGGTGAACATTATGGGGAATCAAGCACAGACAGCGAGAATAAACAATTGGAGACAATTCAAGTGCATACGTCAGGTGAGTCTATATAAAGTTGTGTTATTTCTTTTTTTTGTTGTTGAGTTTTATCATGGAAAATTTTACTATTTTACACGTTTTACATTTTTTTTATTATGGCTTAAGAAGAGCCATAATAACATTCGTTGTTAATACTACACTTCCCATTAATAATCAGAGACCAACCCTGAAACAAAAAGTACCTTGGTATGGCACTAGAGTCTAAAATAAAGATTTGGTCAAAAGGAAAAAAAGAGAGTGAGTACAAACTAAAGCCAATGAATTGGCTAATCGAAAGATATTCGAAACTTAAGCTACGTTCAGAAGGCTGTATGATGGAAAATATCGTTAGCTCCATAAATGCTCTCGTTCACTTTCTAATGCTTCCAATGGCCAATCAGAGTAAATGACCGAAAGCACTGATAGAACCGACGAATTAATTGTGTCAAATTTTAATCGTGATAGAAATTTTAACCCAATACACATGGCAAAAATGTTTTTCCCAAAGATATTGCCTTTCGGGAGAAATTGGCAAGTCTTTTGTTAGTAAATTCATTGCCATGAAAAGCGCTTTCTCGATTAGCTGTTCGGAACCGGCAGACAATTTTAAGTCTCCTCCATTCCCTCAAAAG
Source organism: Melanostoma mellinum (assembly GCA_914767635.1). Lineage (NCBI taxonomy): Eukaryota > Metazoa > Arthropoda > Insecta > Diptera > Syrphidae > Melanostoma > Melanostoma mellinum. Next base: position 55,123,397 of record OU612059.1, on the reverse strand, counting down.
GCATGGATGTGAGAAATGTGCTTTGCCCTGGGACTTCTCGATCTGTTGCACCACTCTATTTTATTTATTTATTTTACACACGGCCTAAAGGATAAAATAGGTTCGTTCGTTGAACTTTACCCAGGGTTGACCCAGGTTTTTTTGACAACCCTATGTCAAAAAAACCTGGATTTTCCAGTCCTCAAAAAACGTTAAACCAAAGTAGCACATTTGAATAAAAACACATGCCATTTGACAGCTTTCAAATCGCCACAGCAAAGACCTAGGGCGAGTTGAGGTAAAACCCTGGTCAACCCTCAAAAAAACGCTTTGTGGCGACCCCAGGACAACCCCAGGGGGCCTACTATGTAACTCGATTCTACTCTTGGTTCTATTCGAATCTAATTTTCGATTCTACTTTCAGTTGGTACTATCTATGAAAACAGAATCGAATGCCGGTAATGCCAACTATTTTTCAACAAATGTTCGATTTTCGAACGATCCTCGAGCTCTTTGACAGGACTCATTCTCAAAATAAGAAACAAACAGTAAAAAATAATAATTACAAAAATATACAGCGTTGCGATTTGATTGGATTTATGAAAATCGGGAACGAAAAGAGCAAATTCAACGTAAAAGAATTAGAGACAGATATATTTTCGCATGTGAATATTCGCAGAAAGCTAAATTCTGTTCCAAATATGATTATTTTATTTATTTTTGTCAACAGGAAGGAGGTCCCGATGAACAATCATGTAATTGACCAGCATTTCAAATTGTGATGACGTCGACGTGGTGTAAATAAAAAGTATAAAAAGTAAAGATAGTCGTTGGGTTGTTGATTTTAATGATTGCATTAAAATCAACAACCCAACGATCAATTTCTTTGATTATTTACTTACATTTTTGAGGCAGACAAATCTTTTAAGCTGTGTTTTTAGCTCTACTCGCAAACACATTTGATATCGAAGGATTTTACTCGATTTGCCTTCGACTTTCGAGATTGGTAGTTCACCGAATATCCGAAAGTTTACAAAACATAATTGGTATTACTTTTCTGTTCGATTGTAGTATATTGGGACGTTCTTGTAGAATTACATAGTTCGAATCTTTCGAATTCGAACATTTTTATTATAGAATCGAATTACATAGTTGGGCCCCAGGGCTTCAACGAACAAACCTAATATCTTGAAAAGAAAAATAATTTTGTTTCAAAGGAATTTCTAAAATCATGAGGGAATTGAAGCTAGAAAGTGGGTTAAAATATACTTTTAAACTTAATTTACACAGAAAAAAGCTAAGTTTGATACCTCAAACCAAACGTCAATCTTATTATGCAATTCACACACGGCCAGTTTTTTTGTTTGATCTTTTTAACTACACCAAACCGGTGATACCTATCTTATGCAGTGGTGTAAGCCCCGGGAATTCTATGTACGAAAAATTTATATGTTCTACGGTTATCGATAGGTTCAATTGATGTTGATTTGCAAGACCTGATTTCTCCTTTAGTCGCTTCATTCAACAAGCATGATTGATGTTCATGTGATGTTAAAACATTTCAAAAAAACCAACAGGAAGAATTGTACTATTTATCAATCAAACTGTTCCATCAGACTGAGCTTCTGTGAAAAATTCGTTCAAGTCCAATTTTCACCAATTTTTTTTTATGAATGTATCTTTTTGATAATAACTTTAAATTGCTTTTCCACTGGCTTATGGAGGATGCTGATATAACACCGAGATCTTAAAGACAAAATGCTAAATATCCTAGAAGTGGTGAAGAAAGTTAATTTTTTTTGTGTGAAAAAGTTTTTTTTTGGCTAAGTTATTAAATGGTGTAGGTTGAGTCAAGTTTAATCTGAGTTTTTTTTTAATTTTATTTATATTTAGTAAAAGATACAGAGCTCGATGCGGAACCCAATACAACTGTTAAAACTGATGTTCAAATAGTTTTTAATTCTATGACAGAAACCAGTGTAACGCAAACTGAAAACATTGGGAAGGAATCCGTCTTTAAAAAAGAAGAGGAAGAAGAAAAGTTGGAGAGTGAGCCTAAAAAGTTTAAACCAAATGTCACGCTAAAAGAGTCTAGTCCTTTAGATGATACAGAGCTTAAATCCAACATTGTTATTGAAGAACACATCGAAATCAAAGAGGTTCTTGTAGATCAAAGTCAAGACGATACGCCAAATCTAATGAACAACGACCAAGACGAATGCATTGTTGAAGTGGAAGTATCAAATATGGAAGCGGAAGAAAATATGAACCTTGCTGAAGGAGAAAGAACAGAAGATCAAAGTAAAAACATTGTGAAATCTTCCGAAATCCAAGAAGATTTAAATGAAAACGAAGCGGCTTTTTCCAACCAAACCCAAGAAACACCGGTTTCAACTGAGCAAAGTGAAAAGGACACGGTATATGCGAAGGAAGTAATTATAACAATAGATCACATCAGCGACATACAAAAAGAAAAAGAGCGAACACCATCTGTTCAAGAGGAAGTAGTAGATATGCTAACGGAAGAAACTTTGATACCCGAAGAAGGCGAAGCAAAACAAGATCAAAGTAAGAGTACTGCAAAACCTTCCGAAAACGAAACCCTAATTAAAGAAAAGGCAACTGAAGAAACTGCGGCGTCATTTGACCAAAATAAGAAGGAAACAATGGTTCCAACTGAGAAAATTGACGAAGAAACATCCACAGCGGTAGAAAAAGAAATAGAAGTAAGTGCGCAAATATGTGAAACTGAAGTTGCCGAAGCAACAGTTTCTAGCACCGATGTGGAAGAATCAAAAGCAGTGGAGTCTGAAAAAACCACTTGCCTTATTGAAGCTGTCGTAGAAGATTCAGCCAATGAAGCAAAACCAAAAAGCTCTGAAGTGGAAGATACTCGAAGTCTCAGAAGCAGAAGATCAACGTCGTTTTCAAATACTCTCGTTTCGGAAGCAGATGTCGTAGCCTCTCCGCGTTCCAGAAGATTGTCAAGAAGCGGCTCTATGCCACCTTCATCAGGCAATCAAATAGTAACATCTATCCCGATCAAAGATCTAAAAAAAGAAAAAGATCCAACAGCTCTAAGTAGCGAAACAGAGATCATCGAAGCAACTGTTTCTAGCACTATCGTTGAAGAAATGAAACCTACAGAATCAGAAACAACAGCTAGCCTTGATGATACTGTCTTGGTAGATTCCACCAATGTTGTACCCGATGAAGTTAAACCACAACAAACATCTGATCTGGAACATACTCCAAACCTCAGAAAGAGAAGGTCGCAGTCGTTTTCAAAAACACTTGTTCCTGAAACAGATGTCGTAGCGTCTCCACGTACAAGAAGACTTTCTAGAAGCGGCTCTATCCCACCAGCTGACAATCAAATTGTGACTAGAAGGCGCTCTCTACTCTTAGAAACCTTGGATGAGAATGCGACCCCTGATTCACCGTCAACTCGAACACGCTCGAAGTTACGAGCAGACTCAGTCGATGGAGAGGTCGATAGTCCATCTGTTTCAAATGTCAAACGTTCTCGCTTGTCGTCGATTTCAAGTATAACATCTGTTGAGCAGCCACTTACTCCAATAAGTCGACGACGAAGTAGCATGTCTATGGATAAAGAATTGAGTGATACACCCAAAGCAACACGTGCCAGAAGTATCATTACAGAAGACTCTACGACACCTCGAAGAACACGTAGATTGTCAGTTTCCAAAGCAGATGATTCACCACCAGAGAAACAACCTCCAGCGAAAAGTAAGACAAAAGTTCCAAAAAAAGACACGTCAGAAAGTCCTGAGGCTGAGCAAGAGTATCCCCACAACGATGATTATACAATGTCTCGAAGGCTGACAAGAACCCAAATGGCTGTCATGGAAAAGTCGGCAGCATTGGCAAAACAAATAGCTATGTCCCCAATCGTAAATAAGCGCCGCCCTTCCAGTAATCAACAATCCCCACCTACACCCGATGTGAAATGGAGTGATAATGAATCAAATTCTTCCAAAATCAGCCATCTCTCAGGGTCGACAACTTCACGAAGAATTACAAGAAGCATAGCTTTGAGAGTAAGTTTTCTTTTTTGAACTTTTAAGCTTGAAGATAAAACGAAATGTAATTGATTCGCTCTAGGAGAACATAACCGACGATCTTATAAGCATTGCCAGTTCAACGGAAAGTAGCAGGAAAAAAAGGAAGCGAACAAAAGAACCTATTTCTCCATTGACAGCGTTAAAAGCTATACCTGAGGAAGGACCTTCCGGTGAGTAGCACTTTTTTCAAATAACAAATAATTCTACAAAGTTTTTTCTCATTTCAGGTTCCGAAAAGAGTGTTTCAACCAGCGAAACAAGTAAAAAAGCAACTCGTCAAAGGAAATAAACAGAAGTATATTATTATTGTTCAAAAACTAAATTCACCATAGTTGTTTTTAATAGAAATTAAAAATAAAAATTGAAAGAATATTAAAGTAAAGAGACCACAAGGCAAAACCATATACCTATGTGTTTTTTTGACAGCTTGAGAACTTTGTGTTGCTGGAATTTATTCATAACAATTTGATAGATAGTTTTATGGGATTTGTTTTTTAAATATGATTTCCGTCTTACATAAATATCCACCACTCCTATGAGTTACTTTTTTCAATAAATCGGGTCGTATGGGGCCAATGAAGACTTGAATATTGACTTCTAATGCTTTGAAAGTTGTTGGTTAGTCGGCATACACCATTGGTTTAATATAAAGCATAAAAAGTAATCGGGAGGCTGTATGAATGAGGGGCTAGTTAAAAGGGCCACATCTTGAAATAAAGGTGTCAATTGTCATCAAATTGATTTTGCATTACATTAATGGTTATGCAGGGTAGTATGTCGTTGATGTTTAGCTGATTAATTTTTGGAAACAAAAAATCAGTCATCATGGTTCGTAACGGCACGTTGATGTCGCCAGTGTGTTTCTTTGTGCATTTCATTGTTTGTTGACGGTTTTGAATCGAAAGGAATAGAATTACTGCGAAAGCGGTTAATAACTTCACGAATTGCTTCCTCGATAAGCGGATTATGTTGACGGTAAAATGGTTAAAGTAGTCTATGAATTATAAATTTGAACAATATGGAAGCTTTTTTATGGCTTTAAATGATTTATGATGAATTGTCAGAATAGTTTGAAATTCCCTCCTGTAAGACCATAGGCAAAATCCATCGAAACCTCTAAAGTTTTTAAATTGTTAGAATTTCAAAATGATTGGATTTTTATTTATTTATATTCTTAAGTTAGTTGGCATATAATTGAATGTGGAACTCTGCACAGGTTCTCTCTCTCTCTCTCTCTCTCTCTCTCTCTCTCTCTATCTACCTATCTCTCTATCTATCTATCTATCTACAATCTACCTCTATTGATATGTCACCCTCTTCTTTACTCTTGGCCTCTGTCTACGTCTTGTGTTTGTTTTCAAAATTTACAAAATATTACGCCTTGACGAAACAAGAAGGCTAGAACTTCATATTGTTGTAGATTGAGCTTTTATAAAAATAAAAAACAATATGTTAAAGTTAAAAGTCGTGAAATCTTAGTTAGTAGCTAAGTCCATTTATTTTACTTCGATTTTTAAGCATTTTGCTTCATTTCTTTGGCAGTGTATTTTTATCCCTGATTCTAACCAACCATATCGAATCATACACGAGCCACTGTTTCTGGAATTCTTTTCAGAATTTTGCTATAGGACAAACTGTCTTTTCCTTGAATAATAATTCGGTGATTATACGAAATAATAGATAAATAGAAATAATAGATTAATATCTATAGAATTTTTCACTTTTCACTTTTCTTTTTATATATTTACGAGATTAACTGATGGTTGATTTGAAGTTCTTGATTCAAATTTTCATTGAACCGGATCGGCTGTGCGCTTCCTCCATTTCCTCCCTTCTTTCTTTTCTTCCTCTGGCTCATTTTTCCACTCGTTCTACATTTTATACTGTTGGTTTGTCTCGTTGATATTTATGGACTGCTAGTAACCAACTTCATAGCAATATCGAAGAAGTGGAAATTTCAGCACTAACAACAAGAGGCTACCCACTAGGTGGAATCCTCTCACCACTCATGTGGTCAATAGTTGTAGACAGCCTACTAAGATTACTTGCAACCCAGGGCATTTATTAAGTGGGCTTTGGAGATGATATAGCAATTGTCATACAAGGCTCATCAGAAAGACTAATATCAAGAAGACTCTGGACAGCTCTGGACACAGTACAAAGCTGGTGCTCAGATGAAGGCCTGTCTGTCAATCCACGTAAGACAGTTATGTCCCATTTACAAAAAGAAGAAAACTAAATCTTCTAATACCCCCCAATCTCTATGGGGAAACAATACCATTCTAATACCAAGAAATCAAAATACCTGGTATCATCCTAGACAGCAAAATGTTATGGAACCCTCAAGTAGAACGCGCTTCCAGCAAAGCAACCAAGTCCCTATGGACTTGTCGAAGCATATGCGGGAAAAACTGGGGTAAAAAACCTAAAATGGTGTACGACCTACATACGCTGGTAGTCAGACCAACAATAACGTACGCATCTTCACCAAATGAGGCTGGTAGCGGACCCCATCTATGTCTCGAAAATGAAGAAACATCTCTGCACATCATAACAGAATGTCCAGCACTTTTACGCCTTACCCAATGTCCTAATTGGCAGCCATCGCGCGACTGAACAACGAGCGACGGGCGCTGCATCGGACGATCAAATTATCAAACATTAATAACCCTATTGTGTGTCCTTATTAACACAGAAAAGCGATCGCGCGATGGGGTAGCACGGTCGCAGATGTTTGTTTCATGATCGTTCAAGCTTTATCATTAAAGCTTTTCATATTCAAAGTGTATACTCGTGCGACCGACACTACGAAAAGTAGTCTGGTTGCTTCAAATCAACCAATTTGATTTTCGTCGCGTTGCTCTTAGCAAATAGCAAGTGAAAATGGAATTCGAAGACAATTTTACAAGTGAAATTTATGTGAATTTTATTTATGTAGGTATGTGTATTGGTAAAAAATATCTTGTTGGCTTCGCAGCTCTGGGTACAAGTGGTGGAACTTGCCAAATCACAACCGGATTTTATATATGTTATTTGACGTTTTTCTCTTTTTTTTTTATAATTGAGAAGATAGTGTCGCAATGCCAATGATGCAACCTGGTCGCGCGATCTTATGAGCATCTTGCGACTGGTATTAGGACACTCATTGTGGTAGCACTACCAACAAGCAACGCGACCGATCGAAGTTCATCGTTCAATGCAACTCCAATTAGGACATAGCCTTAGAAAGCAAATACTTGACTATGAGATCATCCCGTTAGATAAACTCAAACTCATTCACCCACAGAAGATCGCTAACTTCTGGTTCAATTCAGGAGCAGGAGAACTGCCCTGAAACCTCACATGGGCTAGCACAATAGGTTTCATTCAGACACCGCAGTGCCCAGAGCTGAGTAAGCTCTACCCGTCCCCTAAATCTAATCTAATGTAAACCAACTTCACGTGAAGCGTTATTTTTAGTAGTCAGTGACTTAATGACTTAGATGGGCATTACAGTTCATGGTGACCCTGGGTCTCATTTTGATTTCGTGTGAGCTTTCTGCAGCTTTTTGCATTCTAAGTCGGTTGAAGTCTTCTCCTCTTGATTAAGCCACCTAAGACGAGGTCAAACTTGATAGGTCAAACTTCAATTCAGGCATTTATCATAGAAATTTTACATTAAAACTGTTGAGCAAACAAAAACGTGGCTGAATTCTCACGAACATACCTGATAAACAATAAAGAATAATTAATTTATCCATTAAGATAAAATGGTCAGGAAACTTATCATAATGAATTGAAGTTCCGTTATGCGACTTCACGTTTTCTGTGGGCTTAAGTATGAAAAATATTGGAATTCAAAATGTTACTGATACTTTAACTATTCTTTCTTGTTTAAAGAAGTATGAATTGTTGATCAAACATATTGGTGATATTTCAACAGTGTATTTGGTATTTTAATCACAAACGTGATAGTTTTTGTAATTTCAGCCTTAATTATTAGTTAAATATGTTTGTTGTTGATCAAGTATGAAATCAACAATCACGTTGTTGGTTAAAAATTAGAACATATTCAAATAAACTACGAACATACTTAATTTAAACATTTTTATGATACTTACCTGAAAAAAAATTTACCATGTCAGCATACTTGATTTGAAAATGCGTTCTTTTTGAATTCATCACGAAACTTGGTTCATTTCACAACTTTAGATGAATTGTTGATTATCAATGAAACATGTTTAAATCAACCAAGGTTTTTTCTTTCGGTGTATTTATAACTCCTTGATGTGTGCGCTAATTGTGAAATAGTGCTTTTGTGCTGCGATGATCAAAGTCTTATAAAGGGTTGCCTTGGTTTTTCCAGAGAGAGTTTTATTTCTCCTTTTTCTTCATAAACCAAAGTAGCAGAGATTGGCAAGAGTAATGTTCTCCGTTTGAAACTATCTCGAAATTATGTCTGTCTATTGTGACGTCTTGTCCAATTCGTCTATGTTCTCTGTCCTTTTTTGATGACAACATATATGTACTACGTTTTGCCCTCATTAACCATTCAACTCGCATTATTGCCGCTTCTATCTCAATGCTTTAGGTGGCGGCCCTAGGGCAACCCCAGGGCTTCAACGAACAGAACCTATTGTTGACGTCTGAGATTGTCAAAGTTGTCAAAAAAGGCTGTGTTTTCAGTTTTCAAAAAAAGCTAGACCACAAAATCACCAACCATACATCCCTTTCATGTGATTAAAAATACATGCCATTTGTCAGCCCTGATGTTGATTACCTGAACTGACTCCAGCAAAAAACTAGTGCTACATCAAGGCGAGTTGAGGGCAAACCTGGGGCTCAAAACCACTCTGTTTGAAATTTAGGTTGAGTGTAGGTTTTTCATAAAATGAACGAAGAATCATGTGAAAATGTGAAAATTTGGTCGATTGTGGACATTTCGGGTCTAAAACCAAACAAATTATTGATGTCGGATTGTAGATGTTCTCATATTGCAGCAGATAAGATCTTATTTGCGACGTTAAGGAAGCTTATGTGTCTATCATTGAGACATTTGTGAGGGTCTCCCCTCGGACATACGACACTGACATTGCTTTCATCGGGCACGCTATCTTCCGACTTTGTAATACAGATCGACCTTTGAATACCCATTGACGTCAAGGCCATCTGCACCTGCCGTTTTATTTGATTTAAGTTTGCATATGGCAACCTAAAGTTAACCTAGGTGGGAAGGCCGACATTCTTGATAACCGTCTAAGTTGAATGGGGAAGGGCGGCCGTAGTGCAGTGGTAGAGTGTTCAGTAGGTAGGCCGGATGCGTGGGTTCGAATCCCGCTCTGGGCATCTACTTTTCTTTCAGCCTCCTAGTTTCGCCGCCCTTGAGGTTATATGTGAAATAACTAACACCTTATTTCCACTACTGCAACACAGAAAAAAAGGAAGGCTGCTAACCTGGTAGTACAATGGACCGGTAATTAAGTCTAAGTTCTCCAGGTTAGCATATAAGCCTCTTCTTTTTTAATAAAAAAAAAAAAAAAAAAGTTGAATGGGGCATTCTGCCTGACAACGGAATAAGTGTCTTCATCACCGTTAAGCAGTCAACAGAAGAAATCCTCCAAAGCGACTGCGTTTGCCGAAGGTAGATTAGGTTAGATTAGGTTGAATGGGGGGTGCAGCCACAAGTGGCAACACCTCACTCGGATCTCAAGGATCCATTGTGCTCCCCGCGAAATCAGAGGATGAGGAAATGGGAGGATTGGAGAGGTAGATGGTTATTGTGGTAGGGAACTCCCACTGAACCACTTGGAGCCCTGAGTAAATTTCAGGACGTTGCTCAGTGGGAGATTAGAGATGTCGCCCAGTTCGTCGAAAAAGTATTCTCCGAGGGTTTTTTTCCGAGTGTGGGCCAAGCTAGGACACTCACAGAGGAATTGGAATGATCCCCCCTCTGCCTCCTCATCTTGGCACCTCTACATAAGTCGGATGTGCTAATGCCCATTCTCATCATGTGGGTACCCAACGAGTTGTGTCCCGTGAGAATGCCAATCAACAGAGAGAGCCGAGGTCTGCTTAGCTGGAGAAGAAATTCTGTTTTTTTTTTCTTGGAAATATCTGGCCAAAGGCTTCTAGAGACTCGGCATGTTTCTGAAGATTACCACCTGTCATTGGCGGTTTTTAGAAAATTGTGTTTGATTCTGTTTTTTTCTTGCTCAAGTGGCCTTAGAACTGAGGTGTTCGTTTCGCTGGATTCGAGTGGTGACCCTATTTTAGACAGCTTATCCGCCATTTCATTACCGATTCTGTCACGATGTCCTGGAACCCAGGTTAAACTAACTGTGTTTGTTTCGCTGAGCAGTCTTAGGTTACTGCGACAGTTGTTTACTAGTCTGGATTTTGTGATAATTTATGAGATAGCTTTAATGGCCGCTTGACTGTCTATAAAGAAGTCAATATTTTTGTTGATCAGGTTTTGCGTAGCTACGTGCTTCGCGGCTACTGCGAGTACTTCTGCCTGAAAGACACTGCAGAATTCGGGAAGCTTTATTAATCTATTCATGGTGGGGTAGTCTGAGAAGATACCTGACCCTATCCCTTCGTCCGTTTTGGAACCATCTGTGAAGACAGAAATGTGATTTCCTTTTATAACCCTGTTTGCCTCCCACATTTCTCTTGTCGGAAAGACTGTTCTGGCCACTGGATTAAAGTCAATATGCGGATTTGCCGAAGGTAACTTTTGCCCCATTGATCAGGTGAGCAGTGTAACCTCAATTTCCCCATCTTTTTCCGGAATTCTATCATAAGGTATATCGACGAACCCAAAATTAGTGAAAAATGTTGACAAACTTTCCGAGTATTTTTTGGTTTTTTGTGTAAAAGATTCACGAATCTTGGGCTTCTAAATCTGTCAAGCTTATCTTAGCTGCCTTCGGCTTACTCTCATCTCTCATTCTTAAATTGTACAATAATTTAAACCGCACGTAAAAGCTTGCGCATGGCCGCAGTCTAGTTTTTTCCCCTACAGCTTAAGGACGAATTTTGATCACAGAACAGGGTTTTCTTATTAGATCTTATCTATAGAAACGAAAAAACAACGTTACAATAAAACTCCACATGATTTTTAAATAAAAAATTACTATAAAAGAACCTAAACGTGGGTAAAAATAACAATTTGGGCCTATCCAATTTCTTGTACGCCATTTATAGGAATTGCTTGCAGTTATCTTTCAAAATATTCATTTTTTTTTTAAATATACGTAGGCAAATATCTTTTTTATTCAACCAACAGTAACCAACCCATTGCGCTAGCCACTACTATAATTGCTTAAAGCGGCGCGTAACGATCTTGGCATTGAACTGATATAGTAACATTGAATTTCAGCTAACGCAAGCAAAAATTTTTCATCAGCATTTTACGTATCTTGCCTATTATTAACATATACAGTTAAACTTCAGTTAGTTTTGTATTCAAAACTGTTCAAGAAGTTGCTCTATTTTGGTTTTCTTTAGTTTAAGTTGATCGTTTAATAACATGGTGAATCGGTCGACTATACTTTATTCCATAACAATTTGGAATTTGACGTCGTGTTTGGTGTTTAGGTGAGTTCGAAGTGTGATCATAGGTCGTTATATGAAATCTATAAATCTTTAAATTCGCAGTACGGCTGCAGAAGATTTGCCTGCAAATTCAATCAGAATTTCATCGTCTGAAAATAGGGACAGAGTAAAAAGCAAACATCAAGAAATGTGGAATATAATTTCACGAATGCGGGAAAGAAAGGAAATTCTGGAAACATTCTCTTTACAGCATAAGCCTTCAAATGACCGTCTATTTGAAAACAATACACCAATCTTTGGCAGCTGGGGTTTGTATTGTTTCGGAAGTAATTGTGATGAAGTAGATGATGATAAGAAGTTGAGCTATGCTGAACAAAATTTGAAATTGAATATAAAGATAAGCAAAATGCTGATGAGAGAGTTGGACAAACTTTTGAAACTTGAAAGAGAGTGTCGGTCGTTTTATTGAAGAATGTGAGGGGGTTTCGGAATTGTGGTTAAAAATTTTGTTAAATAAATAAATTGTTGGTGTTAAATTGTATCTAACGCGTGATTTTTTTTCTTCTTGAGATGTATTTGGACTACTTATACGCTACCAAATAAGCTGCCTTTAGAACTACCTGTTACTGTTTACTTTTTATTAGGTTGGTTCGTTGAAGCCTTGGGATCGCCACAAAGCGTTTTTTGAGAAACCTAAAGTCGCCTTGAATGTCAAATTTAGTATTTTTTGAGCCCAGGGTTGACCTGGCGAATTGAGGGCTGTCAAATGGCATGCACTTTAATTCAAGTGACAGTGATGTGTGGGGATTTTGTGGCCTAGCATTTTTCAGAAATGGAAAACCCAGGTTTTTTGACAACACGTAAGGGTATGACTGACTGAAGTTTCGAACTGAAAGAGGTAATGAAAAGTAGGCGAATAGACTTCTATGGGTCCAAGAAACGAAATACTGTGGAGTGCTGGGCACAGGACCAGTTTTTTTAAGGAAAAATAAAAGCTTACAATTTAAATAGTGAATCGTTATCATTCTTATTTAATAGTTACTTGGCAGCGTAGTGGTGACTTTTTGGAAGTCTAGTGATCGTTTAATGTCTCTTAAATTGGTGATGCAAGGAAAGGTGTGGAATATTGTCAGTGCATATGCTCCTCAAATTGGATGTTAGCAGATGGAAAAGATGCATTTTGATTTGATTTTTATAATCTGCTTAAGGATATTCCAAAAGAGGAGTTTTTGTTTGTTGGCGGGAATTTGAACGGACATGTTGGGAAGACGAACGATTTACGAGGACTGCCAGGAAGGTATGGAATATGGTACCTCGAACCATCCTGTTGAAGACAGTATCTGTTAATCTCATGGTCTTATCGTATTTAATACCATGCTAATCAACCAAGTAATACTGGGAGAGGTTGTGTTTGGCCCAGCAACGATGTCTTCTGCAGAAAGAATTTTAAATGAAGAATGAAAATCAAACAAACAAAAACCAACAAAGAGAATCAAGCACATAATTGTATGTAATTTGGGCAAATGAAAAAGCAGGTTATTTTCAATATGCATCAAACATGATCCAAAATGCAGGCTTTAAAATAAATAAATAAATAGGGTGGCGCAACAGAGCGAGGAGCCCCTGGGGGCCTAACGCATTTCTCACAACCATGCCTTGTGAGGGAATGAAGGGGTCCTACAATTTTCTGCCGGTCCCGAACGGCTAATTGAGAAAGCGCTTTTCACGGCAATGAATTTACTAATGGAGGACTTGCCAATTCCTCGCGAAGGCGATACCCGTGGATAAACATTTTTGCCTCTGCTGGGATTCGAACTATGAACAGGCTTTGATAGAGCCAAATCATTGCTAGAAGACTCACTACCAACAAGCCAGAGAAACATGGTGGTGGAATGATGAAACTATAGCAGTTATAAGTTGGAAAAAAGCGCCTTTCAGAGCATGGTCAGAGTGTCCCTAAAATAATAAAGATGAAAAGGTTCACCTCGAATGGAGGGCATTTATCAGGAGCTTGAAAAGATTTCTGCCCTCGCTGATGATGCAAACCAAACTTTACTCTAGAAATACGGTAGAACAACTTGAATAACAGTGCAACAATTTTAAAAATAGCAACTCAAAGAAGGAGAAATTCTCAACAGATTCTTTCGCTGAAAATCATTAACGATGCTCAGGACACCTTGTAGATGACGACAAAATTCTTCACAGGTGGCAACAGTACTGTGGGGGACTTTTGAACAAACAGTTTCCTCTAGAGTACTTTCGAAGAAATTATTAAGGCAGTTAAAAACACCAAAAACGGAAAAGGTGCTGGGCCAGACTAGATATCATATGAGTTTTGGGAAAAGATGGGAAAAATGCGAGCTTAGTTGGCTTATTATTCTCATATCTTATCTCCAAGTTAATTTAGTATTTATTTTAGTATTTATTTTATTTATGATTAGCTTACACTGTAAGACAAAAAATATCTTATTTATAGTGCAGCTTCTAAAAAGTACAATAGCTACTAACATTAGATTATAAAGTTTTAAAGAAATATAGTTAATTGTACAAAAGAGAAAAAAGAATTTAGAAATATTTAATTAATAAAACATGTCTTTGAATGAAAGTGAAGAAATATACAAAACAATTTTAGTACATACATATTTACATATGATGAAGCTAGTTAGTTCTTATATTTCGATCTTATTCTTATTTTTCGATCTCTTTTCGTATCTCTGTAATGCAATTTAAGCCCCTAATTTCTCTGGGCAGTGAATTCCAAATTCTTATAACATTGACGAAAAACTGGCGTTCGGAAGTCAAACAGCAAAAACGCGGAATCAAAAGATGATGTGATCGATTTGAATTTAAAAAATTAATTTCATTATAAAGGTCCTCAGGCTGTCGGGAAAAGAGTATACCGGAAAAAAGGTTATTGAGCGAAATTTGATGAAGTTATCGAACGTCATACCAAGGAATTCAAATACATATTGTGAAACGCTAGAATTAAATACAACATTTAGTCTCCTTTTGCTTTCAAAGTCTACATTGCATAAAATTTCACAACAGTAAGTAAGCACAGGTAAAAACAATGTTTTTACAAGAAGCACTCTTGTTTTAAAAGGAATTATGTGCTGTGAAGGCCAGAGCGTTCGCAGAACACCATAGCCTTTTGCAACAGTGTGTTTTACATGTAGATCCCAGGTAAGATTACGATTAAACACTACACCTAAGTTCTTTGCAGAATCGACGTAATCGATTGGACTCTCCTTAAGAAGTAGTTGAGGGAAGTAGGAAACGTCAATTTTGCTCCTGGAAATAACCATACATTTAGATTTCATTGGATTCAACAATAGTCCATTATCATTAGACCAACTGTCAATAAGTTTTAAGTCTTCATTTATACAAGTTGCCGAATGCTCGATCATCCCAAGGGGGCTACTAAAGTAAAGCTGAGTATCGTCTGCGTACATACGAATAGAACATTGTCGTACAACAGCAGGAAGTTCATTAACATACATTGAGAAAAGCAGCGGACCAAGTATAGAACCTTGTGGAACGCCACTCATGACAGGAAGAAAGTCTGATAAAGTATTGTTGAAATAAACAGCTTGCATTCGATTGGTTAAATAAGAAAACAATAGCTTAATTGCGGAAGATGAAAATTTGAACAGCTGGGACAGTTTTTCACAAAGCAATACATGATTCACCATGTCGAAAGCTTAAGAGAAATCTAGGAGTATAAGAAAGGTGACACTATCTTTATCGATCGCTTTCCTAATATGCTCAGATACACTCAATAAGGCAGTTAAACAACTGTTATTCTTTCGAAAACCCGATTGTTTTGATGACAGTAGATTGTAGCGATTAAGAAAAAAGTTGATTTGCTTTTGAATTATTTTCTCGAAAACCTTAGACAAAAATGGCAATATGGAAATTGGTCTGAATTCGTCACCTCTAGACGTCTTTGGTATGGGTACTATCTTAACGCTCTTCCATTGTGAAGGAAACTCATTTGTACTTATGATAGAGTTAAAGATATGAGTAACGTAAGGTAGCAGTGTGGGAAACAAGATTTTTAAAAAGGAAGGGTGTATTTTATCCAGTCCTATAGCGTTAGACTTAACAGAGAGAAGAGCCTCGACTACGTCCTCTGCTGCAATGGAGGAGAAAGAGAAACTATAAAAAGAAGAACTAGGATTTGAAAACTGTTGGGGAACTGAACGACGGGTGACAGTTGTGTTTGTGGCAAATCTTTTGTTCAAATCGTTTATATCTAGGTTTTCTGGAATATCAATACAAGATTTACCAACACCCATACTTTTCAAGTTTCTCCACATCTGTTTACTTCCTCCTGACAAGTTAATAGGAGTCGAAAATAAACGAGCCTTTGCCTTACGGACTTCTAAAACAGTTTTATTGCGCAGAGTGATATAGATTTGGTGAAGATTATCAACACGAAAAACTTTCCATCGTCTATAGGCCAAATCACGTTGTTTCATAAGGGAGAGAATGTCACTAGTAAACCAAGGTTTATTTTTAGGTGCGCAGTGCATGGTTTTTAAGGGTACATGAATATCAAAAAGACGATTTACCTCACGGCACATAAATTCAACCTGCACAGAGGGCAAGGGAAACTCTAGTATAAGATTCCAGTTGACACAATTTGTATCATTTTCTAGAGCATTGTAGTCAATGTTTTTAAAATCTCTATATTCGATCGGATGATACCGTGTTTGAACCTCTACTTGAAAGTCGAATGCTAGAAAAATTAGGTCGTGCTTCGAGAAAGCAGGAGCAGAGAGCTGATCATATAGAATGACTTTAGCTAGGTCAGAGATTAGAAAAATATCCAACAACGTGGGATCCGAAATAGAGAAATGGGTTGGCATAGATGTATTGACAGGTCGTAAATTGAGGGAAAGAAATTCGTCTGTAAAGTTGTTCTCATCAAGGAGGTTACAATTAAGATCACCACATAAAATAATATTGGGATAAGAAATGCAAACCTGTTCTAAAGTTGAAATGAGTGGAGATATACAAATGTTTCTATTAGGTCTGTAGATAGTTCCAATTAAAACCTTTTCATTTCCGTTTGATAATTCTACAAAAACAAATTCCATTTCGCTATCATCAGGAGAAGAGCCAATTTGTCTGGATTTGATGCCTTCCTTAACATACATGGCAACCCCACCACCTCTACGATTAACCCTATCGGATCGATATACTTTAAATCCAGCAAGAGCACACATCCGGTTATTTTGAGAAACATTGAACCAAGTTTCAGATACACACACCACGTCAACCTTAGTACCTTCAAATGTATAGCGAAATTCATCAATTTTGCCCAATAAACTTTGTGCATTAATATGACACAATCGAATTCCAGTTTGACGTCGGCTTAGTACGTTAATCATGGTGCGCAGATTAAAATCCCCCATAGTAAAACAAACTTACACGAGAGAGAAAGCAAAAAGATCGAAAAAGATTAATTGAATTAAATCAAAGATAGGTTTTGCCTTTTTTATGTCTAACGGTCCTCCACTAGTAGCCGAATAAGTAAAAAATTCATTTTTTCAGAATACTGAATCATTTCCATTTATTGTAGAATACAGATACGAATGCTGTAAAAAGCAGTTACACAATACAACTGCATTAGACTAAAATTTACGGTACAATCCATGTGTTATCGTAACATTACCTTAATTTACTTAATCATCTATTAATAAACTATTAAACACATCAGTTAAAATGACCTTAAATGAAAATAAATTTATAGCGATTTTATATTTACAAAAATAAAAACAATAAAATAATATAAACTCTTATAAGGACGTTGGGCAAGTTTCAATTGGAAAAAAAGTGAAACGTAACTTTTGAAGAATACCTTTATGCATAAAACTATATTGACAACACATCAGGTACATAGTATATAAAAGATTGGAAAATCTAAAAAACAGAAACATACTAGGGCAAGATAAATTAAAAAATAATAATTTAAATACATGTATACAAATTGAGAAGAACACTTTTTTTACACTAAAGTCGACAGTTCGTGTTGTGATGTACTTGTTACATTGCTCATGTCTAAAGTTTGTGGTAGTCCTGGGCTAACAGATCCACTTGCTTCGCGACCAGCTACAGGAATACATCCATTGGATAGGACTTTTGGAGTTGGTGGTGTGGCAGTCGATGGTCGTATGGAAAATCCAGCAGCACAAGAATGATTGAAGCTGCCATGTGAATGATTCGGAGATAGTGGGGTCACTGATGTCGGATGCACTTGGGCATTGGAATGACTTGTCGAATTGAGATTCAAGTGATTTGAGTTTGAATGGTTTAGAAATTGCACAGGAGGTGTGATGGCGCTTAGCGCTGACATATTCATTGAATGATTTCGCACACAAATTGTTTTTTCTTTTTGCCAAACGAAAACATTGTGTACCATTGCGCCGCCGCAGAAGACAATGCCAATTCCGATGAGAACACTTGTAATTATTGCTGGAGTGGAATGGAACTGGGTAAAAGTGTAGAGTATTATGCCTGAAAATAGGAAAAGAAATAATTTTTTTTTTTTAAATATATTTCAATTGAAGATTTTGAGAATAGGTGCGTTGTCGCAAATCAGTAATCCTGTGATCAGCTCAGCAAAGAACTTTAACAATGAACACTTGATTTAACTTTTTGTTAAGTGGTAGAATCCATTGCTGAGCTAATTATAGGATTGCTGATTTACTACAAAAACGCACTTAATAATGCAATTAGGTTTGTTTCTTGGAGTTCAAAACCCTGGAACTTTCAATTGTTTTTTCACAGTTATCGCCTTTCGCTAATCCTTCGAGACTATTTACTAAGCCGTTCCGAACTGGCAATATTTATAGCTCTGTACAATATATGGCTGAGCGAAATGCGGTAGGCCCTGGACTTTCCAGGTGTGTTGAGCCACCTTATTTATTTATTTATTCATTTCACGAATGAAACTTAAATAAAATACAGCAGACTCCGGTAGCCTATGCTTACTCAATTAAATCTGCATTAAAATTGCATTTTTCAAGTCACAGTATCTGGTACTAACCTAACTTTACTTAATAACAAGTTGAGGACAAAAGAAATAATTCTTTTTTTTTAGTTTACAAGGCCAATAATAGGAACGAACCTTTTATGACAAATAGATTCAGACGTAATTTATTAAAAACACAGACTTCACAATACAGGTTTCCTTGCCATGCCTGTGGTTGCCAAACACCTTTTTTGGAAAACACCTCAATTTGCCTTGAATGACAAACTAACTGTTGAGCTTAGCTTTATATTTGCTCTTAACTTGCCTTGATTTCTATTGGTCCGAATTTAGATACGAAACTGAGAACTTTCAAAGACACGTATTTTTTTTCCTCATGAAGAAATAGTGTGTTCATTTTGTTGTTGATCTCATATGCACAGAGTAGATCTATCTATCTATTCATCATGGGGTTGTTATGGAAACCTGGGACAACCAGATCCCTCTTTACCACTGGGCCCACTGGGCCAAGGCCCAGGGCCCCACAATCACCAGGGCCCTGGGTGAATTATATTCAAATTCAAACAAAAAAAAAAAAAAAAGAGGCCACTCAAGTAATGGTCAGGGGAACGAAACCATACACTCCCTTGTGTTCGTTTCAGGGCACTTTTAATAATCCAATCAGAAAAAACATCCGTACGTTTATCTTACGATCGAAGTTAATTTGTGTTGTGAAGATAGGAAAAGGGTTACTATTAATAATTTTTGCTTAATTTTCACTAATTGTGGGTTTTTATTTTTTGCTGTCTATTGTTAATGTAGACGTTGCATTTGTGTAAAGAGTGTCCCTACACATTATTAAATATATTCTGGGATGAACGGCACTAAATTTTTTAAGATTTCAAAGAAGAAATGTGTTGAATGCTCATTAAGGTTCAAAAAAAGTTGCAAAAAGTCTTTCTCAAACAAGATGATCAGCGCGAGCTGATGCACTAAGCACCTTATTATAATGATCATCAAGAAATTGAAGAAGCTTTGATGCCTATCGCTGACGATTTAAGACAGGCACGAAAGGCCAGACAGGAAGCTCTTAATTTTTGCAAAAACAATGTTAAATTTGCTGAGTGCAATCGATGAATTTATAATTGGGCTTAAGGACAGTTTTGATAACTTTGATTCATCATCCAGACAAAACAAAAAACCGTATTCCAAATATAGAAACCTTTCTGAAAGGACTAGGTGTAGAACAGACTGTTTTTGACGGCTCTGTACCCTGAGTAATTTTGACTGGGAAAGAAAGGTTAAAAATTGAAAACTTTCTTTCTATTGTTGACACTCTAAGCGTTGATGTGAAATAGCGACTATGTTGGTATACGAATATTAGCCAACGTTTTGACTTTTTTTCGATTAAAAAACCTGAATTCAGAAGACTTAAAAGAAAACTCCAAATCTTTTGCTCAATTTTACACTGAAGATGTAAACGGAGATGAATTACATGCTGAATGCCTGAATTCAAAACAAAACTGGAAAATTATTCGACACGAAAATGAAAAAACTGGTAATATTCTAGAACTTTACAGTTTTTAGAAACACATAATGTTAAAGATGAATTTCCAAGTGTTGAAATTGCACTTAGAATTTTCTTAAGAAATGGCGACCAACTGCAGTGGTGAACGTTCCTTCTCGAAGTTAAAAAGAATAAAAAACGAACTCAGAACTATAATGGTTCAAGAAAGATTGACAAGTTTGTTTGATAAAGTTGCCATGGGACTTTTTTCTAAACGAACACTTGCAGCTTAAAGCGTCTGAGCCTTATTTATAATGACAAATCAGTGGGAATTAAAGGAAAACGGGGAATCAAAACGTTTTCTCCTTTTGCCGTTCCAGTCATTATTAAAATTTGTATAGTGCCGCATCCCAGATGTGTAATTTGTAGCTGTGTACTCTTCTGGATTACTCATTATTGGATTACTGGAACACCAACTTGCTGCCACTCCTAATAATCCTAAGAAATTGAGAAACTCTATAGGGTATGATGGGACTTGCTCAGTGCCCATAATATTGTCTATTGATAGACATCGCCAACATCCACCAATACATCAAACATAATTTATTAGTTTATATGGTTAACTATCTTATTAGTCGGCGCTGAAATCGACCTTTCACACAGCCATTCTCGATTGCCAATTTTTATTTGAAGATCAAGATAGACATTTCTTCTCAGGTCAAATGTGTTTTCGACAGTTTGACAGAAATCACCCCGCAGTGAAAGAACTTTTAACCCAGCAGTTTTAAGGTTCTCGTTAACGGTGTCGATCTCGTAGAAATACAGGGATTAGTTATTAAGCCCATGTCCTTCCTTAGGTTCTAGGCTATCTCTGAATAAAACTCCATTTAATTCGGATCAGTGGTCTGGGCGGGAGATGGTAACCAAGAACCACGAACAGGCAGAGTTAATTTTAGATTTGTAATATAAGAAAAGATGTCCATCTTCGGGTTTTAGACTATCTCTGTTCCAAAATTCATATAAATCGGTTCAATAATTTGGGCGGTAAATATAAACAAAAAAAAAAAACAGACAGGCAGAGTTAATTTCAGATTTATTATGTTACTTAAGTCTTCCATTCCCGTGGGAATATGAGGGCCGTTGTTGGAGGATGACTTAAAGTTTATATTACTCGGGAATAGTGTGGTATTCTAACGGTGGGCATTTTTTGAAATGGGTGTTGTGTTTTCCAAGTTCCCGTTCCCATGGGAATACAGGAATGAAACATATTGCATCATATATGTCCATCCTCAGGTTCTAGACTGTCTCTGTTTCAAAATTCATATAAATAGGTTCAATAGTTAGGGCGGTTAATGGTAACATAGTGAAACAGACAGACAGATTTAACTTCGGGCTTATAATATTAGTAAAGACTCCCGATCCCGTGGAAACATGGTGACCGTTCCCGTAAGGAATATGGGGATGAGTAAAAGTTTATGTTACTCAGGGATAGTGTAGCATTCTAACGGTGGAAAATTTATTGAGATCGGTGTTGTAGTTTCTAAGTTCCCGTATACGTTCCCGTTAACGTGGGAGTATAGGGATAAAATATATAGCCTATGTCCTTCCTCAGGTTCTGAACCATCTTTGTACAAAAATTCATTTTAATCTGTTCATTAGTTTGAATAGGAGACGGTAAGATAGAAAGCCGGACAGACAGAGTGACTTTCACATTTATAATATTAGTTAGGATTTTTTTTTTATTTTTAGATTTTTTATGTTTATGTTAAAACATTTTATAATATAATAATTGTTTAGCTTTAAGTTATCACAATGCGACGCACATAAAACGTGCATAAACCTGTTCCCACTGACTCAGCAGTTCATTGGCCTGAACCAGAGCCAATTCAAATGCCTGACACCCGACACCTTCACATTGCTCCAGTACGCTGCATATAGGCTAATCCTCACGCACGAACATGAAATGTGCAATACTAGCAATTATTGGTGGGAACCGAGGATTGCTTTTAGATTAAGTTATTATGTAGAGTTAGTTCTAGTTTGGAATCGATTAACGCTTGTCGTGTTTGCTGTTGCATATTTGTTCTGTTCATAATAAAAGTTTATAACGTGTTTACTGTTTACTTTTATTTGAATTGTAAGTCGAACAGTTGGGCCAACTCCTAGGTTGGCGTTCGCGGTTTTTTCTATGTTATCCCGGCAAGGATAACTTAACTCTTAACAATGAATTGAAAAAAATATTATTTATTAAAAAAAAAAATAAAAATAAAAGAATAAATATTAATTAAAAGTAATACAGGGCCCCATTTTCAAAAAGTGCTCAGGGCTCCCAAAAGGGTAAAGATGGCCTTGGGGACAACGCTGGCGCTGCCTAAAGTTCAATGAACGAACTTAATGCAGAGCTTTAGTTGTTTGAAGTTAGAATTGATATTTGGAAGCGAAAAAAAGAGCTCACAATAGACGAAGAATGTTTGTTTGTGTGATTGTGTTCCGAATTATTGTAATGAAAATCAACAGTTCATTAAATCGATTTCAATCTTTGAAAACTTTGAATTGAAGTTTCAATAAAAACTAAATATTTGTTTGAGTTAGAAAATTCTCAGATTCATAAGCTTCATTTCAATACCTTTTGAAACCAATATTTGGTTTTGTTTGATATACATGGTAGGCCGCTAAAAGGGCGAACTAGGATTGTTGATATATGATGTGACAATTTCTTTGCCCATTGTACTTGCAGTGCGTTCCATTATTGTTCGGTACAAGCACTCAGTGTGTACTGAATTAAAAATAGACAAAAAAAAAAAAAAAAATAGGGTAGCGTGAAAAAATAAATATGGTGGCGCAGCAGAGCTTGGAACCCCTGGGCCTAGCGCATTTCTCACCATGCGAGGGAAAGAAGAGGACCTATAATTTTCTGACGATGTCGAACGGCTAGTCCAAAAATTGCTTTTCATGGCAATAAATTTAATATCGGAGGGCTTTCTAATTCCTCGCGAAAGGCGGAATCCGTGCAAACATATTTTTGTTTTCTGTTAGAACCACTGAATTCCCTAATTTTTTTTCTGAGGTAGGATTTTCGGATCTATTTATTTAGAAATCAGCTGTTTTAAAAAAGTTATCTGCAGAGCAAACCAATAATTTTGCCATTGGGCAACAAAAACAACTTCCGTGTTCTTTTCAACAATATCCCAAAATTTATTGGTTGCGTCAACGATCGCATGCTCATTCTCATGTTCTCAAAAGTGAACAAAACTGAATGAAAATGACCAGTCTGACATCAGGTTCTTTCGTTTATGCTCTGTGATTGTTAAAAAACGATTTTTGAAAAACCTCAACTCGTGCTTAACCTCAAATTAACCCTAGTTTCACGCTCAACACTCTGATTAAATTTTTCTCATTGCAGTGTATTGGTGTTGTCGCCTTTTTCTTATTCGTTTTAATGTCTAAGCACACGCAAGTGTTTGAAGGTCCGAAAAAGTTCGAAATGTTTTAACTTTGAACTAAATGGTCGAAATAGCACATAGTGGAACATCCATTTTATACTGTACATCCATAACATCACACTGCTTGCTGAGTTTCCTTCAGTTTTTGTTTCACTTGGTAAAGTTTCCCCTGTCCAGGATCGGCGGTCGAACATATTACATAACTTGTAGGCAAAAAAATACTACATTGCCACAATTGACTTTGTTCAATCAAATATACAAGAATTCATTTGTTCCCCTCTTGTCTGAGAACAGAGTAGGTAATACAAAGAATCAACTCGTTATTCCTATTTTTAGAAATAACGTTAACTTTTTTAAACGAATTTCAAACCAACTGATAGAAAAATGGCGACGTGTGTTCCCGGTTAAACCTACATAGCTTGTAGAAAAAATGGCTTGCTGCAGTTGACTCTCTAATTGTACTGTGTCTCTTATCCTACTTTGTGTCTCTGGTTCTACTCTGCGATTGCAACAAAATTGTTTATGTTGACCCAAACCTTTTTACTCCTGAAGAATTCTTCGCATATCTTCCAGTTAATGTAACATATTGGCCCAACAAAGAATTAGCTAGATTGCATAAACACTAGATAAGTATTTTGGCTTGCAGAGAACAACTTGTATTTTTTATATCTTGGCGGGTGGTTTGGCCTTAGTCTGGTAATTTTTAATAGGCTATCAATCAAATTAGCTCTGTTGTAAACAGTCAAGTACAAAATAAACTTTTACCTGTTAAAAAAATTGGTATCGAAATAAAAAATCCTCCAACAGCACAAACTCTACTGACACTGGATTTTTGTAAGTACTTGTTGCTTCTGTAACAGAATCTGTAAAAGAAAAAAAAAATATTATGCATCTCCGAAAATACATTTGATTTAAAGCAAAAAAGTCTCTACCTTCCATTTGCTGCAGATCCTCTGATCAACTTAACTGCGAAAAGGAACTGAATGGCACATACGAGTAAACAGCACAAGTTGAGTGACAGTGACAAGGCGCAAAGAGCCAGGGTAACATCATAAACTATTATATAGTCTTCAGATGTAGCCGGACCTGGTGGTTGTGGTGGGAGTTCCCTTCCGCCAGGAGAAATTTTCAACAAAAATATCAGCGAAAGCAATGCGAGAAGAAGAGACACTATAGAGGAAGAAGCAAATAAATTATATAAACCCAAAGCTTATTAGAAAGATATATGTAAGTATAAAATCTAGAAACCTTACCTAAACAGAGCAGCCCTAAACTAGTCAGGGCCTCCCGAACGCCAGGACCCTGTTTTGGATGATATCCCAAGTTGAAATTGTTGCAGTTGCTGTAAGGGTTGTTGCAGCCATTGGTTGCCAAGAGATTGAGATTATTACTAATACTTGTTGGTGTTGTTGGGGCTATGTTGAGCAGGTTTGTTAATCTGGGGCCTCCATTGGCTATGCCCTTTGGTGGAGCCGTTGTCGAGGATAACGTTGATATATTTAACGGCTGTTGAGGCCTGGTATGAAGGCCTCTGGCATGTGGACGAGGTTGCCCTGGTGGTTGTATTGGAGGCATATGTTTCAACATTTGTTTGTTTATTTGATTTCTTTCCTGGGCTTGCTTCTTTCTCTTATAAATACTTGTAATGTCATTATGTTTGATGAACGTAGATTGTATCTCAGGCTGTGACTCATGTTGGCTGTTTTCGGGAGATTAGCTTACATTACATCTGAAAATGAAGCACGTTAGTTTTTAAATATCAGCCTTAAAAAAAAGATAGTAAGTTCGAGGCAGTTGACATGAAGATGCCTCGTTGAAATTAATTTGCATTAATATTATGTTACGTTTAGGCGGTTATTAATAAGTAAAAATAAGGAACATATTACGGATTCTAAATTTTTGCGCGAGCCGATTTTTCTTTATAAAATAATACGTCAAAACTACTTGAATAAGGGAGCAACAATTCCAGTCGCTCAAAGAAATAGATTCTTTCGCCGAAGTTCCTCAACGATATTCAAGGATAGCTTCTTGTGGATGATGACTAAATTCTGGCGGCAGTATTGTGATGGATTATTGAACGAAAAGTTTCCTTTAGAAAACTTTCCAGAAGCTGTCCCCAGTTTAACGGAAATACCCGACACCACAGTCGAAGTAGTTTTAGTTTGGGAATTAAGAACTTCAAAACATAGTATGTGTTTTTGATGTACATATATATGTTTTTGACCTTTATTGGGTGTTTTAAACAAACAAATTATAAAACTCCAAAATAGGCAACGGTGCTGGGCTAGACGAGATACCATTTGAGTTTTGGGCTCACGACTTTCATTTCCAAGGGTGGAAACTTACTTTCTACCAATGTGCAAAGGGAAGGATGAGACACAAAGTGGCAACACATACCGTTTGATCAAATTTATGTCCTACAGTTTGAATATCAATGAGCGGGGATTGGGTAGCTGACTGGAAAGTTAAAATCGGATATTAAATGAAGGTTTATCGCGGGCAAATATAAGGATCTTAATGGAGAAACATCACGATTCCTTAGAAGATGCATGTTGTACACGTTAAGAAAGTAGTCGATCGACAACCCTGAGATCTAACATGGGAGGTCTCAGGCAGCGAGAAGATCTAGAGGCTTATGTGCTGTGGGCACGATTTGAAGATATGAATAAAAGATCGGCAAAGAAGGTTAAAAGTCAAGTTACAGTAGGTGTACATTAAGGAAGCGTCTTGAGTCCTCTACTCTTTATTACAGTCCTTGCTTATCTGTTGGAAAATAAAGTTGGTCCAGAACACCAAAATACATCAACTCTTCTTTTCTGATTATATGAATCCATCATAAGTGAGAATCCCACATCCCTTGTAAGAAGCACAAGGATAGTGGGTGCCTTATTAGTTCAAAAGACTGAGTACTTTTATTGCTCAAAAGATTAATATTGGTAACAAGACTTGTAATTCTTTAAAAGGGACGTACCAGGGGACTGGTTTTTGGGTTGTTTAGGGTTTATTTATTCAAATATAACATTATTAAATTACTTAATAAGCTGTGGCGTGCCAAGAATGCATAATACTATGTCATTATTGATACAAAAAGCTGAGAAAAATTTAAATTTATTAGATAAAATTTGCTTGGGACAGCGATTTTCCATTTAGTGGAGAAATGCCCATATACATACTTATATGCTTTCCAAAGGTGAAAAGTTTAAATATCTGGGATCTGTGATCAATAGTGAAGCAACTTGTAATGACGACATCGAGCAAGCGGACGGTGGATGAAGTTTAGAGAATACTCTACCATCGTCTATGATAGGAAAACGCCCCCTAAACTGAAGGGATCCGCTGCACCGCGGTTGTGCGTCCACAAATCACATACAATTCACAGTGATGGACAATATACAAAAAGTATGAGAGGAAGTTGACGGCCGCTGAGATAAAGATACGTGTCCGTGTGACGGGATGACAGCGGAAGTTGAAACCTCACATCAAAAATACCATCTTAGAAAAAATAGAGCACAGCTGGCTCAGTTGGTATTGTCATGTTCAAAGATCAAAGGACACATCCGCAGAACCCCGCCAAGAAAGCAATATCATACAACGTTCAGACACGATCAGTACATAGAACTGCAACGACATCTGCATTTGATTGGCCTTAACAATTGAACAATTAAAAACTGGGAGGTTTTTCGACGCATTCTGAGGTTAATGGTCGTTCCACACAGTACAGATTTTGGGTTTATACAAATACCTGTATTCTGTATACATCATATATCTGCATTCATCATACAGACTTTTATTGGCGCTGATTTATTGTCTGTTAAATTGTTATCATGTGGACCTACCATAACGCAGCGTATATACCAAACGAGCGAGTTACTAATGCCAAGCAGATGAATGGGAGATCGCTTTGAGATCACATTGATTACAGCGCCGGAAGTCTTGTAATCAGCCATATTTAAAACAAAAATAGTCAAATTAAGGTGCGTTAAAATTTTTCAAGTCAGCAGTTTTTGACATATGCCACAAAAAATAACTGCATATACATAATATTTGAAAACTAGGGGAAAAATCAAGATTTTTTTATATTATCTAGAAACGACAACACAAATAAACTGAGCAAAATCCAATTTTCGCAGTTGTTTTGTGTTGAATGGCATGCCTTAGGCTACAAATGCACTGAATGCATTAGCAGAGCGTCTGCATCTGCATAATGACGCAGTTGAGTTTTGTTATTTTGACCTTTTTAGTGAAATGCAGTTCTCTTCGTTCTACACTCGGAGAAAGGTAAACGATATGAGTTATCATTTTTGAACCTCAGCTGATAAGTTGACGCCATAACTGTGGTAAATAAATAGGGTGGCGCAACAGAGCGAGGAGCCCCTAGGCCTAGCGCATTTCCCGCAACAATGCCTTGTGGGGGAATGGAAGGGACCTACAATTTTCTGCCGGTTCCGAACGGCTAATCGAGAAAGCGCTTTTCGTAGCAATGAGTATTAACGGATTACTTGCCAATTCCTCGCCAAAGGCGATACCCGTGGAAAAACATTTTTGCCTCTGTTGGGATTCGAACTCGAACCTCTGGATCAACAGGCGGACATGCTATCCATCACACCACGGGTACCACTGCAACAGTGGTGCTTCCTGTCAAAAGAAGCGTATTGGCAAAATAGTTGCATTTAACGAAGTTAAGTCTGCATTATCTTAGGTATCTATGAGCTAGAACTGTATTTAAAACAATGACTGATAATTATGGGCGTCTACCTTAGCGCCTGATTTTTTGACGACGGATTACAAAAAAACTACTCATGATATTGACACAAACTTTTTTTATTTAATAAAAACATTATTATAACTAAAAAAAAAAAACAAATTTGTTGTTTTTTTCCATTATCTTGGCCTTGATGCGTCCTTGAATCTGCCTCTGCCGTCCCGGCATAGTAGACTTTGTGGCACATTTTCTCAGCTTCAGGACCTTAAGGTTAGGTTAGGTTAAAGTGGCTTTTAGCTCGACTAACTTACTTAGGTCCGTTGGGATCATTGTGATACCACAGTGGATCTAAAATATCCTTATCCTAATGCAGCTTGCAATGAAACTGGAGAGAAGTAGGGCATCGATAAAATACGATACTGCATAGGTGTATCCTACGTTTATGAACTAAAGCTGGGCATATGAACAGAGAAGGTGGAAAATAGTTCCCCCCCCCCCCTTATCCATACAGCATCTGCTAAAGTTGTTAGAGACGACTCCTAGCCTTGTTGCATGTCTTCCAATTAGACAGTGTCCTGTGGTGACACCTACCGTCGCACTCATGTGTTTTCTTTTGAGAGAGATCAAGGCACCAGGACCTTTTTTGATTTGAAGAAAAAATTCTATTTTTTTACCCTCATGAGACGTTTTTCGCATACAAAACAGTTTACAGATTTCCAATATCTTTGATAGTTCCGATTAAATCGTGCCAACAATTTTAAAAAAGACGAGAAAACGCATTTAAGGTTAAATGATTAATATAAAACATGTTGCCAGGACTGGCTAAGGAGGTCGATAGTATTTGAACAAGCATGTTTCTGAGTTAATCCTTTACAAGTCATGTTCCTCATAGTGTCTAGATAAGAAATAAACGAAAACAAAATTGAAACCGCGAAGGTAGACGACCCACTTAAAGTCTTCTTTTTTTTCATTTCCAGCCATTCGCTGTATTGGTTTGAATAAATAAAAGGTGTACATACTCAAGCCAACAATTTGAAATTTCGCCCAACAAATAATAATAAACTTTACTTTGGATATTTTCCGCCATATGAAAAAAAAATTCTCATCAACTTATTGTTTTGTTGTGATTTGCTAATTAGCTCGTAGTAAAAATCTAAAAAAAATGCATATAATTTTAACAATGATCTAATTATTTCCTACTTTTTTTTTGGTTTATCATGACTAATCCTCAATTAACATATCAATCTCTTTCCAAAAGAAAAAAAACAACAATATCCATTTAGGTACTGAAGCAAAAACAAATCGCAAGTAAAAATTGGTTCAAACTCTAACGACGTATTTCAATGCGTTTTTAATGACACTAGTCAATAGCGTAAAAACATCGAATCGAAACAATTGACATCATGCCAACGTCCTTTGCCAAAGCCCTGCTATACATTATTTTATTTTTTAAAATTGCTGAATTTGCAAAGCAAGTGAGTTTTTTTTTTATTTACGACCTAAATGAACCTTTTTTTGATTAATTTATTTGAAAGAACTGCTATAAGATTCGTCTTCGAAAGGTTAGAATGACCGGAACTGAAAACTTTATGTGGAATGCAACAATTCACAGCAACAATACTGTGTCTACATATTATAGACTCCTTAAGGCAGTGCCTATTCCCATATGGAATCTCAAACTAATACAATCGACAGAAAGTTATGAAAAAGTACTCTTCAGTAATAAAATGAAAGCTTGTGATTTACTTCAGATTGTCAATTCGATAAAAATATTGAGAGATACGACAGCATCAATATTGGGACCTGATAAGGGCAACTTATCACTGGAATGTCCAATGCCAGCTGGAACGTATGTAATGCGGAATATGCACGTATCACCTGATTCACGTGTCTTGAGGTTTCTCTATGTACCAAACTCGGTATTAACTTTAAAAGCAGAAGTGTTGTCTTTGCTGCCCAACTATAAAATGCAAAAACTCGGTTGGTTTGATATCAATGGCACAATGACAAGGAGTTGCTAGAATATATTTTGCAAATTATTTTATCAATAAAATTATTGTTTTTGTGAGTTTTTAATAAACTGAAAATGTTTTCAGTATCGTCTTGTTGTCCCTTAGAAAAAGAAGATGGAAATTTGATAAATGACCACTCGATTATTGAGATCATTCGACTGCGTTTGTTCTTTTTTTTTTTTAATTATTAAAAGTTTCTAATTATGCATTGAAAGAAAAAGATCATCTATTGAAAAAGTACAGTTACTACAAAAATCGATTCATTTTCGGGTAATTGATAGAATATAAAAGTTGCTATTTTTTCATAATTGTGTATGTGTGGGTGGCACTTCTACGGGTCACAACTCACGAGTTAATGATGTCAATGGGCTCATCCGAGTTATGTAGAGGATGCTTAGACGCAGATCAAGAATTTTTTTATTTTTTTTTTATTTATTTATTTATTTGAAATCGCTGTACAATGAGAACAAAAATTCTTATAACGTACAGGTAATGTTATCATAACAGTATAGTAATTAGAAAAAAACTAACATTTTAAAAAACAAAATTAAAGAGAAAAGTAAATTTAAAAGAAAATGAAATAGTTAACAGTTATAATCAACTTAAAAAGAATGTTTAGTGAGAATTTTCCAGTGATAAGAAAGAAAAGATTAAAGAAGAAAACTTTTTATGTTCAATTTTGTTTCTTAGTGACAAAGGAAGATGGTTCCAAATTGTAATAGCGTAAATAAAAAACTGGCGCCGTGATATAACGTTGCTATATGTGTAGGGTCGTATTGACAAGCTTCTTATAGATTGTGAAAAAATTATATTTGTAAATAGATACTCAGGTGTTTTGAGTTTTATTATCTTAACGAGTGCAGACAAGCATCTGTAGCGAAAGAGGCATCGCAGACTGCAACCGAGAATTCGCCTTGAAAAACTGGAGACATCATCATATCTTCTTAAATTAAAAACGTACCTTACTACGGAGTTAAACGCTAGTGTAATTTTTCGGAACCAAATGTGAGTACCGGTAAAACCAGAGACTTAACTAATTTTATTTTAACTTCAGATGATAAAAAGTATCTTGAATGTGATAAGCCTCGCAATACTGCATAAATCTTCGAAACGGTGCTGTTGACGTGGTCAGTCCAAGTCAGATTGTTGTTAAACATGACACCAAGATTTTTCACCTTTTTTACCATTTCAATAACTTTACCATTTAAAATAATATTTGGAAAATCATCAAAGGCGAATTGTTGGGTGCATATCGGTAAACATTTTGTTTTAGTTGGATTTAGTAAAAGCCGACTTTGGTTTGACCAAATTAAGACTGAAGCCAAATCTTCATTCATTCTAACTACAGCATCTTCAACAAGCCCTAAACTAAAATTGAGATATAGTTGGACATCGTCAGCATAGATGTGATACGAGCAATATCTCAAGACAGACGGAAGGTCATTTATAAACATAGTGAAAAGGAGCGGCCCAAGTATTGATCCTTGGGGAACACCTGATCTTAATAGGGAAAACGAAGAAAGCTTACCACCATGACAAACAGCTTGAGACCGATTTGATAGATATGAAAAAATTAATGAAGTAGCGGCAAAAGAGAAATTATACATTTCAGCAAGTTTTTTACATAATAAAGTTGAATTAACTGAATCAAAAGCTTTGGAGAAGTCAAGCAAGGTTAAAAGTGTTACTTTACTTTCATCAGAAGCTTCGCGAATATCTTCAGTTACCTTTAAAAGCGCCGTTATGCAGCTGTGGCCTTTCCTGAAACCAGATTGAAAAGGGTTCAAGAGATTCAACCCATTTATGTAACTCTTAATTTGCTTGCTGATGACTACTTCAAAAACCTTAGATAAATACGATAATATTGCGATCGGTCTATAATCCTTCTCTTTTCCAGAACTTTTTGGAATTGGGATAATTTTAGCACGTTTCCACTGAGATGGGTACACACTAGTGAGGATGATTGAATTAAAAATTTATGCTATGTGAGGGAGTAACTTTGGTAAAAGAATCTTAACAAAGTCCGGGTGTATGTTATCAAGCCCAACACATTTGGACTTTACATGAATCATTCCACTTGCTCTATGAGGGCCCAAGCTTGGCCTACCATAGGAAAAACTGCATATAAGAATACTTCTTCGACGAACTGGGTGACATCTCTAACCTTTCACTGAACCATATCCTAAAGTCCAAGGTTCGAAATGGCTCAAGAACCCAAACCAACACGGTACTCCCTTTTTACCTTCTTACAACCCTTCTTTGTCTGTTATCTCGGAGAGCATGGATCCTATGAGATCCGAGTGAGCACCTCCCATCCAACGTGATTACATAAAAGATTTATTTTTTTTTGCGCTTTGGTTGCTACAAACCTTTTATTTAGAAACCTCAACTCGTTCTGAAAGTCAAACTCTGTGCTATTCGAAACACGAACACCGAGATCGGAACAGAGATTTAATTTCCTTGAGTGGTATTATTTTGCCTTCAAACTAGTTTTGCCCGAAGGCGTCCAGGTGGAAACACTATGGCATCAATGTTTTCTGTTTAAGGTATAGTGCATTTCTCACAACCATTCCTTGTGTGCAATGGAGTAGACCTACAACTTTTGCCGAATCCGAGAGAGCGTTTTTCATGGCAATGAATTTACTATCGGGGGACTTGCCAATTCCTCGAGGAAAGCGATATCCGTGGAAATTTGTTTCTGTTGGAATTCGAACTTTGAACCTCCTTCGTAACAGGCAGACATGCTAACCATGTCAAACAATAAAGTAGAAATAACGGAGCTGATTTGTTCGAGTTGCTTTAATGGTTCTACAAGTACTCTATAACCTAGGGTTTGCCCTCAACCTGCCTTAAAGCTAGCCCTAACGACTAACATGTTCTATGATCTTGCTCGTACTCATTATGATATTTTCTGTTGTAAGGACTGGTTCTCGAGGCACTCGTTGCTGCCGTTTTTGCGCTTCTATATCGCACCTTCTTCTTTTTTAAAAAAAAAAAAAAAAAAAGAGGAGGCTTATGCTAATCTGGAGCCCTCAGATCAAAGAGGAATAAAGAGCAATAGAGAAAGCTGGTACTTCTCTTGCCTCGCAATTTCTACCTTGATACCCGAAAATAAAGTGGGGTTTTTAAAAGTGTTCTGGAAGACAGATGCCGTTGTGTGAGAGGCTTACCCTCTTGTTACATCTTCTCTGTGACTCAGACATAATTGCCGTTCTATTGTACCACCAGCGTAGTAGTCTTTCCTTTTTTATGGTCCAATAGATGGAAGTAAGTTGGTTTGTATTTTCACTAATAACCTCAATAAATGGGTTCGCCCTGTAAGAGATGATCAAACGGTAATTTTGGTCAGCATGCCCGTCGTTTAGGGCTAGCTAAAAAAAGAACTTAGGAAGTTTGTTGGGACGTGTTTACGCAAAGAATTTTTAATCAAGTAACAAGAATATCGTATGGTTAAGTGCTTTTTGAGAACCGAAATTCAATTTTTTTTTTGACAACTCATGAGGATATCAAAGAAACCTTGGCCGAACAAAAAATAAGTTCAACGAACGATACCACTTCCAAATTGGATTGTAGTGTCTTCACAGAATAGGCACTAGCTTTTGTTTATGAATTGATTACTGGCATTACGAAATGAATAACTTAAGAAAATAAAGTTATAAAAAAAGTTCGCATTTGTACGAAGGATGAACGATGAAGGAGCAGCGATGAAGGTAAGATGCTCAGCTGGAGTTACCGAAGCATTCCAAGTCACGGTGGGTGTACACCAAGGAAGCGTCTTGAGTCCTCTGTTCTTTATTACAGGCTGTTTAAATAACTGTACACTTTGTACTTGATAGAATGAACTGCACTTAATTGTTATTTCTTAAGTCTATTTATACTAATTATTTTGCTTGCAAAGCAATTTATTATTATTTTCTTTAACACAATATTCTGTCTAATAATCAACATTTAATTGACCTCAATATGTTTTATTGATATCAGAAAAGTTGCTTAAAAGACAGAATATTAATTGTGTATTACTCATAAACAAATTCCCGGCGAATAAAAAGGGATCTTATGTTCTACATATTTTACATCTAAACTGCGGTCGTGTTAATGTGGGGTGTCGTATCGCGGTGAATCATATAATCTTGTAGCCAACTTCCAGGTATCATGTCTTCTTTATTCAGGTAGCTAATAGTAGCAATCTCTGCTCTTTGTCTTGGGCGGCATTTGCAGAGGTAGGTGATCGAAAATACAGCGATACAAATAGCTCCTAAATACCAGTGCTGATGTTCCCATAGGTCCCAGTCATCGGCATTTAGTTCAGCTTCTAGTTCTGCTTTAAGTATAGCAAGACGAGGATCATCAGTGCGGGTTCTAAGATATGGTCAATTTCGGGAGGAGACATTGAGTCTTCCAGCGAGAGATTTTTGATGTCAGTTTTGATTTTTTGAATATCTTTATTAGGTGACATCACATCAAACTGGGAGCTGGAGATTCTGCAGCCTGGAAAACTCACAATATTGACTTTTCCAACGAGTGATGACTGTGTAGCGTTGCGCACAATAGATACTTTGTTTGCAATTGTTTGATATATGACAGCAAGATCACTCTGTAGTCGGTATATCTTATCAATTTGCTTTTTTACTGGTGTTGGAGTGCATATGTTGAACAGCAAAAGGGAAGAGGGGTTTCTTAACATCTCTGTCCAGCAAGTACTTAGTGGTAGTTCCTTAACACTGTCGTAGATTCCGTAGCCTAGATCGATGGCTTGAATTGGATCGAAGGAAGTATTATTGTCGTTACAGAGCACAATTTCTTGAACGAATTCTCCACGGTCGAAAAGAATGGCATGATCTTCAGCGTTTCGGACACTTATAAATGCAATTTAAAAAAAATATTTTGTTTGGACTAGAGGAATGTCGAAGGTCACGATTACCATATTATTGCGGATGGTCGTCTTAATCGTGTTTAAAGTGAATAGTGAAGCTTCGTTGGATATAGTTGGGAGCCTGCAAAAGTTCAAACCATTGTTTAACTTGGTGACATACGTCTGTAGAGCTTCAACGGGCCGGATGGAGATGATGTTTTGATGATTTGCCTGGATAGCGCTGATAAGGATTTGAATGCTAGCTGAATAATCATTCATTTGATCTTGAAGCCGTAGTTGCTGCTGCTCTCCAACTAAGGCATGGAGTTTCCCATCAACAGACTTATGTTCTAGGTTACTTATGTCTGCCATGAGCCGGGAAGCTTCTAATATCCTTTTTATTTTAGTGTCAATTTGCTCGATTTTATGTTCCAATTGGTTATTCTCGACAGCCTGATATGCAATGCCGGCAGTCAAAAGTATTTGGGGACCATATTTGATTACTCCTTTTAAAGCAAGAGAGCCAATGGAACGTTTGGTTCGTTCACTGAAGTAACTTGCAACTATGCCTTCTTTAATCGTTATGGCTTCACGTCTAAGAATTTCTTCCAGGGAACGGCAGTGCTGATTCAATTTTAAATAAGTGCTGTTTTGATATTGTAGGCAATGATTGTAAAATTCTGTCACATGATTTTCGATGGAAATCATATCGGCCGTAAAGTTCAAAGAGGTTTCGACTGAGAACTCCAAGTCGGAGTATTTAATAAAAGCGTCACCCCATCGGTGAGTATGAATTCCAGTTGTGAGCGTTTGGATTTCTAGGGCTTTTGTTGTCGGGGGAGTGAGAGCCATCCAACATAAAAGAACTCGGGTTAACAGTGAGATGGTGCGTACATGCTCTCGATTGCTTCGACGAACGATTGGCTCATGAGCAGCATCTTCTGGGAAAAGGGGAACCAAGCGATTTGTTGCGCGATGTACTACATCCCGTTTGGTGGTCTTGACATCAACTCTACGAACATCTCATTTAGTGTCAGGATAGCATTCAATAATTCGACCCATTTTCCAATCGACAGGAGTAGTACTTGGTTCTTGTAGTAATACTAGATTACCTATGTTGAGTGTTCGAGCCGGGAATCTCCATTTATTTCTCTTCTGCAATTGATGTAGGTACTCTTGGTGAAAACGCTCCCAGAACTGTTGTTGAAGTTGACTATACCTGCTGGAATGTAAAGTACAGAACACCAAAGTGCATCAACTATTCTTTGCTGACGATGGAACCATCATAAGTGTGGATCCCAATCCCTGAAAGATCCACTTAATGTATGTGTAAAAGTCTCTGAAAGATATAAGTAAAAAAAACTGAGTACACATTTGTGTTTCCCGTTTTCTGATTTAAACATGCCTATCCCAGACATTTATTTAAATCGAAATGTGCTTCACGAGCGTGAAAAGATTTAATATTTGTGATCTATGATCAATAGTAAAGCAACTTGACAACATCAATCATCGAGTAAGCGTAAGGTGGATGAATTGAAGAGAAAACTCCATCTTCTGTGATAGAAAAATGCCACCTTAGCTGAAGCGAAGACTCTACAACACCGTTTTTGTGAGTACAGCACTCACGTGTCACATACAGTTCATAGCATTGAACGATGTACAAACGTTACAAGATAAAGCTGACGGCAGCAGAGGTTGTATAAGAAGGCCAAGAACAGTGGAAACCTTTACCCTTTTGCAGAAAATAGAGAACATCACGTTCAGCTGATATTGTCAAGTTCAAAGAAAGTTTTAATTTTGTTTGGGGCAATACCCCCATTTATTCGGCTTAATACAAGCTAATTCTTAACCTAAACTTAAAAACTAATAAACTAATAGCTAACGTTAATCGGGAGGGTGATTTAGAAGATGGAGTTTTAGACAAGGGGTGCTGAGGTTGAAGTGAAAACTGTTAAAACTCGAATTAACATTACTCAGCATTCGGGGGATAGGTTCATTTGAGCCATATGACCATGAGGGGGTTGGTAAAATAGGCGAGGATTTTGTATGTTGCGAGGATTAGTGTGGTAAAGGCTTGTGCAGTCGACGGTTCCAGAAAAGACACGGTGAATGAAGAGAATATCGAATATTTCTCTTCGATGTTTCAACGTGTTCATGCCGAGAAGCTTGATACGATCTTGGTAAGGATTATCAAGGGATTATTATAAGGGAGATTAGACTTGGCAGGCGTTTTCAAGGAGTGGACGAACAAAAGTAATGTAAAGAGATCGGGTTACGTAAGGATAGGAGAATTCCTTTGCCCAATGCTTAAAGAAACCAAGTGATGAATTGGCTTTTAGTATAATATCATCAATATGTGAGATGAAACTAAGTCCCTGGTCGCAAATGATCCTGAGATCACGAATCTTATCAACTGGTGAAATGGTTTGGCCGTGAAGGAGATAGCAACGGAGAGGAAATTTGATGCGCTTACGAGTGAAGGTAATAGATTTACATTTGGAAATGTTCAATTCCAAGCAGTTTTTAGAACACCAGACGGAGAAGTTGTCGAGGTCTTGTTGAAAATGTATAGAATCGGTAGGTGAAGAAATGATTTTGAAAAACTTCGTATCATCAGCGTAGAGAGAAATAAGGGACTGGTGAATAATCAATTCGAGATCATCACCTAAATGACTGCCTTTGGGGACGCCAGAGGTAGCTAAGAAAGGGCTTGACAGGGAAGATCTAAAACGAACACTATAGTAACGTTTTTTTAAATAAGAAGAAAGATTCAGGGAATTTTTTCATATAAATAAGATCCTGAAGAAACCAAAAAAGGCAGACCTGGAACAAACGTATACAACGATATCTGTGATTGGTTTCAAACATGGAGCAATCGAAAATTGGGAGGTTTACGCATTCTGAGGTCAACGCGCCGTACCTCACGAGCAAAATACCATTCACTAATTAGAGCCAGATAAGTAAGAGAGCTGTTCACAGAGTAAATAAATACAGAGATTCAACTCGTACCTTCTTTGCCTGAAACACTGTCTAGTTTTTTTTTTTGTTGTGAAATCAAAGATAGAAGCGCTCGTTTGATGAAATCGAGAGATGCTATGACAGGAACGAGATTCGAAAGTTTTATTAAAAGGTAAAAAGATGAAAAGGTGTAAAGAGGAACAATTTTTCAAAAGTCTGCACAGTTACTTGCCTAAGCACTACGCAGACGATATTGACGTTGTGGGAAGAAAAAAGCGTGATGTCATAGGTACGAGTATATTGAAACAGAAGCGGCAAAAATGGGTTTGATGGTTGATGAGTGCAAAACAAAGTAAATGTTGTCATCAAACAGGAACACCGAACATCGACGAATTGGACAAAACGTAACTTCGAGGTAGTATAAGACTTCGTCTACCAAATATGCGATATAGACACGGAAAACAACATCAGGAGATCAAACGGAGAATAACTCTTGCCAACGGTTGCTTCTTAAGGTAAAGAAGGAGAAACAAAATCTTCTCAAGAAAAACCAAGGTAACCTTGTATAAGACCTTGATCATCCCAGTCCTGCTTTACGGCGCGGAAGTATTGACCTTATCGAAAGCGGATGAGGAAGAAACCCTTGGTCGCTTCGAATGAAAAATTCTTCGAATGATCCTTATGCGAAAACAATGTGTGGAGAAGAAGATATAACAACGAGCTGTAGGAGCTGTACTGCGACATGGGCATAGCCAGAACAGTACGCATCGCGACGCTACGATGGTTGGGCCATGTAGAGCGGATGGACCCAAACGCTCCGGCTCGTCGGGTGTTCGAAAGCACGTTGCAGGGAAATCGCGGAAGAGGAAGACCTCGTCTTAGGTGGCGCAATCAAGTGGATGAAGACCTCAACTGACTTAGAGTGTGAAACTGGGGAGAACTCGCCCAAAATCGAAGTCGTTATAGAAGGATGTTGGTTGAGACCCATGTTCACCCCGAACTGTAATGCCCACCTAAGTAAGTAAGTAAGAAATCAAAGATAGCATCTTATTTATCTTATAATCTTATAGAACGAGGGTTCCCGGTCTTATTTAGGTTGTGGATAAAATGACACTACCTTGCTGGTATTGACTCTCAGGTTCTACTCTGTGGAGCTGTAATCCCTTCGAGATCACGATATTCGAAACGCCGGAAAAGGGATTAGAAGAAGATAAAAGAAGTTCGCATCCAATTGAAAGTTCAAATCGCTTCTCAGAAATGGGGCTGTACATTTGATTTGGTTTTCTAAAAAAATAAATAGGTTCGAGGTTCTAATCCCAGCAGAGGCAAAAATGTTTTTCCACGAGTATCGCCTTTCGCGAGGAATTGGCAAGTCCTCCGTTAGTAAATTCATTGCCATGAAAAGCGCTTTCTTAATTAGCCATTCGGAACCGGACCAAAATTGTAGGTCCCTTCCATTCCCTCACAAGACATGGTTGTGAGAAAAGCGCTAGGCCCAGAGGCTCCTCGCTCTGTTGCGCCACCCTATTGATTTATTTTTTATAAAAATATAAAATCAGTACTACTCATTCTATCAGGGATGCCCACTATCTGCCTACTACAAATAAGTTAAAACAAAAAACCATAAAAAACAATCGCCTATTAAGTTGAAAGACAAAACATTCCTACAAGTTTTGCAACACATAGCTACATAGATATCTCAATCTCGCCATAAATTTAAATCACCCACTTGGACGCGCGCTGAGCGCCTTCCTAATGTTGATTCTAATTGTCAAATTAATTTCCATTTCGTTCTTTCTCCTTTGCCCACGTTTGGGAAGATATGTACCCATGTATGTCTGTATATCTACTTCCAAATACCCAGCCCAAGTTTATTTTTAGATTTGACTGCCGAATTTATATTCACATGCTCTGATCTTAATTACTCCAAACAAATTTCATGGCTGGATTACCTACATACAACAAAAAAAGGCAATTTTTCTTGTCGTTAAGTTTAATCAAAAATGTGCGGGAATACTCTTTGAATGAACGCTAATGAACTTCTTAAATAAACAAAAAAAATTGCTTCCCATAAGTGGGCCTCGAGATCTTTTAAAAGTTCTATACTCCATAGCAATGTCAACCTATTTGCTTTGACGGTTTATATTTGAATTTCATAACTTCCCATTCTTTTGTATATTTAGTTTCAGTTTTCAAATTTGCATAATGCTACACTATACAGAAGACTACACATCGACCGCCACCGCCAAACTAGTATTAAATTAGTTCCTCAAAACATGAAATTCATCCATCGAACGAAACTACGAAATGCGAGTAGTATCGGATCGGCATAACCAGTTTCTTCTTCGTGTTTGTCGTTTGATTCACTCTCATTTCCTCAATTTCCGTTACATTCTTGTGTGAGGGGCTCACCCCTCTTCAAATATAGTTCTTATTTTTTTTTTTTTATTTTTCCATTCTAATTGCATTTGTATGCACACACAAAACCCAACCAGCAGTCAGCAGTCAGCACCTGTCTTTTATTTTTTAGAGCGCGAGCCATTTCCTTCAAGCACCTGCTTCGGAAATTCAAGAAGAGCCACTTATGCTTTTAAGTACAGACCAGTTTTTTTTCTGTAGGTAATTTTAGTCCAATAATAAAAAAAAACTCTAGAATTGGAGTCATATTGGCATTCATACAACTCTCCTCTGATCTGCGAAGGCAGAAGCCAGATACAAGGTAAGAATAAGAAAATCTCTGCCACAGACTCCCTTACCAATCGTTAACTTTGAGGAATTTTTTCCCAGAACTGGTTATGCTTTACAGTCAAAAGCATCTCAATTGATGGGCATTCCTAAACTTTAGAGAACCACACAGCAAACCCACTATCCGACTATCATGTTAAATCGCAGTGGCTGCATCTCTCACTTACTTACCGTGCATAAGTTCCATAACTTTTGAACTTCTTTCACATGAACTCTGCTTTCAATCTTTAGAATTTCTAAGCAGAT
This sequence comes from Melanostoma mellinum, assembly GCA_914767635.1. Classification (NCBI taxonomy): domain Eukaryota; kingdom Metazoa; phylum Arthropoda; class Insecta; order Diptera; family Syrphidae; genus Melanostoma; species Melanostoma mellinum. Next base: position 55,082,356 of record OU612059.1, on the reverse strand, counting down.
AAATTCTTGAAGCACTTTACGTTTATCACTTTTTTTTTTCCTTTTTTGTATATAAACCTTGGAGAGGTGGTTGGAAGTTGGTACACAGACACGCACAGAATTTCGTGGGAATATTATTTTGCACACCGCAGACTCAGCTTATTAATTTTCTTCAAGAAAATGCACGATTCTTGTAATGCGATACATCGTCATGACGAAGAGGGAATTGATTCAATTTGATTTGATTTTTACTTGGGATTCAAAAGATTCTTCACTTTTCTTCACTGAACTTGGTCTCAATATTGTGATCTTCCAGAGTAGACCGTATACAAACTAATTAGCAATATGATGGCAAGTTAGTTAGTCCATTCATTCATTAGAATGTTTGCAATGTGTTCGCATAACAGATACTTTTTTTTTAATCTTCTTTTTTTATTTTGTATATTTCTATTCGGTTGAGCAAACAGACAAAATGCCGACGCAATTCACCACCGCGAAACCAAACAGAACACTGAAGACTGAACTGGAAATGGAATTGGAATCCACTATCTTGGCTCAACTATAAAAGAATGGACGGCGAAAGCCGCAAACAAGAAAATCCTGTATTGGTGGAGTGAGGTATGCGGCTTCACTTGACGGTTGTACTTGTATTTTAGGCGCGAGTCATGCTCATGATTTTTTTTATATCGTATACGATGATTACGATAAAAGTTTTAGTGGCATCTCGGCAAATTGTAGAAGATCAAGATTGTATTGAAATTCTGCTGTGTGTTTGTGAAAAGTTTTTTTTTTTTATATAAAATCACTGCCCGATTATGCCCTAAAGTTGCAAGACACAAGGTTGTGAGTTGTGAAAAGTTGTGACTGGACTGGAACGTTGTGACTTGTGAGGTGTCAGCGTAGCGATGCTAGGCAGAATCGGGCTGTTGGAGTACTTTTGAGGGGCCTTGATTTTGATCTCGATGTAGTTTTGGTGTTAGCTTTTTTGCAGATCGCAAACAAAACAAAGACTGGTCTGAAATCTGAATTCAAGAAGAGAGCTTTTAAGCTAGGCGCTTAAGTTTTGCCAAACAAAAAAGCATAAATTAAAAATTAGTAATTATATGTTACTTTGTTGGTTTCTAAGTTTGACCGCAACAAAGAGTTTTTAGAAGAGTTTCAACCCATCCTGAAAGTACAATCCCGTGTTCCTAAGCCTTGGCCTTTGCTTAAACTCGCTTCAAAGCTCTAAGCTTTTATTGGGGAGAATTCAGATAAATTTTAAAACTGTCAAAAATAGCAAAATAAAACTTTTTTAAAATGGCGCCCCACGCTCGCAGTTTCTTTATTTTAGGAATGTACTGATAAACAAATTTTATTCCGAGTATGAGGTTGATGGAGCTAGAATTGTAAAGTAATCTTACTTGTGCCAAATATAAGTCCCCAAAACTAAGAGTTCTATGTAGGGTTGAACAGGTGACGATTGTTATGCTTATGACATTATTTTCTAGACAAATTAGGTTGGATGACCAAAGTGAAATTACTCATGAAGCAAAACTATGCGCAGTAACAATTTTGTTTCAAATCGTTCCAGTTGTTTGTTTGGTTTTTATAATTCTTTGTTGTCAACGAGATAATTGTAGGTTGTCTTGTATACCTTGTTTTGGACAAAAAATAACTTTGACATTGGAAGCCACAGCCACAACAGACACAAAGTGATGGAACATAACAACGTCTGTAGTATTTGACGTCAAGGAAATTGACATGCAGACAGTTCGTTCGGGTATGACATCACATGCAATTATCTCTGGTTTTCACATGGCAGTGTTCAACTTTGTATTTTCCTAACATTCAACTGGAAAACAATGATTTTGATCCCAAAACTAAGCTATGATTTTTTAAAGGTTATTCATGCGGTGAATCCAAGTCTGAGTCCAAAACGTTGCAAAGCAATTCTGCGACTAATTTTAAGTTCAGCACTTCAAAACCCTAATGTTATGTATAATGGCCGTTCAAGTAGTACATAAAGCAATTCAGCAAAGGATAATAATACTTTCCGACAGAAACTTTTTCACTTTTTTCAAAACAAATTTTAAAGTCAAGTATGCTAATTTTAATTTTAATTTTAATTTTTTATTTGAAAATATTTCAAAAAATCAAAAAAACTGCAAGTGTTGATTTGCAATCGTTCTTAACTAACAGAGGACTTCTAAAATATGATATTTCGTTAAAACCGTGTAGGTCTTTAGGAAGAAAGTTGGTTCTGGAAAAAAACCACACTATAGGTCTGATTTCTACGAATCATTCGATTGTCTTATTACACCACGCAATAATTGCGCAATAATTTAAGGTTGCCAAATATATTGTGAAATGTTAAAATTTTTTGGAACTTTTTCAATATATGTATTGCGTTTTCTCACAGTATGTCTTTGTCTTCCTTTAACTACGAACCGATACAGAATAATCTGCAGAAAGGAAATAATATTATGCAATAATATTGCGTCGTGTACTTTTATTTTGCACAATAATATCGCTTGGTGAAGATTGTAACCCAACGTTTAAATCATACAGGTATATAAAAAAAACCGAAAGGTGTGTTGAAAATTAATGAATGAATTTACGATGTTCAAAATTTAAAATGTATCCGTGACTATGAACTGCCAAAACATATGCAATGGGTTTTGTTTTGAGCGTTACTTTTTACCTTCTACCTTTTTGTTAAGAAAAACAAGTATGACAAAGAACAATGCTTATAAAACATTTGTGCTAACAACATTTGTGATTACACTATCACAAATAATATTTAAATTCAATATTCTTCAATAAACACTTTAGATCTAGAACAGAGTAGATAATACAGAAGGTCAAATCTCAAATCAAACCCCCTTTGCTGAACCACCCGCAAAAAAATTTCTGATTGAAATTCAAAATGGCGACCAATTTCTTGATTAAAAATGGAGTCGTGGTAAAATACCAAACTTCAATAAATAAAAAAAAAAACAATATGACAATTATCTTTGACAGTAGCAAAATACTGCAAAATTTTGTTATGTTTTATTTCTTGTAAGTATTTCTAATTAAATTACTTCGGAAACAACATTGTGTCATTTCTATATCTTTTTTTGTTAAAGTTATAATCGGAAAAGTACCAGCCGATTTTTTAATGACAAATTTAATGAAATGCAGTTCAATTACGAATTTAAACATAATTCTATTCATGCATTCGAATTATTATCATCAAGCTTTAATGTGGAGTTTTTGGGGTCTAGATACGAGTTACTTACTCTGAAAATGAATCATTCCCCAACGGCTATTCTTACCTTTCCATACGCTTTAGAAACTTTAGACTTCCAAAGACACGCCCGATCAATTCAAATTCTAAATCGTCAGTATTATTTCGAATCATTCGAGTCTCAAAATGAACTTCTTTCGAATTCGATTAAACTTTCTATCGAATAGAATATCAAAATAAGCATGATTATGAGTTTCCCCTGAACAAAATTCCACTTGAAACCAGAAAGTTCACTTCGAAAAAAAGACCACGTTCGGTTGCGTCCAATTTTCCGTCACGGCTCTCAACGTTTTCACAAATCAAGGGGAAAACTCATAATAAGGGAAAAGTGAAATGGGATCTTTTCGAGGGGAATTAGTTCACGTGAAACTCATAATAAGGCTGAATATTTCATAGAGAAATTCTTCCTGACAATACAAAAAACGTGATCTTTTTTTTTTTTTTTTTTTTTTTTTATAATAATAAACGCGCACATCAAGGGGTTATGACACTACCCTTATAATGTTGTTAAACACAGTGCGAGCATTTAGGAAAATAGGAGAGGATTTGAAAGGAGACATCGATGCACGTTGCTTTTGAATTTTTGTGAATCGTAATGTTGGGGAAATACAGAGCCAGGTAAAGCATTCCACATTCGGGTGGTGCGGCTGAAATACGAATCTCTATACTTGACTGTACGTCCGAAGTTGGGCTCAAGGTAAAACTGATGAACATTCCTAGCGAGGCGGGTATTGCGGCTAAATTGTTTCAGGGGAGGAATGCAACTGGCTACTTCACTAGAGCACTGTTTGTGAAAAAAGCGATAAAAAAGAGAGAGACAGGTGACGTTTCGACGATGTCCAAGAGAATCAATCGATTCTACAATTGAACTATCACCTATCAATTTTAACGCTCTGTTTTGTACCCTATCAAGTAGGCGCAAAGATGTTTGAGAAGCACCTGACCAGATATGGGAGTTATACTCCAGTTTTGGGCGGATGAAGGCCTTATAAATTGTAGCCAGATCAGAAGGGGTGAAGAACTTCCTGCATCGTCTTAAGAAACCTAAGCATTTAGCAGCGTTTTTGGCGACATCAAATATGTGGTCATTCCAACGAAGATTATCGTTGACACACATACCAAGTACTGACAGCTTTTCGGTTTCTTGGATGCAGGTACCATTCATGGATAATGGCAATGGGGGAATGTTAAGCTTCAACGACAAGAGACAGCATTGAGTTTTAGAAGCATTGAATTCTACTCGGTTTTTATTACCCCATGTAACAATGCTGTCAAGGTCAGAATTCAATGAGCTTATCATACGCAACCGCTCCATTTCCACATCCGAAGAGCAGGGACGTGAATTTGGAAACGAATATGAAAAGCTGAGGGTCGAGTCGTCAGCAAAACAGTTAAGCGGATTAGAAGTTTCAGACAGGAGATCATTAATGAAAATGAGGAAGAGAGTCGGAGACAAAACGGAGCCCTGGGGCACACCAGCATTTATGAAGTGGGTATCAGACTTGAAGCCATCCAACACAACTTGTATTGAACGGTCGGAAAGGTAGTTTCTAATCCAACGAAGAAGAGACTCATCGATACCAAAAGCACGCATTTTCGATAAAAGAGCCTGATGCCAAACTCTATCAAATGCTTTAGAAATATCAAGTGCAATAATCTTACTTTCTCCAAAACAATGTAAAGATTGGTTCCACTTTTCGGTGAGATATGCCATCAAATCACCAGTGGACCGTTTGCTACGAAAGCCGTACTGACGGTCATTAAGAAACTTTCGTTCTTCAAGATATTTCATAAGTTGACGGTTTATCAACGTTTCCATGACCTTGGAAAGAAGGGACGTTAGTGCAATTGGACGGTAATTGGAAGGGGAGGAAGATTCGCCTTTTTTTGGGACCGGCTGGACAAATGCAGTTTTCCATCTGCTCGGAAAAATCCCAGCAGAATAGGAAAGATGGAAAAGTTTACGCAGTGGTTTTGCCAGCGTAGAAGAACACCTCTTCAGAATAACGGCGGGGATACCATCTGGACCAGCGGATTTATGAATATTGAGATCTTTGAGGACTCTCGCAACCGAGCGAGTTCGAAAAAATATCTGCTTCATCACAGAATCTACAGACTCGAGCTCAGGTGGAGCCAATATGCTATCAGGTAGTGTTGAGTTTGCAGCAAATTGAGCTGCAAGCAAATTGGCTTTGTCGATGGAACTGACATACGGAGAGTCATTGAAAACGAGCGTAGGGACCGATGACGTGGTCGAGTTCTTAACGTTCTTAACAAAAGACCAAAAATTTTTGCTTCCTTTTGGACACAACAGTATTTTTTGCCTTACTTTTTGGTCATACAAAAACTTGGTTTTCTGTATATGAGCATTACAGATATTTCTGGCCCGTTTGAACAAATTTCGGTTTTCTACAGTAGGGTTATCTTTAAATTTTCGAAAACTACTTTCTCTATCCCTTATCGCCTCCTTACAGCTTGAATCAAACCACGAATTCTCTTTGGGGATGATACTTTTTGTTCTATAAGGAACAAAATTTCTCATGCCGTTAAGAATTACGTTAGATATCATATCAGCTGATGCATCAACGTTTCCGTCGAGAAAGCACAATGCCCAATTAAAATTTCGAAAGAAATTATTCAGGCCGTCCCAATTGGCTTTCTCATTTCTTGAATCTTAAGTGTGACTTTTTTGGTTTTCTCTATGTCTTTAGCCAAGATATCTTTGATATGATTCAATCACTGAAATATGTGTTTTGTGGTCGTGGAGCATTGTTATTTCCAAAAAAATGTATTCACCAAAAGCACTTCGGTGTCGGTTTCACGTTTCAAGAAATCTTTTATGCTATATAAAAAAATAAATAGGGTGGCGCAACAGAGCGAGGAGCCCCTGGGCCTAGCGCATTTCTCACAACCATATGCCTTGTGAGGGAATGGAGGGGACCTACAATTTTCAGCTGGTTCCGATCAGCTAATTGAGAAAGCGCTTTTCATGGAAATGAATTTACTAACGGAGGACTTTCCAATTCCTCGCGAAAGGAGATACCCGTGAAATAACATTTTTGCCTCTGCTCGGATTCAAACCTCGAACCTCTGAGTTAGCAGTTGGACATGCTAACCATCACGCCACGGGTACCACATTATGATACAAGCACACATTAAACCATGTAGACAACTTTTGAAAAACTTCAAGCAAACAAGCCTTCTTGCTAAGCAAGAAAGAATCCAAAACAACATCGGCAATACAATCAAAAGTTCGCAAGTGTGTGTTTTGAGTGTTGCACAAATTCACTTGCAATTGCGTAAAATAAGCAATCTACTACACTTTGGGACTTTCTCCTTTTAACTTGTTGACTGCCACGCCAATTTTCAGTATGTTTCACTGGGTGCCAACAACGTTTTTTGCTATATTCAAAATTTTTACTATATAAATATATATTTTGATATGAATTTATATGTTTGTGTTGTCCTGGAAAACCTTGTGAGGGATTTTTGCCTGTCAATCAAATATGATAACCATGGCACAGCACAATAAGTTAGACTTCTATCTTTCCGTAGGAGGCCATTGCTTTTTTAGGTGATATTCAGTTTGCTCAAACCAGGTTTACCTAGCACATCACAGGGTGCCAGAGTTATCAATTTGTATGGAGATTTCTCCCTAGTAGCTACCATTTTTGGTACTCCTACCATTTTGTGAAAACATACCTGACTATCTTATTTGATAGCCACGGCACCACTGAAAACATAACTGGCTATCAAATATGATGGCCATGGCAGTCAATGTGTTAAGGGATTTTTTGTCGACATTTAGGAACTATTTGCTTTGCACAATTTGTGCAAGGCTTGTGTTTAGGAATACGCCTCTTGTGTCAATGAAAATCTTTTATATTCAACATTTTTGTCCACGTCATGCTGAGCTCAGAAAGCCTTCATCCTTCTCTGTATCTTAATTATTAACAAATTGCAAACAGAACTTCACTCTTTTCTTTTTTTGTGTTAAGAAAATTGACCGAAAATTGAAAAATGAGTACTGAAAATAGTAACGATAACTACGTTAATTTTTTTTTTTTTTATGTTTTGCTCCTTTAACAAAAAAAAAAAAAACAAATAATATAAAAACAAGTTGTTAATATTTTTACAAATTAGTGGATGCCAAAAAAGTTCATTCTTTTTTGTTTCGATTTTGTCCGATTCGGTACCATGAAGACAACTCAACTTCCGATCGTAACTTTTCTCTGATCCGAGATTTCTCCAAACGGTTATAATAACAGAGCTGAATATTTTACCCTCATTTAAGATCGTAAATAGAATTAAACTCCAGTCTTTAAATAAATAAAAAAATTCTTGATTTGTTTTATTCATGTCTTTATTTTATTTGAAAATAAACGAAATGTTCTTTTATCAATTTCGTAGATGCGTGTAAACAACTATCGCTTTTCTTACATTGTTGTTCCTGGAATGACATTTAATTTAAGGTTTATATATTACATAGAGAAAAAGATTTACCGTAACGCTTCCATTTACAATAAAGATACAATTTAAGAACAGAAAAACACAGAGCAATTATTTTCATTTCACACTAAGTTGTGCTTTCGTTTTCAACAAAGAAATAAACAACAACTGTATTCAAGCTCTTATTTCAAAATTGTATTGCAAATTACAAAGTACCGCATCATACAAATGCGGGTATACATTAACAAAAAAAAATTTCCACTTTGTTTTCCTCACTTAAATAATATGTACCATAAAAATTATTATTCTTCAAACCAGAAATGGTTGAAAAAAAAAGTAGAAGTAGAAATAATATTAAATAATAAAACCCTTTAATAGAAATTGCAACGTATTTAGTTTTTTTTTCATTTCGTTTTTATTTTGAATTTTATTGTTGCAATTGCCAACCAGAAATTTGAAAGCAAAGAGTAAGTCAAACTGTTTTGTTCTTTTTTTTCATAATAACCTTTTTTTTATAATCGCGGTATTTTCATTTATTTTTTGTTATTATGTATTATATTTATGTAGAAGTAGATGCAACAAAATACTTTAATATTTGTATAAAATATGACCAATGCAACATATTGTTAAGTCAAATAAAAATTTAACGTTATATAAACTTCAAACAGCTTACAGTTAATGACGTTAACTTAAGGATAATTGGTTTAGCGCAAGAAGCCGTTCAACTGCAGCATTTATGTCGCCGAAGGTTGCAATCAAAGCTGAAAAAAGAAAGAAAACAAAGTTATTAATGTTTATTCATTCAATTTCGATTCGAGTAGTGGAATTGTGTGTGTACAATTCACACAGATAAGGCGACTACGAAAGTCCCAACAAAAAGGAGACGGAAGGCTATAGAAAATATAGGGTGTTTTTTAAGAGGTACATTTTTCGAATAGGGATAAAACTGATATCTTGTGGTCAAATCGGCCAACTCTGTTGTCGTTTATGTTCATTTTGGTTTGCCATTTTATCATGAACAGGTTGACAAAAGAACAATGCTTGCAATTTGTGCAAATTTATTTCGAAAAAAAAATGGTTCAGTTCGGCGAATTTTACCGCCGTTCGTCAAACAGTGCGCACCGAAGAAACTTACAGGAAACTGTAGAACAAAGTTTTGAAGAGGATCCGAATGAATCGATTCGACACCGTGCACAGCAATTGCACCTTTGTCCATCAACTTTATGAAAGATTTTGCGCAAAGATCATGGCTTACGACATTACAAGATCCAGCTTGTGCAAGAATTAAAGCCGCGAGACCATGCAATGCGTCTTGATTTTGGTGTATGGGCTGAAAATGAGATTGGTCTTGATGCTGATTTTCATCTCAAAATTTTGTTCAGTGATGAGGCTCATTTTTTGGGTGATTGGTTACGTTAAGAAGCAACATTGTCACATTTGGAGTGAAGGTAATTCACATGAGTACCTCGAGACGCCATAACATTTACAAAAACTGACTATTTGGTATGCTCTATGGGCTGGTGGAGTTTTTGGACCATACTTCTTCTGAAACGATGCTGGCGAGCCAGTAACCGTTAATGCGGACCGGTATAGACATAGAGCGATGATAATCGACTATTTTGTATTATTATCCCGAATTAGATGGCATGAATGTGGATGAGATGTGGTTCAAACAAGAAGGCGCTACATGCCGCACAGCGCACTTCACAATCGCAGAATGGATCTTTATCCCACTATTTAAAATCAGGAAGCCGATGCAATATGCGCGAGTATAGAGGTACATATTGTAAAAATCAGCGTTATATCTAAGATGGTGAATTTCATAATAATCGAAGAGCTCATTCATGGAAAAAATCGCACATATCGGGCCGACAACATGGATTCGTCAGGGGCAAATCTACAATTAAAACTTATAAATTTCATCTTGCATCACAAATGGATCTACGAATGGTCTTCAAACTGGTCACAGAACTAATAGGACAGACTTTGGTTTGTACTACCAATTTTGGAATATGAACCACCCGACGAGATCTTGTCCAACTTGTTGGATGGTTTTCAAATACTTTTGAAAATTTTGAAGCCTTACGGAGCGAAGGGATATGTGCCATAATATTGGAATAGAAGTCTGATAAGTCTGAACCCAAACTACATCCGACCGTCCATTAAACAAAGTCTGTCTATCTAATTGTATCAAAGCTTTTGACAAAAGTCATCAGCTGCTAGTTGAAAAACTTTCGTTTTGTTGTTTAAATATTTTTTTTTTTTTTCGAAAAATAAACTCAAATGAAGCTTGGTAGGTTTTTCATTGAGTTGGTAGGTTTTTTTAAAAAGTTTGGTAGTTTTTTTTTTCTTAACAACGGCAACCGTGATTCCATAACTGCAAAAGCAGTCTAGGAGTGGTAGTTGGTCCATAGAGTTCAACGATCTATATGTGGTAAAAAGCTTATTCATTGGCCTGGTTCGTTCGGTCTTGGAATATGGATACCAAATGTGGATGCCCATATTAAGCCGATTTCTCAGTTCAAAATCAATTTCTCATGTTCGCTCTGCGTCATATTATTTGGGATAATAATCTTCATCATTTTATCATACCGCTCGCGACTTCTGCTGATTGGTTTTATTATGCTTGAGGACATGAAATCATCACTTAAGGCTTAAGTAAAACTTTGTTAATTCAAACTAACGATTCTAAAGAAGTTTCACATCAACAAAATAGTGTCGGGCGACACGGGGGAAACTTTTTACAAACGAGAATGTTTTTGTTCAACTTGAGCAAATTTTTCAAACGTATACTCCGTTTGCCACGTTAAAAACGAATCAGAAACAATTTTCGAATCAAATTACGAGTTAGTAATGCTCACAGAGTAGTTTAATGGGTAATACAGAGATCTAACGACGCTGAGTGCTTTTATCCCAAATACTTGCGATATAATTTAAAAGAAAAAAAATCCAACAAAAACTCACCTTGTAAATTAGCTTCTCTGTTAACAAATCCCATTGATGTTAGCTGTTCTAGTTGCGAGGAGTACCTTTCCTCTGGCGGTTGATTAGTATTAGCACCGCTGGACATACCATTCATCATTCTTGCCATAAAATCATTGAACAATTGGGGATTAGCGGCTGGAGCTGTTGTAGTAGTTCCACCAGTTTGTTGTGTTGTCGACGAATTAGTTGAAGTAGTATTTGGTGTTGTCGTACCTGGTGGAGGCGGTGGAATACCCAACGACCCGACCACACCTGGTGCTGCTGCACGTAACTGTTCCATCCCTTGTTGAATCTGTAGAATTGCGTTCAGTGCTTGGGGATTAGACATCATTGACATAACATCAGGATTTTGCATTTGTTGTAGAAATTGTGGCATCATGGTTCGCATTTGCTCTTGCAACTGCGGATTGTTAGCTAGCATGGGACTTGTATTCAAAATTCGCGATGCCATATCGGGATCAGCAGAAAGAGCTTCCATCATGTTACGAGTGTATGGGGCATTGAGTAGACTTTGCATCATTTGGGGGTTATCGCTCATTTGTTGCATTAAACTTTGCATAGCTGGGGTATTGAGTAGCCCTGCTGGTGGGAGACCAGAATTACCCCCACCGCCGGTTTGTCCACCGGTTTGGTTGTTTCCTGAACCACCCCACGGATTTGGTAAGGGCTCGCGGTTTTCAGTACCCTGTTGAGGATTTTCACCTGAAATTAAATAAAAATTAATTAAAATACAAAATAACTGCGTAGAAAGTTTTCAATTATAATTCCTCAGCATTGTGAATAGTTGGTTGACGATTACTACATTTTTTATCTCACTAATGGATTTAACCAGTCAATTGTTCTTAATGGGTTCCTCAAACTCAAAGATGAGTAAAATCCAGGTCTAGATGACATTCCTACCATTTTGCTTAAAAAAATGTTGCTCCAGTTTTAGCACTCCCCATCACTAACCTGTTCAAACTATCCCTTTAACACTTTCACTCCCAAGCCATTTTAACATTTGGTTTATGCAAGGCATTTTTTTAAACTTTATGTACCTAAGTGTCTAAAAAGCAGTTTCTAATAACTGTGTAATTCTAAGTATTTTCCTGTCAGACGTTTTTGTACGTCGGGGTTCTGTAATAAAAAAAATATTTGTTGAAGCCACATTGTACGAAAACATAAGTTAAACGTACGTTAATCTACGGCCACGTAAGTTAAACCAAAATATTAACCAGAAGCCACAAAATCTGAGCCCCATACAAAATCTAATATGATTCCGCATAAAAAGTACGACGTGGCCTGAACTGAATGATTAGGAACTATGAGGTGTCGCACGAAAACGTATGACACTGCAGTTTTTGTGCATCATGGAAAATATCCGTTATTTCACCTACTTATTAGAAAGGTTCCAAAACCCAAATTTATAACTATAGACCCAGCTAAACTCTCTCATATCCCCAGCCTTTTCGAAAACATTTCATATGAAATACTTTCTTTCGAGTGCAAATCAATGATATCCTCAAAGAAGCATGGATTCTGTAAGGGAAGGTTTACAACCACTAATCTAGTTGAGTTTCTTTTCTTTTCACTCTGTGCGTTGAAAAAAGGAAACGATATTGACGTCATCACCTCAGATTTCAGCAATACTTTCGACAAAATCTCTCGTACTTTAATACTCTTTAAACTTTCTTTCCTCGAATTCAGTGCTATCCTACTCAAATGAATCTCTTCATATCTAGACAACCGGCAATATAGAGTGGTTTCCGTTTTACTCTATCAGTTTTTGCAACCTCCGGGGTACCCGAAGGTAGCCATCTTGGACCCTCTTTTTCATCCTTTCAACTAATGATGTCGAAAAGATCATCCAATATACTTCTCTCTCACTTTATGCTGATAATGCAAAATTTGGCGAAGTCATCTCCTCTGATCGGGATTCTCTCCAGCTTCAAAATGATCCCATTTATATATGTATATAGCAATAACTTAAAAACCTGTCCCAAATCCTATCCTATCATCTTCAGAACCTTCCCAAAAGCCGTGTGCAGCTTATTCGTGATTTAGGTGTTATCTGCGTAGGCGAATTAAATTTTCGCCCCATAGTGATATCAAGAGCTCCAAGGCCTGGAGAATGCCGATATGGACTGTTCGACTTTGAATATACCAATGTTCAGGTACATCAGAAAGTTAAAAGAAACATAAGTTGTTTTTAATGAGGTAGTGCCCTAATACTACCAAAGTAAAGAAGATGTTTTATTACTGTTCTTTTGATGCATTAAAAAAGTCGCTCGTTGCTGTAAAAAAATATACTCAAGCTACTGACTTAGAGAGAGAGATCTCAGAGAGAACGGTCGTGTTTTTAATTGTGCAGCAATTTATTTATTTAAATTCATAAAATTATATGTAACATTAAGTTTTTTTTTCAATTTAGTTGAGTGTTATATCTAAAATCTTATTCAAAAGTGAATTTAAAGTGAATAAAAATATGTATGCATCTTGCATTAAATGTGAGAAAGGAACTAGAAGCGAGCTACTTGTGCGGTGCGGTGGACTGTGCGGTAGGGGTATACATGAAAAGTGCGGGAATCTAACAAAATATGACATGGAGAAAATGCAAACTAATGCAAATATTAAATTTGTCTGTGATCGGTGCATTGGATCAATGACTATATTAAAAGATAACTATTCGAAAATTTTGTCGTCAATTAATTCAACGGAGAATTTATTGAAAGGTATATTTGAACAAAGTGTCGAAAGAATGGAAAAGTGCGTGAAAGAGACAGTCAGTGAAATAATAAATAAAAATAATAATAACGTTAACAATTTGAAGAAGTGTGTGAAAGAAGCGGTTAGTGAAGTTAAAGATGTTAGTGAGAAAAAAAATAATGACAACAATAAGCCTTCATATGCATCAATGTTGGGAGCACCCATATATATAAAACCAAAAAATCAACAAGAGAGCGCGAAAACAATTAAGGAAGTGAAAGAAAAAATAAATCCGTCAAAGTTATCAGTGAAAGTAAATAAAATTTCTAATAAAAAAGACGGGGCGGGGCGGTGACAATCCAATGTGAGAATGAAAATGAGCGTAATATTATAACAAAAGAAATAATGGAAAAATTAAATACTAACTACGATATAAAAGTGAGCGATATGCGAAACCCTAAAATATTAATTCATGGGATGAGGGAACTACTTAGAAATGAGCAAGTGGAAGTGGCTTTAAAAGCGCAAAATAAATCCATTAAATTTAAAGAAATTAAGTGCATAAAAATTTATCAATCTGCTAAAAATAAAAGTATTTATAACGCAATTGTAGAGGTTGATGGTGAAGCGTTTAAAGAAATCATGAAAACCAAATTTGTGTTTATTGAGTGGGATGAGTGTATTTGTTATGAAAATATAAATGTAAAGAGATGCTTTAAGTGTTGCGGTTATAATCATAGTGCGTCTAAATGCAGAAGTGAGAAAGATATATGTGCAAAGTGTGGTCAAAATCACATAGCAAAAGATTGTTTGAGTGAATGTCTGAGGTGCATAAACTGTGTTTTAATGAAGGAGAGGTTTGGTGATGTTGATAACAACATTGATGTGCAACATGATGCCAGAGATGTCAATTGTCCAGTTTTTCAAAGAAAACTGAAATTTGAAAGAGAGAAAATTTTATACTAGCAGCTAAGTATAATTAAGTGTGTGTGTTTAAATGTTCAAGGTCTCGTTAACAACTTTGATGAGATTGAATTATTAGCTAGTGAGGAGAAGCCACATTTAATATGCCTAAGTGAAACACATGTAACAAGTAATGTAAATGAATCAGAGTACATTAAAGGAATACAACTTGGCACAAATTAAAAGTGATTCTTCCTACACAGGTGGTGTTTTAGTTTACATTAAAAAAGAGTTAAATTTTGAAGTTGTTAACGAGGTCAAAAATTGCGAGGGATCAGATTGCCTCGAAATAAATATTGGTGACCAAAACACATTGATGAAACTACTTCTGTGTATAGATCACCAAGTTTTTCAAAAGCGAGATTTCTAACTTTATTTGATAGTTTGCTGGAAAATATGAAAATTGATAAAGAATTTGTAATAGTAGGTGACTTCAATATCGATTGGTTGAATGATACAACATATGGAAGGAAATTTCGTTCGATATTAATGGAAAATAATTTAAGAGTAATTAATAATGAACCGACGAGAATAACGGCTAATTCGTCGACTCTTGTCGATTATGTTATATCGAACATTGAGCAAATTTCGGCAAATAATGACCCTAAATTGAAAATAAGTGATCACGAGACCATTCGATTTGAAATTTCGCTAAAAAACAGTATACAAGCCAATTGCTGTACAAAATATAAAACATTAATTTATGATAAAAATATATTTTTCTCTAAACTTTTAACTAGCAATTTAATTGGTGTGGATGTGGTCAACGGTAGTGTGAATGAGCTAGCAAATTTGTTGTGTGATGAATTAGATAACATTGTGAAAGAAATGGTGGTTGAAAAAAGAGTGAATGTAGATAAATGCAATTGGTTTAATAGAAAATTAGCAAAATTAAAACAAAATAAAGTTGTGAAATACCAACAATGTAAGTTTGGAAGTCAAAGTTCGGTATGGTCAGAGTATATTTCAGCAAGAAACAAATATAAAAAAGAGCTTCAATCTGCTAAAGATGCGTTTATACGTAAAAGAATTGATATAGCAGACAATCCACAAAAAATATGGAAAAATATAAAAACTTTTGTTTTAAAAAAAGATCGAAGTGAAATAAAAAGTGTAGCATTCAATGGAAACATTATAAATGACAATGAGAAAATAGCAAATGAGTTTAATAATTATTTTATAACAAGTGTTGAAGACATTATTGCGGATATTCCAAATACATCATATTCAGATAAAATTCATAATACCAACTCCGTTTTTACTTTTAAACCCTTCAGCAACAGGGATATAATCAATGTTTTAAAATCAATGGGTAAAAAGAAAGACTATAAATTTATGAGTGCGCAAATGTTCTTAGATGGTTTTTTAATCGTGGGACCAATACTAAAAGCAATTTTTAACAGATCTATATCAACGGGCTATTTTCCAAGCAAATGGAAGGAGTCTTTGGTAATTCCAATACAAAAAGTACAAAATACAATGAAGTGTGAGGAACACAGACCAGTAAATATGCTCCCGATTTATGAAAAAATTTTGGAAAAGCTAGTAGAAAAACAGTTCAGAAATTATTTAGAACAAAACAACTTAATAATAGATCAACAATCAGGTTTTAGAAAAGGATTTTCGTGTGAGACAGCACTCAATTTTGTAGTGGAAAACTGGAAGAATGAGATGGATACCAAAAATATAGTAATTGCAGTATTTTTGGATTTCAAAAGAGCCTTTGAGACGATTGATCGAAACATACTTGTTGGAAAACTGTCAAAATATGGAATTCAAAATAATGAGCTGAAATGGTTTGAGTCGTATTTGAGTGCCCGTACACAGCGTACATCGGTTAACAATAATGTGTCTAGTGCAAAAGAAGTGAATACAGGAGTACCTCAGGGATCAGTGTTGGGAGTCCTTCTGTTCCTATTGTATATCAATGATATAGCTTTAACAGTTAAATATTGTAAGTTATGTATGTTTGCTGATGATGCTTTGCTTTTTATTTCGGGAAAAGACTTGCGTGAATGTACGGATAAAATAAATAATGATTTGGAATCTGTGAATGAATGGCTCAAGACAAATAAGTTAAAACTTAATATAAGCAAAACAAAGTATATGTGTATCAATAGTGTGAATCAGAATGTGGTGCAAATTAATGGTGAACATATAGAACATGTGAATGAGTTTAAGTACTTAGGAATGGTAATTGACAATAAAATAAATTTGAGATCTAATACAGATTATATTTGTAAGAAACTATCAAAAAAAATATACTTTCTGCGACGGATTAGAAATAAGCTATCGACTAAAACAGCAATTAAAATTTATAACGCGATTGTGAAACCTCATTTTCAGTATTGCTCTACCATTTTATTCTTATCTTCACTAGGAGATATTTCTCGTTTGCAAAAGCTCCAGAACAAGGCTATGAGGATTATCTTAAAATGCGCGCGCCTTACCCATATAAAATCTATGTTACAGAGATTAAACTGGCTGGACATAACACAGTTATTTAAATTAAATGTTTTAATATTTGTATTTAAGTTGAAAAATAATATGCTTCCAAAATATTTAAGCAATAATCTAAAATATATTAGTGAGTCCCAACCCTATAACCTTAGAAGTGGAAGAGACTTTAGATTAGAACATAAATCAACGACACGAGCACAGAACACTTTAATGTATAAAGGTCTCCAATTATATAATAATCTTTCTAATGAAATTAAATCAATTAATAATATAAGAGTCTTTAAAAAAGAAGTGATAAAATATTTAAAAGCGGATTCTATTTAATCAGTATTTTCAAAGTATTAATGTGTAAAACAAATGGCTTTTCAGCCAAATAACACACCCTAACACTAAAACTTTTAATAATTCTATTAATTTTAAACAATATAAAATATAAAATTAAAATAATAGATACATACATCATAACCGTACTATAAGATTCATAATCTAATAATGAGAATAATTAAAAGGTCCTCCCCGCGCGCCGGTTGGGAGGGGAAAGTGGGCGGGGCGTAATAATAATAATAATGAAAAGCTTCCAGTACTTGAATAAACAATAAAAAAAAAAAAAAAAAAATAGCAACCCCCTTGTCACAAAAACTGAAAGCGAAAGTTGTTTTCAACGTCGTTTTTGCACTTTGCTCTTCGGGATCTCTACGACTGATAGCTAACGTCTCTCAATTATTAACATCAACTCCATAGGAGTCCAAAGGGATGTGTTTGACGACATCATCTTCATTCACCGTCTTTTTACTGGTAACGAAGAGTGATCTCCACTTTTAGACCTTATCTTTTTCAACACTAACGCGATAACTCAAAATCTACTGGACCAATCGCTTTAAAATTGTGCACAGGTAGTTTCGAGAGCTTTTTCGTTTTTTTTTTTTTCTTATAATTACTAATTTTTGTAACAACAAATGAGCCGATTTTTATTTGACCGCATTTGTGACTCCCAAGTGCTACGAAAATTCGAAAAATCGAAGAAAAGACAAAATCTTCCCATCATCACTTCGAGAAACATCTTTTTTAACGAATGCATTTTGATTTTTTTGCTTCAGATGTTTTTGTTTCAAGTTTTTTTTCGTGGCGCCTCCAGAGTTTACTTTTCACTCGCTCAATTTTGAATATTTTACATATATATATATGAAAACTATCCGTTACGCCAAAAAGAAATTTTAAATCCAGTCAATAGTTGAACATGTTCAACTTTGCTTTCTTCTAAATAATCGTCGGCTGGCAGCGAGGGTTTTGAATTTTACAACAGCCGTTTGTGTTACATTATGCATACGATATTGACGTAATGGGAAGAAGCAAGCAAGATATGATAGGTGTGCGACCATTGAAACAGAAGCAGCAAAAATGAGTTTGATGGTTATAATGAGGATAAAACGCAATGTCATCAAACAAATACAGAGAACATCGACGAACTGAACAAAACGTCGCAATAGACAATATAGGTAATGCAGAACTTCTTCAACCTATGATCCGATATATACAACATCTCTTGAAAACCCAAGGTAACCATGTATAAGACCCTTGATCATCCCAGTCCTGCTTTACGGCGCGGAAGAATGAACCTTACCGAAAGCGGATGAGGAAACCTTTAGTCGTTTCGAAAGAAAAATACTTCAAATGATCTTTGGTCCCGTATGCGAAGACAATGTGTGGAGAAGAAGATACAACAACGAGCTGTATGAGCTGTACCGCGATATGGGCATAGCTAGAAAAGTATAAATCGTGAGACTACGATATACAACGGATAGACATCAATGCTCCGGCTTGACGTACTGTCGGAAGCACATTGCACGGGAATCGCGGAAGGGGAAGACCTCATCTAGATGACAAAATCAAGTGGAAAAAAACCTCAACCCACTTAAAGTGCAAAGCTAAAAAGAGAGATCACCCAAAATCGAAATTGTTAGCCAAAGTAGGTTGTGGTTAAGATTCACACCTTTTAAGTACTTCTATGAGGTTTATTTTATTACATTTTTAAAAAGTGTTTATAAAAAAACAAGTAAACAACAACTAAACAAAGTTATTCAACATTGTGGGCTCAATAGGGAATTCCCCTGATGTTAAGGTTGTTGTACTTTTTCGAAACGACAAATTCTGCTGAAATTGTGAATTTGTGAGTAATACTAGATTATGATGAATCAGGTAGTTGATTGTAGCGTCATTTGTAACGTTAATAAAACGCAGTAATTGAAAACTAACTTCGAACTGATAAAACTGGCGGGTTATATCTTTGATATTTGATGTAATTGGATTTTTCTTAAGAAATAAAAACACAGCCAATTCAAATGAACGTAATGAACAGATTGAGAATTCTACCCCTATTACGATTGGCGAATCAAACGTTCGATGTTAGTTTTTTTCATTGGCGAACTAAAGCATTCGACATACTATGGTTGGCGAACTTCATGGTTCGATTTCGAAATTCAGAAGTACAGTAAAAAAAAAAAAAATCAAACGTCAAATCATTGCAGTCTATTATCAAATCAGAAAAGTTTCAAAAATCGAAAGTTCATTTAATGGGTAATAAAATAATAAGAACTGATAAGTAATATAGTAATATATTGTTTTTTGAAGAAAGTGAATCTGATAGAAAAAAATTAAGAATACTTCGACTCCGAAAGAGTATACGAGACAACTCCAACATCTTGGAACTGCCAACAATTATTTCTCTTCAATGCAAATTCTTTTACGACTTTTGAATTTTTGAAGTTTCAGATTATATTTTAAGCTGAATAAGGAAGCTTTTATTTTTGTGCTAAGCAAATTGGAGAGAGAATTCCAAAATACAAGCACATCGTTAATTCTTGCTATAGTTAAATTGGCTTGTGCCTTAAGATTTTTTCCCAGTGGGAGTTATCGTGAACTATGTTCTACCTGGATCAGTGTATTATTGCAAAAGGCTTTTCACTTAACGCCTGGAAAATGATAGAACTCCAGACGCGACGATTTGTGTTAAATACAAATTCCAATCCAGCCTTTAATTTGTTCTTATTTTCAAAGTTATTTTACTAAAATATCGATTGTGGCACCTAAAGCTAACTCATTTTACTGGCATTCTAAAACAATCGGCTTATTCGCTCTTATTGCAATAGGATTTATTGCAATAAGAGTGAATAAGCCGATCTTTTGTTCAAAAGAATTTCTTAAAATAAAAATTATACAATTTGTATGAAAAAGACAACTTTCCCTTCGGAAGCGACGGAAAACTTCATAAGGCCGAATACATTTATGCCTATATGATTTTTCTCACAAAACTATTTTGATTAGTGAAGTCCTTTCTCCATTAAATAAGTAAAATTAAATGAGGTGGCACTACAGTGTTCTGCTAGTCCAAAAAAAAGTTAACTCCTTATCTTTCGACTTCTTTTCACGTTATGCTTATTGTTCGACAAAAAATAACACAAATGGCATTCAATTTTACGAACGTTCGCTAACCACATTAGGGTGAAATCACACTTCGAAAATCATTTGACTTTTAGTCGAATCACAGGGTGTGAGTTCGTTAACTTATTTTCTTCAATTGAAATCGTAAACTGTAATATGGCATATAAAACTAAGGTTAGGTTAGGTTAGGTGGAAGTGGCTGTCACCTGTCAGCCAATGAGTACATTGCCTGAAACAATGCGGCCTACAAGGGCCCATTGTGATGCCACAGAGATTAGCAAGTTATTCGCCAGCCGATCTCAGAAACCCAATGTAAGATTAACGAGTTGATCACTTATTAATCTTCCATTACCACGCGGAACTTTTAATTATTTCGAAAGACTTTTACGGCTCGCGTACACTGAATCCGATTTATCGGCCGATATCGGATCGGAACTGTTCGGACGACAATCTCGGACGTTCGTCTGCATACACTGCTGCCGTCACACATCTATATTATTATACGCCTTAGAAAACTAATTCCACAGTGGTGTCCTACTAAAATTTATTAACTATTTTACTATCCATTGTGTAGGCAAACTGACGTACGACGTCCGATAAATCCAAACAAGTTCGGATTTGCCTGTTGATCGGATGTAGTCGGACGACATCGGACGACATCTGACGTTGCCGGTTGCAGTGATGTACGTGCTCTCGACAACGGCCGATTATAATTCGGACGATGTCTGTTTTAGTGTTCGCGAGCCGTTAGGGTCTATGTAAGCTAAGTCGCTAGTATCATCGAAGAAGAATTCACCGAGATGAGTTTTCCTCCTATAAAGTAGTGCAGGGCATGAGCAAAGGTGTTGAACGGTTTCTTCCTCCTCCTCGTCCATGCAGCCTCTTCAGAAATTATTGGAAAACACACCAAGTCTTTTGGCGTGTCTCCCTATTAGACAGTGTTCCGTAAGAACACCTATGCTAGAACCTAGAAACAGGCGGTTCAGGCCTAACAAACTCTTAAAGCGTTTTGAGTCTACACACGGCCAAACTTTTTTGGTTGCAAGGCAGTTTTTACTCTCAGTCTATCTTATGTTTGTTATCCTCGTTGGCTTGTTGTCTAAGTTGGAGTTTACTTGTAGCGATAGGTGCATGTTGTTCCATTCTGAGCGTAGGGAAGTGGTCGTGCCCTTTTTGGCTAGTTCGTCTGCCATACAGTTGCCTGATATGTCCCTGTGCCCTGGCACCCATGAAAGGTGAATGTTAAACTGATTTGACATCTCCCTCAGAGACATCTGACAATTTTGGACCGTGATGGAATTTGGAGAGACAGAGGCAAGAGATTTAAGGGCAGCTTGGCTGTCCGAGAAGATTCGAATATCCGTGGAGGATATGACGTTTTGTTTGAGCCAAGACAGCACCTCCTTAATCGCTAGAATTTCCGCTTGGAACATACTACAATGATCGGGTAGGCGGAAGAAAAGACAGAGATTCAGTTTTTCTGAGTTGACTCTACTTCCCACACCTTCGCTGGTTTTTGAACCATCGGTGTAAAAGTGTATTACTTCATTTTCCAAAAGAGTGCAATTTTCCAAAGCTTCTCTTGAAGGTATGGTTACTTGGAAATTGTTGTCAAACACCAACTTGGGGGCGTGGTGTAGTCGGATCGATCCAGTAAGAATCCTAAGTTTTCTAGAATGGTAGTGTGGCCGATTTGATTATTAGTCCACTGTGATGTAGCTCTGAGTCGAGTAGCTGAGCTAGCTGCGACTTGTTTGCTGAAGTTATCAAGGGGTGTGAGATCTAGTAGTACATTGAGGGTGTCCGATGGATTTGTCCTCAGTGCGCCACAAATACACAGACTAGCCGTTCTTTGAACTTTGGCCAGCTTGTTGTAGTTGATCATCTTGTCTAGTGCGGTCCACCAGACTATCATCCCGTATGTGAGTATCGGTCTAATTACCGAGGTAAACAGCCAATGGGTGATTTGGGGGGAGAAACCCCATTTTCCGCCAATGGATTTTTTACAAGAGAAGAGTTCCACGTTGGTTTTATTTACTCTTTCCTCAATATTGTTTTTCCAGGTCAGTTTTTTGTCAAAAATGAGACCTAGATATTTAGCCTGATTTGACAGTGTGAGAGTTAACCCTTTAGTAGTTGGGGGTCTGAAGTCCGGAATGTTGTATTTCCCGTAAGGAGAACTAATTCCGTTTTGTGTGGATTGATGTTCAGACCACAATCTACAGCATAATTGTTAAGCTTGTTAAGTGCTGTTTGTAGCAGCCTGAAACGGTTTTTCTGCTTTTGCCGAAAGCCGACATGAATTCAAATCGAGTGTAATGGATCCAATTGCCGACCGGCAGTGTGGATGCACCCTAAAGATGAAGAGAAAAAGATCTTACAGACGAAAAATTGTAAGCAAGGGCTAAATGTGCCTGCCACCAAAAGTACTAACAAAGTTTTGAAAACTTTGAACTCCTACAACCTTTAGAATCGTTTAATGGTGCAACACTAAGGCCTCGACCCTTATGTTCAAAAATTAATGCCAGGCTCACCCGACTGCTTGCACACCATTTTTGTATTTTTTCATACAGCAAAGCAGTCAACTACAATCGTCCAAGCTGCAAGCAAATAAACATCCCATCAACAAACACTCACCTGCAGAGTTCTCCACCAGACCAGAGAAGGGATTCCTTGTGAAGGATTCGCTAGCTGCATTCAACATAGGTTCCTGAATATCGCGATAGATCCTTTGCAAGGCATTGTAACCGCCCGGAACACTTTCCAAATTCGACATTGCTCGGTCATGGGACCTCATTAGTTCCTGCAACATCGATGGGTTACGTGCCAACTCCATTGTCTGACGCAAGAGTTCAGAATTGTTTAGCATGTGTGAAATCTCTGGGTTTCTTTGCATTAAATCTTGCATCTGTGGATTAGATGACAACAGAGTACGCATAGTTTCCGGATTGTTCATCATTTGCTGCACCAATGGGTTGTCCAGCATTGTACTCAACAAATCAGAGTTGTTCAATAGTTCGCTTTGCATGCGAGCCTGCAGGTCCATAAAAGTGTTAGATCCAGCACCCAAAGCATTCATGCCAGCCAATCCACCCAATTGATTCAAACCGAATGGTGTCTGACGAACATCTGCTTGGGGACGAGGCTCAGGAGCACCCGATCGAGTTGGGGTTTTCACCACTAAATGCACACTTAAACCATCTTTAATGTTGTGCGTTTTTAGGGTGTCAGTGTCTTTCATGATTTTTCCAGCAAAAATCAGTACCAGCTGATCGGGATCGGCTTCGAATTTTTTGCCAACCAAGATTTTGAACTGCATAATGAATTGAAAAAAGAAGTAGGAATGAGTCAATTATATTTCACAATTTTGAGGTAAATTAAAATTTTCTTTTTTATCGTTTCCACATAGCTATGGTAAGTGGTAGTAAAGTAGGTAGAGAGAAGGACGCAGCAGAAACTGCGAGAACTTACATCTTTGATTTCGGCATCTTCATCGACTTCAATATTTTGCTTATCCTTTGGTGTTTTCACAGTCACAATAATTTTATGTTTATCACCTCCTTCTGCCATTGTGTTAACAATTAGAAAAGTTATTATGGAATTCAAATCTCAGCAAATAACTTTCACAAAGCAGAAAAATAAAATTGGAGTGGAGAAGAAAAAACTAATTCGTCACTTCGTTCGCACAATAAATTTTAACGACGACAGTGATGCCTGACTTGACGAAAACATTGTGTGGAAAAAAGTTCTTATTTGAACTTGGCACTACTTTTAAGTGTACGCATTCAGGGCTGCAATGGGCTAATGTACATTTTTTACCTATTCCCAAGGGAGAAACCGCATCGTGTTTTTTTCCCAATAGTTTTTGTTTGACGTGTCGACTATTGTTCCACCTTTCACTTTAATTATTAGTACCTATTTATAGTAAAGCCTTGCGCAAACCAATGCGGTGAGATCGTACGATGCGATTGCGATAAGTCAAATCCCTATGCATTAAGTCAAACGTTTATGGACGTTTGACATAATTCATAGGGATTTGACTTATCGCAATCGCAACGTACGATCTCACCGCATTGGTTTGCGCAAGGCTTAAAGATTTAGCTGAAAGCTTTCAAATTCTTTTCTGTTTTTCGTAATTATTAAAGCTAAAGTTTTAGCTCACGAGCCTCATTATATCCCTCGGCCTATAAGCGAAGCGATTGAAATAAAACGCCATCAAAATTTCAATCGCGATGACAGAATAAAATTGTTCGCGAACATGGGAGATGGGACCCCGTCATCCACATCGCACGGCCTATTCAGATAGCCATTAAAACATCCAGCGATATAGTGAGCACTGTTTGCTCCCAATCTTTTACACAGCAACAACAATAGCGTGAAATAGAACCGTCTACGCATCGCTCCAACTTGCGTAGTCAAAGAAGAGAGTAACATTTCAAAAAGCAGTTTCCCGGTGACCTCGCTCAATGCAACTTGATGCGATATGCGAAACGTTCGGGGTGAGTACAGTAGTGCACTCATTTTATATATTTTAATATTAACGCGGCTAATCCGAAACCTAAAAGCTTTGCGCAAACCAATGCGGTGAGATCGTGCGATGCGATTGCGATAAGTCAAATCCCTATGCAATAAGTCAAACGTCCATAAGATTACATAGGGATTTGACTTATCGCAATCGCATCGCACGCACTCACCGCATTGGTTTGCGCAAGGCTTAAAGATTTTAAAATGTCAATCAAACATACCTAAAAGTGTCGTTCGATGACCCTAATAATTTTGTGAATTTAACTTTACTGAACTCAACCATTTGTTATGACATTTGACGCACGTGTACTGTGTGAAAAATAAATAATAAAACGATAATGCGGTCCCAAAGATTTTTTATTGGTAATTTACCGTCCGGTACAACTGAAAATGAACTCAAAAAAGCATTTAAAGACTTTGGCGATGTTACAAATATCGAACTAAAACAAAAAGAGAACCTGGTTGACCCTGGAAGAGTTCAAATTCTTGCATTTGTGACGCTAAACCTCTATGACGATGATGTGGATTACTGTACGTACATAAATATTGAATATTCTATTCAAACTCATCCTAATGATCTTTAATTTAAGGTCTAGGAAAACTGAACTCCAAGCAAATCAATGGAGAATATGTCAGGGTGTCTGTTGCCAAGGAGAGTTTCTTGGAACGTCTCAAACGAGAACGTGAAGAGAACTCCAAAACTTCACCAAAACCGAAAAATAGCGGTTATGAAAACAAAGAGGAAAACTTTCAACCGCCAAATAAATCCAAGAAGTTTTTCAACACCGAAGAAGAAGACACACCAGAGGCTGCAGCAACTGAAAATGCATACGAAGATGACGAGCCTGTGCTTATTACAAAAAAGAAAGCTGCAAACTCAATGAGGAATGGAAAGGTATGTTGAGAAAAGCCATACCTATCTCTTTTTGTTTATGAAGAAAGTTCTCTGACTGATAACACGGCTTCTATAAAAAACGTCTTCATTCCCAATTCCAGATCGTCATTGAGTCAACTAACAACACACCTATTCATATCATTGGGAAGAAAAAAGATGTGCCCTTACTCAGTGAGAAGTCATTTGATTCCGATAAGAAGCGTAAGGAATCTATCAACAAGAAAAAGAATCAGTATCAACTGCAGAAATCACTAATCCAGAAGTCTCTGTCGTCTGTGGTAAGAAATCCTCACTTTCATTTACTGTTCCATATTAATTTCCAACTATTCCCAAGGATTCATCAAAAAGAAAGCAAATCTTTTTTGATAAAGAGGACGGTGAAGAAGATGATGACAACGCACAGACCAAAGCAAAACCACTATTTCAAGATGATTCAGATCAAGAAGAAAGTTCATTTGCAAACGATTTTGCTGTCAAAGCTGAATACGAAGGATCACATGGTGCTGCCCTGATGAAACTTCAATCGAAAATGAACCTAGATCCACGTTTCAAAATTGACAGCAAGTTTGTTGACAAGATCGACGATGAAGAGCCCGAAACTAATGAAAACGACGAGCGAGACTGGCAATATGGCATTCTCGAGCAAGTTGTCGGCACTAAAGTATCCAATTCATCCCAGCCCAAGGGTCTTGGAAAGAACAAGCTGAATATGATGCGCTACGATCCATCTAAAGAAAACCAGGAACACTTTCTGGTAAAGCGCCAACCAGCTCAGTCAATGGAAGAGGACGATGAGAATGTTACTCCCGAAGTTGAAAAAAAGAAAGTCTCAAAAGAAGTTTTCTACATGGTCAGTGAGAATCTTTCGAATTCGTTAAAAACCAGAGGCGATGGTTTCAGCCTGTTGAGTATGTTTGGCAGAGGCTCAGATGAAAACGAAGAGAACGAAAAGCTTGAGTCAAAAGAAAAGATTTTGATAAGCAAAAATGACCAAACCGGAGCGTTGAACCCTTTCACATATGATTCGTCCTCAGAGTCAGAAAATGAACAGCCAAGCAAACCTAAGCAACAAGATGAAAAAGAGACGCAAAACAAAAACAAAGAATCGAAGGAGAACGCCCAGGGAAAATTGTTTGTTGAATCGTTTTTCATTCCAAGAAACGACGCCAGATTGAAGGGTGGGTATTTGTTTCTTTTACATTTTCTTGTTTCATATTTATTTATTTAATTTTGTTCAGAGGGAAAAACCTTTTTCCGGATAAACAAGAAGTCTGAGAAGATTGAAAACTATGACGAAGTTAAGAACAAACTAAAAAACATCATCAACCGAAAAATAAACAAGTCCAAAAAACAACTGAAGGGAACAACGAAGCAGAAATTTGTGCGTGGAAGACAGCGATAAGATTTCAATTATTTCATTTGCATATTTTAAAAAGTTGTTATAATATGCAGTCGTGATTTAGTTTAGCTTAATACAAATAAACATTTACATAACGAGCTGTAAAAGTTTTACTATTACTCCCACGAAATGGTAAAATTGTAAAAATGGTAAAAAAAAAATATACAAAATCTTTTAATAATACTGATTGATTAGAACATCGCTAATTTTTGTAATCGATCTAAGAACTTCCACTTCCGTCCAAACTTGTGTCGTTGAGTTCCTTGTTACATTGCCTGTGTGCGTTGCTCTCTTTTGTGACTTAACAAAAATGAGGGGGCTTCTATCTTTAGCAGTAATATCGATAGCTTTTTTAAATCCATGAACGGGCTGAAAGATAAGACAGATTTTTAAATATTTTTAGTGGATATCAATATACATCGGGGAATTTTATATTGGAGTTAGAAATCAGCAGTAGTAGCTTATAGATGTGTTCAATGGCTTTTTTTGAGATCAGAACAGCACAGCACAGCACAGAAGCAGTGAAAAACGTCAGTCAAGTTAGAACAAGCAAACTTGTCAAAAAAAGCAACAACAAAAACGAAAGAAAAACAACCACCAATTTTTCTTTTTCAGATATCAATTTAATTTAGCGTATTTTCGTCACAAATAAGTAATTTTATTTTCAGCACAAAATTAGGTGTTATTTTCCTGATTTTTTAAATTTTTTTTTGAACTTTTCACAACAAATTAAAATTACAATGCACTTAAAAAACTACGAGCAAAAAGTCAACAGCTGCTTTTGACAGTTTTCACCGAACTTGCACTTGCTCAAGAGGAGGTGCAGAAAATGCTGTGCTAAACTGTTCTAGAACAGCTCATTGAACACAAAAAAGATCAGAAAAGAACAGAAAATTTCTCATTGAACACCAAAAGCCTGATCTTTTCTGTCTGAAACTGTTCTAGAACAGGTCATTGAACACTCTTTATATTTGTTTCGTCTCGTAATAGATCTGGGTCTAAAATCCCAAGGCAACTTATTGTGACTGGCCTAGGTTTGTCCAAGAGAAGTCAACAACTAATAGAAAAAAAGTGATTCTTTGTAGGCATTTGATTATGTTATACTTTACGGAACTGAAAAAAAGACAGTTTTTTACTCAACACAAAAAGTATTTTAGATTCACTATGCTCTTTTTAATTTTCACTTGCGTTTGCAAGTTTTGCAGCCCTAACCAACGCCTTTCAAAAACGAATTCGATTTCAGGCGAGCTATAATCAGTTCATAAAATTAATTTTCATATTTCCTTTCAATGTTTCGTAATAGTAATTAAAGTCGATAATCTTCAAATACTCATGCTTATTTTGAAACTCTAGAGATTGGAAAGTTGCTAACTTTCAAATCATTCGAGTCTCAAGATGCACTTGTTTCGAATTCGACTCACTTTTTATCGAAAAAGATTTTCAAAATAAGCATGACTGTAATTAATCCTAAGCTTAATTATTTTTAGGATCAACTTAGTACTTTTATTTTTAATTGCTTAAGGGGTTAGGCCACCCTAGAATTTTCGAAAAATCTTTTTTTTTTTTTAATTCCAAATGGTCCCTTAGGACCTCAAAAATGATGTCCCAGAAGATTATGGCCGGGAAAAACCTTTAGGTACTCGGTTTTCGAATTTTAGTTCAAGTTCGTCTGGTCCGCAGCGAGCTCCTTTTGTGAGCACAGAGGGAAGGTACGTTAGGGAAGTAGATCATGTATACGGCAGTTGTTATTGAAAATATTTATTTACTGACTAGTCTAGACGAGTTTGACTTGTCGAACGTCTCTTTCAGGCATCGCAGATTAAAGATATTGTAAAATTATTCAGGATTTTCTACTACTCAAAACTTTAAACGCGTTTATCTCAATACTGAATTTTTCAAGTTGGCCGTAACTCAGGCAATTTTCAACCGAATAACTTTAAATTTTGATAATGTCTTGAAATATACATTGTCTATGGAAGTGCGTAGGATTATTTTTATATTGCGCAGTTAATTTGTTATTTACAATGATGTGACAACTTTTTAGGTAAGTTTTTCACTTTAGAAGGGCGCATTTGGCCAAAAATTCATTTGCTCATTATTATTTAAAAAATTACAGGAGCTGT
The DNA here is from genome assembly GCA_914767635.1 of Melanostoma mellinum. Taxonomy (NCBI): domain Eukaryota; kingdom Metazoa; phylum Arthropoda; class Insecta; order Diptera; family Syrphidae; genus Melanostoma; species Melanostoma mellinum. The sequence goes on along the minus strand of OU612059.1, from coordinate 55,053,185 downwards.
TGGTCCGGACGTGGACCCCCCATTTTGTAATAAATCGCTTCAAAAAAATTATTGAAAGAAGTCGAGGTAACCGTCGCGTCGCCGTCGGAGCGGAGTTTTCTCCGCAACGCATCTTTTTACGGAGATTCAATTTTGCTTCGAAGTAGTTGTCGCCGTAATAAATTTTTCACAAATGCGGCAATGCATTGCATTCCCAAAACTAAAATCTCCATAACAAAAATTTATCGGAGAACGTCGGATCGTCCGATCGGAAAACTACCACGAAGCAAAATGTCTCCGATCGGAGAGAATTGCGCTCCGATGGTTACCTCGATAGGGCCGAATAAAATTATGTTTCTGTTATCTCGATTTATTTTGTATTACTAAAAAAAAAAATTACCAAAAAGCCTATTTTTTCAGCCTCTATAGTGGTTTAACCCCATAAATAATACTATCTAGTGGTGCCCGTGGCGTGATAATTAGCATGTCTGCCTGTTAAACAAGAGGTTCGTGGTTCGAATCGCAACATAGGCAAAAATGTTTTCGACGGATATCGTTTTTCACGAAGAATTGGCAAGTCATCCGTTAGTAAATAAATTGCAGTGAAAAGCGCTTTCTCGAATAGCCGTTCGGAATCGGCAGAAAATTGTAGGTCTCCTCCGTTCTCCCACAAGGCATGGTTGTGAGAAATACGTTAGGCCCTGGGACTCCTCGCTCTGTTGCGCCACCCTATTTACTTATTTATTTATTTTTGTTAACGTTCAGAACTTCAACATTAGATTTTCCTAAACAAAATCTTGTTAAGTATGTTGCTAAAGAAATCTCATGGCAGTTTGTTGCATTGTCGAAAGCCTTTTCGACTGAAGGAGCTCTTTGCCGACCTTGAGCTATCCAAAGTCATCTTACATAATAGTAAAAGCTTTGCAAGGATACCGAGACAAGACATGGCTCTGTACAGCTATTATTAGTAAATATAAATATATAATTGTAAATGCTATTAGTCGTGGCCTTGAAATTGACCAAAAGATGGTATATATCGAAATTAGGTTTGTTCGTTGAAGCACTGAGATTGGCCTGTGGTCGCCAAATCGTTTTTTGAAAAACCTAAACCCATACTAAATGTCAATGCCTGAGTTTGCCTTCAACTCGAACGTAATTAGTTCATTCGTTGAACTTTACCTAGGGTTGACGCAGGTTTCCTTGACAATCCTAAGAGTTGTCAGAAAAAGCCTGAGATTTCAGTTCTCCACAAACGCTAAACCACAATAACACCACACATCCTTGTCATTTGAAGAAAAATGCATGCCATTTGACAGCCTAGTTCATTACCTAATCTCACCCCAGCAAAAAGCTTGTTCAACTTCAGGGCGAGTTGAGGGTAAGCACCAGAGATTAAAATGAACTAAGTCTGCTTGTGAACAATGAGTATTTACTTGAAAAAAACGAGTTTGAACAAGCTGAGTCAGCCCACAAGCAAGTCAATTTGAACGATCTTATTTGTGAACCAAGCAACTCTGAACAACCCCTATTTTCAAACGAACCAAACAAGTAGACTTGCTTGCAAGTCAAAATGAGTTTGAATAACATTGAGTTAAGCTGCTTGTGAGTAAAGTGCTTGTGAGTAAAAATGATCACAAGCAATTTATTCGTAAATAAGCAATAAGTTCATGAGTATGCAGTGTGCTTGTGAATAAGCAGTGTGTTTATAAGCAAGCAATGTGATCATACCAAATAGGGTAGTTTGATGGCGTGTTCGTTTTGAGTACCATAAAAATCTAGGTATAGGTAAGAAGTACGTTTGTTTGATAGCTTGGTTTTTTATTCTTTTCTTTTATAAATGAAGAAAAAGGTTATTATACAGCAGATATGGAAACAATTTATTGTATTCATTTAAGTAGATAGTACAGGTTTGTAAGTATATAAAAACAAAAAATTTTAAGCGAACAGAAAACTGAATTAGAAGTTAAAAAAAGCGAAACAAAATCATGATAAATAAGGAATAATTAGAAAAAAGAATAAAAATCTTTATATACTTTCTATGTTCAAAATCAGGTACCAAAAAAAATTTACGCTTCTAAAATAATGATTAAAACCGCATTTGCGGTTTTTTATGATACATTTTCAGGTCACTTTTTCTCAGATAAACTCGTAAACTTCATTATGCATAATTCCGAAAAAAAAAATCTTTAAAACTTATTTCGTCAACGACGTAAATACCCACATGTTTATAACTCTAATTCATTGATGACTTATTTTTGTACCTAGTAGGTACAAAAATTAAAGGTCATCAATGAATACTGCTACCTACTACGAATAGTACTACCTACCTACTACAGCACAGGGCTCAAAACACACTCAGTTTGGCATTCAGGGCAAGTTTAAGTTTTTCGAAAAACAAACCCGGGTTTTTACCAAGATCTGCCGAAATGAGAATTTGGTTGATTGTGGACTTTTATGGTCTGAGATCACATTGACCTATCGAATTGTTGACGTTGGGTTTCAGACGTTCGCATATTGCAAGATCTTGTACGTATACGCGACTTTAATGAGGATTTATTAATCTATAGTAAGTGCTGTTTTGAGGGTCTACCTTTTTAGGATCGGGTATTCGATACTGAGATTCTATTCACCAGGTATGCTTTTTTCCCACCATATCATGCAGATGAGCTGATACATGCTCCTTTCCAACTGATCTCTAGCTGCCTTGAAAAATTCGCCATCAAGGTCATCTGCACCTGTAGTCTTATTTGATTTAAGTTTGTATATGGCAAGCTCAACTTTTTCTAGGTCGGGAAGCCTTCATCATCGTCCAAGTTGAATGGGATATTCTGACTGTAGTTAAATTAGTGTCTTTTTCGCTGCTTAGCAGTCTCAAAAAGTGGTCTTGTCTAATTTTTCAGAAGCCGCCTAGCTAGACACCTGTCTAATAGAGAGTTCTAGGCAAATTTTATAAATGCGACTGTCCTTGTTTTGAGCTTTAACTACACCGGCAATCAACATTGGCATAAACCATGGGATCTGTATGCACGCTTGTGAGAGAAATTTCCTAGGTCCTATGAGTGTCGCTAGACACCTAGATGGGATTAATCCCTTCGTCGCCTCTTAAGACAAGAAGAGATGCGCTGCAGTAATATATAAACCGTCACCGGAGTTAACATCTTTGATACTCCCAATGATTTTGAAAACATTCGCTGGGTTAAATGATCATCTGATAATGAAGTTTCTATCGAACCCCCCATACACCCCAATCTCTCCCAATAACCATATCCACGGGAGGAGTAACAAATTTCATCCGATTTCGATTAAATCAAACTACCTTAACGCACCAGTATATTTTAAGGAAAAAGAGCCACACTTCCTCGGCATTCCAATACATATGTAGTGTCCAAACTAATATTGAAATTATTTTAAAGATTTATAATTTTCTCAATACCTATATAAACAAGTTAATTATTTAAATTGATCAGCACAACTTTTAATATTATGATATATGTAATTTTGTTTTATTTAATAATGAAAATAATGACATCGTCAATTACGCTAAGTAATTCTTAAAAATAGCCAAAGCCGGCATTCCCTTACACCTTTGATTGGAACTACCCAATTTATTTAATTTTTTTTTAAAGGCAACTCGATTATGAATATGAGTTTATTTACAAACATTGAACTATGATATAGGTACTGTTATGTGTATATTGTATAAGCTCTCATGTCAGATAGAGATAAGCCTAGAATACTCAATGTTCTTACTTTTAATACCCCTAATCTGTTTATTTTAGCAATTCAATTCAGTCCAGCCGACTCCAGCGTGTACTCATAAAAACATCGAACGAAACACAAGTAAAAAGTTGAATAATAGATTGAGTAGGCGGAGCGTCAGCGATATCAGTAATCTAACAACAAACCTACATTCGCATTCAAATATCGAAAAGAAACACTTTTCCAGCTCAGTACATACTCATACTTCACCATGAATAAGAACGAGCTCCAGTTTTCGCTGTTAAGCTTAGTAATTTTGTTCGAAATCGCGTCATGCAACGTGATTATTGAAAAACACAAAGAATATACCGACAACGAGTGCAATTTGTCTCCAGAACTAATAAATGAAATTCAAGGATATAAAAGTGTTGTTGCCAAAATAGCTGATAGTATCCTCAATGGACAATTCAAAGGCGAAGTACACAAGAGGTAAAAGGCAGAATATTCTCTAAATATCAATAACAAGCTACAGTTTTTGCAATTCATAGTTTGCAAACATTTACGGATACGTTTGGTTCAAGAATGGCTGGCTCTGATTCTTTGGAAAAATCAATAGACTACATGGAAGCTCTACTAAATAATGAGGGACTTGAAAATGTGCATACCGAGCAAGCCAAGGTTCCTCATTGGATAAGGTAATCATTGATCAAAACTTCAAAGAGCAAAACGATTTATTGTACTGGTGGTACTAAATATTATTGTCTTTTTTATTAGGCCACCTTATCGGTTTCGATATGGGCTTTGCTTAGCTCTTTCAGATTTTAATCAAAAGTTGTCGTGTGATGAGATTGATTTAGTAGCATTATTGACTTGAGTGGCTGGCTATAAAGTCTTTACATTTGTACATATTGATGGAATTTCCATTTGATATTAGTGATGTTTTACGTTTCTTCGGCAGAACTTTCGTTATAGGTTTTGGGAAAGATTTTGAAGTAAATAAGCTTGTAACGGTTGCTTTTATGAATTTGTGATTTCTAAAAGATTTCTATTTGATTTATAATTTTAACATTTTGCTAATTCTTCTTCTTTAATATTTTTAAATTGACTGTTTTAATTTACTCTTTAAAAATAAACTTATATTTTGTATCTTAACTTTTTCATTTTGTATAGGGGCTATGAAAGTGCTGAGCTAGTTCAGCCGAGAAAAGCAAAAATTGAACTCCTAGGTCTAGGCACAACTATAGGTACACCCCGAGGAGGAATAATTGCTGAAGTTGTTGCAGTTCGTACCTTCGATGAATTACACCAGTTACCAGATGAAAAAGTGCGAAATCAATGAAAGCCTTTATTTTTTAAGTAATGACCTTACGTTACATTTACAGGTTAAAGGAAAAATCGTGGTTTTCGCACCCGTTTGGCAGAGATATGGTGTGACTGTAGCATATAGGAGCTCAGGAGCAGTTGAAGCTGCAAAGAAAGGAGGCATTGCTGCTCTCATACGATCAGCGACTCCGTTCTCCATTGCATCACCACACACTGGCAGTCAAAATTATCAGAATGGTGTACGAAAAATACCCACTGCTTGCATTACAGTTGAAGATGCTGAGATGATTTATAGGCTGTATAAAGAAGGTAAACATATTTTGGAAATAGGTCCCTTCGTCAAACTTTCCCCAGGGTTGACCCTGGTTTTCCAGTCCTCAAAAAACGCTAAACCACAAATCACCACACATTCTTGTCGTTAAAAAAAAACACGTGCCAATTGACATCCCTCAACTCGCTACAGCAAAAACCTAGGGCGAGTTGAGGGAAAACTAGGTCAACACTAGGGCTCAAAAAACACTCAATTTGAAATTCAAGGCGACTTTAGAGTGTTTTGAGACCTGGGTTTGCCATTGGTTTTCCCTCAACTCGCCATAGGTTTTTGCTGTAGCGAGTTGAGGGATGTCAATTGACACGTCGTCGCCTTAAAATTGGGTTGCCGTAAACGCCAAAATTCGTTTTTTGAGTTTGATATGCAGTCTTATGTTTTCGAGGGTGCTCTTTTCAAATTTTTCATCCTCTTTGCTCTATCTCTTTCCATTGCGGAGATATTCGGAATGATTTTGACGTATATCCACCGAAATCATTAAATTCAGGTATTGTTTTGACGTAAACGCCAAATTTTGGCATATACGTCAAAATTTCCATACAATTTCTCAAAATTTTATTGCAAGAATTGTTTTGACGTACGTCCTATTGCCCTACAACGTAAACCATAAAATATAAAAAGAATGTTTAGTATTGTTTTGACTTAAGTTCATACAAAGTGAAAATTAGGACTATAAATTGTATGCATGTACGTCAATAAAAAACTTTTTTTTTTGGTTTTGGCGTACGTGCATACGATTTTACTCTGAACGTAGAAAAGTATAAGTAAAAAAGTATAATAATAAATAAATTTTTCTTAAATACTCACTCAATAAACTATTATTTTAAAAATATAAACAAAACTGGCATCCATAATTCCTACAATAGAGGAAAAATATTAAAAAAGTGATCCCACCAAAAAAAATACAGGAAATTCATAAACACATAAAAAGCTTAAACAGAAGAGTCTCATTACTGTAGGGCAAGTTCCAGTCGAAAATATTTGGAATCTAACTTGAATATCTCAAGATGAACTCTTTGTATCAGGACATGACGAATGAACCTGCCAAAGAGTGCATCTACTGTAAAGAGTTCAACAATTCATTCAACTTGTCTTTTTGCAAGCCAAAAAAGACCAATGTAATCGGTGTCTGGCATTTAAGGCTAAAGAAAATCCTAGGTACTAGTAAAGAAATTACAGAGTTTGATGATCATAAAAATTTAAAACAATTTATGAAGGTCGAAAGGGACTAAAATCGAAATTACTTGGAGCAAATAATAATTTGCTTTGAGCCTTGCGCAAACCAATGCGGTGAGATCGTACGATGCGATTGCGATAAGTCAAATCCCTATACATTAAGTCAAACGTCCAACAACGTTGGGAAAGGGATTTGACTTATCGCAATCGCATCGTACGATCTCACCGCGTTGGTCTGGCCAAGGCTTTGATCTTCAAAGTGTTTTTTCTCTTAAGAAGGGAAACGCTTCTTCTTTTTTACTACAAACGAAAACTAAGTGTTTTCAAACTGACTGCAACACTTTGCTCCGCTGACAAAAAAACCAAATATAACAAACTGTGCTCTATTGAGTGAAGTGGATAGTGTTCGTTCTGGTAATGATATAGCCACTAGCCAGTGCCCAGTGCTCTAATAAAAATACTAGAGCAAGTCATGAAGGAACATCCTCTAGTGGAAACACTAACATTATGGAGTGATTCTTGTGTCCCCCAAAACAAAAATAAAATCATGTCTACAGCCTTTAATACTTTTCTGCACAAATCACCGAGCTTAAAAACGATTTTTCACCACATTTTTATGTATTTTCTTCTCAATAACTTCTTTTCATTTCGAATATTGAAAAACCAAAACACGTTGTATTTTTTTGACTTAAGATAGCTAACAGATTTTGTTCAGTTATTTTATTATTATTAGAATGCCGTATACACATTTTTTGACGTACGTGTATGAGTTTGCAAAATCTTTTTGATTTTGTGGCGTATACGTCAAACCTACTTTTTTAGTAAATTGTAAATATTTTAAAAACTAAAAGTATTTTATCCCATCTTCTTGCGTTTTTTGAAAGAAGATTTCCATATAGATATTGTGTAAAAAAATCAAAAAAACTCAGCGGTTGGTTTTTGTGTAGTTGGCTGCCAAACCTTTAAATCCAATTTCCCAAAAACTTAAAAATGGCGTATACGGCAACCCAATTTTAGGGCGACGACGTGTTGGGGCTGTCAAATGGCATGTATTTTTATTCAAATGACAGGGGTGTGTGGTGATTTTGTAGTTTATCGTTTTTTGAGAATAAGCCAGGTTTCCTAAGCAGCTCATAGGGCTGTCAAGGAAATCTGGCTCAACTTTGAGTAAAGTTCAACTTAGCGTAAGATATCCTAGATAGCGTATCCAGTTGTTTTTGTACGCGCACGTTCTAAGAAAAGCTTTTCCGCTTCCTTTTTCAATCAATTTTTTTTTAAGGTGAAACTGTTCAAATTCGGCTTGAAATGGACGACTACAACTTAGAACCAGTCGTGTCCCGAAACACCATATCTGAGCTGCAAGGAACTGTTTCTAAAAACACGTTAGCTGATTTTCCCCAAGCTCCTAATTTTCAATTCATTTAAAAAGATTTATGAATTTCATAGGTCGGTAGTGGTTTTATCTGGCCATTTGGACAGCTGGGATGTTGGTGTCGGAGCCATGGATGACGGTGGAGGAGCATTTATCTCATGGAAAGCTGTAAAGTTTCTAAAAGACATGGGTCTCAGACCCAAACGAACAATTCGTTCAATTTTATGGACAGCCGAAGAGTATGGTTACTATGGAGCTAAGGAATATGAAAGAACTCATAAAGCAAACGAAGTGGAAGAGTTTAATTTCTTCATGGAATCAGATACTGGAACATTTGATCCTATAGGATTAGATTTTACTGGAAACAAGGAAGCTGAATGCATTTTTAAGGAAGTACTAAGGTATGCTAATATTCTATATTGAGATCGGAATATATTACAATCGATTATTTGAAACAGCTTGATGACTCCTTATAATGCCACAAAGTTCGCCACTCCTGCAGATGGTGGTCCTGATATTTCTGTATGGCTGAATCGTGGATTTCCTGGTGCATCATTGCTGAATAAAAATGAAAAATATTTTTGGTGAGTAAACCTGCTCTAGAACTATTTTCGTTGCTGTGCTGTTATTTTTTACATGGCGGGTGCAAACAAGAAAATGTGATATTCAAATTTATGCAACAATCACAATAGATAAAAAAAACATTTCATTCACAACTGATTAAAAGTTTTGATGGTTGTAATCCTTATATCCGTAATATTACTTTACCAACTTGATTGATAAACGAAAAAACTTATTGACATTTTACAACCGTAACAGGTCTCTCAGTATTAACCTTGCATTATGCATTGTTTTTTTAAACTTCATATTGTCAGAAGTTTTTGTAATTGGGCCGATTTTGTAGGTCGTTTATCTTTTTAATTATATGGAGAGCTAAAAATGATATCGACGTGGGACCAGACATCTTAACCTTATAACTATCGTAGCTAAAAACTTATTTTTTTTTACTTTTGGAGAAATGCTTTACGCACCCGTAAGGAAGTGTCCATACTTCCCCGTGTGTCGGACTCTCCAAGGTATATTAAGCTTGGCATACCGACTAAAACTCCAAAAGTTTCTCGCTGATCTTTCCCTCGTGACCACTTGCGTATTTCTTCGAGGGGGGGATCCGTGTCTAGGTGGCAGGTTCTAGTTCCTCAACTAACTCTTCTTGTTTCTTTGTTTTCGGGATCTACGTCAGATACAGGCTGATTCGCCTCCAACTCTCCTCGTCTCTCAGCATCTGCTGGATAATTATATTCGGGCTGAGCTCTCCAATAACTCTATTTATTTCCTTACGGGGAGATTCCCATCTACTACACTCGAACACTGTATGAAAATCGTCGTCTGTCAGCGAATCTCTGTATTGGGACGAAGGGCTTCTTCTTTTTCCAATTTTGTGCAGGAAAGCGTTGAAATACCCGTGTCCGGCGAGGAACTGTGACGTAGTAGTTCCTTTTCACCGTGTTTCCGGTTACTCCATTCGCCTATGTCTCCTAGCAGTCCAGGGTCCTCTGCTTTCCGACTCCCAGAGCTCTTGCCACTTCTGTTGTGTGATCGCTTTCGCTTCCGCGTTTGCCTCTTCCAAGCCGATTTCTGGTTTCTTTTCAGGTATGCATTTTCTTTGTGTTGCGAGGAGGTCAATTGACACTGTGCGGTACACGCTCGCTGTTCGCATGGCACCGCACCTCTGTACCGATGCTAGTTGTTTCCGGTACTTTTCCTATTTTAGTGCTTCAGCCCAAATCTCGCTTCCGTACAGCAGAATTGAATGTGTTGTTGCCAGAAGAAGTCTACGTTTGCTTGCGGATGGTCAGCCTATTTTGCCATCAGCCTTGATAGGTGGCTTGTAACCTTGCATGCGCGTTTTGCAGCCGTTCGTATCTGGTCCCAAAAGCTCAGTTTCGTGTCAAGCTTTATTCCCAAATATTTAACCACGTTTTTGCTTTTTATAAGTTCAGTTTCGATGTGGAAGTCGATAACCGTGCGAATTCGATTTTTTTTTTTTTGTTAGAATTACTACTTCAGTCTTCTCAGTAGTCAGTGACAGCCCATGTTCCTTCATCCAGGGATTAGTCCTTCGAATCACTTGGTTCAACTTTCTCTGTGCGTTTTCGGTGTCCCTTGCAATAATCACCGCAGCAACGTCGCGTCGTCAGCGTATTCAACTAGAAAGCAGTCTTTGGGCATTTTCATGCAGAGAATCTCAACACAGGAGATGTTCCAGAGGTTTGGTCCAATGATAGACCGCTGTGATATCTTTTCGTATCATTCCTTTAGTGGTTTGGGAGATAAGTTTTCGTTCTTTGAGATAATTTTTTGTCATCCGTAAGAGATACTCTGGAACATGTTTTCTTCTTTCAAGTACATCAATCATGTTTTACCATCGGACTGAATTAAAAGCGTTTCGGACATCAAGTGTTACCAGCAGCACGGTTTTCTTGGTGTTTTGGCTCCCTTGTAGCTTGTAGCTTAAAACTTAGCAATGTAGTATTTGGGTAATTTGGGATTTTCTCATCAGCAACAGAAAGGAATTTCATTCGACACATAAAGTGCTCAGGGATTTATTTCTAAATTGAAGATTTTTCTTATTAAGCAGCTATTTTTTTGACGATTTTTCACGTGGAGAGTTTTTTGCAACAAGGTTTTTTTATTTCTTGAATTTTCATGGTGCAATTTGTTGACCTATCTGTGATCTGAAGGAATATCTTCAGATTAAACTAAAAATACTCAGAAAATTAAAAAAAAAATTGGTTTTTTTGGTGGGGAGTTTTAAAGTTTTACATTTAAAAAATAGTTTATTTTACTATTCCAAAGAAACATTTCTATAAGAAATTTTTCCCTCTACAAAATTTGTCCTTCATCAAAATTTTGATTCCCTGGCGACATGTTTAGAAGAAAAAATAAACCGATAAACATGGCTTTTCGCCCATATCTCCGATTTGCACCCTCTACTTTCATAGCACTCCACGAATGCTTAATTAGCCGATGCCTTCAATAAAAAACTACTCCTTTTCTTTCAAAAGGAGTGATTTTTAAGGGCTATCAAAAAATTAAAACGTATTAAATTCAGGAAAAGTGTTTGAAGAGTTATTTCATTTGAATGTTGCCCGCAGCTGCACCTCAAATGATCCATCCTCGTAGTTAAATTTTGGTATACTTTTTCTTACATTCCGCCGGTATCTTACGAATAAATGCTTCAATGTTGGCTTCCAGTTCGTCAATTAAAACGGGCTTATAGCCCTAACATAGCCCCGCAAAGAATTGTGTAGGGGCGTTACATCATACGATCAAGGCAGGCAGCCAATTAACCGGCCGCAAACATGAAATAAACTGTTGACCGAACTCGCCTCCTTATTTGTCCCTTGTAAAGTGTGCTATTTGGCATGGGGCACCGTCTTGTTGAAACCACACTTCATGCGCCCAGGTTTTCCATTTTGCGCCCACTAGTCATAACAACGGCGGTGAATAGAAATAAGACTTTAGAATTTTTATTCCACGTAAGTAAAATGATGTAAGTAAAACAATAATTACTGCTACGATTACATAAATCGTCTGTGAAAATTGATTAAAAAATTAATTTTTACTGCAACTTTGACATTATGAACGTTTGCAACAACAGACCATCCAGCAGCCATCAAGCTAAGTCTGTCCAACTAGGGCTGCGCTATCAGTGTTCAGATCGGCTAATTTGTCGTCAAACGCTATTTTTCAATAAATTTTTACAGACGATTTATGTACGTAATCGTAGCAGGAATTATGATTTTAGTTACAACTATACCCGAAATTCTTCCTGGCTCACAAAATATTTTATTTGATTTAAATTATGTTTTATTTCTCATAAAATAAAATATCTTGTTGTTTTTTAATGTTTTTTGCATGAAATTTTCCTCAAGTTCACATTTATTAGATTGTTTTGCCCAATAAAAATATTTTAAAACTTTCCAACAAGTTGAACAAGGGATCGTTTTAGGATTCATATTGTAAAACATTGGTCGTTCAGACCAAAGTCTGTTCAACTAATTGTACAGTGTGAACTGTATAAAGGCAAACCTAGTCAGTTTTAAAATTTGTAAAATGCGAATTTTAGTTTTACTTACTTACTTAAGAAGTCGCAGTTATTAAAATATTTTTGTCTTTGTAGGTTCCATCACACACAAGGTGATACAATGCTTGTTGAAGATCCCGACAGTTTGGATCGTTGCGTTGCACTGTTCGCATCCACAGCATACATCATTGCTGATTTGAGTGTTGATATTCCAAAAGATGTTAAATAAATACTTAATACATAAAACAACATTTTAATAATTAAATATTTTTTTTTTTTAAATGAAATACTGGCTTTTTGAAAGGTTTTACTTATGTAGCTTGCTTATTTATTTATTTGTAGTGCTTTAAATTTTGTCCTCCATCGTGTTGTGTTAACTGATTCGTCTGAAACTCGGTGAGCAACTTTAGATAGGATAACAATAAAGTCCGATATATTTGGTATCATTGTATATTTAAGATGGCCGCCGCAACAAAGTGTCGGATTACATATTTTTCTTTACATCCTCAATATGAGTATCAAATGAAAGGGCCTTTCTAGCACCATAGCGTTCTCAATGAAAATAAAATAAAATGTAATAAATGGCCTCGAAGAAAATGGTAGGCTTATTTTTCTAGACTGAAAGCTAAGCGGTACCAACCATCACACCAATATCGGTTTTTGTACACCGTCTATTTAATGGGAGAGAGTTTCACTTTCGAAAGTGCCCAATGTTATAGTTTACCAATTTCAAGAATATATTGTTAAGACCAATAGCCGATTTTAACAAAATACTTACAGTTGTTGTCTTACTAATCTCCTGTCCTCACACTCTAACAGCTGCCAGCACTAAACCTCAAAGGTGTTTTTCTCGAAACTACTTTTTCAAAGTCCGTATTCACCATTTAAAAACTGCTTGATCGATTTAATTTAATATTCGCATACACTTTCTAGACAAAAATACCTCTCCCACCTCTCCTTTACGTTCAATTAAAAAAAAATGTCATTAAGGGTGTCTCCTATCCACAAAATGGCGGAATTTTTGGTGGAAAATAGCAGTTTTCACTTTAGATGACCACCAAAAGTTTTTAAAGTGAAAATTAAAGGATAAACTATCGGAGAAGTTTAGGGGGGGGGGGGGGGGGGGGAGGGTAGTGAGATTCATATTTTTTTTTTTTTTTTTTTCATTCATTCGTCATCATTCGTCGTTCGTTGGTCGTGCTTATGTGAATAGTCCTTTACGCTACCTGTTGCTCCCAAGAAATATTAAATCAGCGATCATTTCAAGAACTTTTGCTACGAATGAAAAAGATCCATATGGCTGAAACATTTACCATTATACTTACTGAAAACTGATATTCAGTATTATATATACACTTTTAAATGAGATGGAGCCGCTAACTATTGCTACTTACCATTGTAATGTATTCAGTAATCTCTCATGTTTTTACAGTCACGGTGAATATTTCAAATTCGAACACACACACATTCAATATTAAATACAAAAAAATTCTTAATTTATTGACTGAGTTTGGTTTGTTTTGTTCTTTTTTTTTTTTTTTTTTTGGTAAAAAGTTTCATTACTTTACTATTCGATTTGAATTGTACGAGAATCATCTTATTTTGGCACGTTAGTTCTATAATAAGTAAAGGTAGGTTTAAGTTCTAAAATCAGTCAAGTCACTCAAATCTATTTCTAGTTCCAGCTAAGCATTCAATAGCAATTACTGTTCGTTCCAACAGATTTAATAGTCTCTTCTCCCTTTCTTCCATTCTTTTGAACATTTCCTCGTCACGGCGCTCTCGACGCTTTAAGTACTCGATAAGTTCATAGTTGGTGCTATCACCGTCTGTCGAAGTAGATGTCTTCCGCTTGCTTTTTGTAGATCTACTTGAGCTCTCTGAGATATTGTCGGTGTCAACTATGACATCTGGGTGAAGCAAAGTTGGGTCAATGTTGTGAGGATAAAAATTGTGGGTCCTGCAAAAAAAAATTATAGAGAAAAAGCATTGAAACAACGGTATTCTTATTTAATAAAAAGAAAATTGAGGATAATCATAACTATTCTGTATATTGTTGGAATGTGAGTAACTTTATTTAAATATTCGCATTTTATATGTGTACCTTATATCCTTTATAGAGCAAGAGCCCACAACGGCCAAACCGTTTTTATAAAAGCTGAAAGTTCATCTGTGCATGTCCCCACCACTGGTAAGAACGATTTGTGAGTATGGAGCTTAGATTATGGTTAAGCCAAGTAACCGTAAGTGTGAGCATTGTAGGTAAGTGTAAGCATTGTATATAAAAACTGTTGTAGCATTACGGAGAGGAAAACGCTGGTATCGCTAAATGCAGTATCCATAAAAAGCATTAGCGGTTTTGAAAATTTTTCTCTGGTTGTTCACTTAAGTATATGGAATTGTAGTACAGTCAAAGCACGTAGGGTTAAATGATTTTTTCTTTCTAACTCTTATGCTGTTAACACGTTCACGAAATAATTCTCTCCTTTCAAACAACACCAAAAATTATGCGCTCTAGAGTTCACTTTTCCCGATTGAGAAGGTTGTACTGTTAATGGAGACGATGGGTGGTGATACCAGCGTTTTCCCTTCCGTGATGCTACTTTACCTCATACTTAGCCGCAAGTAACTACAATCCGAACTTCATACTTACAAATTGTCCTTACCCGTTTTGGTTGCATGCACAGGGAAACTTTCAGCTTTTATGAAATAAAGAATGTCTGGCCGTCGTTGGCTCTTTGGCTATTAGTCAGAAGTATAGCTAAGTTTGGCTTTGCATATAATATATATAAGTTTCAGAATTTCTTCGGAATACTAACAAATACAAAAGAAAAGATGACATGGACATTTCTGGTATACTCATAAAGCTTTGTATAAAAAGTACGTATACGCCAGAGTGAATTCAGAAGTTTATTCAAGAGCTAGTGAAGTTATTTTGTAATTGCTGGTTTAAAAAATAATCAAAATAAAAGAAACAGTTTCAGAATGTTTCCAATGAAGCACAATGTTGACTGAAAAGTTCTCAAATGGCAGCTAAATTGAAACTGAACTGATGAATTAGAACGGACTACAACTGTCTCTTAAAAATGCGTTCAGGCGAACTTAAAATGCTCAGTACTAATTTGCCCAGGAGTTCTTCGCTCTGTTTTTCCATCATATTTGTTTATTTTAAAGTGTCAATACTTCTAGACATATCGGTAGATTTCACGTATCTCGTCACAGTAAAGAGATAAAAATTCCCAAAAATAAATGTGTGGCAATATAAGAAAGCCAATTGAGACGTATCAGATATTCTTTCGAGATTTTAATTGGTCACTGTGTTTTCTCGGTGGGAACGTTCATACATCAGCTGATATGACGTCATAGATCAAAGAGCATCATCTCCAAAGTTCCTGGGGCCTTCACCAGCACACCGGGGGCTGCTCTCTACGCACTGTTGAACCTTCCTCCTCTTGATACCTACATCATGGCGTGTACTCTCAAGACCATTTCTCGTTTAAGAAATGTCGTAGTCTCTGGCACAATTTGAACTCTAGCTTTGAGGAACTCTCAAGCAGCATATCTTTTGACTCACGTCTAATGGATATGTCATCTGACACGATGATCTCAAGGCTTAAACTTCGTCAAAATTACTCAGTCAACTTTCCTTCGGTTCAGGACTGGTTCGCTCCAGAATCTGAGCCTGGAAAGAACTGTTATCGGATCTTCACAGATGGATCCAAAACCAGCGAGGGTTCTGGCGCTGGTGCCTTCGTGGAGAACGACGACATATGACTGAACACCTCTTTAGGATCATACGCATCCGTTTTTCAATCGGAAGCGTATGGTATCCTAATGGCCTTAAGCCACGTTACAAACAATGCATGGACGGGGAGAAGTATCTGTGTTTTCCAGCAACAGCCAAGCTGTGCTTAAGGCCCTTCTCAACCCTCTAAGCACTTCGAAATTGATCTAGGAATGCAAGAGCTCTCTGAATGCGATCGGAAGATTAAATTCTTTGAGTATCATTTGGGTTCCGGGCCATCACGGCATAACTGGAACATTTTTGCTATCTCGTAGCGGAAAAGACTGTAGAAAGCTTATTCGGGGCACTTCTCTTTTGCCAACGTTTTTTAAACGTGTTATGTCTGAGTGATACCACACTCTATGAATCTTTGGGAGAAGATGAGGACACCGCACGGCACTTCCTCTGTGAATGTCCTGCTTTTTCTCGCATGAAGTTACGGATACTCAGCGCAGATATGGTGAGAGCTGGTAACTTAGGCTCCTTGTCATGGCAGCGTCTTTTGACTTTTCTCCGAACATCGGGAAAGCTATAACAAATAGAAGGTTGCTAACTGGTAGTACAATGGACAGGTATTAAGGTCTGAGTGCTCCAGCTGGTATTTCAAAAACCTCCAACATAAAAAAATCATATCCAAAGAATATTTGTGGTTTGAATAGAGCTGTGAAGAGATGATATGGGAAAACTACATCTTAAGCTTTTCTATTCACCATATTTTTCTGGGCTCTTTCCGAGTAGATCAAGAACAGCATTTACCCAGCATGTCTCTAAAAAAAGGTGAATCTTCATGTATGACGAGTTTTTATGAGCTCAGCTATTTTCGTTTGTTAAAATAAATGAATCAAAGAATTTGTATCAAATTTTTCCTAAAAAAAAGAAATAAGGCTTATGGTAAGTCTGTTATGAGTTTAAAACAAGAGTTCACGAGTGGTATAAGCGTTTCCAAGATGGCCTTGAAATCGTTGAGTGTATGACGAACGCCCCAGCACACCAACAACCGAAGAAATTTCCGAGAATAATCGCAGTTTCTCTGTGCTGCCGTGGGAAATTCATAACAATTAAACTCAAACAAAGTATGAGTGTTTTTTTGGCACTTGTTTAATTAAGGCGGACGACAATGAAGTCCATTTTCATATTTTCACATTAACAGGAAGGGGAACGGGAACGAGAAAATACGCACGAAGTTAGAAACTACTGGACAAATTTCAAAAATTCTTTCACCTTTAAAATACTGAAATGCTACATTTTTAAAAGATCCATTGACTTTATTAAATTTTGCAGAAGCACCAACACGTCGTGACATCGTTGTCTTTGATTCTTAGGGACATATTTCAATCATATTCTCACAGAATTTGGAATAGAAAACTTAGAACTTTCTAACAACCTTCACCTTAGCCCTGCAGGTGTTCCTGGCAGTTCTTGGTTTTTTGGCAATTTTGTGTGAATAACGTTTTTGAATAAGGAAGACGAGCAACGTCGGGCGGGTCAGCTAGTCAGCAATAAGGAAAAAAAATTATACACTTATAAAAACCATACCGTAGAGCAGAAGCGTACTGAATAACGAAAAGTAAAGCGAAAATTTTAAATTAGGATTTTGTTTTATCGTTTTTCGCATAGGATTTTTCGATTAGTTTATTCAGGTTCTTCAACACTTTGACTGCCAAGCTTTTTTTCGCATTTTAGGTACTGCCAGACCAAGGTATTTTGTTTTTTAATTTCATTTTCATAGCGCCTAAGTTTCCAACCAATTTTCAGTTGTTTGTATCCGAAATTTTCAAATTGTAACGGTTTTTGCTTACCAATGACATGGCCTTGTACGAAAAAAAACTTATACTACTCCAACATAAGTTATTTCAAGATGTCGAGCAAAGATCAAATAATACGAGCGCCATATGAAAAGTCTTACGCTATCACACAAAAGCGTACTGGGTTCTTTCCGTTCAGATGATTATGAAGGGTGTCAAGCTCTATGCATTTCCTATTACCTTTTATTGTAAATTAATACTAATATTGATTTTCATAGAATAATGGGACTAGGGCCCAGATTCCACTGGAGTGAATCTTAGCAAGTTAGACCTTTATTTTTCTTCCTTTTCCCACTTTCACCCCTCCGTTTGTTGTGGCTTCAAAGTGCTGGCAGAGTACAAAGCAACCCTAGTCCATCAGCTGGTGGTGTACCTACTTCAAAGCATTTCGGAAAAGCAACCCAAATAGGTACACCTTCAGTGAGCCAGTGGACGGCTGGAAACTCAAGTAGCAGCCGTAATAAGAACCAGGAAGGTTCTGGAGAAATTCCATCAATAACAGCAGCAGGTTACTAGCAACCTAGTATTTGTCCAATAAGGCATAGATATGGCTACCCACTTTAACACACTGATATATATCAGTGATCATCAGAATTTGGCATTTGAAGCCTTTTTCAATATAAACGGCCATTAAAAACGTAATGGCTGAGCGCCCACCGTAAAGGCCGAGTGCCCAAAAGTGCTTTACCTTAGCAAGGAAATGACTCTTTATAGGATTATCCCCATTCCCCAAATCTGCGCGAAGGTTCTTCGAAGTAATTTAGTAATTTTAGCGAAAAATGACGAATCATCTTTAACTGAATCCTAGCCTAAATAGTTTTCTTGCACAATGTAACTTCACGGTCTTCTTTCAGAGCAGTTTTCAGAGGGCCGTGAATGTGAGCTTTTTATACTCACTCTTGGGTAATTCGGCCCCAGGTACTTTCCTGTGGGTTGTTACAGTAACTTCTTTTAAGTATCTGCTAAAAATACTTTGGTTTCCGGTTCAACTTAGTTATTTCATTCTCAAATCACACCAATCGGAGTAAGATAACCCTTCTCTCGTGCATTTTTTCTTAAAATATGTCTAAGATAAATTTTAAGTACTGAAACTCAATCATCACGTATAAGCTCGAGGTCAACCCTTTTTATATGACAATAAAATGGAAGTGGGCTATTAAAAAAAAAACACAGAATTGATCTTAAAATCGAACGGATCTTCTCAAACTACACCAAAGTGTATCGTCCTTTGATAACATGTGTTTCCCCAATACCGAACATATTGCATGACGGTGCATGCATATGTATATCTTATATATTAGATGTCATGCGGTGCCAAATATTTTGGTTTTCGAATTAGTTAGATTACACAAAATCAATCCAATTTTCAAAATGATCACATACCCATTGTAGTCACATTGAACCAGTGTTATGTCATCTGGATTGAAATCATTGTCTGATATTGGTTCATGTCTGAAAGAGCTTAATATTTACAAACATAAATTATTTCGCAAACAAATTTTTCAATCTTACTTTACTGCTGTCGAATCGGAAACAGAAGCTTTTTTATCTTGAACATCCTGATTTATGTGACCATTCCGGATGTAGTCGCTTCTGAAGTTGTTGTCTCTATTATCTCCATCGCCATAGTCATTTAGTTGAGCCTCAACAAAACTATTCGCCATGTACCTTTCTACTTTGCCATTTGTGTGATCATCACCGCTATTCTGATGGGCAGCTTCCTTGGCTATAAGTAAATTCAAAGCGGCCGCTCTTCTTCGATGATAGTAGGACAGTTCTTCCTTTGCACCCATTTGTAATCGTTTGCCAGTAATTCCCCAGGTTTCACCTCTTTGGTCTTCGATTTCTTTGAATAAGTACATATAGGGCCAGTTTCGACGAACATGTTTCTCTGGGTTCTTCTTTAATTGGGTATAGATTTTCTTAAGATTCTCGTATCGATTGCAGCATTGTTTTGCAGAACGTTTGCGAGTACTAAATCTATTGAGTATTTCGGCAACCATTTCCCAAACGCTGGCATGGTTCTTTCTGTTTGATTGGAAGGCACTTTGGATTCGTTCTGATTTGACTATATTCAGAAGAGCAATCGATTCGGGTACATTGAAGTAACTTTCGGGCGTCCGCGGAGCTCTTTGATGTGTATGTGTTGTTGGAGTTTTGGTTTCCTGAAAGTAAGCGAGGATCTTGTGGTTTATAGCAAAATTATAATATCAGTTTAATGTTCATTCTCATCAAAACAATCACTAAATTATTAAATTAAATTAAATTAAATTAAATTTCGGTATAACCAAAAAAAGGGTCTAAGGCCCACAGGAAGCTTTCGGAACAACTAAATCGTCCAATTTTTTATTCTATTTTATAAAAAAAGTGCTAATATTTCCTAACCGCTGTGTTTCGCTATAGTTAGCAAGAAAGACTAATATCCCGATATCTTCAGTTAGTTCTAAACACAGTACAAAGCTGGTGTTCAGATAAAGGCCTCATCGTCAACCCCCATAAGGGATTCAGTGTCCCTTTCACAAAAAGAAGAAAACTTTATTTTCTGTTGCCCCCTTTTCTCTATGGGGAAACAAAACCATTCTCCAAAGAATCAAAATACCTTGGGATCCTTCTAGACAGCAAAATGTCATACAACCCACAACTAGAACGTATCTCTAACAGAGCAACCAAGTCCCTATAGACTTGCCGCAGCATATGCGGGGTCTAATACGCTGATAGAAGTCAGACCTACAATAACGTATTCAGCTATGTATGGTGGCCAGAAATAAAAGAAATAACGACAATCGGAAAGCTAGAAAAGCTTCATATTAGCAACAACATGCATTGCTGGATGCCTGCGTACAACTTCTACATGCGCTCTAAACGTCATTGTAGGACTATCAACAAATCAAATTTTTATAGAAATGAAAGCAGGACTGGCGACCCTCTCCTCTAAGAACGGCACATCACTTCGAACTCAAACCTGAAGGAAAGGCATTCGATAATGAACAGTTTAGAAACACTCAATACCCTTAGTATGCGCTTGGATGCAACTATAGCCGCGTACAACTTCAAACTCATGACTTCTCCATAGTCATCCCCCTAGACTAGAAGAACACAAGGCCCTTCACTTCAAGGTACAATTTAGTTTTGTACAATAGCCCCCTCAAAAATAGGATACTGGCACAGATTACAGCATTTGCAGCGACTCTCCTAGAACGAACTTTTCAGTAAGTCTTGGTATAGCCATTCGTCCGCATTTACAAGCTGAAGTCTTTGTCATTAACCAATGTAATGTTTGAGAACAATAACCATCAGCGCAAAATAAAGCAATTTCCATTTTCTTAGACAACCAAGCTGCCTTAATGAATTAAGCTCATCTGTCATAGCAACCCAACGAATACAAGAGACAATCATGTTACTCTCCGAGTTAGAAGGGAAGAAATCTATCATCCTCCACTCCATCTCAGCACACAAAGACTTGTGATAGTAACGAGAAGGCAGATATCCTAACTAAAGACGGCGCATCTTAATCATTCTTCAGTCCTGAACTCTTCTGCGTTGTAGATAAAAACATCTTCAAACACACAGCCAAGAACATCTTCCTGGAGAAACCAAAAAAAGTTTGGTGTCAAATCTGTTCAAAACTTTAAAAAAAATCCTACTGAACCTCAATAGGTTGAAGTAACCTTGACCTCTGAGGACGTAGTACACTTCACCGTCTTTCCGGTTACTCCGTTCCCTTACGTCTCCTAGCCTAGCAGTATCCTTGCCTAGCAGTCCAGCGCCCTCTTCTTTCATATCCACATCGTTCCTGCCAATTTTGCAGTGAAAACACTTTCGCATCCGCATTCGATGCTTCGATGCCTATTTCAGCTTTCTTTCCGTGTATGTCTTTCCTTATTGTTCTGCGAGGAGATCAATTGGTACGACATACATATGCAACTTCAAGAACTGCTAGCTCAGAGACTGTACGATACGCGCTCGCTATTCGCAAGGCACCGCGTCTCTTTACCTATGCTAGTTGTTTTCGGTGCTTTTCCTGTTTTAGTGCTTCAGCCCAAAATCTCAGTAAAATTGAATGTGCTGTAGCCAAAAGAAGTCTCCGCTTGCTCGCGGATGGTCCAATTACATTTCCCTTAAGCCTGAATATAAAGCTTTTGACTTTAGATACGTGTTCTGCGACCGTCGGTATCGGATCTCAAAAGCTTATTTCGTGTCGAGTTTTATTCCAATTCCAAGGTATTTTACCACGTTTATACGTTTTTTCATGTGTAAAAGAAATGAATGATCATTATAACTTCGACTTCGATGTTGAAGTCGATATCCGTGGGAATTCATTTTTTTTGTTGTAAGAAGTACTATTTCAGTTTTCTCAGCAGCCAGATACAGGTCAAGGTCCTCCATTCAGGAATTGTTCCTTTCGCATCCATTTGGTTTAGTTTTCTCTGTGATCTTCCGATGTCCCTTGCGGTTATCACCCCTGCAACGTCATTAGCATATCCAACAAAAAGCAGTCTTCGGGCATCTCTATACAGAGAATTTAGTCGTATAATACCGGGTAGCCTTTCATCAACCGTAAGAGATACTCTAGATTTGGGAATCGCATCTATCATACTTGACCATGGGGCTGAATTAAAAGCGTTTCGAACATCCAGTGTTACCAGCAGCACGATTTTCTTGGTGTTTCGACTTCTTCTATTGCTTCTATTGTAGAGTGCCCCTTCCTGAATCCATATTGTCTTTCGGACAGGTCTCCTATTCTTTGAATTTCGGCTATTAGTCGCGGTTGCAATGGCTTCTCTTGGAGCTTTCCTGCTGTGTCCGGCATGCTAAGAGGTCGGTATGCGGATGCAGGTTATCTTCGCTGAACGGTGGTATTTTTATTGCTGGGTTTCGGGTTGCTGACGGGATGTTTTGTGCACACCCATTCTGGG
This sequence comes from Melanostoma mellinum, assembly GCA_914767635.1. NCBI lineage: Eukaryota > Metazoa > Arthropoda > Insecta > Diptera > Syrphidae > Melanostoma > Melanostoma mellinum. Next base: position 55,030,716 of record OU612059.1, on the reverse strand, counting down.
CTAGAAAGGGGCTCTAAGTTCGCCTTGAACGGATATCTGAACGAAGAGTTTCAATCATATAAGCTTAACTTTTTAGTTATTTCCTCGGCTACAGAGTCTAAATTAAATCGTACCTTTCGGCAATTGTTAAGCTCAGACTTAGGTCACGCATTTTAAGAACCAATGGAACACCCAAAATTATTTCAGCTCAGTTTAACCGTTTGTCTTGGTATATTCCCTAACGTAAAATTTTCGTTTTGACATTTAAGTAACATGTATTGGTGCTTCTTGAGGATTTTCACTTGTCTAAAAGTGGCTTTCACTTCTCGAAATCATGAGAAGCGATTCTTTTGCACCAATAGAATGGTTTGAGGATGTCTCCGATCGCTCCTGGACGTTTCTTTTCGTCGAATTGGAGTTAAATTAATTTACTATCTACTCGCAAGATGCGGTGCGTTGGCCTCAGAATGTCTCGTGAAACCTCGCTGTATTGGATTGTTCCAATTTTGAATCCAGCCAAATGCATGGATGTGTCGTTGCATTTGTCTGTACTAGGAGTGCTTTGGTCTGATTACCTCTTTTGCTTCGTGACCGGGTCTGAACGTTGTATGATGTTGCCTTCTTGAAGAGTTTCTTTTGATATCTTTTCTTTGAGTATGGCAATACCTGCTGAACCGGTTGTGCTCTATTTTTTTAAAGGGTTGTATTTTTGACGTGAAGGATGCCACAGATGTTGGTACTCCTAATTAATTCAATCAAGCTTTGTTACTCGTGCTGTCATACGAAGCGTCTTCATCTCAGCGGCAGCCGGCTTTCTCTCATACTTTTTATACATAGTCCAACATTGAAAAACGTATGTGAGTGTTAGACGCACAATCGCGGTGTATAGTTTTCCCTTCAGCTAAGGAACATGGTTCGTGGTTTCTAGTCATTAAATGAACCCCACTGTGAACAAGTGATCTTTTTTCATGGTCCAAATGTTGTCATTCTTGTAGGTATGTTTTTTTAGCGTAGGGAAAAAAGAGGGATTTTCTTACGAGTTAATTGAGGTTTTTTGAATTTCGATGTACTTTCATTGAGCGAACATGTATCTAAGTATGTGGCTAAAATAGAAATGAGAAATATCAATTCCCTTTCAAATTTGAGAGGTTCTTGAATGAATCTTCAATAATTCCCGTTTTATTAAGTCGGTAAGGATATAAATTTCACTACTTAACATTTCTAAAGTTGAAATTTTGGTATGTTGGTGGGTGTGGCATAATTGTTAGCATATTTGTATGCTACGTAGGAGGATTGGAGATCGATTCACAGAAGTATTAAAGAAAACAAAAGTTTTTCCCACAGATATTGTCTTTGGCAAGAAATTTGAAATTTTGTTGATAGCAATTTTACACCATGAAGAGCGCTTTCTCGATTAACCGTTTGAATTCTGCAAAAAATAGTTACCCCCTTCCATTCCCTCACAAGGTATGGTTGCGAGAAATGCGACAGGCCCCGGGGCTCCCACTCTGTTGCATCTATTTATTTATTTGGTATGCTCATTCATCCGATGAGAAACTTCAGAAACATAACAGGCCTACTGCTAATAGCCGAGTTCACACTGTAATTTTTTTTTTTTTTTTTAGGTTTTTAAAATACCAGCTGGAGCACTCAGACCTAAATACGTCCTAAATATACTACCAGTTAGCAACCTTCTATTTGTTATAGCTTTCCAGATGTTCGGAGAAAAGCCAAAAGACGCTGCCATGATAAGGAGCCTAAGTTACCAGCTCTCACCATGTCTGCGCCGAGTATCTGTAACCTTATGCGAGAAAAAGCAGGACATTCACAGAGGAAGTGCTCTGCGGTGTCCTCTTCTTCTCCACAAGATTCACAGAGTGTGGTATCACTTAAGCCTACCACATTCAAATGCTTGGCAAAGGGGAAGTGCCCGCTGGCAACGCCAATAAGCTTTCTACAGTCTTTTCTGCTACGAGCTAGCAAAAATGTTGCAGTCTTCTTACTAATGTTGGGGAGCATACGATTGGTTTGTCTGCATTGGAGGCATGCCATCTACGGTTGTGCTCTTCACAGATCCAATCGTTGATTGAAGCCCTCACTGAGAATGCTGGCAGACCTAGCGACGGTTCAGGTTCTGAGAAAGCTGTTTGAGATCCCTGCCTAGCAAGTTCATCGACGATCTCATTTCCAGTTATGCCGTGATGGGCCGGAACCCAAATGAGACTCAAGGAATTCAATCTTCCGACCGCATTGAGAGAGCTCTTGCATTCCTGGATCACTTTCGAAGTGGTTAGAGGGTTGAGAAGGGCCTTAAGCACAGTTTGGCTGTCGCTGCAAACAAAGATACTTCTCTCCGTCCATCCATTGTTCGTAACGTGGCTCAAGGCCCCGCTTGGAAAACGGATGCGTATGATCCCAGAGATGAGTGCAGTCGTATGTCGTCGTTTTCAACAAAGGCACCAGCATCAGAACCCTCGTCGGTTTTGGATCCATCTGTGAAGATTCGATAACAGTTCTTTCCAGGCTCAGATTCTGTAGCGAACCAGTCCTGAACCGAAGGAAAGTTTACTGAATAATTTTGAAGCAGTTTGAGCCTTGGGATCATCGTGTCAGACGGCATATCCATTGAACGTGAGTCAAAAGATATGCTGCTTGTGAAATGTGAGTTCCTCAAAGCTCCAGTGCGAATTGTGCCTGAGACCACATCGCTTTAAACGAGAAATGGTCTTGAGGGTACACCCCATGATGTAGGTATCAAGGGGAGGAAGACCAACAGTGCGTCGAGAGCAGCTCCCGGTGTGCTGGGGACACTGTACAATTAGTTGGACAGACTTTGGCTTGAACGACCAATGCTTGATAGTGTGAACTCTTAGACGACCGCTTGACCAACTTGTTGGATGGTTTTCAAGTATTTTGAAAATCTAGAAGTTGGACGTAGTGGAAGAGTATGTGACATAGTGTTGGACGACAAGCTTGATAAGTATGAACGCGAACTACATCCGACCATCCAACTTCCATCAAACGAAGTCTGTCCAACAGTGTGAACTCGGCTAATGATCTTATAGCAATTTTTGGAGTCTTTGATACCTTATCGCTCAGTTTAGTGAGCGCTACCAATCAATTCAATCTTTATGACTTGACTTCAAGTTGTTATTATTTGAAAGTCCTCGGCTTCGGTTAGGAGTGGTATTGTCTTTATTTATATTTTCAAAATGTAGCTGTGAGATCAACATCTGTTGATGATGTGACTTATGAGTTATGAGCCGCTTCTCGTTTATATTTTATTATGCAATTGAAACATCTGCTCGGTTTGTTTGTAAATGCGCTGAGACTTAACTATTGTTCAGTACTTCACACTGAGAAGTTAATTAAGTCGTTCAACCTTACAAAACAAAGATAGTGTCTGAAAAGGTTTGTGACATGAGCCTTGACAAATCAGGTCAGTTAACGGTTTACTCCTCAATCTTTCTTATAAAAACAACGAAGATCGAAAAAAAAACAACAAAATTAATTAACTGTCATTTACGCCCCACAATCCACAAGCCAGAGTTAACAGTCGTCTAATCACCCAGTCCAGACTTGAACTTCTGTACCACTTTTATTGAAATCAATTAATAGATGTTATTCATTGTTTGATAATATGTACCGACCAGTACCTACATAGCTATATACGAGTAGAACCATGGAGCACAACATTCCCATCGACAAAGCTATCACCATGTGCGTTCGTCCACAGTTAAAATGCTAAACAAATCTATTCATATCAAAAGGTTCAACTTTAGTGTCAAGTCGTTAATCTGTATGTATAGTCACTAACGGCAAGGCACACAAACCAATAACTTTAAATTATTGGTACCTATGTAACCCCATGCGCACAGTTAGTTATTCAAAAGTCGGACAATGACTGCTCTACACTCGATCATTCGATATAGGTACCTAGTCGATAATGCAAATTTAACCTTTAGTTCATGTAAATAAGTAGGTACAATAAAAATATGTTAAATTTTACATTTGAAGAAAAAGAAAAAAAAAACTCTTACCATTTTTGCTGATATGTTTGATTTGACTTTGATTGAAACAAAGTACAAAGTGCCTCCTGCTCCGCTCACTGTCAACCCAAAATTAAGGCTATTAATATTGTTTTAAGTCAACCTTTAACCTCCTCCGGCAGAAAACGAGTAAAATTTCATTGAAAACTATTTCTGCAAATTCAATGATCGACGACGATACTCTCTATGAACAAGAACAACATCCAACCGCTTGCTAAGCAAATAAAATACGAGAGTAGTATTTGATTCCCTACGAGCTACGAACAACCGACAAGCGACACAACGGCCAGCAGCCAGAGATGTAGATATTTTCGGATACCGATGATGTGCAACTGTAACACTATTTTCTTTTTTCACTTCTATATCATGGCAGATGAAACCAAACCAAACCAAACCAAAACCAAAAAAAAAAGACAAAATTTACAAAAACGAAGAGGAACAACGTTTTTTGAAAAAAAAATTGACTAGAAAACCCGAAGCCGAATGCAAAATTTTTTAGTAGAGGTAAATTCTCGAAAATATTGATGAATAATTTTTGTATGTTGTTTTGCTTTTTTGATTTTTGAAAAACTGTAGTAGCTCTGCGCTGTATACCAACCCCAACTAAGTACTCGGACGAATGCCAGTTATACACTACTCAAATACAATATTTTATTTTCGAAGACGCTGTAGCTGTACAAAGAGTAGACAGCGGTAGTGTAGTGGCAGTGGCAGGCAGCGGCAGCGGATAGAAGCAGCAAGCACAGCCGCGGCCTGCTCGGTTACGATCGTTAGCTCATATCTATCCCCATACCATCAAAGTATCCCAAAAATAACCCCCTACAATTCAATAGTGGTGTATGGTATGGTGAATGGTGTTTCTGTTTATAAATATAAATACTACTACGAGAAATTTTCCAGAGCGTTGTCGTCGGTGCTATAGTTTTTGTTGTTGTTTCTCGTTTTATCGTTTATTTATTTTGTATTTTTTTTGTTTTGTTTTTGTAAAATTGAGCGCACCATGCGAGTTGAGTGAGGAGTGAGTATGAGTAGTAGACAGCGAACGGGACTACTCGTAGATCGTTGGTCGATCGTCGGTCGATCGTAGCAGTACATTACTTTACCGTGCACATGTAATCGCTGTTGTTCTCTGCTTCTGCTCCAAACGATCGATGCGTCCGATGACTACGGTC